>CM049924.1:10325000-12825000 GCA_027405835.1 Asclepias syriaca
TTTGGAGGTGGAACTTCAGATATCTTTGCTTGGATGGAACAAAGGTTTGTTTCATTAGAAGCATAACTTTTCAACATTACATGCAGGGAAGGCTAAGAAAGTATCAATGTTTAATGTTATTGTGATGTGGTTATGTCCGGAACAACCCCAACCCCAACCCCAACCCCACCCCGGTCCTCCAATATAATAGAACAGTTTCATGTTGACAACTTGCATACAAAATGTCTTACCTGACCAGAAAGCAGCTCTATATCATCTCCACTTAAAATATTCTTCTGATTATGTCCATTCTGTATTCATAAAACATCTAAGTGTCGGTACTATACATAATATATATATATATATATATATATATATATATATATATCTTAATATTTCAGAAAAAAAGAACTACCTGAACTACTGAGGGGTCTGACTCATGCATAACTTTCCAGTCCAGAGCTTCCATCAACTACATGTAACAGTTAAATGCATAAGTCAAAGCATAGTGTATAATAATAACCATATAGCAGTGAGAGATTTCCCAAAATCATAAAAATTTCAATGCCAAATCCAGGTATATTCATGAAGAAAATATCTTTTAAAAATGTAAATTTAAAGTCAAAAAAAAAATTATTGGCAAGAAAATTATACGTATAAAAGAAGAGAAAGAAACCAATTGAGAACTCAACTAATAATTTATCTATCTGGCATAGCCACAACTTCAATCATTTCAGGAATCAATTATTATGTGATTTAACTTGAAGTGCTTTTGATAAGTCTCTTTGAATCCAAAACAAGAATGAGCAATAACTCAAACCTATTATAGCAGTATTAAGTTATTGAATAGGTGTGATGTTCCAAAATAAAAGATAGATAAGGTAAATGAGAAATTAAAGAATCAGTTTACCTTGTTCTGTAACATTGTTATTTGTTCATTCATTCTCTCACATTCCCCTTCCTCACAAAATGATTTTAATCTGCATTGCCATGTAGAAATAAGAAACAAAAAGATAAGGATGTTCAGTAAAACAGAAATTGTTATTTAATGTTGTAGAGGTCAAGCCCCTCAACTGTAGGCATTTTAACTCTTAAATTGCCTACTAGTTAAAGAGCAAGTATGTTTATATTCTAAGCCAATTCATCATTCTCTAGAAAAATTAATGTTTATATTTTCACTACACTATTAAGCTTTTTCTGATAAAAGCTCCAAATTTACTCATTTCTCGCCTATAATTAGTGTGATCTAAAGAAAGGACTTGCCTTCTTATTTCCTCTTTCAGTCGCAGATTTTCCATTGCAAATTTTGTTGCTTCCTTGTTATGATCAACCTGAGAACGCAAAACCCCTATTTCCTTCAAATGCTCATCCTTTTCTTGCAGCAAGTGAGTCTCAGCTGAGATCTTTCCTGATGCAACAGCTTCTAGTCTCTTTATTCCTGCTTATCGAAATCTTAATCTCAGCTTCAGACTTTGGATTTCATCTTCTCACTGCTTCACCTGGTTCACCAGTAAGCACGAATCAATTTCTGCCAGTATTACAACCATGGACAAATTGGACCAATCATCCACCTATTTTCACAATAACTAACAAGCTGCTAGTATTACATACCCTAATGTTGAAAGAGACTTGTTTATGTTTGTAGCTTCCTTAAGACGTTCACCTTCCGCACCAGAGCCCTTCTGCCTATAATAGGAGAATTAGAATGATCGATTATAGTGCTTGTATTGTACCTTCTCCATAGTATGAAATCTCAGGAAAACAGGTATTATCTACTTACCTCTCAGAGCCTGCTAAATCAACAAGATTAAGCCGAGTAAACCTGTGGTGAGTTACACCTTGGATTCCCACTGAAAGTTTTTAGAAAGAAAAAGATAAATTGTGTATCATAAATTAGTCGGAGGGCTAAGTAATTTGAAGAATAAAGAAATTTTGATAATTACCCTACTTTCTATGGTGCATGCAAATACGTTGTGTGAACGACTACTAGCATGATTCATATTAGTTGCAGCAACCTTCCTGTTTGTTGCACCCTGGATCATGTATTTAATGAGATACATTGGTAAAAATCACAAAATGTTAAGTGGATAAGCAACACTAAATAAGAGTTCATAAATATCAAACTATGTATATTCTCAATTCAATGTGTTGGTAATATGTTAAACATGAAAGCATGAAACCTTTCTATCTCTGCCTCAGCAACAAGTCAACCATATGAGAAACAATCAATAGAGCCCCAAGCATCATGATTTACTCACTGACCAGGGAGAAAAATTTAACAAACTATAATCACTAATTATCTCTATTGACCAAACTAATTATCACTGACCAGCTTGATATATTTATAATGTTATGCAGGAAAACTCATTAACTAACTAATCTACTTCAAATACTAATTCACTTAGCAAGCATCATAACTAAATAGTAAACTTGAAATTCAAAGATTAATATATAACTGAAGAATTTGCGTGATTACACCACGAGAACTTGCCACTTCTACCTCAGTGAGATTTTCTACATAAATACCTTTTTTAATATCTTCTCTAATCTGCAGGATGGCAGCAAATTAGTGGGCATTTTCAATGAAATATGTAAACAACTATAAGATGTATATTATTACAGTAATAATGATGTCAAGACAGCACAATTTGATACCTATAAATTGGCAGAGGAAGGATCCAAGAGATCTGGAATCTGCTCATTGTAAATTTCTAGAAAAGAACACCTACAAGTGAATTTTATTTTTTCTTCCCGACGTACCTCTTTCTCCTGTAGCAGCTGAAATGAAACATAAAATAAGATTAAAATTCACAAAATACCCCTTCTATTGGAGAAGTAGCAGGTAGTCAAGTTATATATGAGACTCAATTTATTACTGAAAACTGAGGACCAGGGTAAGAAATTCAAGAAGGATGTAATTACAGAATGGTCACATGAACATAAGCTGGGATTCAAATGAATCCTTCAGAGAAGATATTAAGTGACAAGATACTTAGTGTTATTACAAGCAGGATAATTTGCTGTGTTTGAAGTTACTGCAAAGAAAGAAGACAAGAAACTTATGCACAGGGCACAGAATCTGTCAACACCAACAAAAAAAAAAGAGCTAGTTATTATCGAGGTAAACAGAAAAAGGACCCATACAACTTTCTTAACAGAAGAAAGCTTTATAGAAAACATCAATTAAGCATCACTATCAACCGATTTGCAAACACATATCATGTAAGGCAATCCAAAATATCATTGGCACAAGGAAAACTGCACATATATTAACCTTTAAGTTTACATGTTCAACTCACATACCTTTTGAATTCTTGAAAACAGAAATTCAAACACCCTAGGTGTCATCCCACAATTGACACTATGTCTTCTGGTGCCTCCCTCTGTGTCTCCCAGCATTGTGTGAGTTTTTCCACTTCCTGCCTATTGGTCAAGAAGATTAGAATAATACTTTTAGTGAATCAATCTAATAAATCAAAAGCAAACAGAGTATTGAAAATTATTTTGAATCTCTAACTTTCCACACGAACAAGCAAAAGTGTTACATGCAAAGAAAAAGAAAATGAAAAAGTGAAAGGTTTAAATTACATGCATTAAAATGTTTCACATGTTCAACCAAAAATTAATAAAGGGAGGGAAATAAAGGAAGCTCTAAAAAACAGGAAAAATGTTTAGAGTCCTATAACTTACTTGGCCATATGCAAACATGCAACTATTGTATCCGCCCATACAATTCTCTACCATTGCACCCCAGCCACTTTAAACAACACCTCCTGTTAATTTCCAGCCATCAATATGCAAGAAAGCATATTAAAAAAGTCTACGATCTGAGATAATGTAAGTTAAGTAACAGTTCGAAAGTAACAGTTTACCTGGCTAACATTTTCATCTGCAACAAAATCAAATCAAAGGTAAAACGTGACTCTGGATGGCCTGTCAAAGTAATTGTCTGGGAACTATCTTGCTTAACACATGTACTATGTCCTTGCACAGATATCTCAGAATTGCTTAGAGGACGTACACGAATAATCACCTGAATATCACCCAAAAAACAGGTTCACTGCAGTTAACCGAACAATGGTCTATATTGTACAACCAAGATTCATAACACAAAAATTCTATGAAGTTTACAAAATTTCCCAAAATGTTTAGTGACTTATGGTTATGACGCGATTTTCTATCTATCACAAGTAGTTAGAATGTATGCTGAACCCTTATCATTGCCTAGCACATGAGAATCACACCAAAAGTACTAAAATAACTCAAACTATACTAACTGTAACAGCTCATAAAAATAAAATCAACAAAAGTTAACCATAGGAAACCAACTTTTCAGACATTTAAAGTAGAATCAATAGAATAGTCATCAAATTGACACTTTGTATGCATCTAAAATTTATATATATATATATATATAAGATAGAGAGAAAGGAAGGAGCAGTAAAAACTTTAGAACAAAGACAAGTCTACTTTTACAAAATTTCCGGCTTGGAAGATTGTTTGCTGCCATTTATTTCTCTTACAAGTTAGCTCAGAAGTCAAATATTTACATAAACTATATAACTTCCAACTGACTACATAATAACACAGAAACTAATAAACTTTGCGCATAAATATGGAGGACAAAAAGGAACCTGAACGTTGTGGTCTTTCCAAAAGGAAAGATCTTCTCTGAACTCAAAAGTTCCATTACAGGAAGTTGATTTGCTGTCATCTTCATCAAAATCAAGTGCACCTGCACTCATTGTCCGGCCTAGAATCCTGTTTGTGCCTTTCAAAGCTGTAATTGATCTGGAGTAGCTGTAATTGACATTTCCGATGACGACGAATCTAACGGTATTTCGGGAAGATGAGAGAGGGGCTAATTTTCAATATGTGGATTTAAAATCACTTGGGGAAAGTTTAAGGGTGAAATTTGAAGAGAACAATGGAGAGAGGTTTTGGTTTTGCTCTATGAGAAAAAAATTGAGAAATGGAGGGGAGAGGGTTTGAGAAAATTTGATTTGGTGGAAAATGGAGAGAGAGAGAGAAAGTTGATCGGACGACGAACAGTTACGATTGGGATCGAATTTTAAATTGGAGAACCGTTAAGGAGAGTATGGTTAAATTCAGAAAAATTTCGAATTAGGGAAAGTGATGGGTGGAGAATTGAAATGATCCTGCGACCACAAACCATTACTACTTTTTCATTTTCGTTTTTTTTTTTTTTTGTTTTTTGGGTAAATTTTTCGTTTTTTTTTTATTTATAAAAAGAATATAAAATATATTTCACCATCTTGAATGCAAATAAATTCAAACTCTTTTAATTTTTAAAACGCAAATTACAATAAATAGTCTGTAAAATATAATGGGTCGGTGACATTAGTCCTTAAATTTTTTTTTTTTTTTGTGAAATTAGTCCCCAAAACTATAAAATTGGGTAAAATAGTATAAATAATCCAAAGTAGAGATTTCGTGACATTGGTCTTCAAATTTTTTTTTTTTTGGGAATTGGTTCCTGAACTATAAAAAAATTGTGACATTCACGTACACATGTCAACCTCAACTACTCACGTAGAAAATCTCACTCAGATGACTCCCAAATCTCGGAGACCTTAGGGCATTAGGCATTAAGTTCCAATCATGAGTGATTTTCAAATAGCGAAGGACACTTATGAAATACCCTTTTATTAGTTGATTTTATTAAAGGTGGGCACTGTCCCTCAAACTCCTATAAGCACGTCGGACAATTATCACAAAAAACGGAAGATCGGAACACCAACAATCGAGAAAGTCCAAGAGTTCATCCATCGATCAAACAACTAGTACAAGTAGTGTGCTCAAAGATGGTTAGGAATTTCCTATAATAGTGTCTCAGATTTCAATAGTCCAATTGAGTTTATATCACAAGAATCATGCAATAGCAGTCATTTCTATCATTGGCGGGACAAAAGTTAAAATCTAAGAAATCAAAAAAATTTATCTTTTTTGGAATAAAACGAACAAGTTCGAAAAAATTTTGAAAATTTTAGGCAAAAATTGTTCATCACAAGAAAGAAAAGTACCAAGATGAATCCCCGCCCCCCACACTTAAGATTCACAATGTCCTCATTGTGAAAATACCCTACACTTAAATAAAGAACAAAGATAAATAAAAGAGAGAAAGAAGGGCAAATAATTAATAAATATGCAAAATAAATAATAAAGAAATAAATACAATAAATAGGCCAAATAAATAGAAATAAATCAAATAAAGAATAAATTAGAATAAATAAGCAACATAAATAATAAAGAGAATAAAATAAAATAAATAGGCGACATAAATAATAAAGAGAATAAAATAGAATAAATAGACCACATAAATAATAAAGAGAATAAAATAGAATAAATAGGCGACATAAATAATAAAGAGAATAAAATAGAATAAATAGACCACATAAATAATAAATAGAATAAAATATAATAAATAGGCCACATAAATAATAAAGAGAATAAAATAAAATAAATAGGTCGCATAAATAATAAAGAGTATAAAATAGAATAAATATGCCACATAAATAATAAAGAAAATAAATTAAAATAAATAAGCCAAATAAATAATAACAAGATAAATTTTCTTGGGTTGCAGTTAGAGTTTTACTAGCATAGTAGATTACTCTGAACTTACCTTCGATTCGCTGACCAAGAACTACTCCTAGTGCAAAATCGCTAGCATCACACATGAGTTCGAAAGGTAAACTCCAGTCAGGTGATATCATAACAGGAGTAGTTGTAAGTAATTCCTTCAATTTATTGAAAGCCTGTAGACAAGTATTATCAAAAACAAAAGGAACATCTTTTTCTAGAAGATGACTCATAGGATGAGAAATTAGAGAAAAATCTTTTATGAATCGTCGATAAAATTCTGCATGACCAAGAAAACTTCTAATTGTTTTGACAGAAGTAGGAGGTGGAAGTTTAGAAATTACTTCTATTTTGGCTTTATCTACTTTCACTCCTAATTTTGAAATTTTATGTCCTAATACTATTCCTTCTTCTACCATAAAATGACATTTTTCTCAATTTAAAACAAGATTAGTACTAATACAACAAATAAGCATAAGTTCTAAATTTTTCAAACATAATTCGAAGCTATCACCAAATACTGAAAAATCATCCATAAAGACTTCCATAGATTTACCCATCATATCATTAAAAATGGAGGTCATGCACCTTTGAAATGTAGCAGGTGCGTTACATAACCCGAAAGGCGTCCTTCTATAAGCAAATGTACCATGGGGGCATGTGAATGTTGTTTTGTGTTGATCCTCGGGTACGATTGGAATCTGAAAATATCCTGAGAATCCATCAATAAAACAATAATAAGAGTGTCCGGCTAGTCTTTCGAGCATTTGATCAATAAAAGAAAGAAGGAAATGATCTTTTCGAGTAGCGGTATTTAATTTCTTATATTTAATACAAACTCTATGACCGGTAATCGTTCTTGTAGGAATAAACTCTTTGTTGTTATTTTTTATCACGGTGATGCTGCCTTTCTTGGGTACTACTTGTACTGCACTAACCCACTCGCTATTGGAGATCGGGTAGATGAGGCCTACATCGAGAAGTTTGATAACTTCTTCAACACACTCCTCCAAGGGAGATTAGATCCTTGAACTCCTTGCGGTCGCGAACTATCCAATTCACTAATCTATAAGAGGAGGTTTGATATGATTACTAACCTCACTCCAAGAACTTGAATGTTAAAACCTCTTGGTGTATGAGTGTCAAACACTTAACTTCTAAAGAGAAGATTGGACTCTCACTCTCAACTTGAAGGACTCTCTAAACTCTCTCCTTGGTGTATGAACAAGAATTTAAAGAGGAACAAAAGAAGAGAATGGCTATGAAAGCAAAATAAATCTTGTATTGAGAAGTTTCAAAGTACAAAGAATACAATGAAACAAAACCTATAATTCTCTCTATGATTTGTGGTTCTACACATCTTACATCTGTGGAGAAATTCCACTATCTATAGATACAAAACGTGAGGGTAAATTAGGAAATTCACAAATAAAAAAAATCTGATAATGAGATGTTGACAATCATTCTTGACGACCTTCAAGAACAAGGTGTTGACGGGCGTCAAGACGCGACGTGTAAAATATCTTCAAATTTTGCAATTGAGTCCCTGAATTTGTAATTCCTCTCGTTTTTACCCCAAAAACTTCCTGAAATTAATTTAATCAAAGAGTTAGTAAAATTAAATCAAAATTGATTATTTATTAACAATTGGATCAATAATTAAGCACAAATTGTCACCAAAATACCTGAGTATTTTAGTGTTATCAAAGAGAATTATAATGAATCTAATGATGATGACAATAATGGGGAAGAATTAGTGTACTCGTCATCTGAGTCTTAAAATGATTCGTGATATCGTAGATAAGGTAAAGAAGGCATTGATAGAGACAAACACCAAGATGATCATATTACTAAATCAAGAAATAAAACCATGAACCATGAGATGGAAGATGATAATGATTATAGGTCTACTTTGTTGAAGGACACAAATTTGGTGAATAAAGAGAAGAAGTCTGAAAATATTCATGAGGAGAGTACGAAGAGAATGAAAGTTCTAGATTTCTATATGTAGGCTGATGATGGCACCAAAAAGAACGATCAAAGGAGGGAAAGTGGCCTGCAATAGCAACTCCCACCACGTCGAGCTTCTAATTCTAGAAAGACTCAGTTGTGCTCATACGAGAAACTTTTTTGTGAAATCAGAGTTTCCTGTAACGATGCTATTAAATTAAGTAATGCAAATGAATTAGCCAATACTAATGAATTAGCTGATAATAGTACTCACTATGATCATTTAGTGCAAAAGATTAGTAAAAGAAGCAGGATTGGTACTCAGAAATAATCTAAGAGAAAGAATCATCAATTAAAAGTTATTGACTTTTTGAATATACTGGCTAATTTATTTTGGAGAAAGGGAATGCATTGAAGGATAAATTTTATCCTTTTGATGTGAAAGATCAAATTAAAATTGTAATTCCTCTCAAGTTTAGGTTCACAGGTGGTGAATAAAGACAATAGTAAAGATTACAAAATAATGGTGAAGTTGTATTCTTGGAAAAAGTGGAGAAGTATTATTGGACTTAGATATAAATTGTTTGGAAAACTTACAAGTGTTGAGAGGAAGGAAAATCATCATGGGAAAAATCTGAGAAAATTTCTTCTCGAGTTGTCTGGTGTATTGATTCTTGACGAGGGTCATAACACGAATTGGGAACAATATGTTATGGAAAACTTTGTCAAAAATCTGAACAGGTTGTGGGGTAATTCTCTTTGGAACTCTTTTCCAGAACAACCACAACGAATTGTACAACATTTTGTGTCTAATAAACCCTAATTTTACAGAGTCTATCCCTCTCAAAATAGGTAGATTTGATTTGAAAATGAAAAACGGTTCCGAAAAAGAACAACGGGTGTCTCTAACTAGCTTGATGACGATGATGACTATCAAACAATAGAGGAACTCATAGCAATGATGGCTCCATTTGGTCACATTTACAAAAGAAATGTACTCGAAGAAATACTTCCTGGTCATAGAGACACATTGGTTGTATTAAATCCCTCTGAGTTACAGAAACAACTAGTTCATCAATTTCTAGAGTAATGTACAAAAAAAAGTACCAAAAAGAGACTCAAAATTTCTTGGAAAATGTATATCTCATATCCCTGTTTTCAATTCAACCTTCTTTAGTATCTCAACCCAAAGAATTTCTTGATCAAAAGAGTATTCTAGAAGAGCACTAAATGAGTCATGAGTAAAAACACAATTAATGATCATAATTGTTCAATTGAGCACCATGCGTGAAGGTGTTTATTTTCAAAAAATTTATCAATCCTTTGAATTTCTTATAAAAACAACTTACTTCTTACTTCTCATGTGAAGAAGAAAAGCAAGTTATGTAAATGGATGGAAAAGTTGGTGACAAGCAACGCCAATTCGTGATCAGTTTCCTAAACACTCCTAACAGCAAAGCGAAAGTTCTTATCACATTAGTTAAAGGTTGCAGTTAAGGTATAAGTTTAGTTGGACCATCCAGAGTGGTATTACTCAATGTCGTTTTGAATCCATCTTTTGAAAGACAAGCAATTTGCATAGCATATAGACCGGACAGAAGAAGATCATTTAAATATACTATTTGATCATGTCCGAAAATAAAATAGAGATCGACAAGTATCTAAAATAAGCTGAAAAAGATCAATTATCAAAACAATTATTTTCTTCTTCAAAAGTAGGACCACACAATCATGAGCGAAACATTCCTATTGTGTCTCTAGTGTAAGATACCCTTTTAAAAAGGCATTTTTTACATCTCTGGGATATAGACCACTTGTGAATAGAAGCAACCATAATAAGAGCATGTATAGTGGTCATCTTAGCAATTGGAGCAAAAGTCTCCTCATAGTTTGTACCATATATTTGAGTAAAACCCTTTACACATAACTATGTTTTGTAACGCTCAACTAATCCATCTGACTTAATTTTTTATGATGTACTATTGCATCGAGAATATCATCCTCCCTAGAGATGTGGTGGGTGAGTTTCTCCTTATGATTGTGTGGTCCTACTTATGAAGGTGGATACAATTATTTCGACAATCAATCTATTTTAGCCTATTTTAGATATTTGTCTATCTCCATTTAGCTTAAGACATGATCAAATGGTATATGTAAACGATCTTCTTCTATCCCACTCTAGATGCTCCAACTAAACTTATACCTTCGATGCAAGCTTTAACTTATGTGAGAACTTTGGGTTCACTGTTAAGAGCATTTAGAGAACTGATCACCAATTGGCGTTGCTTGTCGCCAAGTTTTCCATCCATGTACAAAACTTTCTTTCATTCTTCCAATGAGAAGTAAGAAGTAAGTTGTTTTCGTAAGAAATTCAAAGTATCCATGAATGCACAGAGAACCAACACATTCTCATCGCGCAGGGATAAATCAAATAATTTCAATCACGAATTGTATTTTTACTCCTAATTCAGGTTTCATTTATTGCTCTTCTAGGATACTCTTTTTATTAGAAAATTCTTTGAGTTGAGATACTAGAGAAAGGTGAACTGAAACCAGAGATACGAAATATACCTTTTCTAAGAAATTTTGATTCTAATTTTGGTACTTTTCTTGTACATTACTATAGAATTTGATGAACTAGCTCTTTTTGCAACTCAGAGAAATTTAATGCAATCAGTATGTCTCTGAGACCAGGAAGTCTTTCTTTGAATACATTTCCTTTGTGAACATACACAAACGAAGCCATCATTGTTTTGAGTTTATCTACTGCTTGATAGTCACTCTCATCAATCAAGCTAGTTAGAGGATCCGATCTTTCTTTTTCAGAACCATTTTTCTTTTTAAATCAAATCTACCTATCTTGAGAGGGATAGACTTTACAAAATTATGGTTTACTAGGAACAAAATATTATACAATTCATTGTGGTTATTTTGGAAAAAAATTTACAAAGAGGATTACCCGACGATTTGTCTGGATTTTTGACAAATGTTTCCATAATATATTGTTCTTATTTCATGTTGTGTGACCCTCGTCAAGAATCAATAACCAAACAACTAGAGAAGAATTTTTCTCAACTTTTCCCCATGATTATTTCCTTTCCTTTGAACACTCGTAAGTTTTCCAAACATTTTATATCCAAGTCCAAGAATACTTCTCCCCTTTTTTCAAGAATACAACTTCACCATTGTTTGTAATCTTCATTATTGTCTTTACTCACCATCTTGAGAGGAATCGCCTAAACTTGAGAGGAATCGCAATTTTATTTTGATCTTTCACATCAAGAAGATGCAATTTATCCTTCAACGTATCCCCTTTCTCCCAAATAAAATCAACCAGTATATTCAAAAAGTCAGTAGCTTTCAATTGATGATTCTTTCTCTTAGATTATTTCTTAGTAGCAATTCTGCTTCTTTTACTACTCTTTTGCACTAAATGATCATTGTCAGAACTATTATCAGCTAATTCACTAGCATTGCTGATTCATTTGCATCACTTAATTCAATAGCATCACTACAAGAAACTCTGATTTCACAAGAAGGTTCTTTGCCTGGGCACAATCTAGTCTTTCCAAAATTGGAATCTCGATGTGGTGGGAACTTTTGTTGCAGGCTACTTTCCCTCCTTTGATCATTCTTTTTTATGCCATCATCATCAACCTGCGTATAGCAATCAAGAACTTTCATTCTCTTTTTGCTCTTCTCATGAACATTTCTAGACTTCTTTTATTTATTCACTAAATTCGTGTCCTTCACCAAAGTAGACCTGTAATCATCATCTTCCATCTCATGGTTCATGATTTTAATTATTGGTTTAGTAATACAATCATCTTTGTCTTTGTCAATTCCTCCTTTACCTTTCCTACGATGTCTTGAATCATCGTAAGACTCAGATGATGAGTACACTGATTATTCCCCATTATTGTCATCATCATTAGATTCAATAGAATTCTCTTCACTAGAGAATTCTAAGTGGACTCACAAGTATCACTAGTAGCACTACTCTCCAGATTATCATTATTATTACCGTTACCAATCTTCTCCACCTACTATCTTCCCTGATTATGGCTTTCAACCTTCTTACAGTAACTATCATCAGATACTACACCGTGGTAAACTAAATCATTGATTACACTAAAATATTCCTATAGTTTAGTAATGTTTTGTGTTTAATTGTATATCAATTTAATTGGAATTAATTACTTTTAACTTTATTTGAGTTAATTTATGATAAACATGATTTTAAGAAATTTTTGGGGTAAAATCGCGTAAAAGAACAAATCCAGTGACTAAATTGCAAATTCTAAAGAATTCTTACATGTCGTGCTTGACGCCCGTCAAGGTCTTGTTCTTGATGGTCGTCAAGCAAGATCTGTTGACGGTCTTCAAACACTATTTCTCATATTTTATTTTGTGAAATTCCATTTTACCCCATGTAATTCACCTATAAATATTTGTAAATTTATAGAGAGGTATGTGGAATTGTTTAAGGCTTAGTGAAACTCTATTGGTTTGAATATTCATCTTGTTTTTCTCTCAAATTACTCTCATATCTTCTTGAATTTTCTTAGAGACTTGTCTCCTCCATAAGAAGACTTCTAAGAGAGTTCTTTTTGTTGTTATAGAGTGATTTATTACAATCAAATAATTTCTTTGAATGTTTTGAATTTAGAGACTTGTCTCCGACATAAGAAGGTGTTTAGATTCAATTATTTAGGGGAAGTTTTGATTCATCCGTATCACTACTTCTCTAAGAATTTATTATGGTAGATTGCCTCCTCCATAAGGAGTTTGCTACATCAAAGGTTTGGAAGAGTTGGTGATAACTTGAAGATCATCACATCTACAAGAGGAATTGAAGATCAAGATCTAATGCTAATTGTTTTACATTTTCTTACTCTTGATTTACTTTTGTTCTTGTATTGATGTTTTTAGCATAATTCCCATCATAGGATCTCTATCTTCTACATTTCTTTAGGTTGAGTATGGGAAAATTATTATTGAATCATCTTTTGGAAATTATTGTGTGTTCTATGTTATCTATGTCCAAGTATCTTGCATCATATCTTCTTTGAATTTCATCTTATGGATGTGAGTTATAAGGAGATCTAACATAGCTATCATGTATCTTTGGCCATAGATATGTGGTAGGATGTGGGAGAATTTATGTGAAAACTCACAATAGTTAATCTACTTTCCTTTGGGTCAAACACTTGAATTCTCAATTGATGAGAATCTCTTTGTTTAAAACCACTCATAACTCATATGAGCTTGAGGAGATCCTAATCTCTTTTTACTTGCTTTATAATTTCTTTATGAGATTAGTTTTAGTATAAATCTCATCTTGATCCTATTGCTTGGAACTTGATGTATATTTTATGGTTTTGATTTTTATGGATTTTTTTTCAACCATTCTTCTCTAGGGATAAAATGATTTTTATTTTAAAATCTTAAATGCTTACTCAATGATGTGTACTCTACCCAACTCTTTGATATTTTAAGTGAAAACCTATATTTCTCAATCATTTTAATCATATAATTAATATTAATTCAAAGAGTTAAATGTCACACTTAAAAGTGGCATTAGATTTTTGGCACCGTTGCCGAGGAAGCCAATTAGATTTCATAATGAACCTAGGATTTTATGATTCTAGATAATTTGAATTTGGTTATGGTTTGATTTCCTTGAACATATTAATGAAACTATGAAATTGAAGTTGTCTTTAGTTTTTGGTTTAGTTAGATTTAGCCTTTAGTTTTTCTTGTTCTAGTTGTTTTAGATTTCCTTAGTTTAGTTTAGGTTCTTAGTTTTTTGTTAGTTTAGTTTAATTTAGATGTAGATTATTAACCTTAGTTGTAGGTTAGTGATGATTGATTTTTGTTAGCTTTGATCTAATCTCTTCTAACTAATAACTTGACCTAGTCTAATCTAGTTTCTAATCTTCTAATCAACTCTAGTTTCTAATATGATTTAGACTTAGTTAACATCAAATTTTTAGTTCTAAGTTGGTTTAAAATGATTTTAGTTTAGGTTAATTGAATAGATCTTTTAGTTATATCTTGCTTTACTTGTTTCTAGTTTGATTTTTATGCTAAAGGTTTGCTTGTTTTGATTTGTTTTGGTTGTTTCAATTCAATTTTTAAATTCCAGCATTTGTGTTCTGTTTTTCCTCTGTTTTGATTTTAGGTTTTGTTGTTTTTTTATGTTAGTTATGTGTTCTTTTGATGTCTCTAGTGTAGGTTAATTGTTTGGTTTAGTTAGATTTTGCCTTAGTTTAGTTTTATCATGCTTTTATGTCTCATATTTCTTCCTTTAATTCAGTTTTTAATGCTTTGTTTTGGTTAGTTTACTTGTCTTTTAAGGTTTGGTTTGTTTTAGGTTTAGGTTACCTTGTTCTAGGTTTAAGGTTGAATAAATTTGGTTTTCCTTGAGTTGTTACATTGTTTTTCACATAGGAATTAGATCTAAACTACAGGTAGTTAATTAATCTTATGGTTAAGTTTTATTCAACATTTTTTATGATCTTAATCATTAACTTTTTTAGTCTTAGATGCATGTTCTTAGGTTTTAAGTTTATCCTTGCCTATTCGCTCATCTTACATTCTTTACCATTGCTCCATTAAGTTACATCACATGATTAGTAGCATCTACTTGTTACTTATCTTAGATATTATGTTCTTAGGTTTTCTTGCTTTAATATCATGTTTACATGGCTACAATAGATTTAATTGAGTATATATTTCATGAGGCCATGACACCTAGTTTACTCGGTTGATTATTCTAGTTTAGACTAAGATATTTCCTTTACTTAGTTTTTCATTTTACTTGCATGTCATAGATGATCCTTAGTTTCGTTTATGATTAGGTATCTTAACTTCATCATTCATCTATGATATTTATGATCTTATTTATGTTACTTTGATATTTATTCTTTAAGTTCTTAGATTTACTTGATATAGTTGATCTATGATCTTTGAATAATTTCAAGTACTTGAGCTTTTCACTTATTTTCTTTGTTTTAGTCTTCTTTAGTATGAGTTTTCTTTCAAGAATTTTCTTATCTTTTCATTTTGTTTTTAGGTTAGATATTTATATGATTTACTTGAGTTTTCAATTCTAGATCTTCTTTATATCCTTAGAATTTTATGTTTTAGGTTTAATGTTATCTATCTTAGCATGTTTAAGTGTTCTATCAGCTCTTTGATCACCTTTGATTTTCTTATTTGATCATTTTTTATGCTTGAACATTAGTTCAATTTTTAGAATTGCTTATTACATCTCTTTTGCATATTATTTTAGGATTTTAAAGCATCTAGTATCAATTTTTATGTAATTTGTCACTAGTTTATTTTGCTGAATTTTTGTTGCATGAGTGACTAATTTGTTTTGCTTTAGTTTTGTCATATTTTAGAATTTTACTAAACTATACTCTTCTTGACCTTAGGATTTAGATGAATTTTTTCTTGATTAATTTATGTTTTAAATTAAATTTTATACATAGTTTTAAAATTTATTGTCGTGTTATGTTTTTCATAAAATTTAATCTAGACAATGTAATTTTTTATTTCTTTGGTTTTTGAGTTTTCCTTAACTTTTATATTCTGGATATTTATGATTAGTTAGACATATTTAAGTGGAATTTGGCAATTGCACGATCCATAGTATTTTTAGAAACTAGTTTTATGTATTTTGCTATGTTTTGTTCACTAGTTTGCCTTGTATGATTTCTTTGTCTTAAGGCAGTAGTTTTATACATAGTTTTAAAATTTATTGTCGTGTCATATTTTTCATAAAATTTAATCAGGCAATGTAATTTTTTATTTCTTTGGTTTTTGAGTTTTCCTTAACTTTTATATTCTGGATATTTATGATTAGTTAGACATATTTAAGTGGAATTTGGCAATTGCACGATCCATAGTATTTTTAGAAACTAGTTTTATGTATTTTGCTGCTGGAGGAAGAATTTTAACAACTCCCGACAAGTTTGAACAATTGGATGCCGCCAACATAGCATCTATCGGAAATATATATATTTCTACTTGGCGGATCCACTCAAACTTTAGTTGGATCCTACTGACTCCTCTTGGAAATTCACAAGTTTTAAAAATTATTATTAATTTCAATATTTTAATAAACTTTATGAGATTTTTATTATTAAAGTATTTTAAATTAAATAGGAAAATACGAATACATCATTTGAAAGTTTGTACATGTGAAAATTTAGTTTGATTGTTTAGAAATTTATTTCTCAAGGTAAATTATGCTGTTTTTCCTTTTTTTTCTGTAAAAAAAATTTATGTTGTTATTTAAATGTATATTAATTTATAATAAAAAATAAATTTTGAGAGTAGCCCTATTAATAAAATATATAATTTTGAATTAAAATTTATTGAACATATTTTTTAAATATCAGCTCAAATAATAATAGAGTTTGACATCACAAATTAAGAATATCATTGTTGAATTATTTATATTCCTTTAATTTTTTTAAAAAAAGAATAAAATAGAAGAAATTAATTAAAAAATTTGGCATATAAAAAATACAAGAATTTTTATGTAATACCTATTAATTTAAACATAGGTGATGATATTGTCTCTACAATCCAATGTTTATCTAAATTTTTCATTATATTCTAATTGTATTTAGTAAACTCATTATTCTTTTTTGCCATCAAGTTGATGTTATTGTCGCCATAGTAAAGATAACAATAATAGTAAAAATCAGAACAATATATATTATATTTGTAATTATAAAAAATTAACAATAAATTTTTATTATAAATTAAAGTTGCAATATTTAAAACATTGTAACGCAAAGAAATTGCAATAGCAACTAAAGATCAAAATCATACAAATTAAATATATAACATATTTTATTTATCTCAAACACATTAATTATATTAAATATTTATTTAAAATATTTAAAAGCAATGATTTATTTTTCTATTTAAATATTTTATAGATAATGTGTATCATTCAAAACAAATTACATTTATTTTTTATTGATCAAAAGAGTTTTGCAAAAATTTTATCGTCAAATAAATTGACAAAACATTTTTATTTTATTATTATTTCTTACGTTTCCTTTTCTCCCAATAAATTCTTAAACTAACTTTTATAAATTTAGACTAAAATAATTTAAAGGAAATATTTTAAATGAGTATTTTTATTAAAATTTGTTATAAAAATTAATTGAAATCATGTTTATTTTTTAATAATATTTGTTTATGGATTTGATTTACCTGTAAATAATAAAATTTTTAAATTTTTATTTTGTTCATTTTTGTTATTTTATTTTATTTTTAATTTGAAAGGAGAAGAATAAGTTGGAATCATACTAATGGCAGATGAAAACCGTCAAACTTTACCTTTTACGAAGATACATATGTATAGGAAAATAATTTTAATCAATAAACAATGGATTTTGATCCATGCATTAAAAAATAGAAAAAAAAAAAAGAAGAAAAATCCAGGAATTAACTGATATTTTTGGAAGATTAAAATTTTGTTTTTATTTTCAGTTATTTTCCCCGTTATGGAAAACCCTAAGGTGAAATCAAAAAATTTAAAAATGAAATCCTCGTCAGGAAAAAGAGCATCGAATCTGAATTTTAAGGTACCTTTAGGTTTCAGATTTGTGTTTGATCCAAAAGATCACCAACTGAATGCTTATCTTTCTCGCAAAGCAAACGAAGAGTCACTACCGCACGACGGAGTAATAGAAGAAATTGATCTGTATAGTATGGAAGATCTATCGACGCTATTCGACGACCGCGGTGGCACAAACGGCGGCGAAGGAAATGTTAGGTATGTTTTCACTGGGGTGACGAAATTATCGGGGACAGGGTTGAGAATTTGAAAGCCAATTTGATTTTTCTCCCAAACTTGAATGTCAATATATCTATTCTGAAGTGAACTTCATTATTCTTTTATAAACATTCTCTTGACCAAAATTTCTCTGATTCTCTGTACTGAAAAGATAAGGATAGACATCTGCATAATCTTCCACAATCTTCACAACGTTAATGAGTCAATGATAAACATTGAATCTGTGAGGAAGAATATTTTTGTATCATTCATCTAAAATGTATGTTGAGTTCCCTTGAATTTCTTTTCTTCTTGATTTCATTGTTTTAATTTCATATTTCATTATATCAGTTTTAAAATGATTGAATTTTCTCTCCTAGATTGGAAAAGGTATTCTGCTTGGGTGTCACTACTGGAGCCTACATCTTGACACTCTTTGTTGTATGTTTTTTATCCATTTTATTCCTCTTCTGTGATATTTATTGACTTTGATGATCACTCCCATCATTCTTTCTTCTAAATTATAAATTCAACTCTTCTATCAGCTCAAGCTTTTAAATGAGGTAAAAATTTTAACATTTTTTTTTCCAATGACAGATGAAATACGAAGAACGTGTAGCAGCTCTTATACTTGTTTCCCCAATATGCAGATCACCATCATGGACTGAGTGGATCTATGACAAGGTATTGTGATATTTAGTGAAAAAATGATATTCAATCAATTCAAATATGATTCTAGTTAAAAAATTCACTAGTGATTAGAAAAGCAAGAAGTGGAAAAATTCATATCTTAATTACTTGAGTCATAAGTTTTTTCATGTGTTTTCTCAAGTTCTATTTTAACCTTGGAATTCTCTCCCATTTTCTCTCTCTTTTATCCAGATTTGATGGCTATTCTTTCCTTTTTTTTTTTTAACGGATAGAGGACCTAGTTTTATAAAAGAGTGCTCCGAAATCAGTAGTTCAGATTTGTTGCTCTACTACCATAAATCTTAGGCCAACAAGGAAATAATATCCTAATAGAACATTTTGCCTGTATAATGTTTAATTTTTTGAACCACTTGTGCAGATATTATTGAACTTATTATACTTTTATGAAATGTGTGGACTGTTGAAGGAGTGCCTTCTCTTGCGCTACTTCAGCAAGGTATTTGTGGTGATTAAAATTTGGTTTTTTGGCTAACAAGTTATCTCCATCATATCAAGAATGATTTTTTTTTTATTGTTTACCAGGAACTAAGGCATGGAACACTTGATGCAGAATCAGAGACAGTGCTATGCTGCCGAAGGGTAAGGATATTATTATCAATAGAATATTAGATAGGAATAACCTCAATTTCTTGTTTCATTGACTGAAGTTTTAGATCTTAAGATTTGCAGCTATTGCATTTACCCAAGGATGTCTAAGAATTCATATTTCTTTGGATCTAATGGTAAAATCATAAGAATTGATTAAATTGCATTGGGAAGCTGTCTCTTCTGTTTGTTGCTGCTTTCTTTTACCTTTCTAGATTTCCTGTTGGCATGTTAATGGTGTTAATGCCACACTCTTGATACAACGTCCTTCCATCTTTTACGTGTCAGCAAATATTGTGGTGTAAGTTTCTCTGGAGAAACTCAAGGAATTCATTTAGCATCTGTAAACACCACTATACAGTGGGGGAAAAATGTATAAGTGCACAGTTTATACTTTTATAAAAAAGACAATTCAATCTTGGATATTATTAGCCCACAAAGATTGTCTGATTACTAACAGCCCAAACTAAATAGGAAGTGAGCATATGTGGAACTTATCATGGCTTAGACTGAGCTTCCCTTTGAAGCAAGTAGAGAGTGCCAAATAATAGAATGTTTCAAATGTCTCATCAATTACATATTTATATTCTTCTGCAAACAAAAAGTGACAGAATGCCAAAAAGAACAAGTGGATGTTAGTCTCCTCAATTGCTGCTTAGAAATATGTAGCACCCTACCTGGTAGAGGAGAACTCAGTTGGCATGGTTAGTAGACTCATTTTGTACATACTAGAGATTCTGGTGATTTGAGGACTCATTTTGTACATACTAGAGATGGAAGAAAGAAGATTTTTGGATGATATAAGAAGTAGAATTTGATAATCAATTTTGAATCTGGTGGAAGAAACATCAACGACAATTAGTTAACTATATATATCCTTCATTGATAATACTCTCCTTCTAATGCAGTGTCTCTCCACTAGAATGTATGTATCTGCAAAGTTCTAGTGGCAAGGAATATAGTTGTATCTTTTGACCAAGAAATGTTCTTTGATTCTGAATGAAAAATTGATGTTCTGTTCTAATGCCTGGTCTCTTACTTCTTAAATGTTGCACGATGATATGATTTTCAGCAATTTTGAAATCAAACATAGCTTTGTTTCTTAAATTGTGTTTATAGTTATTGGGGGAGATGCAGAGTCCAAATGTCATGCGCTTTCTTCTTGCAATTAAACGAGTAAGCCTTTTTCCTTTTGTTACTTTACAAAATTGACTGTTAGGTGAATATGGTTTTATAATACTTTACATAAATTTCTTCCATTTGGTCATCAAACTTTTTTCAGTTGTTAGTGGGACTTATTTGGTATTCTGTTTGCTTATAACATTGATGATATGAATACACAGAAGCAGTCAGAATTGGATCCAAAGTGTTCTATTCTATTAATATTTCCTTTTTATGATTCCTGTAACTACCATACATTACTGCTGTATATTCCTCGCCCCCCATACATAATTGACGACTCCTTTTGGCAGGAGACATGACCTTACAGAGGGTTTACGTAATTTGCAATGCTGATTCCGTGCATATGAGTAATGTAAGGAATAAGAAGGTTTGTGCATTAGTTGAGGTAGGTAATTACCTATATATACCTTTTCTTTTCTGATTTCCTTCCTTTTGTTTTATTTACATTTTAGTTTGCTTGTGTTTCCTTTGCATTCATAGCAGGTTCAATCGTGCCGAGGAACTCCCTTATGCAATGTTAGTCCCCATTGAATTCTTTTTAATGAGATTTGGATTTGTTACTTCTTTGGCAAGTAATAATGGTGGTGCATTATCCCCAAGTCCTTCGAGGCATTGGTGTGTATCTCCGGAACTTCTCTCTTCTGAAAGTTTAGGTATCAAGCTCATACCTATCAAAACTCGACCCACCTGCATCAAAACTTGATTCAATATCTCCAAAATTCCAGATTTTCTAACACATTCTTTTTTTCATCAAGATATATGTTGTTGTTGTTGAGTTTCAGGAATAGGTGGTGTCAATATCCATCATCCATTGTTAATAGGTGGTGTCAATATCCATCATCCATTGTTAATAGGTAGTGCTCTGATCTTAGTTTAGTTTCACAGTAACCTAATTCTTTCATTTGTAAGAATCTTGTATCACACATACATCAAACTAAACATAGTTGCAGATCAGATTTATTTCCTTTTTCTTTTTCTTTTTTTAGGTCTGAGGTGTTCTAAACGGGTCCAAAATTATCGAATGTACACAACCTGAATTAGAATGTGTAAGCTCAAATAGCTTAATTTCACAAATCAAGTCAAATTAGTTTTTGCAATTTCTTCAATAATACTTTTAAACTTCTCGTCGCTTCCTTCCGCCGCCAGCGGCGGAAATTTTATTTTGTCCGATACCTTCACCAGCAGCAGCAGCGACTCCTCTCAGAATATCCAAAATAATTATCCCAAAGTTATAAATATTACTTTTCTAGGAATAAGTTTCGGAGTATTCAAATTCCCCAATCGGATCAGCCGGTAACTTTCGCTATTGATGTGTATCTGAAACTATGACCTTTTTCGTCAGTTGTACGAATCCGTAATTGGAGAGACGGGCAGTGAAATCGATGTTAATCATAACATTTGAGGCTTTTATGTTACCGTGAACGTTAATTTTATTGTTGAAATTTTTATTCTCCTATAGAAAATATTGTGTATGGATATATTCAATAGCTTGTGTGACGCTGACAATTATTTTCAGACTTTGGTTCCAATTCAATGTCGTTCGTCCAAGCTTCCTCGCACCTTTTACAAAAGTATATATAAAGATCAAATAAACGATTGAAATAATTTATTTATAATATGAATAAAATTATTGTTATCAAATGATAAAACTTACTGATAAGAAGATCAGCAAGGCTTCCCATGAGATAATATTCACAAATAACGAATTTGATCCTCTTTGCATGGAAATAAGCATTAATAGGCACAAGATAATAGAAGAAGTTAATGTACACAGCCTGCATTTTGCAATTCTCTTTCTTCCTTTCTGAAAAGTTTCAGTTCAACAAACACAGTAAAAAACAAAAATTGAATTCAAATTTTATGCTCCTATTTAATCATTCATTTAATCTCAAACTATCAATTGTAAACGAAAACAAAATCATATTCAGACTCAAAATTTGATGGGATAACTGGATGTGTACAAAGAGGACACGAGTTTTTAACTAACAACCATTGGTTTATGCATTTGTAATGGTAATCGTGTCCGCAATCGAGCCTTTTGAAAACTTCTTTTTCTTCGAACTCGTTGACAAATCACAGAAATTTCTTCTTCTTTGTTTACCTAATTTTTACAATTTCTTGTGCCGAGATATTTCCAAATTGCTTCTTCTCGATAATTATTTCGGCTAGAGTAGTTGCTGCTTCCTCTCCCTCTCTTCTTTGGGCGGTAATATTGTTCTCATATTCATACAATCCAAAGCTTATCCAATATTCCTACCTTAGTTGATCATCCATATTCCAATCGTAAGTAATTATCGTTTCTGCGGCCAAATTGATCGTGCTGCCTCGGGTTTCAAATTCTTTGATAACTAATTTTTGATTTGGGTAAACAGACTTCTCTTATATATATATATATTAGTTATAAAATAATTATAATAATATTTAATAATGAGGATATAATTATAAATGTTTTATTAAAATCAATTCTACTTAAATACTAATTTTATCCCTCTAAATATGTAAATTTTTAAAATTAAAAGTACCAAAAGTTTTCATTCCTTTTAATTATAATTGTTTATAAAATATTCAAATAATATATTTTAAAACCATAATCCTGATTTAAAAAGAATCATTAAGAAATACTTAGAATAACAATACTTAGAATATTCAAAATTTCGAGGTTTCAAATTAGATCCATTGGATGGGCTTTAATCGTACGACACAAATGCGGGGTTGTTTATTTAAAAATTCGTACGTTGAAAATTTTATTAATTTTGTAACAGTGAATAGTAGAAAAACTTTTGAAAATTTATCAAATTTAAATCTAAAATTCTTATAAAAGTTATTTATTATTTAAGAAATTTTTAGATTATATATATATATATATATATATATATATATATATATATATATATATATATAGGTAATTTAAATATTTTATAATATTATTTCAAAATTTGAACATTTGTTCTTTATTTTAATTATAAAGTAAAAAAGGATGTAAATTTTTTTCTAATAAATATTTAAAAAATTATCAAGTCATAAATAAAATGTTTTTTAGTTAAATTATTGTTTCAATTGATTTGTATTAATTTTAAGGTGTAACATAGAACATTGATTATTTTGATTTATTAATATTGTTGGGCCCACATATACCTACAAGGTTGGACTTTCACCACTAAGCTCCACAGTAGTTTGATATTGTCCGCTTTGCGTCTAAGCCCTCACGGTTTTATTCTTGGGCAACTTCCCAAAAGCCTTTCACTATTAAACTCCACAGTAATTTGATATTGTCCGCTTTGCGTCTAAGTCCTCACGGTTTTATTTTTGGGCAACTTCCCAAAAGCCTTTCACCACTAAACTCCACAGTAGTTTGATATTGTCCGCTTTGCGTCTAAGCCCTCACGGTTTTATTCTTGGGCAACTTCCCAAAAGCCTCATACTAATAGAGTTAGTAAAACTCTTATATGCTAGTCACCTCTAGCATTATCTTCAAATGTGGGACATGAGTTGACACCCCAACAATCCTCCCCTCAAACCAAGGACCACATACTCGTGAACCTCCCCTAGACGAATAATCATCCACATCTGGCAAGCAAGCCTAATTGCTAGGTCTTCAACAATGAGGGCTTCCCCACACATCTCTCACAAGCAAGCCCATTAACCTTAAACTCTGATACCATTTGTTGGGCCCACATATACCCACAAGACTGGACTTCCACCACTAAACTCCACACAAGCAAGCCCATTAATCTTAAACTCTGATACCACTTGTTGGGCCCACATATACCCACAAGGCTGGACTTCCACCACTAAACTCCACAGTAGTATGATATTGTTCGCTTTGGGTCTAAGCCCTCACGATTTTATTCTTGGGCAACTTCCCAAAAGGCCTCATACTAATAGAGTTAGTGGAACTCTTATATGTTAGTCACCTCTAGCATTATCTTCAGATGTGGGACATGAGTTGACACCCCAACAAATATAACTATAGATTCAAATTTTGAAACTGCTAATAATATTTCAAAATCGTAATAATTTGAAAACTTTCTAAAAATAACAAAATATATATAATTACTTTTGTAAAATAATAATAATAATAATTTTAAATTATAAGTATATAATGATAAATGTTTCTAAAGTCAATTTTATGTAAATGTTAATTTTGTCTCTCTAAATATATAAATTTTTAGAATTAATAATACCACAAATTTTTTTATCATTGTAATATTAAATTTTATTTATTATAATTATATTTTTTTAATAAAGTATTCGAATATTATGTTTTGAAAGGATTTTATTTTTCTTGTCGAGAAAGAATTGCTCAGATGGTAAAACTCTTATTGATATGATTTAAAAGTCTTGAATTCGAGACATATTAGAGACGAAAGTCATACACAACGTACCAGCGAGGATCGACCAACATTAACATTTCTTGTGTTTCATCTTACGATTTCGAACCCAAATTCAATAATCTCAAAATTGGGTCATGAAATGCGAATAACAACAGGTTGATTAATTGATTTGTTCATGAGAAACAAGGCAACAGAAAACACCACAAAGCCCAAAATGAAAGAAATTATTACTGATGTCATGTAGATATCTTTAGAACGTGACAACCCAGCCATTATTGATTCATAAATATAGATTCATAAAATTTCTCTCTAGGATTTTTTACATCTTGAATGGGTTCTAAAAATTGTATAAGAGAAGGGAAAGAAAACCTTTAGAAAGGAATAAATAAATTTCTAATTTAATCCTCTAATTATTTATATTTATTTAATCCAATATCCAATATTTTTTAAATTTATTTACATACTTCAACAATAAAAATTATTTTAATTGGTATAATTAATTATTGCCTTTTTCTCTAAAAAACTAAATTAGTTATAACAAGGATTCAACCTACCATTTGTATAACATTCATAATGTACTTTTTCATACTTTTTCTTAGTACAAAATTTTATTTTAATTTGCATTTGATCAAACAGATAAAATTATAAATCTATCACGTAACAAAAATAATTTGAGGTTTATTTTAAAAATAGTTTGTCAAAAAAAAAAAGGTGTAATTCAAGTTAACAACTTTACATTTTTTTAATATTAAATTTTTTTCTTTCAATCAAATATATATATATATAATTGACAAATATTCAATGGTACACACATCAAACTTAAAAAAGAATATTTTTATCATTTCATATTCTTTTTAATTGAAAACACCATTGTGTATATAAAAAAAAGTATATTATCAAATTTTGATGAATATATAGAGATAAAAAGTAATGATAAATTATCAATTTATTTTAAATAAAAAATTTAAATAATTAAGAGATCAAGTTAGTAAATTTTTCATATATACATATATATATATATATATATTACGAAATCATATCAAAACGACAAAACTAACGAGATGAAAAGTAAAGAAAAAATATAGTAAAGAGAAAGAATATTATTATATGATTTCTCTTAAGATTGTTGGTATATATTTACAAAAGAGCATAAGCCTTTTATTTATAGGGGGTGAAGAGGGGATAAATATAAGTACTAAGGGTGACACTTATAACCCCAATAATAAACGTTGGGTGACACTTGTCACCAAAAGTATAAGACTAGGTGATATGTGTTACCTTAGGAATAAACATCGAGTGACACGTATCATCTTTCATTAAGTACATAATTATCTCGAAATTAAAAGATATTAAGGATTATACCATGGGCATCCACTGAATTAATGAATCTTTGAATCTTCGAGATTCATAACACTCGCCTTGGATGTCCATTACATAAAGAATATGTCTCATTAAAACCTTACTAGATAAAAATCATGGGTAAAACCTCTAGTAAAAAAAAAAGAGTCCACTATAACTCTCGAGATCTTTAAACCGAAGCTGGTATATGTACCATACCCCCATACATAAAACATATCTCAACAACACAAAATATCCCAACAATCTCACCATTAAATTAACGGAGACATCTAAAATATCTACGAAAGGTCCATAATATCTAAAAAAGGCCTATAATATCTAATAAAGGCCCATAACACAAAAAGTCCACACAATATAGATAAATACCCCCCTAAGGAGAAAGAAAGAGGCATCTAACACACAATCAAGAAGAAAGGCACGCAAAGAGAACGCCAAGATCAAGCACCAAGAGAAAAACGCCCAAAAGGAAGGAATCACCGAGGAAGAAGAAGGAAGATCTTGAAAGAGCCCAGGAAAGAAGAGGAAGAAGGAGAAGGGAATTAGAGTAATTAGGATCAGGCTACATCATATTGGCGCCCACCGTGCTTTTTCGTACAATTAGATTGACGAAAAAGACCATGACAACCCACAGCCATGATTCTAAAAACCCTAATACCCCTCCAGAAGTCCCCACCACATCCCTGGGCATTCCTCTCCCCGTTCCCACCAGTACCCATCAACCTTTGACAACCGCCTCTGCACTCGCTAACGCCAACCAGCATCAACCCTCCCCATCCGCACAACCACCACAAGATGCCCAAAATCAATCCACAACGCGCCGCGATGGCAAGAAACCCACCCGCCATTCGCATTCCTTATCTATTCGACGTGATCACCCAAACGTCGACGTACCATACGAAGACATTATGCAAAACCTAAGAAATATCGCCAACTACATGCGGCAAAAAAGACCAAGACCCGATCCAGAATTAACAGACGACGTCACTTCATCTTTTCCCGAAAACACCGGATCCTCAACCAACGCCCCGATACCCCCAAAGCGCCACCAAAAGCTTTCTCCACCAA
Source organism: Asclepias syriaca (assembly GCA_027405835.1). Taxonomy (NCBI): domain Eukaryota; kingdom Viridiplantae; phylum Streptophyta; class Magnoliopsida; order Gentianales; family Apocynaceae; genus Asclepias; species Asclepias syriaca. The sequence goes on from CM049924.1 coordinate 10,352,574, forward strand.
AACACCACGACCGCCCTACCACACAACCCTCCAAACAAGCCAAACACCATGCCACCGGATCCTCAACCAACGCCCCGATACCCCCAAAGCACCACCAAAAGTCTTCTCCACCAAAACACCACGACCACCCTACCACACAACCCTCCAATCAAGCTAAACACCATGCTAAACAACCACACCCGCACCCTCAAAATTATATAACCCAGTCATACCCACACGTTCCTCCACAGCAACAACCGTTTCCCCAGACACTTCCAGATAATACAGCACATCTCATATCCTACAAACACCCCCCACCGCAACCACAAGCCCCAACAACCGCATGGCACGTCCCAACAACGACCCCCGGAACCCAAGAAGTCCCCCCACTCCACCAACACAACCAATCTCCATTGCCTCCTCCTCCACTCAATACATTACCCCCCGCATCATCCACCCCACCAGCACATATCCCGATATCACAACCACCTCCGGGTACCCAAGGACAGCCTATAATATACCAACACCTACAAGCAACAACACAACCATGGTACCTCCCCCAAACCCCCGGAACCATAGCCCTCCACCAACCCCATTTACACGACCAACCTACAACTAGACCCACACCCACCGCCATACAGTCCCAAACGTTATGTGATCAACTTCACCTCGAACCCCCTCCATTAAAACCAAACGATGACATCCTCCCCTGGAACACACTCGACAAAAACCCTCTAACCCCAGAATACGCAAAAGGTCCACTGCCACTAACGTTCCAGATTCCCACATTCACCAATTACACTGGAGATTCCGATCCCGAAACCCACCTCCGGCAATTCACCACAACAATGGTAATGAACGATGCAGATGATTTCTTACTGTGCCGGTGCTTTCCGATGACACTCGCCGACCAAGCACAAACCTGGTTCGGTAGTTTACCCGCAGGATCCATCCTCTCGTTCCGACAACTTGGCAACAGTTTTCTACAACATTTCGAAGCATTCCAGACAGATAAACAAACACGCCTCGAACTTTTACAGATCCGTCAACAAGCTGGAGAATCCCTGTCCTCATACCTCCAGCGTTTCAACAAAGAAGTATCACGTACCAAGGATTGCACGGACTCCTTCTATGTCGAAGCATTCCGCAACGGTCTCGTCCCAGGCGAATACTCACATCAACTAAACATCCAGGAGCCGAGAACCACACAAGAATTGCTAACGTAGGTTGGAGCCCTGATAAAAGCAGAAAAATTATCCACTTCCATGGCAATTACCCAAGCTCAAGACACTGCTCGAAACAACACATCAGCCAGACCCAGATACCCCCAAGATCACCACAGTCAACCTTTCACCCGATTCCCACACCCCACTTACCGAACACAAATGACAACACCCAACGCCGACCAAAGACCACCCCGATACCCCAAAAACAATATTACCCAATTTACACCCCTAACCACCGATAGCGCCACCATATGGCAAAAAATAGAATCATCAGGCATATTGCCCGCTCCGCGCCCGATGCCCTCCCCAATCGAACGCCGAAACCAACAACATTTCTGCACATTCCATAAAGAAGTCGGACACACAACCAACAACTGCTATGCCCTGAAGAACGCAATCGAATCCGCGATTCAAAAAGGGCAATTATGCGAATACATTAAAATGCCGAATGCAAACACCACCACCGCCGATAACCCCCCAGGATCTAGTACAGCCCACCACCACATCATCAACCTTATAGATGACCTCACCCACACATCCGACCTACCTCCTCCAAAACGAGTAAAATCCACCGAATCCGACAATACCACCGACACCCCTCTAATAATCTCCTTACACATACAGTCCTTTTTCGTCCGGCGTATATTAATAGACACCGGCAGCTCCGCCAACATCATGTACTACGAAACCTGGAAAAAAATGCACCTCGACGACGGTCTAATACAACCTTATTCTACACCAATCATCGACTTTTCCGGTACCACCACCCACCCCCGCGGCACCGTCCAACTTTCACTCCAATGGGGCCCACCTTCACACCCACAGCAACACACAACCACCTTCGTCATCGTCGACTCCCCAGCCCCCTACAACGTCATCCTTGGACGCCCAGCGCTAAACACGATGCAGGCACAAATCCGCACAAATCCGCACATATCGCAACGACATAATAATGACATTACCTTCCGGCCCTTGGATTATTCCTGGAGACAAACCGATCAAACAAACCTGCTACCTTACCAATATCAAACCCCCCAAACCTCCAACCATTCCCCCTGACAATCCCGACCGAACCCTGACCCCCGTAGACCAATTCGAAACCTTCGGCATAGATGCCACACACCCGGAACGCACGATCAAAATAGGCGCATCCATCCCGAATCCTCTGCAACGACAAATCCTAGAGCTAGCGGCAGAATTTTCTAACATCTTTGCCTGGATGCCCACAGACCTCGGGGAAATTCCCCGATCCTTCATGGAACATAAGCTAGGAATTCCTCCTTCAGCCAAACCCGTTACCCAAAAACCACGTTCCTTCAACACCACAAAACAAGCCATTATCCGAAAAGAAATATCAGAGCTACTTGAGGCTGATGTCATTCGAAGAGTCCAATTCCCTCAATGGCTAGCCAACCCAGTCGTCGTACCAAAGCCAGGCGGCAAATGATGAGTTTGCATCGATTTCACCTCACTCAATAAAGCCATCCCCAAAAAACCGTATCCTCTCCCCCGAACGGATATACTTGCCGACGTCACAGCTGGATACGACTTATTGTCATTCCTAGACGCTCACAGAGGATACCACCAAATCCTTATGGCAGAAGCCGACGAAGAAAAAACCGCCTTCGTCACACCCGAAGGACTTTTCTGCTATAAACGCATGCCTTTCAGACTCAAAAACGCAGGTGCTGATTTCCAAGACACAATTAACCGAATGTTCAAAGGCAGAAATGTTGAGGCATACATCGACAACATCTTAGTCAAGACTCTTTCCGCATCAGACATAACCTGCGACCTCCGGGAGACTTTCCAAACCTTGCAAGATTTCGATCTAAAACTCAACCCCGAAAAGTGTACATTCGGAGTAAATGACTACAAATTCTTGGGTTTTATGATCTCACAGCGCGGTCTCGAAATCAACCCATCCAAAATAACAGCCATACAAAATCTGACACCCCCAACAACTGTCAAAGAAGTTCAACGATTCAGTGGACGAATCACAGCACTCAACCGCTTTCTTTCCAAATCCGGAGAAAAATCCCTCCCGTTTTTCTTACTTTTACGAAACCGCAAAAATTTTGAATGGACACCCGAATGCGAGAAAGCCTTTCAAGCCATAAAACAATACTTGCAAAGTCCTCCCATACTAGTCCCCCCGAAAACAGGCGAAGTCCTCCACCTCTATATTTCCATCTCCCCTTCAGTTGTCAGTGCCGTTCTTTGTGTCGATCGCAACAATACCTTTCATCCAGTTTACTACGTTAGCCACGTCCTACAACCTGCCGAGACCCGATATTGTCCCTTAGAAAAACACATCTTTGCCTTAATCATGGCAACACGGAAGCTCCGACATTATTTCCACGCCCACCAGATATGCATGCACACCCAAGCCCCCATTCGACAGTCATTATACAAAGCTGACATCACCGGCCGCCTAATGCGATGGGCCATCGAACTGTCCGAGTATGACATCACGTACACCCGCAGGCAGCAAGTCAACGCCCATGCATTATCAGACTTCATCATAGAATGCACCGATTTACCCCCACCCCTTCCTCACCAATCACTCGATGATAACATCCTAGACGACTGTTGGACAATCCATGTCGACGGATCCGCAGCCGAAACCAATCGAGGAGCCGGTATAGCCATCACTTCACCCGAAGGCTCCAAGCTATTATACGCCCTGAAATACACATTCACGATCAGCAACAACGAATCCGAATACGAAGCGGTCATTGCAGGGTTACGAATTGCCCGGACCCTTAACATCCGTAACCTCCGCATATTCACCGACTCACAACTAATAGCAGGACAAATCAACGGCGAGTTCGAAGCCAAAGAAGAAAACATGCAACAATATTTAAAGCTAGTATCCGAATTCCTCAAAAATTTTCAACACATAAGCATCGAATATATCACCCGCAAAGCAAACATGGAAGCGGACACCCTCTCCAAAGCACACATGACCGACACAATAGACGGAACATGGATAGAGCCACTCACACAGAGATCCATTGACCACCTTCCAGTTATGAACATTTCCCAATCACAGTCCTGGATGACACCCATCATCCAATACATCACCAACAACATCACCCCAGAAGACAAAGTTCAAACACAACAACTCAGACAAAAAGCAGCCCGATACGTTATCATAAACAATCAATTATACCGACGCCATTACTCCTGGCCAATATTAAAGTGTGTACCCGAAGCCGAAGGCAATTACATCTTGCGCGAAATCCACGAAGGAATTTGCGGAGCTCATATTGGAGCCCGAAGCTTAGCCTGAAAGGTCATGCGAAACGGATACTTCTGGCCCACGATAGAAGCCGACGCCACCGAGCTCATTAAACACTATTCAAAATGCCAGCTACACGCAAACACACATCACATGCCTATAGCCGAATTCCAATCCATCAGCAACCCGATTCCTTTCTATCAATGGGGCATGGACATCGTTGGCCCATTTCCGAAGGCTAAGGGAAATAAGGAATTCCTTATCGTAGCCATCGACCATTTCACCAAATGGGTCGAAGCAAAACCCGTAGCGTCTATCACGGCACAAGTCGTCAAAGATTTCTTCTGGCACGACGTTATCACTAGGTTAGGCGTACCCCGCATCCTCATAACCGACAATGGAAAACAGTTCGAAGCGCAAGAATTCTAGAATTTTTGCCAAGAATTACACATAGACCACCGTTTTACATCCGTCGGATACCCACAAACAAACGGCTTAACAGAAGTCACTAACCGAACCATCGTACAAGGCTTGAAAAAAGGGTTAGATTCGTCCAAATCCAAATGGATTGACGATCTACCGAATGTCCTGTGGTCTCACCGCACAACACCCCATTCCCGCACCCTCGAAAGCCCATTTTCTTTATGTTTCGGTACCGAAGCATTACTCCCAGTCGAAATCGGATCCCCCTCTCCCAGACTGGACAATTTCTCCATCGAGTGGAACGACCTCAAAATCGCAGAAAACTTAGCATTAGTCGACAACATTCGATCCAACGCAGCCACTCGCGAGTACAATTACAAAAGATCCCTTGCAAAACACAAGAATGCAAGAATACGCCCACATAACCTCAGTACAGGAGATCTAGTCCTCCGCAAGAATTCCGTTAGTCATCAAGAGCCTACCAGAAAGCTAGACGCCAACTGGGAAGGCCCATACATCATCGCAAAAGCCAATTCAAACGGCAACTTTCATTTGAAAGACCACAAAGGCCACAATCTTGTCCGCACCTGGAACGCAGCCAACCTCCGGAAATATTACCCATAGACCCCACACACCCCCACAAATTTAGATTCGGAGACACAACTGTTCGGATCCGGATAGACACTTGTTCTCCTTTTCCAAAAAATTAAAATTATTTCAATACTAATAACACGCCATTTTTTAATATTCTTTTCTTTCATTTTCTTATTAACACATCAGGCACACATTTCATACCATCACATTCCCACACACATAACGGTAACAACAACACAGAACTAACAAAAACAAGCACTTTTTATTAATCTAAAAAAAGTTACAAATATGTACATCACACATTGTCAGCCCCCCTAGTACATTGCTCTCCCCCCCCCCCTCATCACCCACCGTACCCTCCCCCGGAGCCGTCTCTTCCCCCGGAGCCATTTCCCCCTCCTCCTCCTCTTCACCCGATTCCTCCCGGTTTTGGCCAGACGGAGCAACCAGCTCATCAAAGTCAAATGGACCTCCTTCCCAAGGGTACACATTTCCATCTGACCTCTGCACCAACCCTTCAAGCTGCTCCGGCAACTGGAACAACGGATCTTTCTCCCGAATAAGATCCCTCAGCACAACCAAAGTATCTCCAGCCAGGGGAGCTGCTACCCGAGAAAAGAGCCTATAACACCGTTCATCTTTAAAGAACGCTGTTACAACAGCCTTTTCTGTAGCAGCATTTATCAACCCTTCAGGAGTCTCATAGCACTCCCGCAACCTTGCAGCTTCCTGTTCCCATTTCTCCCTTTCCAACTCCAGCTCACCGGACCTGAGCCTCTCCCGCACAAGCTCTTGCCGCACCCCCTCTAGCTCTTCCCCCTGCTCCCGGACCCTCCCTTTCCACACCTCCACCTCAAGATCGGATGCCTCCTTTGCCGCTTGAGCCTCGTCCCTCGCTTTCCAGGCCAAGTCCTTCTGCGTTTCCATACTATCATAATCATGGTAAGTCAAGCGGAGGCGGCACAGAAGTTCAACCTCCGAAAGCAAGGCCTACCGAAACCAAATAAGAAACAAACAAAGCACAAAGTTAATACCACATACACTCGGCAGATATAATAAAACTATTTCCATAACCCCCCCCCCCCCTCTCTTCTTCCTTACCTCAAATTTTTGTTGATACATCTGACCAATCAAAGCAGCCGTTGGCACCTTCTCCACTACCGCCTTCAACCCCGGGGGAAAACAATGTTCGAAGAAAGTCATTGCCACCCCCGGACCCCCCTCTGCCACATTCGGCGGAATATCCCAAGGTGGCACATAACTTCCCACCTCTGCCTCTTTCTTCCCCCATCCTCCCCCCAGGCCCTTCTTCAATCCTTTCAGAGGCCGATCCACATCCTCCGCAACCTCCTCCACCACCTCCTTTCCTTTCCCCTTCCCCTTCCCCGAATCCTTAGGCACTCCCGGGGCCACCACTTCCTTTTTTTTCTCCCCGATAACTACCCCTCCCCCCCGAACCTCCTTCTCCGCACCCACCCCGTCCTTCTCTGCACCCCGAAACATTCCTGGACAATAATACCTATGAGTTCCGGTTATAAAACTAAAGCTCCCCTTGTCAGGCATAACCGAAAGAATTTTTAGTTTACCAGATGACTTCTTTTTACGTTTATCTGGATTGTTTTGCGCCATCTCCATCACTAAGTTTTTTCCTGCAAATACAGACACACCCCATCAGCTTCGGCAAACACAGTTAGTAAAACATATAATCAATATAAACCATAATATATTAAAAGCCCCCCCCCCCCCCCCCCCCCCTCATCCCCTCCATAAGCACCCACGCAATTTCCGGATGTCCAATCTGGAGTCACACTCCAACCCCGAATGCCTCATCAAGGTGTCAGACCAATCCTCCCCCATAGTCAATTCAAACCGATACTTCATCAACGTCTCTACATCTTGATAATCTCTCCCGTAACTATTCGGCACGTCATTACTTAAACTCTTTCTATTATTCCATGGCTGCAAAAGGTCGTTGTTGCCGAAACTATGATGCTTGAATAAAAAAATTCACTTCCAAGAATGGATACTGGAAGGACCTAGAATAATTGGTCGAGCACTCCGCCTAGCAATATAAAAGAACCCTCGACCCTCCGGCGTCGTACACTTCTGACTCAAATAATACAACCTGCGCCATAATTCCAAACTACATTCACACCCGAATGCCCTACACGCCATCAAAAAACCAACCGTAGTCCGGATAACATTCGGCATCAGCTGACCCAGCTGAATCTTGTAATACCTACAAATATCCACAAACAGCGGATGCAACGGAAACCGCAACCCTGCTCGCAAGTGCGCCACATAAGTCGTTACACAGTTTGCCGGAGGCGTATGTATCTGTTGCTTAGCATCCGGGCAAATTGTCTTGTATGTTATAGGGAAATAGTAATTGTCCCGGATGCCCTCCAAAACCTTGGATTCAGACACAACCATCTTATACTGAGGAACCTGCGGGTTCTCTTTCTCTTCACACCCTTTCACCTTGGAGTCTTTCTTCGCCGGACCCACCTCCTCCTTCGACCTCCGGTAAGCCATCCCAGAACTTACGTCCTTTTCATCTATCAACGGGAAATAAAAATCCTCCCCTCCCATCCTATACCGCACACTTGCATCCCGATCCCCTGACGCACCCACAGGCCCCATCCATTCCACCAGTTCCTCAAACCCCACTGATTCACCAGACATACTCCCCTGCTCATCCCCAGAATTAGTTCTGTCCGAAGCACTCATCTTACCCGTATAATATTTTCCTTTTACCCTAACCTAACTGCCGTGTATCTCCTCCCCCAAGCCCTACCCAGGAAAATGCTACTCAACAGAACAAGTACCTGAAATTTGTCGAGGAGCCATGGTTTAGCACAATGTCCAAGCACAATCACACAAAAGCAATAGCACACAAATACTGCAACCATAACAACAAAAATACATCTCTTAGTCAAACCCATATCCAATACAGTTCATCACCCTATAAAGAATACACACACACACAGCATACACTATCAAACATTCGCAAAACCCCTCCCATTTCAAAAACCACAACAATACATAATATCAACATACTAACCTGCAACCTTCACAGCAGCCCAGAAGTTTTTCCGTACAATCCGAACCACTCACAGACAAATAGCAGTAACCGGGTTAAAACTCAGGCCGAAATCAATGGAGATCTTTTTTTTAGAGGCACGAAGAACACTCAAATGAAATTCAAAATAAACCCCCCGCCTGTTCATTTGCCCTTTTTTATTTGCCAAAAACCTTTCTGCTGCCGGGCCCTAAAAAACTCGTGCAGTTATATTTAATAATGTTTCCCGTCTGCACACCCTCCCACACACACGCGACTGTCACGCGCCATCAGCCGAACCAACCCCACGCGCGTCCTCTCCCATCAATGTGTCAGAAGTGTCTCGTCCTCTCCCACACACACATCCAAGCCAATCATAGTTACCCGAATCCCTGCCCACAAACCACAACCTCTTCCCCAACCACATTCACATCCCATCTCCCACGCAACTCTCTTCCCCGAATCCCCCTATTCAATATTCTACCCGAAACCCCTCCCAAATCCCATTCACAACCGCAACCTCATCCCCAACCCCATCCACATCCCATCTCCCAAACCTCTCTTCCCCGAATCCCCTATTCCATACTCTACCCAAAACCCCTCCCAAATCCCATTCACAACATTTCTTTCTTCCAGCTGCCCGAATCTCCTTTCCATCCGTTCCCCATCTGCTTCCCCCTTAATCCTTTTCCACGTCCTATTTCCGCATCTCCCTCACTCTTTCCTTCTCCCAATACAGCCACGTCTCACCGCTGCATCCGTCCCAATCCCAATCGGTCAAAAAAAAAACGCTTATGGTATATGTACCATACCCCATACATAAAACATATCTCCACAACACAAAATATCCCAACAATCTCACCATTAAATTAACGGAGACATCTAAAATATCTACGAAAGGTCCATAATATCTAAAAAAGGCCTATAATATCTAATAAAGGCTCATAACACAAAAAGCCCACACAATATAGATAAATACCCCCCTAAGGAGAAAGAAAGAGGCATCTAACACACAATCAAGAAGAAAGGCATGCAAAGAGAATGCCAAGATCAAGCACCAAGAGAAAAACGCCCAAAAGGAAGGAATCACCGAGGAAGAAGAAGGAAGATCTTGAAAGAGCCCAGGAAAGAAGAGGAAGAAGGAGAAGGGAATTAGAGTAATTAGGATCAGGCTACATCAGAAGCAAACCAATTTTATATCTCAATTTCTCAAAGGTTGCAGTCAAAAAAAATTTAGTGAATATATCTGCAAGATTATCTCTCACATGATCGAATTTGGAGAATATTAATTTCACTATTCTTTAGAATTTCATTAGTAAAGAAGAATTTAGGTGAAATGTATTGCGGTTAGACTCGATAATTTTTGATTAGATTTTATTATCTCCTTCATCATGAGCTTCATCTCCTCTGAGTGATCTAAGGATAGGATACTATTATCCATTGAGAAATATCCCTATAAGGTGAGGGCGAATCAACCACTATTGGAGTGTAAATTGAGAGTTAGGATTGGAAGAAGAATAAAATAGAAGAGAATTAAAACAATAAGCAAGAAAGTCCAAAGTTACAATGGTTAAAATTAGCCAACGAAAAGAGAACTAAGTTACAAAGAACTAGGTAAATTCTAAGAAACAAAACAAAATAAAATAAAAACTAACTATTATAAGATAATTTAAAATTAAATTAAAAAGAAAATAATTAAATAATAAAGAAAGAAGGAAAAAGAATAAAAAGAAAATAAAATTAAAAATTAAATTATGGAAGATAAAAGCAAAGAAGAAAAGAAGAAAAGATAAAAAAGAGGAGAGATGCTCACGGGGAAACCCCGAGAGTTTTTTTTTTTAAAAAATAAATATTAAAAAATTAATTGTAAAGGAAGGAAGAAAAAAAAGATATTAAATTAAGAATTAAAAAAATAATTTAAGAGAAAAAAAAAGAGAATGCAAAATCATTTTTAAAAAAATTAAAGTTAGAAAGAATTAACATTAAAAGAGAATAAAAACAAAAATAATACATCTTAAAAGAAATAATTAAAGTACAAAAATAATTTGAAATTAATTTAACAAGTTATTAAGTTAAATAACCAATAATGTTACAATAGGAAAAATTGTTTGCATAAGAATTGAAAACATTTCTTGCAAACGGTTGAAAAAAGTTTTCTAAAAATTAGAGTTTTAGTAGAGAAATGAATTAAGGAAAATATTTTTGCAAGAATTGACAAACATTAGATACTAAAAATAATGTCCAAATATAAGCAATTGAAAACATAAAACTTAATCCAAAGTCCAACAATTAAAGTTGTAATAAAAAATGATCAATAGAAGATATGATCTTCTTCATCACACTTCTATAGTAAACAATTGTTGGCCTTTTTCTCTTACGTATTTAAAACAGTACCTTAACCACTCTTAGGTCTCTTAAACTTGCAAGAAATTGTGCTAAACATGCAATTGAAACTCTTATAAATGATGCAAACAAATGACAAAAAGAATGAACAAAAGCTCATGCTTAAAACATAACACTAAATAAATATGCTCCTAAAATATGACCAAAATGCAATCTAAATAGGCATAACTTAAAGTGCAAAAAGGTACCATACAAAAGAAGGCACAAAAGAGGCATAAATATGATTAAGATCAAGCATAAATATTGATTGGAATTATTGCAAAGAGCAGCAAATTAGAAAGGCATAAATAAGGCAATTTGCTACAAAGTTGGCATTAAAGGTTAATGGCAATAAAACAAGTTAAAAATAGCATTAAAAAGATGCAGAATAAGGTAAGAAACACTACTGAAAATTAGATAACATTAAATATGCTAAAAAGAAAGGAAAAACTAATTAAAACAAACTAAACATGCATACAAGAAAAACTAGCCAAAACAGTAGGCAAAGATAAGTAAGATGCATGCTAGTGGCTCCTAATATAATTAAAGATCATGCAATCTAAAAAAAATTAATTAAGGAATCCTAAAAATAAGATTAAATATAAACATTTCCAGAATGCAAGGTAAGATATATTAAAAACAAAGTAAAGCAAAAAGCTCAACAAAATAAAAAACAAAGGTAACAAGGCAGAAGTTGTTTCAAAACTGGCAGTGATTTTCGAGAAATCATAACAAATTAGTTTTAAAACCAATTGGAGTGAAACTTATTCCATCTTGATCCTAAGATCAAGAGATTTCTTCTGTTTAACAATCTTACGTAAACTCAAAAAGATAAAAAATCAGCAGAAAAAACGAATCAGGATACATGCTGTCTAAAATTTCAGTGAGATGCTTAATTGCATATTTGTATAATTATGATAAACTAGATGCAAAATACCTTAACAATTAAGTACTAAATATAATTAAGAACAATATACTAATAAACAATAAACATAAGAAATCAAGATTGATCAAATAATTTATGTTGTGCATTGTTTTAGGTACTAAGATCATGTAGAACATGCACATCAACTAAGTGAAGGACTAATGTCAAGTCTAAAGGGCAATTGAACAATATCTTATACTATAAGCATGAAACTTAGAGCAAAGACTTAACATCAAATGAACTAACTTATAAGAGAAGATCATACTCCAAAATCATAAAATTAAGCTAAAGGCAATTAATCAAACACTTAAGGTGCAATGCCAAGATTAAAGATATTTTAGCATAAAGAGACTTAGCTTAATCCAAAAAATTTGAATGCTCAAAATCAACATAGATTATCCCAAGATCAATCTAAACAATCTAAAAAAACACAAATAAATCAAAACAATCAAAAATAGATTAAAAAAAATGCAAGAGGTTTTTAGAGAAGTGTACCTTATACTCTTGAATGCAATCATGCGTAAATGGAAAAAATAAATTAGTTAATTAATATATCAAACTAAAGACAAAAATAAGTACTATAATTATAGATACATATATACTAAATGTAATTCAATTAAATTACTAAAATATACATCAAACATACATACATATATGTATATAAAACAAAAGGTACTGCAACACAATTTTTCAACAACTACAGAAGAAACTGAGCAAAGCAGAGGAAGCTGACTGGAGTTTTTCACAACTTTGAAAAAAAATGAAATCTACTACTACTAAAGCAATATAAAAAAAATCAATCAAAACAAAACAAGAACAAAAGATACAAGTTAAGAAGGGTAAATTCTAAACCTAAAGACCTAATTAACTCTAGGTTAAGAGTTATGTTACACGTAAGTTCAATTATTCCTAAAGTTAAAGCAAGAATTAAACTATTCTAGATTAGAAGTTGGGACGCCCGCCCCGAGCCTTTGACTGAGTCGGGGTGGGCGTTCTGGCTTGGGGACGCCCGTCCCGAGCCCTTGGCTAGGTCAGGATGGGCGTTTTGGCTCTGAGACGCCCGCCCCGAGCTTAGAACTTTTGAAAATTGTATTTTTGCCCCGATATTTACTGTTTTCATGCAAATTACTCCTGAAACTTCTAAAATCACAAATTATGTAAAAAGATGTCAATTTCAATCAATTAAGATCAATTTGGTTCCAATATTTCCTTAATTTGTGTCTAAAAACATGCTAAAAATGTGATATGATTTGTGCATATCATATAACCCCACACTTAGCTTTTTGCTTGTCATCAATCAAACCCTATGAAATTAATGAAGGACTAAATCATAGGTGCAATCACAACAAGGTTCTCAGCAATATTTTTAGCAAAATCTCTCACGGAGTCAGATAATTCAGAAAATAGGCATGGACTGATCGAGTTGCTATGTAAAGGTCTCAATCATCCAGTAAACGTGTCATAACCATATAGGCTGAAACAGTTCAAAAGCTTTACTGAGTTCTAGCTCTACTTTAGTCACAAGGTCTTCTTGATGTGTAGTGTGTGAACTGGTCTAGACTAGATTGTCAATTTAGAATAAACTTTCCAAGAAGTCACCAAATAATACTTTGACCAGTTATTCCGAACACAAACAACACAATAAACGACTTTCTAGGCTCTGAGCTTTGGTGTCAACACTTTCTTTTTATGATTTTCAAATAAAAATACATTGGGTGTATGTTTTAATTGATTTTCGAGATATTTTTGTGTTTGCTTTCACATATCAACTTTAACTACTCAGGTATCGAGCCCTACTCCAATGACTCCCAGATTTACACGACCTTAGGGCACCGGGCATTAAGTTCCCTTCAGAAGGGGTGCTCGAGTAGCCAAGGATACTTGCAAACTACCCTTTTTACATTTAAGCTATGGCGCTTTTAGCTTAGAATTCCATCTAGTCATTCAAGTTGCTATCACATTCTCAAATGGTCTAATATTATTTAGTTTAGCTCAAAAAGATATTTGGTTGATTTTTCTAAGCTAGACAAGGTTGTGCTAAAAAATTAGGAATTCCATACTTCCTGGTGATGAATTCAACAAAGCAATCGAAATGTTCCTAATGGTCATAACACTCTACTAAATACATATCATAGACAGAAGCAGTTTTCGAATCAGTCAATAACATTTTTGAAGTCTGAAAGAGTGAAAATTTTTGAAAGTTTTTTGGAAGGGTGCAATTTCAGTGAAGAAAACATGCAGATAATATTAAATTTGAGTGCATTGTGCACTACTGCCCCACACTTAAGATTTACATTGTCCTCATTGTTCATGCATATCCTATTACCCCACACTTATTCGAAAAATAAGAATTGAAAAACCAAAAAGCAGGAAAACAAATACGAAATAAAAATAAAAACAAAAAGAAAAGATAAAACAAAATGAAAGGAAAGAAAGATGAGGATTAGAAAAACTCCCTTCATGTATCGAGTAGAAGGGTCTGCTATGATCTATCAATTGGTTATTCACCTCAGCCATGTAATGTCGCTGAAATGTCCTTGACTCTGTAAGCTCGGGATGCTGGAGCAGATGACTCTATAGTGTTGATTCTTTCCGATTGGTATGCTAAAAGATTGGATTTATTACCATATATTGATTATGAGTAATTAAGGACTTAGTCTTACTAACTGTCACTTTAGCATTTAATTATTGTCACTTAATCAATCAGAACCTAAGGCAGAGTACCTATCATGTAGCTAGTTCTTGGAAAGTATCTACGATTTTAAATTATAAATATCTTACTCCCAGGGAACTGGTAACGGCTTAGTAGTAGCTATCCCTTAATCCTAACAATCATCTTATTATTCAATTAGTCAATCGATTATCAATATCTTTGAGAGTGATTTTGTATCACAACTACACATAACAAGCAAATAACATTCAAGAGTAGACATGCATTCATCAAATAAGCTCAGTTATTACAACTTGTTTGACCTTATCTTCGAACATTTTAGATATATCTTAATCTCTAAGGCAATTATGAAATGTAACCATCTATTTACCATATCTGAGTTACCTGGTGTATTCACCCCTACTGTGGGATGATCCTTCTCATCTGTCAGATTAAAGTATTCATGAACGGTCCCCTATGTCACTTCGGTATCATGCCACTTAACCCTAGGATTGGCCTAGCATACAAACTCATTTTTATTAGGGTACTCTAACAAACATGATGATCTGTTTTGTTATTTCTTCCTAATCTGGCAGACCTTTTACAGTCTGTTAAACTAAACGGGTTATGAATCAGACCTTGGTTAGGAGTTGTCTATAACCCTAGTTTAATTTAAAAGGACACTACAGTTCAACATTCATAATGATAATTCTAGTTCTATGATCTTCCTGGGAAAATGAATAGCATCTCAAATTGCAAAACATGTATGATATATAAATTCAGTATCAAATCAATATCCAGATAAAACAATTCATAAACATATAGAAACTCGTCTAGGGGACCCAATATCATAAAGTAGTCACCACTTTATGCAGTCCAACCAGCATTGTAGCTCTTGTATGTCTCTGATTGCTCAATCCTACTCTGCTCGGCAGAGCCTTCGGAGAACTCTTCTTAGACCTAGTAGCAATTGCTTTACCTTACATCCCGAACTTAAGCAAATTTCCCTAATCTGACTAAGAACACGCACCCTATCTCTCTCTTAAGATCTCCTAACGAAATCCCAGTATTCTATGATACCGAAAACTGAATACTAATCTAATTGAATTCTCAAACACTGAGATAAATACTCAGAGATAAGGGAAAACGGTACACTTGAAGTTGCTAAATGACTTGTATTGAATGTTGAGAGATATATCTAACCTTCAACCCCTAGGGTATTTATAGGGGTGAAAAGGAAGAGGTTTTACATGAATTTTTGATGTGCTACAAAAGTTTTATGCTCGGGACGCCCATCCCGAAGCTTTTACCAGGTCAGGATGCTCGTCCTAGCTTGGGGACGCCCACCCCTAGTCTTTGATTCGATCAGGGCTGGCGTTCTGGCTCCGGGATGCACGCCCCGAGCTTAGAACTTCAAAAAATCACGTTTTTACCCCAATATTTGCTTTTTTCTTAGAATTTTCTCCTGAAACTTTCAAAATCATAAATTATGCAAAAAGATATCAATTTCAATTAATTAAGATCAATTTGGTTCCAATTATACCCAAATTTGTGTCTAAAAACATGCTAAAAAAGTGATATGATTTGTGCATATCATATAACCCCACACTTAGCTTTTTGCTTGTCCTCAAGCAAAACCTATATGAAATTAGTGAATGACTAAATCATAGGTGCAATCACAACAAAGTTCTCAGCAATGTTTTTAGCAAAATCTCTCACTAAGTCAGATAATTCAAAAAATAGGCATGGACTGATCGAGTTGCTATGTAAAGGTCTCAATTATCCAGTAAATGTGTCATGACCTTATAGGCTGAAATAGTTCAAAAGCTTTACTAAGTTCTAGCTCTACTTTAGTCACAAGGTTTTCCTGATGTGTAGTGTGTGAACTGGTCTAGACTAGATTGTCAACTGAGAATAAACTTTCTAGGCAGTCAACAAATAATAATTTGACCAGTTATTCCGAACATAAATAGCATAATAAACGACTTTCTAGGTTCTGAGCTTTGGTGCCAACATTTTAATTTTCAAGTAAAAATACACTGGTGTATGTTTTAATTGGTTTTCGGGATATTTTTGTGTTTGCTTTCACACATCAACTTTAACAACCCAAGTATCGAGCCCCACTCTGATGACTCCCAGATCTACACGATCTTAGGGCACCAGGCATTAAGTTCCCATCAGAAGGGGTGCTCGAGTATCCAAGTGATGCGTTCCGGTTGATATGCTAAATAGGTGTTATTTTACCCTATGTTGATTATGAATAATTAAGGACTGTGATTGACTAATTGTCACATTTAGTCTCTATGGTGTCACTTAATCAGCCAGAACCTAAGGCAGAGTACCTATCGTGTAGCTAGTCTGTTGGAAAGTATCTACGATTTTATTAAATAAATATCGTACTCCCAGGGAAGTGGCAACGGCTTAGTAGTAACTAGCCTTTTATCCTAACTCCTATCTTATGATCCAGTTATGTAATCATCATCAAATACTTTGATGAGAGGATGATTTGTTCTCCACTAGGTTTAAGTCTAGCCAAACCTGAAAGTGTTTTAAAGATGAGACCTTGATTTTTATGTTATACTGTTATTATACGTTGATTGACCTATATTCGAATATTTTAGACATGTCTTAGCCTGGATTGCAACTATGTTCTGTGTCTAAAGGCTACCACATCTGAGTTTCTACGCTACCGCCCCATCGTTAAGGGTAACGGCCCTACTCACGGCTCGGACTAAAGTCAGCAATGACCGCCCCTATGTCACTTTGGGGATCATACTGCTCGTCTCATAACCGCCGGCATAACACTCAACTCAGCCTACCTAGACTACTTTCAGCCAACGGGGTGTTCAGCAGATTATTTTATCTAGTATGGCAGACATCAATACTAATTGATGCTTGTTAAACTAAACAGGTTATGAATAGACCGTGGTTAGAAATTGTCTAGAACCCTAATTTCAGTTTAAAAGAACGGCGATAGACATGCAGACATAATGGATATTTAAGCAGGTGGCCATTTCTAGAAAAACATAATAACTTCAACATATATCACAAATATTCATAAAAACATAATCTGGTATTCAAACAGTTATTTGGACAAACACAATAACAACATATAAGAGAGGGACAGGGGGACCGATGCCATAAAGAATTCACCCTTTACGAAGTCTCGCCGATGGAGCGTGCTGTTGTATATGCCGTATTGCTTGACCTGACTCTGCTCGCCAGAACCGTCGGAGGACGCTTCCTCAGCCTAGTAACTGGGCTTTACCTTAATACCCAGCTTAAGCCCAGCCCTGTGGACTGACTCTTCGAACGCCTAGAGCCCTCTTAGGATCTCCTAACGAAATCCCGGGTATTCTATGAATACCAGAACCGAACCTATCTATAGAAGCCTAAGATTTGAGACTATTTCTCAGAAACTAAAACAAAACACTAACAAGAAAGAAAACTAAGATCCGAGTCTCTGAGTGAGTTGTGTACTAGAGAATTATACACTGGAACCACTTAATGACTCAGATCGAGTGGAGAGGAATGATTTCAACTGCTGGAGGCCTGGGGTATTTATAGCAGCTTCCCGGGGTGATTTTTCAGCAAAAATTCGATGTGGGACTGGATCTGGGGGTTCGGGACGCCTGTCCCGGATTGGGACACCCGTCCTGATCTGTTGACCAGGTCGGGACGCCCGTCCCGGGTTCGGGACGCCCGTCCTGACCCGTTGACTAAGTTAATATTTCAAAAAATTGCGTTTTTGCCCCAAAATTTCCTGTTTTCGTCTACTTTTCACCTGACACTTCCAAAATCATAAAAACTGTGAAATTAAGTAAATAATGAACAATCAAGATCAAATTACCCTCAATTTCACCCAAATTCATACATAAAAACATGCTAAAAAGGTGATACGATTTTCGCGTATCAGATAACCCCACACTTAGCTTTTTGTTTGTCCTCAAGCAAAGTCTACCTGATGTTAGTGATTCTAAATCGTAGTGCAGTCACTTAAATTCCTAGTCATGTTTTTATTCCAAAAATTATTTAGACAAGTCTTAACACAGGTCTGCCTGGTTAGGTTGCTATGACAAGATCTCAGATGTTTTTAGTAGCTTGTTATGATCAGGCAGAAAACAAATCAACAACTAGGTTGAACTTTTTTCTTAGTCACAGGGTCTTCCTGATGTGTAGTGTGTGTACTAGTCCAGACCAGATAGTCAACACAATGTACTCTTGTCTTAACTACTACCAGATAACACTTCGACCTATCACTAGACATATTAACAACAGACAACTTTTTGAGTTCTGAGCTTTGGTGATAAGATTTTTAATGTTTTAGCATTTAGTTGTTTTCTTTATAGATTCAGGGTATTTTGAGTCTGCTTAGAACACGTCAACTTCAACTACCCATGTAGCGAGTCCCACTCCGATGACTCCCAGATCTACACGACCTTAGGGCATCAGGCTTTAATTCCCCGAAGGAGTGGTGCTCGAGTAGCGAAGGCCGCTGGCAAACTACCCTTATTGATTAACTTCTTTAATTTCTTTTCACTTAGCTCAGAGTCTCATCTAGTCATTCTAACTGCCAATATATCCACAACTGGTCTAATTTTATCTAGTTAAGTCTCGAACAGGCAATTGGTTGAGGTCTCTAATCCAGACAAGTTGTGCTCAGTTATCAGGAATTCCCTATTCCTAATCAATTAGTCCAAGATAGCTATCAATTATCTCCTACTAACCATAACATACTACCTACATATCATAGACATAAGCAATTGTTTAACCAAGCATACTGCATTTAGAAGTCTGAAAGACGGAAAAATTTTGAAATTTTTTGGAAGGGTGTGAAAATACGGGGAAAACAAGCAAAAGCATGCAAAAATTTTGCAAACTGCTACAGTGCACCGTGCACTGCTACCCCACACTTAAGTTGGCACTGTCCTCAGTGTTCATGCATATCTAATTACCCCACACTTATTTGAAAACAAGAAATAAAACAACAAAAGATTCTTACCCCACACTTATTCAACTAACTACGGGTAGTAAGAAGGAACATAGAGTACTGAAAGAAATAACAAAACAGAAATAAAATGAAAGAGATACTCCCTTAGTCTGTGAAGTACACAGTCTGCTCGGACGAGTCAAACGGCTCTCTGTAAATCTTCAGGCGTTGTCCGTTTACTTTTTGAATAATGCCATCAGAATCCATGATGTCACATGCTCCGAAAGGTGATACTTTCGTGATTGTGAATGGTCCTGACCAACAGCTACGCAGCTTTCCTGGGAAAATTTTAAACGTGAGTTGTACAATAATACCTTGTCTCCTGGTTCAAAATTTTTCTGGGCTCTGAGTCGTCTGTCATGCCGGAGTTTACTTGTCATCTTGAACTGATGTGATTTTCATAGGCTTTGAGCCTCCACTCATCCAATTCATTGAGTTGTAGAATCCGGTGTTCCTTAGTTAATTTCATTGAGATTGCATTTTTGTACTGCCCAGTAAGCTCTATGTTCAAGTTCAACTGGAAGGTGGCATGCTTTTCCATAGACAAGTCGATAGGTGAGAATCCCGTAGTGGTCTTGTATGCTGTACGGAAGGCCCATAATGCATCCTCCAGTTTATTGGCCCAATCCTTACGGTTAACACCCACAGTCTTTTCTAAGATTCTCTTTATTCCCCTATTGGTTACCTCAGCCTGCCCATTGGTTTGGGGTGGTAGGCTGTGGAAACGCGATGCTGAACTCCGTATGCTGGAGTACCTTCTGCAATTGAGAGTTGCAGAAGTGCGTACCTCGATCACTGATTAGGGCTTTTGGACATCCAAACCTGGCGAAAATCTGCTTAAGGAATCTGCATACGGCTCTAGAATCATTAGTAGGTAGGGCCTGTGCCTCAGGCCATTTTGAAAAATATTCTACAGCTACTATGATGTACTTCATACCAAAAGAGGAGGAAACGGACCCATGAATCTATACCCCATATATCAAATATTTCTACACTTTGGAGTACCTGTTGGGGTAGACTGTCTCGAGAAGATATGGTTCCCGCTTTCTGACAGGCGTCGCACGATCCTGTAAATGCTGCGGCGTCTTTGAATATGGTAGGCCAGTAAAAGCCTGCTTCTAATACTTTTCGGGCGGTATTAGCTGCAGCTAAGTGACCGCCTGTTGGTCCGCAGTGACAATGTTCCAGAATTTGGAAACCTTCTTCTTGAGATACACACATTCTGATCATCTGATCTGCACATATTCGAAATAGAAAAGGATCTTCCCAATAGTAATATTTCAGGTCAGCAAAGAATTTTTTCTTTGTTGAGCAGTGATATCACTAGGGAGAGTCCGGGCTGCCAAGTAATTTGCTATATCTGCAAACCAAGGGGGTGAGAAGACAGCAAATAACGTACATAAATTCTCATCCGGGAATTTATCAGATATGATTGTCTCATCAATGGCTTCTAGGGTCGGATTTTCTAGCCTAGACAAGTGGTCTGCGGCTAAGTTTTCTGCCCCTTTCTTATCCCGAATTTCTATGTCAAATTCTTGAAGCAATAAAACCCATCTAATCAATCTTGGTTTTGCGTCGGTTTTATTGAACAAGTATTTTAGTGCAGAATGATCAGTATAAACAATAGTTTTAGACAGGACTAGATAAGATCGAAACTTATCAAATGCATATACTACTGCTAATAATTCCTTTTCTGTCGTAGTGTAATTTTCCTGAGCATCAGTTAAGGTTTTACTAGCATAATATATTACTCGAAATTTCTTATCATGTCTTTGTCCTAAAACTACTCCTACTGCATAGTCACTAGCATCACACATAAGCTCAAAAGGTAGACTCCAGTGGTGACGTCATGATAGGTGCAGTAGTTAAGAGTTCCCTAAGTCTATTAAAAGCTTTTAGACATTTCTCATCAAAGACAAATGGAACATCTTTTCCGAGTAAATTGGTCAACGGCCTGGCTATTAATGAAAAATCTTTTATAAACCTACGATAAAAGCCAGCGTGTCCCAAAAAACTCCTAACGGCTCTCACATTTTTGGGAGGAGGTAGTTTTGAAATAACTTCAATTTTTGCCTTGTCTACTTCCATACCTAGGTGTGAGATCTTATGTCCTAAAACGATTCCCTCTTTTACCATGAAGTGGCATTTTTCCCAATTTAAAACCAGGTTAGATTTTATACAACGTTTCAACATTAACTCCAAGTTCTTTAGACAAACCTCAAATGAATTACCAAAAACAGAAAAGTCATCCAAATACTTCCATAGATTTTCCTAACATGTCCTCAAAGATAGCAGTCATACAACGTTGAAATGTAGCAGGTGCATTACACAAACCAAAAGGCATCCTTCTATATGCAAATGTTCCAAAAGGGCATGTGAAGTAGTTTTATGCTGGTCCTCAGGGGAAATAGGAATTTGAAAATAACCAGAAAACCCATCAAGAAAGCAATAAAACATGTGTCCAGATAATCTTTCTAACATTTGGTCAATAAAAGGAAGGGGAAAGTGTCTTTTCGTGTGGCGTATTTAGTTTTCTATAGTCTATGCATACACGATGACCAGTTACAGTTCTTGTAGGGATTAGTTCATTATGCTCATTCCTAACAACTGTTATACCGCCTTTCTTAGGTACTACCTGCACCGGGCTTACCCACTCACTATCTGAGATAGGGTAGATAAGTCCTGCATCTAACAGTTTAATGACTTCTTTCTTAACAACATCACACACATTAGGATTCAACCTCCTTTGAGGTTGCACACATGGCTTATACTCATTTTCTAGAAGAATCTTATGCGAACAAAAGCTTGGATTAATACCTGGGATGTCTGCAATTTTGTAGGCAAAGGCTCTTCTATACTTTCTGCACATGTCCACAGTCAGCTTCCTTTGTTCTGCAGTCAGATCAGCTGCAAGAATAATGGGAAGTTTCTTGTTGTCATCTAGGAATCCGTAGCACAGATGAGTGGGCAGTTCCTTCAGCTCCAAGTCTGGTGGATCTTCAAACGAGGTTCGTTCTTTCTTCATCTCATCATCACCTATCTCAGTGAAACTATCAGAAGTAATTTCATTTTCAGAAGAGCTAAGTTCTGACTCCTCTAATTCTAGGGCGTCCTCACTTAGAACTTGATAGTTTGAGCATAGGTCTGTCACGTTAATTGCAATCAAGTGTTCCATGGCATCCATACAAAAACAAGTATCATCTAAATGCATGGGATACCTAAGGGTCTCATTTAGATCAAAAGTGATGTCATCCTTTCCTACCCTTAACTTGATTTGACCATTACTGACGTCTATTAATGCTTTTGAGGTAGCTAGAAATGGTCGACCTAGGATCAGGGGCACTCCTCCTTCCCCATTCATGTCCATGACAACGAAATCCACAGGAAATACAAATTTTCCGACCTTTACTAAGAGATCTTCAATTATTCCCTTAGGGATTTTGACTGTCCTGTCTGCAAGTTGTATGCACATCCTAGTTGTTTTTAAATCATGCAATCCTAATTTATCAAATAAACTAGATGGCATAAGATTAATACTAGCTCCTAAGTCTGCTAATGCATGCATGTTAGTAATATTTCCAATTGTACATGGCAAGGTAAAACAACCAGGATCTTTCTGTTTAGACGGTACTTTATTCAACAGGACCGCCGAACATTCTTCATTAAGAACCACCTTGTCCATGTCAAATTTTCTTTTATTACTAACAACTTCTTTTAAAAACTTAGCATACTTTGGCATTTCAGAAATAACATCAAGTAAAGGTAAATTAACATGAATCTGACTAAAATTCCTAAGAAACTTTTCAAATTGCTCCTTATCTTTATTGTGCATAAGTCTGGCAGGGTAAGGTACTTTTGGCCGGTACTCAGGAATAAACTCCGTCTTCCCTTTCCTTGCTACTTCGATTCGACATCCGTCGGCGTTGGGTCCTTGGAGCCTTCTTCTGGTTCCTGCACAAGAATAGGAGGGTCAGATGGTTTGGGTGGAGATGGAGATAGAATTTTACCAGATCTTAGAGTGATGGTCTTGCATTCAGTTTGAGGGTTGGTCTCAGTGTTGCTTGGTAGCGTTCCCTGGGACCTGTGAGAGAAATGGGTGGATATGACCCATTGCCTCTCTAAAGTTTGTATAGCAGCTTGTGTGTTTCTGATTGTTTGCTCGGTCTGCTTCTGTCTATTCTCGTTCTGCTGGATTCTTTCTGCGTGAGCTTCCTGAATCTTTCTGTTGGACTCTATCATTTCCTTGTTGGAGTCGGAAATGCTCTTCAGCATGTCTCTGAATTCTTGCATGGGGTCAGCTGGAACGATGTAGTTCCTTGGTGCAGGCAGAGCGACTTGCTGGTTCTGCGGATATGGCAGTTGCTGAGGTACTCTTTTCTGGAAGTTAGTAGTCCCGGGATTGTTTCTCCAGCTAAATCCCGGATGGTTCTTCCAAGTGGGATTGTAGGTATTTCCTATAGGAGCAGAATTCACTGCGTCCACTTGTTCCATCCTCTGGATAGTTAATATCCCATTACCATAACAATCCCCACTGAAATGTGGTCCTTGGCAAAATTCGCAGACTTGGTATACTGACTGAATGCTTTTCCCTTGTTGGAAAGCATTCAGCTGATTAGTAATGCTGGCCTTCAGTGCCTCAAATTGATCATCAGTGGAGGCAACGACCGCATTTACTGGTTGCTTCTTAGCTCGGCCACTTGTGCGCCAATTCTTGCTGTTCCTGTAGAGTCTCTCCAGAGCGTTTCTAGCATCTACATCACTCATTCCATTGAAACCGCTCTGGGGATTGAGTCCATCAAGAATTTGCTTACCCATGTCTGACATACCCCCGTAAAATTGCTGAATCAGCAATGCCTCGGTAAGTCCATGTTGGGGGCAGAGCCTGAGTAGCTCCTTGAATCTGTCCCAAGCTTCGATCACTGTCTCATCAGCAGCTTGAGTGAAACTAGACAGAGCCCTTCGATATTCTAGGACTCTTGCTGCAGAGTAGTACTCTTCTAGGAAGGCTTTGCTTAACTCGTCCCAAGAGGTGATGGAGTTAGTAGGTAGCTGGGCCAACCATCTCTTAGCTCTGTCCCTAAGTGAGTAGGGAAAAAGGTTGAGTTTAGTTATTTCTGCAGTATGATCTCCCTTGAGGCCTTCGCAGAGAGAAGAGAAATCAGATAGGTGTTCCAGCGGATTCTCGGCTGCAGTTCCTCCAAACTGAACTCGATTTATAATCAGCTGGATCACATTTGGTTTAAGATCATAGCGAGGGTTCCCAGGGATTCGGATGGCAGATGAGACTGGGATAGTCTGTGGCTGGATGTAGGATTCAAGGGTAGGTCTTTCAGCAGCCATTTCTGTTCTTCGTCTATTAGTTGTGCGAATGATTCGTTTAAGATTCTCACCTGGTGTTTCAAGGTTAGCTTCTGAAGATCGAGTCATGCAACTACAGAGAAGAATACGTTTTAGCCTGAGCAAACTGGTTAGTGGGGTTACAGGGAAAGTGAAAACTTAAAAACTTGGAAGGAAGAGAAAACAAAACAAAACAACTACTCACAAGGAGAAAACACAAAAGATAGGGAAAAGAGAATAACTTACCATTAAACAAGAAAAAGTACAATTTTTTCGGATTTTTAAATTTTTTTAAAAAAATTTCTTTTAATATTTCGAAAGCAATTAAATTCCCTCAATATGGTTCTAGAATAATTTTCTAAAATTTGATTATCCTAAATGTCTTAATTCCAAATAACATCTAAAATTAATTAGTTATGATAACCCTATAGTTCGGAAATTGATTGTCTAACTGGTATAACATAAGTGTTGGGTCTAAAGTCTAGGTTACTACCGTTACCTATCATAAGCCTCTAGAATTTTGATCAGGAATCCTAAATTCATTATGATATGTCCCCGGCAACGGCGCCAAATATCTGATGTGTTCCAGTTGATATGCTAAATAGGTGTTATTTTACCCTATGTTGATTATGAATAATTAAGGACTGTGATTGACTAATTGTCACATTTAGTCTCTATGGTGTCACTTAATCAGCCAGAACCTAAGACAGAGTACCTATCGTGTAGCTAGTCTGTTGGAAAGTATCTACGATTTTATTAAATAAATATCGTACTCCCAGGGAAGTGGCAACGACTTCGTAGTAACTAGCCTTTATCCCTAACTCCTATCTTATGATCCAGTTATGCAATCATCATCAAATACTTTGATGAGAGGATGATTCGTTCTCCACTAGGTTTAAGTCTAGCCAAACCTGAAAGTGTTTTAAAGATGAGATCCTGATTTTATGTTATACTGTTATTATACGTTGATTGACCTATATTTGAATATTTTAGACATGCATTGGCCTGGATTGCAACTATGTTCTGTGTCTAAAGGCTACCACATCTGAGTTTCTACGCTACCGCCCCATCGTTAAGGGTAACGGCCCTACTCACGGCTCGGACTAAAGTCAGCAATGACCGCCCTATGTCACTTTGGGGATCATACTGCTCGTCTCATAACCTCCGGCATAACACTCGACTCAGCCTACCTAGACTACTTTCAGCCAACTAGGTGTTCCGCAGATTATTTTATCTAGTATGGCAGACATTAATACTAATTGATGCCTGTTAAACTAAACAGGTTATGAATAGACCGTGGTTAGGAATTGTCTATAACCCTAATTTCAGTTTAAAAGAACGACGATAGACATGTAGACATGATGGATATTTAAGCAGGTGACCATTTCTAGAAAAACATAATAACTTCAACATATATCACAAATATTCATAAAAACATAATCTGGTATTCAAACAGTTATTTGGACAAACACAATAACAACATATAAGAGAGGGACAGGGGGACCGATGCCATAAAGAATTCACCCTTTACGAAGTCTCGCCGATAGAGCGTACTGCTGTATATGCCGTATTGCTTGACCCGACTCTGCTCGCCAGAACCGTCGGAGGACGCTTCCTCAGCCTAGTAACTGGGCTTTACCTTAATACCCAGCTTAAGCCCAGCCCTGTGGACTGACTCTTCGAACGCCTAGAGCCCTCTTAGGATCTCCTAACGAAATCCCGGGTATTCTATGAATACCAGAAACGAACCTATCTATAGAAGCCTAAGATCTGAGACTATTTCTCAGAAACTAAAACAAAACACTAACAAGAAAGAAAACTGAGATCTGAGTCTCTGAGTGAGTTGTGTACTATAGAATTGTACACTGAAAACCACTTAATGACTCAGATCGAGTGGAGAGGAATGATTTCAATTGCTGGAGGCCTAGGGTATTTATAGCAGCTTCCCGGGGTGATTTTTCAGCAAATATTCGATGTGGGACTGGATCTGGGGGTTCGGGACGCCCGTCCTGATCTGTTGACCAGGTCGGGACGCACGTCCCGGGTTCGGGATGCCCGTCCTGACCCGTTGACTAAGTTAATATTTCCAAAAATTGCGTTTTTGCCCCAAAATTTGCTGTTTTCGTCTACTTTTCACCTGACACTTCCAAAATCATAAAAACTGTGAAATTAAGTAAATAATGAACAATCAAGATCAAATTACCCTCAATTTCACCCAAATTCATACATAAAAACATGCTAAAAAGGTGATACGATTTTCGCGTATCACCAAGGATACTTGCAAACTACCATTTTTACATTTAAGTTATGGCACTTTCAGCTTAGAATTCCATCTAATCATTCAAGTTGCTATCACATTCTCAAACGGTCTAATATTATTTAGTTTAACTTTAAAAGATATTTGGTTGCGTTTTCTAATCCAAACTAGGTTGTGCTCAAAAATTAGGAATTCCCTACTTCTAAGTGATGAATTCAACAAAGCAATCAAAATGTCCCCTAATGATCATAGCACTCTGCTGAACATATATCACAGACAGGAGCAGTCTTTCAATCAATCAATACTGTTTTTGAAGTCTGAAAGGGTGAAAATTTTGAAATTTTTTTGGAAGGGTGCAATTTTAGTTAAAAACATAGGAAAACATGCAAATATTTTAACATGAGTGCATTGTGCACTATTATCCCACACTGAAGATTTACACTGTCTTCAGTGTTCATGCATATCCTATTACCCCACACTTATTTGAAAAATAAGAGTATAAACAAAAAACAGAAAAATAAATGAAACAATGGAAACACACAACAATATTGTTATATCATATAAGCCCAAGTTGACATACAAAGAGATATATGTTATACAGCCCAGACTTTCCACATAATCATATAAACAACTAGAAAAGAAAAGAAAAGAAAAAGAAGAACTAAGAACCCGGATCATCCTCTAGTGCAAAGAAGTAGACATCGTGGTCGTCAGTAGAGCGGTTGCTGGCGTAATACTGATATAGTTCCTCTATCCGACTACTGTTCCTGCTAACTTTGTTATTTATCGTCATCAGCTGCCTAAGGATATCTTCCATATCCTGGCTATACCTGGCTTGCAAGTCTGTCAGCCCTTGCGTCATATGTCGCTCGAAGGCGGTGCGCGGTACAAACATCGGGGTTGGCGGTGCTTGCTGTATGGATGGTTCCAGTGTCGATGGTTCTCCTGGCTGCTCCGTGTGGATGGAGTACCTGCCCTCTGCTCCGTAAATGGTCTTAAGTAGGTCAATTGGTTCAAAATACAAAAATCTCCGTAAAAAGAAGGGAGCAAATATTAATAATGAACCCATGTTTAATACTCCAGAAGAGTCAAAAGACATAATAAATATAATAACTTCAGAAGAAGTTCAAGTACCTAAAGATATTAAAAATATCGGAAAAAAATAGATAATGATGAGATCTCAATAAATTATGTCTTAATGGGGAAACGATAAACCAAGAAGAAATAACTATCGATAATGTTTTTGTATATAATATAACATCAGCTATTATAAATGAAAATGTTTATAATGAGTCTACATCCATTGATGAATGTCAACATAGAAATGATTGACTGAAATGAAAAGATGCAATCCAAGTAGAATTGAGCTCACTTGCAAAACATGAAGTTTTTTTTACCCATAGCCCGGACACTTGAAGATGTCACACTTGTAGGGTATAAATGTGTATTTGTATGGAAACAAATGAAAAAAAATGAAATTGTGAGATATAAAGCACGTCTTATTGCACAAAACTTTTCTCAAAGACCGGGATTGACTATGAGGTAACTTGTTCTCCAGTGGTGGATGCAATTACATTTCGTTATCTCCTTAGTTTGGCAACTAATGAGAAACTTGATATGCGTCTTGTGGATGTAGTTACATCCTATTTACATGGCTCACTTGATAGTGATATCTATATGAAAATTCCCGAAGGATTTAAAATGTTTGAAGCATATATATATATATATATATATATAATATATATATTATTTGTTTTAAATAATATATTTATAATTTAGTAAATATAATTTATATTATGTAAATTATAACAAAAATATTATTTATAAATTATTAAGTAATTTTTTAAAAAATAAAATAAATTATAGACCTTGAACATTTTATTTTAAAAAATTTACTTTATCAAAGTAGATGATGAATATTTTTTAAAAAATAAAGTTCTATTTTGGCAAAGTAGATCCACACTAGATTGGAAAATAGGTAAAAGAGTAGCATTAGTTTGAGATTTTTTTTTTTTTTAAATAGCATTATTTTGATAAATGACTCCAAATATCTTGGTATTTAAGAAAAGTACCAATCTTACAATTTTTTTTATAATTTAGGGATAAATGTCACTCTCATCTATAGTTTGGAGAAATATATTTAAAAAGTGTAGTGACATAAATACTCTTAAAATGTTTTTTACTTAATAGATGATTTAACGGAATTTTTAACTGAAAGACCAATATCACAATTATTTTTATAGTTCAATAACTAATTCTACTAAAAAAATAATTTGGGGACCAATATCACTACCAAACCTTCCTTCATAGTTTGGGGATTATTTATGTCAATTTGCCTATATGAATTTAAAATATAGAATTCATCTTTATTTTTTTTTTTTATTATTATTGTTTTTCTTCTAATAGTGACTCCAATATGTTATTCTCATCAAATTATAAGTGAAGTTGATAAATATTTTTTTTAAAAAATTTAAAAAATAAGGTTAATACAAAGAATCATTTGTAAATTTAATTCCAAAATAAATTTATTTTTTTTAAAAAAATTCAATTTCAAATTATTTTTTTATAAACTTTAAAGTCTTAAAATAAGTCTTTTCGTAAAATTTTTATTAAAAAAAACTATAAGAAATGAATGGTTTACATTGTTTAGTGTGAGAAAAAAGAGAAAAAAAGAATTAATTAAATAAAAAGAATAAAAATATTATTATATATAAAATTTTTAAAATTATGAAAGTAAAGTTTTTTAAAATAATAATAATAAAATAAAGAAATTTTTAAAAAAAAAATGAAAGAAGAGAAAAGAAGAAAAAGAAGAAGAAACGAAACAGAGGGAAAAGAAGAAAGGAAATATCGTGAGAAATAATTGGAGAAAATTCGACACCATTTTTTTTACCCTTCCAGTGAAAAAGGCATCTTTGTAAAAAAAATAAAAATTTAACACTTTATATGTATGATTTTGAAAATTTTAAACAATGAAAATAAATGAAAGTTAAAAATATTTTGTTTGAAGAAAAAAAGGAAGAAGAAGATAATAGTAACATTGAAATTCTCGATTAGTTTTTCATTATTGAATTCGTTTGGTAAATCCAAGTTGTTTATCCTTTAGTTTTTGCTTTTCTCTTTAACTTTCTTTTTATTAGCCATAATTTTTAAAATTTTTTTAATTAATTAAAAAAATGTTAACTATTAAATTTTCTTTGAAATTTTTGAATAGAATTTATGAGAAAAAATCTTATATTTATCCAGTAAAAAATTTAAAATTTTTAAAGATTAAAATATGTATGAAATTAAATTTGTCAAAAATAAATTTATTTAAATAAAATTTATCGATTATTCTTTATATAAATTGTGCTGTCTTATTGTCACATTCTAATTAATCTAATAATTTTACTATAATCTTTATTAAAATGATATTATTATTTTTAAGAAAATAATTGTAGTTATTTAATAAATGCTATTTTTTTAAGAGATTTAATAAATTTTTTAATAAAATTGAACAAATGATTTAAAAAAAAATCAAAACAATTAATTTATCCACCTTGGTTCTCTGTTAATATATTTTGATTCCCCTTAAGAGATTGTAATTAAAATAGGGGAAACCATGATATATATACAGGCAAATGTTCCCGTACCACACAGACTATTTCGAATTCTAATATTTGCCTCTCAACTTTTATTTTCCCGAATTAGCACTTTCTGTTACTTGTAAAATTCGAAAATTGGAAATTAAAATTTATCTGTTCTGATTACAATAGAAAAGCACAAGCACGTTTTTTTAAAATGGTTGAATGCTCTCAAACTTTGGGGGCCTCATCGGAGGAGAATGACCAACTGCACCGATCAGTCAAGAAACACAAACGAGATAATACCGACGGTAAAGCCGAGAACACAGACAAACATATGGAAGAGGTGGATGAACATGGTAGGGAATGGCAGAAACCATCCTTTGCGGCTGCCATTCAAGGAAAACTTAAGAAAAAGGAGTTTTATATGGGAGTAGGGGAAGATGACATTACGGATGACTTGGATGTATTAGAAGTGATACAAATGCAGAACGATGAATTTGATGAAGAAACATGTCCAACCGTAGACCTTCCATGGGAAGAATACCGTCAATGTTGGCAGCCATGGAGAAGGGCACTCATAGTGAAAGTCTTGGGGAAGAATTTCAGCTACAAAATCCTTCAACCTAGAATCTTGAAGATATGGCAACTAGAAAATGGGTGTGAACTGATCGATTTGGCCCATGGATATATGATTGCAAGATTTTATGAGAGGAAGGATTATCTAAAGGTCCTGGAAGGGGGACCATGGACGGAACTAGGCCACTACTTGACAATAGCCAAGTGGAGACCAAATTTTGTACCAGGAGAGAGTGATATAAACAGCACTATAGTTTGGGTCAGATTTCCCACATTACCAGTGGAACTATTCACGGAAAAGGCCCTAATGCGGATGGGTAACAAGATTGGTCAAGCAATCAAAGTGGACATGACGACGTCTGAAGTAACGAGAGCCCAGTTTGCTAGGGTGTGTGTAGAAATCAATTTCAACAAACCACTGAAGCCGATGGTGCGAATGATTGGTAGAGTCATTGCAATTGAGTATGAGGGTTTGTATCGTATTTGTTACAAATGTGGACGGTATGGTCACCGAGCAGAACAATGTAACCTATCAAAAGAACACCAACAAACTGAGGAACAACACCAGGAAAAGCCTAAAACAACAAAGACGCCGGAGGCCACGGCTGAATCTCCTTTAGGACCTTGGATGCTTCCTGTACATGTACGAAGGAGGCAACAACAGGTTCAGAACAAAAGGAATCAGATGGTGAAGCAGGCAGAGAAAAGAAAACATGGAGATAACAAGGGGACGGAGGTGGATTAGCGGCAAGGGAGGCGAGCCAGTGGAGCAACTCCGGTGAGGATGAATTTTGACCCACACATCGATAAGGCAGAACACGGTAATCGAGACAGGCAAATGCAAGGTGTACGACCAATGGACCAAAGGAAAGGGATGGAAAAGGTGACAGGGCAATAGTCACGTTTTGCTGTATTGAGCGGTTTATCCGAGGAAGAGGACAACCTCGAAAATGTAGAAATTCTCAAAGAAAAGCTAAAGGAAATTCCACAACCACAAAGCGTGGGCAACAGTGTGTCGGAAATCACCATAATAGATCTGTCAATGGGAGGAGGCAACAGGGACGAGACGGGAAGTAATCATCAAAAAGGAAGGATGGTAATTAAAAATAATTTTCTTACCTCCCCTAGGAAAATCAAAAGTGGAGTGAATGATAGCAGATCGGGCCCACTGCAAGATAGTGACAAAAAACAAATGAATGGTCAAAAACCCATTAGTAAGGCAACGTCCTTAAGTTACCAACCAACATTGGGACCCAAGTCATTGTTGGGCCCAAGCTCATCAAAAACGCCTTCAGAGATACATATTATTACACAAGACCAAAGACATATGGAGGTGGACCCGGGCCCGTGGATGGAGTTATTAAATGTAGATGGCTTGGAGGCTGAACGTCAGAGGACAGTTGTAGCAGAGAATTTGGCTCTAATGCCAACTGAGGCAGAGATGGAGGTACGTGATACCTCTCCTTAAACTTCTCTTAATGATTGGCGACACCCTCGTGTGGAACTGCAGGGGGGCGGGTTCAAAGGTAACCCTTCTTCATTTAAAACAAATGATAGATACTCATCGACCGCGGGTAGTAGCGATTCTTGAGCCGAGGATACATAGTAGTTGTGTTTTACAATATCTTTCAAACTCAAACCTTACGAATGTGATTGCAGTGGAGGCTAGGGGATTCATGGGGGTCTATGGATTCTCTGGAATAAGGATCAAATCACCCTAGAAGATATTACAATGCATGAACAAATGGTTACCGTTTTAATGAAAGAGGATAAGGGAAGGAAATGGATTATGTCCATAGTGTATGCATCACCTTTACCGAGTATCCGGGAGGAACTGTGGGTATATATTCAAAAGATGGGGGACTTAATTCGACTTCCATGGATCCTGATTGGTGATTTTAACCAGATTGTGGAAGTTAAAGATAAGCATGGAGGTCGTCCTTTTAATCCAGCAATTGCAGCTCGACTAATTGAGACAATCGATTATTGTCAACTGCTAGATGTAGGGTTTCAAGGAACCCAATATACCTGGACAAACAACCGACAAGGTACGACAAAAATTCGAGAGAGACTTGATCGGGCATTGGGTAATCTTCAATGGACTGAAATGTTTGAAGGGGCCACTATACGACACTTACCGAGAATCAACTCTGACCATCACCCTATTCTACTAGAAAGAGCTGATAAAGAGAGTCGACCAAGATGTACAGGTTTTCTTTTTCTTGAGGCTTGGTTCCAACACCCAGAATTCACTCAGGTTGTGGAGCAAGTATGGGGGAAGGAACCGAGATCTCTCAAACATAATATGGAGGCATTCAAGGAGTCAATCTGGCGGTGGAATAGAGAAGTCTTCGGGAATATTTTTAAGAGGAAGAAACGGTGTCTTGGCAGAATTTTGGGGGTACAAAGGAGACTGGAACAGTATGCTACTAGATCCATGGAAGAACTTGAAGGGAAGCTGACAGAGGAACTAAATAATATTCTGCTTCAAGAAGAGAGCTATTGGCGGCAGAAGGCTCGAGTGAGCTGGATTGCAAATGGCGAACGAAACACGAAATATTTCCACGCCAGCGTGATCGAACGTCGAAGAAGGAATTACATACGGGAATTGAAGTTAGATGATGGTACGTGGTGCTCTAATGAAGCCCAATTATATAATATAGTAGGAAGTTTCTACAGACAGCTTTATATGAGAGATGCCTCGGTCAGCTGGAACAGTCAAAGTTGGAAATTCCCGAAATTACGGTGAAATTGTGGATGGTGGCTGAATAGATCTGTGACAGACCATGAGGCAAAGTTGGCGATATTTGAAATGGGTCGAAATAAGGCACCGGGGCTTGATGGGTTACCAACAATCTTCTTCCAAAGACATTGGAACCATGTGGGGGCAACAGTGGTAAGGTTTGTACAGGAGGTGTTTGAGTCGGGAACTATCCCGAAGGATATGAATGACTCCAACATCTGTCTCATACCAAAAATAGAACACCCCTCTATGGTGACGCAATTTCAACCGATCTGCCTTAGTAACGTGGTGATAAAACTGGTAAACAAGATCATTGCAAATAGACTAAAGCCACTAATGAAAGACCTTGTGGGAGAATGGCAGTCTAGTTTCATTCCCGGACGACAAATGGTAGACAATGTGGTGATTGCACAGGAAACGCTACACTCATTGAATAAGAAGAAAGGGAAGAAAGGCAGTATGGTTATAAAGATCGACTTGGAAAAAGAGTATGATCGAATCGATTGGGGTTATTTGAGTGAAATCCTTAGGGTGTGGGCTTTGAACACAAATTGATCAGCGTCATAATGAGCAGTCTAACTTCCTCGACGCTTTCGGTGATATGGAATGGTAGCAAGACGCAAAGTTTTTTTCCGAAAAGGGGTCTCCGACAAGGAGATCCATTATCACACTATCTCTTTGTGTTATGCATGGAAACGCTAAGTCATAGAATACAAGAGGAGTGAACGAAGGACAATGGGTAGCTTGCAAGACCTCACAACGGGGACCCAAGATATCACACTTGTTATTTGCGGATGACCTTTTGTTATTTGGAGAGGCGTCAGAGAAACCAGCTCGAGTCATGCAACAGGTTTTGGAGACGTTTTGTAAGGAATCTGGACAGAAGATCAATTTGGGGAAATCTAAGGTTTGGTTTTCACCAAACACGGCCCGTGGAGTAATTCCCTCAGTGTCTTCAAAATTTGGAATCCCGCAGACGATGGACTTGGGAATGTATCTTGGTATACCGTTGATCCATGGAAGATGCAAAAGCCACAAATTCCAGTATCTGGTTGATAAAATCAGAAAGAGACTAGGTGGGTGGAAACACAAGCTCCTTTCGCGAGCTGGACGTCTTGCATTGATTCAGTCAGTGAATGTGGCAATACCTGCATATGTGATGCAATCGAACAAGATACCTGGGAAGATTCGTGATTAAATTGAAAAAACCAACCGAGATTTCTTTTGGGGGGATTATGAGCAAAGCCGATCCACACACACAGTAGCATGGAGTACCATCTGTCGACCTAAGCATATGGGAGGATTGGGAATTCGCTCGATGTCTGATACTAATAATGTCCTGCTTGCGAAGCTGGCATGGAAAGTTTTGAAGAACCCAGAGGCTTTATGGGTTCGAGTCCTAACAACAAAATATGGACAGCTACTGGAAGCATTAGGAGATCCGCCTAAAAGTACCTCAGTCATCTGGAAGGGTCTCAAATGGGGGTGCCAGATACTTAGACAAGGCTTGCGGAGTGTACAAGATCAGCAACAGACTACTGGAACATGGTGGTTTCCGTCCTCCAACGGCAACTTCACCACAAAGTCTGCATATGATCTCATTGTTCAACCAATGTTGACGGAGACAACATTTAATTGGAAAGAATTATGGAGGTTCAAAGGGCCACCCAGGGGCTCGCTTGCATTATGGCTATTAGCCCACGACAGACTTAAGACAAGCCATCTCTTATGGCAGAGGCAATGTATTGAATCTCCCAAATGTAGAATATGTAACAATCACTTAGAAACATCGATGCATGCGATGCGAGACTGTTGTTTGCCACGTCAAGTCTGGGATTGCATTGTACCGCGATACCTTTGGCGGAGATTTTGGGAAAGCTCAAATACAAAAGAGTGGGTCGCACTCAACATCTTACAGACTGCTCATCCAACGGGACATGGAAGATGGAGGTATATATTTCGCCAAGCTATTGTGGACATTTGGCATTGGAGAAACGTTAAACTGTTTCAAAAGATAGACGCTCCACATGTAATACAGGCAGTGAGAATGATCCTGGAAAGGACCTTGAAAATTTTGCCTATAGATAGGTAATTTTCATCCTAGCTGAGGAATTCGTTTTGGCCCGATGGCTGTGTCATTTGTTATTTATTATATAGCAATATATAATCCCTTTATTAAAAAAAAAAATCGAAAATTGGTTTGTCTCCTTTTTTTCAAGGTAGTTTTATTTTTTCAATTTTTTTGTCTCATCCAAATAGAGTAGTTGATACATCGGCATCTGACAATTACTCTGTAAGGATCAAAATTTTTGTTCTGGTCATACCACAATGTGTATATCTGTTACCAAAATAAAAAGAAGTTTGGTTGCTCAACAATGGAAGCTAACATATGGAAGTGTGTGATGTATCAGAATTCAGACAAAAAAAACTACTTATTTTATTATATATATATATATTCTTGATCTCAAGATACATAGTAAGGAAAAGGTCATGATCAGTTGTACAGATTCTTCTTCTAAGTTTTTTTTTTTTTTTTTTCCAATGCTAAAGAAAAAAAGAGATATAAGAAAACATAATAAATTTTGGGTATAGAGTAGAAGTACCTAACCAACCTACCATCTTCCACTGCTTTTCCCTTTATTGTGTCCATACAAACGGAAGAGATTAAAAGCAGAAATAGCAGATAAAACCACAGTGGTGACACTAACAATGAGTGAACTTGCTACGCCTTCCCCAACTTGGTTACAGAATTTACCATACATATCACACACTTTCATCCATTGTAGCTCCGTTTGGCCTAACTTTGCAAACACGGCAGATTGTGCCGCCGCCGCCACTGCCGCCACCGTTAAGTATGCCATTACCTGAATACATATATAAATATGGTTGGGGGAAGCATTTACAAGTTAGCACCAAACATAAGTCTGATTTGTGAAAGAGCAGACAGGAAGGAGGAGTAAATGGTATGGTGGTGTCTGACAGAGACTTGGTTTGGTCGGTGAACTTTTTTCATGTAATTTAAGATTTCATCATCTACCAAGTCTTACATGAACTTCTCTTCCTTCATAAATACAACAATAATTGCTTTCCCACTTTTTACCCCACCTAATAAATTTAATTAACATTTGTTCTTCAGCTAAGCTAAGCAGCAATAAGGGCTTACTTAAGAAAATACCTGGTCACCAGAGAAAATAGCCCAAGCCAAGGGTTTGTTGAAGAGCATATTTCCTCTAATCATACTCGCAATACACCTCAGAATCTGGAGAAGTGAGTAAGCAGAAGCTATCCCATTAGCCACCACAAGAAACCTGCAAAATTAAAGTCAAAATTATGGAGAAGAAGAAGAAATTATAACAAGGGTTTTGTTAGTAGTGGGTGTCTTACACAAGAGCTTTCATTTGGGTGAAATTTGCTTCTTTCCTAATAGTGAAAATCTCCTTAACTTGGGTATCAGTTCCAACAAGAACAGAAGCAAGAACTGCTAACCCGCAAACCACGCATCTCAAAACCAATTCAATAATCCTCACTCTTCTATCAACAACCTTCAAATTGCTCCCATGGTAAACTGGAACATTTCCAGGACTCACACCCACTCCCAAATAACTCATATTTTTTTTGGCTTTTGATTTTACCCTCACCGGCACCGGCAATTACGACTCAAAGAGTAAAGAGAAGAGTACATCCAAAGAAGAAACGCTAAGTCCAACTACTTTCTTCCACTTCGGACGCACTGTTTATATACGCAAACCTACGGAGCTGGTCCAAATTCACATATTTATTATTCTACATGTCTTTTCTGTCCAAAATTACTATAAATAAATAAATACTAATAATAATGATGAAATCCTCCACCTTGCTCGAAAATGATGTACCATATATATATATATTTTTTCTTTTTAGTCGTCAAATATTTTATTAAAAGATATTTTAAAATTATCAAGAAAGAAGAAAAGTTATATAAAAATTTTAATTTACATAAAATAAAATTTTAAATAAAATATATTTTTTTAAAATAGTTTACATTATATTTATTTATTTATTTATATAAACATTATCTCTATCCAACTTTATAGAATAGTTAATAAACTAATCTTTTAAATATTAAAGTCAATAATTTTTTTAATTCAAAACTATTGACACGTAATCATCTGTATCAATTGTTCCTTTAAGGATATATTAGTGCATGTATTACATTAAAATATTATAGTAATAAGAAATTCTTCGTAAAGTTCATTTTGTGTACAGTGTGTGAACAATGATTAAAATACTCAATAAATATGTTTTGTTTATGTCTTTTATCTTTTAATATATATTAATTGATGAATAAATAAATGATCTTTCAAGCACTCAATCTATTTTATTTTTAGAAAACATATCATCTTAAATTTTCTTTTTTTTTCAAAAAAGTTTTAATAATATTAAAACAATAATAATAATAATTTATATGGCATTTGTGTAGAAATGTGTCGATGGTGGTCTGGCACATCATTGCGGGACTGACAAGTAGATAAAATGTTGAGCATTTACATGTCTTCCATTTGCCATGTGTTTGTTTAACTTGAAACAATACAGGTTTTTCCCCATAATTTTATATGGAAGCTAATCGCAGCATTCAATTATAGCTCTTTCTGACATCGCCTGCTATTGCATTCAATATTTTTCCTTTTCTTTTTAATTTAAATTACCAATGTTGAGTCAATACTTGTAGCAGTATTTGTAGTACTAACTAAAACAAATATCACATATATACTTGTCTAAGAATTAAAACCTATACTTTTCTTTGGTTTGTTTTACATTTCCTGGTCCCAAGAAGTAGTAAAAGAAAAGAAAAGAGTCATTAATGTTCCCAGTGCTGGAAGGTATGGTTGAATTTAATTTATTGAGAACCCCCCTACTCCTCTAAACACAATGCTAGGAGATGAGAAAGCCCTCCTTATCATTTCAAGGGAAACTGTTCACAAGCTTCAAACACACACAATTTGGACCTTTTTTGTCATGCTTTACTACCAAGTACCAAATACCTCTACTCTGATTTAATGTTAAAATTAATTAAATTTATTCATTTAACACCAAAATAAAATAAAAAAGGAAAAAGGAAAAACGTCTTCCGTCGGGTGTTAGGAATTTGTTTAGTGGTAGAAATCAGTATATAGAAGAAGTAAGTCCATTTATCTTTTTGAAGTGGTGGGGCCGTTTCCGAGTAGGTCTACAATTGATTACCGCCACTCACGCGTCACAATATTTTTCCTTTTCTTCTTTTTATTTAATCAAGGGATCTTACAACATAGTGTGACACGTAATGCAAATTTGGTTTGGTAAAATCCTCACTTTATTTATAGATTAATATTATGTTATTTCGAGAATAAAAGAGGAAGTTTGGTAAGGTTAATATATCTATTATATATATAATTTCTTTTTCATTTTTTTATTACAATTTTTATTATATTCTAACATAATTTAATTAGTAATAATTTTACTTATAATTTCAATTATAAATTGGAGAAGATGCATAACGTCTCAAAATTTTATTTGAATATTATTATTTTAAAGAATTTAATTCTTTGATATTTTTATTTTTATTTAAATTCTTTTTTTATATTAATAGTTTTTTTTAGACATTTTACTTCTACACAATTTTGATTTTGAATTCGAATAACCACACGTATACACGTTTCACTTTTAAAGTTTATAAAATTATTATTGTCATATTAATACAATTTAAATTATTTTTTTTTAATTTTAACATTCTAATAAATATAACAAAAAAAACTGATTTCTAAAAAATTAAATACAATTAATTTAATTTTATTACTAAAAT
Organism: Asclepias syriaca; assembly: GCA_027405835.1. Taxonomy (NCBI): domain Eukaryota; kingdom Viridiplantae; phylum Streptophyta; class Magnoliopsida; order Gentianales; family Apocynaceae; genus Asclepias; species Asclepias syriaca. The sequence continues at coordinate 10,392,345 of CM049924.1, forward strand.
AATAATAAAATAGTTAAAAAGCTTAAAATTCTCTAACAATATTCAATTCAAATATTAATAAATTTAATACTTTATATATTGGACTGCTCTCTATATATATTGAAAGGAAAATAAGTTATGCAATCCGCTACCCTTATCACTTCGGATTAAGTCGACACGATTGTCGAAGTGAGAGCAACATTGTGACATCACGGACGTCAAGTGACGCGAAGTACTCCGAGAAAGGTATTGAGTTCGAAGTGGGTGAAAATCCAAATTTGTAATTTTCTTTTTTACAAAATGTTAATTACCCAAGGAGAATAATCAGTCAGCAGGACATATGTCAGTGTATAAAACATCCTATTGACAAATGGCAGAAAGAGCTCCCCTCCAATGACACATGGCACAATAACTCAACAATCATGGTAAAACTATTTTTACTATGATGCGGTAAAACGGTAAATTTCTTACTATAAATAAAGGGAAAAGAGAGGGGAAAAAGGACTTTTGGTCTTTTTTCATCTTCTTCATCCCATATATACATTTTACATTTCACAATATATTTTTCCATGTCTAAATTCTGACAAAATCATCGGAGGGTCATCTTCGGAACCCCCGTTGCTTGACTTTCATTTGCAAGTACTCAATCCAGATTCAACATTTCAACCAGGACCAAATTTTTTCCCGATCAGTTTGGTTCCGTTACCGGGAAACGAACATTTCATTCCAGACTTCCAACAAAAGAACCAACATGAGGGATCCAAAATCATTCCAGTCGACAACCCAACCAGCGCTAAAGGCTGTTACAGCCTTACCATCGCCTCCAAAGGTAGCACCAATAGGCTCCTTGAACAAAGAGAAAGCACAAGAATCAGCGGTACCAACAGCGTCAATGCATGTGGCAGCTGCTTCACGAGAACTTCAACGCCTACAGCAAGAAGTTGAGAAGTTGCAGAAACGGCAAGAGTTAATAGACGATTGGCTTCGTTTGCAACAGAAAGCTGCTAACTTGGGAGAAGCGTTGCCTCCTATAAGTTTCCAAGCTGCACCACCTGCTCATCAATCAGTGCACTCACAAGTAGCCCAGAGTGCAAGGAGAAACCCTCATGTTCCATCTCATGAGTTTATTAAAGATCCACACAATTTAATGAACATAAATCCAGCCTCATATAAGCTAGTAGGTGAAACTTCAAGAGCGCCTCAAAGGAGTGAAGTTGGGGAGTCCAAGCATTGTGCTCTTGTACAAGTGTTACCCAAAATTGAGCGAATTGCTGACACCCGAAAGGGACTAGAACTTCAGTTATCAGTTGCAAAGTCATCACCTAAAACAATGATGAAAAAAGGTTCCCGACAAGTGTCAGCAAAGAAAGGAGTGGAGATGGTTCGGAAGGCTTTCGAAATGGGACCTTTCGAAGCATGGATCAAGAATGTTCTTCCAGATAGTAATCTAAAGTTCCCTAAATTTGATTTATACGACGGAAGAACGAAACCACAAGAACACATATGTAGATACAAGTCATTGATGAGTTTGGTGTCTATGGATGAAGCGATATTATGTAAAGCTTTTCCCAGTACATTAAAGGAGAAAGCATTGACTTAGTTTACCTCTCTGAAAGCAAACAACATAGATTCATGGTGTACGTTGGAAAGGAAATTTTTGGATAAGTTCAGTACAGCCGGCGACCTCCCTAAGACGAAAGGAGACTTAACCAATGTCAAACAAAAAGACAATGAAACCTTGTTGGAATATTTAGAAAGGTTTAAGAAGATGCATGATGAGATCGAGGGTTTAAGTCAGGATATCGTTATTGCTTGTTTTGAAGGAGGTTTGAGGTCTCACGCCCTCAAAGCGGAGTTTGGACTCCGACACCCGCGAACAATTAGGGAAATGTTTAAAACGGCGAAGCATGTCGCCTTAGCATTTGAACAACCAGATCAGGGAACTGCCGCGCTGAAGGAGGTGATCAACATCGACAAGGGTGAAAAGCCCAAATTCAATCCACGCCCTGACACGCCCAAAGGAAATTCAAATCGAGGAAGGTCTTTCACTTCGGGAGAAAAATCGATTCCCCGACAGAACTTTAATACCATAGGGCGGAATCGGAGTCCGAAAAATGAAAAACCGTTCGGACTGAATATACCTGTAGAAAACATAGTCGCGGTGTTGAAGGAAAAATACGGAGTCAAGAATCCACCTCCTCTGAATCCACTTACTGATGGAATGCGTGATCGGAGTAGGTATTGTGATTTCCACCAGAATTATGGTCACAATACTGAATATTGCTACCAGCTGAAAAAGATCATTGAGTCATTGAAACGAAAAGGGGTGTTGGCGGAGTTTATGAAAGATGAGTCGCCACGTGAGCCACAATCTTTAAAAGGAAAGGAGAAGGTAATTGACGTTATCCTCAATGAAGCACCGTTGATGGCTCAGTTAAAGCGACAAATTCATTTGTTGAAGGAATCATATGACATCCCGAAGAGTTTGGAGAAGGAAGATATCATTTCTTTTACTAAGGCGGAATTAGCTCCCACGAAAGGAAAGAAGTTGAACCCGATAATATTGGACGTGTCTATGACCCATCCCAATTTTCAACAATTTCTAATACGCCGAGTCTTAGTGGACTCAGGAGCTTCATCCAATATATTGTATTATCAATGCTTTCGAGATATGGGATTGGGTGAAGAGATGTTGAGACCTACTTCAACGAGGTTAGAAGGATTCACCACCCATAAGGTAATAACCAAAGGGATTATGACATTGAGTGTGACCCTCGGCACTGGGTCAACTAGTCGAACAGAAGAAGTTGAGTTTTATGTTGTAGATGTACAGTCAGTTTATAATGCAATCTTGGGTACACCAGCACAAGCATCTTTCGACGTGGTCATCTTTGTTCCTCACCAACGGGTCAAATTCCCCACACCAAACGGAGTCGGAATGGAATTGAGCAATCCAAAAGGGGTGTTGGATTACTTAGTAAGATACAAGAAAACTCACCCGGAGACCGAACATACTCCGTCTCCGATTGCCATGATAAATGAACTCAGCAGTACTCCGATACAGATACAAACTCCCGAAGGGGAAGCAAGTTACCTAGAACCACAAGAATGTGAAGAGGTTATTGTTCATACACAATTCCCCGAACAGAAAGTTAAGATCAGGCGAAGTCAATCAGAAGAAGATGTAAAGCAGTTAAAAGAATTTTTGATTCAACATAAGGATAACTTCGCCTGATGTACTTCGGATATGCCCGGGATCGATCCAAATGTGGCTGAACATAGACTGAACATTGACCCCACGATAGTTCTGGTGCAACAAAAGATCCGAAGGTTTAAAGACGAGAGGGAAGCAGCAATAACGGTAGAAGTGGAGAAACTCATTCAAGCGAAATTCATTCGAGAAATAATGTATCCGACTTGGTTAGAAAGCTAACAGGAAATGGAGGATGTGTGTGGATTTTACCGACCTGAATCGAGCTTGTCCTAAGGATTGCTATCCACTGCAAAAAATCAGCTCCTTGGTAGACGCAACTTCGGGTTACAAGACATTTAGTTTCTTGGATGCGTTTTCAGGCTATCATCAAATAAAGATGGCCGAAGCAGACCAAAAACACACTTCTTTCCAAGCAGCAGGGAAGATATTCTGTTATAACATTATGCCCTTCGGACTAAAGAACGCAGGGGCTACGTATCAGAGAATGGTAGATAAGGTTTTTGAAGACCAAATTGGCAGGAATGTCGAAGTATACGTAGATGATATGGTGATTAAGACCCCTACAGGAAAGTCCCATTTGGAGGATTTAAAGGAAGCATTTGATACTTTGACGAAATACCAGTTGAACTTGAATCCGAACAAGTGTACATTTGGGGTACACTCAGGCAAGTTTTTGGGTTTCATGATGACCGAGCGGGGTATTGAGGTCAATCCCGAAAAAATTGAAGCATTGATGAAAATGGTGGAACCTCGATGTGTGAAAGATGTACAGAGGCTAAATGGATGTATCGCCGCACTCGGTAGATTCATTTCAAAGTCCGCAGAGCGATGTTTACCATTTTTTAAGATCTTAAAGCAAAATACCAAAAATTTCACATGGACAGCAGAGTGCAAAGAACAATGGGTGAAGTTGAAGGAGTACCTTCAGAACCCCCCCTCTCCTAAGCTCACCCGAAGTAGGTGAAGTTCTATATATGTATTTATCGGCTTGTAATTTAGCTGTAGCATCCGTTTTACTTCGGGAGGTTGCTCATAAACAACTCCCAGTTTATTATGTAAGCAAAGTTTTAAATGGGCCTAAATCCAGGTACGCTAATATAGAGAAGTTGGCTTATTCTTTGGTTGTTGCTGCACGTAAATTACGAATTTATTTCGCTTCTCACACAATAGTGGTGTATACCAACTCTCCACTCAAACAAAGTTTTCACAAAATGGACCAGTCCGGAAGAATGTTGAAGTGGTCCATTGAGTTGTGTGGATACGATATCAAATTCCAACCTCGCACAGCAATCAAAGCGCAAGCTTTGGCAGATTTTATAGCAGAGGCTTCTTTCACCGAAGATGAAGGGTTGGCAGTTGTTCCCTTTGAGTCACAACCTCAACCGACCTTTAAGCATTGGACTATGTATGTTGACGGGTCAGTAAATGTGCAAGGCGCGGGAATAGGAATAATCATGAAGTCTCCAAGTCAAGAACAAGTGGAATATAAGAGTATTCGGCTCGATTACCCCGTGTCAAACAATCAAGCCGAATACGAAGCTTTAATTCGCGGACTACTATGGGCCATCGAAGCTGAGATTAAGTCAATAACTATATATAGTGATTCTCAGGTGGTTGTTCGGCAAATGAACGAAGACTACGCAGTTAACTCCGTGAATTTACAAAAATATGTCAAGAAAGCCATGGAATTGAAACGTTCGTTTGATTATTTTCATTTAGACAAGATAGATCGACTACAGAATAAAGATGCAGATCAGTTGTCCCGCATAGCTTCCGGAGATATCCCGAATCAACTTCTTGTTGAGGTTGAAGTAAGCACTTCGCCTCCAATCAATTCTGATGACCAGATAATGACGGTCAATCCCGGGGAAACCAATTGGATTGAGGAGATCCAGAACTACATTGAACAGAACATACTCCCGGAAGATAATCACAAAGCACAAAGAATTCGAAGACACAGCCCCTGATACATGGTTCATGAAGGAATTCTATACCGTCGGTCCTTTACTAAGCCACTACTCCGATGTGTTCCCCCGGATATGACACAGTCAGTTTTAGAAGAAATCCATGAAGGAGCTTGTGGGGGCCATCCCGGAGCTCGAACATTGGCCACAAGAGTGCTCCATCAAGGATATTATTGGCCATCTCTTCGACAGGATGCTTTGGACTTCGTCAAGAAATGTCATACGTGCCAGATCTTTGGAGATGTACCACGCCTCCCCTCAGTGCAACAAACTCCAGTATTAGCTACATGGTCGTTCGATATTTGGGGGAATGGGAAGATTCTCGAAGTCACAAAATGGCTTTGAATATTTGGTAGTGGCTGTATACTATTTTTCCAAATGGATTGAAGCTCAACCACTGGCTAGTCCTTCAGAAGAAAATGTGATTAAGTTTTTTCACAACTCTGTCCTATGCAGATTCGGAGTTCCCAGAGCAGTAGTAACAGATCATGGTACACAGTTTTCTAATAAGTTTACCATCGAATGCGAAAGGTTCCATATAAGACACTGGCGATCATCAGTGGCACATCCTCAAGGTAATGGACAAGCAGAGGCAGCGAATAAATTGGTACTTCGAGCTTTAAAAAAGATCCTTGAGGGTACTTCGAAAAAATGGGCTGAGGAATTACACACTGCTCTGTGGTCAGTTTGTACTTCGGCTCGGGGGCCAACTGGGGAAACCCCTTTTGCGCTAGTATATGGGAGCGAAGCTATGGCACCAGCCGAACTCGCACTTCCCACCTACCGAGTCATGACTTACACTAGTAATGATAATGATTAGAATCGAAAGTACGATCTTGACCTCTTAGACGAAAAACGCAAAGCTGCCAGACTTCGTATGGAGGCGTACAAGAAAAGAACTAAACACTACCATGACAAGAAAGTTGTCTATCGACCTCTACATGTTGGAGATTGGGTACTCCGGAAGATCGAAGGCACGACAAGGGCACTTCATGAAGATAAATTAACTCCGAATTGGGAAGGCCCATACAAAATACACAGCCAAATAAAAAAAGGTACTTTTCTTTTGATTGATAAAGAAGGGATCCTACTTCGAAACCCTTGGCATGCAGACCATTTAAAGAGGTATTACGTGTAATTTAGTCACGTATGTACTTCGAAGTCTAAATTTTGAAGAATATAACATGTAAATTGATTATATCTTTCCTTTATTGAATTAAAAATATTCCTTTGAAGCAGTTTTATCCTAAATAATAGTCAAGGCTTTTCATCTTTAATTTATGGCCAAACAATCTGGCATTTCCTTTAAGTGTTTTCACTCCGAAGTTATTCCGAAGACGCGTTCACGATTAATTTAAAGTTGAACTCTCTTAGGTATTCGTCAGTTTAACGGAGTAAAGATCTTTAATGTTACGCTTCGAAGTAATATTATGAAGTCTGTTCACGTTAATTTGCAGTTGAACACTCTTTAGTATTCGTTAATTAACCGAAGTTCAAATTTTATATGCTTCGAAGAAAAGTTCTAAGTTTGTTCACGTTTAATGATAGTTGAACGCTCTTAGACATTAGTCAAATAATCGAAGTACGATAGTTGTAAAACAAAGATTTTATATATATATTAGCCAAAAGAAAAACATGGAAAAATTATATTTAAGTGCCCTTTGTTGGTTCAACAACCGAAGTTTGGTCAACATCGGTTGGCTGGTTCTCCTCAGGAGGGTTCACTTCGCCTTGAGTCACGGGGGCCTCCAAAGTCGGAGCCTCTACTTTCTCCTTGACCAAATCATTAAAGTTTGGTGAAGTTAAAGCGGGTGGATCCCAAATCCGTCCATCATTCTGATCCATCTCCTTTATCTCTTGCATTTCCTCTTCGGTGAAGGGCACAAAATCACTTCATTCTCTAAGCCGCGGCTCAACCGCAATACCCAAATACACTTCGACCATTTTCTGCTTGTCAGGGATGAACTGGTAAAAATTTTGAAATGCATGTGCACATCCCCGCTCAAAAAAGGTGTTACTCTTCCTGAAAACTTCCTCGCCGTATTCCTCTGATTCACGAAATGTCTGCAGAACTCCGGCAGTAAATTCTGCAGCCTCCAAAAACATGATCCTCTCAGCCTGACTCCTGCATTTAGTCTCAGCCTCCTTTAAATTTTTAATTTGTTCGCGGAGTTGAAACTTAAGGTCCTCGTTGGATTTCTTGTACATGTCAAACTGGTCGGACTGCTTGTCTTTTTGCTCAATGACCGCAGCTAGATTTTCCTCTGCAGACTTTAACTTGGTCTCAAAAAGTTCCAAGTCTGAGCACTTCGAAGACAAAGCACTTTCCAACTCCGCACACTTCTTCTCATAATTGATCACTAAAGTCTTCGAGGCATTCGCAGAAGAGGCCATATGGCCTAGATGAGTAACCCAGGATGATAACTGAAAAGAACAGAAGAAAATGGTCAGATAATTCTACCAAGAAGAAAGATAAAGCCTAGGGAAAAATTATTACCTATGATAGATGCACACCAATGTGACCGATAGAGTCATTTGCCCCTACAGATTCACTCCGAGCAACAGCGTAAGTATCGGAGTCCATAGCTCGAGACAGAACTGCCCCACCGAAAAATTTTCCAGTCTTAGAATCAGTGAGCTTCAGATTGGTCAATGGCGGAGTGGCCTTCTGAATCTCCCGAGAAAGTTTTTTGAGATCTCTCCCAGACCTCGACAGTACAAAGTCCTCCCTGGTCCATTCATGCTCCAAAGCACGCGATCCTTCAGCACCCTTACTTGTTTCCGGAGTGCGGACTACTATGGTAATCGTCTCCTCAGATCCAGTAGCACTAGCTAGACGAGAACTCCGGGTCGATTTTTTCCTCTGACTCTCCACTTCGCCTCCTTCAAGAGATCGTTTACCTTTCAGCGTTGGAGAGGCGACCCTTTTATCCTTGCCTTTCTCAGTTCGTTTGGAAGTGTCAAGAGCTTCTGTCGAAGCATCAACAGACGGAATGTTAGTTGTGGCTTCCCCTGATGAAGCCGGCAAGGCTACCAGAGCTGCCTTGTCCATTGCCACTGCCAGATTCCGAGTGATGTTGCTTATAGCATTTCCCCTCCCCGACATAAGAGCCAGGCGGCGTCTGTTGAATCTCGAAGACATTTCTACAAAATGAAAAGTCAGGGTAAAAAAACCAAGTTCAATGGAGATGATACAACGAAAACAAAATGCCGGAGTATATCAACCTTTATCCCTTTTTGGAAGACAATCAAAATTATTAGGAACCTTACACTTCAAACAATCACTCAAAAATACCCTATCAGGGTGCAACCTCCACATCGGATATTCATCATTATCCTCTAAACCTAACTCTCTCCTACGAGCATCAGTGGATAACGCCCCCCCCCCCCCCCCCCCCCCCGCAAAAATGTCTACTTTGGTTACTTAACAGATCTCTGGTGCGAAAAATCTTAGTTTGTTTCTTTGGGTCATCTCCTAATTCAGAACAGACATAATCTAAAAACTTTTTGTCCAAATCTGAGTACTTCGTCTTTTTGTACACTTTACTTAAAGAAAGAAGAGCCTTGCGCTTTGGATAAAAGGGAAAACCCACGTTGGATTCTACACAAACCCACCTATCCCTCCAGAAACTAATCTTATTAGGTGCGGGTTCAAAAAGAGTTACGACGTTGGGTCATGGGAGGAGTGAAAAAGTCAAGTTATTCATACGAATTGTAGAAAAGAACGTACAGAGTAAAAGATCAGAAATTTCAACTCCTACCCGTCTACACAGAATCACAAGTGAAAAGAAATACCTGACCCCATTTAGGTGAATATGTGCAGGTTGTGAGCGAATGGTATGTAAGAAATCACAGAAAGCGGGATCCAAAGGAAAACGGAGACCGCAAAGGAAATGTTCGACTGGGATAGGGATAAAATAGTCGCTCATTGGCGGACAGAATGGCAAACGAAATAACTTAAACCTACCTAGGTCCAGATCTATAGAGGCGGGGGTCCACTCTCCTTTTTCCTGGTTTTCTTTCAAAGTGAAGTCCCCAGGTATTTGTTTTTTGGTTTTAGGGACATCATAAAACCCCTCAGAATCCTCATCCTCATCATTATATAAATTTTCGGGGTTAGGTATATCTTTGATAGTAAACCCCGAAGAGGTAACTCCGGAGTAAACAGTTTTGGGAAATTTAGGGTCTGAAGGAATGGCTACAGGGATGGTTAAATTATCAAACGATACTCTCGACGAGGAAGGAGCTACTGTAGCCACAACTACGTTCGAAGTATTGCCTGGCATCCTCCTACTACCCACACTTTTTTTCACTCGATGGACTACTACTCCCTTCAGACCCCTCTTCAACCGAAAGAGATTGCGAAGTATTGGACCCTACTTCAATGACTTCCGGGCTCAAGCTCTCAAAATTCTCATTGTTTGACATGGTAACCTGAGGATGAATATTAAATAAAAAATTAGTCCAAGTCCTTTAACTCCGACTTAAACCTAAACCCATCTAAACGTTCTACACTGGAAAAACCTGCCAAACATATACTCTCAAAATTTTTCTTTCTAAGAAAACAAATTGTTTCTATTCCTATTTCTCCTTCCCCTTCCTTTGATTGTACAGACAATGTAACCCAAAAACCTAGTTTTCCCTAGTTCGAATGTTATGATCAAACACATTCTCCATAGCCTCTTCCTCATTCGTTCTTTCACAACCTAACAACGATAAACCCGAACAAAACCCAACCACAGTTAATAAGGAAAAACCCCTTTGATGCCTTACCTTACAGAAGAAGCAGACAAAAATAGAAGTTCCGCAGAAATAAACCGAGTTCTAAGAACAAGAATTGCAAATCAAAGGAAACACCACCGGAAAGATTGAACTAACGCCGGAAGATTTGCTGAAAGATAGCAAATTTCAGAGCAAGTGAAGATATAGTGAGTGATTTTTCTCTCAAAAATTTGTAAAGGGGAAGACGAAAAACACGAAGGGTTTTATAGGCGCTGGGCAAAAACTATTTTTTAGATTTTTCCCAATTTTATTTATTATTATTATTCATTTATTTATTCATATTATTTATTTTTATAGATTATAATAATAATATTTAAGAAAAACGCTTCACGAGAATTGGTTTATACATTGATTCACGCAAGCTTCAAATCAATATTCCCCAATTCCAAATATGTCGCCTCGAGAACCGCAATGTAATGATGAAGCCTTTTGTTTCCCACTAACTCCAGACAACAGCCGTAAATTTTAAATTCCGAAGGAATTTCAAAAGTTCCTTCAATCTTTTTCCACTTCGTCACAAATTGAATATAATTATATAAGTATAGAGATTGAGACAATTAAATTAATTTTCTCAATATCGGGGGCACTGAAAGGAAAATAAGTTCTGCAGTCCGCTACTCTTAGCACTTCGGATTAAGTCGACACGATTGTCGAAGTGAGAGCAACATTGTGACATCACAGACGTCAAGTGACGCGAAGTACTCCGATAAAGGTATTGAGTTCGAAGTGGGTGAAAATCCAAATTTGTAATTTTCCTTTTTACAAAATGTTAATTACCCAAGGAGGATAATCAGTCAACAGGACAGATGTCAGTGTATAAAACATCCTATTGACAAATGGCAGAAGGAGCTCCCCTCCAATGACACATGGCACAATGACTCAACAATCATGGTAAAACTATTTTTACTATGATGCGGTCAAACGGTAAATTTCTTACTATAAATAAAGGGAAAAGAGAGGGAAAATAGGACTTTTGGTCTTTTTTCATCTTCTTCATCCCATATATACATTCTACATTTCAGAATATATTTTTCCAAGTCTAAATTCTGACAAAATCATCGGAGGGTCATCTTCGGAACCCCCGTTGCTTGACTTTCATTTGCAGGTACTCAATCCAAATTCAACATTTCAACCAGGACCAGATTTTTTCCCGATCAATATATTATATATATTAATTTAAAATCTAATATAATATAAGAAGATTTATTTTTACATGATATAAAAATTAATTGAATTACATATATATATATATGTGTGCCTTCTACATCACAAAATAAAAGAAAAATCGTACATCATCAATGTCCTAGCGATGTTATATTTCATATTTCATATATTATATATTCCAAATACATTACCAATAATTTTTAATTCAGCAAATAAAATATTTAAATTCTTCTTCTTCTTCAATAAAAAAAACTAAAACACCTTATATATATATATATATATGATGAACGCAATTATTTTCCATTTATGTGAGAAAAGTATTTATTTGTATCTGAACTTAATCTTGTCTATTTCAATTTCTCTAGATTGACATTTTAGTATCTCAACCAACTATTTTAACCTTTTGAATACGTTGTTAGGTGCTCCATTTTTCTCATTGAGGCCGAATCTAAATCTGTGCTCGAGAGATAGCTATCCATATACTGATAAGGGATGTATGGATTCTCGAGAATAGAGGAGCCACGGTGATCCTCTTGGACTGCTCGGATCCCACGAGTGAATCGATCTGTTTATCATAAAGAGATTCGTCGTTCTTGACCCCGCTTCATCTTAACTGTTATTTGAACAAGTAAAAATTCTGTCTTATTCCGAGTTTAAGACTCCGTCTAATCTATATCCACAACTGCTTTATGATAGTGAAACCAACCAGCAAAAAACATTACCGCGGCAAAGGCCAATGCACCAATTCCTTGCATCGTTAAGAGTTATGGCTTACTTCTAGGCTTTCGGGGAAGAAGGGAGTCATTCAATTCGACATTTAAATGGCTGAATTCATAGATTTGAGAGAACAAATCGAATGTGTAGCTTTTGGGTGAAAAAAGAGACACTAAGAAACCAATGTTCAATTATACTTTTGTGGTGAAAAATAAAATGCACATGCAATGTATAAATACATCTTTTTTTTTTAACTCAAATATGTATATTTACTCGAAGACAATGCTAAATATTTTATATAGAATTAGTAGTTTTTATTTTAGTTAATTAGATATAATTTATATCTTTTTTTATATAAAAAGTGAATGAATGAATGAATGTTTATGGTTGTTTCCTTATTTCTTACAGTTATAAAAGTTTCTCTTATATTATTTGAGTTCTCTACTCCTTCCATTTTATTTATTTATTTTTATCATTAACTTTTCTTTATTTTTTTAAAAGATTGTTTACTTTTCTAACTTGTATAATAATAATAATAAGAATAATAATGGATTTATTAGACTTTCTATTATAGCACTTTAAGATGTGTGATATTTTTCTCTTGAGAATTGTACCATTGAAAGTTCTAGACACTAAGGAATTAGGCAAAATTTGTATTAAAAAAATAGCATCAAATATTTATTATTTATTCCTGAAATTGATATTTTTAATTCAATAAAAAGTAAGCTTATATTTTATTTCCGCCTATTATATAAATTTTCTATTCAATTTTACAAGTTATCAAATTATAAATAAGAATGTCTTCTAATTATGCCATTTTTATTATCATTTATATATTTCAAATAGTATTATATAAATATTAAGTTTAATTAATATAATTTTAGGTAATGATGGGTTTTAGTAATATTTTCAGCACATTCCGTGTACGTATTTTGAGGGAGTAGAGTATGTATCTTTATATGTTCTTTAAAGACAAACACGACGTATGTCTTTTCTAGCCAGAGAAATGAGAATGGCACAGTATATAGCACCAATATGGTCCTATTTAGCTCAGAATTCTTTGTTTCACAAATATAATTGAATGTTTGGATCTCATATATCATATACATTCCAAAAATTAGAAATGTTTCAAGTATGATATATCATTCATACTTCTGGTTAAGAATCTTTCGTAATAATTTTTATGATATGATGACAGTATATAAATAATAATTTTTGTTATATTTGTGTTAATATAATAGAAAATTTAATGGAAAAAAAAACCTTGATTACCAAATTATATTATACAAATTCCTTTTAAAAGAATATATATAGATACCAAAATTTAAGATGGTGACTATGATTCTCTTTTTCTCCATGGATACCTAAGTGAGCAAACAAATCTATAATGAATAATTTACTAGGGCTTAAATCTTCTAATCATTAAATTAGCAGAGAGAGAATAGAAAATAGAATGTATGAAAGGATATTTTTTATTATTAAAGGAGTAAAAGAATTCGAGAAAAAATATAGATGTGTATTAAAAGTAATAATCTTTGATTCATAAGGAAGCATCGAGTGTCTCTAATTGACATAGATGCTCCTGATATTGTATCGTAACTTAAATTATTACCAGTTGTATTAATTATTATTACTGATTTAAATATAAAATTATTAAATATACATGATGATTTTACTCAAAAGATGGTTAGATGATGATAGATAAGAAATTACATGAGTACAAATATGTTGAAGTCTTATTTTTACTCCAAGTGTGGAAATTGTATAATTTGCTTGTGTAATTAATAGTAAATTAAGTTGAAGAGACCAAGTAATAAGTATATTACGTGTGCTATGTAGATAAGAAGTGACAGGGGATGGAGAGTTGGATATCCTCAATATAATCCATGAAAATTAGATTCGTATAAAAAAATATATAATAAAAATAAAAACAAATTGATGTATGAAACAAGATAATGTTTGCGGGGGATACAACCTTGTTCCTCTGGCAATGCCATTCGCCATTAAAAAGTGTGGAGAAATCAATTAGTTCTAGAGGATTCCATGTTCATTGTTGTTTGGTACTGAGTTTCGTTTTTCTGGATTCTTAATTTAGGTATTGAAGGCGACTCATAAATAGAGCAAGATTTTGCATATTCATGAGATCTAGACGTATTGTTGATATGTTGGATTGTCACATCTATATTTATTGTTTTCAAGACATGTTTACAATCTTCTTTTTTTAAGTAACCAATCCAGTGTCGTCTTTCTTTCCAATTATATTTATATATATATATATATAATATATATATATATAATATTAAAAATAAATTATTCATTTTTGCCCTAAACTAATTAATATTTTTATGCTTTCAATTTATTATTTTTATATATTATGATAGTGAATAATATTTTTCGACTAATTTATTTATTATTTTTAAAAAAAATGGACTAGCAATTGTGGACTTAGAGTTATAGAAAATGTTAATAATTGTTTTTTTAATATCATAGATTTTGAATATTACGTAAAGTCGAATATAATATGAGTTTTATGTATGTGAATATTTTTTTAAATAAAATTTTAATATATATATGTTATAAATCCAACTTCAACGATTGCTGCTGTGGAGTTGAAATCAACAATTGCTGCTGTGGAATTGATTTATGATTCAACAAAGGAAGTCAAAATAGGGGTGCCTTCATTTTGTATAAATATGTATGTCCATTTCCATGAAAGAATAAGAAACAAAAGAAAGAGATACTAAAATTGTTTTTCTATTTTCATCTTCAATTCTCCCAAAACCCGAGAGCTTCTTTCCTCCTCTTCTTTTCCCTTCTCCCTATCCCGAGAGCTTTCTCTCAACTCTCTCTTTCATTTATATATATATACATTAATATATATTATACATTATATATATTTAATTTTATAACACGTTATCAGCACGAGTCTTTACCACCGGGTAAGAGGTATTTTTAAAGTTTATTTGAAGAAAAATCAGGTACGTTTTTACAGGTACGTATTTTGTTATTATTATGTCAAATTTTATTAAACTCAAATTTGTGGTTCTTGATATCACCAGAAAGAATTATTTGTTATGGACATAAGATGCCTGAATGCATCTTGCTACAACGGGTCCGGCAGACACCGTTGTATAAAATAAAAATATCATCAACACAAGATCGTGTTCATGAAGATCTGAAAAAAATGAATAAATTACCGTGAAAGAAAAATTCGACCACCAGAATATGGTCGTTATCCCGAAAGCACGGTATGACTAGTTGCACCTGAGGTTGCAAGCTTTCAAATTCGTGAGTGAGTATAACTCCTCAATGTTTAAAATAGTTTCACAGCTGAAACTGTGTAACAGATGATGATATGTTGGAGAAAACATACTCCACTTTTCATGCCACGAATATTGTCCTGCAGTAACAATATCGTGAGAAAGTTTTAAGAAATACTTTGAATTAATTTTTATCTTCTGCGGAACAGAATAATGAATTACTGATAAAATCACAAAACTCGACCTACTGGTTCTACTCCATTCCCTGAAGTGAATGATGATCCCAGAAGAGATCATGGTAGTGGTCGTTACCGTGGTCATGATCATGGACGCCATGATAAAATTGGCCCTTATAATCGTGATAATAATTTAGGTGCCAAAAATATTTATGACTACCTGAAGTGGACAAAATATAATGAGAAATGAAATATTGTTCCGAAAATTATGAAGACAAATATTATCGTTGTGGCATGAAAGGTCACTGATCTCGTGCCTGTAGCACGACAAAATATCTCGTGTCTGTAGCACGATAAAATATCTCGTGCCTGTAGCACGACAAAACATCTTGTTGACTTATTTCTCATGAAATAAATGATGACGATCTTGAAAATGTTGATATGACTCATCTGGATGTTACTGATCTTTTTTAACATCCAAAAGAAATAATTGACCACTTGATTGGAAATTAAAGTGTCCAAAATAATTAGAATATTATTATTATGTGTTATATGTTTATATTACTTTTGTTGTAATATTATATGTTTAATTTTTATTTATGTAAATAATTCCTTAACAAAACATATGGCTGTTGTTCAATTTTCTGGTATGAACAGCAATATTGAAAGTATCTGTCTTATTGACAGTGGAACTACGCACACCATATTGAAATACCAGAAGTATTTTTCTCACCTGAATGTGGGAGAAACAAGTGTTACCACAATAAATGGTAGTGCAAAACTTATTGAAGGCTCCGGAAGAGCTAATATAATATTACCGGGAGGAACTATGATTGCTATTGAAAAAGCATTATATTCCTCAAAATCTCAAAGAAATTTATTGAGTTTTAAAGATATCCGACGGAATGGATATCATGTTGAGACTATAGAAGAAAATAGTCATGAATATTTGGGAATCACAAAAATGACCTCCGGTAATAAAGTTTTGTTGGAAAAACTACCATCTCTATCCTCTGGCCTATATTATGCAAAAATAATTGTTATTGAGGCGTATCATTTAGTAAACCAGAAGTTTACTAATCCCGCTACTTTTAAAGTATGGCATGACCGTTTGGGTCATCCGGGATCAATTATGATGCGAAAAATTATCGAAACAACGCACGGTCATCCTTTGAAAAATCAAAGGATTTTGACTTCTGATAAACTTTCATGCGCTGCATGTTCCAAAGGGAAACTAATTATAAAACCAGCACCATTGAAAGTAGGAGCTGAAAGTCCTACATTTCTAGAACGGATTCATGGAGATATATGTGGACCGATTAGTCCACCGTGGGCAATTTCGATATTTCATGGTTTTAATTGATGCATCGACCCGATGGTCGCATGTTTGTTTAATATCGACTCGCAACCTGGCGTTTGCGAGATTACTTGCCCAAATAATTCGCTTAAGAGCGCAATTTCCTGATTATCCTATTAAACGAATCCGTTAGACAATGCTGGTGAATTTACTTCGCATGCATTTAATTCTTATTGCATGTCGATTGGAATAATTGTTGAACATCCTGTAGCTCATGTTCACACACAAATGGTCTAGCTGAATCATTTATTAAAAGGCTGCAATTAATTGCTAGACCATTATTGATGAAAACAATCTCCCTACAGCAGCCTGGGGACATGCAATTTTGCATGCTGCAGCACTTGTGCGTTTAAGGCCATCGAATTATCATAAATTTTCATACAATTGGCTTTTGGTTCAGAGCCAAATATTTCTTATTTGAGAATTTTTGGGTGTGCTGTATATGTTCCAATTGAACCACCCCAACGGACAAAAATGGGTCCGCAAAGAAGATTGGGGATATATGTTGGGTTTGACTCCCCGTCCATTATAAGGTATCTTGAACCTTTGACGGGTGATGTATTTACAGCAAGATTTGCTGATTGCCATTTTGATGAAAATTTGTTTCCCAAATTAGGGGGAGAGAATAAATGGCATAAAATTGAACTTGCGTGGAAAACATCTTTGAATCATTTAGATCCACGCACAAATATAAGTGAACTTGAAGTTCAAAAGATTATACATTTGCAACAAATTGCAAATCAACTGCCAGATTCTTTTGCTGACTCCAGCAGAGTCACTAAATCGCATCTTCCAGCTATAGATGCTCCTATACGGATAGAAGTTCCTGAAGGACAGAAAATTAATCCTATAGCTATCGAATCAAAAACACGTCAGAAGCGTGGCCGACCCCTTGGTTCCAAAAATAAAAATCCTCGAAAGAAAAGAGGAACAAATGATCTAGAAGATCATATTGATGAAATAGAAAAGGAAAACCAAGGGACAACTGATGAAAATATTCCAACTACAAATAATGAAGAGAATTCTGAAATCTCTATTAATTATTCCAGTTCAAATCAAAGTTGGGATCGAAAAAACGTTGTTATTGATAATGCTTTTGCATACAACGTAGCCCTTGATATTTTCAAGGATAATGAGGATTTAGATCCTTTATCAGTTGAAGAATGTCGGCATAGAATTGATTGGCCTCAATGGAAAGATGCAATTCAAACGGAGTTAAATTCGCTTGCGAAGCGAGAAGTTTTTGGACCTGTAGTCCAAACGCCAAAGGATGTAAAACCTGTTGGCTATAAATGGGTGTTTGTGCGAAAACGAAATGAGAATAATGAAGTCGTAAAATATAAAGCACGACTCGTCGCACAAGGCTTTTCGCAAAAGCCAGGAATTGATTATGATCAAACTTATTCACCCGTTATTGATGCTATCACACTCCGATATCTAATAAGTATGGCAGTTCATGAAAAGGTGGACATGCGTCTAATGGATGTTATTACAGCTTATCTTTATGGAAGCCTTGAAAATGAAATTTATATGAAAATCCCTGAAGGATTCAAATTACCAAAGGCTTCTAAAGGCCCTCATGAAAATTATTCTATCAAATTACAGAAATCATTATATGGGCTTAAACAATCTGGACGCATGTGGTACAACCGCCTTAGTGAATTCTTGTTGAATTCAGGATATAAAAATAACCAAATCTGTCCATGTGTTTTTATTAAGAAGACAGATTTTGGTTTTGTGATTCTTGCTATATATGTTGACGATATCAATCTCATAGGAACTCCAGAAGAGCTTCGAGAAGCTATAGATTGTTTGAAACGAGAATTTGAAGTTAAAGATTTTGGAAAAACTAAATTTTGTCTCGGCCTTCAAATTAAACATATGAAAGATGGAATTTTTGTTCATCAGTCAACATATACAGCTAAAGTGCTGAAAAGATTTTTCATGGATAAAGCATATCCATTGAGTATTCCAATGGTCGTGAGGTCGCTAGATATAAATAAAGACATATTTAGACCTCGAGAAAATGATGAAAAACTACTTGGTCCTGAAGTACCATATTTAAGTGCTATTGGTGCACTGATGTTTCTTGCAAATAATACTCGACCGGATATAGCATTTGCTATAAATCTATTAGCAAGATTTAGTTCTTCACCAACACGACGACATTGGAATGGTATTAAACACGTCCTTAGATACCTCCAAGGGACAATTGACCTCGGATTATTTTATTCAAATGTAAATATCCAGAACTGATTGGATATGCAGATGCGGGTTATCTTTCGGATCCGCATAAGGCACGTTCTCAAAATGGCTATTTATTTACATATGGTAATACCGCTATATCATGGCGCTCCACGAAGCAAACGTTAACAGCAACTTCTTCTAATCATGCTGAGATAATAGCCATTCATGAAGCAAGTCGAGAGTGTGTATGGTTGAGGTCAATGATACATTATATTAGAGAGAGTTGTGGTTTATCCTCCAGAAGAGAGATTCCAACTCCTCTATATGAAGATAATGCAGCTTGTATAGCTCAATTAAAAGGAGGATATATTAAGGGAGATAGGCGAAAACACATTTCACCTAAATTCTTCTTTACTCATGAACTTCAAAAGAATGGTGAAATTGATGTGCTTCAAATTCGATCACGTGATAATCTTGCAGATATATTCACTAAAGCTCTTCCGACAGCAACCTTTGAAAAATTGAGATATAAAATTGGTTTGCGTCGATTTAAAGATTTCGAGAGATCATCTCATCAGAGGGAGAAATCTACACATGAAGAATAGTGTACTCTTTTTCCTTCACTAGATTTTTTTCCCACTGGGTTTTTATCTAGTAAGGTTTTAACGAGGCCTATTCTTTATGTAATGGACATCCAAGAGGGAGTGTTATAAATCCAACTTCAACGATTGCTGCTGTGGAGTTGAAATCAACAATTGCTGCTGTGGAATTGATTTATGATTCAACAAAGGAAGTCAAAATAGGGGTGCCTTCATTTTGTATAAATATGTATGTCCATTTCCATGAAAGAATAAGAAACAAAAGAAAGAGATACTAAAATTGTTTTTCTATTTTCATCTTCAATTCTCCCAAAACCCGAGAGCTTCTTTCCTCCTCTTCTTTTCCCTTCTCCCTATCCCGAGAGCTTTCTCTCAACTCTCTCTTTCATTTATATATATATACATTAATATATATTATACATTATATATATTTAATTTTATAACAATATATATATATATATATATATATAATTTAGATTAAATTTAAATTAATTGAAATTAAGATAATTTTTAATAATATAAAATAACAATTAATTTCGAAACATGTGAAACAATTTTCATTTATTTCGGTGTTTAGTTTACTCATTATTTTTAAATTTATAAATAGAAAATTAGTTAATTTAATTCTTATATTTTTATTTTTTTGAAATTTTATATTTTTATTAAATATATGAGTTTTTTTTATCATGGAATAATCCCTTAATATTTTAAATTCGATAAATGGATTTTCAAATTAAACGTTGATAATTTTCAATTATTTAAGTTTAATTGACAAACACATTTAAATGTTTTGTTATTTACAATTCTATTATTAAATGTTATATTTTATTTACTGCAAAAAAGTGTTATATATTATTAAAATCCTTATTAATTTCGATGTTTTTTTTCCCATCAATTTCTTTAAAAAAATTTTTAATTTTTTTATTTATAACTTAGTTCAATTAGAAAAATGGAGAATTTTCCTAGAAATGATTTCATTAATAAAATTATAAATGATAAAAATGTCACTTACAGAACTTACATATACTTTGCACAATAAGTTTTAAAGGGCTAAAAATTACTAAAATTTAAACCACAATGACTCATTTAATAGACCAAAAATAAAATGAAGATATAATTGTCCCAATATATATATATAATATATATTATATATATATATATATATATATAATATATATATATATATATATATTATATAATATTATATATATAAGTAAAATAAATAATTATATATATACATGTATATCTATATTTGTATAATATTATAATTAATTCTTGTAGAATTTTTTGTTTCAATTACAATATTTCACTTATATGAACTTCTCTAACTTTTTTGTCTTATCCTTTTCCTTTTTTTTTTGTTTTTTGTCTTATCTAATGTTTTATTCTTTTATCCATTTTATGTTCATCTACTTCTCTCTCTTGTTTTCTTTTTTACTTTTTTAAGGGTAAATTATCTTAATAATACTGAATTTTTTAAAAATTTAGCTTTTGTACTTGTATTTATTTTTGCTTTGAACTGACACTTTAACTATAAAATATCACTTATTTTGCCCTTTTGTTCAAAATATCTATCATACTTCATTTTCTATCTAATTTTTAGGGGCATTTTCGTCTTTTTATATTATTAATATTTTTAAATTATTAAAGTTTTATTTTTATGCGTAATTTTGTCATTTCACTTTCATTTTTTTAAATTATTAATATTTTTAAATTATTAAGGTTTTATTTTCAAGGTAATTTTATCATTTCAACTTACTTATTAAAAATCTGAAAAATATATTGTTATTGCAAAGATTTGATCCAACAACCACGCAATTAAATAAACCATGTTTACCCAGACAACTATAAAATGTTAATTTATATAAAATTTATATTTTATATTATAATTACACAAATAATAAATATGTATTTTATATTACAATTACATTTTATATTTAAAATATAAATTATATTAAATATAAAACATTTTCAAAAAAATATTATCAAATGCCACAATTCAAACCACAAGTTTTTGTTGTTGTCACCTTCTTCAAACCTTACTGAAGCTCTTCTTTAACTCTTTCGTTTCGAATTCGTCACCTTTTTCAAACCACGAGACTAACTAAACCATGAATTTTGAACTTTTTTTAATATAATGTCATTGTTGACACTAATTCATGTTTTGCGACGAATTCGAAACAAAAAAAATGAAGAACAGTTGCAGTGCAAAGTTTGAATAAGGTGACAATAACAAAAACTTATGGTTTGATTTGTGTCATTAATTTTTTTTTTTTGAGAATGTTTATATTCAATATAATTTATATTTTAAATATAAAATGTAATTGCAATATAAAATGCGTATTTATTATAAGTGTAATTACAATATAAAATACAAGTTCTATATAAATTAATATATTTATAGTTGTCTCAGTGGGTAAACATGGTTTAATTTAATTGTGTAGTAGTAGGATCAAATCTTTGCAATAACAATATATTTTTCAGATTTTTAATAATTAAGTGAAATAACAAAATTATTCTTAAAAAATAAAACCTTAATAATTTAAAAATATTAATGATTTAAAAGGACGAAAATGCCCCTAAAAATTGGACATAAAATGAAATATAACAGAAATTTTGGAAGGAAGGGCAAAAAAGTGATATTTTATAGTTCAAGTGTCAGTTCAAAGCAAAAATAAATATAGATACAAAAGTTAAATTTTTTAAAAATTCAAATGTTACTAGCATAATTTAGCCATTTTTTAATAATTAATATATTTTATCCTATTTGATGATTTGTATCTCTTCGATCTTCAAAAACGACAACGAGTCATTATCATTTTCCAAACTTTTTAATTATATTTTGCCGCAAAATTATAAAAAATAATAACATAAAATTATAGATTAAAACAAAGAAACAGGATAAATATAATTTTACATAAAAATCTAAATTTTAAAAAATCATAAACAAGAAGAGAAAATAATTCGATCTAGTTAAGATTTTAAGTAAAAATTCTAAAATTTTCATTAAAAAGAAAAAAAAAGTAAAACTCTAAAAACACTTATTTATATATATATATATATATAATATTATATTATATATAAAACTCTAAAATCAATATATGTAAGACACCTCATAATTCAGCTTAAATATAAATTAATACTTAACTTCAATATAAATTAATTTAAATATATCATCTCATAAATTAAAATTTATTTAAAATATTTCGTATTTTTACATAAAACAATAATAATAATAAAAAACTAAATGTTATATTTTTAATTATTCATGGAACCTCGTGTTCTTACTAAAAGAATAATAATAATAAAAAACTAAATATTAAATTTTTAAGTATTTATGGATTTCGTCATTCTTTGTATTTCTCTTCAAGAGAACAAACAAAACATAAAGACATAAAATGAGATGCATAGAGTATGCAATTGAAAAGAAAATGTGATGCTTTCATTTATTCTTTTTATCTACCATTTTTTCCTTACTTAAAAATAAGAATCACTGAGAAGAAAATGTTTGAAAACACATCACTTTCCAGCCTCCATTTTTTCTCCATTCATAAACCCATAACTCTTAAAAAAGTTAGTGTAATCCAAAAAAACCGAAAATGACAATGCTCCCCTTTTGTTCATTAATTGCCTCGACAAATTCTTTTTTTAAAAGAGGAAATTGGGATGTGTGACTTGTCGATAGATTTTAAGATAAGGAAAATTTAATTCTACTAATTTGAAGATAGATTTGATGTCCTATTATTAATTAGTAGAGTATCGATTTCATAGGAAGAAGAGATTTATCTTTCCCCAGCTTTATTAATTGTCCTCATCTTTAGATTATGGCAATAGATTTGAAATTATTATTAGATAATACTTTTATTTTTATTGTATTAAAAAGATATTTTGAGTTTATAATTATTTAATTTTTTTTATATATTAAAAATGTAAATAAAAATATAACAATTTGTTTTAAAGAAAACTAAGAGACATAATAAAAATTAAAATTTTAACTTTTTTATATATTTTTATTAGACATTTTATAAAATAATAATAATTTTTAAAAAATTACTCATTACCTTGTAAATTTATATATTATTTATGAAACATTTTTGTTTCTCATAATATTTGTATAATATTGCATTTTATACTCTAGATATTGTTATATATATAAAGATGTTTTTTATATTGAATAACGAAAAAGCTCAAGAATATTTTAATTTTTTACTATTCTCAATTTTCATTTTCTTCAAGTTTAGAAAGCTTTTAGGATTATTTTTAGGGAGAAACAGATTAAATATTGTGTTTTTTATGTCAACTTGAACTTCCAACATATATCAAGAAGTTTTTTTATTACTTCCTTTTTTTTTTTTTTTGCTAATCCTCCTTTCAATTTACTACTTTTTCTCATTTTCAACTCTTATGGTTTGCAATATCGACTATTTATTTCAAAATTAATTAATTTGTATTTGAAATAATGTTATTTATAATGAAAATAATATAAAAGTTTAAATAAAATAATAAAATTTACTTATATATTATATATTATATTGTTTTTTTTCTATCCACTTGGAGTGTTCCATGTTTTCACATTTGGTAAGAATGATCTAGGATAAGAATGATCCAGACTTAACCAGTGAAGTACTCAAATTCAATTCTTACTCGAAAATGAAGGTTTAATCCAAAATTTTTAATATAAAATTAACTGTTTAAGAGGATTCGAACATCACTTAGACAAATATTGTTATATATGAAACACATATTTTGACTAGTATATATATATTTCTGCACCTTTACGCGGTGACAAATATGGAATAAAAACCTCTTATACGGAGCCAATACCATAATAGGAAATCTAACAGGAAAAAAAGAAATAAAAAAAAATGTGAATTTGATTTATACAAATTAAGTCTTAAAAAAAAAGTTATATATATATATATATATATATATACATATATTAATTTAAAATTAATTTTTTTTTATTTAAGAAAATAAAGTTTTCCTTTTCATAAATTTTGTCAAAAATTCTAAATATTTTATAATGTATATAGTTTGTTAAAGAAAATAAAATAATCAAGTCATTTTATATAAATTATATTTATATATATTTTTTTTATTTTTTATAATATTTTGTGAATAAGATTACAATGTTTTTTTTAATTTGTAGATATTACTGACTTAATTATCATTTTTTTATTAATTAAAATCTCATGAGATATTAAATTTTTTAAAATTTTGACCGAATTTATAATATTAAAAAAACCTTTAATGTTTTTAAAAAATAAATTTAAAACTATAAAAATAAAAAATAATAATTTAAGAATTTATATGAAGGTTGTGGAGGTTATATAAAGGTAGTGGATATTATAAGAAGGTAGTAGATATTATAAGAAGTTAGTGAATGTTATATGAAAATAGTAGATGTAGTAGGAAGTTGTATAAACATACAAAATAATAGTAAAATTTATAAAAACACGGTAATTTTAGTGCAACATTTGTCACTCATGATATTTATCATTTTCCTTCTTTTTACCCTCTATAAATAGCGTGTTAAAATCTATTATAATTATACACGGGGCTATGAGAGTATTTCTATAATATTCTCTCAATTCTCTCTTTTTCCATTTTATATTGTTAGTTTGTTTGTGTAATATTTATTTCATTTCATGATAAATTTAATTTATTTGATAATTATAATAAAGTTCATAATATTAATCTAAACTTTTTTTTTCTAGTAATCATATAAGTTCAAATTCAATTATTTACCTATTTATTTGTATAATTAGAAAAATCAATATTATTAAATTACACAAATAAAATTAATATAATATTCAAAAAAATATAACTCAATTAGTATTAATCTCACTTATAATTTAAATATATAATTAAAAAAAACTTGTAATTTATTACTCATAAATATTTTATAATATAAAAAGTATAAACAAAAAAATGTATACATTTATAGTGTAAGTTTTAAAGAAAATAAGAACATTGAGAAACGCAAGTTAAAAAAATATTAAATTTATAATATTCATAATAATATTTTTTAAAAAATAATTTATTCGTGTCGAATCTTTATTGAGGAAATGTCTAGCTACACCTATCTTCATATTGATGGATCATACTTCTCTAGTGAGTTCTATTTTCCAAAGACAAAAGAGAAGACAAAAATTGACAAAGCACCAGAAGAACCCAAAAAAAGAAAAAAGAGCGAACACAAAATGAACCTGGAGGATGCTGACCACTCATCAACCACAGCAGGACTCTGCGATGCGTTTGTAGCATTCAATTAGAGTTTGACCTAATATTTTTAACATAAAACAATTTATTTTTAAAAATATTTAAAAGTCTATTTACTATCTCCTATAGTATTAGATTGATAAGCTAACATTTACCTAAGAAACCAAAAAATAAATTTTGATATTTATTTTGTATTCGATAATTATTTTAGATTTGAACTAAATCAGATTCGAAATATGTCGGACTCCTGAAACGATACTCTTTCTATATTATTGTTTTTTATAGATAAAATTGATATATTATTTTTTTTATAGATAAAATTGGAACACGAGAACTTAAAGAAAAAAAGATTATTGAAACAATAGAAGGGTCATACTAGTGGGCCTAAACAGAGCATATCTAATTTTTGGGCTAATTGGAAAATCGTACCCATTTATATTGGATATAGTCTCCAACGTAACTTTTAGGCTAACAAAAACTATATTGAAATTAGTCTCCATTTTAAATTTGTTAAATAATATAAAATTAATTATTTTAATTTCTTATTAAATTAAATACTAATATATGTTAATGATAATAAGTTAATAATAATTTTGATAATATAAAAAATTGATATTAATAATTCATAATAAAAATTTAGATAGAATTATCAATTTTTAATTAAAAAATAAAATATGAACCAATAAAATAAATTATGTTCCGATAACATAAAAATTTCCTGAAGTGGGAAGAAATGGTATTATTTTTCCAATTAAATCAGAAAAAGTTTTGTGTGAGACTTTCTTCGACCGTGGTTGCCACATGCCCTGAAAATTCTCCCAAATAAAGGTGGATAAACGAAGAATTTTTTTTTTCTTTTATTGCCTATTGGTCCCCCTCTTTTTCCAAATTGATTTAGTTGCAAAAAATTTGCCTTTTTTTTGTTTTTTCTCCAAAGTTAATTTTCCGCTATTAGAATCGATTCATAGAAAAAATTACCAAAAGAAAGAACGAAAAACCAAACTCCTACATCTCTCTCCTTTACCATAACCACCGCCTTCGGCCACCCTCTCCGACATAGGTCTCTTCCATAACCACGATTCGATCGATTTTCAGCTTCTCTCCTTTCACAATTCTCATCGGCGCTTTTTCTTTCATCCTTTTTCAGATTCAAGGAGGCAAAAGCTTCAAAATTTTTAAACTCAAATAGCCTATAATTATTATTCGTAAATTTTAAAAATGTCAGAGAAGTTTTCGGCCACTTTGCGCATAGGGGACTTGAATGATTACATAGCGCCGTCGCAGGGATGCGTTGTTTCTCTTAAGGCTAACTCCAATTCTTCTACTTCAACTTCCAGGCTTCATAAATCTTCTTCTGAGGTAATTTTTTATTGTTGGGGTTTTCTATTATAATTTTTTTTCTTCATATAAATAATTTTGCTTAAGATTAGGGTTCACTGAATTTAGTTGTCTCCTAGAACTGTGGAAGTCCTCCCTTCGGGTTAAGATAAATTCATTTCATAATTAATTGTGTTAAATGTTCCAACTTTAAGAATATGGACTTGTTATTATCCGTGATTGTTTTATCTTGGTATTGGTTATGTAATTTGAATCAAGTTATCGGAATTTTTTCTTTGTTTTCTCATCGGTTTAAAAGCTTTGGAACTCTTATATTTTAAGATTCGCTTTAGGTATTGCCTTTTAGCTTTTTGTTATATGGAAGAATTACTTTAGTTTATTATTATTTATTTTTAAATGAATTTATTTTCAGAAATTAGGGAGACTCGGAAATTCTGTGAAGCCAGTGGAAACTGAACCTGTAAAGATTTCGCTCAAAGACTGTCTGGCTTGCAGGTAAACTGTCTACACTGTCTTTTTGCTTTTCCTACCTTTATTTATTGCACTAACATGTTATAGGGTGGAAAATAAATCTTTCTTTTTATAAATTAGGATAAATGAGTGATATTTTACACATTAATTGTTCCCTTTTCCTTTAGCAAATTTTATGTTTCTCATCTGTAATTAGAGGATGGTGATGAGAATTGTCTCTGAATACTGGTAGAGCTCCCTTTTGCCTAGGAGCCTTAACTTTGTTACATTTAGGTGTGTTTGTGTGTTTCTTTGACACAAAATGTGTTTTCTTATCTATTATGATCTCATTAAGTAAAATATACTAGAAAATTAAAGATCAAGATATGAACTTCAAATAAATAATTTGTAATAATTGATTATGGATTTTAAAAAGTATAGCTACTAAAAGTTTATTTATGCTATAAGTGAAACTATGTATTAAAATCTACATCTATGAATTGAAATGTAAAATTGCGATGCATATAAATTATTTAAATTATTCATTTTATAAGTTAAACAGAAAATAATTTATTTACAAAAAATTCATTGAAATTGTTCATTAAATATATATTGAAATGCAAATTCTAAATTAAGAACTTACAAAGGTAAAATTGCAAATAAAATATATATTTACAGTAAAATTGTCAAAAAAAGAAAAAGTGAAAACATTCATTGTGTAAGTTATGCTATCTATAAAATATTGAAAAATCATATATAAACTAATTATAAAAATTTTCTTTTGAAACGCTTTCTCGCTTTACATCAAAATAAGTCACATTTACATGCTGAAATTCATGGAAACAAGCACAGGAAAATAGTAGAATTTTCTCCAAAGTCTTTACTTTACATTAAAACAAGAACATACCCATAAATGTGTATTCACATGTTACTCTAATGGATTTGGATGGTTCTCATTACATGTGAAAAACACTTGCAGTGGGTGCATAACTTCAGCAGAGACTGTAATGCTTGAAAAGCAAAGCTTGGATGAATTCTTATCTAATCTTAACAAAGGAAAGGCTGTCCTTATCTCTTTGTCTCCCCAGTCAAGAGCTTCTCTTGCAGTTCATTTTGGTCTTTCGCCACTACAGGTATTTTGAAAGAAACATCTGTAGCATCATGCAAAAAGAAAATTATTTACAATTTTTTAAAAAGAGATGGGTAAAATTTACTAACTCAATTCTCTGTTTCCTTCTCTAATAATTCATAGGTTTTCAGAAAGCTTACCACATTCTTCAAGTCCTTGGGAGTGAAGGCTGTTTTTGATACCAGTTGTAGTAGAGATTTGTCATTAATTGAATCTTGTAATGAGTTCATAACACGATATAAACAACAACACTTGAACAAGGATGAACGGTCTTGGCTACCCCTACCTATGATTTCTTCTGCCTGCCCTGGTATATTGACACCCGAAATTCTGTACTGTTTCATCGGACATGACTCTTCAGTAATGGTATTTTAAGCATTCAATGAATTATTTTTAGGTATCTTATCTGGTATATTTTTTTTATTTTTTTTACATGTAGGTTGGATATGCTATGCAGAAAAAACTCTTGGGTCCTATATTCTTCCACACATTTCATCTGTGAAGAGTCCTCAGCAGACCATGGGGACTATCATCAAGAACCACCTGTGCCAAAAGCTCTCACTTAGGTAAAGCTTTGCTTCATTAATATAGTCCTCCTGGCAGCCTTCGCAGTTACTTGCTGTTCTGTACCCTCTCACAATCATAATTACAGCCTTCAAATTTAAATTGCTTCTGAATATGCTTCTTCAATGAACTTTCTTGCTAATTTTGCATGTTCTGTGAGTTTTCTGACAAAACTTGATAGTGTTATGTGGTTTATGTGGAGTATTTTCTGTAATTAAACGTTTAGCAGTTTATCTTTGGGTGGTACGTTGGTCAGTTGTAGTACATTTAGATTCGCCTTGTAGCTCACAATCCTAAATACTCCACCAATAAGGCAGACATGGATAGAAAATTTGGCGGTAGTTCATTGCTTTTTTTTCCTTTTCAGGCCAGAGGATATATACCACGTGTCAGTGATGCCTTGTTATGACAAAAAACTTGAAGCTGTTAGGGACGAGTTTAATGATTCAGTGACGGAGGTAGATTCTGTGTTGACAACTGGAGAGGTCGTAGACTTAATACAGGTATACCCTCAATAGTAGTAATTGCAGAAACAGACAACATGGACATTTCTGATTTTTTTTCTTTCCTTGTTTCTCCTTTATAACCGTTGAGCTTACTTTTATAGCCTATTGTATGTAGACGATTCACTAGCTTATGAATTGATCTTTGCAGTCAAAATCAGTTGACTTTCAAATGTTGGAAGAGTCTCCTTTGGACAAATTGTAAGAATTAATATTTATCATATAATTCATCTGTATATTAAGCATGGGTGGCTAATAAGATATTAATTTTTTTCACAGGCTATCAAATATTGATGAAGATGAGCATCTTTTTGGGGTCCAGGGGAGTTCTGGGGGATATGCTGACACAATATTTCGTTATGCTGCCAAAATGCTTTTTGGGCAGGAAATCAGTGGTCCTCTTGACTTTAAAGTCATAAGAAATTCAGATTTCAGGGAAGTGAGTCTAGAAGTAAGTTTCCATATCCTTTTCACGTCTATATTACTCATTCATGTTGTGTTGGATATTTCAAAACATGTTGAGAATAATAGGATTGCATAAACATCTCTAAGCAACCCTCCCTTAGTGTCCTGGATCCTATAGAAAATTAGCTTCATTAAGGGATTTATTTGTCTTGCTTTGTCGGGATGCTCATTTGTAGGTTTAGGTTTTCTTCAACCAGGTATCAGTGACACGGAATGTTTAACTCTGGATTATTATGAGAGCATCTTGTATTTTCTTTACTTCATTTGTTTTTCACAAGCCTGATTTCATCTTTTATCCAGTGGTGATAATTGTCCTTAATTGCAGATAGGTGGTCAGACTGTCTTGAAGTTTGCACTTTGTTATGGATTCCGTAACCTGCAAAATGTTGTTAGAAAAATCAAGACTGGGAAGTGTGAATATCAATTTCTGGAGATAATGGCTTGTCCTTCAGGTAAATGTGATCCTAAATTGTTCCTTGTTCTGGGACAATGGTTAACTGGTTTTATGGCATCAGAACTTGCCTTACCAGATGCTTATCAAAGCTTCCCTTGTTACTAGCAGGATGCTTAAACGGTGGAGGTCAGATCAAACTGAAGCGCGGTGAATCTGCCAAAGAATTGATTCAATCATTGGAGGCTAAGTATATGGAAGATGTGAGTATTATTTATGATCTATGTTCTGATTTAGTTTTTTTTCCTGTAGTATAATTTCTGATTTCGCTGCACTTGAGAAAATGAATTGTTTAAGATTATTCAGAGTCCAGAGGAAGCTCACCTTTTTGAAATACCAAAGTTTATTAGGAAGGCCACCTCTATTGCTGGTTCATATATTCCTACTCACTGGTGGATATAGAGGCCCTTTTATCTCATTATCTTTGGAACTGTAAATAAGTAATATTTTGTTCTAGCATACAAATTTAGACAACGGAAACTAGAATGAGATTCTATTCTGGATCTAAATTTTATAGAAGACACGTATGGTATAGATGAGCAACCATTTAAGCTTGTTTGATGGTGATGACTATCATATTCTCTTTGTCCCACCTTTCTCATAAAAATCATTTGTTTTGGGTTTTTGCCCTAGGTTGTGGTAGCTGATCCTTTTGAAAATCCAATCGTAAAAAGGATATATGCGGAGTGGCTTGAGCAGCCTAGTTCAGAGAAAACAAAGCAACTCATGCATACGAAGTACCATCCTCTCACGAAAAGCATTACTTCACAGTTGCAGGATTGGTGAGTAATGGTAGACTATACTTCGCTCTCAGCCTTGGCAAAAAGGTAGGCAAAAGGTTTAACCACAGCGTGAAGCTGATGAACACCCTTTTGGGCACTTCCGGTTTTCCATCCCCGTTGGCATCCCACATATAAATGTTTCTCTCCTGATACTGAACATTCTACGGGGATTCAATTTTGGTAGGGAGAACAGATGCTCAGTCTTATTCACATTGTACATATGTTGTACATTTTTCTCATATATAGAGCGATACTTGTATTATTTGAGGTGAGTTGAGTTGAGTTGAAATTCAGCTTGTTTTTAGCCTTCTAATGTTGTTTTAGCCTACCGTTTGTGCATATCTTTGATAAACTTATAGATTGATGCTAATTTTACTTCGGGGACATTACATTTCAATTTGTATTTGCTGAGAAACTAGAATGGTAACAAAACCTACGGAACCTTATAAGAGATGGCCCAACCTTTTAGGGGAAACAGCTTCCTGTAAAATTCCTATTCATGGTTACGTGCCTTCTTGCATCAGCAACTCGTAATCAAATTAGTTTTATCTATTGTAGAACTCAAGAACTGATTGACTTCCTGAGCTATTGATGGGGTTGCTTAGTTTTAATGCATTATTTGTTTAAGTAATGTTCTGATTTTTTATTTATTTATTTATTTCTCTTAGGGCACCTGGGGTGTTAGATGGATAGCACTTTTAAATGAATTCAAATATAGATTAATAATATTTTATTGTATTTTATTATTATAAAATGATATGTATATTTTTTTTTTAACAATGTAATTTTCAAAAGTAGAAATGGCACGAACAATAATTCTTATATCTTAACAATTTAGTGACAAAGTATAATAATAATAATATAAAAAAATATAGGATAAAATATTTGAGGTGCATTTGTTAGATGTTAATTTAACTTTTACATTTTAATAATTTATTGTAATCAGAGGTATTTTGTCTAATCTGTTTAAAATAAAATGCAAATTTGCTTTCTATTTTCTTTAGTTTGTTTTATCTTTCTTTCTTCTTCCTCTTTTCTCTCTCCTTCTTTCTCTCTCCATAATTTTTTCATCCTTTCTTTCTCTTCCTCCTTTCTCTCTCACTTCTTCTTCCTTTCTCTCTCCTTCTTCTTCCTTTCTTTCTCTCTCTTTCTTCTTTCTCTCCACTACCCCTCAACCACCACCTGTTTCTAGATGCTACACTCCAACTTCAGCTGCAAAAGGGGAGAAAGATTCGAAAAATCCACAAGTGGAGACCCAGCAAAATTCTGAAGATCCCATTGTTGATGAAGGCCCATCAAAGAGAATGAAATTTTAAAAGATCTTTGAGTAGATCTGTGATCTGCATTCTGCAAATTTTAATTGGGCATTTATAATTTCCTATCCCATAAGAAATTTCCCAGCAAAAAGAGATGCAAAGATGAGAAATTTCTTGGCATGTTCACAAAATACACTTTTTCCCTCTATTTCTACATTGTACATTGTAAAACTTTGACAAATTGTGATAGATTCATATTGAGAGAGACAAAAGAGAGAGAGAAACTTATATATACATGTATTTTTATCAAGAAACAAAATATTATATAAAAAAATGAACAATTTGAGAAGTTGAAAAGATTTTCTTCTAGACACGTTTATATATACATATATTTATTCCATTTAAGTCTTCTTCTCTTATCTTATTGTAAGTCTTGGGATCCCAGAAAACAAGATAAAGAAAAAAGGGATTCAATTTCAATTGAGTTGAATTTTGAGAAATGGATGAAAACAAAAATTCATGCTGTTAATTAGGGGCGTCTTTCTGCAAAAATTCTCTTCTTTCTTTTCTCGAAGTGCACCACTACAAGTGCAAGACAATAATATTGAATGACAAAATGTTGATGTTGGGCTTTAATACTCTTCAAAATGTCTTAAGATCTCTAAAAACTCTATTTTCTGAATTAGAACACAAATTCCAAGAAATTGGATTGGAGAGTGGAAAAAAAATGGAAGCCAAGGATACACAAGAGGCAAATGAAAATTGTTCTAAGTCATCGCGTCGTCGTTGTTGTCACCCGCCAACGTTGGTGTAAGTCGATGTCACCTGCCAACATTGGTGTAACTCACCGTCATCGTCACAATCATTGTTGGTATATTGGTGCGCCATGGGTTGAAGAAGAACGAGAAGAAGAAAGGAGGAAGAAAAAAGAGAAATAAAGAAGAGAGAGAAAAAAGAAGAAAAAAGAGAGAGAAAAGAGGAAGAAGAATGAGATAGAGAAAATTTTTAGAAAAATGAAAAAATACATTGCATTTTATTTTGGTCAGGTTGTACAAAAATATGCTGACTGGAATAATATCAAATAATGAAAAAATAATGGTAAAGTTAAAACTCTAAAGGTTTGATTTTATAGAAGTGTGTGAGACTTTTGAAACTTGAATGATATCATAAGTGCAAAATAATTTTAAGATGCAAAATTTTGACTTCTAACAAGTACACCTAATAGTTTACTTTAAAATAAATAAATAAATAAATAAATAAATATATATTATATATATATATAATATATATATATATTATATATATATTTAAGAAAGATATGTATGAAAAGAAAATTAATCAGTAAATCTTGAAAGAATTATGCTAAATCATGTAAACTAGAGAATTAATATATAAATTTTTATCACTTATAATAGACTATACTAAATTAAGTAGATTTTAATATATTATGCAAAAATTCGTATAAGTTTTACTTTATATAAATTAATAAAATTCAAAGAAGTTATAATTAAATTTATGTAAATCCTGCAAAATGTTACCAAATTAAACGAGTTCTAAAACAGTGAACTGAAAACTAATTTTATATTACATTCTAAACATTTCAAAACGAATTCAACGGCATGTATAATCAATGATAAAGATTGTATTTTCTTTTATACTTAGTCATAATATGATTCTACTAATATTAAATTTTTTTGAAGGAATTAATATCTAAATTGATACATAAGTGTTATTTATGTTATAAAATTATTAACAAAAGTAAATTCCTAAAAAATATAATATAGAGATCAAAGGAAAAATAATATTCTTTCTCTTCTTATATATTTTAAGTCTATCAAAACATACAAAACTAGGATGTATTATATATAACTTATATACCCACCCACACACACACACACATATATATACATATCTCCATTATATTAAATATATTACAAACTTAATTTCATAAATGTTATATGGAGATAATGAAAGTTATATGAAGGTAGTAGAGGTAGTGAGAAGTTATATGGACATTGTATAAGGAATATGCTTCATTAAAACCTTACTAGAGAAAAACTCAGTGGGAAAAAACCCTAGTGAAGGAAAAATAGTACATTGTTCATTGTACACTCCCCTTGATCATTACATAATATCTTTGTACTGGCGCATTCCAATATTATGGACTAGTCTTTCAAATGTTGAAGTTAGTAATACTTTTGTGAACAAGCCTGCCAAATTATCACTTGAATGAATCTGTTGTACATCAATATCATCATTTTTCTGAAGATCATGCGTAAAGAAATATTTTGGTGAAATATGTTGTGGGCGATCTTGTTTGATATATCATTTCTGTAATTGAGCTATACATGCAATGTTATTTTCATATTTTATTGTTAGAAGTTCTTTGTCTGAAGATAAACCACATGTCTCTTGGATGTGTGAGACATGGATCTTAACTAAACACATCCACAACTTGCTTCATGGATTGCTATAATTTTTGCATAATTCGAAGAAGTAGCAACTAATGTTTTCTTTGTAGAACACTATAAAACAGCAGTTCCTCCACATGTAACAACATAACCTGTTTGAGATCTAATTTTATGTGGACCAGACAAGTAACTAGCATCAACATAACCAACAAGTTGTGGTTTAGAACTATCGGAATATAACAATCCCATATCGATTGTACCTCCAAGGTATCGAAAGACATGTTTAATTTCATTCCAATGTCTTCTACTTGGACATGAACTAAACCTTGCAAATAGATTAACAACAAAAGTTGTATCTATTGTACTAAGATATGATACTTCTGGACCAAGAACTTCTTCATTATCCTCACGATGTCGAAAAATGTCTTTTTTCACATCAAGTGATCGAACAGCCATTGGGGTACTCAATGGATGTGTCTTGTCCATGTAGAATCTTTTAAGGATATTTTGAGTATAATTTGATTGATAACAACAATTCCAATTTTATCTTTTAAATGCTCGATCTGCAAGTCGAGACAAAACTTTATTTTTCCGATATCTTTCATCTCAAATTCTTTCTTCAAAGAATCTACTGCTTTTAAAATTTCTTCAGGGGTTCCAATAATATTTAAATCATCAACATATATAACATTATAGCAAACCCTGATTTTTCTTTCTTAATAAATACAAATGGACAAATTTGATTATTTTGATAACTTTCTTTCAATAAATATTCACTAATTCGATTGTACCACATTCGTCCCAATTATTTTAAACCATACAAAGATCTTTGTAATTTTATTGAATATAATTCTCGAGAATCTGATTTGTATGCTTCATACATTTTAAATCTTTCAAGGATTTTCATATAGATATCACTACCAAGTGAGCCATATAAATAGGCTGTAATTACATCTATAAGACGCATATCAAGTTTCTCATTAGTTGTCAAACTAAAGAGATAACGAAAAGTAATTGCATCCACCACGGGAAAATAAGTGGCATCATAGTCAATTCTTGGTTTTTGAGAAAAACCTTGTGCAACAAGACGTGCTTTATATCTCACAATTTCATTTTTCTCATTTCTTTTCTTTTTTGTACAAATATCTATTTGTACCCTACAAGTATGACATCTTTAGGTGTCCGAGCTATGGGTAAAAAAAATTAACGTTTAGCAAGTGAGTTTAATTCTGCTTGAATTGCATCTTTCCATTTCAGCCAATCACGTCTGTCTATGTCGACATTCAACAATAGATGTCAGCTCATTATAATCATTTAAATTTATAATAGTTGATGCTATATTATATACAAAAATACTATCAATAGTTATTTCTTCTCGGTTCAATCATTTCCCCGTTGAGACATAATTTATTGAGATCTCATCATTATATATTTTTTTGATATTTTTAATATCTTTAGGTACCTGAACTTCTTCTGGAGTTTTTTTTGACTCTTCTAGAGTATTAAGCCCGGGTTCATTATTAACATTTGCTCCCTTCTTTTTACGAACATTTTTATCTTTTGAACAAATTAGTCTACCACACTTCTGGCATGCTATAAATTGATTTGCTATTTCATTTACAGATTGTCCTTTTGGGACATCAATCCGTATAGGAACATTTTTAGCTGGTATATGTGACTTAGACACTCTCTTTACGTCGATAAATGCATGTGGCAGTTGATTTGCTATACTTTGCAAATTTTTTATATTTTGAACTTCAAGTTCACACCGATTTGTACAAGTATCAAGATGTTGCAAAATATTTCATGTAATATTTTTACCAAGATGTTTTTCTTTTTCTCCCCCTAATCCCGGGAATATTGATTCATCAAAATGACAATCGGCAAATCGTACTTTAAAAAGATCTCCCATCATATGTTCAAGATATCTTATGGTAGAAGGAGAATCAAAACCAACATATATTCCCAATCTTCTTTGAGGACCCATTTTTGTGAGTTGTGGTAGAGCAATAGGAACATTTATTGCGGATATGCACAAATCATATCACTTTTTTAGCATATTTTTAGGCACAAATTAAGGCAAAATGAGAACCAAATCGATCTAAATTGATTGATATTAACACATTTTTGCATAATTTGTGATTTTGAAAGTTTCAGGTGAAATGTACAAGAAAACAGCAAATATTGGGGCAAAAATGCAATTTTCAAAATTTCTGAGCTTGGGACGGGTGTCTCGACCAAGTCAAACAGCCGAGACGGGCGTCCCGACCCGGTCAAAGCACCTAGATGGGCGTCCAAGACTTGGGAAAGGCGTCCCAAACCGCAGGATGCTGTCCCACATCGGAAATCCAAGAGAAAATCACTCATTTTACCTACTATAAATACCCCAAACCTTCTTCAGTTGTAATAATCTCTCATCACTCGATTTGAGTCATCTAGTGACTTCAAGTGTATATTTTTACACTCAATATAAGTCATTCAGTGGCTCTCAAGTGCATCTTTCAACACTCATAGGAGTAGTTAGCAGTATAAGAGCGTGTCATTTTCTTTGTTCCCTGAGTGTTTATCTCAGGTTCTTAGAATTCGATTAGATAGGGTTCGTTTTTTGTATTCATAGAATACCCGAGATTTCGTTAGGAGATCCTAAGAGGGCATTAGGTGAGCGAAGAGCTACTCAACGGGACATTGCTTAAGCCCAGGATGTAAGGTAAAACAATCGCTACTAGTCTAAGGAAGCGTTCTCTGAAGGTTCTGTTGTTCAGAGTTAGGTCGAACAACCCAGGGTATACAAGTAGTCGCTCAGCCGGCGGATCTGATAAATGGTGAATACTGTATGGTGGTGGTCTCCTAGATCCTCTCTGTATACTTTATGTTGTGTTCGTCTAAATACTGATTTGAATATCAAACTATGATTGTTCTGTTATATATGTTTTGCATGTTGAAATGATATTCATTTTTCTGGAAAAGGCTACCTGCTGAATTTACATTATGACTGAATTATCTGCTTGCTCTTTTAAACTAAATGAACGGTTATAGACAATTCCTACTCATGGTCTAATCATAACCTGTTTAGTTTAATAGGCCTTTATTTAGGATAAAATTGCATTAAGGTCTGCCATATTAGGTAAACTAACTTACAGATCACAATGTTTGTTAGAGTAATCTAATGAGGCTGAATTTGTTCTCTATGCCGGTGTTAGGGCGAGTGGCATGAATTCTTGAGCGACAGGTTTTCATGGATACCTTTAACTCGAACCGTGAGTAGGGTCATCATTAATGTAGGGTGATTTATCATGTAACTCAGATGTGGTACACAAGCAAGATACAGTACATTATTGCACTCTAGACTAAGATATATCTAAAATACTCGAAGATAGGTCAATCAACATGTAGAAACTATAAAACATACATCAGAACACATGTCTATTTGATACTCTTGCATGTTAATTACTTATGTGCTATGTGTGGTTGAGATCACCAACTCATCAAGATTATTGATGAATGATTGATTAATTGCATGATAAGATAAATGTTATGGTTAAGGGATAGTTACTACTAAGCCGTTACCAGTTCACTGGGAGTACGATATTAATAAATTAAAATCGTAGATACTTTCCAAAGAACTAGCTACACGATAGGTACTCTGCCTTAGGTTCTGATTGATTAAGTGACAACAATTATTGCTAAAAGTGTCAATTAGTAAGAGTCGGTCCTTAATTATTCATAATCAATATAGGTAAATAAATCCTATCTTTTAGCATGTCGATCGGAACGCATCAGATTTTTTGCGCCGTTGTCGGGGAACACTCATAAAATTTTAGGATTTCTGATCAAAATTCTAGAGGCTTATGATTGGTAACGGTAGTAATCTATACTTTAATTAACAGTCATTCTTATTTTAATTAGTCAATCAATTTCCTGAAATATAAGGTTACCTTAAATAATTAATTTTAGAAATTATCTAAAATTAAGAAATTTAGGACCAAATTTTAGAAAATAATTCTAAAACCATATTAAGGAAATTTAATTGTTTTCAAAAAACATGTAAAAATTTAAAAACAAAATAATTTCTTTTCTTGTTTACCATTTTTCTTTTCTTTTATAAATTTTACTAATTTCTGAAAAACATTATTTTCCAGAAATTAATCTAGTAAATTTTTATTGTTTACAACTTTCCTATTTGTTTGTTATTTAAATTCTTAAAAATAAGTATGGAAGTGAGGAAAAAAAAATTTCTTTTGAGTTGTCAAATTTTGGCCTAAGTTTTAATTTGGAAGAAATGTCATTTTAGAATTTTCTTAGATCATGCTGGCTTTATTAGACGAGCTATGAAATAGTTTTTCTTTAATAGCCAGGCCTCTAAATATTCTATTGAGAAATGATGTTCCTTTAGTTTTTTGATGATAAATGCATGATATCTTTTTAATAAAGGAACTGTTTATTACTGCACCCATTATGACATCACTTGATTAGAGTTTTTGAATTGATATGTGATGCTAGTGACCATGCTGTAAGAATTGTTTTAGGAAAAAGGTATGATAAGAATTTCCATGTTATATACTATGCAAGTAAAATCTTGACCGATGCCCAGTATTCCACTACTGAAAAAGAAATTACTAGTTGTTGTATATGCCTGTGATACATTCATATCATACCTAGTCTAAACAATAGTATACACTGATTACTCTTCTCTGAGATATCTGTTCAATAAAACTAATGTTGAACCAAGATTGATTAGTTGAGTTTTATTGAATTTGATATAGAAAGAAGAGATAAGAAAAAGGGCTGGAAATCTAGAAAGCAAACCATTGGTCTAGATTAGAAAACCCCAAGTTAGAGGTTATTGATAAGACAGTAATATCTGATAAATTTGTGGATGTGAATTTATTTTCATTGTTTGCTATGAATAATGATTCTCCTCCGTGGTTTATCGATATTTCAAATTATCTAGTTGCTAAATTATTTCCAAGTGATATGACTTATCAGCAAAAGAAGAAATTCTTTGTTGATTTGAAATATTACTACTAGGCAGATCCCTCTTCTATTTCAAATATGTGCAGATCAGTTGATCAGAAAATGTGTATCGAAAGACAAAGGCCACAAAATTTTGGAGCATTGTCATCAAAGATCTACGGAAGGCTATTTGACTGGTAGCAACACTGTCGGTAAAGTGTTGGAAGCAGGATATTATTGGTCCACTATTCAAATATTTTGTATCCTTGATACAGTCCTGCGATGCTTGTCATATAACAAGTAACACATCTTCCAGAGATCGTCTACCCCAGCAGGGTATACAGAGTGTTGCAATCTATGATATTTGGGGTATTGATTGAATCCTTTCCCCTTCTTCCTTTGAAAACAATTACATCATAGTAGCTATAGAACACTTTTCAAAATAGCCTGAAACACATGCATTACCTACTAATGATGTTAAAGTCATGTGCAGATCTTTTGAGAAATTGTTTTCCATGTTCAGATGTGCCAATGTCTTGATAAGTGATAAAGGGTTGTCAGCCAGTTAACACAGCTAACGCTTTTTCTAATGAGCAATTGGAGGCATTAAAGGCTAATAACAACAGTCAAATTAATGTCTTTCAACAAGGAAGAAACGTTCAGTCTGTGTATCAAATCTGTGAAGTCTGCTAAGTACCTCACTTTAGCGGGGATTGCTATGGGAATGGAATACTGCCCATTCCAAAAGAAGGCAGGAGCAGGTTGCTGCAGTCAATGCTGCTCCACTAGGAAACACATACAATCCCTATTGAAGAAATCATCTGGGATTTAGTTTGAGGAATAATTTTGGAGCTGAAAACTTCCAGAAGATACCACCACATCAATGTCCCTATCTGCAGAATCAACAGACAAGAGGCTGTTATTGGTCAGGCCTATTTACTGTTATAGAAGTATCGCCATATGGAGCATGTGTTATAATAGATCAAGATGACACTACTCAAAAGGCAAAAGGGCAATAATTAAAGTCATAT
The DNA here is from genome assembly GCA_027405835.1 of Asclepias syriaca. NCBI lineage: Eukaryota > Viridiplantae > Streptophyta > Magnoliopsida > Gentianales > Apocynaceae > Asclepias > Asclepias syriaca. Next base: position 10,433,296 of record CM049924.1, read on the forward strand.
CAGTGCAAGGAAGTGACCTACCAACCAAGTGGTATCGACCAATCGATAGATATAGAAGAGTTTGACATTGTATCAAGAGTATAGCAGCGGAGGAGCTAGCGTCCCCTACATACCAGTCAGTTGTGCAAGACTTCCCCGAGGAGGTTTCAACTACTTGGCCCCATATCTACACTACTGGAGGCCCCTACCATCACGACTTCACCAAAGCTTCGGGTATCTTTTCCGCCCTTCGATATTTGCATGCAATACCTTCATAGACATTGGCAGGTAGGCATACCACTCTAGGGAACGTCACACTCCTGGACACATTCCTCCTGGACACGTTGCTCTGATTGCGAGAAACTTCGCAAATGATTCGAGGAAGCAGTCCTTGTGGCTCGAGCCATTCATTACACGGATAGGCTACTACTTGGAGTTTGACATTGAGGAATCAGAGCTGATGAGGATAGCTCCACTTATCATTCCCACCAACCTAACTGTTCTTCAAAACATGGGAATGATAGGGTAGATACACCCTCCATACAGAGTTCACTGTAGAGCTCACTGCAGAATCATCAAATCCAGAGCTTACAGAGTCGAGGACACTTCAGCGATAGCACATGGCTGAGGTGAAGAGCCAATTGGTAGATCAGAGCAGACCCTTTTTCTCGAGACATGAAGGGAGTTTTTCTAATCCTCATCTTCTTTGCTTTTATTTTGTTCTATCTTTTCTTTTTGTCTTATTTTGTGTTTTGTTTGTTTTTCCTGCTTTTTGGTTTTTCAACTCTTATTTTTCAAATAAGTGTGTGGTGATAGGATATGCATGAACACTGAGGACAGTGTTAATCTTAAGTGTGGGGTAGTAGTGCACAGTGCACTCATGTAAAAATTTGCATGTGTTTTCCATACTTTTCACTGAAATTGCACCCTTCCAAAAAAAATTCAAAAATTTTCACTCTTTCAGACTTCAAAATTAGTATTGATTGATTGAAGAACTGCTTATGTCTGTGATATATGTTTAGTAAAGTGTTAGAACTATTAGGAAACAATTTGATAACTTTATTGAATTCATCACTTAGAAGTAGGGAATTCTTGATTTTCTTGAGCACAACTTAGTTTGGATTAGGAAAATCAACCCAATATCTTTTCAAACCAAAGGTAAATAATATTGACCGGTCAAGAATGTGTTAGCAACTTGAATGACTAGATGATATTCTGAGATGAAAGTGTAAAAGCTTAAAATTAAAAAAGGGGTAGTTTGCAAGAGTCCTTTACTACTCGAGCAACCCTTCTGAAGGGAATTGAATGCCAAATGCCCTAAGGTCGTGTAGATTTGGGAGTCATCAGAGTGGGGCTCGATACCTGGGTAGTCAAAGTTGATGTGTGAAAGCAAACACAAAAATACCCTGGAAAATCAATTATAAAATACACATAGTGTATTCTTTTTATTGGGAATCGTAACTAGAAAGTATTGGCACCAAAGCTCAGAACCCGGAAGGTCGTTTGTTTTGTTATTATATTCGAAAACTGGTCGAATTATTATGTGGTAACGGTTTAGGAAAGTTTATTCTGAGTTCACAATCTAGTCTAGACCAGTTCACACACTACACCTCAGGAAAACCTTATGACTAAGCATAAAGTTCAATCAGGTTATTGAATTGTTTTAGCTACATAGTCATGATACATTTACTAGGACATTTGAGACCTTTCCATAGCAACTCGATCAGTTCATGTTTGTTTTCTGAATCATCTGACTTAGTGAGAAATTTTGCTAAAAACATTACTAAGACCCTTGTGTGATTGCACCTATGATTTAGCATTCACTAATTTCATATAGGTTTTGCTTGAGGACAAGCAAAAAGCTACGTGTGAGGTTATATGATATGCACAAATCATATCACTTTTTAGCATATTTTAAGCAAAAATTAAGGCAAAATGAGAACCAAATCGTTCTAAATTGATTGATAGTAACACATTTTTGCAAAGTTTTTGATTTTGGAAGTTTCATGTGAAATGTGCAAGAAAACAGCAAATATGGGGTAAAAACACAATTTTTGAAATTTCTGAGCTCGGGACGGGCTTCCCGACAAAGTCAAACAGTCGGGACGGGCATCTCGACCCGGTCAAAGCACCGGGATGGGCGTCCCGGGATCGGAACGGGCTTCCCAAACCGTAGGATGCTATCCCACATCGGAAATCCAAGAGAAAATCACTCATTTTACCTACTATAAATACCCCAAGCCTTCCTCAGTTGTAATGATCCCTCATCACTCGATTTGAGTCATCTAGTGACTTCAAGTGTATATTTGTACACTCGATATAAGTCATTCAGTGACTCAAGTGCATCTTTCTGCACTCACACGAGTAGTTTGCAGTATACGAGCGTCTCATTTTCTTTGTTCCATGAGTGTTTATCTCAGGTCATCATTAAGGTAGGGTGATTTAACAAGTAACTCAGATGTGGTACACAAGCAAGATATAGTACATAATTGCATTCTAGACCAAGATATATCTAAAATACTCAAAGATAGGTCAATCAACATGTAGAAACTATAAAACATACATCAGAACACATGTCTATTTGATACTCTTGCATATTAATTACTTATGTGCTATGTGTGGTTGGGATCACCAACTCATCAAGATTATTGATGAATGATTGATTAATTGCATGATAAGATAAATGTTAGGGTTAAGGGATAGTTACTACTAAGCCGTTACTAGCTCCCTGGGAGTACGATATTAATAAATTAAAATCGTAGATACTTTCCAAAGAACTAGCTACACGATAGGTACTCTGCCTTAGGTTCTGATTGATTAAGTGACAACAATTATTGCTAAAAGTGACAATTAGTAAGACTCGGTCCTTAATTATTCATAATCAGTATAGGTAAATAAATCTTATCTTTTAGCATGTCAATCAGAACGCATCAACTGCACATCCAAAAATTCTAAAATGGAAAATATTCGGCTCTCGTCCATAAGCTAATTGCAATGGTGAATATTTATTATAACTTGTTGGTCTAATATGTACCAGTGTTGTTGCATGCAAAATTGCATGACCCAAGCCAAAATGGATAATTTAGTTCTCATAAGTATAGGTCTAGCTATCAATTGAAGTCTTTTAATAAAAGATTCAGCTAACTCATTTTGTGTATGAACATGAGCTACAGGATGTTCAACACTTATACCAATAAACTTACAATCATCATTGAAAGCTTGAGGTGAGAACTCACCAGCATTATCCAAACGTATTGATTAATTTTATAATTTGGAAATTGTGCTCATAATCTAATAATTTGATCAAGCAATCTTGCAAACACTAGGTTGCGAGTTGATAGTAAGTTAACATGAGTCCATCTGCTAGATGTGTCTATTAGAACCATAAAATATCGAAATGGTCCATATGAAGAGTGAATTGGTCAACATATGTCACCTTGATTTCATTCTAAAAATGTTGGAGATTCAATTCTAACTTTAGCTGGTGATGACTTACTAATCAATTTTCCTTGAGAACAATTAGCACAAGAAAATTATTTCGATCAAAAAATCTTCATGTTTTTCAATGAGCGTCCATACGAATTTTCAATGATATTTCACATCATACTTGAACTGGGATGCCCCAACCGGTAATACCAAATAGTGAATGTTTTTGAATCAATAAACTTTTGGTTTATTGAATGTATTTCAATTGCATTTATTTTTGTGTAGTACAACAGGTCCGAAGAAAACATATTTAATTTTTCTAATATGATTTTCTTACTCGAAACTGGTATATATAAATGTAGTGTGCATCCTTTTAGTTAAGGGAAATTTATGAAATTTATGAAATTCATATTATTCTATTACTTATTTATTATTTAAAATAGATAATTATATCGCAAAGAAAATTAAGAATCCAAGATAATGCTAATTCTTAACTTATAAATACCCTTTCCTTTGATATAAGAGGAAAGGGATTTTGGGATTCAAGAGCCCTAGGAACAGTTCTGAAGAAAATAATTTGAAAAATCTCTAATCCGGCAACACATATTGGGGCCCACCGTGTCTTTTCGATTTTTTTTGAAAAGATAACAACCCCGAGCCGAGATTCAAATAACTCCAGAATACTCAGAGTAGTTCCTACGGACTGAAATCTCATAACTTATCGAAGCAAGGAAAGACAAACCCTTGAATGAGGAGAGGATAGGCTTTCCTAGAGGTAAATCTGGTAACATTATATTAGTGTACTTCATTCAATATATTTTCATAAATTATTTAATTAATCAATTGATATTTATTATATATAGTCACACACTTTTACTGCATAAAAGCTCCGCACTTTCCTACACAAAAAACAAATTTGTGCTTTGGTACAAACAACAAAGTTCCGTACTTTGGTAAAAAAAACAAAGCTCTGTGATTTGGTACAAAAAAAAACTCTATGCTTTCGTACAAACAACAAAGCTCCGTGCTTTGGTACAAAAAAACAGAGCTTCGTGCTTTGGTAAAAAAAAAAAGCTTTGTGCTTTCATACAAAAAAAACTTCGTGCTTCGTACAAAAAACAAAGCTCCGTGCTTTGATTAAAAAAAAAAAACTTCGTGCTTTCGTACAACTTATACTAATTTTAATATTTATGATTTTTAGATTAACTATTTATATGATTGATAGATTTACTGACATATTCTCTTCATTTTTAACAGCAAATTGTTTTATTATTACTAATATTTTATCATAATATTTATCATAATTTTTACCTCTTGCGAGTAATAAGTACCATTAGGTAAAGCTCATGAGTTAGAATAGCTTCCTAAAATTGTATCTTTTTTAATATTATTCTAAATATAATAACGTAAGAATTAATCTATTGATAAAAAAAAGGTTGATGGTATATATGTAGTGTACATCCTTTTAGTTAAGGTTAATTTATGAAATTCATATTATTCTATTACTTATTTATTATTTAAAATAGAAAATTAAGAATACAAGATAATGTTAATTCTTAACTTATAAATGTTTTCTCTTTTGATAAAAGAGGGAAGGAGTTTTGGGATTCAAGAGCCCTATGAACAGTTTTGAGGAAACTAATCTAGAAAATCTCTAACGGCAACATCAGAAACAATGTTTGTAATATGGAGGTACTCATCATTTCCTTCACTTACAGTCTTCACGTGATATCCGTTAAGATAAATATCTTTAAAATTTAACAAATACCTTTTGAGACTTAGATAAAAATAGAGCATTGTTTATAATTAATTTTATTTCATTAGGTAAAATTATAATCGCTCTTTCGGATCCTTTAATTATTCTTATACTACCCAAAATTGTAGAAACATATGCATCACTCGTCTTTACTGCAATGAAATATTTTATTTTTAAGAATAGTGTGAATAGTTGTACTATCGGAAAAATATATATCTTTATTCATATTTTTCAAGCAAATAAAAAAATATTATAATTAAATAAAATAATAAGATATAAATAATATAAGAAATAATAATAATGATAAGCAACAAAATTTAAGTTAAATAAAAATGTTATTTAAGTAGTGTATTGGAGTAATGCTTTCTTTTGACCTTTATAAGGTCATGGGCTCAAAACTCAATATTAAACAAATATATCTAAAAGCAATGCTTAGTATGGTATATACATGGTATATACATATATAACAGGCAATATAAATAAAAATAATCCAGTGGATATATATATAATATATATATATATATATATATATATATAATATAATATATATATATCAGTAATACTGAATTCATAAAACCACATATAAATCCATAAAGCAATGTATAATTATATATTAACGTGTACATATAAATTAGTAGTGCTGAATTCAGAAAATCACATATAGATCCATAAAGCAATGTATAATATATATAACTAGCTGATAGAATGTAATATATATTCAAAACACTGTCAGACATATAGAGATATATATAGAAAAACAATATCTAAGTGAACAATGTATATTGATTCTGCAAAAAATTGTTAGGGGTAAAAAAGTAGTTTGAAAGGATAGGAATTCAGGAAATATTTGAATGGATTGGTCTTTGGGAGATTTTGAATTGGTCAAAGTCAATGAAATCGGTACTTCGGGGAGTGGCCCCTCGGCGAACTATAATTCGAGAAGCGGCACTTTGTGGAGTGGCACTTGGATGGCTGTACTTCGCGGTGCTGAGTACCTACAAAATAAGTAAGTTCGATGGGAGTGTGTTACCCGTGAACTCTCTGATGCTTAAGTCAGTAGAGTATTATGTGAGTATTTTGGATATCTGGAACTTGTCCTTACCTTTGGTTCTGTTTCCTCTTTTATAGGCGTCATCTGGAAAATTCTTTAATGAACTGCTCGTTGTGTTGAACCGTTTATTCCCGTTATTAGGATCGGACTTTAAATGGATTGAAGATCGGGCAGGAGGTTACGGTTCGATTTGTAACTGCTTTATGAATGCTATAATAAGATCAATAATGGCGGCTTTAAGTACTAGGCGAGGTGCTATGCAGTTATCTTAGAACGGTAATTACCGTTCTACCCTTGGTATGATTTGGTGGTCGTTCAGTGGCCCCTCAGCGAAGTGCCGGATGATTTAGGTGTTCCACTTCGCTGGATAAATAATATCGTCCCTTAATTGGGGTACTTCAAAAGACTGAGGTTTTTGACAGTGATTACTGTCTCTTCAACTTCCGTGTCTGTCATAAATGGCAGGATGTCAGCCGATAGAGAGCTTTTTCGCTATCCCCGATGCTTTGAACTTGGGGAGTAATCATGATACTTTTGGGTATCGTAGCTTCCTTATAACCGTTTGAAATTACTTCCTACTTTCTTTACACTTTTTCTCCGAATCTTTCTTGTTTCTCCTTCCAGACTTGCTTTTTCGCCATTACTGTCCCTGTAAAACTCTGAAGATTCCTTTTGCTCTATTCTGTCGCAAGTTTAGTCATCGACTTTTCAGACTATCAACTTTTGTAAAAGGTAAACCTTGTCTCTTTCCTTAATCTTTCTTACCCTTGTTGACCTGAGGTTGGGATTTTGAATTCTTGTATTCGTCTTTCTTCTAGGGTGTCTGTGGAAGAGGATGTCTAGGGTAGAACTAGTGTGTTTTGTTTTTACCCTTCATTGGGCTAGGTTTGTCTTCTTTCTGGGTGGCTTTTTTCTTGAATGGAGTTCTAAACTTTGGACTTCCATTCGCAGGTAAAGATGGCTGCCCAGGAAGCTCATGCTAGGGAGGTTGAGGGTCTCATGGCTGAAGGTTTTGGAGACCCTCAACCGGTACGCCCAGAGGCCGAAGTTACGGTGGCAATTAGGGACGGCCAGCCACCAGCTCCTGAGGGTGTTCCTTTCCAACCCCTTATGCCCGCACCCCCTACTGATTTTTGCTTTTGGCGAAGTAGGATTACCAAGGAACAGGCCGAGTCGTTTGCCCGTAAATATAGTGTAGACCCCAATATCTATAGAGTTTTTGTAACTCCCGTAGTAGGCAGAATGTCGTTACATCACATTCCTCTTCCCTTAGCTCATTTTGAAGTAGGTTTTAGACTTCCTATGGACCCCGTGTTTGCTAACTTTCTTATCTTTGCCCGAGTTCAACCTGGCCATATATACCCAAACGCAGTTCGTACCCTCTTCTGCTTAATTTGCCTCTGTCGTAGACTTGGTTTTGAACTTACCCCTAATATACTTAGGATGTTTTTCTCTTCGCTTCGAATGTTGGACAACACTCTTTCTATTCGTCCGCGTCAAAATAAAGTTATCCTTTTTTACTCCCCGCCAAACAAAATTGATTTTAAGGGAAGGTGGTTGATGGTAGAGTCTCGGATAGGTTTTCCCTTTCGTCCATGCGTTAATGAGGACTATCAATGGTCCCAGATTCAACATCCTTCTTCCCTTAGCCATTCTGAGAAGTTTTTCTTAGAAGCCATTACTCGGGACTTAGGGGATAGTCGCCAACATCAGTCCCGAGTATATTCTTCGGCTGACCTATTAAGTGAGCCTAGTCTAGAGTGGTGTGGGATAGGGGATGGATTGGAGGCTCGAAAGTGGGAGTTAGGCTTTGAGGAAGAAAGGCCAAACCGGGATTAGACAATACATCCCAGGGGTGTTTTCTCTTATCAGTGCGAGTTGTGTACTTCTACTACCCGCGATTGCCGTAATGGCCGGGGTAAAGAAGATTTATATATATATATATATATATATATATATATATATATATATATATATATATATTGGTAAAATCTGACTTGGAGGTTTTTGGTGCAGGTCCAACAATGTTCAAGAAGGCTTGGGGAGATCGGGAAGAGGACAGGAATGTCCGTCAGTCCCATCTGGACTCTTTACCCTGATTTCCTCCAACATTGATCGATCGGGGGGCTTCGGGGGACACTCCCCTTACATATCCTTCTTCAGCTGGTCGGGCGTCTGGTCGAGGAAGGAATCTCCGTCGAAGAAGGGACGGGGAAGTAAGGGATAGGGCTCCCCGATCTACCCCCTTTGGATCCCGAAGGGAGGCATCTCCCGAACCATCTGTTGGGGAAGACGAAGAGCAACTTTGCCCACGCCAAAGATGAAGGACTTCACCTCATCGTCTTGACTTTAGAGCGGTTTCCCCTTCATCTCCGCCCGTTCCAGCGAGTACTCCGGAGGAGACATTGCCTTTGGCAATTCCAGATGCACCCGAGCCAATTGCTACTAAAGCTAGGATGGATCCAGAGGACTCCGGACCTTCTTGGCTCCAACTTGGATTCGAGCTACCAACTGAAGAAGGAGCCTTGCGAGCCTTAGCCTCTGAGATTTCTTCCCGGACTCCCCCTCTGACTAACCTCCGTTTCACTAACTGGTATGTAGCCTCCTTCCTTGGTGGTTCTATTTTAAACCGGGCTGCGGATACGGAGGGCTTGGCTGGGATGGGTGAAATGGGAGTTGAAGAGGCCACTAACCGAGTTGGGGCTCTGCTAGCTCAGGTAAGTACCATCATCTTTTGTTTCTCTTTTTCCTTAAGTGTTTATGAAGCATCCTTTATAACTTCTTTCCTTTTTTTTTCAACAGGTTTCTTCCCTGGTCCTTTATATATCCAAGTCTCGTACCTCGGAGAAAACAGAGCAAGCAGCGGCCAACGAAGAGTGGCGGGCAGTGAATGAACCCCGCTTAGCTGCTTTGGAGTCAGAAGTGGCTGACCAAGCTTCCCGTTTGGAGTTGGTCAATTCTGAGAAGCTCCAGATGGTTGGCGAAGTGGCCGAGTTGAAGGAGCGGCTAAACAAGGCAGAGGAGAAAAATGCGGAGTTGCAAGCTGCCAACAATGATCTAAATTCAGCTAGGGATGAAGCTGTGGCTAGTTGGATCTTCGTGTAGGAGGAGTTGGAGCATTATCGGTCAGAAGAATTCAAGAAGAAGATAATTGATGACTTCAAGAGTTCTCCTGCATACCATGAAGAGATTGGTCGTGAGGCCGGTTCCTTTCCTAGACAAAGGATGTATCCATGTTATCCGACAGCTCCATCCCTACTTTGAGTTGTGTCCATTCTCCTGCAGGCCTTCAAATCTAACTTCGACAACGAACTCTCCAGGCTAGGAGCGAACTTCGTTCCATTCACTACCGAAGAGTTGGAGGCACTCCGTGACAGGGATGAAAAGAGAGGAAAGCTTTTTTGGAAGCCGCCTCAGATTACTTCTCCTTCCTTCTGGGACATGTTGGATGAGGGTTCAAGCTCTGCTGCTCCTTGAAGATCTTTGTATTTAGAACTTAGATTTTTGAATGTAAACTGTTTTTTGTAAACTTTGTACTCCATTTTTTGGAAGCATCAATAGAATTCTCGCTGTCTTGTGCCCTTGTTTAACTTTTTCCAATTTGTCAAAACTTTCTAACTTTACACTTCGCGATCACAAGGTTGCGTACTTGATAATTTTAATTCCTCTAAGTTCTTCAACTCGACACTTCGTAACCACAAGCCATTGCATGGCATTTTAATTTTTCCAAGTTTTTTCCAACTTGGTACTTCGTAACCACGAGTTTTTACTCGTGGTAGCATTTTTCTCCCGAGATTGTCCTCGGTACTTCGTAACCACGAGATTTGACTCAATGGTAATTCATTAAATTCTGAGATCGTCCTCGGTACTTCGTAACCATGAGATTTTACTCAAATGGTAATTCATTTTCTTCCAAGATCGTCCTCGGTACTTCATAACCACCAGATTTCACTCGATAGTAATATTCTTACTCCCGAGACTGATCCTGATACTTCGTAACTACGAGATTTCATTCGGTGGTAATATTTTTACTCCCGAGATTGATCCCGATACTTCGTAGCCACGAGATTTTTACTTATGGAATTTTATTACCAAGTTCTAGCTTGGCTCTTCTATTTCAAAATTTCAACAGAGTGCTTTCTGAAGCTGTCCAACAAATTTGTTCCCAAGATGACTTGGTATTTAAAACAATGCTTTCTAGGTGCTATTTATACATAGTACCTTTTCAAGTGATTTGCGTGCCATGGATTTGATATGAGAATGTCGTCTTTGTTCATGAGCCTATAAGGGTCGGGTCTTACTTCGTGTTTCACGAGGTATGGTCCTTCCCAATTTGGAGTCAACTTGTTTGCTTTTATATGCCTTGTCGTGCCTTCTATCTTCTGGAGTACCCAATCCCCAATCTTTATTGGTCGCTTGAATACTTTCCTATCATGGGCTTTTTGGCTTTTTGCTTGAATGACTGCGATCTTACGCGGCTTGCAATTCTCCTTTCCTCTAGCAGATCTAGTTCCATGCATCTTCTTTCTTTGTTGACATCTTCGTTGTACATCAACAATCTTGCTGTGCATATGTCGTTTCTCCCATGGGACCCCTAGTCGAAGTGCGGATTGCCCATAGAGCTGGATTCAACTCATCAGCCCATTTGTTGAATTTTCCTTCCAAGTTTTTCCTTAGGGCCATTAGTACTAGTTTGTTAGCAGCTTCTGCTTAACCATTCCCCTGAGAGTGTGCTACTGATGATTTCCAATGTTTAATGTACAACCTTTGACATTCTGCGGTGAACTTGGTTGAAAATTGAACTCCGTGATCGGTAATCACTGCTCTAGGTATTCCAAAGCAGCATAGGACATTTTCCCGGAAGAACTTAGAAACATTTTCCTCTGTTGGATGTGTGAGGGCTTTTACTTCTACCCATTTTGAGAAATAATTCACTGCCACTACCAAGTATTCATAGCCATTCCTTGTTTTCGGGAACTTTCCCATTACATCCATTCCCCACATGTCGAATGGCCAGGCTGCCACCACCGGGGTTTGTTCAATGGAAGGCAGTTGTGGAATAGTTCCAAAAATTTGGCATGTCTCGCATTTCTTGACATATCTTTTGGCATCTTCTCTAAGCGTTGGCCAGTAATACCCTTGGTTGATTACTCTTTCGGCCAGAGCTCGGGCACCAGGGTGTCCTCCACATACTCCCTCGTGTATCTCGGCAAGCAGCTCGTTGACTTGAAGTGGAGGAATGCAACGAAGTAAAGGCCTTGAAAAAGACCGTCTATACAATACATCGTCATGAATTGTGTACCTGGCAGATTGTCGTCTTATTTGTCTGGCCCGGGTAGCGTCATTTGGGAGGCTCCCTTGCTGAATGAAATTTTTTATTTTCTCGTCCCAATTTTTCGAAGTGGAATGTAGGCATTGAATTAAGTCCATTTCTTTCGAACTTGCTGCTGCTCTTTCTATAGGGACGCCTTCCTCGTTTGGAGTTTCTTCAGAGGTAATTTTTGCAAGTTTATCTGCTTGCTGATTTTCTTTTCTGCTGATCAAAGATAATGTGAAAGGGTAAAATTTCTCTCTCCATTTTCTGGCATCGTCCACATATGATTGTAGACCCTCCGATTGTACTGCATAGGTGCCTTGGACCTGATTTACTACCAACTACGAATCGTTGTATACCTTCAAAGCTTTTATGTTAGCTCCATGGGCCCACTCTAATCCAATCAGCAATGCTTCATATTCTGCTTAGTTATTCGAAAGATGGGGCTTTAACTTGATGGCTCGCATTTCGGTGTATTTTTTGTTGGGCGAAGTCAAGACAACGCCTGCTCCGACTCCGCTGGAGTTGACCGCTCCGTCCACTCTCAGTTCCCATGGTTGTTTTGTTGGCTCAGCCTCTTCTATGCTCAATTCCGTGAAGGACCCCTCCGCGAGGAAGTCTGCAAGAGCCTGTGCCTTGATCGTTGTTCGGGGCTTAAATGTGATTTCTTGCCCGCATAATTCGATAGACCATTGCAACATTCTTCAGGATTGATCTAGTTTATGAAAAAATTGCTTGAGCGGGGCATTAGTGTAGACCACAATAGGGTGAGATTCGAAGTATAGTCTGAGTTTCCGTGTGGAAATCACTAATGCGTACGCTAGCTTTTCAATATTTGAATACTGGGACTCAACATCATTCAGCACTTTACTGACAAAGTATACGGGATACTGCTTCGTTCCTTCCTCTTTTATTAATACTGATGACACGATCAAATCTAAGAAGGATAAGTATAGGAAGAGTGTCTCCCATGTGTTTGGAGGTCATAGCAGGGGAAGATCTAACAGATGGTCCTTCAGACTTTTCCAAGAATGGTTGCATTCTTGAGTCCACACAAAGTCATTCTTCGAATTTTTCAAGGCTTTGAAGAATGGAAGACACTTCTCCGCTAATTTTGAAATGAAGCGTCCTAATGCAGCAATACACCCGTTTAGCCTCTGGATGTCTTTGACACATCGGGGCTCGATGAGCCGAGATATAGCCTCTAATTTCTCTGGATTGGCTTCGATTCCTCGCTCAGATGTCATAAAACCCAGAAATTTGCCAGATTTCACTCCAAACATGCACTTCGTCGAGTTAAGCTTGAGGTTGAACTTCGCCAGGTTGGAAAAGGTTTCTTCTAGATCTTCTAGGTGCGAAGTGCCATGTTTGGTTTTGACAACCATATCATCGACATATGCTTCTATGTTCCTTCCAATTTGGCTTCGGAGGATGTGATTCATCATTAGTTGGTATATGACCCCTTCATTCTTCAATCCGAATGGCATAACATTATAGCAATATATGGCCCCTGCAGCTCGGAACAAAGTGTGTATCTGATCACTTGGCCTCATTTTTATTTGATGGTATCCTGAAAAGGTGTCCATGAAGCTTAGAAACTTGTATCCCGCTGTTGAATCTACCAGTGCATCAATTCGGGGCAGTGGATAGCAGTCTTTAGGACAAGCCTTGTTGAGGTCGGTACAATCAACACACATCCTCCATTTACCAGTGGATTTTTTGACCATTACTACGTTAGCCAGCCATGTGGGGTACTTTACCTAGCGTATGAATCCTACTTTCAGAAGTTTATCTACCTCTTCCTTCATGCCTTGTAGTTTTTCCTTTCCGAACTATCTGGATTTCTATTTTATCGGGCGGTACGTTGGGCTTCTGTTCAGTGCGTGCTCGGCAATGGAGGTGTCAATACCTAGCATATCCTCTGTACACCAAGCGAAGCTGTGTTGATGATCTTTTAAGAACTTGATGATGTCTTGCCGGAGTTGGTCCGACATCTCCCTTCCAATTTTGACAAGTTGTTGAGGATAGTTCGGATTTATTGCTACTTCGTCAAACTCGCTCTCTCGCGATACTTCGATGACTAGGTTGCAGATTTGCTCTTTCAGAATTCTTTGTATCCTCAGATCATGATCTTTTGTCACTGAATTGATGTACCCGACTTCAGAGGGAGAATCCCTTTTCCTTTTTATCTTCATGATTTGCCCTAACAGACATCGCGGACTGCTCTTCACAAAACCAAAACCTCGCGAAGTGTTGAACTTCACTTGTTGGTGAGATGTGGAAATTACTAAGTCAAAAGCTGCATGGAAAGGTGTCCCCACTATGACATTGTATGGGGATTCCAAGTCTACAACATAGAACTTGACCTCCTCTGTTCGCGCTTTGTCCCCTTCACCGAGGGTGACTTGCATCCTTACTGTTCATTTAACTGGTACCTTGTGTGGCATGAATCCCTCCAGTACCATTCTGCTGGAACGAGGTATGATTTGGTAAGATTGTATATCCTCTTCTTGATTTTCTTGACGGAGGACAGCTTTGGGTTAATCATGTTGATCACCCTTTCCCCTTTATCCTTCTGTTGCTGCATGCCGGCAACATACTCTTTTAAACATCATTCTTAGATGAGCTTTTCAATTGCTCTCTTTAATTGGAAGCATTCGTCCGTAGTCTCTGTGGAATCCGCAGAATTTGGTCTTATCCCGCGTAGAGAATGAGTGTGGCCTCATCGGGTAGGATCTCTTACTCCATATTTTTCTTTGATTACGGCTATCAGACTTTCTTTTGGGACATTAAGGGGAGTGAAGGTTTCGAATTTCTTACCTCGACTCTTGTCTCTTCATTCTGAGAAGCTCGAGGCCACATCTTTTGGATGCTCGTGCTGATTATTGATATGCAAAAATCATATCCCTTTTTCAGCATGTTTTTAGATATAATTTAGGGTGAAATTGATAGGAAATCGGTCTTAATTGATTGTTATTAACTCAATTTCACAGTTTTTATGATTTTGGAAGTGTCAAGTGAAAAGTAGACGAAAATAGCAAAATTTGGGGCAAAGATGCAATTTTTGGAAATGCTGACTTGGTCAACGGTTCGGGACGAGCGTCCCGACCCAGTCAAACCACCAGGACGGGCGTCCCGAAGCACCAGATCAAGTCCCACATCGAATTTTTGATGAAAAATCACCCCGGGAAGCTGCTATAAATACCCCAGGCCTCCAGCAGTTGAAATCATTCCTCTCCACTCGATCTGAGTCATTCAGTGGTTTCCAGTGTACAATTCTCTAGTACACAAATCACTCAGAGACTCAGATTTCAGTAGAAGTTTTCTTTCTTTCCTTTTTTGTTTTTCATTTTTTCTTAGTATCTGAGAATTAGTCTCAGATCCTAGGGTTCGATAGATAGGTTCGTTTCTGGTATTCATAGAATACCCATGATTTCGTTAGGAGATCCTAAGAGGGCTCTAGGCGTTCGAAGAGTCAGTCCATAGGGCTGGGCTTAAGCTGGGTATTAAGGTAAAGCCCAGTTACTAGGCTGAGGAAGCGTCCTCCGAAGGTTCTGGCGAGCAGAGTCGGGGCGAGCAATACAACATATACAGCAGTACGCTCCATCGGTGAGACTACGTAAAAGGTGATTTCTTTATGGCATCAGTCCCCATGTCCCTCTCTTATATGTTGTTATTGTGTTGTTCAAAAAATTGATTATGAATACGAGATTACGATTTTTATGAATATTTGTTTTATATGTTGACGTTGTTATGTTTTTCCGGAAATGGCCACCTGCTTAATATTCACTATGTCTGCATGTCTAATGTGCTCTTTTAAACTAAAGTTAGGGTTATAGATAATTCCTAACCACGGTCTAATCATAACCTGTTTAGTTAACAGGCATCAATTAGTATTGGTGTCTGCCATGCTAGATAAAATAACTTGCTGAACACCCTGTTTGTTAGAGTAGTCTAGGTAGGCCGAGCTGAGTCCGATTATGCCGACGGCTAGGGCAAGCGGTATGATCCCCGAAGTGACATAGGGCTTTCATGGATGCCTTCGTCCCGAACCGTGAGTAGGGCCGTCATTAAGGTAGGGCAGTTTATTAGAGACCTCGGATGTGGTACGCCTTTAGACACAGAACATAGTTGCAATCCAGGCCAAGACATGTCTAAAATACTCGAAGATAGGTCAATCAACATGTAGGAACAGTATAACATAGAATCAGGACCTCATCTATAAAACACTTTTGGGATTAATTAGACTTAAACCTAGTGGAGAATGGATCACCCTCTCATCAAATTTATTGATGAAGATTGCATAACTGGATCATAAGATAGGAGTTAGGAT
Source organism: Asclepias syriaca (assembly GCA_027405835.1). Lineage (NCBI taxonomy): Eukaryota > Viridiplantae > Streptophyta > Magnoliopsida > Gentianales > Apocynaceae > Asclepias > Asclepias syriaca. The sequence goes on from CM049924.1 coordinate 10,449,155, forward strand.
AAAAGGCTAGTTACTACTAAGCCGGTACCACTTCCCTGGGAGTACGATATTTAACTTAATAAAATCGTAGATACTTTCTAACAGACTAGCTACACGATAGGTACTCTGCCTTAGGTTCTGGTTGATTAAGTGACAATAATTGAATGCTAAGTGACATTTAGTAAGACTCAGTCCTTAATTACTCATAATCGACATAGGTAAATAAAGCCTATCTTTTAGCATACCAAATGGAATGCATCACTTATCCTTCCTTTTTTAGGTGGATTCAATTGCACTGCTTTCAGCTAGTACTACTTTTCGAGCAACGCTGAACATTTCACCTATGGTTTCTGGCTTTCTCAGTTGAAGCTCGGTGTATAGCATCCTAGATCAGAATCTGCCTTCAAAGCAGGTGATGACCGTGTCTTGGATAATTCCTTCGATGTCATCATAAGTCTTCTTGAATCTTTCCAAGAAGGAGAGCAGAGTCTCGTCCTCTCACTGTTTGATGTTAGCCAAGTCTCCTCTTGTTTTTGGTATAGTTCCTACAGTGCTGAATTTGTCCAAGAACACTTTCTCCAAGGTGTGCCAAGAATCAATGGTACTTGCTTTTAGAGATGTAAACCATGTTAGAGCTTTGTCTGACATAGTGCTCGGAAATGCTTTGCATAAGATGGCTTCATCATTTGTGACTAGCCCCATGGTCAATTTGTAGCGGCACATGTGCTTGAGGGGTCGAGATAGTCCTGAATAAAGGACAAATTGCGGAATTTTGAGACTTGGATCGGGGGATACATTTTGGATCCACCTGGCGAAAGGTCCTAACTCAATTGACCTTGTTTTATGAACCTTGGTCGTGCTTTTTCCTTTTTCGGGACTATATTCGGGGGAACGCTTTTTGGCCCCTCGTTTAGGAATAGGTTTCGAGGAATGATGACTCTCCCCTACTTCGTTGATCGTTTGTTTTCTGCCAGCTCGCGTACCACGCCTTTCATCTCTTTTGGTGGCTGTCTGTGTTCGTTGTGGAAGCTCCAAGGGCTCCCCTGAGAATCATGGAGGAGGTAAATTTGCACCGGCCTTCCGAAATTCAGCCCTCAACTTCAACCACTGTCGCGAAAGCTCTTGATCCTGTTTTAATTGTTCATTTTCTTTTTGTAGCCTCTGTAACTCTTTTTCCGTATCCTCTATTCTTTTTGAATTGAGTTGTTCTCTTAGATCTTGAGAACGTCTGGAAGCCTATGGTTGAGGTCCCAACCTTTCCGAGACTGGATGGCGACTGGAACTGGGTGAGGTCGAAGAATATGAGATTCTTATCCCTTTTCCTCGGGAAGATGATTGTCGAACAGTGTGTCTGTCTCCTGATCGTCTAGACATTTTAATTTGTGGAGGAAAGATAAATATCCTGGCTAAAGTTCCCGGTAACAGAACTAAACTGATTCTGCAAAAATCTGTCAGGGGTAAAAAAGTAGTTTGAAATGATAGGAATTCAGGAAATATTTGAATGGATTGGTCTTTGGGAGATTTTGAATTGATCAAAGTCAATGAAATCGGTACTTCGGGGAGTGGCCCCTCGGCGAACTATAATTCGGGAAGCGGCACTTCGGGAAGTGGCGCTTGGATGGCTGTACTTCACGGTGCTGAGTACCTACAAAACAAGTAAGTTCAATGGGGGTGTGTTCCCCGTGAACTCTCCGATGCTTAAGTCAGTAGAGTATTATGTGAGTATTTTGGATATCTGGAACTTGTCCTTACCTTTGGTTCTCTTTCCTCTTTTATAGGCGTCATCTGGAAAATTCTTTAATGAACTGCCCGTTGTGGGGAACTGTTTATTCCCGTTATTAGGAACGGACTTTAAATGGATTGAAGATCGGGCAGGAGGTTACGGTTCGATTTGTAACTGCCTCATGAATGCTATAATAAGATCAATAATGGTGGCTTTAAGTACTAGGCGAGGTGCTAGGCGGTTATCTTAGAACGGTAATTACCGTTCTGGCCTTGATATGATTTGGTGGTCGTTCTATATATATATATATATATATATATATATATATATATATATATATATATATATATATACATGCATTACATATATTATATCTCTAATAAATATAATATATGTTATATTTAATTCTTTTAAAAATATTTAAGTATATACAGGTTATACATATTAAGTTATATATTATTTAATTATTATGTAATTAATAAATAAATATCTATTTTGCATATATATATAGTTTATCTACTATTATACATATAATAAAGATAATTTACTTAATTTAGTGAATAACAAATCATTTGTTTCAATACCATTCTAATATAACCGAATAGTTTGGGGAAGTTGGTTAAACGAACTCCTAAATACTTTCTCTAGTGCAGATGATCTATTTTTAGCATTTTAATCAAATTTATACAATTATATCTATTTTTCTATACCAACAACCATTACCATGAATAAATTCCCTTCACGTGGTTATTAATATTTGGAATTTTAATCAAATTTATATCTATTTTTCCATACCAACAACCATTACCATGAATACGAATATGACCTACGAGTGCTCCCGCTTCTGGTGGTTATTAATATTTGACATTTTAATCAAATTTATACAATTATATATATATTTCCATACGAACAACCATTACCATTAATACAAACATGACCTCTTCTGGGATCACGAGTTACAACAACATTTTCTTCAAGAAAATGAATATGTTATATGACTTTTCAAGTCCAAATTTTTTTTTTCTTTTCTAACATAGCATTTACGGATTATCATCTAGTAATCTCGAACTTTCGGCGAAAACAATCATCTTCAGGTGGTCAAATTTTTATTAAATAATTTTTTCATTATTATGTATTTTACATCGATGGTGTCTTCGAGACCCATCATAACTAGATGATTCTCGGGATCTAATTTTCATAATAATGATTTCATCTAGTGACTTTAAAAATCACAAATTTAAGCTTAATAAGAATTGACATAAAAAATAACATACCTTTTTATTTCTTGAATTCAACTCCAAACAATATCTTAAACCGGTAGAGTTTCGTGATGATAATGTGTTATAAAACTATTACTAACAAAAATAAATTAGTAAGAAATATAATATAGAGATCAACGGGAAGAGAGCATTCTTTCTCTTCTTATATATTTTAAGTCTATCAAAACATACAAAACTTTATATTTATAGGGATGAATTATATGTAACTTATATACTCGCATACATACATATAACTATATACATAACTATAATGAAAGTTACATGAAAGTAGTGAAAGTTGTGAGAAGTTATATGGACATATAAGATTTATAAAAATTTAATATTTATATGCATCTTTGAAATTAATTTAAAATATAATAATTGACTAAAAAATAAAAAAAAATAATATTATTTTAATATTCTTTCGTATCTAAGAAAAAATTATAATTATGAAATATTAATAGCTCTTGTTAAAATATAAAAAAGAGACAAGTTTTATGTTGAAGCACTCTTTATTTTATTTTATTTTTTTGCTATCCACTTAGACGCTCAGTATTCTCACCCTGAGGAATTCAACTCTTACTCATGAAGCTATCCATTCTAAAAGGGATTTGAGAAAGTATTTAAGAATTTACTTACCAATTCTCCCAAACTACAGGTTTATTATTGCACTCTTTGCTTCATAGAGAAAGTTGCAAATATATTTAACAATAAAATTGAAGGTTTTTTAAAAACCTTTTCGCTTTCATTCATATAAAATTTTTTAATCTTAATAGGATAAAAGGACAATGGTTTTTAAATGTAATTTAATTTCCTTGTTTGGATTTTATTTTTTAATATAATGATACATAGAGTAAATTGAGTTTTTTATATATATATATTTGAGGCATGAACTCATGATGGCTTATAAAAAAATAAATATTTTGAATTTATAACGGAGCTCTGTACCTTCTTGGCAAATTAAGTTCTTTAATATAAAGATTTAAAAATTGAAAAAAAAAATCAGATATGATTTTGTATTTTTTTTATAAAAAAATGTATTTTTAATTCTACCATTTCAATTTAATTACTCTTTTATATTAAACCTTGAGAAACAGTTGACTGTAGTAAATTTCAAAGGTAAAATAATAAAATTGTCTAAAATTAATAAAATAAAGGATAAAATAATATTAAAATTTTAAATAAAAATAAAATCACAAAATTATATAACTTAAGAATGAAGTTTGCTAATTTACCTAAAAAATAATATTATAAAAGGTGTTATAAAAAATGACTTGTAAAAGAAAATCTCATAAACATATTGGATGAGGTTTCTCCCAGTCGAAAGATTAATTATTCTTTATGGAAGTATTCTAAAGTTGATTGACTAAACTATAATTGAGCACTTACTAATGACACTAGTTGATGCTTTGAGGAAAAAGATTAAAAATATGTATAAAAATATAGTATGATCTAAAGAATTTGATTCAAAAAGGTTTTTGTTTTATTCACTGTGTATATTTTTTTGAATATTGTGAACAAAGAGGATACAAGCCTTAAATAGGTAATACAAGAAATACAAAATTGAAAACATAATATATGGTTGCCAAAATGCAAAATTGGAAACATAATAAAATGGTAGCCAAAATACATGGTTGTAAATGTGAGCAATCAAATATTTGATTGAGAGAAAAATAAGGGGATAGAATATTTGATTAAGAGAAAATAAGGGATTTGATTGAGAGAAAATAAGCAATCTCAACACTCCCCCTCAAGGTGGAGCATGTAGATTCCGCATGCCCATCTTGACTAGAAGAAACTCGAGTTGTTTTAGCCCCCAAAGCTTTTGTGAGAAGATCGGGTTATTAGCAATATGTCGTGATGCATTGTTATCACAGAAGAGAGGTGTAGGCCTATGGTGTCTTGCTTCTAGTCCCCTTAACAACCAACGCATCCACAGGATTTCACTAGTGGCGTTGGCCATGGCACGATATTCCGTATGCCGAGGAGCAAGAAACGACTGATTGCTTCTTTGATTTCCACGAGATAGGAGCTTCCCTCCAAAAGAAGAACATATCATGTCCTAGACCTCCGAGTGAGTGAGCATCCCATCTAGTCTACATCACAACATGCTACCAAAACAATTCCTCCTTCTTTCGGGAACAAAATATCTTGTCTCGGAGTTGCTTTTAGGTAGCGAATGATTCTCATGGTTGCGTCCATGTGTTCTTAGGACGTTTACCGAGTAGACTGGTCTCATGGCTTGGAGGTAGAGCAATCGGCCAACTAGTCTTCGATATTTGCTAGCATTGACACGAACGTCCAGCTTCACATTATGTTCCATTGGGAAGGTGCATGGTCTACATCCTAGCATTCCTCTATCTTCAAGGATGTCAAGGGTGTATTTTCGTTGACTTAGCACTATCCCGTCTTTGGTTAAAAAAATTTCATCAAGAAGAATGTTACTAGCTTTAATATCCCTATGAACAATTCTGACATGTGAATCCTCGTGCAAGTACTGCAATCCACGAGCAATTCCAAGAATGATTTGGAAACGAGTGTTCCTAGTTCAGGAATATGTCACTTTTCCCATATAAGATGAGATCCAAGCTCCTATTCTTCATGTATTCATAAACAAGAAGTTGTTGAGCTCCATCAGAGCAACATCCCACAAGGCAGACTAAGTTCTTGCTTTGTATGCTAGTGATCATCCTCACTTCTGCAAGAAATTCTGATTCTCCTTGCTGTGATTTATCGAGCGACAGCTGCTTCATGGCTATCAACATCCCATCTTCAAGCTTCCCCAGAAAAATTGGTCTAAATCCACCTAAAACATTTTTTTTAATTTTTTTTTTGTTTTATAGATCATCTTGTCACCTACCCGCCCCAATCAATTTCCTCGAACGCAATCCTAGCCATATTTGCGGTGTGTGGAGGCTTTAGAATTCGAGTTTGGATCACTACTCTGATACCATAAAGAATTTTGATTCAAAAAGGTTTTTGTTTTATTCACTGTATATATTTTTTTGAATATTGTGAACAAAGAGGATACATGCCTTAAATAGGCAATACAAGAAATACAAAATTGGAAACATAATATATGGTTGCCAAAATGCAAAATTGAAAACATAATAAATGGTAGCCAAAATACATGGCTATAAATAAGCAATCAAATATTTGATTGAGAGAAAAATAAGGGAAGAGAATATTTGATTGAGAGAAAATAAGGGATTTGATTGAGAGAAAATAAGCAATCTCAACATGATCAAATCTACATGTCGGAGATAAATTAGTTATAAAGATAATATAAATGTGATTGAACATCTTAATAAATTAAGTATGTTGATTGAAATTAAACATAGAAAATTCTGTGTGTGTTTTATTATTATTTAGTTCCTTACAGATACAGCCTTATAAAAAATCACACGAACTTGTGGAATTCTTCTAAACCACACATGACCATATAGACGATCTTACAACATACGTCACATAAAGGTAGTAAATATTTTCATTGTAAAAAAAAAAATAAATGACACTACATAAAAAAGTAATATAACATTTCATAAGCTGTGACTACTTATGAAGACATGCATATGAGACATAATTTTGAAGACAAATATTGAGTATTAGCTAATCTTGAAAAAAATATAAAACATATTCCAAATATGTGCCTTAATCTTGTTTCTACATGACAACTTGATAATAAGGACTATTACAACACTCAAGTGGAGGTAAATGTACAATCGAACAAAGGAATTATGTTGTTTATAGAGGAGAAAATAGGTACTGCAAAGTTATAGAATTACAACTAACCGTTGTGTTTATCTGATGATGATTTTATTATTCTTCTAATTTATGGTGACGACACACGTTGATTGTTGATCGTGATTAATTTTATGAAGATTGAAAAATTGAAAAAGAGTAATTTTTTGTAATGAAAAATTTATGATTTGTTAAATAGAGTTTTGGAATGAATATCACACGTTTATAGATAAAATTGAAAACTTTGAATATCTTAGGAGAAGAATATTATGAAGGTACTTAGATTCAGCAAGAGCAAAACAAAGAAAGTTTTGACTCCACTTGCTGATCACTTCAAGTTAGACATTAATCAGTGTCCATCAAGTGAGAAAGATAAGAGATAAAGAAGATACTTTATATATTTGTAATAGGTAATTTCATGTACGTAATGATTTATACTAGACCAAATATTTCTCGCGCAGTTGGAATATTTCAAGTAGATCGTTAGGTATCTAAAGGGTACTTCAAATTTGAGTATATACTTTGGAAATGGCAAAATCATATATACTTTACACGTCAGAGATAGAAAGTCATATTTATGAAGAATATGTTTGATTTTTGTTGCTACTTGGTGATTTTTTTGTGCCAAAACTAATCAGTCATAAAAAAAGTATCAAATGAGATATCCTTACATCCTCTTTTCTAAAAGGCAATCCATGAATAATAGTACCTTGTATTTCAACTACTCGAAACATAGGGGAAAGACCTTTCGGATACAAAATAAATAGAGTAAAGTGATAAATGATTAGCTTGGCTCAAATCTCTTATAGAATGGAAGGTTGGTGACACTTAGAAAACCATTGAGGGAAAACCCTTTTTTTTTAAATATCAAATGATTAATTTCATTCAAATTTATCAGAAACCTTTCTTTAAAAACCTATAACTCTTTTTAATTTCTCTCACATACATTTTTATTTTCTCCTTTTTATTTTTTATTTTTTTTAGCTATATATCCCTCATCCGGATAGTGTCTTGTTTCAAGATCATTCGACAATTTTTTTTTTTATGGAGCGTTCTAAAATTCAAAAGTTGCAATTGGAGTGATTGTATGATCTTTGCACAGAACAATTTCCAGTGGTGTGGCTGGTTGTATATCCCATGGGCATGATAATGTCGAGTTCATCGAAGCTATGGCCTTTATATATGTTATTGGATAAGCATATAATAATAGCATTCGTATAAGATTCATTTTTGTGGAGATAGTCAAAATTTGATATCTAAAGTGCTCTCAGAATCACTTGATTTTTTTTGTTATTGACAATGTCGTGCGGATCATCCATGAAATTCTTCCCCTTTTTTATAGTTTTAGATTCAATTTTATCCCACGAGAGTTGAATAAACCTACTCATTTATTTGCTACTCATGGTTTGAAGCTTGTATCCTTCACTGAGTTATTTTTTAATTTTCCAAATTATTTTCTTCAGGTCTCTATGAGGTTTCATTGCGATTAATACTACTTGTTTGGTTTCAAAAAAAAAAAAAGATCTCTCTTCGTCTTGATGGAAACAGTAAATTTTTTTAAAAAATAATAATAATAATAATTTTCATATAAAAATACAATAAAAATTAAATTCAATAATTTTTTAAATGTATGGAGTTATTGAAGTATAGAATTTTAAATTATGATATATTACAGAAAATCATAATTAATAATTAAAGATGCATAATTTTTGAGGTACATTATTATTTAGATATTAGGACACTATTGAATCAAAAATTTTAATGGAATAATATAATTATGACATTTTAAAATTAAAATGTATAATTCGGACAAAATAGATTTAGATGTAGAGTTTTTGAAATGTAAAAATTTTAGCAAAGAATATTAAATGTAACGTATAAAAGTTGAATGATTAAAACGAAAATAAATGTAATTTACCTTTTAAAAAATAATAGTTTGTGTAATTACTGCATACTTATTTATGTTTGACCATTCGGGTTATGTCCCACGTGTAGCAGGCATGAAATAAATGTTGGGAATAAAAAATATAAAAATAATAATTAATAAAAAAAAAGGGAGAAAATGGGTTTGAGGGTGTGATTGGATGGACTGTTTAGGAGAACTATTTTTTTTCCTGAATTAAATATGAATAGATAAATTTAAAATTAACCAAATAAGAGGAAAATAAACAAATTAATAACAAAAAAAAATTATTATTTAATAATATTTAAAAAAATAAAAGAGAAATATTTCGGCTGTATGGGTGACAGTAATAAGCACATACTAAATTTGTTAAGAGAATTTTCGGTAGTCCTAAACTTCCCTAACAACTTCAAATGTAAACAATTTTTTTTCCTTTTTTTTTTAATTAAAAATAATAATTAGAAAGAAGGGATAAATTTTCTACAGATATTTAAGAGAATTACGGGTTTGAAGTCTAAATAAGGAATTAATTCCTGTAATAAATTTATTTAAAGAAAACTTTCTTTAAATAAAATTATTAAACAAAAAAATAAAATAAAATAAAAATTGCACTGATAACTTTTAAAATATAAATATTTATAAATGTCTTAACGAATCTCCTATGTAATAAATGCCAAAACATTATTGTGTTAATACTTTTGCTTACGTCATTTTTAAATTCAAAATTTAATTTATTTAAAATAAAATATTTAGAAATAAATATACTTAAATTTTAAATATTTGGGATTAAAACCAATGTTCTATATTAATGATAATATAAATAAAGATATAGGAAAAGATTTGCACACAAATTTGAGGAAGGTTGAATTTTTTTTTTTTATAAAATAAAAATATATATATATAAATTTGTATAAGGATTTTGTTGGCGAAAAAATAGTATATAAATACGTGGAAAGTTAATCAACTAAATACTAAAACTTGTATAAAGATTGTGGCCCACTTTTTCTTCAAATCTTTATGTTTCAGTTTTTCTTACAAACAAAATAAAATAAAAGAAAAAGAAAAAAAATTATATATTGTTAATCCTTTAATCTTCCGCGGCGCAACGCTGTCATTCGTGGGTGGGTTTGTTCATCTCATCAGAAACAGGCGTTACTCCTCAGAGCTTCCGCATCAAGAAAATGGTCAGCCCTTCTCCTCCTCATATTCTACGGCGCCTCCCCAATTCAATTTCTTGAGACATTTTTTTTTTTTTTTTTTATTTTAAAAAACACGCATGATTATATATATATATTATATATATATATATATATATATATATATAATATATGTCAGTTTGTTAATCCATGAAAACCACTCCATTAATTTATTCCCCCAATTCTCAATTCATGATTAATCATCAGCTGTCGTTGTTAGTGAATTTATTTTTGAAGGAAATGATTTTAAAAATCATTTCTTGAGAAATGCAGACAAAATAAAGCATTGTACATTTTCTTTTTCTCGCTATTTTATTTTGGGGGGTGTGGATGAAAGAATCTGTTAGGAATTTCTGTTCAAATTTTAATTCTTTTTTAGGGTTCTTCAATCTGGTGTTTATATATATACACATTTGGGGGTTTTAGATTCTGAAAAGCAAAATAATCTGTGTGTGGATGGATATGGATATGAGCAAATGCATCTTACAGAGATATTTGATTTGATATGCGTCTTTTTTTTTTTTTTTCCTATTTCTTTTTAGCATTTTTTAAGAAATGTGTCAAAATTCTTTCTTGTTTTCTCTCTTGATCATCACACAAAGAGACAAAATTTAGAAACCAAATTTTAATGTTAATGATTTTGATACCATTGTCAATTGACTGAAATACCCTTAAAATTGTAACAGACAACATCGAAAAGGCTTGCAGAGAGAAAGATAGCTAAATTTGAAAAGAACGTAACCCGCAGAGGAGTTGGGGGTTTATCGGGAAAGAAAGCCTTTGAACCCGCACACGTTATTCTTATTCTCTTTGCAGTTTTGGTCGTAGGATCATGTAAGTTTTCTTTCTTTCTTTCTCTCTTTCTCTCTCTAATTATGGAAATAAATATAATTTTTTTTGGGGATATTTAAATATATTTTCTTCTTATTTTACTTTTACATTGTAAATTTACAAAGTGTTGTTTTTTTTTTTTAACTTAATATTAAGGGGGAAAAAATTATTTATTTAATTTCTTGTTTTTGGATGGCAGTTATTTTTCAGGTGGTGAGGATGGCGCTCAATGGTGGGATAGCTTGATGAATGGACATCAATCATATATATATATATTATATATTGAGTTGTAACAAATTTTAAGATGGATAGAAAATATAAACAAAAAATAAGGATGTTATCACTTTTTTTCAGTTGAAATAGTGACATTTTTTCTTTTTATTTCTATTGATGCGTAATTCCCTCTCTCTCCCTTCTTAGAATTTGGAAATTTTCTCTTATTTCTAGTTGCTAACAAATTGTCAATCAAATCACTTTTTCGAAAAATATATACATTTAAGTCATAGTAAAAAGATTTTTTCATAAGAAAAAATGTGAACGGGGTTGGATTGATGATGAAGGCTTCTGATTTTTTTCGGAGGAAAAAATAATAAATTAAGTTACGTATACGTGTGTATATATATATTTATGAAAAGAAGCTTATTTAGAAAACATCAAAGTTGGTTTGGGAGTGAATTCTTAATTTGGTTTATATATATATATATATATATATATATTTCATTTAATTGACTATTAACATTACAATTAAAATTAATAAATTTAGAGTTTTGTGATTTTATATATTATTATATAATGACCAAAAAAAAATATACATAGTCCAAAAGACTAGATTACATGATAAATCGTATGCTAATTAGATGGCTATCACTATTGTTCAAAAGTCTTCCTAAGAATATTTTGTACCACCTGTACAATTGTTGGTGGGTCTTTTTCCTGAAAAAGTCCCACATTCCTCCAATACTAAATTGAGTGTATGATCCATCACTATTGATCCGACGGTACACATACCGTTAATGAGAACTCTCCGATCAATCAGGAAGTTTTTCCTTAATATTATTAGCAATTCATTCTTTAAGATTTAAAGTTTTCCAAAATATACTCCAAAAGGATCTTGAAACCATATGATGTCACACTTGATATGGCGGCCAATAATCTCTTACTGCATGCAAGGATATTTTCATAGGGTCATCGCATATTGCACATGCCGAAAATTCTAGATACTGTTTTTCCCATAGTAGAGATGTCGTCTTCAACCTGTCATGTGCTACCATCCAAAGAAGTAATGATCCTCTAACTGAACCCTTAAACCGCCACAACACTTCCCAATTAAAGGACATATCTACCCCGCTAACTTGATTAAGAAGATCATAGATAGATTTAGTAGTAAATTGCCCCTTAGAGGATGGTCTCCAACATGGTTGGGTGCTCTCTTCACCAGGTCAATCGGCTTGTACCCTTTCCTGTAACAAATTATATCCCCATTGCAAGCTGCTCTCAACCATGGATCTTGATCTACCACTACTTCCCCTGTAGTGCCTAACTCCCCATATTTGGATTGTCGTACTTGCACCCATAATGTCTGCAATCAAGCTAGTTTAGCCAAAAGCACCTTGTTAATATCTCCCAAAGGTCTAATGTTTAAACCTCCATGTTTCTTTAGCCTACAGACATGTTGTCTGACATGCTACCAAATGTGTGGACCTATGTTGTTCTTCATCACCCCCCCCCCCCCCCCCCCGAAAAAGTTCCTATTTATTTTCTCCAATTGCTCCACTATTTTTCTAGGGAGTTTGTATGTTTGCATTACATATGTCGGAATTGCTAGGTTGACCGACTGAATGAGCTGCAAACGAGCTGCTCGAGAGAGCAGTTTCCGTTTCCAGCCACCCAGCTTGCCTTTGACCTTGTCCACCAACTGTTGAAACAACTTACTGCTCCTCCGGTCATGTACCAAAGGTACCCCCAAATATAACCCCAGGTTTGAGGTTGTAGGGATGCCAATTTGTGCTATAATTTGGGGTATAATTTAAGACGCCGTATTACCTAGATTCACCTTTTGTCCCGATTCTTTGCAGAACTATTGCAGAATATTATTCATCACCTATATTTGTCTCACTGAAGCTTCACCAAATAGCAATAAATCATCTGCAAAGAACAATTGTGTCATTCGCGGTCCACCTCGAGCACTTTTGCAAGGTTTTCACTTTCGCATATCTATTGCTTGCTATATTTTCTGTTTCAACACACCCATGCACAGAAAAATAGATATGGAGAGAGAGAATCTCCCTGTCAATGTCCTCTTTTCGGCACAAAGTTATCCAATTTGTCACTGTTCCAAATTACTGATATGTTGGACGTAGATAAAGAACTCATGATTATGTTCACAATTTTTTTCTTCCACGCCTACTTTTCGGAGTTTTTCTTGGAGAAATTGCCAATAGATTCTATTGTACGTCTTCTCCAGATCGATTTTAGCAATCATAAATCCCTTTCTCCCCTTCTTTCTCCTTAAGGAATGAAGCATCTCTTGTGCTATAACAATGATGCTTGTGGTTTGACGTCCAAAAATAAAAATGGTCTGACCCTCCCCTATCAAGTCATTAATAAATGGTCTCATCCTATTGACAATGATCTTGGTTACCACATTACTAAGGTAGATCGGCCTGAACTGTGTTTCATCTTTTAGGTGTTTTGTCTTCGGTAATAAGCATATGTTGGACTGGTTCATCTCCACTGTAATTGTCTCTGAGTTGAAAACCCCTTTCAAAAATTCTATTACTGCAGGTTCGACATGCTGCCAGCATCGTTGGAAGAAATTTGTCATGAGTCCATCAGGTTCGAGGGCCTTATGTCTTCCCAACTGAAACATAACTTTTTTTTATTTCAAAATCCGTAAATTGTCAATTCATCCACTATACACTATTTCTGTTGAGTTTTGGGAAGTTCCACTTTTATGGATCATAGGATACCAACTGATCTCTAGTATACAATTGCTTATAATATCCATGTACCAGGCCTTGTAAAGTGGCATCATCCACATACCGAGTTCTATCTGGTAACTACAATTCCCGAATCTTACTCTTCCTCCATCGTTCAATGGCATTGGAATGGAAGAAACAAGTGTTTATTTCTCCACCAATAATCCACTTTGCTCTTGCTTTTTGTTGTCAGTGCACCCCTCTTCCTTAAGAGTGGTATTCAATTCCTTCATTAGCCTTCCTTACAATTTCTTAAGTGATTTGGTATGATACTGCTCTAATCTTTTTTTAGCCCCAATAGTTACGATCATAAATCGCTTTTTCCTTTGAAATATATTACTAAATGTGTGAGTATTCCATTGCATGATTTTCTCCTTAAATTGTTCCATAGTACAGATAATATTTCCTGGTTTTGCTGTCCAAAACTGCTCTACTAACTGCATAAACTCTAGGTGCAGGAATCAAGAATTCAAAAATCAGAAATCCCAGAATCTTTATCTTTGTTGTTGCCTATGTAACTTCAATAAAATCATGTGATGATTTGACTCATTTATGGGTAGATATCACATTATTATCTCCTCAAATTTCTGGCTCCACGTCTCATTGGACTAGGTTAGATCGAGTTTCTCCCTTATTCTTGCCACCTTATTTCTGCAATTTGTCCATGTAAAAGTCGTACCTTGAAATCCTAAATCCAACAAATGACATTGATCAATGGTGTCTATAAGTTTTAATGCCATAATAGGGTTAAATGATCTTCCTCCCTGTTTCTCCTTAGCAGCAACAATTTGGTTAAAACCACCAATTAATACCCAAGGAATATTGATCTATGCACCCATGTCTAAGTTATATCTCCATAAATCCTTTCTAACTATAGGTCGAAGGGATGCACAGACTATCGATAACATCCATTGGTGTTTATTTTTTTCATGCACTAATACACTTACAACCTGTTTGTGTATAGTAACCCCATCTAACTGCACTGCTTCCCTATCCCAAAATAACCATATACCTCCGGCATATCCGTGGGCTTCACGAGCTATCATGTTGCTGAGATATGTACTATGAAAGTAACAAAAGAGATTCTGGCTATGCATGCAAATTTTAAGTAGTGCTACCACTTGTGGTCGATGCTCCACAATCAACATCTTCAATTGAAGTAAAGTTCCCTGCGAATCTACCCCTCTACAATTCCATACAAGGGTCTTATTAATCATAAAAGATTTTAAGATTAAGAGGAGGTATGCATTACCTCCACTCCGATCATCCCTGGAGTACTTGTCGGTTCCCCGACTTGTTTTTGTTGTTGGTCCTCTCCCATACCTATTATCTAGTTCAAGCTTTCGGGTGATGGGCCTAGATCTACTTTCATGCTTACACATTCTCCTTTGCTAGCTCTCCCCTCCTCCGATGGCTTGGTTCTTGACGGCGGCCCAACCGAGCCTATGACACCCACTATATTTTTATAATTTTGTACCTCTTTCGTATTAGTTGGGGTTGGACCTTCTTGTATCCAGATGATTATTATTCAAATCTTTCAAAGGACCCGCTCTACCCACCTTTACCCAATTTCTAGGATCTGATACTGAAACCACTAGATCCTTCTCATTTGTCTTCTTCCCTTTTGACATACTATTATCTGTTTCCCTTTTATTCCTTACCCTTTTTTCCAGAACCACTTTAGTCACTTCAGGAGCACTTTTGCCGTGGTTTAGAGACGTTGGAATATCGCGCAACTTTTGTTTCAGCCATCAATGTTTTCAAAGATTTTGCCTTCCTCTGTTACTTCTTCCAAGACTCTTTCCCAGGTATATCCTCTATATGTTTTCTCTAGTCAACTTTTCGTACTATTGATGTTTGCATGTCTCAGTTTTCAGGACCTCTCTAAGATGACTATGAATCAGCAACTCCAGTAGCAGACCCTACATGTGGATTCTTGTTATTCTGTTTCTCCATTTCCAATTGTTCATTGAGTTGTTGGTTGGCTTCTGAAGGTTGATGTTTCCTACTCATCCAGGCCTGCATCTATTGTTGCCTCTTCCTAACATGCATGGGTAACTTCCATGGTCCAAAGGGTGAAGTTGGTGTAGCTAGATCCTTGGAAACTTTAGCCTGTTGAGGTTCTAGAATATCTGGGGGCTGAAGTTTAGGGCATAATTTTGCTCTATGACCATATTGGCCACATTGAAAGTAGATTTTGTATAAGCCCTCATACTCAACTACTTGAACCCTATCCAACACACGCATTTTTTTGTTTGAGTGGTTTGTTAAAGTTCACCTCCACACAAACACAAGCATATTGTGCTCGAGTACCATCAGACGTCAGGATATCTACCTTAACTGTCTTCCCTATTTTATTTCCCATACGATTCAAAGCTGGTACATTCCAAACCTCCACCAGCAATTATGAAAATCTTTCCCAGATTAGAGTGTTAATAACTTCATTGTCTCTTGGAACAAAGTTTGGTCGCCACTTGGTTATTGTTAGGTAATTCCCTAACACTGTCAATGGACCTCCTTCCAAAACTTTGAGGTAATCTGCTTTCTCAAAAAATTGGACCACCATGTACCCCTTGGCCAGGTCTACAATCTCGCATCCATTTTTAAGTTGTCATAGTTTAGTGATTCTTAGTTCGATAACCTTAAAACTGAAGTTTTTCCCAACCTTGATTACCAAGGCCCTCCGCTAGAGTTTCCAACAAACTTTATAGACATCTCAAGGTAAGTCTATTGTAGGACAAAGCTCCTCATCATAATCATCATCTTCTTGAACCTAAAATAACATCAGACATACATAGGTCGTCCGGAATGTCCTCCTCCCTTTCGCTGGTGTAGAGCTCTCTCTTCCTTGTTCTTCCTTGAACAGCAACCGCAAAGGAATGTCTCTGCCATCCCTTCACCTGTTCCTCCACATCCTAGTAGATGTGGGACAAGTCCAAGACCACCACCTACTAGAGTTATATATTCAAACAAATTGTCCAAGTGATTTGGAGATGAAGGAATTTGGTGATATTCCAAGAGAAACAATTACCTAGTGTGCAGTGATTGGCTAGACAAGTATTAGAAACTACTTATGTGCTACTCTATACTATAGGTAGTGGATAGCGAGCTTCAGCTTTTTTTTGGTTTTTTGTGACAAGAATAAACTTGGTTTGCTATTTCGATAGTGTGTACAATTTATTCGTATATTTATATACACCCCATTTTGAGAAAAAACAAAATTGAAATCTTAATTTGAATGAGAGTCTTAAAAGTTTGAAAGACCGAAAATAGGTGGTGGCCTATGACAACCTTAAGCTTTACCAATCTTAGTAGTAGTTATAAATTGGGACAATTATGGACAAAGAGAGGGAGCAATGCAAAAGATAGGCAATTGTAAGATCTTTATCTATTTATTAATATAGAAAGGTTAAAAGGTTAAAAAGATTTATTGGTAATTTACTTGTGTCGTCTAATAATTTTTTTTTTTATTATTATTTTTTTTTTTTTTTGGGAAGATATTTCATGACAGTAGCTATATCTAAAAAGAATACATTTTATGCAAAGTTGATTCAGGTACCTTCCTCAAAGATGCATGAAATGCAGGAATTGAAGCTTAACTGAGGCACTGTGGAGCTAAGAGGGTTGAACCCTTGATTAATACAAAATGGGACAGAAGTACACTGAACTTTTTGGTCAGCAAATCTTATAGAACTACAAACAGAATGATCTCTGACCAAGAAATAGTTCTTCAAAACTAAGAGAAAATGAAAAATGCTATGCAAGGTTTGGATAATTCTTCAGAAGTGCCTGTGATGCATCTGCTTTCCATGGATAGTCCTGCTATCATCAGATCTCCGGTCTGCACGGGCACCTGAGCTGCTTGCTGGCTTTGAACATTGGCAACAATCTGAACTTTTTGACAGCTTTCTCGAACAAGAGTTAAACCCAACCTCACGGGATGTTTTTGTATTCTTCATAAATGAACTTTCATCTTCTGCAGATTCATAATCTTCAAAATCCTGCAGGATATTGTAATTCTCTTTTAAGTTTTCATAGTACTTTACCATATAAATTGTATCTGTACGTTGAAAATGAATACATTGTTGCAGCAAGTATCAAGAAATTTCAGGACTGAAAACAGAAATACCTTAGACTTTGTTTTAGCATAATAAGGTGTTAAGCAAGGATTCAAATCTTTGAGAAATAAGTCATCTGGACTACCAGGCGTAGTATGATCACCAGAACTGAACTCCTGTAGATTGCTCAAAATGTCAATAAAAATGAATTTTACTTGTCCATGATGAAAGACATCAAAGTTAGATGCCAGATTAAAAAGCTCAACTTGTATAACTTCTATTGTTATCTAGAATGATTGAGTTAGATCCAATATTCTGAAAATTGAACTGGTGAAAAATGTTTCAAATGTCAAATAGTAGCTGAACCAAACTGCAATGTATAAACTTTAGTAGAATTAAAATACAAAATTCTACCTATTATGTATTAATATATATCAAATAAATAATAAAATAAAATGATAACTTATATTCTTAAAATAAGATTGATAAAGTAATAGTGCTTCAAATGCCATTAATTTCAGAAAGTGATGAATGTTCCTAGTCAGAGTAAGATATATTGACATGTAATGAAAATGAATTTTTGAATCACAAATATAAAATATAAAAAGAAAAGAAATATCCGTCATAGATTTTTAAGTTTCATAAAGCCTTTACCAGAGAATTAGCTGCCTCTTCTTGATCATAACCTGGTGTCCTTGGAGAGCCATGACTATCATAACAGCTTTTCATTGAATATTTATCTGCCTTGACCTGTTTTTATCACCATATTGACATAACGCATCAGCAAATGTAGAAAACATATTCCCAAATAGTTGAGTTGAAAGGTTGTCCAAAAGTAATACAAATAAGCACCCTCACAGCCATTGCATCAACCAAATACAGATCCTTTTGTTTGAAGTGAGAAGAAAATGGAAAAAATATAACTATGTGAAATCCCTTCATTCATGTCACTCGACTAATGGAATGTCAAATGTATGATCTAGTTAGATGTTACAAGTTCTGACTTTTGACACCTAATGAATGCATTAAGTTGTTCCCTTCAAATTTCAAGAAAAATGCTTAGAAATCTCTCAAAAATTTGGCAACTTAATTGCTGCAGCCAGTAATCAAAGTCGCAGAATCAATAGTTATGATTTATATATTCATGCATGTTCTCCATATTGTGATGATCCTTAACAGAAAAATATAGAGCAGAAGCGATAAATTTTGCAACACATTGGCAAAAAGGATTAGTATGCCACTATCTATCCTTTCCCTTTTCTTTTCTGGATACCAAACAGGAACATCTTTTCTAACTATCTAATTTCTTATCACTCTTAGCTGATCTTGAAGTTGAGGACAGATCAAAAAGAAATTATGAATATTATTACCTCTGCAAGATCTTCAGCAAGGAATTGCAGCTGTCCTGTAAGAGATGTAACCTGCCTTTGGAGACTTGGGATAAGTTGTTTGGCCTGCTTTAGTTCTGAACCCTGCTTTTCAAGAAGTTCCTGTAGTTGAGAGTTCATCACATCTGGGAATAGTATGGCACTTTTCAGAGACTTTATTTCTTCCCTTTGTTTCAGGCACAAATCTTTCAGTTTGTCAACCTGAAATATGAATCAATGATAACTATCATTTAACTACCACTCCATCAGAAACTGTGTCAAAGAATTTCCATAAGTTAGAATTTTGCAAACAAAGGAATTGCCAGTGAAGTGACTAAATAATTAGTACAATTGACAAGAAACCATGTACTATAGTCATTTCGCAAAGGAGAAAACGCGCAAGAGTTCAAGATTTAATTCAATAGAAGATAATTTTGACGTTATTTAGCTTTACGGTGTTAAAAATTTCCGTAATAATTGAAACGCACATAATTTCCCTTTGCGATTGAGGGACTAGGGTATATGAAAATTCTTAGAGGAAAAGAAATGAAGGAATTAACCAAATTCATCTAATCGGAACAAAAAAGTAGAAAAGAAACACAGAAACGCATTCTTGAATTTCTGGTACGAATGTTGATCTATATAACAAACCTCAAGACATCCCAATTTCAAAATAAGAATGAAATCAAGAAAAATTCAACGAAACTACATTTCAGTATTTTCAAGACTCGTCATTACCTCTCTGTTCTTCTCCTCAAGCATCAGCTTAAGCTCCAAAATCTGAGTCTCCTGTTCCTTATTCAAATTCAAAAGCTCCCTCTCACTCCTCAAAACCATGGCAAGGGTTCTCGTATTTCCTTTAACCTCTGTTAATGCTTTCCTCTCACTTTTGTCATCTTCCTTTTTCGACCCTTTAAACAGCTTCTTGTGCAAAGTGGTCAAAGGGGTACTCCTTTTCGCTCCTGAATTCTTTTTCAAATCCTCAGCTAAAAAGTCGGCAGCAACAACCAATTTCAAATCCCTATCGGCGCCTTTCTTGGGCTTCGTAGATGAAGACGAAGATGAAGCTGATTTAGTTTCCATAAATTTCTTGACCATCGAGCTGAAATTATTGTTGTTGTTGGCATTAGAACCGGACTTGGCTTTGATGATAGCGCGTGAGGAAGATTTGGTGGAGTAAAGGTGATCTGTAGAGGAAGAGGGATCGGATTTCGTTGAGGATCTGCAAGGGCTTGCGGGGTGGAAGTAAGTATTGGTATTGTAGCGGGATGATGGCTTGATTGAAGCCATTGTTTCTGCACTTCTCACTGTGAGAGTTTTTTGAATTTTGTTTGGTTTAGGGAGAGGGAACAGGGGTTGTGGTTTTGTGGTAGGCGCAACTTCTGGCGCTGTCTGAAATTCAAATTTTAGCGTGATAGCCGCTCCGATGGATATCCCTTCCAAAAAGCCTACGGATATGGGTCATACTTCCTTAATTGGTACTATATAAGTATCCCATGGAAAAGTTTTTCTAAAATTAAATTTTAGGCAAGTTTTTTCTTATGTGAATGAAAGCTATGACTTTTGTTTTTCTTTGTTAATTTTTTTTTTTCTGTTTTGTTGCTAATTTAGGTTTCAATTAAATTAAAATCAAGTTATCTTAAATTTCTTATACCTGTCTCTATGAATAATGAAAGAACTTGAAAATTTGTCTATATAAAACAAAACTCTTTTCCATTTTGACAGTATTAGTATTTAACTCTTTAGATTTAATGTAATGGTTCTTGATATGTCCTAGGAATGCAAAAGCGGGGTGAATTAATGTTCAACAATTTTCAAAATTCCTACGGCCATACCACATTGTTTTTGCAAATTTCAGCAGCCCAACATATTTAACTCAACTATTATAATTCATTTCTTAATTTAACTTTTTTTTGTGAGATGCATTTTTAGTCTATATATTAATATATTAATGTTAATTCACAAGCACTTGCATAAAATAACTTTTTTTTGTGAGATGCATTTTTAGTCTATATATTAATGTTAATTCACAAGTACTTTGCATAAAAATAAAGAAACAATCAATATACGTGGTTTATCAAAAGATTAGCTACATTCATGTGATAGGGTTCACTAGCAACTTGTTTGTCATAATACTTTTCACTTCTTTACTAAAGCTACAAAGAAGGCTCTTACTCACACAAAAATAAAAATAAAGAGTATTCTCTATCACTTAGGTTAGACAGATACTATTTTACCCAAGAAAAATGATGTATTCTCTATCACTTAGGTTAGATAAATACAAACATACCCCAAAGATATGATAAAAATATAGGTTTTACAATGATATCTCAAACTAAATTAAAAGACTCGTACCTTTCTTTGATATGTTCTCCAAAACTTATCTTTACAATCTTCAAAAATGAATCATAAGAAGAAAATTTTTCTTGTAAATCTACGATAAACTTGAATAGATTGATTCAATTCTTCACAGTATAATACGATAGATTTTCTTTACTAAAATCAACATATTTTTCTTCAGTAACATGTATGAGATATGATTAAACTTACTCCATGAAAATAAGATTTGAGAGAATAGCTATGAAATATTTTTCTTGGAATTTTTACCCAAAAATTTAGACTACCCTATACTAGAATTTTCCTCCCTTCAATTTTTTATTCTCACATGAATATTTGTGTATACTTTGCATTAATCCTTTAATTTTAACTTTATTCTTTAATAAAAGTGTAATCTCCACCTTTAATCTATATTATGTATATATTAAAATGTTGACACTAAAACTATGCCAAGACTTGCAACATTAATCATAAGTATTATTAATAAAAGTGTTGTTTAATTGAAATAAGTGTTCTTCAATTTACTATACATTATTTATTTGTAAATAAAACTGAGAACACAGACCGTACTAACTAATCTAATCCCTTCTTCTTAACTGATTTTGCAGGATTTCCGACAACAGTGTCTCCCGGACAAACATCTTTCAGAACAACTGAACCAGCTCCAATTTTAGCACCTTCTCCAATTCTAATATTACCCAAAACATTTGCTCCTGCACCTATTAAAACTCCATCTCCAATCTTAGGATGTCTGTCTCCGACAACCTTCCCAGTACCTCCTAATGTCACATTATGCAAAATAGTAACACCATTCCCAATCACTGCTGTCTCTCCAATAACAATTCCAGTAGCATGATCAAGTACTATCCCTCCTCCGATCTTAGCTCCGGGATGAATATCCACTGCAAATGCCTCTGAAACTCGACTCTGTATCACGGATGCTAAAGCAGTTCTTCCCTGTATCCATAACTTATGTGCTACTCTGTAACCTTGGATTGCTTGAAAACCTTTGAAGTTTAACAAGCAATGCACGTAACTCGAAAATGCCGGATCCCTTTCTTTCCAAGCTTTCAGATCACTTCTGATTGCACATCTAATTTCAGCATCTTCTTGAAATACTCTAATGAAGACGTCATACATAAC
Source organism: Asclepias syriaca (assembly GCA_027405835.1). Lineage (NCBI taxonomy): Eukaryota > Viridiplantae > Streptophyta > Magnoliopsida > Gentianales > Apocynaceae > Asclepias > Asclepias syriaca. The sequence goes on from CM049924.1 coordinate 10,471,670, forward strand.
CTCATTGGAAATGCTTGGAATGTTATTGCACAATTTAAATGCCAAATTTGCTGCTAGTGAATTCTCTAGTGATGCGTGTGAAAGTATTGTTGTAGCATAGTAGCCTGATAAAATAGGGTCTTTATCTCTATCCCTTTCCGCCTCATCTCGGATTGTCTGCCATGTTTGATCTTCACAACAATATTGATCATCTGCACTCTGCCTGCAAGAAGCATTTGGTCTGCAGGGCGTGCTGATCTTGAACATTCCGGAAACATCAATCTTTCTGAACTTATCATAATTTGATTCATTGCAGCAGAAGAGACTTGTTGATGGAATTCTTGAACTATCAATACACGCTGCCATTTATTATAAATTTATGTGAAGTACAGAATTGCAGAAATGGTGGCATATCATCTATATATATATATATATGTATGTATGGATAGAGTAGCTTTTAAAATCTGGGAAGGAAATTTCGGAAGAAACTGCTGAGAATTTAATATGGTAATTAGAATATCTCTGGTTTTTGAGTCAAAAATTGTTTTGTAATTGCGCGATTGCTACGTGTAAAGAGCTCTGATACATGGAACTTGACTAAGTTGGGTCTGTACATTTTTTCTTATGAAAGTACACGAATTTTCTAGAATTTTACCCGTTAAATAATCATATAATAATTCACTAATTTGTAAAAATTATCCTTTTTAAGTTTAGAATTCTATACAAAATCTAAAGAAAATAATACAAGATTCTTATTGTTGGACTAAATCTAAAAAAAATTTGATTTAATGATAGTGGGCATTGAGTTGACTAGTTAATTCTGGTCAAATTAACGAAGGGAAACAAGTAGTTTGACCAAGTCAAGTCCCCTTATATACTGCACAATCCTGCTATTTTTTAGTATTTTAAATTAAAGATTGACCAAAGTCCCCCCACTTAGTGATGTTTGGGATGACGACTTTGTCATAACCGACGTCAGCAGTGAAATATTATTACAGAAAAAAAAGTCAATTTGATCTGCTACTCAGTCGTTGACCCAAGCCTTTTCAACCTTCATTTGAATGATTCTTATACTAAATATGAATATGGAACCCAGTTGGTTGGTCCAAACTACAAAGAAATAAGTTGATTTTCCTTAGTTAACATTTTATACATGAAATTTTATTTGATCTCTCCAAATTACAAGTGAATCCATTGAATTACATATTTTTAACAATTACAAATTATGGTATTAATAAATTTTAATTAATTAAAATAATAAAATAATATTATACTAATAAAAAAAATTTCTTCAAACCATCCTACTATTATGAAAAAAAAAATTAAAACATTTTACCACATTTGTTTTAGGAATGTTACCAATTAATTTTTATAAAATTTATTATTTAAGGAAATTAACTCATATTATTTTTTCTTTCATAAATCTTACCCCTTTTTTTCTCCAAATTATACTATTCGAGATTAGTAATTTCTACAATTAAAATGATAACTTCTAATATTTTTACAATAATATTATTTTTATAAATAAGCATGGTTTCGAGTAAGAAAATTGTATTAGAAAAATTAAATATATTTTCTTCGGCTTGCTTGTACTACACAACCTATAAATAGAAAGCAAATTCTCTCTAAGAAAGAAACAAAAGCTAGAAAACAGAAGCTGAAATATAGAAGCTTTGAAATTGAGAGAAATCTGAAGAATATAAAAAATCTGTCGTTTTGGCTCTTCCTCTTATCAAAGTCCATTCTGAAAATTCAAAGGCTTCTGAAGAAAAATTCAGAAGCCATCGGAAGAATTCCATTGTTATTTGACAGATCGAGATCAAGCCACCGACCCTCAAGAAGTTGAATCCATTTCAAGATTAACCCAAAATACCTATTGAAGAAATTCAAATCCATTGGATCGAGTTCAAGCAAAAAAAAGCCTTCGAGCTCACGCTGGATTGAATCAGCAGACCCATAGAAATAGGACCCTATAAAAAATATTTATAATTTATTTATACATAATATATTTTCTTTGTAATTTTTGATTTTACAAAAAATACAAGAAAAATTTGTTTATAAATTTTGGCACGCCTAGTGGGAAAATTTCTACTGCTCATCCGTCAAGATCTTCAATGGAGTCAAAGAAGGATGCTATCAAAGTTGATTCAAAGAACGTTGCTGCAGACCATAGTATCAACAAAGTTGATTCAAAGAATGTTGCTGCAAACATGCGTGTTAGCATTCTGATGTTTAAAGCATATTATGGTCCTACCACTTGAAGCAAATGAAGAATGCTCATTGATTTGCAGAAGAAATCGATTAGTGATGCAGATTTGAAGTACAAAATCTGTGCTTTGATGTGGCTTCAATGCAGGATTAACCTAAAAATATTGTAGGTGGAATGGTGCATAAGAAGCTTGCAATGCTGGAAAACAAATATGGTGAGGATGAGTCAGATGAAGATGTTGATTCTCAGTGCCTCCCAATATGATCAAATAAGTAGCGACGATGACTATGAAAATTCATCTGCAAATATCTTTGTCATGCCTGTGATGATTGCGGACGCATCAACGGTAAAAGAGAAGTTGACAAATTTGAAAAAGTTGGTGGAAGACCTCACAATGCAGTCAACAAAGCAAGATCACATCCTTGCTCGATTGATGAACAACAATGGTAAGTCAAACCAACATGCACAAAAATGCATGGAGGAGACAAACAAAGATGTCACCTTCAATCAAAAAGAAGAATCCAATGATCTTGGAGCAGTCAAAGTTGCTGAGAAACAATCTCAAGCTATTGATAGATCCAAAACAAATCAAGGGGATGAACAAAGTATCAAGGCCAATAAAAAACGTGAAATTCATGTTGGACAACAACAAAGTAGGAGCAATATTTCATTCAAATTTGAAAATAAAGAGTCAACCTCAACTGTTGACGATACTTGAATCAAATCATGGAAAAACCTCCTAGACACACGAGGTTAAACTACATTGTTACTCCTTAATAAGAGTATAAACTATCTCCATAGTATAGATGCAAAATTCTGCTAGATTCACGAGGATAAACTGCATTGTTACTCTTTGACACGAGTATAAAACTATCTACAATTGATGAAAGCTCCTTGACACGAGTACAAAATTATCTAAAATTGGTGAAGGCTCCTTGACATGGTGTAAAACTGTCTGCAATTGATAAAATAAAGACTCCTTGGCACGAGTGTAAACTAACTATGATGAAATGATGAAGTGAAGACTCGACATGAGTGTAAACTATTTGTGATAAAATGATGAAGTGAAGACTCCTTAGCACGAGATTAAACTATTCATATGTTATTGCAAGAATGCTCTTTGACGCACGAGCTAAAACTGCATTGTTTCTCCTAGATGCATGAGGTTAAACTATACGTTACTCCTTGATAAGAGTGTAAACTATCGAAAAATTGAAAGAACTCCTTGACACGAGTGTAAATTGTCTATATGATGAAAGAAGACTCTTTGACACAAGTATAAATTTTTTACCATTGTTGAAGAAGATTCCTTGGTACGAGTGTAAATTATCTAGATTATGAAAGAAAACTCCTTGACACAAATATAAATTATTTACCAATGATGAAAAAGGTTCATTGGCATGAGTGTAAACTGTCTACATTGATGAAAGAAGATTTTTTGACACATGTATAAATTTTCTACAAAGTTAAAGAAGACTCTTTGACACGAGTGTCTACATGATGAAAGAAGACTCCTTGACACGAGTATAAATTATCTACAAGTTGAAAGAAGACTCATTGATACGAGTATAAACTATCTTCATGATATTGATACAAAGATGCTCATTGACACACTAGCTAAAACTGCATGTTACTCCTTTGATGCATGAGTTTAAATTGCAATTTTGAACTATGTTTCGCTTGATTCCTCTGTGGGATACGTATGTAGCTTGGATAAGTTTTAAGTTCAGACATAGAAAAAAATAAATGCAACAAGGTTGTTGGGAAAGAAAAGTAGTAAAGAACTGCAATAAAAAGCAAGAAAAATGCAGCAAGCTCCTGAGAAAAAACCAGTAAGAATCATCAGGAAAAAGAAAAAATTGTAAAAAAAATGCAGGAAAAAGAATTATAGAAAAAACTGCAGAGAAAAAAAGAGTACTAAAGAAATGCTGCAAACCAAAATTACGAAAAATAACAGCTTTATTAATCTCAATTCTTTTATGCAATATATTTGTTTTTATATTTATGAGATTAAATAAAAAATTTCAAATAATTAAGGGGCATGGTCCTTGAAAAATAAAGGATGTGCTGATAAAGATTGATGTTGAAGAAATTCAAGTCGACGTTAGCAAAATTGGTGGTGACAACAACATTGATAAATATCAGCACCGTTGGCGACAATAAATATTAGCATAGTTGACGACAAATGACAATATTGTTGGCAACAATAAAGAACAACATTGTTGATGAAGACACATTTTTTTAACTTATTCCCGATGCAAAGTCTTTAACATTAGAAACAAGTCTCAAAAGTGCAATTTGTAGTTGTTAGATGAGTGGCACGTGACAACTTAATTACAATTGATATTCATCCTCTTCACCTATAAATAGATGACAAATTCTCCATAAGAAAGGAATAGAAGACATAAACTAAGATGTAGAAGCTCTGAGTCAAGAAGAAGATTTGAAACTCAGAAAAATCTAAAGAATACCAAAACACTATTGTTTTGGCTCTTCCTCTCATCGAAGTCCATTACGAGAAATTCAAAGGCCTCTAAAGAATAATTCATAAGCCCACAGAAGAAATGCATAATTGTTGGACAGATCGAGATCAAGCTAACGACCATCGAGAAGTTAAATTGATTCCGAGATTAGCCCAAAACGTCCCTCCTCGGAGAAATTGAATCTATTGAATTGAGTTCAAACCCAAAAAAGCCATCGAGCCCACGATGGATCGAATCAGCAGATTCATAAAAATAGAATCCTATAAAAGATATTTGTAATTTATTCACACCTAGTATGTTTTCCTTATAATTTTTGATAAACTAGGAAATACAAAAAGTATATATATATATATATATATATATATATATATGTTTACAATTTATTTGTTTTTTTTGTTATCCTTTAATTTTATTTTTTTGGATAAACTAATAATATTCATAATAAAATGGATTTTTTTTAAAAATACCTATATGACTTACATGACTTTCGTCTTTAACATGTCTCAAATTCATGACTTTTCATCCGAGCAACTCTTTCTCTACAAATGAAATTTTTTTAAGAGTAAAAACCTTTTACAATCTTTTTTACAAAATAGATTTTGCTTAAAAAAACAAAATAGATTAAATGAATTGATTATTTTATATATTTTCAAAATGAAATATTAGAATATATTGCTGGTAATACATAATAAATACTTTTATGACTTAAAAATTAGAAAAATAAATAAATTAATTAATATAAAAAAATTCCCTTAATCACTAGGAAGAATCTATACAATTATGTATGAATGAATTTAGCTACTATAAATGGATAAGAAAAAAAGTAGGGTAACCAAAAGTTACGAGGGGTTTGGAAAGAATTTGTTAAGAGGTGGTGGACCATGAAATAAATATTCTTTTAGAAGGGTAAAAAATTTCTATTTAATGCATATATTAAAAAATAAATATATTTTTTTGTTATAAATCTATTATTATATTAATATCTATTGAGATATCCCGTACTGTTATCTCTATATTCCTACTTTATCTAGGGTTGTATCTCTACTTTATCTAAGATTTTATCCCTATAAACAGAGAGTTTCATAGAAGGATTATATACAAGTCTTGTATCAGAGAATATATCAATAAAATGCTCTCTATTTTTCTCCCTATATTGTCTTTATATTCTCTTTATTTTAGTAGTTTCATAACAAGTTATTAGCACAAATCTCTACTATTAAGTAAAGTTTTAAGGTTTAAGAATTATCATCAAGAAACACGAGTCTCTACTATTGAGTCAATTTTTAAGTTCTACAAATATTAATGAGAAGGCGAGATATTTAATAAGTTTTTTTTAAGGTTTAAAAATATCATCAGAAAGGAAAGGTGAGATATTTTCAATTCCTTGATTCAGAAATTTATGAACACAATTTTATTCAATTTGATTTATGTGTGTTGGGCTTACTGATGTGAAGTGAGTAATGATTTGTGAATTCTAATGTTTGATTGAAATTTTTTTATTTTAGAATTAATTGCTTTTAAGAGAATATGAGGTTTATTATTTTTAATTCTGATTGATGATTCTTCGAGAATTTTGTTAATTTGTGTAATATAATTAAAATTATTGAAATGTTCTTAGAAGTTTGTTAAGAGATTGAAATTGTTGTTTGGTTGTTAAATTTACTTTAATATTCAAATTTATGATAATTTGTTTCTTTTTAGGATTTTGTTGAATCCAATAATTGATGGTGACTATTAGGTATTAAGTTTTAAGAGTACAAGAGTAATTGATTAAAAAATTTATATTTTATTATTTATGTTTATAATTATTTTGTTAATATTATCTTTGCGATGAGAGGATGTGTTTGACCTGAAGTCACACATCGCTCGATCATTGAGCAGTTATTAAGCATTGGGCTTGATGCCTATTACTCAATGATATATTTTAAACTTGTGAGGTCCACCTGAAGTGGAAGAAAACAAATACTATTATTGGATATTTGTAACAAAGTTGTATGAAAGCCAAGTTTCTGAAACTTGTGGGTTAATGTTATTGAAATACATTTGACAATTAACTAGAAATTTATTGAATACATCTATAAGATATTTTATATATTATGATTTTAATAGACGCATCGAGTAGATGGTCTTGTGAATACTTATTAATTGAATCACAACCTGAAGTTTGTGATATGATTATAATAGACACATCTGGTAGATGGTCTTATAAATATTTATTAGTAACTCATAACCTGAAGTTTGTGAGATTATTGCTCAAATAATTTGATTATGAGCAATAATATATTGGATAATATTGTGATGACTATTGGTATAAGTGTATGTCTAATTGAGAGTGTAATTACGTACATCACTTAAATATGAGAAATATATTTCTCATTTGAATATGAGAGAAACAAGTGTTACAATGATAAATGGTACTGAAAATTTTCTGAAGAGCTCCAGAAGAGCTAATTTCTCATTTGAATATGAGAGAAACAAGTGTTACAATGATAAATGGTACTGAAAATTTTCTGAAGAGCTCCAGAAGAGCTAAATATAATATTACCGAGAGGAAATATGATTATTATTGATTTTTCTCCCAGTCTCTAAGGAATTTATTGAATTTTAGATATATCTAATGTAATGAATATCAGGTTAAGACTATGAAAGATAATTGCCATAAATATTTGGGCATGACTAAAATAACCTATAGTAATAAGTTTTTGTTATAAAAACTATCATCTCTTTTATGACTTTTATTATGCTAAAATTAATGTTATTGAGATGCATTTAGTAAACCAGAAGTTTACTAATCCTATTACTTTTAATATGACATGGTTGTTTGGTCATTTGAGATCAATTATGATGTGAAAAATAATTGATATTACACATGGTCATACTTTGATTTTGACTTTTTGTGAACTCATGTGTTGAATGTTTAAAAGAGTAAATTAATCGTAAGACCATCACCATTGAAAGTAGGAGTTGAAAGTCTTACGTTTCTAAAACGGATTCATGGAGATATACGTGGATTGATTAATCCACCATATGGGCAATCTAAATATTTTATGGTTTAAATTGATGCAGTGACTTATGATCACATTTTTGTTTATTATCAATTTGCAGCCTGAAGTCTGCGAGGTTACTTACCCAAATAATTTGTTTGAGAATGCAATCTCTTAATAATTCTATTAAACGAATTCGTTTAGATAATGATGACAAATTTTATTGAAATATATTTGATTCTTATTGAAAAATAATTGTTGAACATTCATGAGTTCATATACACACGCAAAATGATCTAGTTTGAATTACTTATTTTATATGCTGAAACACTTGTGCATTAATGCCATAAAGTTATCGTAAATTTTCTCCATTATATTTAGCTTTTAGCTTAATATTTTTTATTTGAGAATTTTTGGATGTGGCGTATATGTTCCAATTGAACCAATCCTATGGATAAAGATTATGTTTGAAAGCTTTTAACTTTATTCTTTTATGGGAAATAATGAATCGATTGACAAATTATTTTATTATTCATGAAAGTGAAGTTAATAAAATTTATGATCCCTGAAGAGGTCATATTGTGTAAATATTTTTGTCCATGATTGTGATAATAGATTTCAATATATTTATATGGTCGTGATGCATTTGGCTATTATATAGTAATTATTGAGAAAAAAATTAAGTGCCAAAATATGAATAACCACTTGGAGTGGAAAAGGACACTGACCATTGGAAAATATATTTATATTATTATATTATGTTTGATATGCTATCCTATATTATTTATTTAATATTTTATTATCTATATGATATTTAATTTATATAGATAGATATTTATTATTTATCACATGAAGTGGTAAAGGGGTAGTATTTTAATACCCTTTCCACCCGAAGTGGGTCAAAGCGGACAATAATTGAATTGTTTATGACATCCTATTTATTATAAGGTATCTTGAATATTTGATGATGAGATATTTTACTAGCACGATCTGCTGATGCCATTTTGATGAGAATTTGTTTCCCAAATTAGGGGGAGAAAGTAAATGACATAAAATAAAATTTGTGTGAAAAATATTTTTGTGGCATTTAGATTCACACACACAAGTGTGAGTGAATTGAAAGTTCAAATTAACTGCTATATTCTTTTGTTGACTCCTGAAGAGTCACTAAATTGTATATTTGAGCTATAGATGCTCCTATACGAATAGAAGTCCCTGAAAGATAAAATGAAAATCATATAGTCGTTGAATAAAAAACACGCCAGAAGCGTGGACGACCCCTTGATGCTAAAGATAAAATTCTTTGAAAGAAAAGAAGATTAAATGACCGAGAAGATCATATTGAAGAAATTGAAAAAAGAAAAATCAAGGAACAACTAATGAAAAGATTCTAGTTACAAATGATGAAGAGAATTTGAAATCTCTATTAATTTTACCACTTATGATAAAAGTTGGGATTAAAGAGAAATACTTGGTAATATTTTTGTATAATGCAGCCCTTAATGTTTTCAGGATAATGAGGATCTTGATCTTTTATTAGTTGAAGAATATGAGCATAGAATTGATTGTCGTCAATAGAAAGATGCGACTTAAATTCGCTTGCAAAACGAGATTATTTCAAACCTATAGTCCAAACGCTAAAGAGTGTAAAACCTGTTGGTTATAAATGGGTAATTGTGCGAAAGTAAAATAAGAATAATGAAGTCGTAAGATATAAAGCACGACTAGGCGCACCAAGGCTTTTTGCAAAAGTCAGGTATCAACTATGATAAAATTATTTATGCTATTACACTCTGATATCTTATAAAGTTTGACAATTCATGAAAAATAGACATGCGTTTAATAGATATTGTTATAACTTATCTATATAGCCTTGGAAATAAAATTTATATGAAAATCTCTGAAGAATTAAAGGCTTATAACCGTTCTCGTGAGAATTATTCTATAAAATTATAGAAATTATTATATGGACTCAAAGAATCTAAACACATGTAGTGAATTTTTATTGAAATTGGGATATGAGAATGACCAAATTGTCCATGCATTTTTATTGAGAAATCAGAATGTGATTTGTAATTCTTGTTTATATATATATATATATATATATATATATATATATATATATATATATATATTATATATGTTGACGATATTAATCTCATTGGAACCCCGAAAGAGTTCGGAAAAGCTACAGATTGCTTAAAGCCAGAATTTGAAGTTAGAGATTTTTGGAAAAATCAAAGTTTTCTCTTGGCTATAGATTGAACATATAAAAGATGGAATCTTTATTCATCAGTCAACATATACAATTAAAGTTTTGAAAATATTTTTCATGGACAAAGCATATTCATTTAGTATTTCAATGATTGTGAGATCAATAGAAGTAAATAAATATATTTTTAGACCTTGAGAAAATGATGAAGAACTATTTGGTCTTGAAGTACCATATTTGAGAGTTATTGGTGTACTAATATATCTTGCAAATAACACATAAAAATATAGTATTTTTTATAAATTGCTAGCACGATTTAGTTTTTCACCAACATGATGACATTGGAATGATATTAAACATGTCATTCGATACCTCCAAAGACCTATTGGCATCAGATTATATAAGGTCAATAATTATATTAGGAGTTGTGGTTTATCATCTAGAAGAGAGATTCCAACTCCTCTGTATAAAGATAATGTAGCTTGTATAGCTCAGTTGAAAGGAGGATATATCAAAGGAGATAACACCAAAGGGTAAACTATCACAGATGCACCTCTTAAATGTGAAAATTCAACTTTTGCACCTCAAAGATTTTTTGTACATAAAATGCCCCTAACGTTTCAAAAAGTCCCACTACATGCACCTCTGTTAAGTCAAACTGTTAGTGACTCAATTTTGCCGTTAGTCAACCTTTTTTCACTATTTAATATTATTCCAATTAAGGGCATTTTTGTCCATTTTTTTAAATTTTTAAAAATTTTTTTTTTCTTTCATTCTTCTTCCTCTTTTCTCTCTCTTCCTTCTTTCTGCTCCATTAATATAATTTTTTTTTCTCTCTTCCTTCTTTCTGTCTCCATTAATATAATTTTTTTCTCTCTCTTCCTTCTTTCTCTCTCCATTAATTTAATTTTTTTTCTCTCTCTTCCTTCTTTCTCTCTCCTTCTTCCTCCTCATTTCTCTCTTCTCTCCTTTTTCTTCCAATACATTGTTGAAGGTGGCAGGAAACCAAGGGTGGAGACATTCTACGAACTCCTGGGTTACAATTTCCAAATGGTTTTCATGTTAAAATCTCAGAAAAAGTCGAAGATGCTCGAGAATCAACATAATACATCAAATGAAATCAGTCAGGCAAGGCATTTTTTGATGGCTAGAGGCAGATTATCAGTTTTACGTGCAGACATTTTGCAAGCTGCAAAGATATGATAAACAACACAACAAAAAAGGGGTAAGACTCGAAGAGGAGAAACAGCTAAATGCTTCTTCCTTCCAGCCACTGAGGTACTTGAGGGAATTTTGCTCAAGATACTTGTCAATTTTGTCACCTATACATTTCTTTGTCCAAATATGAGAAAGCAGTAGAATTAGGGACATCAAAAGAAAAAAAAAGAGATTAAAACAAAAGGATATAGCCCTCTCTAGTATAATACATCTCGTCAGTGTAAACTTTGTCTCAAATGTAAGATATTACTTGTTACAACTAATATACATATATTGGCAACAGCAACAACAACATTTCTTCCGACTGATCCCACATTTTTCTGCAAAATACTAAAATAAAATAATGTGCATTGCAAACCCAATTCCATTCACCCCACCTTTCACCTTGTATTATCCACAAAAAGGATGAAAATCAATACACAGAAGAAAAAACGGAGGTTCTGGATTAATCCAAATCATTCTTTCCTCTTCCTATGAATATTGTAGTAGGCATTATCCAAGAAACGATATTTATGCTTGGAGTACTTCTTGCGACCTTCATCCCTATTTCTGGTACTTCAGGTAATTCTTTTTGAGGTATCTCTTTGTTTTAGTATACGCGGACTAACTCTCTCATCGTCCCCTTTACTCACTGTTACTCTTCCTGGAATACCTGGAGTCCAGGTTCTTCTATGGTTGTGCCTGCGTTTGTGAACATGTGGAAGATGATAGCGATAATCCATTCCTCCAATTACATTGTTGTGTCCACGAGGTTTATAATCTGTTTCTCCAAATACATTGCTGAGTCTGTGAGAAATACAAAGATCGGGAGAGAAATGAGGAGGAAGAAGGAGAGAGAAAGGAAGAAGAAAAAGAGAGAGAGAAAAGAGGAAGAGAGAGAAAAAATTAAATTAATAAAGAGAGAAAGAAGGAAGAGAGAGAAAAGAGGAAGAAGAAGGAAAGAAAAAAAAATTTTAAATTTTTTTTTAAAAATGGACAAAAATGTCTCTAATTGGAATAGTACTAAATAGTGAAAAAAGTCGACTAACGGTAAAATTGAGTCACTAACGGTTTGACTTAACAGAAGTGCATGTAGTGAGACGTTTTGAAACGTTAGAGGCATTCTATGTACAAAAAAATCTTTGATGTGCAAAAGTTGGATTTTCACCTTTAAGATGTGCATCTGGGATAGTTTACCCTAACACCAAAACACATTTAACCTAGAGTTTTCTTTACTCATGAATTTCGAAAGAATGTGAAATTGATGTGCTTCAAATACGATAATGCGATAATTTTGCAAATTTATTCACTAAGCATTTTCAAACGCAATCTTTAAAAAAATTGAGATATAAGGTTGGTTTGCGTAATTCAAAGATATTGAGAATTCATCTTATCAAGATGAGAAATTTACGCATAAAGAATAATGTACTCTTTTTTCCTTCACTAGAATTTTTTTTCATAGGGTTTTTATTTAGTAAGGTTTTAACGAAACATATTCTTTATGCAATAGACATTTAAGGGGAAGTGTTATGAATCCTGAGAATTCATTGATTTGAAGATATATTAAATTTAGTAGATGTCCATCGAATCAAATGATACAATATTTATTGTACAATGGATATTCAAGGAGGAGTGTTATAAATCTATTATTATGTGAGTGTTATAAACCTATTAATTATTATGTGAATATCCAATGAGATATCCCGTATATCCTATCACTATATTCCTACTTTATCTAGAGTTGTATCCCTACTTTATATAAAATTTTATCCCTATAAATAGAGAGTTTCATTAAAAGGATTATATAAAATCTTGTATTAGAGAATATATCAATAAAATGTTTCTACTTTTCTCTCTATATTGTCTTTATATTCTCTTTATTTTAATAGTTTAATAACATTTTCTTCATATTTTTTTATATGAATTTAGTAGATTATGTATAAGAACTTGTTTTATCTACCAAATAAAAATAAAATTAATTTTTTGCCAATTATGTATATTTTTAATATTTATAAGGATAAATGTGATATTTTGTTTTATATCAAGTGAAGTGTATTAAACTTAAAGTTACAATTGAAGAAATCGGAATAGATGGAGTAAAAATGGAGAAAGTTGGGAGAAGAATAAGAACTAACAACCAAAAAGGGTCGAAAATAAAAGCTTTGTTCATATTTTCTTTTTTTATGTAAAAAATATCCATGAAATTTATCGCGATGCACGTGATAATAGAATGAAAAAAAAGTTAACAAAATATGTACATTTTTTAATTTATGAAGAGTGTAAATGTTCAACAAAGAAAAAACTCGTTGTTTTTATTTATTTGTTCCTTTTTAAATTGAAAAAAAAAGTTAAAATGCTAAATTTGAATAATTATTATTATATTAACATAATTTATTTATATTTTTTAAATTTTAAAATATATTTATCTATATTTTGAATTTATTATCTTTAAATTTTTTTTTAAAAAAATGTAGAAATATTCGTAAAAAGAACAGTGTTTTCTGCAGCTGCAAACATTTATGCATACTTATCTTAAATATACGAAAAGAAAAAACGAAAAATATAAACAAAACGATAACTTTTCCCAAGGGAAGAATAAAAGAAACAAAAAAAAAAAAATTTCACCTTTTGGGCAACAATTCGTCCAATTGGGAGATTTAAAAACCTTGTTTCCACAAAAGGCAACAGAAAATCCAACGAGATAGTTTAAGGATCAATCAACATCATCAATAGATCAAAAGCAAGAAAAAACCCAAAATTTTGCGGCGATACGATTCACTAGTTTCATCTGGGTTCGTTGTTCAGTATGCCGATAAGCTGATGTAATAATTCAAGAAAGCTTCTTGTTCACGTTGGCTTGCAATTTGTATGCTTACAGCATTAGGAAGAGTTTGAGAATTCAATGGGTCGCTCTCGTGGAAATTTTCATTCCGAGGAAGATCCCAGCCAAAGGTTCTATGTTAATCCCTTTCTTGAATTCTTCCCCTTTCCTTCTCGTTGGGTTTTAGTTGTTTAAGTTGACAAGAGATTTTTCTTGTAATTGGGATTTGCCTAATTGTTTGTTTCCTTTGCTGTTTTTTGCATAAACTCAATTTTTCTTTTTAATTTTTTTTAAATTTTTTAAAATTTTTTTTTTATGGGAATTAAGTGAGAATGGTGTTGTGTTAGCAATATCTTTATTTAGTGTTTTCGAGCAGTTTTCTGGTACTCCTTAGTGTAGACATTGCCGGAATTTCAGTTTGCGGGAACCTTTGAGGGTTCTCTAAGGCTGTGTACCTAGCCCTTCCATAATGTCTTTGGCTTAGCATGCATAAGCAGCACCTGCCAATTATGCTGTGGGCAGAGGTTTTTTTGGTCTCTTACTTTTATGGTTTGGATGTGTGTGTGTGTGTTTTTTTTTTTTTCAATTTTCAGTTTTTATCCTTGTGTTAGATGTATTGCTTGGGTCTCTTTGGACCTCAGTCAGGTTTCTGCACAAGGGTGCATAGGGGAGCTTAATACCTTCTAAAACCAAAATTCAGTAATTGCTCAACTTTTAGATTTAAGGCTATGGAGTAGTCATTGCTCTTATCAAGAATCAAACTGGAACATGTCGCCTTGTAATTTCCTTTCAAATGTTAATTCACTGATGAGTTGAAAGTTCTTTAGTGGTAGTTTTAGGTATGATTTGGTTTGAGATTGTTAAGCTCATTTTTCACTTGATGCAGATCAAGGAGAAGAAAGAATGCGGCAAATGGAGAAAACATAGAGTCAGTTGGTTCAGGTACTGTGTTACTTGCTGTATAATGCAACATATACTGGGACACTGTTCTTGTGAATTATCTATTATTAACTGTCTGGTTTCCCCTGAATTATGTTGCACTGAGTTTCTATCTTGCTGGGCCTCTTTTTGTTTCGTCTGCTCTAGAATGATTATGTAGTTAGCTATGAAGTTGATTTATAAAAAATGCCTTTTAATGGAAAAAACATAGAATTGCCACTGATGTGGTATTTTAGCTGTTCAATACTCACTCCATACTACAGGAGCTTGGGAAAGCCCCTGGCTGCCCCCACCCTCTCTAAGAACAGGAAAGCAAGACATAAACGAAAAAGAATAAGTTAGTGGAGCTAGGCAGAAATCCATGACGAAGAAATTGATGTTTCTTTTTATTATCTTTAATTGCTTATTGTTTCCCTCATTCATCTTTTTTTCCCATGGTTATCAGTTCAAGGGACAGGGGAAGGGAAAAGGGCTCTATATCACTGCAACTACTGTAACAAAGATATCACAGGAAGAATGCGTATCAAATGTGCAGTATGTTCTGATTTTGACTTGTGCATAGAATGCTTCTCTGTTGGTGCTGAAGTACATCCCCACAAAAGCAGTCACCCCTACAGGGTCATGGTCAGTAATTTTAATGTGAAATCAGATCTCATTCGAATTTTGTTTTGTACTTCGTTATGTTTGTATATTTGATAAAGATTTAAATGACACCTAGAGCATTTCAAGCCCACAGTTTGCATTTATTTGTTATGCGGACTATGTGGAAAGTTTATACTTTGACGGATATTAATTATGGTGGCTGTTGCAATGGATCTGGCCAAATTTTCCACAAGGTGTGGATGTTCACTAGTCACGTTATTATCTTAGACAATGCTGTAAGTTGATTTGATGCCTCACCGCTAACTATAAACATAATAATGGTTGCTTTTCTGTTCTTCACTGTATTCACAAACTGCCTTCTTCTTGATATTCTATGCTCATTATCTGACTGCAGTAGGATGATGTGTATTTGGTTATGTGAATTTTCTTTCCAATCGCTAGCTATAAGCTTCTTTCGGAATATTGTTATCAGTGTTCTATTGATCCGCTTTCCTGCTACTTGATAGGATGTCCTGTCCTTCCCGCTTATCTGTCCAGAATGGAAAGCTGATGAAGAAATTCTACTTCTTGAGGTGCTTTCGAATACTTTATTCCTTCAAATACTTTACAGGTTCTTGATGTACAAATTACATTTGCTGCTTTCCTTGTGTAAAATTCTTAACTGAAGTAATAAACTGACTTAGTTTCTCTTTCTATGATCCATGCGATTTACCATTATCAGGGGATTGAAATGTATGGCATGGGGAACTGGACAGAAATTGGGGAGCATGTTGGAACAAAGACAAAGGAAATGTGCATTGAGCACTACCGGAATGCATACCTAAACTCTCCATGCTTTCCTCTCCCAGTATGTCTGACATCATAAAGTTATTTTTAGGCTTCTTCATATTGCTATATTACTGAAGCACTAATCTTTTACTAGGATATGACTCATGTTATTGGAAAAAATAGAAAGGAACTCCTTGCAATGGCTAAAGGACATATTGAAGAGAAGAAAGGTCAGTAATTTCTTTTTGTTTTTCTTTGTTTTTCTTGTTGTATTTTATTTTGCTTACCTCCAGTAATTTTTTAGTTTTGAACTATGTTTAGCTCATGAGATTTATGTTTGCATTTGATGTATGTCTCAGAAATTATATCTTCTCTCTGTAAAGATTATTTGGTTTAGTAATTCTACAGAAAACTTAAATCATTACCCATGGAGGAACCCATTAAAATAAAAGAAAGACAAGGAAACTATCAATGAGGAGAGGAGGCAGCATTTTTCTAAAATTGTGTGTTCTCCATGTTTCTTCATCAAGACATTTTGCTAACATTGGTTACTTGTGATAATTATAGGACTTTCTTTGCTTGGAGAGTTTGCACCAAAAGATGAATCTCCATTTTCTCCTTCAAGAGTCAAGTATGGTTCCTTCTTATTTTTCACCGACATCATACTTTTTATCTTCAGGATCTTCTTGGTCTAATTTTTCCGTATAAATTTGATTAGAGTTGAGGAGTCACTTAAAAGCAGTCCCTCAAGTCGATTACCATCAGGTGCAACTGCTGGTAAGATAAAACACACTTTTCATTAGCCATGCCCAATTTTCATTGTTCTCTATTGTTATCAACTGAAATTGATTTTCTGGTACAAGATAAGCTTCTTATTATGAGAATGTTTTGAAATTTCAAAGACTATTCTTATACCATGATTTCTACAGGAAAAACAGCTAAGGAAAAGGCTTCAAATAGTGTCCAGGTCAAGGATCAGCCAGATTCTCTGAAACCAGATGGTGGGACTCTATCGTAGTTCTTGAATTATTTTCTGTTGCAGTTAGTTATGGGATTTTGTTTTTTCTCACAAAAAACGAAACTCTTATGGAAACATATTTTGATATTCTCATGGATTGTCTATCAGGTAGGAATGCTGATAATAAAGAAAAAACTTGTAAGTTGGAAGGTTCATCCTTGAAGGACACAGGTGGGTATAACATTAAAAGGCAAGAATTTGACCCCGAATATGACAATGATGCCGAGCATTTACTAGCTGACATGGAATTCAAGGAAAATGATACTGAGGAGGAACGTGAAATAAAGTTACGTGTTCTGCGTATTTATTCAAAGAGGTAAACATTCAATAGTAAATTATAAGATATAGAAGTGTCAACTGCCTTTAGCAAACTTCAATAATCTCGTATGGTTTGAAACAGTAGAAATCACCTCCTATACTTATGGATGTAAACAAACTGGTTTAGAAGAAGGGCATATATTTCAGGTTCCAGGACAAGACAAAAATCCCTTATAGCTTAAAAAAGTGGTGTATATCTTAAAGTAAGGAAATCGGTAAAATTCATCTTTAGGTGTCGTTTATAGCTTCACAATTACATATTCTCAAACATAATCATGCATATCTGACTAATATCAAATTAGATGTATTATTTCTTTCTTGGATTATTTTTAGGATGTTCGTTTTGGTGTTTAAAATTTTCTACTTTGTTGTGTGTTTGTGCCATGAGTATAAAGTTGCATTTCCAGAAGTGTTTTTGTGGTGAGATTATTTTTTGCCAATTTATATTGAGGAATGAAATAAATGTCATGTTCAGTGCATTGTTTAATGGTTTGATTTTTGCATGTACTCCTAACTTTGTTGTTCTTCCTTCTCCCTGAGCCTATGTTCTACTGAATTTTCTCTTCTTATTATATAAATTTTGAAATTAATTACTGTTTATATTTGCAGGCTTGATGAGAGAAAACGCAGGAAGGATTTTATTCTGGATAGAAACTTGCTCCATCAGAACTCATTTGAGAAGGATTTATCTCAAGAAGAAAACTCTCTTTGCAGAAAATATGATGCCTTCATGCGTTTTCTTTCCAAGGAGGAGCACGAAGATTTCGTTAAGACTATTGTTTCTGAACATAGAATTATGAATAGGATCCAAGCACTTCAGGTATGCCATTTTCACAAAAGTTTTCCTTCGATTAACTAACCTCAAATATAATCTTCAGTACTTCATTTGAGAAAGGAAAAGAAAAAAACAAGTGTTCTTTGTTCTTCTGCATTATTTTTGTGACTGCTAATTATGAATGAAACAATTATATATAAAAATTGCGTTGCTGAGCATACTTAACTTGAAACAAAAACTCATGCAGGAAGCACATGCTGCTGGTTGTCATTCAACAGCTGAAGCTGATCGATACCATGAACAGAAACGAAAAAGGGAAACTGAAGAAAATGGATCCAGAAAGGAAAGTCGTCAAGATGGCGGAATCAGTAGTAGAGACATTCTTAATTCATCTATTCCTTCTGCAGACCTAACCAATACATATTCCAGTCAAAGAATCACATACCAGCCAAATCGAGGATCTTTTACTGATTTGGATCCAATGGACTGTCCTGCAGCAGAATTTTTATCTGCACCAGTAAGCATTATTTCGAGTTTTGTTTGAAAGACTAGTTTTCTGGTGGTGTGATCATGTTTTTTTTTTTTTGTTTTTCTTGGACTAACAGGAGAAGCGATTGTGTCGCGAAAACAACATATCTCCTCAGCAGTACCTTAAAATGCAGGAAGTCATGACAATGCAAATCTTCCATGGCAATATTACCAAGAGATCAGATGCCTACTCCCTTTTCAAAACTGAACCAGCCAAGATTGACAAAGTATATGATCTTCTTTTGAAGAAGGGCATTGTCCCATACTGATTTCTCAGACATGTCCATCCATAAATATGCATCATTTTCTGACTTTTACTATATATATATATATATATATTTTTTTTAACTTATAAATTCTTTTCTCCCCCTCCTTTTCTAGTCCAAAAGAGAGCGTGTAAAATAGTTCACTATTTTTCTAATAGCTGCATTGTTTTTGTAAGGAAAACACAACTATAGAAAGTAAAATGTGACCAAATATTTCCATATATTTTTCCTCTCAGATATATCTTTAGTTGTAACTAATTTTGAGGGGTTCCAAATTATTGTACCAAAAGCCCCTCGACAAATAAGAATTGCTGTTTACACGCTCAATAACAGCAGCTAATATTTAAAAAATCAGAAAATAAAAAAAGGAAGTTGCTGTCCAAATAAACCATAGAAAATTTTGTCCAAATAATAGTTCATTTTAAGATAATAGAATCCATAAATCCAGTTAAAGAAAAACACAAACAAAATAACCTCCCATCATCTCAGAAATAAAGCAAAAGAAAAGGGTAAAAGGATCAGTCAACAAGTCTATACACTACCAAAATGTAGTGTCCAAAACTAATAATAATAATAATAATCATGAGAGATTATTATTATTCCATGCGCTGCTTCCCCATATGATCGAATATAGGTTGTGCACAGAATCATGAGCAGCCCAGAAGCCGACGTTTCTTTGGATGAAGGCAAGTGCGGGGAGCTGTATATCCAGTGTATGTGATTGAAACAGCTGGCTTAATTGTTTGCATATCATCTTTTGGAGCTTCTGCCCGAACAGGAGGCGACTCGATTGGACGTTTCTTTGGATGAAGGCAAGTACGGGGAGCTGTATATCCAGTGTATGTGATTGAAACAGCTGGCTTAATTGTTTGCATATCATCTTTTGGAGCTTCTGCCCGAACAGGAGGCGACTCGATTGGAGCTGATGAATAATAAGGCTTGGGAATGGGATTTGAGTACTTCATATTTTGGCCAATAGTTGAAGCAATAGTTGAAGCAATGAAAGAGTGTATTTCAGGGTTTCCTTTTATCTCCACCCACTTCTCATTTATCCATTCTCTGGAAATTCTCAACTCCTTTCTTTTGAAGCTCAAGAACTTGTTTTCACCTTCAAAAGAAAAAAACAATCATAGGATTATTAGTGTCTTAGAAAATGTAATAAAAGAAGTGGCATAGAGATATAGAAATAATTATTACCAGGAAGAAAAACCTTAACATTAGTATCAGCTCTGGATTTGTCAAATCCCACCACAACGCATTCCCACCACCCATCTCCCCACCATGCATCAACAGCATCTCCAATCTCAAAAGAACAATTTAATAAAGAAAGATGCTTTGGAGGCCATGGCCTGACTGTCAACCGCCCTGCACATCTCATCTTCAGCTTATCAGGAGTTGCCTCTCTGGATGCAGCCACCCATTCCTGTACCAGAAAAAGTCAACAATAGTACAAAATAGTTGACTATATAGTCGTAGCATTGACTTGACTTCACTTGTGATCTAAATTGTAACAAAGAAACTAATTAATCTCAAAAGACAAAAGATGCAAGAAAGAAGATTTGAATGTTAATTTATCCAAGGTACCTCCAACTTTCCAGATTTATCACTATCTGGGACATCATAGTATTGAACTTTGATGCGATTATCAGGTGATGTCTGGAGTATCTTGCATCTGAACCAGCAGCCTCGAAAGCCACTGTCCTGGCAGAGAAGCTCTATATTTTTTTCCTCCTCCTCTTCTTCTTCTTCCTCGTACTCGTACCCGTCCTCATCATCAAATTCTAAGTCAGAGGGCTTAGATCCAACAAGCATAATCTTAATCCTACGTGGTTCCTGAACTTGTTCACGTCTTTCTCCCTGATTCCTAACAATGGAATTAGATTGGCTACTGCTACCACTACCACTACCATCTTTGTTCAGACCACTCCTTCGATTCCTTAAACTCCAAGTAAGTAGTAGTTTCTTGGGTGGTTCCTCCTCATCACTTTCTCTAGCTTCATTCAATCTTGGAAATTTGAATTGACCACAGAGACGTTCCAATGCAGATAGTATTGGTTGATTGTCATAGCCACGCAATTTCCTCATCGAAAAGGGCCTAACTTTCTTGTTCTTGATCAATTGCCTATGGCACATAAAAGTTCCTCCAGATGACAAATTGTTGTCCGGTGGAATAAGAAAAGCAGCCAAACATTTCTCATAATGACTTGGACTTAACACGGCACCAACTTGATCGACATACTCTACACCTATCACCTCAACATCAGAAGTGATAAATACTTCCTCAGGATGTACATTTATCTGAGGAGTTACTAATTCCTTCACTTCCCTGTTGTGGCAAAACCACCGAACTTGGATCTTTTTCTCTTTGCTCATTTCTTCCTCGTACATATCTTCCAAGTACCCAAGGTAGTGTCTTTCTTCATCCTCATGCATAATGAATACAAAAGAACGAACCTGTAACCAAATAAATATGACTCTTTTAATTAAGTAGATTATCCATAAGGCAAATTGGCATATTCATCCCTTATAATTAATTATGAGTAATTCACGAAATTTAGGAATTAATTTAATTAAAAATTTATAATAGGGACTCATAATTTGGGTACTAAATATGCCACTGCTTGCTTACTGGTATCATCTTCCCATTTCTTGAAAGGGCTGGATAATGCAGATGCTGCTTTTTGCAGGGAGAAGCTTCGCCTAGCCAAACAACATTTGAGCTTTGGACCTTCAATTTTCTGATAATTTTGACCTGAATTTAATCACATTTTTCTCTAAGTAATTCAATGGAAGAACCAAATTTCAAAATATATTTATACATAAATTAACAATATTGTTATTACCTCATCCTTTCTACTCCTCCTCCTCCTCATATTCTCACAACCACAAAACAAACAACTTAAAGAAGTTTCCGTTGCCTGAGAATGGTGAGAAAATAAATTTGAGTTTAATTCACAATTCTTCATAGCTTGCTGAAAAGGCATATTATTGAACACAATACCAAATTAACTCTTTTGTATCAAAATAATAATTTAACTCCATTTTAACATAATTAAACACCAATTGAGAAAGGATCCAAATTCAGACATACATTACATTTAATTTTTCAACACAAAATTTGTTTTTGCTAACATATCCTCCTTCAACTAACAATTAGATTGCTATAAATACTCGACAATAACAAAAATTTGAGAAATTGTAGTGAAATATTAATATGAAAAAATGTCAAAGATACAATAGGTAAAATGTCTTTGTATATATTGCCTTCCTTCACCAAAACTAACCTGGATAGATTGGTGTTCTCCTGCAAAACTAAATAATCAACATAAAAGAAGCTTCCTTTATTAGATTGGCCACAAAAACCTAGAGATAAGTCCATACACAATTGGAGCAAGAGTTAAGTAAGATATATACCAATGACTTGATAACATTGAAGACGAATACAAACTTTTGCTTCCAAAAGGTCAACTAGTACATAGAGGATTAAATCAATTTCATATAATTTGAGCATTTTTCTTTCAACAACAATCTCACAAAATTTTATTTATTTTCCCACAAGTTAATTTTCAGGAAGAAAATTTTGAACAAGTGATATATGACCCATAAAAAAATACAAGTTATGATAATAAAAAACGATATACGAATGAACTTGAAAGATATAAAAGCATAATAAGTAATTGTATATAAAAGTATAACAAGTAATTGTATATAAGACCACATCCAATCTTAAAATCAATCCACAAGTGAT
The DNA here is from genome assembly GCA_027405835.1 of Asclepias syriaca. Taxonomy (NCBI): domain Eukaryota; kingdom Viridiplantae; phylum Streptophyta; class Magnoliopsida; order Gentianales; family Apocynaceae; genus Asclepias; species Asclepias syriaca. The sequence goes on from CM049924.1 coordinate 10,494,518, forward strand.
GATAACAAAAAACGATATACGATGGATTTAAAAGATATAAAAACATAACAAGTAATTGTATATACGACCACATCCAATCTTGAAATCAATCCAACCAAAGTCAATTTAAGTGCTCATCAATCAAGAAATTTAACGGAATGATAGATAAAAAAATAAATCTCTATCGTTCATGATACATCAAAGAAAATTATTTTTTAAAATTCAGATTAAAGAACATCTAAGTAAATTTTTTTTTATAAAAAACCCCTAAAACAAAATGGAATAAGATATCCTGAAATGAAATTACTTTTAAAATTCAGATTTAAAAAAAATTATTAAAAAAAAAAAGAAAAGAAAAAAGAAAGAAAGAAGAACAACCTCTCAAGCAAGGTAGAACTGGAGAACCAGTAAATTGAAGATGTTAACATTTATATATCAATCTTTATACATAGAATTCATGTAAAAGATACGACGGACAGATCAAGGAAAGTGCGATACAGTAAAGCACATTAAATGCTAGAGAATCCTTAAAATGACAATACAATTTTGATTGTTGACACGTGACGATTTCTTATTGGTTTATTTTGAAAGCGTTTCTTTCCGTTTTTCGTTTTTAACTTACAATAAGAAATATATAAATTTTTCTTCTCATAATAAATAAATAAAAAAAATTACTATAAGAAGTCTTTCCATTTCGTTCTTTCTCATATGAAGTTCAAAATATCGATTCACAAAAATTATTTTTGAGAATTAGTGATAAACAATATATATTAAATGTTAATTCTAATCCTCCTTGCTTTCCACAATTCACACCAAATTTTATGACGATTGCTGACACATTACGATTTTTGATTAGTTTATTTTGAAAGCGTTTTTTTTATTTTTCGTTTTTAACTTACAATAAAAAATATATAAATTTTTTCTTCAAATAAATAAATAAATAAAGTTACTATAAGAAATCTTTTCATTTCATTCTTTGTCATATCATACGAAGTTCAAATTATCGATTCACAAAAATTATTTTTGAGAATTAATGATAAACAATACATATTAAATGTTAATTCTAATCCTCCTTGCTTTCCACAATTCACACCAAATTTTATGACGTTTGCTGACGCATGCCGATTTCTCATTAGTTTATTTTAAAAGCATTTTTTTTTGTTTTTCGTTTTTAACTTATAATAAAAAATATATAATTTTTTTCTTCAAATAATAAATAAATAAATAAAGTTACTATAAGAAATCTTTCCATTTCATTCTTTGTCATATTATATGAAGTTCAAACTATCGATTCACAAAAAATATTTTTAAGAGTTAGTGATAAACAATTAATTCTAATCCTCTTTGCTTTCCACAATTCATACCAAATTTTATGATGATTCTGTTCTCAACACATGTCTAGTTGACAAACCAAAAAAATAATGTATAAGCTTTATTTGTCATTTCATTTGTAATCTTGCTAGCAAATTGGCCTTGAATGTTTAAAATCCTTCATTTTCAGTCTTATTTAAGTAGAATTTTAAATCCATCTGCACATTCACTTATGAAATGGCTACATTTCATGGATCCTATGTTTAATTTTCATAGTTGGAAATATTTTTCAATACTTTTGATTATTTTGTAAGTGTATATTTATTTTTTTTAAAATCAACTGACACTTAATCCATCTTCATTTAAACTAATCTAAATTATGAGAAGTCTATATTTATTTAAGAATTGTGGAAAAAAAAAATTAAATTTGTTTCTACAAATAGTTCTATTAGTAAATTATTTTGGACATCAAAATTCATTTTTCTCAGTAAATTAAATAAAATATTCTAATCTACATTCTAGAAAAATTCTCCAGTTCAATCTTCTATTTATTTACTTTTTGTTTGATTAGTCATAATTCTTTAATAATAAATAAATTAATGCATTATTTATATTTTATTCCCTTAAATGGGTTATTTTATTTAAACTAGTGTATCTATTAAATTTTAAAAGGATTTTTATCCATTTTATATCTTTTTAAATACAATTATTTAATGTAATGATATTTATTTTTGTTGAATTTTAATTTTAAGATATTTGTGAACAACGTCAAAATAATTGTATCTTGAAGTGAGAAGGAATATGGAAAGACAAGAAGACCCTTTAAGTTTAATAGTATATTAGATACATTAAAAAAAAGTGGTGAAATTGATAAAATTTAATGGAAAGAATTAATTTAAAGAAAACGTAATAAGTAAATTTAATTTTAAACAAATATATGTTTGACAAATTTAGTTTTAAATTTCTTTTTTTTACTTTTCAAATTTCAAACTAATTTGGTATTTATTTTTTAAATAATAATAAAAAGAAATTATATGTATATCCAATTAATATTTCTTTGGATTTGAAATTAGTTGGAGGTTAAAAAGAAATTATAAAAAAAAAACGCAAGTCCATCAATTGTGAAAAAATCTTCTGGATGGGCTATAACTATTGGACTTAGCAACCCGAAAGGTCCATTTTGTAATTGTCTTCACTGCGAAAATTGTAAAATGAGATAAGACAATAGATAATCACAACTTTTGGTTTCATATACCTCCTTACATTTTTCTCTCTCTATAAATTTTATTATCAATCAGGTCAATATATATATATTGATTCGTCAAAAATCGGTCTGACGTCACGTATTAATTAACTCGCGTCGTATGATGTTCTCTTTCTGGCAAATACCACTATCCGGGTTGTTTATGTGTCATGGGAGAATAGCTACCTTGCAACGGTATGCCTGCAAAATAGAAAAGTTCACGCGGATGATGGAAGGTCTCCGATAAACCCTCAGATGGTAAAGTCAGTGATTTGACTATAAGGTAGATAATTTGACAGAGATTAGTTGAGTAATCTGGCCTTACCCTCCTTACCTTCATGGGGGTCGTATTTATAGGGGATAAACTGCCCTAGAAATAGGTAGGTCGGGTGATATGTTACGGAGAATCTAGTGGTTACCAGATTTTGAGGAAAAGATATGATATCCCCCTCTTTAGAAAGACATTGGGGAGGATCTTTGATTGAGATCCATTGTGGAGTCAAATGTTGATCTTCAGAGACGGTTTTAGAAGTGTGATCGATTAGCGGATCTACCGTGAAGTGACCAGTGCGTGGTCTACTCCCGCGGACGTCGCTGACATCGCCCTTTAGATAAGGCGGGGTAGCAGCTTAGTCAATAGTGGGAAATTGGCGTATTGCGGAGTGGGATGCTTCGTCATGCCAGATGGATCGACATGTCGGCCCGGTGGGCCACACTTGTCTTGTATAATTTGATTTGTCAGCATGGAGGTATTTTCGTACCTCTCAGTGGCCCCTCGTCGAAGCATAAGAGAGGAAAGCTCTTCTGTTTTGACGCGTTTTCACGACTACCGCCATGGGTGAGGGTTTATTCTGCAGACTCAGTCCCCTTGGAGGGGCAAGCGAAGTCCTTGGTGATGGCTTGTTCTCCTAATGAGGAGTTTGACACCTACAGTGGCGGTTCGGTTATCGAGAAGCCAGTATGTAATTGTGTGTGCAGAGGTGGAATGGCATCACTCGCACTTCCCCATGCGCGGGTAATGATGGCGCCACACGTGGGAGTCACTGACTTGATGTTTGGTGTGACTGCAACCCGGCTGGGGTCGGGTTCGGGCGAAGCTTGTTGGGGAAGCTTCCCCGTTTTTTGAAATTAACTCCCTCCTTACTTCTAAAAATAGCCCGCTCGTTTCCTTTGGAAGGACTTTTGCCTTTCCTTCTCAAACTCTCTGCGAAACCTTTGCATTTCCTTTCCAAGTTTCCTGAAAAACTTTCCGCTATCTCTGCTTCCTTGCATTCCGTCGGTGATTCTAGCAAGCCTTTCTCACCATCTTCCATCATCTCAGGTAATGGGGGGTATCATTATCGTCGGTTTTTCTGTTCTTCTGCTATTATCGCTTTTTTTTTGTTGTTTGGGAGTTTTCGGGTGTTCGAGCTTCGACCGAAGGTCCTTCTCCGACCTGACTATCCCCGTGGCTACCCTTTTGAACCCTAGGGTGCCTAGGACTACCGATGGCGGAGTGACTGCCACAAGTCTGTCTACTAGAGACTCGTCTGACCCTAGTATCCTCGAAGGTGAGGATGCGTACTCCGACCATTCCGAAGAGCTCCCAAAAACCAAAAACTAGTTGGCGAGGGACTTCGCCTTAAAAAATAACACTATTAGCCTAGACCTTCCCTTGTTGTCCACCGAAATAGACCGGAGTAAATTTAGGTTGATTCATCTTCGGGCATGCGGGGCCATGTCTGACTCTTATGTACACATCCCATACGACCATTTCCTTTCTGGCCTTAGTCTGCCCTTGGACCCCGCCTTCTACGACTTCCTAAACCTGGTTAAGTGTTAACCTGCCCATGTTCATCCAAACGGAGTTCGGTACTTTGTTTCCCTTACTGTGTTGTGTAGGAGAATAGGTGTAGAAGTCTCCGAACTGTTGTTGAGAACCTTTTTTACTGTCCTTCGTATGAATAACCTTACCCTATCACTTCGACCTCGTCCGAGCGTAGTTACCCTTTTTGAGCCCCCCTCTGAATAAGTTAGGGCAATGGAGAGAGAAGTGGGTTTGTGTGGAGTCCCGAACGGGCTTCCCATTTTACCCCAAGTGTAAGGCACTTCGCACCTGGTCTCCTGTGAAGAGGAATACCAAGTATTTTGATTCCGATAGGAAGTTCCTGGACTATATCCGGAGTGAATTAGGAGACAGCCCTAAGACCCAATCTAAAATCTTCTTGACTAGCGAACTTATCGCTAATGAGAGTCGATACGCTTGTGAGATAGGCGGGCCGGTGGTGGATAACTGGCGGAGAGAGCTGGGACTCAAAGATAATGAGGAGTACCCAGTGTGGAGGCTGCACCTGGGGAGGGTATTTTCGAATGAGTGTCCGGGGTGCTCCAATCCACGGAGTGCGGGCTGTCCCGTGGCGAAGGGTAGAATGGGCTTTATGTTCTGGGTCGTTTAACTTGTTTTTTATTTTGGTCTTCATTTATTAACCTCTTTTTGTTTGATCTCGACAGATATGCCGATGAATTTCCTTGAACGCCGTAAAGCGGACATGTGGGCTCGGGGTGCTGCCATGCAGCAAGCTGCTGTGAACCCGGTTCGTGCTGTGGACCGGACAGCCATCTCAACAGCAGCAGGGACTGCGTCAGCTGATACTGCGAGTCCCTCTGCTTCGGCCCGTTCGCCTGTTGGGCACTCTCCACAGCCACCTCGGCCGCTGGATCGGTCAAAGGGGAAGGAGCCCCTACGTTCTACTGCTTCGGTGAAGCGTACGCGTGATGGGGACGAACCAGAGCCAACCAAAAAGAGGACTTCGCAGGGTATCAGACTGTCGGAGTCCTCGGTGCTCAGAGAAGTTGCACCTGCAACGACGCAACAAGTGGCCCTCTGGGAGTCACAAGGTGGAGGCTCTCCTAGGACTTCGTCTTGTCCTTGGACCCAGGATGGTTTTAAGGCGCTGGACTCTCGGAGGGAGTTGGAAAGCTTGGCCCTCAAAATCCAACGAGCTTCGCCTCCCCTGACGAACCTTCCATTGTCCAACCATAGGTCGGGGAGGCTTTTTGGGAAAGCTGTCCTGTACAGGGCCATGGACTCAGACCTGTCGTAGAACCTTCGGTGGGTTGCCATGGGTGTGGAGGACACCGTTGGGTACATCATGGCCCACTTATCTCAGGTATGGTAGCATGACGAAGTGGTCGTACTTCTTCTTGTTTTTTGTTAACCTTTTTCTCATCCTCTTATCTGTTGTCTTAGGTCTCTGCCTACATCACCACCTCTTTAGGGTTGTATCTTCGGCCAACACTTCGCGAGCTCTGGTAGTGTCCTTGGAGAAGAAGTGTGTGGAATTGGAGAATCAGCTCTCCGCCAAGGACCAGGCTCTGGACACCACAGAGGGAAAGCTCCGTTCAGCCGAAGAGAATGTGGCTTTGGTTGTTACGGAGAAGGACAAGCAGTCTTCTGATATGATATCCTTATGACGGGCAAATAAGGATCTGAAGGTCCAACTCCGCGACCTCGATAAGCGGCTGAAGGAGAAGGGTCGAAGAGACGAGCAACTGAGTCCAGGGTGGCCTACCTGGAGTCTGGAGAGTATACTGCCCAGGTAGTGGACGTGTACCGGGGCTTTGAGGAGTATGGTGATGAAGTGTACAAGCAGGCTAGCGGCTTCTATGAGCGGGGTTGTGCTCATGCACTTCGCTCACTCCATCACCTTGTTCCTGACAAGACTCTGCTGTGTAGGATCTTTGAGGGTTCCTATTCCAACCCAGACTTCAGGAGTGGGTGCGACTTCGTCCCTTTCACGGAGAGTGAACTGGCAGAGATTGCTGCCTATGACCAGAAGGAGGGAAGGCAGTGGAGTCCGCCTACGCATGTTCACCCCTCTCTGGAAGAGCTGTGTGAGAGGTGGAGGGGGGAAGCTGAGGAGGGGGAAGTCGCTGCAACTGAGGCCACTCCAGTTGCATTTTTTGCCCCGACTGATACTCCAATGGCCTCCAAAGAGCCCGCTGTGGCAGCAGAGCCCGAGGTGACCGAGAGGGCTATAATTGTTGTAGATGTGGAGGGCTCGACCGAAGTGGTTCCTCCTTCGGTCGATGCTCCCCTCTCGGTGTAATAGTTTTTGTATATATGTATTTTTCATTAATGATCAATGAAGTTTGTTTATTGTCTGAACCTCTTCTTTTTACTTTGCATTGTCATAACACGGTATTTGTTAATGAGCACTTCGCCGCTTCCATTTGCTTAATAACCCGAGTAAGTAACTTGGACCTTTAAGTAAAAGTAACTTGAACCTTTAATAAGTAACTGAAACCCTTAATAAGTAACCGAAGCCTTTAAGTGTGGTGACTCCGGTAACCATAAACCCAGTTTGAACACTTAAAAGTCATGGTGCTTCGCCAAAGAGTAATATGATATTTAAAATAATAGCTCGAATCCAAAGTTAAATCACTTCGGTATAGTATGATGACTTCGACGAGTAAACGAAGGGAAGATATAATGACCTATCTTGTGATGAGTTATTTTCATACTTGGTCTTAGTGCGGAGTGTTTATTGATGGGATGACTTTGCTGTAGGATTTGGGAGAATTCAGACGAAGTATTTCTTCAAGTGGTTGGCGTGCCAGGGGTTGGGAAGCGTTTTTCCCTCATGGTCCATGAGGTGAAATGTTCCCTGGCGTACTTCATCTTTGATCAGGTACGAACCTTCCCAATTCGGCGTGAGTTTGTTTGCTGTGATAAGTTTGGCGGTCCCCTCGATCTTTCTGAGTACCCAGTCTCCGACGCCTAACGATCTTTTAGCAAAATTTTTGTCGTGGGTGAGTTTGGTTGTTAGCTTGAATTTTTCTACTCTGAGCCAGGCAGTTACTCGTTTTTCTTCTAGCAGGTCCAAATCTAAGCAGTGTTGGCATTTGTTACTGTCCTCAGCGTATGCAGAAATTATGTAGGATGGGAGTGCGAGCTCGGCTGGTGAGACTGCCTCTGATCCAAAAACAAGGGCATAAGCTGTTTCTCCTGTGGGGCCCCTAGCCGAAGTTTGCACTGCCCATAATGCGGCCGGGAGTTCATCAACCCGTTTGTTGGACTTCCCTTCCAGACTCTTTTTCAGTGCGGTAAGGACCAATTTGTTGGCAGCTTTGGCTTGTCCGTTTCCTTGGGGGTGTGTAACAGACGATTTCCAGTGTTTGATCCCTAGGCGGGAGACTTCGCCGTAAATTTGGTGGCGAACTGAGTGCTGTGGTCAGAAATAATGGCTTGTACTCCATACCGGCACATGACAAAGTCGTGGAGGAAGTTGAGTGTATTTTCCTCCGTGGGCGAGGCCAGGGGCTTCGCTTTGATCCATTTGGAGAAGTAATCCATGACCACGATCAAGGACTCGTGATTCCCACGGGCATTGGGGAATTTACCCATTAGGTCGATTCCCCACATGTCGAAGGGCCAGGCTGCTAGTACAGGGGTTTGTGGTACTAACGGTAAGCGGGAAATTTTGTCGAACTTTTGGCAAGTGTCGTAATGTTTTACGTAGTTTTCCACATCTTTCCGCAGTGTCATCCAATAATAGCCTTGGTTGATCAGTTTTTCTGCCAGGGGTCTTGATCCGAGTTGTCCACCGCAGACCTTTATGTAATTCTTCTAGAATTTCCCGAGTGAGGCTAGGCGGGACACAACGGAGGAGTGGTTTGGAGAAAGAGCGGCAATACAAGATATTGTTGAGCACTGTGTACCGGGCCGCTCGTTTGCAGATTTGCCGGGCTTTAGCCTTATTCTCCGGTAGGATATTTGAGGATATGAAGTCCTTTAGCTCGTCGACCCACGTAGGGGAGTCGAGGTCGAAGTTAGAACCGGGGAGATGTGTTCCGGAGCGGAGAGTCGATCTACCGGGACTCCTAAGTTATTGGGAGCCTCTCCGGATGCTATCTTGGCTAGTTTGTCCGCCACTTCGTTGTTGCTGCGAGCCACCTTCGCCAGGGCGAAGTGTTGAAACTGGGCGGCCAGTTGGGATACTCTTTCGGCGTAGCCTTTTAGGTTGTCAGAATTGATTGTGAATTCACTGTTAACCTATCCCACTACAACCTGGGAGTCGCTGAAGACTTTGAGTGATCTTACTCCTGAGTCTAAGGCCCACTGCATTCCGATTACCAGGGCCTCGTACTCCGCCTGATTGTTAGACAGTGGGTAGTCGAGCCGAATGCTTCAAAACTCTTCGTGCTGCCCAGAGGGTGATTTTATGGTGGCCCCCTTTGCGTTTACTGCTCCGTCGACCATAATTGTCCATGCCTCGTTCACTGGGGGGGGGGGGGTGAATGTTGTTCCTTCGTCGGGGGTGGCTTCGGAGAAGGACAGTTCGGCCAAAAAATCTGATAGAGCCTGGGCCTTTATCGCAGTTCGGGGTGCGAAGGTTAGGTCCAAGCCGCAGAGTTCAATGGACCACCTAAGCATCCTCCCTGATTGGTCCAACTTGTGAAAAATCTGCTTCAGAGGGTGGTTGGTATAGACGACCACGGAGTGGGATTCAAAGTACGCTCGGAGCTTCCGAGTGCTGAAGACCAGAGCGTAGGCTAATTTTTCAATGTACGTGTAGCGTACTTCGGCATCCCTTAGTACTCGGCTCACGAAGTAGATAGGAAGCTGTCGGCCGTCCGTCTCCTAGATTAGGGTAGACGCGACTGTTTGTTGCGAGGCTAACAAGTATAGGTACAGGACTTCGCCTGGTGTGGGTGCACTTAGCAGTGGCGGGTCTGCCAAGTAGTTTTTTAAATCTTCCCAGACCTTAGTGCATTCCTCGCTCCACCAGAAGGTCTTTCCGACAGTCTTTAAGGCTTTAAAAAATTGCATACACCTCTCGGCAGACTTGGACATGAATCTCCATAGGGCGGCGATGCAGCCATTGAGTCGCTGTATGTCCTTGATACATCAGGGCTCGGCTAAGTCCCGTACCGCTTCGATCTTGCAAGGGTTAGCTTCGATGCCACGTTCTGACATCACAAAGCTGAGGAACTTCCCTGATTTCACTCCGAACATGCACTTCGCTGGGTTTAGCTTTAGTCTATACTCCGAGAGGGTGGCGAATGTTTCCTCTAAGTCGTCTAAGTAAGAATGGCCTCATTTGGTCTTGACGACTGATACGCGAAAATCGTATCACCTTTTTAGCATGTTTTTACGTATGAATTTGGGTGAAATCAAGGGCAATTTGATCTTGATTGTGCATTATTCACTTAATTTCACAGTTTTTATGATTTTTGGAAGTGTCAGGTGCAAAGTAGACGAAAACAGCAAATTTTGGGGCAAAAACACAATTTTTGGAAATGTTGACTCGGTCAAAGGTCCGGGACGGGCGTCCCGAACCAGGGACGGGCGTCCCGACCAAGCCAAGCCAGAGGGACGGGCGTCCAGCACCAGGGACGGGCGTCCCGACCTGGTCAACAAACCAGGACGGGCGTCCCGAGCCGCCAGAAGCTGTCCCACATCGAATTTTTCAGAGATTTTCACTCCGGGAAGCTGCTATAAATACCCCAGGCCTCCAGCAGTTGAATTCATTCCTCTCCACTAGATTTGAGTCATTTAGTGGTGTCCAGTGTACAATTCTCTAGTACACAACTCACTCAGAGACTCGGATCTCAGTTTTCTTTCTTGTTAGTGTTTTGTTTTAGTTTCTGAGAAATAGTCTCAGATCTTAGGTTTCTATAGATAGGTTCGTTTCTGGTATTCATAGAATACCCGGGATTTTGTTAGGAGATCCTAAGAGGGCTCTAGGCATTCGAAGAGTCAGTCCACAGGGCTGGGCTTAAGCTGGGTATTAAGGTAAAGCCCAGTTACTATGCTGAGGAAGCGTCCTCCGACGGTTCTGGCGAGCTGAGTCGGGTCAAGCAATACGGCATATACAGCAGTACGCTCCATCGGCGAGACTTCGTGAAGGGTGAATTCTTTATGGCATCGGTCCCCCTGTCCCTCTCTTATATGTTGTTATTGTGTTTGTCCAAATAACTGTTTGAATACCAGATTATGTTTTTTGAATATTTTGTTATTTATGTTGAAGTATTATGTTTTTCTAGAAATGGCCACCTGCTTAAATATCCATTATGTCTGCATGTTTATTGCCGTTCTTTTAAACTGAAATTAGGGTTATAGACAATTCCTAACCACGGTCTATTCATAACCTGTTTAGTTTAACAGGCATCAATTAGTATTGGTGTCTGCCATACTAGATAAAATAATCTGCGGAACACCCCGTTGGTTGAAAGTAGTCTAGGTAGGCTGAGTAGAGTTTTATGCCGGCGGTTATGCGACGAGCAGTATGATCCCCAAAGTGACATAGGGCGGTCATTGCTGACTTTAGTCCGAGCCGTGAGTAGGGCCGTTACCCTTAACGGTGGGGCGGTAGCGTAGAAACTCAGATGTGGTAGCCTTTAGACACAGAGCATAATTGCAATCCAGGCCAAGACATGTCTAAAACACTCGAATATAGGTCAATCAACGTATTGTAACAGTATAACATAAAATCAGGATCTAATCTTTAAAACACTTTCAGGTTTAGCTAGACTTAAACCTAGTGGAGAATGAATCACCCTCTCATCAAAATTATTGATGAAGATTGCATAACTGGATTATAAGATAAGAGTTAGGAAGAAAGGCTAGTTACTACTAAGCCGTTGCCACTTCCCTGGGAGTACGATATTTATTTAATAAAATCGTAGATACTTTCCAACAAACTAGCTACACGATAGGTACTCTGCCTTAGGTTCTGGCTGATTAAGTGACACCATAGAGACTAAATGTGACAATTAGTCAATCACAGTCCTTAATTATTCATAATCAACATAGGGTAAAATAACACCTATTTAGCACATCGGTCGGAAACGCATCAGATTTTTGGCGACATTGCCGGGGAAATATCATAATGAATTTAGGATTATTGGCCACAATTCTAGAAACTTATGATAGGTAGCGGTAGTAACCTAGACTTTTGACTTACACTTATCTTATACTAGTTAGACAATCACTTTCCTAAATATAGGATTATCATAACTAATTAATTTTAGATAATATCTGGAATTAAGACACTTAGGATAATCAAATTTTAGAAAATTATTCTAAAACCATATTAAGGAAATTTACCTGCTTTCTAAATTAAACATAAAAAGAAAAAAAAATGTTAAAAATTTAAAATCCCAAAAAGAATGTATCTTTCTTGCTCAACGGTGAGTTGTTCCTTTTTCCCTATCTCTTGTTTTTTTTAGTTGTTCTCTTAGTTGCTCTTTTTCGTGTTTTTCTTCCTTTATTTAATTTCGAAGAAATAAAAATGGAAATGAGGATAAAATATATTTTCTTCTGAGTTGTAAAATGTTGGCTTAGATTTTTATTGGGAAGAAACTCTATTTTAGAATTTTCTTAGAGTCATGCCGGCCTTATTAGGATGAGTTATGAAATAGTTTTTCCTTAATAGCCAGACCTTTGAATGTTCTATTGGAAAAAGGATGTTCCTTTTGTTTTGCTGATGATTGCATGAGAATTTTTAAAACCAAAAGGAATTATTGCACCCATTATGACATCACCTGATTGAAATCTGCTTTTTGAATGAATATGTGATGTAGTAAGAATTGTTTTAGACAGAAACATGATAAGAAAGTTCATGTATGATAAATCCTGATCTTATCTAGTGTTGTCAAAAACAATAGGTTACACTGATCACTCTGAGATGTCTGTATTCAATAAAACTGATACTGAACCATAATTGATTAAGTAAGGTTTTATTATTACTTGAGTTTGATATAGAATGAAGGGGTAAGAAAAAGGGTTGAAAATCTAGAAAGCAAACCATTGGTCTAGATTAGAAAACCCCGAGTTAGAGGCTAGTATAATACTGATAAAGTTTTGGATGAAAACTTATTTGCATTGTTTGCTATGTATAATAATTCTCATCTGTGGTTTATTGCAAATTATCTAGTCACTGAATAAGTTCCAAGTGATATGACTTATCAGCAAAAGAAGAAATTCTTTGCTGATTTGAAATATTACTATTGGGTAGTTTCTCTTCTATTTCAAATTTTTGCAGATCAGTTGATCAGAAGATGTGTCTCAGAAGATGAAGGACACAAGATTTTGGAGCATTGCCCTAAAGAATCTACGGGAGACCAATTGATGGCTATCAACACTGTCCGGAGAGTGTTGAAAGCAGGATCTTGTTGACCCACCATATTCAAGGACTTTTGTATCTCTGATACAATCCTGCGATGCTTACCATAGGTAACACATCTTCCAGAGATCATCTACCCCAGCGGCGTACACAGAATGTTGCAACCGTTGATATCAGGGGTATTTCGAATCCTTTTCTCTTTCTTCCTTTGAACATAATTACATCATAGTAGTCGTGGAACACTTTTCGAAAATAGCCTGAACCACAGGCATTACCTACTAATGATGTTAAAGTCATGTGCAGATTCTAGTTGTTTTCCAGATTCAGAGTGCCAATGTTTTAGGAAGAAATGTTCAGCCTGTGTATCAAATCTGTGAAGTTTGCTAAGTACCACACTTTAGCAGGGATTGCTATGGGAATGACTGACCATTCCAAAAGAGGTAGGAGTAGGTTACTGCAGAATGCTGCTCCAATGGGAAACACATACAATCCCAACTAGAGGAATCATACGGGATTTAGCTGAGGAGTAATTCGGAAGCTGGAAACTTTCAAAAGACACCACCACAGCGAAACCCACACTCGCAGAATCAACAGATGAGATACTGGCAACAATAAAAGCCAGACCAGTGCAAGCAAGTGCTCTACCAAGAGGTAACGAAGGGTCGAAGGATATAGAGGAATTTGGCGTTGTATCAGGAGCATAGCAATGGAGGAGCTTGCATCCCCTGCATACCAATCAGTTGTGAGAAACTTCCCCGAGGAAGTCTCAAATACTTGGGCCCAGATCTACACAACTGGAGCCCCCTACCACCACAGCTCTGCCAAAACTTCAGGTATCTTTTCTTCCATTCGAGACTTGCATGCCATACCTTCACTAACATTGGCAGGTAGGCACACCAATCCAAAGAAGTCTCATTCCTAGACAGGTTCCTTCTGGACACGTTGCTACGATTACGAGAAACTTTGCAAATGATTCGAGGAAGTAGTCCGTGGGGCTCGAACCATTCATCAAATGAATAGGCCACTACCTGGAGCTCGACAATGAAGGATCAGAGGTGACGTCATCCGTTCCAATATCTAGAGCTTACAGAGTCAAGAGCGCCTCAGTAATAGCACATGGCTAAGGTGACGAGCCAATTGACAGATCAGAGAAGACCCTTCTGCTCGCGACATGAAGGGAGTTTTTCTAATCCTCATGATCCTTTACTTTTATTTTCTTCATTTTTGTGTCCTGTTTTGTTATTTCTTTGGTTGTTTTATTTTCTCTCTTACCCTTAGTTAGTCAAATAAGTGTGGGGTAAGAGTTCTTTGTTTTGTTTTTGTTTCTTGTTTTCAAATAAGTGTGGGGTAATTAGATATGCATGAACACTGAGGACAGTGCCAGACTTAAGTGTGGGGTAGCAGTGCACGGTGCACTATAGCAGAGTGAAAAAATTTTCGCATGATTTTGCTTGTTTTCACGTACTTTCACACCCTTCCAAAAAAAAAATTTCAAAATTTTTCCGTCTTTCAGACGTCTAAATGCAGTATGCTTGGTTAAACAATTGCTTATGTCTATGATATGTAGGTAGTATGTTATGGTTAGTAGGAGATAATTGATAGCTATCTTGGACTAATTGATTAGGAATAGGGAATTCCTGATAACTGAGCACAACTTTGTCTGGATTAGAGACCTCAACCAATTACCTGTTCGAGACTTAACTAGATAAAATTAGACCAGTTGTGGGTATATTGGCAGTTAGGATGACTAAATGAGACTCTGAGCTAGAAGTGAAAAGAAATTAAAAGAAGTTAATCAAATAAGGGTAGTTTGCCAGCGACCTTCGCTACTCGAGCACCACTCTTTCGGGGAATTTAAAGCCTGATGCCCTAAGGTCGTATAGATCTGGGAGTCATCGGAGTGGGACTCGCTACATGGGTAGTTGAAGTTGACGTGTTCTAAGCAGACTCAAAATACCCTGAATCTATAAAATAACTAAATGCTAAAACATTAAAAATCTGATCACCAAAGCTCAGAACTCAAAAAGTTGTCTGTTGTTAATATGTCTAGCGATAGGTCGAAGTGTTATCTGGTAGTAGTTAAGACAAGAGTACATTGTGTTGACTATCTGGTCTGGACTAGTACACACACTACACATCAGGAAGACCCTGTGACTAAGAAAAAAGACCAACCTAGTTGTTGATTTGTTTTCTGCCTGATCATAACACGCTACTAAAAACATCTGAGACCTTGTCATAGCAACCTAACCAGACAGACCTGTATTAAGACTTGTCTGAAGAATTTTTGGAATAAAAACATGACTAGGAATTTAAGTAACTTCAGGTAGACTTTGCTTGAGGACAAGCAAAAGGCTAAGTGTGGGGTTATCTGATACGCGAAAATCGTATCACCTTTTTAGCATGTTTTTACGTATGAATTTGGGTGAAATCAAGGGCAATTTGATCTTGATTGTGCATTATTCACTTTATTTCATAGTTTTTATGATTTTTGGAAGTGTCAGGTGCAAAGTAGACGAAAACAACAAATTTTGGGGCAAAAATGCAATTTTTGGAAATGTTGACTCGGTCAAAGGTCCGGGACGGGCGTCCCGACCAAGCCAAGCCAGAGGGACGGGCGTCCAGCACCAGGGACGGGCGTCCCGACCTGGTCAACAGACCAGGACGGGCGTCCCAATCCGGGACGGGCGTCTCGAGCCGCCAGAAGCTGTCCCACATCGAATTTTTCAGAGATTTTCACTCCGGGAAGCTGCTATAAATACCACAGGCCTCCAGCAGTTGAATTCATTCCTCTCCACTCGATCTGAGTCATTTAGTGGTGTCCAGTGTACAATTCTCTAGTACACAACTCACTCAGAGACTCGGATCTCAGTTTTCTTTCTTGTTAGTGTTTTGTTTTAGTTTCTGAGAAATAGTCTCAGATCTTAGGTTTCTATAGATAGGTTCGTTTCTGGTATTCATAGAATACCCGGGATTTTGTTAGGAGATCCTAAGAGGGCTCTAGGCATTCGAAGAGTCAGTCCACAGGGCTGGGCTTAAGCTGGGTATTAAGGTAAAGCCCAGTACTAGCTGAGGAAGCGTCCTCCGACGGTTCTGGCGAGCAGAGTCGGGTCAAGCAATACGGCATATACAGCAGTACGCTCCATCGGCGAGACTTCGTGAAGGGTGAATTCTTTATGGCATCGGTCCCATGTCCCTCTCTTATATGTTGTTATGTGTTTGTCCAAATAACTGTTTGAATACCAGATTATGTTTTATGAATATTTGTTATTTATGTTGAAGTATTATGTTTTTCTAGAAATGGCCACCTGCTTAAATATCCATTATGTCTGCATGTTTATTGCCGTTCTTTTAAATTGAAATTAGGGTTATAGACAATTCCTAACCACGGTCTATTCGTAACCTGTTTAGTTTAACAGGCATCAATTAGTATTGGTGTCTGCCATACTAGATAAAATAATCTGCGGAACACCCCGTTGGTTGAAAGTAGTCTAGGTAGGCTGAGTAGAGTTTTATGCCAGCGGTTATGCGACGAGCAGTATGATCCCCAAAGTGACATAGGGCGGTCATTGCTGACTTTAGTCCGAGCCGTGAGTAGGGCCGTTACCCTTAACGGTGGGGCGGTAGCGTAGAAACTCAGATGTGGTAGCCTTTAGACACAGAGCATAATTGCAATCCAGGCCAAGACATGTCTAAAACACTCGAATATAGGTCAATCAACGTATTGTAACAGTATAACATAAAATCAGGATCTAATCTTTAAAACACTTTCAGGTTTAGCTAGACTTAAACCTAGTGGAGAATGAATCACCCTCTCATCAAAATTATTGATGAAGATTGCATAACTGGATTATAAGATAAGAGTTAGGAAGAAAGGCTAGTTACTACTAAGTCGTTGCCACTTCCCTGGGAGTACGATATTTATTTAATAAAATCGTAGATACTTTCCAACAAACTAGCTACACGATAGGTACTCTGCCTTAGGTTCTGGCTGATTAAGTGACACCATAGAGACTAAATGTGACAATTAGTCAATCACAGTCCTTAATTATTCATAATCAACATAGGGTAAAATAACACCTATTTAGCACATCGGTCGGAAACGCATCAACGACCATGTCATCCACGTACGTTTCCACGTTTCGGCCTATGTGTGTTCGCAGGATTTTGTTCATCATTCTTTGGTAAGTGGCTTCTGCGTTCTTGTGTCCGAACGACATCATATCGTAACATTAAATGGCTCATGTGGCCCGGAAAGAAGTGTGAATTTGATCCTGGGGCCTCATTCTGATTTGTTGATAGTCGGAGAACGCGTCCATGAAACTAAGAAATTCGTATCCCGACGTGGAGTCTACGAGAGCGTCTATGCGGGATAGGGGGTAGCAGTCTTTTGGGCATGCTTTGTTTAAGTATGTGTAGTCCACACACATTCTCCACTTCCCACTTGCCTTCTTGACCATCACCATGTTGGCTAGCCACGAAGGGTACTCGACTTCGCGAATGAACTTTGACTGCAGTAGCTTCTAGACTTCGACTTGCATTCCTTTGAGTTTGTCATCCCCGAACTGTCTGGGTTTTTGCTTGACTGGTTTAAATGTGGGGTTGATGTTGAACTTGTGCTCGGCAATGTCTGGGGAGATTCCGGGCATGTCCTGTGTACGCCAGGCGAAGTTGCGAAGGTGGGTAGAGAGGAACTGGATCATCTCTTCCTTCATTGGTGGTGTCATTTCGCTCCCTATTTGGACCTTTTGGTTGGGGTAGTCAGGGTGGATAGCGACTTCGTCAAACTCCTTTGTCTAGGGATTGTCCACGACTGGGGAGTATGTCGTATGGGCTAGGGCGGTGACTTCCACTGGCTTTCTGGTAGCTAAGATTGATCCGACTGTCGAGGGAGGCTGTTCGAGTTCCAAGTGCTGTCGGGATTTCATCATGTGAGTGAGTAGACTTTTGGGGCTGCTCTTGACGTATCCTAGGCCCCTCTGGTCGCGAATCGGACCTGTTGATGCGCAGTGGAGATGACAAGCTCGAAAGCTGCATGTGCCGGAGTTTTCAGAATAACATTGTAAGGGGAGTCAATGTCTACCATGTAGAATTTGATTTCTTCTTCTCGGGTGCAGGCGTCGGCGCCAAGGGTTACTTTGATCTTGACCGTCCCCTTCACATTGATTTTATGAGCGGTAAAGCCTTCCAGGACCATGTTACTGGGCTTCAAGTGGCTGTCATTCATTCCCATTTCCTTGAAGGACTTGTGGTACAGTATGTTCTTGGTGGCTCTGGTGTCGATCAGTACCCTTTTGACTCGGCACTTATCGATTCCTTGTTTGGTCATGCTGACTTCCAAGACGATGGGTGTGACGCGGGCCTCTCCGTTCAACTCGAGGTCTTGGTCAGAAAAGACGATCAGTTTGTGGGGGAATGTGTCGAAGTGGGGCCCGAGGGAGGGCTTACTCAAATTATAGATCTTTCGCTTTATTTTCCTGATGGATTCGTACTGAGGGGTTATGACCTCTATTACCCGTTTGGGCCTTCCCTCTGGCTGTTTGTCTTGCTCGTGCTCCCTCTGCTGCTCGCCTCGAGCTAGCCTCTCGATCATCCGCTTGAGCTGATAGCAGTTCTCGGTCGTGTGGCCATAGTCTTGATGAAAACCGCAGAACTTCGCGTTGTCCCAGATTGGTCGGCTGGGAGTTCCCGCAGGTGCGGGCTCACGCACTCTGAGCTTCTCCCTAACGGTGGCGACGAGGTTTTCCTTGGACTTCATCGGAGTGACCGCTTCCGTCCTTCGCGTCCTGTTCTTGCCCTGTCGGCCCTGGGGGATGTTTCTCTGTATCTCTCTTTTTTCCGGTAGTGTGATCCTTGAGAGCTTCCTTCGGCTAGGGTGACTTTTCGGGCTACGCTGAACACTTCGCCAATGGTTTCGGGCTTGCGAAGTTGGAGTTCAGTGTACAACATCTTCAACCGGAAGCTGCCTTTGAAGCAGGTGATCGCTGTGTCCTGGGTAATTCTGTTGATCTCGTCATGTACCTTCTTGAACCGCTCCAGGTATTCAAGTAGGGTTTCGTTATCCTGCTGTTTAACGTTGGCCAGGTCCCCTCTCGTCTTGGGAATTATACCCGCTGTGCTAAACTTATCTAGGAAAGCCTTCTCGAGTGTCCGCCAAGAGTCTATAGTACCTGGTTTCAGTGAGGTGAACCATGTCAAGGCCCTGTCAGATAGAGTGATGGGGACGACCTTGCATAGGATCGCTTCGTCGGTGGTCACAAGGCCCATGGAGGAACTGTGTCTGCAAATGTGCTCATGGGGTCTGCTTTGACCGGAGTATAAGACGAACGATGGAATTTTCAATTGTGGGTCTGGTACGGTGAAGTGGATCCATTCTGCGAAGGGTCCAGTATCGGTTGGACAGTTCTTATTTGTTTCGTTCCTCCTAGTTTGTTCTGGACTTCGCTAGCACCTGTTCATCTTTGGACGGTGCCCGTTGCGGCAACTCTTTTCCCTGTTTGGCTGGTTGGATGGTTGGCTCTCCCCCACTTCGTTGGTTGAGCGCAGCGGCTTCTTGGCGGCTGTATTCTGCCTACTCGCTCCATTCCTGGACCGCGGGGGTAGAGTCTCCGTGGGGTCTCGGTCATCATCGGGGAAGGGAGGGGGTGAAAGGCCTTGGAAACGATATGCGGAACAGAGTTGCCTCCATTATTTTGAGAGGTCACGCTTTGGTTTGAGCCATTTGATTTCTTTCCGTAAGTCCTCGACTTCCTCGGTTTCCGTTGAGGTGGTCCGCTTTCCGTTGAGGTGGTCGTGGAGGTCAGGCGACTTGTGGGGTGAGCCGCAGGGGCCTAAACGCTCAACGACTGACCGTGGTTGAGGACGATCGGGGGCGGAGGATTGAGCCGCGCGGTAAGTCTAATGGTGGGACATGGGAACTGTGGTATCGGGTAACTTCTATGATCGCGCGATCGCCGCGACATTTGAACGTAGGGTACTGAAAGTATTGAGAGGTGAAAAAGTAAGGTACTTACGAGTTCCCGGTAATGGAACCAAACTAATTCGTCAAAAATCAGTCTGACGCCACATGTCAATTAACCGGCGTCGTCTGATGCTCTCTCTCTTCCAAATACCACTATGCGTTGTTTATGTGTCATGGGAGAATAGCTACCTTGCGACGGTATGTCTGCAAAATAGAAAAGTTCACGCGGAGGGTGGAAGGTCTCCAATGAATCATCCGATGGTAAAGTCAGTGATTTGACTGTAGGGTAGATAATTTGACAGAGATTAGCTGAGTAATCTAGCCTTACCCTCCTTACCTTCATGGGGGTCATATTTATAGGGGATAAACCGCCCTAGAAATAGGTAGGTCGAGTGATTTGTTACGGAGAATCTGGTGGTTACTAGATTTTGTGGAAAAGATATGATATCCCCCTCTTTAGAAAGATGTTGGGGAGGATCTTTGACTGAGATCCATTGTGGAGTCAAATGTTGACCTTCAGAGACGGTTCTAGAAGTGTAATTGATCAACGAATCTACAGCGAAGTGACCAGTGCGTGGTCTACTCCCGAGGACGTCGCTGACTTCGACCTTTAGGTAAGGCGGGGTAGCAGCTTAGTCAATAGTGGGAAATTAGTGTATGGCAGAGTGGGATGCTTCGTCATGCCAGATGGATCGACATGTCGGCCCGGTGAGCCACACTTGTCTTGTATAATTTTATTTGTTAGCATGAGGGTATTTTCATACCTCTCAGTATATATAAATAAAAGTGTAAGAAGAAATTGAAATTTCAACTGAAGAAGCGGACAATATCAGTCATAGTGAAAAAGAATATTCAAAGCGGACAATCTCGCGTCCTCAATGAAGATTCGAGGATTCAGTTCAAGCACCCACAATCAATATGTAAATTATTAAAAACATTAAATACTAATACTAATACAAAATAACCTCCCTGATCATCTCAGAAATAAAGCAAAAGAAAAGGGTAAAAGGATCAGTTAACAAGTCTATACACTACCAAAATGTAGTGTCCGAAAATAATAATAATAATAATAATAATAATAATCATGAGAGATTATTATTATTCCATGCTGAAAGAAGACATGATAAAGAAATAGCATAAAGATTGAGACTTTTCTCATTGAATGCTATAATGTTTACAATGCATCAACCTATCACAAGGGAATGACTAGCTATATATACTAGCTTAGGAAACATCTAGAAAAGCTGCAAATAAACCCTACTCTACAAAATAAGCTCATTTTTATAGCTGTGATCCTAAATTGATTCATTGCCTTTTATAGGTGTGATCCTAAATTGATTCATTGCCTTTTACAGTTGTGATCCTAAATTGAGGCAATTACCTTTTACAGATGTGATCCTAAATTGAGGTAATTACCTTTTACAACTGTGATCCTAAATTGATTCATTGCCTTTTACTCCCCCTCAATTCTAGCTTCGGATGAGGAACCACTGTTAAATTGCTTCTCATTCGTGCGAAGAATTGTATACTTAATGCCTTAGTAAGAATGTCTGCCTTCTGATCAATAGAAGGAACATAATCAACTTGCACTAAACCTGTAACAACCTTTTCTCTAACAAAGTGGTAATCTAATTCAATGTGTTTTGTTCTTACATGGAGTATTGGATTGGATGACAAATATATGGCACTCTGGTTGTCTATCCAGATCCTTGGCACATGCTTATGTTCTTCTTTAAGCTCAGCAAGAAGATACCTTATCAATGAGATTTCAGAAATGACTTGAGCTAGGCTTCTATACTTAGCTTCAGTGCTAGATCTTGACACATTGTGTTGCTTCTTGCTTGACCAAGATACCAAGTTTCCTCCAACATACACACAATATCCTGATACTGACCTTCTATCATCAACATCAGCCCCTCAGTCACTGTCTGAGAAACCAACAACATTCAAGTTATGAGGTGTTTGTAACTTTAGTCCATAATGTAGTGTTCCTGCCAAATATCTTGGAATTCTCTTAACGGCTCTCCAGTGTGGCTCCAAAGGATTAGCCATGAATTGACTGACTTTACTCACTGCAAAACAGATTTCTAGTCTAGTGATGGTGACATAATGTAAAGCTCCCACTATACTTCTATACATTGATACATCCTTGATTTTATCTCCTTCAAACTTTGATAAATGGACAGATGTAACCATAGGTGTTGGAAAACTCTTAGTCTGCTCCATTTTTGCCCTTGAGAGAAGTTTTCTTATGTATTCCCTTTGACAGAGATGAAGTCCATTGTCAACCTTACTAACTTCTATCCCAAGAAAATGATGAACTTCTCCAAGGTCTTTGACAGAAAAACTTTGTTTAAACTTCTCTATGATCCTTTGTATTGCCTCATCACTACTTCCAATTATAAGGATGTCATCAACATATATCAGGACAAAAATTTTAACTCCACCTTTAATACTCAAAAATAATGAATTATCTGCCTTAGAGTGCACAAAACCAAAATTTGAAAGAGTTTCCTTCACCTTAGTGTACCAAGCTCTTGATGCTTGTTTAAGCCCATAAAGAGCTTTGTTTAACATGCATACCTGGCCATTTTCTTTCTCAAAACCTTCTGGCTGCCTCATGTATATTTCCTCTGTTAACTCTCCATTTAAGAAAGCATTGCTCACATCTAATTGTTTCACCTTCCAAGAATGAGCTAAAGCTACTGAAAGCATAACTCTTATTGTTGTAGGCTTCACAACAGGAGAAAAAGTTTCATGAAAGTCACATCCTGGAGTTTGAGTATATCCTTTATGTCTCTCCACCTTTCCTTCAGCATCTCTTTTTACCTTGAAAACCCATCTACATCCAACAACATTTGCTCCTTTAAGCAGAAAAGTAAGGGTCCATGTCTTATTTCCTAATAATGCCTCATATTCTTCCTTCATGGCTTTTCTCCAAACACTGTTAGTTGCCTCTTTAGCATTTCTTGGTTCAAGATCATCTGTAACTTCAACTGATAAGATTTTTGGCTTACACACCCCTCCTTTGGCTCTAGTCAGCATTGGATGCTGATTCTTTTGTGTAATTGATGGAGAATTATCAGGTGAACTGGACTGTACTGAGAATTTTCAAAATTCTGAGAGGAGTTTTCAAAGGGCAGGTAAGCTCTCAATGGAACAGTTTCTAGACTTTCATGGTTATTCTGAGTATTATGAGAGGATGATGCTGGAGTTTGTGGCTGATTATCTTGCAAAAAGGTGGGAAAAGTGGCAACTGTTAGTTCATTAGATATGAAGATTGGATTCAGATTTTGCTTCTCAGAAGATTCTTCATTGTTGCTATTCAAAAAGGGAAAACAATATTCTTGAAATAAAACATGCCTTGTTATCATCACTTTTCCAAAGGAAAGAAGGATCTTGTATCCTTTGTACTGTGGACTATACCCAAGAAAAACACCTGCAACAGATCTATACTGCAGCTTGTGCTGGTTGTAAGGTTTTGTATAAGGATAGGCCAAACAACCAAACACTTTAAGAGTGGAATAATCTAGCTTCTGCTGGGTTAATTTCTCCAAAGGGTATATATACTGAATGGTCTTGGCTGGAACTCTATTTATGAGGTATGTTGCTGTCACAAAGGCATCATCCCAGTACTTCAATGACATGTTAGACTCAGCAAGAAGTGACAAAGCCATCTCAACTATATGCCTGTGCTTTCTCTTAGCACATCCATTCTGCTGTGGAGTATATGGACATGAAATTCTATGCAAGATCCCTTCATCCTTGAAGAAACTGAAAAGTGGTTTGTATTCTGTACATCCATCACTTTGCACTACCTTTATTTTAGTTTTATACTGTGTTTCAATAAACTTATGAAAATGCACAAATGTACTATTAACTTCTGATTTAAGCTTCAACATATATATCCAAGTAAACTTGCTATAATCATCAATGTAGGAAACATAATACCTGTATCCATTAATTGATTGAATAGGGGCCGACCCCCACAGATTAGTGTGAACTAAATCAAAGGGTGAGTTGGACTGACTTTCTGAAGCAGTGAAAGGAAGTTTATGACCTTTAGCTAAAGCACATGAAGAGCAAATTTTGGAATCACAATGGTTTTTATTATCAAAGAGAATATTACTACTTCTCAAAGCCTTCTTGACAATATTATAACTGCTATGTCCCAATCTTTTGTGCCACAACTCAATATTCAACATATTACAACCTAACATAGTAAGAGCATGAACATTATTCTGGATAGCAAGTTCCTTATTTCTAACAGATCTACTGTGATCAAGATTGAATCTATATAAGCCTTCCTTAAGCTCCCCCTTGAGTAGGACCTCTTGAGTATCCTGATCCTTGACAACACAAACTGATGGATGAAACTCAAAGTATACATTATTATCTAAGGCAAACTTGGAAACACTTATGAGTTTCTTTGTTACTGAAGGAACATGAAGAAGATCGTTGAGATAAAAACATCTACTTGACTGATTAGAGTGAAGGATGGAGTTACCTATGTGGCTTATTTGCTCATTGTTTCCATTTCCCATCTGAAGTCTGTTGGATCCATTATACTCTGAGGCAGATTGCAGATTGTTAAAATCATTAGTGACATGATTTGAGGCTCCCGAATTTGGAAACCACCACCCTTCATCATTACTGCTGCTAGGGATTTGAACCATATTCAATGTGGGATTCTTGTTCTGTGAATCATTGTTGCCTCTAGTGGTTTGTGAACCTCCTTGTATCCCATAGGTTTGATCAAACCTATGCCAACATCTATCTGCAGTATGACCTGAAATGTGACAAACTTGACAAGTAACTCTGTTTCCTTGAAATCTGCCTCCTCTCCCCCTTGTAGCTTCTCTATTTCCTCTGCCTCTGAAGGTATAAGAACCTCTTCCTCTGGGATTAAAACTCCTTCTTTGATTAGGTGCAGCATAATTGATGGTAGGGAGAGAAGCATCTTGATTAACCATACTTGCAGAACTCAAAGCAGCAGCACCTTCCAGTCTAGCCTCAAAACTTAACAACAAAGCTTGATTATCATTCAAACTAAAAGCATTAATTCCAGCAGTAGCCATCACAGGATCATATTCAGATCCTAAACCAGAAAGAATGTGCATAATGTGATCATTCTGTGAAACAGGATTGCCAGTGGTAGCAAGCAAGGCACAACACATTTTAATCTTGGCCAAATACTCTCTCATACTTAAATTTCCTTTTCTTGTTGTTTGAAGTTGCAGCTTATATTGTAAAGTTTTAGCCTTGGATTGACTAGCAAAATTAGTTTCAAGAACATTCCATATTTCACTGGAGGAATTCAAACCTATCATAAGTGGAAGAATATTCTCTGATAAGGAAGACAGAATCCATGAGGCAAGGATCTGATCTTGCCTTGTTCAGAGAGTAAAAGATGAATTAGTAACCTGAAGTTGTGAGCTGCCAATGACATATTGATCAGGAATTTGTGGCTGCAAGTTGATGAGGTCCTCCAATCCATAACCCTTAATAGCTGTTGTGACTTGTGTCTTCCATATGAGGTAGTTAGCTTCTGTGAGCTTCACTGATATTAGCTGGTTCTGAGGATATATTAACTGAGTGATTTTTTCACCTATGGTTATAGGTGAAGTAATATTTTCTCAGATGTTATCGTCAGCCATTTATTAAAAAAAATTTGAAATCAATAGGAAATCAATAGGCGTTGCTCTGATACCATGAAAGAAAACATGATAAAGAAATAGCATAAACATTGAGACTTTTCTCATTGAATGCTATAATGTTTATAGTGCATCAACCTATCACAAGAGAATGACCAGCTATATATACTAGCTTAGGAAACATCTAGAAAAGCTGCAAATAAACCCTACTCTACAAAATAAGCTCCTTTTTACAACTGTGATCCTAAATTGATTCATTGCCTTTTACAGCTGTGATCCTAAATTGAGGCAATTACCTTTTACAACTGTTATCCTAAATTGAGACAATTACCTTTTACAGATGTTATCCTAAATTGAGACAATTTCCTTTTACAGCTGTGATCCTAAATTGATTCATTGCCTTTTACATGTATTGCTTCCCCATATGATCGAATATAGGTTGTGCACAGAATCATGAGCAGCCCAGAAGCCGACGTTTATTTGGATGAAGGCAAGTACGTGGAGCTGTATATCCAGTGTATGTGATTGAAACAGCTGGCTTAATTGTTTGCATATCACCTTTTGGAGCTTCTGCCCGAACAGGAGCCGACTCGATTGGAGCTGATGAATAATAAGGCTTGGGAATGGGATTTGAGTACTTCATATTTTGGCAAATAGTTGAAGCAATAGTTGAAGCAATGAAAGAGTGTATTTCAGGGTTTCCTTTTATCTCCACCCACTTCTCATTTATCCATTCTCTGGAACTTCTCAACTCCTTTCTTTTGAAGCTCAAGAACTTGTTTTCACCTTCAAAAGAAAAAAACAATCATAGGATTATTAGTGTCTTAGAAAATGTAATAAAAAAAAGTAGCATAGAGATATAGAAATAATTATTACCGGGAAGAAAAACATTAACATTAGTATCAGCTCTGGATTTGTCAAATCCCACCACAACGCATTCCCACCACCCATCTCCCCACCATGCATCAACAGCATCTCCAATCTCAAAAGAACAATTTAATAAAGAAAGATGCTTTGGAGGCCATGGCCTGACTGTCAACCGCCCTGCACATCTCATCTTCAGCTTATCAGGAGTTGCCTCTCTGGATGCAGCCACCCATTCCTGTACCAGAAAAAGTCAACAATAATACAAAATAGTTGACTATATAGTCTGTAGCATTGACTTGACTTCACTTGTGATCTAAATTGTAACAAAGAAACTAATTAATCTCAAAAGACAAAAGATGCAAGAAAGAAGATTTGAATGTTAATTTATCCAAGGTACCTCCAACTTTCCAGATTGATCACTATCTTGGACATCATAGTATTGAACTTTGATGCGATTATCAGGTGATGTCTGGAGTATCTTGCATCTGAACCAGCAGCCTCGAAAGCCACTGTCCTGGCAGAGAAGCTCTATATTTTTGTCCTCATCCTCTTCTTCTTCTTCCTCGTACTCGTACCCGTCCTCATCCTCAAACTCTAAGTCAGAGGGCTAAGATCCAACAAGCATAATCTTAATCCTACGTGGTTCCTGAACTTGTTCACGTCTTTCTCCCTGATTCATAACAATGGAATTAGATTGGCTACTGCTACCACTACCACTACCATCTTTGTTCAGACCACTCCTTCGATTTCTTAGGCTCCATGTAAGTAGTAGTTTCTTGGGTGGTTCCTCCTCATCACTTTCTCTAGCTTCATTCAATCTTGGAAATTTGAATTGACCACAGAGACGTTCCAATGCAGATAGTATTGGTTGATTGTCATAGCCACGCAATTTCCTCATCGAAAAGGGCCTAACTTTCTTGTTCTTGATCAATTGCCTATGGCACATAAAAGTTCCTCCAGATGACAAATTGTTGTCCGGTGGAATAAGAAAAGCAGCCAAACATTTCTCATAATGACTTGGACTTAACACGGCACCAACTTGATCGACATACTCTACACCTATCACCTCAACATCAGAAGTGATAAATACTTCCTCAGGATGTACATTTATCTGAGGAGTTACTAATTCCTTCACTTCCCTGTTGTGGCAAAACCACCGAACTTGGATCTTTTTCTCTTTGCTCATTTCTTCCTCGTACATATCTTCCAAGTACCCAAGGTAGTGTCTTTCTTCATCCTCATGCATAATGAATACAAAAGAAGAAACTGTAACCAAATAAATATGACTCTTTTAATTAAGTAGATTATCCATAAGGCCAAATTGGCATATTCATCCCTTATAATTAATTATGAGTAATTCACGAAATTTAGGAATTAATTTAATTAAAAATTTATAATAGGGACTCATAATTTGGGTACTAATATGCCACTGATTGCTTGCTACTGGTATCATCTTCCCATTTCTTGAAAGGGTGGATAATGCAGATGCTGCTTTTTGCAGGGAGAAGCTTCGCCTAGCCAAACACATTTGAGCTTTGGACCTTCAATTTTCTGATAATTTTGACCTGAATTTAATCACATTTTTCTCTAAGTAATTCAATGGAAGAACCAAATTTCAAAATATATTTATACATAAATTAACAATATGTATTATACTCATCCTTTACTCCTTCCTCCTCATATTCTCACAACCACAAAATAAACAACTTAAAGAAGATTGCGTTGCCTGAGAACGGTGAGAAAATAAATTTGAGTTGAATTCACAATTCTTCATAGCTTGTTGACAAGGTATGTTATTGAACACAATACCAAATTAACTCTTTTGTATCAAAATAATAATTTAACTCCATTTTAACATAATTCAACACCAATTGAGAAAGGATCCAAATTCAGACATACATTACATTTAATTTTTCAACACAAAATTTGTTTTTGCTAACATATCCTCCTTCAACCAACACTTAGATTGCTATAAATACTCGACAATAACAAAAATTTGAGAAATTGTAGTGAAATATTAATATGAAAAAAAGTCAAAGATACAATAGGTAAAATCTCTTTGTATATATTGCCCTCCTTCACCAAAACTAACCTAGTAGATTGGTGTTCTCCTGCAAAATTAAATAAACAACATAAAAGCAGCTTCCTTATTTAGATTGGCCACAAAAAACCTAGAGATAAGTCCATACACAATTGGAGAAAGAGTTAAGTAAGATATATACCAATGACTTGATAACATTGAAGACGAATACAAACTTTTGCTTCCAAAAGGTCAACTAGTACATTAGAGGATTAAATCAATTTCATATAATTTGAGCATTTTTCTTTCAACAACAATCTCACAAAATTTTATATTTTTTCCCACAAGTTAATTTTCAGGAAGAAAATTTTGAACAAGTGATATATGCCCCATAAAAAAATACAAGTCATGATAATAAAAAACGATATACGATAGACTTGAAAGATATAAAAGCATAACAAGTAATTGTATATAAAAGTATAACAAGTAATTGTATATAAAAGTATAACAAGTAATTGTATATACGACCACATCCAATCTTGAAATCAATCCAACCAAAGTCAATTTAAGTGCTCGTCAATCAAGAAATTTAACGGAATGATAGATCAAAAGATAAATCTCTATCGTTCATGATACATCAAAGAAAAATTATTTTTTAAATTCAGATTAAAGAACATCTAAGTAAAGTTTTTTAAAAAACTCCTAAAACAAAATGGAATAAGATAACTTGAAATGAAATTACTTTTAAAAGTCAGATTTAAAAAAAATTATAAAAAAAAAAGAAAAAATAAGAAAGAAAGAAGAACAACCTCTCAAGCAAGGTAGAACTCGAGAACCTGTAAATTGAAGATGTTAATATTTATATATCAATCTTTATACATAGAATTCATGTAAAAGATACGACGGACAGATCAAGGAAAGTGCGATACAGTAAAGCACATTAAATGCTAGAGAATCCTTAAAATGACAATACAATTTTGATTGTTGACACGTGACGATTCCTCATTGGTTTATTTTGAAAGCGTTTCTTTCCGTTTTTCGTTTTTAACTTACAATAAGAAATATATAAATTTTTCTTCTCATAATAAATAAATAAATAAAATTACTATAAGAAGTCTTTCCATTTCGTTCTTTCTCATATCATATGAAGTTCAAACTATCTATTTACAAAAATTATTTTTGAGAATTAGTGATAAACAATACATATTAAATGTTAATTCTAATCCTCCTTGCTTTCCACAATTCACACCAAATTTTATGACGATTACTAACACATGATGATTTCTCATTAGTTTATTTTGAAAGCCTTTTTTTTTATTTTTCGTTTTTAACTTACAATAAAAAATATATAATTTTTTTCTTCAAATAATGAATAAATAAATAAAGTTACTATAAGAAATCTTTCCATTTCATTCTTCGTCATATAATATGAAGTTCAAACTTTCGATTCACACAAAATAGTTTTAAGAGTTAGTGATAAACAATTAATTCTAATCCTCTTTGCTTTCCACAATTCATACCAAATTTTATGATGAATTTGTTCTCAACACATGTCTAGTTGACAAACAAAAAAAAATAATGTATAAGCTTTAATTGTCATTTCATTTGTAATCTTGCTAGCAAATTGGCCTTGAATGTTTAAAATCCTTCATTTTCAGTCTTATTTAAGTAGAATTTTAAATCCATCTGTACATTCACTTATGAAATGGCTACATTTCATGGATCCCATGTTTAATTTTCATAGTTGGAAATATTTTTCAATACTTTTGATTTTTTTGTAAGTGTATATATATATTATTTTAAAATCAACTGACACTTAATCCATCTTCATTTAAACTAATCTAAATTGTGAGAAGTCTATATTTATTTAAGAATTGTGGGAAAAAAAATTTTAATTTTGTTTCTACAAATAGTTCTATTAGCAAATTATTTTGGACATCAAAATTCATTTCTCTCAGTAAATTAAATAAAATATTGTAATCTACATTCTAGAAAAATTCTCCAGTTCAATCTTCTATTTATTTACTTTTTGTTTGATTAGTCATAATTCTTTAATAATAAATAAATTGATGCATTATTTATATTTTATTCCCTTAAATGGGTTATTTTATTTAAACTAGTGTATCTATTAAATTTTAAAAGGATTTTTGTCCAATTTATATCTTTTTAAATACAATTATTTAATGTAATGATATTTAAATTTGTTGAATTTTAATTTTAAGATATTTGTGAACAACGTCAAAATAATTGTATCTTGAAGTGAGAAGGAATATGGAAAGACAAGAAGACCCTTTAAGTTTAATAGTATATTAGATACATTAAAAAAAAGTGGTGAAATTGATAAATTTTAATGGAAAGAATTAATTTAAAGAAAACATAATAAGTAAATTTAATTTTAAACAAATATATGTTTGGCAAATTTGGTTAAATTTTTTTTTTTACTTTTAAAATTTTAAACTAATTTGGTATTTATTTTTTAAATAATAATAAAAAGAAATTATATGTATATCCAATTAATATTTCTTTGGATTTGAAATTAGTTGGAAGTTAAAAAGAAATTATAACAAAAAAATGCAAGTCCATCAATTGTGAAAAAATCTTCTGGATGGGCTATAACTATTGGACATAGCAACCCGAAAGGTCCATTTTGTAATTGTCTTCACTGCGAAAATTGTAAAATGAGATAAGACAATAGATAATCACAACTTTTGGTTTCATATACCTCCTTACATTTTTCTCACTCTATAAATTTTATTATCTATCAAGTCAATATATATATATATATTAATATATATATATATATGACAGTGAGAAAAAAACTTCAGGGGTAAAACGGTAATTTTGTCACACTTTAATTACCCATGATATATATATATATATATTGACAGTCAGAAAAAAACCTCAGGGGTAAAACGATAATTTCGTCACACCTTAATTACCCCTGATCTTATCTGACGTCATAAACACAAATTAATGGGCCTCATCAAGGCCAGACGTTACATCTTTAATTTCACATTTATGACCCGTTACTCATAACGGTCAAAATGGTCCAAATCCACAACGGTAAATTCATTATCAGACTCTTATAAAAGAGAGATCTGAACATGAGGTAAGGACTTTTTTCCCAATTTTCAGATATCCAAAAATACTCTACTGACTTAAGCATCGGAGAGTTTACGGGGCACAAACTCCCCATTGCACGTACTTGTTTTGCAGGCTTTCGAGACGCTAAGTGTTGTACCCCGAAGTACTAAGAGCGCCCAGCGAAGTACCGCTCCCCAAGAGTTATACTTCGCCTTCTCAGAAAATGGTCTTCTTTGACCTTGACCAACCTAAAAAGCCTTCTTAACGAGTCAATCATAAAGTTTCCCAAATTCCCGACACGTCAATTTACTTTTTTACCCTTTGACAGATTCGTGCATAATCAGTTTGGTTCCGTTACCGGGAAGATTCATAAATTTTACTATCCCAAAAAACAAACATGTCTAGGCAGTCAGGAGATCAACGCACCGTGCGACAATCTTCTTTCCGTGAGACTGGGACGAGAATATCACGTTCCTCGTCATCACCCAGCTCCAGTCGCCGTCCCATCTCAGAGAGGTTGGGACCCCAACCAGAGACTTCCCGACGCTCCCAAGATCTACGAGAGCAACTCAATTCTAAAAGAATTGTGGAAACAGAAAGGGAACTACAGTGACTACAACGAGAAAACGAACAACTGAAGTGGGATCAAGAGCTCTCACAGCAATGGCTAAAGCTGAGGGCTGAATTCAGAAAGGCTGGTGCAGATCTTCCCCCGCCGAGATTGTCCGGAGCCCCCTCAGAGCTTCCACAACGGACACAAACGGCCACCAGGAAAGATGAAAGGCGTGGAACGCGGATGAGCAGGAAACATGCAGTCAGCGAAGTAGGGGAAAACCATCATTCGTCTAAACCAGTTCACAAAAGATGGGCCAAAAAACGGTCCCCAGAAGGTAGTCCAGAGGCTGGAAAGAACCCCACCAAAGTTCACAAATCCAGATCAATCGAACTGGGGCCTTTCGCCAAATGGATGCAAAATGTTACCCGGATCCAAACCTTAAAATCCCACAGTTCGTCCTGTACGGGGGGTCATCCCGACCTCTCGAGCACGTATGCCGTTACAAATCGGCCATGGGGACAGTCACTAATGACGAAGCCATTTTATGCAACGTGTTCCCGAGCACGCTATCAGACAAAGCTCTAACCTGGTTCATGTCCCTCAAAGCTGGTACTATCGACTCCTGGCACACATTAGAAAAAATGTTCTTGGATAAGTTCAGCACTGCAGGAACCATACCCAAGACTAGAGGAGACTTGGCTAACATCAAGCAGCGGGAGGATGAGACTCTCTCTCTTTCTTGGAACGATTCAAGAAAACTTATGATGACATCGAGGGAATTAGCCAAGATACTGTCATCACCTGCTTCGAGGGAGGATTCAGATCCCGAATGCTATACACTGAGCTTCAATTGAGGAAGCCGGAAACTATTGGAGAAATGTTCAATGTTGCTCGGAAAGTAGCACTAGCGGAGAGCAGTGCACTTGAATCTACCACCAGAAGGAAGGATAAACAACCCGAGCAACCAAAGCATGTGGCCTAGAATTTCCCAGAACGGAGGGACAAAAATCGAGGTAAGAAATTTGAAACGTTCACACCTTTGAATGTTTCGAAGGAAAGTTTGATTGCAGTTATAAAGGAGAAGCACGGAGTAAGGGATCCCGCTTCGATGAAGGCACAAACATACGCTTCGCGGGATAAGACCAAGTTCTGTGGATTCCACAGAGACTACGGTCATACGACGGAAGAATGCTTCCAACTGAAGAGAGCCATCGAAAAGCTCATTCAGGAAGGATGCCTGAAAGAGTACATTGCTGGTGTGCAGCAGCAGAAGGACAAGGGGGAAAGGGTAATCAACATGATTAACCCGGAATTGGGCTCGGTGAGAAGAATTAAGAAGAGAATCTACAATCTCACCAAATCATACCTCGTCCCGAGGTATGAATTCGAGCAAAAGGAAGTCATTACTTTCACCAACGAAGAGCTAGAAAGTAATGAGGAGGCCAGAGTCAGTCCTATAGTCATCGAGATGCGGATGACCAGAGAGGGGATTGACAAATGTACAGTCATAAGGGTTCTAGTCGACACTGGAGCCACAAGGAATATCATGTACTGGAGGTGTTTCGAGGAAATGGGCCTGAAGGAGGAACATCTCAAAACTAGCAGAATGGTACTGGAGGGGTTCACACAGCAAAAAGTACCAGTTAAGGGAACAGTGAGATTGCATGTCACCCTTGGTGAAGGGGACAAGGCCCGAACGGAGGAGGTCAAATTCTATGTTGTGGACTTAGAATCTCCTTACAACGCCATAGTAGGAACACCTTTCCACGCGGCTTTCGATATGGTAATCTCTACCTCTCACCAGCAAGTGAAGTTCCACACTTCGCGAGGTGTTGGATTTGTAAGAAGCAGCCCGCGGAGTTTGCTAGGGCAAATCATGAAAATAAAGAGAAAAAGAGACTCTCCCGACAAAGTCGGGAATGTCAATGTAGTGACAGAAGATCCCGACCTGAGGGTGCAAGGAGACACGGAGAAACAAATTTGCAACCCAATCGCCCAAGTATCACGGGATAACGAGTTACGGGACAACAAGTTTGACGAGGTGGAAATAAATCCAGACTATCCTAAGTAACTCGTCAAAATTGGGAGAGACATGCCAGATAAACTCCGGCAAGACATCATTAAATTTCTCAAGGAGCACCAACGGAGCTTCGCATGGTGTACATAAGATATGCCCGGAATCGACACCTCGGTTACAGAGCATGCCCTGAATATAGACCCGACATACCGCCCAATCAAACAAAAGTCCAGACAATTTGGCGAAGAAAAAATACAAGGCATGAAGGAGGAGGTAAATAAACCTTTGCAAGCGGGATTCATTCGCGAGGAAAAGTATCCCACTTGGCTTGCCAATGTGGTAATGGTTAAAAAGTCCACTGGCAAATGGAGAATGTGCGTGGACTATATGGAACTAAATAAGGCTTGCCCCAAAGATTGTTACCCACTGCCTCGAATCGATGCGCTGGTAGATTCAACAGCGGGGTACGAGTACTTGAATTTCATGGATGCCTTTTCTGGGTATCATCAAATAAAAATGAAGCCTAGTGATCAGGTACATACTTCGTTCCGAGCTACAGGGGGGCTATTTACTGCTATAATGTCATGCCCTTCGGGTTAAAGAATGCAGGAGCGACATATCAACGAATGATGAATTATATCCTCCGACGTTAAATTGGAAGGAATATAGAGGCGTATGTCGATGACATGGTGGTTAAAACCAAACACGGCACTTCACACCTAGAGGACTTAGAGGAAACCTTCTCCAACCTGGCGAGGTACAACCTCAAACTTAATTCGACGAAGTGCACATTTGGAGTAAAATTCGGTAAGTTTCTGGGCTTCATGACATCTGAACGAGGAATCGAAGCCAATCCCGAGAAATTGGAGGCCATAGCTCGGCTCACTAAGCCCAGATGTGTCAAAGACATCCAAAGGCTAAATGGACGTATCGCTGCATTAGGAAGGTTTGTTTCAAAGTCGGTAGAGAGATACCTCCCGTTCTTCAAAGCTTTGAAAATTCGAAGAATGACTTTATCTGGACTCCGGAGTGCAGTCAGTCCTGGAAAAATTTGAAAGACCATCTGCTAGATCTTCCTTTGCTACGACCTCCGAGCATTGGAGAAACACTCTTCTTGTACTTGTCATTTTCTGATGTGATTGTGGCGTTGGTTCTGATCAAGGAAGAAGGAATAAAGCAACACCCTGTATACTTCGTCAGCAAAGTCTTGAACGATGTAGAGTCTAGATACTCTAATATTGAGAAGTTAGCATATGCTTTAGTAATTTCTGCACGGAAATTAAGACCATACTTTGAGTCTCATCCTATTGTGGTCTACACTAATGCCCCGCTAAAGTAAGTTTTTCATAAGCTGGATCAATCCGGGAGAATACTGCGCTGGTCTATTGAGCTGTGCGAGCAAGATATCACATTTAAACCTCGAACATCAATCAAAGCACAGGCCTTGGCAGATTTCCTCGCAGAAGGATCATTCACGAAATGTAGCTTGGAGATGGCTGAACATACAAAAGAGCCATGGGAGTTGAAAATCGATGGGGCAGTAAACTCCAGCGGAGTCGGGGCTGGGCTTGTCTTGATATCGCCGAACAAAGAATACTCAGAAATGCGGGCCATCAAGTTAAAGTCCGATCTTTCAAATAATCAAGCGGAGTACGAAGCACTGCTAAAAGGATTAGAATGGGCCCATGGGGCGAACATTAGATCCCTGAAAGTATACAACGATTCACAACTGGTGGTGAATCAAGTCCAAGGTACTTGCGGTGTAATCAGAGGGTTTACAGTCTTATGTAGACGAAGCTAGAAATTGGAGAGATAAATTTTTTCCCTTCTCGCTATCACTGATCAGCAGAAAAGATAACCAACAAGCAGACAGACTGGCAAAGATCGCATCAGGAGAAACGCCCAACGAAGAAGGCATTCCTATAGAAGTAATACCTACAGAGGTTGAGCCAGAGGTCATCCAATGCCTACGTCCTACTTCGGCAAATTGGGATGAAGAAATAAAAAACTTCATCCAGCATGGGACTCTTCCAGATGATGCTACCCGGGCGGGACAAGTCAAAAGGCATTCTGCAAGGTACACAATTCACGAAGACATATTATACAGACGATCTTTTACAAGACCCTTACTTCGCAGTATCCCTCCGTCTCAAGTTGACGACCTATTAGCTGAGATACACGAAGGAGTGTGTGGAGGACATCCAAGGGCCCGAGCTCTGGCCGAACGAGTAATCAACCAAGGTTATTACTGGCTGACACTCAGGGAGGATGCCATAAAATATGTCAAAAAATGCGAGACGTGTCAAAATTTTGGGACCATTCCCCAATTACCATCGGTTGAACAAACCCCGGTAGTGGTAGCCTGGACATTCAACATGTGGGGTATGGATTTAATGGGAAAGTTCCCAAAGACGAGAAATGGATGTGAATACTTGGTCGTAGCGGTGGATTATTTTTCAAAATAGATTGAGGAAAAACCCTCACACATCCCACAGAGGAAAATGTTTCTAAGTTCTTCCGAGAACATGTCTTATGTCGCTTCGGGATACCCAGGACAGTCATTACGGATCACGGAGTGCAATTTTTAGCAAAGTTCACCGCAGAATGCCAAAGGTTGCACATCAAGCACTGGAAGTCATCCGTAGCACACCCTCAGGGGAATGGACAAGCAGAAGCTGCCAATAAATTAGTATTAGCAACACTAAGGAAATATTTAGAAGGAAAGTCTAACAAATGGGCTGATGAACTAAACCTCGCTCTATGGGCAGTACGCACTTCGACTAGGGGCCCCACCGAAGAAATAGCCTACGCATTGGTGTACGGCTCCGAAGTAGTAGCACCAGCCGAAGTCGCGTTGCCCACAGCAAGGGTGGCGATGTACAACAAGAATACCAACAAAGAAAGAAGAAATCTGGAACTAGATTTGCTAGAGGAAAGGAGAATCGCAAGCCGTTTGAGGTCACAATCATTCAAGGAAAAAACAAAAAAAGTTCATGATAAGAAGTTATTCAAGCGACCCATAAAGGTTGGAGACTGGGTACTTCGAAAAATTGAAGGCATGACAAGACATATAAAGGCAAACAAGCTGACCCCAAATTGGGAAGGACCGTACCTCGTGAAACATGAAGTAAGACCCGACACCTACAAACTCATGAACAAGGATGGTGTTCTTCTACCAAATCCGTGGCATGTAATTCATCTAAAAAGGTACTATGTATGAGATGCATTTGGGCAAACTTTGTTTTAAATATCAAGTCGTCACTAAGGCAAGCTGTTGAATTTCCAAAAATATTCTGCCTAAAAATAAAGTTATTATTCAAGTACAACTTCGAGCATGATCTCGATTATTATTCAAGTTTAACTTCGAGCCCAATCTCGATTATTATTCAAGTTTAAATTCGAGCATGATCTCGAAAGATACTAAAACCCACGAGTAAGGTCGTGGTCACAAAACACCAAGTTAAGACATGGAAAATCAAAAACCCGCGAGAAAGGTCGCGGTGACGAATTACCATGCTAGGGCTTGGAAAAACCCACGAGAAAGGTCGTGGTTACAAAGTACCAAGTTAAATCTTGGAGAAAATCCACGAAAAAGGTCGTGGTGATAAAGTTAATACTTGGAAAATCAAACCACCACGAGAAGGGTCGTAGTTACAAAGTGGTTGCAGAATACCAAGTCAAAAGTATACTCAGAGTTTCGAAATACAAGATAATTTATGGCTACGAGGTATCAAGTTGAAGACTTGAAGAAAATATTTATTGTTACGAAGTATAAAGTCAGACAATGAAGACTTGAAGAAAGTATTTTTATTACGAAGTATGGAGTTAGAAGAATTCCAGGAAAAAAAAAACTGAAGGCGCGAGGTTCATAAGTTAAGAAAATTTCATTGAAGTTTTCAAAGAAGTACAAAGTACAAAAGAGTTACATCAAAAGCCTAAGTACAAAAAGTCTAAATCCTAAGTTACAAAAATGGTCAAGGAGGAGCTGCCGAGGTGGATCCCCCATCAAGCATGTCCCAAAAAGTTGGAGTGGTAGGCCGCGACATCCTCCAAAAAGGCCTTCCCCTCTTCTCGTCCCTCTCCCGGAGTGCCTCTAGCTCCTCAGTAGTGAAAGGGACAAAGTCCGCTCCTTGCTTGCACAAGTTATTGTCGAAGTTTGATTTGAAGGCTTATAGAAGGATGGACTTGTCTTCGAAGTATGGGTGAAGTTGCCGGATAATATGCACACATCCTTTGTCCAAAAAGGAGCCAGCTTCACGGCTAATCTCGTCATGATACGCAGGAGAGCTTCTAAAGTCATCAATGATTTTCTTTTTTAAATCCTCCGAACGACAATGTTCAAGCTCCTCCTAGAGGGAAATCTAGCTAGCCACAGCTTCATCCCTAGCTGAGTTCAATTCATTATTCGCAACTCTCAACTCGGCATTCCGCTCCTTCATATTGGCCAACAGTCTCCCCAACTCGGTTACCTCGCTGGACAGTTGTAGCTTTTCAGAGTTAATCAATTCCAGACGAGCTACTTGGTTGGTCACTTCTTGCTCCAAGGAGAGTAGGCGAGGTTCATTTACTGCCCGCCACTCAGCATCCTCCCCGGATTGCTCCGAAGTTTGGCACTTAGAGATATGCTTCACTAAGGAGGAAACCTTTCAAAAAAAAAGAAGTGAGATAAAGGTTACAACAAGAAATTTTCTAAGGACAAAGAAAGGGGACTTACCCGAGCTATCAAGGCGCCCACCCAGTTGGTGGCCTCCTCAACCCCCATGTCCTTCATCCCGATCAAGCTCTCAGGGTCATGAGCTCGATCCAAGACTGCACCCCCAAGCATGGCTGCCGCATACTTGTTGTTGAAGTAAATATTGTTGAGGGGAGGAGTTCGGGCAGTGATTTCAGCTGCCAATGCCCTCAAGGGCTCTTCCTCGGTTGGCAGCTGGAACCCCAGCTGAAGCCAAGAAGGACGGGAGCTCCCAGGAACCTCACCCTCACCATCCCTAGCCGCTACTATCACCTCTGGCTGGGCAGGTTGAGGATCACCAAAACCCTCATTCATAAGATCCTCAACCTCCCGTTCAGCTTCTCTCTGGGCAGCCATTACCTGTGAATGGAAGTCCAACTTTTAGAACCCCATTCAAACAAAGAAGCTACCCAGAAAAGATAAACCCTAAAACCCAGAATAAATAACAGTTCTACCCTTATTAACCCACGAAAAAAACAGAGCATACAGAAGAAACGTGGCAGAATCGCAGAATAACCCATCAAATAATAGAAGAAGCAAACAGAAACCAGACCAGAAGAAGACAAAACATACCTTTTTGGTGTCTGAACTTGAGATAGAATCTGAAGGAATGTGACCGAATTCGCGAAGAAAACAAAGGCAAAGGGAATCTTCAGAAAGCTTTAATGGCGAAAAACTATGAAGGCAAAGGAATCTTCAGAAAGTGTTAATGGCAGAAAACTATAAAGGAAAGGAAGCAAAAGTGAAAGAAAAAGCCTTCGAAAGGGAGAAGCTCACTAAATAAATGAGGGAAAACTTTTTTGAAATGATTACTTGCCAGAATCGATGCATCGGGGAAAGCGAAAAAGTACTTCTAACAGCTGACATTCTACAATTAATGACAGACGCAGAAGACGAAAAGACAGCCAGTCCAATCAGAGACCCTAACTTCAGCCACAAGTCAAGGTACTCAACACCCTTATCCCACCGAAGCTCCCCTACTTCGTCAGACGGAACTTCGACGAGGGGCCATTGAACAGTCAGAAAAATACCTCAGGGGTAAAATAGTAATTTTGTCACACCTTAATTACCCCTGATCTCACCTGACGTCATAAACACAAATTAATGGGCCTCATCAAGGCCAGACGTTACATCTTTAATTCCACATTTATGACCCGTTACTCATAACGGTCAAAACGGTCCAAATCCACAACGGTAAATTCATTATCAGACTCCTATAAAAGAGAGATCTGAACATGAGGTAAGGACTTTTTTCCCAATTTTCAGATATCCAAAAATACTCTACTGACTTAAGCATCGGAGAGTTCACGGGGCACAAACTCCCCATTGAACGTACTTGTTTTGCAGGCTTTCGAGACGCTAAGTGTTGTACCCCGAAGTACTAAGAGCGCCCAGCGCAGTACCGCTCTCCAAGAGTTATACTTCGCCTTCCCAGAAAATGGTCTTCTTTGACCTTGACCAACCTAAAAAGCCTTCTTAACGAGCCAATCATAAAGTTTCCCAAATTCCCGTCACTTCAATTTACTTTTTTACCCTTTGACAGATTCATGCAGAATCAATATATATATATATATTGATTTGTCAAAAATTGGTTTGACGCCACTTGTCAATTAACTGGCGTCGTCTGATGCTCTCTTGCTGCCAAATACCACAATCCGGGTTGTTTATGTGTCGTGGGAGAATAGCTGCCTTGCGACGGTATGCCTGCAAAATAGAAAATTTGACAGAGATTAGTTGAGTAAAGTCAGTGATTTGACTGTAGGGTAGATAATTTGACAGAGATTAGTTGAGTAATCTGGCCTTACCCTCCTTACCTTCATGGGGTCGTATTTATAGGGGATAAACCGCCCTAGAAATAGGTAGGTTGGGTGATTTGTTACGGAGAATCTGGTGGTTACCAGATTTTGAGGAAAATATATGATATCCCCCTCTTTAGAAAGACGTTGGGGAGGATCTTTGATTGGGATCCATTGTGGAGTCAAATGTTGACCTTCAGAGATGGTTCTAGAAGTGTGATTGATTAGCGGATCTACCGCGAAGTGACCAGTGTGTGGCCTACTCCCGCGGACGTCGCTGACTTCGCCCTTTAGGTAAGGTGGGGTAGCAGCTTAGTCAATAGTGGGAAATTGGGGTATGGCGGAGTGGGATGCTTCGTCATGCCAGATGGATCGACATGTCGGCCTGGTGGGCCACACTTGTCTTGTATTATTTGATTTGTCAGCATGGGGGTATTTTCATACCTCTCAGTGTCCCCTCTTCGAAGCATAAGAGAGGAAAGCTCTTCTGTTTTGACGCGTTTTCACGACTACCGCCATGGGTGAGGGTTTATTCTGCGGACTCGGTCCCCTTGGAGGGGGAAGCGAAGTCCTTGGTGATGGCTTGTTCTCTTGATGCAAAGTTTGGTGCCTACAGTGGCAGTTTGGTTATCGAGAAGCCAGTCTGTAATTATGTGTGCAGAGGCGGAATAGCGTCGCTCGCACTTCCCTATGCGTGGGTAATGATGGCGCGACACGTGGGGAGTCAGTGACCTGACGTTTGGTGTGACTACGACCCTGCTGGGGTCGGGTTTGGGCGAAGCTTGCTGGGGAAGCTTCCCCATTTTTGAAGATTAACTCCCTCCTTACTCCTATAAATAGCCCGCTCGTTTCCTTTGGAAGGACTTTTGCCTTTCCTTCTCAAACACTCTGCGGAACCTTTGCATTTCCTTTCCAAGTTTCCTGAAAAACGTTCCGCTATCTCTGCTTCCTTGCATTCCGTCGGTGATTCTAGCAAGCCTTTCTCACCATCTTCTATCATCTCAGGTAAAGGGGGGCAACATTGTCACCGATTTTTTTGTTCTTCTGCTCTTATCACTTTTTTTTTGTTTGGGAGTTTTTGGGTGTTCAAGCTTCGGCCGAAGGGTCCTTCTCTGGCCTAACTATCCCCGTGGCTACCCCTTTGAACCCTAGGGTGCCTAGGACTACCGATGGCGGAGTGACTGCCACAGGCGTGTCTACTAGATACTCGTCTGACCCCAGTATCCTCGAAGGCGAGGATGCAGACTCCGACCATTCTGAA
Organism: Asclepias syriaca; assembly: GCA_027405835.1. Classification (NCBI taxonomy): domain Eukaryota; kingdom Viridiplantae; phylum Streptophyta; class Magnoliopsida; order Gentianales; family Apocynaceae; genus Asclepias; species Asclepias syriaca. Next base: position 10,536,105 of record CM049924.1, read on the forward strand.
GAGCTCCCAAAAACCAAAAATCGGTTGGCGGGGTATTCGCCTTAAAAAATAACACTATTAGCCTAGACCTTCCCTTGTTGTCCACCGAAATAGACCGGAGTAAATTTAGGTTGATTCATCTTCGGGCATGCGGGGCCATGTCTGACCCTTATGTACACATCCCATACGACCATTTCCTTTTTGGCCTTAGCCTGCCCTTGGACCCCGCCTTCTACGACTTCCTAAACCTAGTTAAGTGTCAACCTGCCCATATTCATTCAAACGGAGTTCGGTACTTCATTTCCCTTACTGTGTTGTGTAGGAGAATAGGTGTAGAAGTCTACGAACTATTATTGAGAACCTTTTTTACTGTCCTTCGTATAAATAACCTTACCCTATCACTTCGATCCAGTCCGAGCGTAGTTACCCTTTTTGAGCCCCCTCCGAATAAGTTAGGGAAATAGAGAGAGAAGTGGGGTTGTGTGGAGTCCCGAACTGGCTTCCCATTTTACCCTAAGTGTAAGGTAATTCACACCTGGTCTCCTGTGAAAAGGAATACCAGGTATTCTAATTCCGATAGGAAGTTCCTGGACTATATTCGGAGCGAATTAGGAGACAGCCCCAAGACCCAGTCCAAAATCTTCTTGACTAGCAAACTTATCACTAATGAGAGTCGATACGCCTGTGGGATAGGCGGGCCGGTGGTGGATGACCGACGGAGAGAGTTGGGACTCAAAGATAATGAGGAGTACTCAGTGTGGAAGCTGCAAACGGGGAGGGTATTTTCGAATGAGTGTCCGGGGTGCTCCAATCCATGGAGTGCGAGCTATCCCGTGGTGAAGGGTAGAATGGGCTTTATGTTCTGGGTCGTTTAACTTGTTTTTTATTTTGGTCTTCATTTATTAACCTCTTTTTGTTTGATCTCGACATATATGCCGATGAATTACCTTGAACGCCGCGAAGCGGACATGCGGGCCCTGGGTGCTGCCATGCAGCGAGCTGCTGCGAACTCGGTTCGTGCTGTGGACCGGACTACCATCTCAACGCTGTGGACCGGACTACCATCTCAACGGCAGCAGGAACTGCGTCGACTGATACTGTGAGTCCCTCTGCTTCAGCTCGTTCGCCTGCTGGGCACTCTCCACAGCCACCTCAGCCGCTGGACCGGTCAAAGGGAAAGGAGCCCCTATGTTCTGCTACTCCGGCGAAGCGTACGTGTCATGGGGATGAACTAGAGCCAACCAAAAAGAGGGTTTCACAGGGTATCAGACTGTCGGAGTCCTCGGAGCTCAGAGAAGTTGCACCTGCAACGACGCAACGAGTGGCCCTTCGGGAGTCGCAGGGTGGAGGCTCTCCTGGGACTTCATCTTGTCCCTGGACCCAGGAGGGTTTCAAGGCACCGGACTCTCAGAGGGAGTTGAAAAGCTTGGCCCTCGAAATCCAACGAGCTTCGCCTCCCCTGACGAACCTTCCATTGTCCAACTATAGGTCGGGGAGGCTTTTTGGGAAGGCTGTCCTGTACAGGGCCATGGACTCTGACCTGTCGCAGAATCTTCGGCGGGCTGCCATGGGTGTGGAGGACACCGTTGGGTACATCAGGACCTACTTATCTCAGGTATGGTAGCATAACGAAGTGGTCGTACTTCTTTTTTTGGACCTACTTTTTCTCATCCTCTTTTCTGTTGTCTTAGGTCTTTGCATACATCACCCACCTCTCCAAGGTTGCATCTTCAGCCAACACTTCGCGAGCTCTAGTGGTGTCCATGGAGAAGAAGTGTGTGGAATTGGAGAATCAGCTATCTACCAAGGACCAGGCTCTGGACACCGCAGAGGGGAAGCTCCGTTCAGCCGAAGAGAACGTGACTTTAGTTGTTGCGGAGAAGGACAAGCAGTCTTCTGATCTGAAGGAGAAGGGGTCGAAGAGACGAGCAGCTGAGTCCAGGGTGGCCTACCTGGAGTCTGGAGAGTATACTGCCCAGGTGGTGGACGTGTACCGGGGCTCTAGGGAGTATGGTGATGAAGTGTACAAGCAGGCTAGCGGCTTCTACGAGTGGGGTTGTGCTCATGCACTTCGCTCACTCCATCACCTTGTTCCTGACAAGACTCTGCTGTGCAGGATCTTTGAGGGTTCCTATTCCAACCCAGACTTCAGAAGTGGGTGCAACTTTGTCCCTTTCACGGAGAGTGAACTGGCGGAGATTGCTGCCTACGACCAGAAGGAGGGAAGGCAGTGGAGTCCGCCTACGCCTATTCACCCCTCTCTGGAAGAGCTGTGCGAGAGGTTGAGGGGGGAAGCTGAGGAGGGGGAAGTCGCTGCAACTAAGGCCACTCCAGTTGTATTTTTTGCCCCGGCTGATACTCCAATGGCCTCTGAAGAGCCCGCTGTGGCAGCAAAGCCCAAGGTGACCGAGAGGGCTATAATTGTTGTAGATGTCGAGGGCTCGACCGAAGTCGTTCCTCCTTCGGTTGATGCTACCCCCTTGGTGTAATAGTTTTTGTATATATGTATTTTTCATTAATGATCAATGAAGTTTGTTTATTATCTGAACCTCTTCTTTTTACTTTGCATTGTCATAACTTGGTATCTGTTAATGAGCATTTCGCCGCTTCCATTTGCTTAATAACCCGAATAAGTAACTTAGACCTTTAAGTAAAAGTAACTTGAACCTTTAATAAGTAACTGAAACCTTTAATAAGTAACTGAAACCCTTAATAAGTAACTCAATCCTTTAAGTGTGGTGACTCTGGTAACTATAAACCCAGTTTGAACACTTAAAAGTCAGGGTGCTTCGCCAAAGAGTAATATGATATTTAAAATAATAGAGGTTGTTTGTTTGCTGTGATGTGTCTGGCGGTCCCCTCGATCTTTCTGAGTACCCAGTGTCCGACGCCTAATAGTCTTTTAGCTAAATTTTTATCGTTGGTGAGTTTGGTTTTCAGCTTGAATTTTTCTACTCTGAGCCAAGCAGTTACTCATTTTTCTTCTATCAGGTCCAAATCTAAGCAGCGTTGGCGTTTGTTACTGTCCTCGGAGTATGCATAAATTCTGTAGGATGGGAGTGTGAGCTCGGCCGGTGAGACTACCTCTGATCCAAAAACAAGGGCATAAGATGTTTCTCCCGTGGGGCCCCTAGCCGAAGTTCACACTGCCCATAATGCGGCAGGGAGTTCATCAACCCATTTATTGGACTTCCCTTCCAGACCCTTTTTCAGTGTGGCGAGGACCAATTTGTTGGCGGCTTCAGCCTGTCCGTTTCTTTGGGGGTGTGCAACAGACGATTTCCAGTGTTTGATCCCTAGGCGGGAGCACTCCGCCGTAAATTTGGTGACGAACTGAGTGCCGTGGTCAGAAATAATGGTTCGTGGTACTCCATACCGGCACAGGACGAAGTCGTGGAGGAAGTTGAGTGTATTTTCCTCCGTGGGCGAGGCCAGGGGCTTCACTTCGATCCATTTGGAGAAGTAATCCACGACTACGATCAAGTACTCATGATTCCCACGGGCCTTTGGGAATTTTCCCATTAGGTCGATTCCCCACATGTCGAAGGGTCAGGCTGCCAGGACAGGGGTTTGTGGTGCTGACGGTAAGCGGGGAATTTTGCCGAACTTCTAGCAAGTGTCGCAATGTTTTACGTAGTTTTCCGTATCCTTCCGCAGTATCATCCAATAATAGCCTTGGTTGATCACTTTTTCTGCTAGGGGTCTTGATCCGAGGTGTCCACCGCAGACTCCTTCATGTAATTCTTCCAGAATTGCCCGAGTGAGGCTGGGCGGGACACAACGGAGGAGTGGTTTGGAGAAAGAGCAGCGATACAAGATATTGTTGAGCACTGTGTACCGGGCCGTGCGTTTAAGGATTTAATGAGCTTTAACCTTATCCTCCGGTAGGATATCTGAGGATATGAAGTCCTTCAGCTCATCGACCCACGTAGGGGAGTCGAGGGTCGAAGTTAGAACCGGGGAGATGTGTTACCGAGCGGAGAGTCGATCTACCAGGACTCCTAAGTCATTGGGAGCCTCTCCGGATGCTATCTTGGCTAGTTTGTCTGCCACTTTGTTGTTGCTGCAATCCACCTTCGCCAGGGCGAAGTGGTGAAACTAGGCGGCCAGTTGGGATATTCTTTCGGCGTAGCCTTTTAGGTTGTCAGAATTGACTGTGAATTTACTGTTGACCTGTCCCACTACAACCTGGGAGTCGCTGAAGACTTTGAGTGACGTTACTCCTGAGTCTAAGGCCCACTACATTCGGATTACCAAGGCCTCGTACTCTGCCTGATTGTTGGACAGGGGGTAGTCGAGCTGAATGCTCCGGAACTCTTCGTGCTGCCCAGAGGGTGATTTTATGGTGGCTCCTACTCCGACCCCCTTCGTGTTTACCGCTCCATCGACCATCATTGTCCATGCCTCGTCACTAGGGGGTGAATGTTGTTCCTTCGTCGGGGGTGGCTTCGGAGAAGGACAGTTCAGCCAAAAAATCTTATAGAGCCTGGGCCTTTATCTTGGTTCGGGGTGCGAAGGTTAGGTCTAGGCCGTAGAGTTTAATGGACCACCTAAGCATCCACCCTGATTGGTCCAACTTGTGAAAAATCTACTTTAGAGGGTGGTTGGTATAGACGACCACGGAGTGCGATTCAATGTACGCTCGGAGCTTTCGGGTGCTGATGACAAGAGCGTAGGCTAATTTTTCAATGTACGTGTAGCGTACTTTGGCATCCCTTAGTACTCGGCTCAAGAAGTAGACAGGAAGTTGTCGGCCGTCTGTCTCCCGGATTAGGGCAGACGCGACTGCTTGTTGCGAGGCTGACAGGTATAGGTATAGGACTTCACCTAGTGTGGGTGCACTTAGCAGTGGCGGGTCTGCCAAGTAGTTTTTTAAATCTTCCCGGGCCTTAGTGCATTTCTCGCTCCATCGGAAGGTCTTTAAGGCTTTAAAAAATGGCATACACCTCTAGGCGGACTTGGACACGAATCTCCCTAGGGCGGCGATGCAGCCGTTGAGTCGCTATATGTCCTTGATACATCGGGGCTCAGCTAAGTCCTGTATCGCTTCGATCTTGCGAGGGTTGGCTTTGATGCCACGTTCTGACATCACAAAGCTGGGGAACTTTCTTGATTTCACTCCGAACATGCACTTTGCTGGCTTTAGCTTTAGTCCGTACTCTGAGAGGGTGGTAAATATTTCCTTTAAGTCGTCTAAGTAAGAATGTCCTCATTTGGTCTTGACGACCATGTCATCCACGTACGTTTCCACGTTTCGGCCTATGTGTGTTCGCAGGATTTTGTTCATCATTCTTTGGTAAGTGGCTTCCACATTCTTGAGTCCGGACGGCATCATGTCGTAACAGTAGATGGCTCCTGCGGCCCGGAAAGAAGTGTGAATTTGATCCTGGGGCTTCATTCTGATTTGATGATAGCCGGAGAACGCGTCAATGAAACTAAGGAATTCGTATCCCGACGTGGAGTCTACGAGAGTGTCGATGCGGGATAGGGGGTAGCAGTCTTTTGGGCATGCTTTGTTTAAGTTTGTGTATTCCACACACATTCTCCACTTCCCACTTGCCTTCTTGACCATCACCACGTTGGCTAGCCACGAAGGGTACTCGACTTCGCGAATGAACTTTGACTCCAGTAGCTTCTGGACTTCGGCTTGCATTCCTTTGAGTTTGTCATCCCCGAACTGTCTGGGTTTTTTCTTGACTAGTTTAAATGTGGGGTCAATGTTGAGCTTGTGCTCTACAATATCTGGGGAGATTCCGGGCATGTCCTGTGTACGCCAGGTGAAGTTGCGAAGGTGGGTAGAGAGGAACTGGATCATCTCTTCCTTCATTGGCGGTGTCATTTCGCTCCCTATCTGGACCTTTTGGTCGGGGTAGTCAGGGTGGATAGCGACTTCGTCAAACTCCATTGTCTTGGGATTGGTCCACGACTGGGTAGTATATCGTCCGGGCGAGGGCGGTGACTTCCACTGGCTTTCTGGTCGCTAAGATTGATCCGACTATCGAGGGAGGCTGTTCGAGTTTCAGGTGCTGTCGGGATTTCATCATGTGAGTGAGTAGACTTTTGGGGCTGCTCTTGACGTATCCTACGCAGCCTCTGGTCGCGAATCGGACCTGTTGATGCACAGTGGAGATGACAAGCTCGAAAGGTGCGTGCGCCGAAGTTCCTAGTATGGCATTGTAAGGGGAGTCAATGTCTACCACGTAGAATTTGATTTCTTCTTCTCGATTGCAGGCGTCGGCGCCCAGTGTTACTTTGATCTCGACTGTTCCCTTCACATTGATTTTATGAGCGGTAAAGCCTTCCAGGACCATGTTATTGGGCTTTAAGTGGCTGTCATTCATTCCCATTTCCTTGAAGCACTTGTGGTACAGTATGTTCTTGGTGGCTCCGGTGTCGATCAGTACCCTTTTGACTCGGCACTTATCGATTCCTTGTTTGGTCATGCCGACTTCCAGGACGATAGGAGTGACGCGGGCCTCTCCGTTCAACTCGAGGTCCTGGTCAGAAAAGACGATCGGTTCGTGGGGGAATATGTCGAAGTGGGGCCCGAGGGAGGGCTTACTCAAATTATAGATCTTTCACTTTATTTTCCTGATGGATTCGTACTGAGGGGTTATGACCTCTACTACCCGTTCGGGCCTTCCCTCGGGCTGTTTGTCTGGCTCGTGCTCCCTCTGCTACTCGCCTCGGACTAGCCTCTCGATCATCTGCTTGAGTGATAGCAATTCTCGGTCGTGTGGCCATAGTCCTGATGAAAGCCGCAGAACTTCGCGCTGTCTCGGACGGGTCGGCTGGGAGTCCGCGTAGGTGCGAGCTCGCGCACTCCGAGCTTCTCCCTAACGGTGGCGACGAGGTTTTCCTTGGACTTCATTGGAGTGACCCTTGGGGGATGTTTCTCTGTATCTCTCTTTTTTCGGTAGTGTGATCCTTGAGAGCTTCCTTCAGCTAGGGCAACTTTTTGGGCTACGCTGAACACTTCGCCAATGGTTTTGAGCTTGCGGAGTTGGAGTTCAGTGTACAGCATCTTCGATCGGAAGCCGCCTTCGAAGCAGGTGATGGCTGTGTCCTGGGTAATTCCGTCGATCTCGTCATGTACCTTCTTGAACCACTCCAGGTATTCAAGTAGGGTTTCGTCATCCTACTGTTTAACATTGGTGAGATCCCCTCTCATCTTGGGAATTATACCCGCTGTGCTAAACTTATCCAGGAAAGCCTTCTCGAGTATCTGCCAGGAGTCTATAGTACCTGGTTTCAGTGAGGTGAACCATGTCAAGGCCTTGTCAGATAGAGTGTTGGGGAAGGCCTTGCATAGGATCGCTTCGTCGGTGGTCACAAGGTCCATGGAGGACCTGTATTTGTAAATGTGCTCCTGGGGTCTACTTTGACCGGAGTATAAGACGAACGATGGAATTTTCAATTGTGGGTCTGGTACGGTGAAGTGGATCCATTCCGCAAACGGTCTAGTGTCGGTTGGACGGTTCTTCTTTGTTTCGTTCCTCTGAGTCTGTTCTGGACTTCGCTAGCACCTGTTTTGCTTTAGACGGTGCCCGTTGCGGCGACTCTTTTCCCTGTTCGGCTGGTTGGATGGTTGGCTCTCCCCCACTTCGTTGGTTGAGCGCAGTGGCTTCTTGGTGGCTGTATTCTGGCCCCTAGTCTGCTTACTCGCTCCATTCCTGGACTGCGGGGGTAGATTCTTCGTAGGGTCTCGGTCATCATCAGGGAAGGGAAGGGGTGAAAGGCCTTGGTGACGATATGCGGAACAGAGTTACCTCCATTGTTTTGAGAGGTCACGCTTTGCTCTGAGCCGTTCAATTTCTTTCCGTAAGTCCTCGACTTCCTTGGCTTGCCCGTTGTCAGTGGTCCGCTTTCCGTTGAAGTGTTCATGGTGGTCAGGCAACTTGTGGGGTGAGCCGCAGGGGTCCAAACGCTCAACGATTGACCGTGGTTGAGGACGATCACGGGCGGAGGATTGAACTGCATGGTAAGTCTCATGGTGGGACATGGGAACCGTGGTATAGGGGCGACTTCTATGATCGCTCGATCACCGCGACATTTGAACGTAGGTTACTGAAAGTATTGAGAGGTGGAAAAGTAAGGTACTTACGAGTTCCCAGTAACGGAACCAAACTGATTCGTCAAAAATCGGTCTGACGCCACGTGTCAATTAACCGGTGTCGTCTGATGCTCTCTCTCTTCCAAATACCACTATCCGGGTTGTTTATGTGTCGTGGGAGAATAGCTACCTTGCGACGGTATGCCTGTAAAATAGAAAAGTTCACGCGGAGGGTGGAAGGTCTCCGATGAACCCTCCGATGGTAAAGTCAGTGATTTGACTGTAGGGTAGATAATTTGACAGATATTAGTTGAGTAATCTGGCCTTACCCTCCTTACCTTCACGGGGGTCGTATTTATAGGGGATAAACCACCCTAGAAATAAGTAGGTCGGGTGATTTGTTACGGAGAATCTGGTGGTTACCAGATTTTGTGGAAAAGATATGATATCCCCCTCTTTAGAAAGACGATGGGGAGGATCTTTGACTGGGATCCATTGTGGAGTCAAATGTTGACAATCGGAGACGATTCTAGAAGTGTGATTGATCAGCGGATCTGCCACGAAGTGACCAGTGAGTGGTCTACTCCCGCCCTTTAGGTAAGGCGGGGTAGCAGCTTAGTCAATAGTGGGAAATTGGCGTATGGCGGAGTGGGATGCTTCGTCATGCTAGATGGATCGACATGTCGGCCCGGTGGGCCACACTTGTCTTGTATAATTTGATTTGTCAGTATGGGGGTATTTTCATACCTCTCAGTATATATAAATAAAAGTGTAAGAAGAAATTGAAATTTCAACTGAAGAAGCGGACAATATCAGTCATAGTAAAAAAGAATATTCAAAGCGGACAATCTCGCGTCCCCAATGAAGATTCGAGGATTCAGTTCAAGCATCCACAATCAATATGTAAATTATTAAATACATTAAATACTAATACTAATACAAAATAACCTCCCTGATCATCTCATAAATAAAGCAAAAGAAAAGGGTAAAAGGATCAGTCAACAAGTCTATACACTACCAAAATGTAGTGTCCAAAAATAATAATAAAAATAATAATCATGAGAGATTATTATTATTCCATGCTGAAAGAAAACATGATAAAGAAATAGCATAAAGATTGAGACTTTTCTCATTGAATGCTATAATATTTACAATGCATCAACCTATCACAAGGGAATGACCAACTATATATACTAGCTTAGGAAACATCTAGAAAAGTTGCAAATAAACCCTACTCTACAAAATAAGCTCATTTTTATAGTTGTGATCCTAAATTGATTAATTGCCTTTTACAGCTGTGATCCTAAATTGAGGAAATTACCTTTTATAGCTGTGATCCTAAATTGAGGGAATTACCTTTTACAGTTGTGATCCTAAATTGAGGCAATTACCTTTTACAACTGTGATCCTAAATTGATTCATTGCCTTTTACTCCCCCTCAATTCGAGCTTCGGATGAGGAACCATTGTTAAATTTCTCTCATTCGTGCGAATAATTGAATACTTAATGCCTTAGTAAGAATGTCTGCCTTCTGATCAATAGAAGGAACATAATCAACTTGCACTAAACCTGTAACAACCTTTTCTCTAACAAAGTGGTAATCTAATTCAATGTGTTTTGTTCTTACATGGAGTATTGGATTGGATGACAAATATATGGCACTCTGGTTGTCTATCCAGATCCTTGGCACATGCTTCTGTTCTTCTTTAAGCTCAGCAAGAAGATACCTTATCCATGAGAGAAACGACTTGAGCTAGGCTTCTATACTCAGCTTCAGTGCTAGATCTTGACACATTGTGTTGCTTCTTGCTTGACCAAGATACCAAGTTTCCTCCAACATACACACAATATCCTGATACTGACCTTCTATCATCAACATCAGCCCCCCAGTCAATGTCTGAGAAACCAACAACATTCAAGTTATGAGGTGTTTGTAACTTTAGTCCATAATGTAGTGTTCCTGCCAAATATCTTAGAATTCTCTTAACTGCTCTCCAGTGTGGCTCCAAAGGATTAGCCATGAATTGACTGACTTTACTCACTGCAAAATAGATTTCTGGTCTAGTGATGGTGACATAGTGTATAGCTCCCACTATACTTCTATACATTGATGCATCCTTGATTTGATCTCCTTCAAACTTTGATAAATGGACAGATGTAACCATAGGTGTTGGACAACTCTTAGTCTGCTCCATTTTTGCCCTTGAGAGAAGTTTTCTTATGTATTCCCTTTGACAGAGATGAAGTCCATTGTCAACCTTACTAACTGCTATCCCAAGAAAATGATGAACTTCTCCAAGGTCTTTGACAGAAAAACTTTGTTTAAGCTTCTCTATGATCCTCTGTATTGCCTCATCACTACTTCCAGTTATAAGGATGTCATCAACATATATCAGGACAAAAATTTAAACTCCACATTTAATACTCAGAAATAATGAATTATTTGCCTTAGAGTTCACAAAACCAAAATTTGAAAGAGTTTCCTTCACCGTAGTGTACCAAGCTCTTGATGCTTGTTTAAGCCCATAAAGAGCTTTGTTTAACCTTCATACCTGACCATTTTCTTTCTCAAAACCTTCTGGCTGCCTCATGTATATTTCCTTTGTTAACTCTCCATTTAAGAAAGTATTGCTCACATATAATTGTTTCACCTTCCAAGAATGAGCTAAAGCTATTGAAAGCATAACTCTTATTGTTGTAGGCTTCACAACAGGAGAAAAAGTTTCATGAAAGTCACATCCTGGAGTTTGAGTATATCCTTGTGCAACAAACCTAGCTTTATGTCTCTCCACCTTTCTTTTAGCATCTCTTTTTACCTTGAAAACCTATCTACATCCAACAACATTTGCTCCTTTAGGCAGAAAAGTAAGGGTCCAGGTCTTGTTTCTTAATAATGCCTCATATTCTTCCTTCATGGCTTTTCTCCAAACACTGTTAGTTAAGGCCTCTTTAGCATTTCTTGGTTCAAGATCATCTGTAACTTCAGCTGATAAGATTTTTGGCTTAAACACCCATGCTTTGGCTCTAATCAGCATTGGATGCTGATTTGTTGGCTACTGATTCTTTTGTGTAATTGATGGAGAATTATCAGGTGAACTGGACTGTAGATCAACAACTGAAGGAGCACCATTATCACTGTGCTTAGAATTTTCAAAATTCTGAGAGGAGTTTTGAAAGGGCAGGTAAGCTCTCAATGGAACAGTTTCTGGACTTTCATAGTTATTCTGAGTATTATGAGAGGATGATGCTGGAGTTTGTGGCTGATTATCTTGCAAAAAGATGGGAAAAGTGGCAACTGTTGGTTCATTAGATATGAAGATTGGATTCAGATTTTGATTCTCAGAAGATTCTTCATTGTTGCTATTCAAAAAGGAAAAACAATCTTCTTGAAATAAAACATGCCTTGTTATCATCACTTTTTCAGAGGAAAGAAGGATCTTGTATCCTTTGTACTGTGGACTATACCCAAGAAAAACACCTGCAACAGATCTATACTGCAACTTGTGCTGGTTGTAAGGTCTTGTATAAGGATAGGCCAAACAACCAAACACTTTAAGAGTGGAATAATCTGGCTTCTACTGGGTTAATTTCTCCAAAGGGGACAGATACTGAATGGTCTTGGCTGGAACTCTATTTATGAGGTATGTTGTTGTCACAAAGGCATCATCCCAGTACTTCAATGGCATGTTAGACTCAGCAAGAAGTGACAAAGCCATCTCAACTATATGCATGTGCTTTCTCTCAACACATTCATTCTACTGTGGAGTATATGAACATGAAATTCTATGCAAGATCCCTTCATCCTTGAAGAAACTGAAAAGTGGCTTGTATTCTGTACATCCATCACTTTGCACTGCCTTTATTTTAGTTTTATACTGTGTTTCAATAAACTTATGAAAATGCACAAATGTACTATTAACTTCTGATTTAAGCTTCAACAGATATATCCAAGTAAACTTGCTATAATCATCGATGTAGGAAACATAATACCTGTATCCATTAACTGATTGAATAGGGGCCAGCCCCCACAGATCAGTGTGAACTAAATCAAAGGGTGAGTTGGACTGACTTTCTGAAGCAGTGAAAGGAAGTTTATGACCTTTAGCTAAAGCACATGAAGAGCAAATTTTGGTATCACAACGATTTTTATTATCAAAGAGAATATTACTACTTCTCAAAGCCTTCTTGACAATATTATAACTGCTATGTCCCAATCTTTTGTGCCACAACTCAATATTCAACATATTACAACCTGACATAGTAAGAGCATGAACATTATTCTGGATAGCAAGTTCCTTATTTCTAACAGATCTACTGTGATCAAGATTGAATCTATATAAGCCTTCCTTAAGCTCCCCCTTGAGTAGGACCTCCTGAGTATCCTGATCCTTGACAACACAAATTGATGGATGAAACTCAAAGTATACATTATTAACTAAGGCAAACTTGGAAACACTTATGAGTTTCTTTGTTACTGAAGGAACATGAAGAAGATCCTTGAGATAAAAACATCTACTTGACTGATTAGAGTGAAGGATGGAGTTACCTATGTGGCTTATTTGCTCATTGTTTCCATTTCCCATCTGAAGTCTGTTGGATTCATTATACTCTGAGGCAGATTGCAGATTGTTAAAATCATTAGTGACATGATTTGAGGCTCCTAAATTTGGAAACCACCACCCTTCATCATTATTGCTGCCAGGGATTTGAACCATATTCAGTGTGGGATTCTTGTTCTGTGAATCATTGTTGCCTCTAGTGGTCTGTGAACCTCCTTGTATCCCATAGGTTTGATCAAACCTATGCCAACATCTATCTGCAGTATGACCTGAAATGTGACAAACTTGACAAGTAACTCTGTTTCCTTGAAATCTGCCTCCTCTCCCCCTTATAGCTCCTCTATTTTCTCTGCCTCTGAAGGTATAAGAACCTCTTCCTCTGGGATAAAAACTCCTTCTTTGATTAGGTGTAGCATAATTGACGGTAGGGAGAGAAGCATCCGGATTAAACATATTTGCAGAACTCAAAGTAGCAGCACCTTCTAGTCTAGCCTCAAAACTTAACAACAAAGCTTGAATATCATTCAAACTAAAAGCATTAATTCCAGCAGTAACAGTAACCATCAAAGGATCATATTCAAATCCTAAACCAGAAAGAATGTGCATAATGTGATCATTCTGTGAAACAGGATTGCAAGTGGTAGCAAGCAAGGCACACCACATTTTAATCTTGTCCAAATACTCTCTCATACTTAAATTTCCTTTTCTTGTTGTTTGAAGTTGCAGCTTATGTTGTAAAGTTTTAGCCTTGGATTGACTAGCAAAATTAGTTTCAAGAACATTCCATATTTCACTAGAGGAACTCAAACCTATCATAAGTGGAAGAATATTCTCTTATAAGGAAGACAGAATCCATGAGGTAAGGATCTGATCTTGCCTTGTCTAGAGAGTAAAAGATGAATTAGTAACCTGAAGTTGTGAGCTGCCAATGACATATTGATTAGGAATCTGTGGCTGCAAGTTGATGAAGTCCTCCAATCCATAACCCTTAATAGCTGTTGTGACTTGTGTCTTCCATATGAGGTAGTTAGCTTCTGTGAGCTTCACTGATATTACCTGGTTCTGAGGATATATTAACTGAGTGATTTCTTCAGCTATGGTTGCAGGTGAAGTAATATTTTCTGAGATGTTATCATCAGCCATTTATTCAAAAAAAAATTGAAATCAGTAAGAAATCAATAGGCGTTGCTCTGATACCATGAAAGAAAACATGATAAAGAAATAGCATAAAGATTGAGACTTTTCTCATTGAATGCTATAATGTTTATAGTGCATCAACCTATCACAAGGGAATGACCAGCTATATATACTAGCTTAGGAAACATCTAGAAAAGCTGCAAATAAACCCTACTCTACAAAATAAGCTCATTTTTACAGCTGTGATCCTAAATTAAAGCAATTACCTTTTACAACTGTGATCCTAAATTGATTCATTGCCTTTTACAGCTGTGATCCTAAATTGTGGCAATTACCTTTTACAGTTGTGATCTTAAATTGAGGCAATTACCTTTTAGAGTTGTGATCCTAAATTGATTTATTGCCTTTTACATGCACTGCTTCCCCATATGATCGAATATAGGTTGTGCACAGAATCATGAGCAACCCAGAAGCCGACGTTTCTTTGGATTAAGGCAAGTACTGGGAGCTGTATATCCAGTGTATGTGATTGAAACAGCTGGCTTAATTGTTTGCATATCATCTTTTGGAGCTTCTGCCCGAACAGGAGCCGACTCTATTGGAGCTGATGAATAATAAGGCTTGGGAATGGGATTTGAGGACTTCATATTTTGGCCAATAGTTGAAGCAATAGTTGAAGCAATGAAAGAGTGTATTTCAGGGTTTCCGTTTATCTCCACCCACTTCTCATTTATCCATTCTCTGGAACTTCTCAACTCCTTTCTTTTGAAGCTCAAGAACTTGTTTTCACCTTCAAAAGAAAAAAACAATCATAGGATTATTAGTGTCTTAGAAAAGGTAATAAAAAAAAGTGGCATAGAGATATAGAAATAATTATTACCAGGAAGAAAAACCTTAACATTAGTATCAGCTCTGGATTTGTCAAATCCCACCACAACGCATTCCCACCACCCATCTCCCCACCATGCATCAACAGCATCTCCAATCTCAAAAGAACAATTTAATAAAGAAAGATGCTTTGGAGGCCATGGCCTGACTGTCAACCGCCCTGCACATCTCATCTTCAGCTTATCAGGAGTTGCCTCTCTGGATGCAGCCACCCATTCCTGTACCAGAAAAAGTCAACAATAACATTCACTTGACTTGACTTGTGATCTAAATTGTAACAAAGAAACTAATTAATCTCAAAAGAAACAGAGGAAAACAGAAGAAGATTTGAATGTTAATTTATCCAAGGTACCTCCAACTTTCCAGATTTATCACTATCTTGGACATCATAGTATTGAACTTTGATGCGATTATCAGGTGATGTCTGGAGTATCTTGCATCTGAACCAGCAGCCTCGAAAGCCACTATCCTGGCAGAGAAGCTCTATATTTTTTTCCTCCTCCTCTTCTTCTTCTTCTTCCTCGTACTCGTACCCGTCCTCATCCTCAAACTCTAACTCAGAGGCCTTAGATCCAACAAGCTTAATCTTAATCCTACGTGGTTCCTGAACTTGTTCACGTCTTTCTCCCTGATTCCTAACAATGGAATTAGATTGGCTACTGCTACCACTACCACTACCATCTTTGTTCAGACCACTCCTTCGATTTCTTAAGCTCCAAGTAAGTAGTAGTTTCTTTGGTGGTTCCTCCTCATCACTTTCTCTAGCTTCATTCAATCTTGGAAATTTGAATTGACCGCAGAGACGTTCCAATGCAGATAGTATTGGTTGATTGTCATAGCCACGCAATTTCCTCATCGAAAAGGGCCTAACTTTCTTGTTCTTGATCAATTGCCTATGGCACATAAGTTCCTCCAGATGACAAATTTTTGTCCGGTGGAATAAGAAAAGCAGCCAAACATTTCTCATAATGACTTGGACTTAACACGGCACCAACTTGATCGACATACTCTACACCTATCACCTCAACATCAGAAGTGATAAATACTTCCTCAGGATGTACATTTATCTGAGGAGTTACTAATTCCTTCACTTCCCTGTTGTGGCAAAACCACCGAACTTGGATCTTTTTCTCTTTGCTCATTTCTTCCTCATACATATCTTCCAAGTACCCAAGGTAGTGTATTTCTTCATCCTCATGCATAATGAATACAAAAGAACGAACCTGTAACCAAATAAATATGACTCTTTTAATTAAGTAGATTATCCATAAGGCAAATTGGCATATTTATCCCTTATAATTAATTATGAGTAATTCACGAAATTTAGGAACTAATTTAATTAAAAATTTATAATTGGGACTCTTAATTTGGGGACTAAATATGCCAATTTGCCTACTACTCATATGCCACTGCTTGCTTACTGGTATCATCTTCCCATTTCTTGAAAGGGCTGGATAATGCAGATGCTTCTTTTTGCAGGGAGAAGCTTCGCCTAGCCAAACAACATTTGAGCTTTGGACCTTCAATTTTCTGATAATTTTGACTTGAATTTAATCACGTTTTTCTCTAAGTAATTCAATGGAAGAACCAAATTTCAAAATATATTTATATATAAATTAACAATAGACAACAATATTATTATTACCTCATCCTTTCTACTCCTCCTCCTCCTCATATTCTCACAACCACAAAATAAACAACTTAAAGAAGATTCCGTTGCCTGAGAATGGTGAGAAAATAAATTTGATTTGAATTCACAATTCTTCATAGCTTGCTGAAAAGGCATATTATTGAACACAATACCAAATTAACTCTTTTGTATCAAAATAATAATTTAACTCCATTTTAACATAATTCAACACCAATTGAGAAAGGATCCAAATTCAGACATACATTACATTTAATTTTTCAACACAAAATTTGTTTTTGCTAACATATCCTCCTTCAACTAACACTTAGATTGCTATAAATACTCGACAATAACAAAAATTTGAGAAATTGTAGTTAAATATTAATATGAAAAAAAGTCAAAGATACAATAGGTAATAGGTAAAATCTCTTTGTATATATTGCCCTCCTTCACCAAAACTAACCTGGTAGATTGGTGTTCTGCAAAACTAAATAAACAACATAAAAGCAGCTTCCTTTATTAGATTGGCCACAAAAACCTAGAGATAAGTCCATACACAATTGGAGAAAGAGTTAAGTAAGATATATACCAATGACTTGATAACATTGAAGACGAATACAAACTTTTGCTTCCAAAAGGTCAACTAGTACATAGAGGATTAAATCAATTTCATATAATTTGAGCATTTTTCTTTCAACAACAATCTCACAAAATTTTATTTCTTTTCCCACAAGTTAATTTTCAAGAAGAAAATTTTGAACAAGTGATATATGACCCATAAAAAAATACAAGTCATGATAATAAAAAACGATACGATAGACTTGAAAGATATAAAAGCATAACAAGTAATTGTATATAAAAGTATAACAAGTAATTGTATATAAAAGTATAACAAGTAATTGTATATACGACCACATCCAATCTTGAAATCAATCCACAAGTGATGATAACAAAAAACGATATATGATGGACTTGAAAGATATAAAAACATAACAAGTAATTGTATGTAAAAGTATAACAAGTAATTGTATATATGACCACATCCAATCTTGAAATCAATCCAACCAAAGTCAATTTAAGTGCTCATCAATCAAAAAAACTAACGGAATGATAGATCAAAAAATAAATCTCTATCGTTCACGATACATCAAAGAAAATTATTTTTTAAATTCAGATTAAAGAACATCTAAGTAAATTTTTTTAGAAAAAACTCCTAAAACAAAATAGAATAAGATAACCTCAAATGAAATTACTTTTAAAATTCAGATTAAAAAAATATTAAAAAAAAAAGAACAAAAAAAATAAAAAAAAGAAAGAAGAACAACCTCTCAAGCAAGGTAGAACTAGAGAACCTGTAAATTGAAGATGTTAACATTTATATATCAATCTTTATACATAGAATTCATGTAAAAGATACGACGGACAGATCGAGGAAAGTGCGATACAGTAAAGCACATTAAATGCTAGAGAATCCTTAAAATGACAATACAATTTTGATTGTTGACACGTGACGATTCCTCATTGGTTTATTTTGAAAGCGTTTCTTTCCGTTTTTCGTTTTTAACTTGCAATAAAAAAAATATAAATTTTTCTTCTTATAATAAATAAATAAATAAAATTACTATAAAAAGTCTTTCCATTTCGTTCTTTCTCATATCATATGAAGTTCAAACTATCGATTCACAAAAATTATTTTTGAGAATTAGTGATAAACAAGACATATTAAATGTTAATTCTAATCCTCCTTACTTTCCACAATTCACACCAAATTTTATGACGACTGTTGACACATAACAATTTCTCATTAGTTTTCAGTTTATTTTGAAAGCGTTTTTTTTTTTTTTGTTTTTCATTTTTAACTTACAATAAAAAATATTTAAATTTTTTCTTCAAATAATAAATAAATAAATAAAGCTACTATAAGAAATCTTTCCATTTCATTCTTTGTCATATCATATGAATTTCAAACTATCGATTCACAAAAAATATTTTTTAAAAGTTAGTGATAAACAATTAATTCTAATCTTCTTTGCTTTCCACAATTCATACCAAATTTTATGATGATTTTGTTCTCAACACATGTCTGGTTGACAAACCAAAAAAAATAATGTATAAGCTTTATTTGTCATTTCATTTGTAATCTTGCTAGCAAATTGGCCTTGAATGTTTAAAATCCTTCATTTTCAGTCTTATTTAAGTAGAATTTTAAATCCATCTGCACATTCACTTATGAAATGGCTACATTTCATGGATCCTATGTTTAATTTTCATAGTTGGAAATATTTTTCAATACTTTTGATTATTTTGTAAGTGTATATTTATTTTTTTAAATCAACTGACACATAATCCATCGTCATTTAAACTAATCTAAATTATGAGAAGTGTATATTTATTTAAGAATTGTGGAAAAAAAAATTAAATTTGTTTCTACAAATAGTTCTATTAGTAAATTATTTTGGACATCAAAATTCATTTCTCTCAGTAAATTAAATAAAATATTGTAATCTACATTCTAGAAAAATTCTCCAGTTCAATCTTCTATTTATTTACTTTTTGTTCGATTAGACATAATTATTTAATAATAAAAAAATTGATGCATTATTTATATTTTATTCCCTTAAATGGGTTATTTTATTTAAACTAGTGTATCTATTAAATTTAAAAAGGATTTTTGTCCATTTTATATCTTTTTAAATACAATTGTTTAATGTAATGATATTTATTTTGTTGAATTTTAAATTTAAGATATTTGTGAACAACGTCAAAATAATTGTGTCTTGAAGTGAGAAGGAATATGGAAAGACAAGAAGACCCTTTAAGTTTAATAGCATATTAGATACATTAAAAAAAATGGTGAAATTGATAAATTTTAATGGAAAGAATTAATTTAAAGAAAACGTAATAAGTAAATTTAATTTCAAACAAATATATGTTTGACAAATTTAGTTAAAATTTTTTTTTTTACTTTTAAAATTTCAAGCTATTTTATCTAAGAAAAATAATTTTTTTTTTCAAAAATTTCTTGCTAAATTTTTTAAATTTTATAATTTTAGTTGTTTATTGAATAAAAAGAAAGGATAATCAAGTATTTTAAATGAAATATATATTATATATATATATATATATATATATATTAATAATATTTGTTTGATAAATGAGTGTTTCAATATCTTTTTACTTTAAATTTGTAGATATTTGATGTGAAGTGATATATTTATTGTATCTTTATTCAAATAAAATGACAAAAACAGTTCAATTTAAGAAAAAAAATTTAACTACATTTAAAAATTTTTTTTAAGGTAAATATATTTGGAATTTAAAAGTATGAAAAAAAATTTAGAAGTAAACCTGTCAAAACAGTGTGTTTAGCCTAATTTGGCATTTCTTTTTTAAATAATAATAAAAAGAAATTATATGTATATCCAATTAATATTTCTTTGGATTTGAAATTAGTTGGAGGTTAAAAAGAAATTATAACAAAAAAATGCAAGTCCATCAATTGTGGAAAAATCTTCTGGATGGGCTATAACTATTGGACTTGGCAACCCGAAAGGTCCATTTTGTAATTGTCTTCACTGCGAAAATTGTAAAATGAGATAACACAATAGATAATCACAAATTTTGGTTTCATATACCTCCTTACATTTTTCTCTCTCTATAAATTTTATTCTCTATCAAGTCAATATATATATATATATATATATATAAATAAAAGTGTAAGAAGAAATTGAAATTTCAACTGAAGAAGCGGCCAATATTATTCATAGTAAAAAAGAATATTCAAAGCGGACAATCTCCCATCGCCAATGAAGATTCGAGGATTCAGTTCAAGCACCCACAATCAATAATTGTAATTGTCAATGCAATAACTATTTTCACAACAATCGATATTGGTAAGGAACATTTAACGTTAACTTGTAATTGTCAATGCAATAACTATTTTCACAACAATCGATATTGGTAAGGAACATTTAACGTTTCGCTCTATGTAAATTATTAAATACATTAAATACTATTAGATGTATTCCATTAGATATATGTAATCTCTTATTTTTAGATATTCACATATCTTATTGATATATATAATTATTTACATATATTATCTTAATTTTATACAAATATTAGAGTATCATGTTTTGTATATATATGATCTGAAAAATTTCTATGCAAGTGTACTTCTCCTTGTAGGTTAGCGAAGTTGAGTTGGAATTTATTATTTGCAAAAAATAAAAAAGAGAAGTCATATGATGAGGGGTTGTCGAAGATGACCCTTCAATGATTTTGTTAGAAGAGAGTATGAAAATATGTATATATGTATATAAAAGTGTAAGATTGGGCAAAAAAGATGATTTTTCTCCCTTCTTACTCGTATTTATAGTTAGAGAATTTACTTGATTTACCGTGTGGAGGTAAAAAACTTTTACCACCATTTAATAAGTCATCCTCGACGTACATGTCAGTTAAGAGGGTTAATCAATTGACATGTATGTATCATTAAGTGATACTAATCCTAGTTCAATTAGGATTTTGACACCCGTTATCTAATTAATCATTATCTTTTGGGACATTCAAGATCCTTTAAAAAAGTAATGATCATGAGTGTGTGTAAAGTACTTCAATGCTTCGTGGTTTTAGTGCGGATGTCCCAGTATGGTTTCTAACTAGTGACTTCACTTGATGTTTCTAATCTTTTCTTCAGTACTTCAGATCGGAGTGTAATGTCATCATGTAATAATATATACTCTGATCGTTAATTGATGACGTGACCAATTATAAAATTTCTTTTCCTTTCAATATAATTGATCAGTAATAGAAACGAAATACAACCCTTTTTTTTCATGTGTTGAGAACCACTAAATTAAGGAGTTTCTTCTCTTCTTCCCTACCGTCTACATCGTCCTCATTTTCTCCTTTCTACTATGGCTAGGTCTTCCAAATATGACCCAAAAATCACTTCGGTTCTTCCTCATCGTACTCTAACTCTTCCCCCTGATTCGTGGTATATAAACACCGAGACTCCATCTCCTCCAACCTATGGCATAATCGTTTAGATCATCTCGACGCTTGTTTTTGTTTTACACTCACTTCAACAAAAACGTTTAATTTCCTATACTATATTTTGAGATAATTTGTTTTTGTCATTTTTGTTCACTTGGGAAGCAGTTTAAATTACATGTTATGCAATCTTTATCATTCAATATTGTTATGACGGATGTAAGAGAGATAACAAAATAAAGAAATGACACACAGATTTAACGTGGTTCACCAACAATGTGTTGGCTACGTCCACCTAACAGAAGATATGAGAGTTTTTACTGATTTAGGAGAGAGATTACAGAGGTGTTGTCTTGGTGACTACAATGCTATGAATGCCTTACAAATGAACCTATTTATAGGAAAGATGGCAGCCACCTTGGCTGCCTTAAGCCAGCTGTTGACAGCTGGCCCACCTCACCAACTAGCCACCCACTTGTCAAGGCCACATTCCCAATGTAAAAAACAGAATGTTTTACTAACTTCCTAAACTTAAGGGGAAGTGGGAAAATGGTAAAACAAAATGTTTGACTAACTTCCCACTACTTGCCCACCTCACCAACTGGAATTCAAGGCATTCTAACAAATCTCCACCTTGACTTGAATTCTCTCACAATTTACCAGATGCACCTCCAGATGTATCCGCTCTCCTCTCTTCTGCCATTTAGCAGCTTGTGATATTTAGCAAGTCCAAATAGTGTTGGAACTTGCTCTGTGGAACTGGCTTGGTGAACATGTCAGCAGGATTGTCAGCCGTGCCCACTTTCTTCACCCTGATTCTTTTCTCACTTCTTAGAAAATGATACCTGATATCAATGTGCTTAGTCCTCTCATGATGAACTTGATCCTTGGCTAAGCATATGGCACTCAAGCTGTCACAATACACTATAGCCTGATCCTGATGTACGCCGAGATCATTGATTAGTCCTTTTAACCAAATTCCCTCCTTGGCTGCTTTTGTCAATGCCATGTACTCTGCCTCTGTAGTAGACAAAGTCACAGTAGGCTGTAGAGTTGCCTTCCAACTCACCACAGAACCACCAAGAGTGAAAACATAACCAGTCATGGATCTCCTACTGTCCACATCCCCGACATAATCAGAATCTGAGTAGCCGGTTACCAAGCACTGTGTATCACTCCCATAAATAAGACCAACATCTGACGTACCTCTAAGATATCGAAAAATCCTTTTCACAGCATGCCAATGCTCCTTCCCTGGTTTAGCCATAAATCGACTAACAATACTAACAACATATGCCAAATCTGGTCAGGTGCACACCATAGCATACATCAGACTTCCTACTGCACTTGCATAAGGAATTCTTGACATGTACTCCTTTTCTTTCTCGGATTGAGGCGCGTACATTACCAGTTTGCTGTTAGTAGCCGTTGGAGTGCCTATAGGTTTAATTGATGACATGCCAAACTTTGTTAATATCTTCTTAATGTACCCTTCTTGTGACAAGAAAAGTTTCTTCTGATTTCTATCCCTATAGATTTCCATTCCCAAACTTTTCCGAGAAGCACCCAGATCTTTCATTTCAAATTCTGCACTGAGACGATCCTTCAGTTTCTGAATATCAGACTTGTCCCGAGCAGCAATCAACATATCATCTACATACAGGACCAGACAGGTGCGAGAACCATCTTTCAATTTGTTGTAATACACACAACAATCAAAAGGACTCCTATTGTAGCAGAGCTGCATCATATAGCTATCAAATCTCTTATACCACTGCCTTGGAGAGTGCTTAAGCCCATATAAGGACTTCCTCAACTTGCACACATGATTCTCCTTTCCCGGAACCTGGAAACCATCTGGCTGAGTCATGTATATCTCCTCTTCCAACTCTCCGTGTAGAAAAGAAGTCTTCACGTCTAGTTACTCAAGCTCCAAATCCTGATGTTCAACTATTGCTAGTAGCATCCTGATAGAAGTATGTCTGACCACCGGCGAGAAAATCTCGTTGTAGTCTACTCCCTCTATCTGATGGAACCCTCTTACAACTACTCTTGCCTTATACTTAATACCCTCAGTCGGTGATATTCCTTCCTTCTTCTTGAAAACCCATTTGCAAGTGATTACCTTTCTCTCTGTCGGTAATATGACCAGCTCCCAAGTCTGATTCTTGTGAAGAGATTCCATTTCGTCTCTCATTGCAACCAACCACTATGCTGACTCAGTTCCTGAAATTGCTTCCTTGTAGGTGGACGGCTCATGAAGCTCCACTTTCTCAGCAACTTGCAGTGCATAACCCACCATATTATCAAAACCATACCGCTTTGGAGGTCCAACTCCAACCCTTCTTGGTCGGTCAAACGTGATGCTATGCTGAAAACCTTCAGATGTTTGATTTTTTGGTGGTGTAGATTCTGGCAGATTGGTTTCTGGTTGTGGCAGTTGGTCACTGACCAACTTCTGTGCCTTGCTCTCCCCTTGAGTGACTTGCACCTCCACATGTTCATCAACAGCTCCATTCTTCTCTACAAGAATGGGCTGCACCATAGGGTTGAGCATAGAACTCTCATCAAAAATTACACTCCTACTAAGTATAATCCTATTCTCAGATGGAGACCAGATTCTATATCCCTTCACCCCTTCTCCATAGCCCACGAATATTCCCTTTTTAGCACTTGGCTCCAGCTTACCCTCATTGACATGATAGTAAGCTGTACAGCTAAAAACTCTCAGATTTGAGTAATCAGCAGGCTTCCCTGTCCACACCTTAAAAGGTGTTTTACAGTTGATGCCTGTGTGTGGTCCCCAGTTTGTTATGTAGCATGCCGTTGTAGCTGTTTCTGCCTAGAAACGTCTAGTTAGACCAGCGTTAGAGAGCATTTACCTCGCTCTCTCCAGAAGTGTCTGGTTCATGCGCTCAACTGAATCATTCTGCTGTGGTGTATCCCTGACTGTGCGATGTCGAGCAATCCCCTCATCCTTGCAAAACACATCGAACTCAGACGAATAGAATTCCAGACCATTATCAGTTCGCAGCCTCTTGATCTTCTTCCCAGTTTGATTCTCCACTAGCGTCTTCCACTGTCTGAAGTTCTTGAACGCTTCACTTTTATGTTTCATCATGATTACCCAAGTCATCCTTGAGTAATCATCGATTACCGACATAAAAAATCTGTGACCGCCAAAAGACTCAACGCGAGACGGACCCCAGCAGTCTGAATGGATGTAATCCAGCGTGCCCTTTGTTCGGTGAACCGCCTTTGGGAACTTGCTGCGATGTAGCTTCCCAAAGACACAATGCTCACAAAACTCAAGGCTCTTGATCTTGTGACCACCAAAAAGATCTTCCTTTGACAAAATCTGCAACCCTCTTTCACCCATGTGACCAAGTCTCATATGCCATAATTTGGTCAAATCATCCCGGTGAACCTCAGATGATGCAACAGCTGCAGAACCAGCAACTGTTGAACCTTGCAAAAAGTACAAAGTTCCTTGTTTGGCACCCTTAAGTATCACATTAGAGCCCTTGTAGACATGTATAACTCCACCTTCACCCTTGAAGCTGAACCCCTTACTATCCAGCAAGCTCAGGGATATCAGATTCTTCGTCATTAGTGAAACATGTCTGACATTGTACAATGTGCAGAATTTACCATCATGCGTCCGAATCTTGATCGAGCCTATTCCAACCGCCTTGCAGACCGAGCTATTTACCATAGAGACATTTCCCCCGTCTATCTGCTCATAGGTTGAAAACCACTCTCTCCTTGGACATATATGGTAGGACGCCCCAGAGTCAAGGACCCACACATCAGCATGATGCGTGTGTTCATCTGCAACTAGAGCGATGTCATCTTCAGAATTGGTGCCATCCACCGCTACCGCAGCAGATCCAGATCCAGGTTTCTGCTCCAGCAGTTACTTTCTCTTCTTCGGGCATTCATTCTTCCAATGCCCTTTCTCCTTGCAGTAGTTACAAATATCATTTGCTTTTAGACCCTTGGAACCCGACTTCTTGAATTTCTTCTTGCCCAGTTGTCCATGTCCCTTGCTTCCACTGGCTATCAATCCAGCGGCCTGATTGTCTGTCCCTGCTCCGGTCGCCTTATGGCGCAGCTCTCTGGTATGGAGAGATGACCTGACCTCTTCTAGAGACACGGTATCTTTCCCAACAATGAAAGATTGTACGAAATTCTCATACGACAATGAAAGATTGTACGAAATTCTCATACGACAATGGTAGTGAAACCAACAGAATTAAGGCAGCATCTTCATCATCTACCTTAACATCAATATTACGCAACTCTAAAAGAATTATATTTAATTGATCCAGATGGTCTCTAAGAGGTGTGCCTTCCTGCATTCGCAGACCGAACAGACGTTGCTTCAGAAGCAACTTGTTGGTTAAAGACTTTGTCATGTATAGACTTTCCAGCTTCAACCACAGACCAGGGGCAGTTTCTTCATCTGCGACCTCAGTGATGACATCATCTGCAAGACACAACATGATAGTCGAATGTGCCTTCTCCTCCAAGGCAGCCAACTCAGCATCGTCAGCCCTGACTTCCTTTGATAATGGCATCCATAAGCCTTGTTGTTTCAACAAAGCTCGCATCTTGATCTGCCATAAACTAAAGTTGTTCCTCCTCGTGAATTTGTCAATCTTTACGTTCAACGCAGACATCTTTCTCACAAGATTACAAACCTCGATTACCCGAGCTCTGATACCAATTTGTTATGACGGATGTAAGAGAGATAACAAAATAAAGAAACGACACACAGATTTAACATGGTTCACCAACAATGTGTTGGCTACGTCCACCTAACAGAAGAGAGGAGAGTTTTTACTGATTTAGGAGAGAGATTACAGAGGTGTTGTCTTGGTGACTACAATGCTATGAATGCCTTACAAATGAACCTATTTATAGGAAAGATGACAGCCACCTTGGCTGCCTTAAACAGGTGGGAAGCCAGCTATTGACAGCTGGCCCACCTCACCAACTAGCCACCCACTTGTCAAGGCCACCTTCCCAATGTAAAAAACAGAATGTTTGACTAACTTCCTAAACTTAAGGAGAAGTGGGAAAATGATAAAACAGAATGTTTGACTAACTTCCTAAACTTAAGAAGAAGTGGGAAAATGAAAAAACAGAATGTTGACTAACTTCCCCCTACTTGCCCACCTCACCAATTGGAATTCAAGGCATTCTAACAAATATTATTCATAGTGATATTTGGACATCCCCTATTCTTAGTTCCACTATCATTGTTATTATCCTTCATTTTTCAATAATTTTACTATTTTTTTATGGACATTTCCTTTCAATTTTCTTTAAATCTGTCCCTTTTAAACATTAGTTTACTCCCTTTAGATTCGTGTATTTGGGGTTAAATTACCCTTCTTTCACTCCCCTAGTCCAATATTCTTGGACTAACCTCCTTTCCTATTTCCACAACTATAATCCATTTGTTATGAATTTCAAAGCTTGGAATATAAATCATTTTGGAGAAATTTTTCTATAAGAAAGAAAAAAAAATTTAATTTCTTAGTTAGGTTAAATGGTATAAAAACTTTTATGGATAACAAATTTAGCTTGTACATAGTAAATCTCCAAAAAAGACCTCACCTAATAATATTTTCATATTTTAAAATGTGAAAGGAATTTTTGAAACTCAAATCGCACATTCAATGTAAGACAAAGTCGCTTTACTAGAAATTTGTAATGCCTTCGTGAATCCCAAATGCAATCTTTGGAATATCTGAAGTCTTAACATAGATCTAGTGGTACCTTGATTTTAGAAGGTCTATTTTGAAAACATTTGCCCTTTTGCACTATCAATCTTAACAGGGAAATGTCCTCCACAATTTTTAGGTATTTTAAAAATAACTCCACCCTTTTGCACACACATTTGACCTGATAATTTCTCTATTATTAGTCAATATTTGAAAATTCACTATATATGTCAATTGAAGCCCCAATGGATCTACTATTGTAGTAAAGATAGAAATAGGAGTCGCCCTATAATCAATCATAACTAAAATAGGATAACATTCACCATGCCCTTCTCATTCACAATAGTAGTACAACCCTTTATCTCATCTCATTTTTTCCTTTGTAGGAATCAATCTATGATATATGTTTGTATTGAGTGAAAGAGGTTTATTCTTGTGGGTGATGAAACATTTAGGTTGAATTTTTTGCTAATACTTGGTTTGATTTAAATTTTATTTTATTTTTTGTTTAATCTTAGTATATATTTGGGTATTTATAGGTGGGTAGACCTAAATTGAATTTTTGTTTTTAGGTATAACCTAAGAGGAGTTACAACTACTTCTATTTGAATTTGGACGGAGGAGAGTTTTTTTATGGAATTAACGTGACCTCAATAAATTGTACTTTCTTTGTTACTTCTTACAACGATTCTTGGAATGATCTATTTAAAAAAATACTATAATGCTCTATTCAAAGACATCATCCAAGCACAACAAAAGAAATATAAATTGCTCATGGTATTTTAATGTATTGCTGATATGCACAAATCATATCACATTTTTAATATGTTTTTAGACACATCTTTTGGTATAATTTGTGATTTTGAAAGTTTCAGGAGTAAATTGCATGAAAACAGTAAATATCGGATCAAAAATATGATTTTCAAAAGTTTTGAGCTCAGGGCAGATTTCTTTAATTACTCATAATCAATATAGTAAATAAATCCTATCTTTTAGCATACCAATCGGAATAAAGAGTTTTGGCCATATTATCATAGTTTGATCCCCATGGAATCACTTGGTTATGTAAGTTCTCAACTAGTTCCATGTAATGATCTCCTCCGTTTGAATCCAAACTAAATCTTGATCCAACAAGCACAAGTGCATGACTTTGAGTTTGGTCATATTTGACATTTCATGCAAAGGAAAGTAATACTCACATTAGTGTAACTATATATTTGGATTTTATCTTCAATAGCGATATCTCGATAAAGGTTGGGTCTTAGGTGGATAGCTTACAATTCCTTCAAATTTATGTAATAAACACTAGGGAAGATTTGAGATCTCTCATCTTTCCTTCAAACCCTAATGCAATTCTTCCATTGGTGTCAACCAATCAATATTACATATCAAAATAGTAGCATATACTTCCAACTGCTCCACCACTTGAGTCTATTCAAATATTGGGTATAACTTTTTATGGTAAGTTCGGATATTAAATAGATAGAACTATGTTATTCTAACACTTATATTACTGTAAACACTAATAAATAAAAATAATCAAGCATAGTAATGTGATTTTTTTTAAAAAAAAATATACACTATATTGTAATATTATATATAAATATGTTTGGTTTAAATATATATATATATATATATATATATATATATATATATATATAATATGTTTGAGCTACTTAAATAAATACAGAAAATACACACACACACACACATATATATATATGCTTGGAATAAGAGTAAGTCTTGTATGTTCTTACTTTCCCATCCACTACCACATGTTAAAGCATCAACCATCACAGTTTAAAATAATATATAATAATATTTTGATTATTATACATAATCACAACTCAAAAATTAAAATAATAAAAAAAAGAAGATAAAAATGCATTTAAAAAATAAAAACACTCTTGATTTAAAAAGATAAAAATACCTTTAAAATTTGGAAGATAATTAAATATTTAACATAATTTTTCGTAAATTTCCGATCAAAGGGAAAATAAATTGAGTTTTAATAGTTCAAGTATTAATTTCATATAAAAATAAATTTAGATGCAAAACTTAAAATTTGAGATAGTTCAAATGTTAGTAGAATAATTTACCATATATATTATTAATAACATATATCTTGGATTAAAATGATATAAATATCATCATAAGTGTTATTTTCAAAATTAGACTTATATTTTATAAATTTTTTTGTAAGTGGAAAATTTCATTAAGAAATAAAAAAATTACACTGAATGATTAAAATCATTCATGGTAACAGAACAAACACCAACCTAAACATAGGTGAAGATAAAGTACTCAACCTAAAACACTTAGGTGAGAAGAAAGTTACTCAACAAAACATTAAACAAAAAGGAGATAACACAACAAAAAATATAGAAAAAACCCTATCTAAATCTTCAATCTTCAATCTTCAAACTACCAAACACGACACTCAGTTGAGAGTTCGAATTCACCTTCTTCCTTCAACAACAACTTAATCCACCCACTCAGTTGAGAGTTCGAATTCACCTTCTTCCTTCAACAACAACTTAATCCACCCTGGGAGAATAAAAAATTTCATAAGATGTCTGGAAAGAAGATAAAAAACGAACAAAAGGTCTAAATCTAAGAGATCGTGCTTAACAAATTTTTCCTATAGAAGAAGAAAAAGAAATTGATATCTAGATATCAGTAAAGGAAAATGCATTTGAAAAGTGAAAGGAAGTAAAAAAATTTAAGAAGAAGAAGGAGAATAAAAGTAGCAACAAAAAACTAAAAAAAAACCACAAACAACTAAAAAAGAGGCACAAAAATGGAAAAGAAAGGATTTCTCCGGTCAAAAGAGAGTCTAGCCGGAGCTAAAAGCTCTCTCTTGGCCAGAAGGAAATGGGACGAAGGAGGGAGGTGGCGGTTGCGCTTGAGAGAAAGCTAGGATTTTAATGAGAGAAAAAATGAAGGTTCCCTAAATCAATTTTTTTTGGTAAATAAAGAGTCATCCATCTTCCCTTAAATAAAAAACAGTAGAAATTACATCTCCCATTTCTTGTGTATTCTCAATAGCAGAAATAACACAATCAGAAAGGAGAGAAGGGAAGAGATATCCCATAAACTTAGATCTAGCAGCCCAATTGGCCAAGTTATTATCAGTAACATTACATATATTTAGGGGGAAGGTTCCCTAAATCATTTGACACTATATATTTTAAAATTTCATTTATATATTTTAAAAAGAAAATTAAACTCTTTTTATTGTTATGTTTGTATTTCATTATGTTTATTTTTAATTTAAGTGTTCACTAAAATTTTTTTGATTAACACCTAAAATTTCCAATCATTTTTCATATTATAATATCATTCATATTATCTATTTGACCATATATCTATTTTTATATTTTATACTTTTATTTCTATAACTATTAATTTTTAATGTTTTAGATGAATTCACTTATTGAAAGGTAATAATCTGGGACTCATTCATCCTTATGTATTGAATGCACAAAGTAATCATCGATCATCATTGATATGAGGTGAGTGTATATATAAAACATTACATATTAGGAAGTTGAATAGTAAGTTTTGGGAGTTATATGAAAGTATTTCTGAGAGGGTCAAATTACTAATAGATGTTATAAAATTTGGGAGTGTAGTGAGAGTTGGTTACATTATATACCATAGTTTAGTTACAATTTTGATTGAGAGATGGAAGCCTGAAACCATATATTTTATTTTACGTAGAGCGAGACTACAATTATTTTAGAAGATGTTACATTACTATGGAGTTTACCTATTGATGGATCAACTGTCATACAGCCTCTATACAGAGGGTTCACCTATATTTTAACAATAATATTATAAGAGATACTTGGAATTTAGGCTCAAAATTAATAATTTTTCTAAAAAGCATTTGAATTTTTTTTTAGAGTGACATTTATCAATGATATTGAGCCTCATTCTACTCAACTGGAGTTTGAGCAGCGTGCTTTTATTTGTAGATTTCTATTTACCAACCACAGGTTTGGTTAGTTTGGAATATTTGGTACACTTGGAAGATTTGACAAAGGAAATTATAGTAAGTTTGGGCAGTGGTGCGAAATCTGGTATAACTCTATGCTCATCAACATATTCTAATAAGTACAATATGATGCAAGATCTAGTATAACTCTATGCTCATTATCAACATATATGAATAAAATTGTAAAATTAAAAAATCAAAAAAAAAACTTAATTAATTAATTGTAACTTCATATAATACCTGAAGAAGAAGAACAAGAAGCGCATAAATCGTTCGAGAATCACCCCCTCAAACTTAATATTCCAATAAGTACCATTTGGTGCAAAGATATGGTGTAACTCTATGATCATCAACATAAATGAGAGATACTTGAGAACAAATTTCTATATTGAGGCTGTCACATATGACCATAGAGTTATACAATTGGAAGATGAAGTTGGGGAGCTAAAGTTCTCTTATATGTTGGGAGATTATTAAGAGATATTGTCCATATAACGTGTTAATAGGAGCATTTGCCATCTGAAATGAAGATTATCATAAATACTAGTCACAATGTTATTTTGGGGCTAATCAAAGCACTCTTATATCCAATTATGGGACACAAGACTAGATCAGTACTCATTGGAGCTTCGATAATCGAGTAAATAGACTTGTATCCTGACTATCTTGCTTGTTTGGTACCATCGTATTATTCGTATGCTAATAAAAAATTCATCCCATTTAGGACACGAGTAGATGAAAATGAATATGTGGCTATGAGCATCCAAGCTATTCTATTGGTAAGAAACTTGTAATTGATTATTAATTTGATTTACTATAATTATTCTTGAAGAATAATACATCTAATTTTATTTCTTTTAAACTGATGTTGTTGAGACATGAATTAGATATGTAGAGGCCCACATGGAGCGCACATCTCCAAAGTCACATTTGATACTAATATATTAGAGATACCTTACATTGTGGCTTAAATAATATTGGATTTCGGATTGAATGCATTGGTGGTAACACTATTGTGACCGAAAACTCGAATCCTAATTCAAGGCGAAAAAAGAGTAAAATGTGGTGGAAAATATTACGTTGTCGATCAACCTATTGATGAGGGATCTTCTCATCAAGAAGATATTATAGTTTAAGAAAAAAAAGAAAAATAAAAAGAAAAAGAGAGAGAGAGAGATGCCTCAGGTATTGGGCCATCACAACCCCAATAATTTATTTTTATTTTTATTTTTACTTTTTACTGTCCTTATCCTCACTTTTTTATTTTTAGACAGAATAAACATTTAAGAGTCTGTTTATCAATTTTTTTAAATTACAGGTTAACCCCAATAATATTTAACTCAAGAGATTGTGTCATATATTGTATGTTCTTGTAGACAACGAAGGACAACAAATCATTATATTCAAGGAAAAATTGTGCTGTATAATTTATATGTTTTGATATTTTTTCTTATTTTGTATCATTTATTTTTATTAATTTTAATATAATTTTATTTATAATTTTATTTTAATAAATAAATAGTTCTTGTATTTTATAAACTTATATATGATATGAAATTTTAAAAATTATTATGATGTTAAGAATGCATACAACATATGCATTTATGTACCTAATTTTGTTTAATTTAAGAAAAAAACACATAATTATTTTGTCTTTAAATTAAAAAAAGAAAAGAAAGTTACTAGATGATAGAACTGCGTAAAACATGTGTAAGACAAAAAACTACCTAATCATAGTCCAACTCCTTGATCCACTCATCAACAAAATACTCGTACACTATTTAATATAGAACAAAACAACAAGAACAATGCAAGACTACTGAATCTAAACATATATATAGGACAAAAAGTGAAGCTGCAAAAGAAACCACAAAAATATGTAACATGAATAAAACTAGTTCTATGTGATATGTTGAAGATGGTAATATTTATATGAAATATTTTTATATTTTATGTAGAAGAATATAAAACTTTGAAGAGGGATTGTATTTCTTAAAGATTAGTTTTATGTTTTATGTTAAAAAAGAGTAGAAAATGATTATGTCAAACTAAATAAACATGTTAGGGTAAGCCAATACACTCATCAACACTAAAAAAAAATTTTGTTTGGTATTCTATTGCAAAACTAAATAAAGCAACATAAAAGCAGCTTCCTTTATTACCTTGGCCAGCAAAAGATATACGCCAATGCACTCGATAATATTAAAGATGAAATACACAAGGAAACTATTTAAGAGCTTTTAAAACTATGGTAGCAATTCAGAATTTTTGTTTTCAAAAGGAAAACTAGTCAGTTTCATAATTTTAGAATTTTAGCACCAGAATCACATAAAATTTTATTTATTTCTCCACAAGTTAATTTTCACAAAGAAAATTTTAAGAACAAATTAATGATATATAATCGAAAAGAAAATACAAGTGATGGTGATAAAAATCGAGATATGATGTATTTGAAAGACCTAAAAACATATTATGTAACTGTATATACGACATCCAATCTTAAAATGAATCCAACTAAAATTAATTTAAGTGTTCATCAATCAAGAAATTTGACAAAACTATTAAGACAAAATAGAAAACAAATTTCTATTAGTCATGATACATCAAATAAAATTACTTTCCAAATTTAAAAATTTAAATAAATCGAAAAAAATATAAAATAAAATCTTATAGAACTGGAGAACTTGAATGGCTTCAAATTAAACTTAAACTTGTAAAGAAAATATTAACATTTATATATATATATATATATATATATATATATATATATATATCGATCTTTATACTTAGAATTCACGTGAAAAAAGATACTACAACATCTTAAAAAATTTTAAAAAAAGAAGTGCAATATAGTGGAGTTGGTGGAGGAATATCTCAAATTCTTAAAATGCCAATACAATCTTAATTGCTAACATGTGAGGATACCTCATTGATTTCTTTTCAAGTGTTTCAAGTGTTTCAAGTGTTTCCTTCCATCTTTAACTTACCATGAAGAAGTATAAAGAAATTTTTTTTTTCTAATAATAATAATAAAAAAAAGTTACTATAACAGTTCTTTCCATTTCAATCATTCTCACTGATTCACACAAATAATTTTTGAGAATTGCAATAGGCAATGCATATTAAATGTTAATTCTAACCCATTTTCCTTTCCATAAATTCTAGTTGACAAGCAAAAAAATAATCTAAATGCTTTAATTGTCATTGCATTTGTAATCTAGCTAGCCCATGAAAAAAAAAAAAAGGAGCCCATGGACTGTGGAAAACCCTTTTTCAAAGATGGGGCTGTAAGTATTGGGCTAAGTTTGCATCGGAAGTTGAAACCCAAAAAGTCCATGTGGTAACTAACTGCTAAAAGTGGAAACAAGATAAGGCCACGGATTGATAAAACCAAATCACCACAACTCCACACAGCAGATAAGATTTTTTTTTTTTTCCCCAATTGGAAGATGAAGACTCTGCGACCTCCATTGTTGAATCACACATATTTCCGACCAAAACCTTCTCCATTTCTCATCCCTTTCAAGAACAAAGTCGTCCACGCAAAATACCCCCAAAAAATGAACACATCCCGCTCGCATTCTGTTCCCGTGAACAGTTCAAATCTACCTAACCAGACTGTACAGCCCACAAACAGAGAAGTCAAAATAAACGAGGAATCCCAGAAATTGTTGGGAAAAGAATCGTCAAAATTTGTGATTCTTGGTGCTGTAACAGTGGGAATGGCAGTTTTTCTGATGGGATTTGATGATGAGAAAGCATTAGCTTTTGGTCCTGAAGGTCCATTAGTGGAGGAGTTTTGGGATAACATGAGGAGATACGCAATTTATGCGCTGACAGTAAGTACTGGTGTCATTTACGCTGTTTTTCAACCTATTTTGGAGTTACTCAGGAATCCCATCTCTGCACTTCTTGTTGTGATTATTTTTGGAGGCGGCATTTTCATTGTTTCTCAGGTGTTGTCTGCCATGGTTGGTGTCTCGGAATTTAATTATGATTATAGCTATTAAGACTTATTCATGCTTCCTTAATCCTTACTGAATATACTTGTGTTAATTTGGTACTCATCTTTTAATTTTTGATATTCTTGCTCACAGATATTTATTCTTTTATGTCAATACTTTATTTATTTTAGGAATGTCTATGAATATCTCTCACATAGTGTAAATAATCAATTCAAATAATATTCATCCTTTAATCTAAAATTTTCTGAAATTTTTCTAATTCTTTGATAATTTTTGTATTTTCAATCAAAGATGAATATTCTAATTAAAATTCTTTCTCGTTTTATAAAATATTTTGGAATTATTATACTAATTCATTTCATTTTTGATAAATACAGAAAACTAAATATTTTGGAATTATTATTAAGTCTCTGAACTCATGACCTCATACTTAATTTTTAATTAATATTTATATCATCTATTAACTATACATTAAAATTCTCTTAAACATAACAATTGATATTTAGATAATAGCCCAAATCAAATTCAATTTAAAATCAATAATAAATCAAGATAATTCTTGAATCTATAAAACTGTTCATAAACAATAAATATTCAATTCAATTCCATTAATAATTACGAAAAACAATCAAATTTAATCTTAATAACATTTCATGAATAGACTAAATATTAAATCTCAATAATAATAAAATTGAACAATTAGCATAAAACTCTGAATTAATAACCAAGTAGTATTTTAAAAGTTTAAAAATTAATAATAAAATTTGATAACATGAGAGATATTAAATACCTCTACGCTAACGTGGGATAAAAGTTGACATGACAATGTGACGTGTCCATCAACCAAGCACGATGGGGCTCACAGTTCCGCCATACGGGACGATGAAGTCTGCAGTTACGCCTCTCCGGCAGTCCACTTTGCCCGAAATCCGACTGCTAGCCTAGGCAGCCTACTTCTAGAAACTTCCTAAAAAGGTTTCATTTGACCAACAGTCAAGCCTTAAAAGGCTCAGAAAGAATCTTCAAAATCCCCTTAAATTAGAGAGAAATCAAATTTATCTATTGAATCTCATAGTTACCAAATTCTACGGATTACACCACCTCACTTACCTGAGCGTGACTTGCATCTATAAAGCCACCCCCATAAAGGTAAAGAAAATGTCAAATTAATATACAAAACTCTGCTAAATTAAATATTCTCTAGTCACGATCAGAATACTGCTTAATCGTCAGAGGGTTCATCAGTGTCCCTTCACCCTCTGTTATGAACTTTTCTGTTTTGCAAGCATTATAAGACATGACCTCCATTTCAGCACGAAACACAATGTCCAATTTGACATTTACATTTAACAGATATCACCAGACGACGCCGTTTTAGTGACAAGTGGCGTCAAACCGATTTCTAACAAATCAATTTGGTTCCGTTACCGAGAAACGTAAGTTACAGTACCTTTTTATTTTCTCCTTTTAAAAATGAACAATGTCACGACGATCAGGTGACTGGGGATATCAGCCCGATATCACGGTTCCCACATCTCATCACGAGACCCATTGGGTGGCACATTCATCCATTCCTGAGCAACCCTAGTTTCGATCGGTCATTGAGCGTTTGGGACCCCATGGTTCCCCTCGTAATGCACCTGACCTACGTGACTCGTTCAACGAAAGGCGAATCAGTGAAGCCAGACGCTTGAGAGAGTTCGAGGAGTTGCTGAAAGAAAATGAGCGGCTTCGGAAAGAGCAAGACCTCTCGAGGTAGTGAATGCGGCTTCTTGCAGAATTCCGCAGGAAAGGCTTGTCACCCCCGACCTTCCTTGACAATGAGAAGGAGCCCTCGGAGACCCTACCGCAACAGCCACACACGGTGGTGAGCAAACAAACTAGGGGCCGAGTCGCCCCTCCAAAAAGACACTTCACTCCATCAGTGAAGTAGGCGAGAGCCAGCAGTCGAGCAAGCCGTCAAGGGAGAAAGGCCACCGCGACAGACTCTGCCTGAAGAGAAACAGATACGAGCGAAGTCTGGAGCAAGTGCAAAGAAACCACACCAAGAAGAATTGTTCAGTGGATACGGGCCCATTCACGAACTAGATCTACTCTGCAGCCCCGGACCCGACATTGAAGAATTCCCAATTCGTCCTATACTCCAGACATAGCAGACCTCAAGAGCACGTTTGCCGATACAAGTCCGCCATGGGCTTGGTGACCAATGATGAGGATATTATGTGCAAGGCCTTTCCCAGTACACTATCTAACAAAGCCCTGACATGGTTCACTTTGATAAAGTCAGGAACCATCGATTCTTGGTAGGCTCTCGAGAAATCATTCCTGGACAAGTTCAGGACTACCGGAACAATGCCCAAGACGAGAGGGGACCTCGCCAACATCAAACAGAGAGAAGGTGAGACTCTCCTTGCCTATCTAGAATGTTTCAAGAAAACGTATGATGAGATTGAGGGAATCAGTCAAGATATGGTGATCACTTGCTTCGAAGGCAGGTTTCGGTCGAGGATGCTGTACATAGAACTTCAACTCCGGAAGCTTGAAACCATCGGTGAAGTGTTCAACGTGGCGTGTAAGGTTGCCTTGGCCGAGGGAAGTGCCCAGGAATTGCAGTACAAGAGGAAGGAGAAGTACACAGAGACATCCCCCCAGGAGCGAAGAGGCAAGAATAGGACAAGGAAGACTGAGGCCTTCATTTCGCTGAACACACCCAAGGAGAACCTCGTGACACTCATCAATGAAAAATTTGGAGTCCACGAGCCTGCACCCACGCGAACTTAGAACATGCCCGCCAAGGATAAGTTGAAGTTCTGCGGCTTCCACCAGGATTACGGTCACACGACCGAAAACTACATACAGTTGAAGCGGGCGATCGAGAGGTTAATCCGAGATGGGCATCTGAATGAGTACGTATCAGAAAGACAGCCCAAAGAAAAGCCTGAAAGAGTGATCGAAGTGATAACCCCTCAGCTCTCATCCATCAAGCAGATAAAGCAAAAGATTTACAACTTGAACAAGCCCACTCTGGGATCACACTTCGACTTGTTCCTGCATGAGCTAATAACCTTCTTCGACAAAGACCTCGAGCTAAATGAGGAAGCCCAAGTCACCCCCATTGTTCTGGAGGTAGGCATGACCAAGTAGGGAATCGACAAGTACCGAGTAAAGAGAGCCCCGGTAGACACGGGAGCCACGAAAAACATCCTTTACTTCAAATACTTCAAATGCTTCAAATGCTTCAAAGAGATGGGGAAGAATGACAGTCACTTGAAGCCCAGCAACATGATCCTTGAAGGCTTTACCGCTCACAAGATCAGAGTAAAAGGGACAGTTAAGATCAAGGTAACCTTGGGCTCCGATGCCTGTACCTGGGAAGAAGAAATCAAGTTCTATGTGGTGGACATTGACTCCCCCTATAACGTCATCCTGGAGACGCCGGCTTATGCGGCTTTGAAGCTAATCATTTATACTTCGAATCAGCAAGTACAATTTGCGACTAGGAGCGGCGTGGGGTTCGTCAAGAGTAGCCCCAAAAGCCTGCTTGCACACATAATGAGATCCCGTAAACAATAGGATGATGGACAACCTCCCATGGCAGTCGAGTCAATCCTGATAGCCAGGGAGATTGTGTATGAGACAGTCCTAGGAAAGCTGGAACATCCCACCGAAGATTTTGAGACAGATCCAAAGGAGTTCAAGGAGGTGATGATCCCGACCAAAAAATTCAGATTGGAAGTGAGATGCCCCCACATATGAGAGAAGAGATGATCCATTTCCTCTCCACTCACCTCCACAACTTTGCTTGGAGCACCCAAGACATGCCAGGAATTACACCGACAATCGTAGAACACAAGCTCAACATTGATCATACTTACAAACCAGTTAAGTAAAAGCCCCGATAATTTGGAGAAGACAAGGTCAAGGGCATGCAAATCAAAGTTCAAAAACTACTGAAGTCTGGATTCATACGAGAAGTCGACTATCCTTCATGGTTGGCTAATGTGGTAATGGTAAAAAAGTCGAACAGAAAATGGAGGATGTGCGTGGACTACACGGATTTGAACAAGGCATGTCCCAAAGACTGCTACTCACTTCCCCGCATTGACGCCTTGGTAGACTCCACGTCGGGATACGAGTTCCTCAGCTTCATGGACACATTCTCCAGATATCACCAAATCAGAATGAAGCCACAGGACCAAATCCACACATCTTTTCGGGTCGTAGGGGCCACTTACTACTATAATGTGATGTCATTCAGACTGAAGAATACGGGAGCAACCTACCAGAGAATGATGAACAAAATACTACAAAAGCAAATAGGCTGGAACATAGAAACCTACTGGATGATATGGTCGTCAAAACTAGACGGGGCCGCTCTCACCTGGAAGATCTAAGTGAGACATTCACCACTCTAACAAAGTACGGTCTAAAGCTTAACCCCACGAAGTGCACCTTCGGCGTCAAGTCTGGGAAATTCCTAGGATTCATGATGTCAGAATGAGGAATCGAGGTCAACCCTCGCAAGATCTAGGTAGTAATGGCATTGGCTGAGCCCCGCTGCGTCAAGGACATTCAGAGACTGAATGGTTGCATTGCTGCCTTGGGAAGATTTGTGTCCACGTTAGCTGAAAAGTGTATGCCGTTCTTCAAAGCGCTTAAGCTATCCGGTAAAACCTTCCAGTGGAGTGAAAAGTGCACGAAAGCGTGGAAGGACTTAAAGAGCTAATTAGTAGATCTACCCTTGTTGGGTGTACCAATACTAGGCGAAGCACTATACATGTACCTATCGGTCTCGCAACAAGCGGTAGCATCAGTCCTAGTTAGAGAATCAGAGGACAAACAATTGCCAGTCTACTTCGTCAGCCGAGTACCTAGGGACACCGAAGTGCGATACTCCTACATTGAAAAGTTTGCGTACACATTAGTCATAAGCACACAAAAGTTTCGGGTATACTTCGAATCGCACTCCATCACCATCTACACTAACCATCCATTAAAGTAGATCTTCCACAAATTAGACCAGTTCGGAAGAATGCTAAGGTGGTCCATCGAGCTTTGTGGGTTGGATCTCAAGTTTGTGCCATAGACAGCAATCAAAGCCCAAGCTTTATTAGACTTTCTGGCAAAATTCTCCTTCTCGAAGACTGCAACCACTGGGGAAACAATCCCCGCATTCACAAAAGGGGAAGCTTGGACGATGATGGTAGATGGAGCGGTTAATGCAAAAGGAGTAGGTGTAGGCATCACAATAACTTCCCCCTCCGGACAACATGAAAAAATCCAAAGTGTGAAGCTTGACTACCCCCTGTCAAATAATCAAGCTGAGTACGAAACCCTCATAATTGGAATGCAATGGGCCCTAGACACAGGCATAAGCTCCCTAAGAGTCTTCAGCGACTCCCAAGTTATCGTAAGATAAGTGAACAACGAGTATGCAGTAAACTCAGACAATTTAAAAGAGTACGCAGAAAAGGTCAACCTATTGGCTGCCTAGTTCCGATACTTCACTTTGAGAAAAGTGGATCGGAGTAACAATGGAATGGCAGACAGACTAGCTAAAATAGTATTTGGAGAAACTCCCAACAACCTAGGAGTCATGATAGAACTCCTCTCCACACTGGAACATATCCACCCACTTCAGTCGATGACTTCTGAGTCCCCAACATGGGTGCATGAGCTAATAAGCTACATATCCTTGGATATCCTACCAGAGGAAAAGGATAGAGTGAGGCAGATCCAGAAACGCGCAGCCCGGTACACAGTGCTCAACAATATCTTATATCGGTGTTTCTTCACAAAACTTCTGTTGCGCTGTGTCCCACCCAATCTCACTAAAGCAATTCTGGAAGAATTACATGAAGGAGTATGCGGTGGATATCCAGGTTTGAGACCGCTATCAGAGAAGGTGATCAACCAAGGATATTACTTGATGACGATGCAGAAAGATATAGAAAGATATGTGAAGCATTGTAAGGTATGTCAAAAATTTGGCAGTGTACCCCGGCTACCCTCCGTCCCACAAATGCCTGTATTGGCCGCATAACCCTTTGACATGTGGGGGATCGACCTCATGGGAAAATTCCCCAAATCCAGAGGAGGGAGCGAATACCTGATCATAGCTATGGACTACTTCTCCAAATGGATAGAAGTGAAACCACTTGCCGCTCCCACAGAGGAAAATACACTCAACTTCCTCCATAATTTTGTACTATGCAGATACGAGATAGCGCGATCTATCATAACAGACCACGCCACTCAATTCGCCACAAAATTTGTGACAGAATGCTCCCGCTTGGGAATAAAATATTGGAAGTCATCTATTGCACACCCAAAGGGAAACAAACAAGCAGGTGCAACAAATAAGTTGGTCCTCACAACACTGAAAAAGAACTTGGAGGGGCGATCTAATAAATGGGTCGACAAACTCCCGACCACACTCTAGGCAGTCCGAACCTCGGCTATGGGCCCCACAGGAGAAACAACCTATGCGCTAGTATTTGGATCTGAGACTATATCACTAGTCGAGCTTGCACTCCCATCATATAGAATCTCCACATATGACGAGGATAGCTATAAGTGTTAACGATGCCTAGACTTAGATCTACTGGAGGAAAAACGAATAGCTGCTCATCTAAAGGTAGAAACTTTCAAACAAAAAACTAAGTTGGAGCATGATAAGAGCATGGTAAAGAGGCCATTATGCTTTGGAGATTGGGTATTGAGAAAGATCGAAGGAACTTCCAGACAGATTAAAGCAAACAAGCTAACATCAAATTGGCAAGGCCCCTACCTGATCAAGGATGAAGTACGCCAGGGAACTTTCCACCTCACGGATCAAGAAGGAAAAATACTGACCAACCCCTGACATGTCAATCACTTGAAAAAATACTTCGTCTGAAACTCCTGCACAAGCAGCGCGTGAGAAATTTTGAGTTAATCACGGGATAGTCAACACTGAATCTGCTTCATTATAATTAGGTCTGACAACCAATAAAATATTCTACTTCGAGTTACACTTGGAGTTAATTTCGAGTTAAACTTGAAATTTATTTGAGTTAATCTCATCATGTACTACTTCGAGTCATACTTGGAGTTGATTTTGAGTTAAACTTGGAATTCATTTGAGTTAATCTCATCATGTACTAATTCGAGTCATACTTGGAGTTGATTTTGAGTTAAACTTGGAATTCATTTGAGTCAATCTCATCTCATTCTACTTCGAGTTATACTCGAAGTTACTCTCGAGTTAAACTCAGATTTTATTCGTTTCATTATACTTTGAATTTTATATAAAAGGTTGTTTGAGTTAATCTCATTTCGTCTTACTTCGAATGACAAATGCATTAAGTTATTTCATTTTGAATTATACTTGGAGCACTTGCAGTTCGCATTATCTTAAATGAAGTCAAATTATTCTACGAGATGTTATGCTTTGAGTTTCACTTAAAGTAATTTTAATTTGACTTGTTCCAAGATTAAGTTTGAATTATTCCACAAGGCATAACACTTCGGATTACTCTCGAAACATTGTTTGAAATTGACTTCACCAGATTACATTTCAATATAAGTTCAAACTACTTATGGAGTTAATTTCGAAGCAGTTATACACATGAAGGCAGAATTTAAAAGAAGCAAATTAGAAAAGTCGAAGTAAATAAACTTGCACAAGTGTTGGAGTGAAAAAAGAGCATTGTATTAATAAAAACCTACATAACCTATTACATATCAGGAGGTGCTTCAGTCGAAGGTGGAAAAGCCTCAACTGAAGCACCCTCCTCTACTACGCTAGGGGACCCCTCTACCAAAATCAGCTCCACAACCAGAGTGGGCTCCTCCACCTCGGGCGCCTCAGCTGAAGTAGGCTCTGTCGAAGTTGGCTCCACCGTTGCTGCTCTACCCCTTAGTTGGTCGCATAGCTCCGCCAAGTTAGGCGACATTAGGGCCGACGGACTCCAATGCCTTCCCTCCTTCAGATTAGTGGTGACAATCTCTGCCAGTTCACTCTCCATAAATGGGACAAAGTTGCAGCCATCTCTGAATTCAAGATTGGCATAGGAGCCTTCGTACGCTCGGCACATCAGTGCTTTGTCAAGAATGAATTGGTGGAATTGGCGGAGTATATGGGCGCAACCTCTATCGTAGAAGGCGTTGGACTTCTTAAAGAATTCTTCCTCAAATTCAGGAGAACTCTTGTAGATGTCCACCACCTTTGCGGTATACTCAACAGACTCGTAGCAGCCCACCTTCTGCTCAGTTGCCTTGCATCTTGACTCTGACTCCTTCAGCCTTCTGTCAAAGTCCCGGGGTTGAGTTTTGAAGTCTTCGTTTGTATTCTAGAAGGAAGTCAGGTCTGCGGACTGCCTGTCCTTCTCGGCGACTACCAAAGCAACATTCTCTTCGGCAGTCTGCAGCTTCTCAGTGGCGGAGTCCAGTGCCTTGTTCTTCCAAGACAACTGGCCCTCCAAATCGGCACACTTCTTCTCTAAGGAGATTTGCATTGCCTTTGAAGTATTTACCGAAGATGCCATCTTCCCGAGGTGGCCAACATAGGCACAGACCTGATTTAAAAGATACAAACGGAGTCAACTTTAAAAAAGAAAAATTAAAGGGCAAAAACTTACAAACCCAATCCACTTCGATGTATCCTACCTGAGACAGATGTGCCCCGATGTGTCTCAAAGTGTCATCCACTCCGGTCGCAGCCCGTCGGAGGTTTTGTGAGAGGTCAAAGTCCATGGCCAAGTTCAGCACCACCTTCCCGAAGAGCCTCCCCACCTTTGAGTTCGATAGCTGGAGGTTGGTCAGGGGTGGGGAGGCCCTCTGGATCTCTTGGGCCAAGTTCTCAAGGTCCCTCCTGGACTCCGACAGCCTAAAGTCCTCTCTAGTCCAAGGACAGACAAACGGACTAGAGGAGCTTCCCCCCTGCAAAGCTCGGACTACCAGGGCTTGAGTTGTGGCAGGGGCCATTTCCCTCAGTCCGGCAGAGTCGACCAGGCGAAGGCCCTGCGAAGCCCTCTTTCTCGCAGGCTTAGACTCACCCACCTCACAAGTCCTCTTTGCAGCGGAGTGAGCAAGCTCCTTCCCCTTGGAGCGGTCCGTCTGCCTTGCCAATTGGGGGGACTGGCCCGCTGAGGCCCCCGGAGTAGCGGTCGAAGTGGTGGCTTCC
Organism: Asclepias syriaca; assembly: GCA_027405835.1. Taxonomy (NCBI): domain Eukaryota; kingdom Viridiplantae; phylum Streptophyta; class Magnoliopsida; order Gentianales; family Apocynaceae; genus Asclepias; species Asclepias syriaca. The sequence goes on from CM049924.1 coordinate 10,580,209, forward strand.
CCCGACGAAGTCGCACCTACGGGCGGTGATCGAGGTGCGTTCCATCGCCCTCACAGGGTTGGCAGTGGAACGTTGGACAACAGCTTCACGGGCGCACCTTGCTACCTCACGACGTTCAGAGAAGGAAAGCCTCATTTCTAATGAAGTCAAACAAAGAAAAGTGTTAGTATAAATACATCAAAGTAAGAAAACTTAAAGAAAAGTTGGCAAAGCCAATCTACCCTTTGCTACGGGGCAACCGACATTGCGGGGATCTGAGCACTCCGGGCACTCATTGAAAAACGTCCTATTAGGGTGTAATCTCTACACCGGGTACTCATCACTGTCCTTGAGGCCAAGCTCTCTTCGACGGGTATCTATCGATTGCCCGCCTATCCCACATGGGTATCGGCTCTCGTTAGCGATAAGTTTTTAGTCAAAAACATTTTGGTTTGGCTCCTAGGGTCATCCCCCAACTTGCTCCGGATATAATCTAAGAACTTCCTATCGGAGTCGGAGTACTTGGTATTGTTTTTCACAGGGTACCAAGCGCGAAGTGCCTTACACTTGGGATAAAATGGGAAGCTTGACTTTTACTCCACACAAACCCTCTCTCCTCTGACCTAATTTGTTTCGAGGGGGTTCGAAGAGGGTGACCATACTAGGGTGGGGGCGAAGTGAAAAACTCAAGTTTTTCATGCGAAGCATGGTGAAGAAGGTCCTAAGTATCAACTTGGAGATTTCTACCCCTACTCTCCTACACAATACGGTTAGGGCAATGGAGTACCTAACTGTGAGAACCTTTGTCCTGAAGGTGCAGGGCAGCTCCGGCAACGGCAGAGCAAGTGTGCAAGCAGCATCTGATTTAGGGTTTAGCTATGTACCCCCTTTTATAAAGGACTGATGTGCGTGGGCTAAGGCATTGTGGCATGGGCCGAGGCACCAGACCGAATGTCTTAGAAACTCTAAGGGTGCCCTAGTTGCATGGGCCATAGCCCATGGGGATGACTCTAAACTCTGCCCATCATTAGATGGCTATAAATAGGGATAGTTGGGCAATGGAGAATGAGGGAGGGACAGAGTAATTGAGGGATAACATAGATAGACTAGGATTGTTCTATCTTGTAGGCCTGTGTAGCTGCGCAACTTTGTTCATAGTTGTTAACTCTTTGTAATTCCTTCCTATTGATTAATATAGAAAGGTTGGGGGAGTTGCCCGTAAATATTATTGCTTACCCCTTTACTTGTGATTGTTTGTCCGTTGTGTGTACTTGCGCTTGTGCACATGCTGCGCGCAAGTTATGTTGAGTGTCGTGAACTGGTGGCCGTACTAGGAAGAGGCACTTCGTGACATTAACTGCGTTGGGATGAACATGAGCAGGCTGGGATCTAATCATGTTTAAAAAATTGCAAAATGCGAGATCTAATGGTATACTAAGTCCAGCCAGAAAGTGGTCAACAGGGATGGGGACGAAGTAATCTGACATGGCCCCGCATGCTGGAATGGAAAACCTCCTAAACCTACTTTGGTTGACCTCTAAGGCTAGGGTAGAAAGTTCGAGACTGACGATGTTGTTTTTCAGTACGAAGTCTCCCAGCAACAATTTTTTGGTCTTCGGGAGCTCTTCGGAGGAATCAGAGTCAGCACCCTCCCCTTGGAGGATGCTAGGGTCAGGTAGGTCCCTAGTTGTCAAGCCAGTAGCGGTCACTCCGGCGTAGGTGGTCATAGGGAATTTTAGATCTAAGAGGACAACCACGGGGATAGTCAGGCCATCGAAAGAATCGACGATCGAAGCCTGGACTCTCGGCACCACAAAAATGCCATCATTGGTTGAAGGGGTTTGTCCAGCACTGGTACCCGTACTCTCATCACTCGAAGTGCTGGAACTATTGTCAGTTAACCTATCCACCAGTGGATGCTGAGGAACTAGACACAACTTTGACTATTGGGACAGAGACTTCGGTGTTTTCAGAGTTCGATATGTTTAACCTGAGAATAAAATTCCTATCAATTTCTAAGTTTTTGTTCTTTAAGTCTCCCCACTTCGCCTTCAACGAGTTCTTCCCCCCAGAAAAATTTTCTTCAAAAATTTTACTTAAAAAGGCTTCCATGTACCCAACCAACTATGGTTTTTACGAGGAAAAACTTGTGTTTTTAATACCAGACTCAGAGGGGAACCACAAAAGCCAGAAAAACCTATACAAGATGATGAACTACCTCTATCCCGACATTCATCAAAGAAGAACAGAAAACAAAGACAATAATAAAGTGCAAAATCGGCGATCATAAAGCCTGATTACCTGTTGTGAGGTTTGAAAGTTGAAGAACCCTTAATGATAGCACAGGAAAATGGGAACGAAAGAGCAAGTCAGAAACTGAAAGAAAGCAAAAGTTGAGAGGAGAAGGTCTCGGTTGCAGAAGAAGATTGAAGGAAAGTAAAAACGTTTTCAAAGAAAACCAACCGCCTATTTATAGGAGAAGAGGGGAACACGAAGGGGGCAATTTTTTAATTCAAAAAAGGGGAAGCTTCCCAGGCAAGCTTCGCCTGAACCCGTTTCTAGCCGGGTCAAGGTCACACCAAACATCAATTCGCCTCCCTATGCACAGTAGCCATCATTACTTATGCATGGGGAAGTGTGAATGACATCATTGAGACCCCCACTTGCGAAATCTAGCTATCGTCTGAGGAACTGAATCGGTGCCCTCTATACCGAACCTCGTAGCAAACGGTCAGAACCCCTCTCCATACCTCGACCCTTATCACCGTTTGATGCGGAGTTCGGCTCAGCCCGTTTTAACCGAGTCCGCAGAAGAAAAGCTGAACTGACGAGACAAAGAGGAGTACAGTGGATTTTCAGTTACATCGAGGTGAAAGAAGAGCCGTTCTTTCACTTCAACGAGGCGCCACTGAGAGATATTAAATACTCCTGCACTGACGTGGGATGAAAGCTGACATGGCAACCTGACGTGTCCATCCACCAAGCACGACGGGGCCCACAGTTCCACCACGCGGGACAATGAAGTTCGCGGTTATGCCTCTTCGGCAATCTACTTCGCCCGAAGTCCGACTGCCAGCCTATGCAACATACTTCTAGAAACTTCCTAAAAAGGTCTCGTTTGACCAACAATCAAGCCTTAAAAGGCTCGAAAAAAATCTCCAAAATCCCCCTAAATCAGAGGGAAATCAGATTTATCTACAAAATCTGGTAGTTACCAGATTCTACGGATTACACCACCCGACTTACCTATTTCTCAGCGTGACTTGCATCTATAAAAGTCACCCCCATAAATGTAAAGAAAATGCCAGATTAATATATAAAAACTCTGCTAAATTAAATACTCTCTAGCCACGATCAGAATACTGACTTAATCGTCGAAGGGTTCATCAGAGTCTCTTCACCCTCTGTTATGAACTTTTCTTTTTTGCAGGTATTATAAGACAGGACCTCCATTTCAGCACGAAATGCAACGTCCAAGTTGACATTTACATTTATCAGATATCACCAGACGGTCCCGTTTTAATGACAAGTGTCGTCAAACCAATTTCTGACGAATCAAACAATAGTAATAATTTTTTATATTTGAACACTCAATCTCAAAAAATTAAAATGTTATAGCAATGAAACTGCTATCAATTTAAAATTATAATTTATTATTATTATGCATAAATTTAAATAAAATTATATATGAAAAGATTTCAATTTATTTGAATATATATATATATATATATATATATATATATATATATATATATATATATATCTTATATTTGTATGGCAAGTACATCTCACTAATACTTTCTTTAAATTTAAGATTCTAATATCTTTTCTCCTTACAAGAGTAAATCCTCCTCGTCTCTTCCTGGTTGTCCTTTCTCCCGATCTATCTAAGTATTTTGTCCGGACGGTCACCTCCGACGTCCCTTCTTCCTTCCCACTTTTATTTTATGCGATTCCTACCCAACAAACACTTTCCATTAGTAACCTATTAACTTTGGATTTTCTTGACCTTGACATTAATGACACTGATGCAACAAAAATTTAATAACCTCATCTCGAGCAAACCTACCTATAAACTTCAATACCATGGAGTTAATATTTTGGTCTTTCGGTGCATGGGCCAAAACTTCAAACAATCTTTCCCCAGATAATTTTTGTGATGGGAAATGAATACAATGATTAATTATTCATTTTAAATTTAAAAATAATAATATAAAAAAATCTGGAACTGATCAAAACGCATCATTTGGACCACCCGAAAAACACTTGTTCACGGAACCATAATATTGTCAGAAAGCATTATTTAAGGAAACAAAAAAAAAAACTACACTAAACATATATATTTTCAGGAGCACTTAATAGAAGAGACAGAAAGTGGGTAGCTAAAGGAGTTAGCATACTGGAAATACACACATTCTCCAGGATTAAGAGGCAGTCCATCATTAACAAGGCAATCATCGTAAGCTATTCTTCGGAAAATTTGAGGGTTAATAAGGCGAGCCGTGCTGAACCAGCCGCAGGAAAGATGAATATCCGAGACGGTACAACTTCCTTCCATACAAATGTTCTCCACAGAAACAGTATACGTTGGAATACCACTTGGAAGCGGCGTGGTTGGGCCTTGAATGATGTCGATGTTACCCGTCGGGCACCCCGTGTCCACTGTGCCTATCCGATTAACCGTGCTATTTCCATCTAAAAAACATATGACACAACAACATTTATTTCATTACAACAAATTAACAATATATTTGGTCAGAGCATTGTTTCTTTAAATTCATACTCGGATGCTTTTTTCTTCTTACCTCCTAAACCCAGTAACTTGCGAGCAGTAATGGAAGTTATATTTCCCGTGTAAGTACCCAGCTTATCGACTGGTTCCAATGCATCATTATTATCCATAACTGCGTCTTCAGATCAATTAATTTTTAGAGCCATGAAATGGGACAAGAAAATACATACTATCCTTCCATTTTTTGTTTCTTGAAATTTATCAAAATATATACTTTTAAATTTTATTTTTAAAAAACTTAACGAATATGAATTGTAATACATTGATTAATTAATTATAAGGGTATTAATAGAAAATTTAATAAATGTATTGTAAATAAATATAACAAACTTATATTTCTATCCAATGTGACAAAATACTAGTTATAAAATATTAATAATAAATGCAACAATAATTTTATAATATGACAATTGAAATAAACATTTAATTATATCTCAACATTCTTTTCCACCTCTGCAATGATTGGAAAGTACTTGGTGAAAACTCTAGAGTGTGTAGCTTTAGCTATATGTAGATGGAGAAGGAAGAAAGAAAAGAATCGTACCGAAAAAGAACAGAAGAAGCACGCATGCAAGACCCAAAACCATGTACAGCTTACAGTAAAGTTTACAACTGTTGTCCATTTCCATTGCTCCACTTCTTCTTACTTTCAGCAGCCTGAAAATGGATGGGAATGGAAAACAGGTTCAAGAATTTCAAAATTCAAGAACTAATATTATATATATATATATATATATATATATATATATATATATATATATTACCAGCGAAAAAAAAAAAGAAAAAAGAATGTGAGCTGAAATTCACCTGCTGATGGCGATAATGAGGAAGAAGAAGAAGGCGGTGCCACTTCAAGATCTATTGATTAAAGAGTAGAATGTACTACTAGTTTATAGTTTAGGAGGAGGGTTGGGAATTTTATAGACATACAGAACAAGGAGAGTATATTCTAGTTGTATATTCATGAGTGAAATTGCATTCCTACCCTCGACAAATATATTAATTAATTACTCTACTCCTTTCCGTAATAAAATAAGTGTGCTAATGAAGACTTGAGATTGTCTATAGCACAAGGAGAGTAAATTTTTAGTTGCATATTGATGAGTCAAATTACATTCTACCCTCGGTGAAACAGATTAATTAATTGTTTTACTCCTTTCCGTAATTAAATAAGTGTCCTAATGAATACTTGAGATGGTGTGTAGCACAAGGATACTAATTTTTAGTTGTATATTGATGAGTCAAATTGTTAAAGAGATAAATTGTCACTCATTTTTTAAGTTTAAATCTGATAGAATTAACTTTAATTTATTATCTTAACACTTCTATTCACGTGTGGGCCGATAATAAATTTTATAACGAATAGCTACCATATGCAATAGATTAAACTAACATAAAATTTTTAACAACACATTCAAATTCCACTAACCAGGATTCGAATTCTCAATCTCATACTCTCGTACCACAAAGAATTAAAAGAATAAAGGGTTTCATAATAATCAAATAATATAAAAATATTAATTAAAAAAAGACAATTCTAACCTTATAAGAAATAATAAATAACAACTAATATATACTCAAACATGCCCCTCAAAATCATGATATTGTTGCATGAAGTATGGAGAGTTTGTCAACAAAGAAACGAAACTCAAGAGACATTGTGAGACTTTGTAAAAAAAAGCCAGCCAAACAGTATGGTGAAACAAATAAAAGGCAATAAAATCGTGTCACGCAGCAGTATTTGTCAAGTAACATGACAATCAATCTCAATGTACTCAGTGCGTTCATAATCGAATTACGAGTAATGTGAATGACACTCTTATTATCTCAATAATGTGGAGTAAGTGTAGTAATGGGAACTCACTTATCTGCCAAAAGTGATTGCAACCAAACAATTTCATTCGTGGAAAGGAGTCATGGCAATATACTCAGCCTCCCTAAAGGATTATTGAAAAACAACTTGTTGTTTCTTATTTCTCCATGAGATAAGCGAACTACCTAAGAAGATGTAAAAGCTCGTAATGGACTTACGATCAGTCGAATGACCAGTCCAATCAACATCGAATAGACACGAAGATCTAAATATGAATCAGAGGGAACACAAGACCATGATAGATAGTGATACAGAGATGTGTAAAATATGAAGAACAACAACCTAATGAACTGTAGTTGGAGATGCAACAAACTAAATAACAATATGGACAATATATGTAATATATGGTCGAGTAATAGTGAGATAGATTAAGCTACCAACCAAAGTTCGGTACATAGTAGGATCACATAATATAGTACTATTTGTAGAGTTATATCGAGCATTAAGTTTCGAAGGTGTATCAACAGTCCAAGTATCTGTCAATTGAGTACGATGAAGAATAATTGCTATGTATTTAGATTGAAACAAAACATAATCTTTGGAAGAAGTAGCAACCTCAATACCCAAAACATAATGCAGGGGATCTAAATCCTTCATGTCAGATTGGTGAGCCAACTCACGCTTCAATTTTGCAATATCAAGAACATCATCACCAGTAATTATCATGTTATCAACATAAAGTAAAAGAAGAATATGACTACAGTGGTAAACATAACAAAAAGAGCTCAATAATAAGCATTAGAAGAAAATTCAAGAGAACTAATAACAATAGAAAATCTCTCAAACCAAGCACAAGGAGCTTGTTTGAGACCATACAAGACCTTTTTAACTTTGCAAACCTCATTCGGATGATGAGATATACTAGAAGGAGGTACCATACAAACTTCTTTTTTAACATACCCATTTAAAAAGATATTTTTGAAATCCATTTAGGATATAGATCACTTGTGAACGAAAATAACTGCAATAAGAGCACATATAGTGTACATCTTGGCAACCAGAGCAAAAGCCTCCTCATAATTTATACCATATGTTTGAGCAAAACCTTTCACAACTAACCGTGCTTTGTGACGCTCAATTGATCCATCTGACTTTGTTTTGATCTTATAAATCCAACGAGAACTAATAGCACTCTTACTAAGAGGGAGAGACACCAAATCTTAAATAGAAGTATGATTCAAAGCATCAAGTTTCTCAGCTATAGTTTGCTGCCACTTGAGATCAAAGAAAATACACAAAAATGAAGTAGAAAGGGGGGGTGGGGGGGTGGGGGAGAAGAATTGGAATAGAAATCATATATGGTACGAGTTATAATGTAGATCTATTCAACTTGACTTGAAATTCGTATGAATATGTATAAGATTTAAAATAATTATTCTAGAAGACCTCGTGTAATAAGCAAATAAACTAATAAATGTCTTAATGAAGACCTGAGATGAACTTCAACTAAGTTCCTAACTTTAGTTTTCCAAATTTTTAAGTTTGCATTACAATAGTAACATAATCCTACATAAATCATTATATAAATAAAATTATCCTATAAAAAATTATTCTGAGTATAAATTAAAAATTATATTAGGAAAAATATATTTTATTTGGATTTTTATTTACATAAAATAAGTCTAAAAGGTTATTAAGATGCCTAAATGTCTTCGTGTTTAAAAAGAAAAAAAGAAAAAAAGTAGGGAGAATATATATATATATGTGTGTGTGTGTGGTAAGTTATGCTTTTTAAATTTTATCTATCTTAAATTTATAACTTCTCAAATCATATAAGTGAAGGTGCTACCAATTAAATTATAATTTTATTTGAAAAATAATATTTATCAAAATAGATAGAAAATATCTTTGATTTTTCATTATTTTTGTATAAAAGAATATTAAATAAATGTCAAATGTGTATACAATATATTTACTTGCCAGCTTTTCAAACAATAGTAATACATTAATATTATATATCATGTGTTATAAAACACTTTAAATATATCTTGTAAATTTAAAATACTTAAAAAATTTTATATATATATATATATATATATATGGATTATAGAGGGAGGACGTGAGAGAATCATAGAAAAGAAAAGCCTTAATTATTTTTGTCCCTACGTACGTACAAATCCATATGAACAGAAATTGTGAATGGTTATCCAAATTTAAATGAGCAAAAAAGCACAAATACCATTTCCCGGTGCCCAAAGGCAAGGAAAATGAATGACATTCATGCATGCATGCATGCATGCATTTACTCCTTTTGATAGGATATATGCAAAGAAGGCCACACCCTAATAGATTGACATGCATTCACTATTTCATTCAATCCCGAAAACTCTTATTTTAATACCGGTACCACTTCCACTTTATTATTATTATTAGGTAAATTCGCATAAATAGTCCTTCAATTATACAAATTTGGTGATATTAGTTTCCAAATTAATTTTTTAGTAGAATTGATTCTCAAATTATAAAAAAAATGTGATATTGGTCCTTCAGTTAAGAATTGATTCTCAAATTATAAAAAAATTATGATATTGGTCTTTCAGTTAAAAATTCTGTTAAATCATCGGTTAAGTAAAAAAAACTCGAGAGTATTTATGTCACTACACTATTTAAATATTTTTAATAATAGACAGATTGACATAAATAATCTCCAAAATAAAAAAAATGCAATATTGATTCTTTGGTTAAAATTTTTTCCTTAAATAAAAAAAACTTTAAATATATTTATCTTATTACACTATTTAAATAAATTTAATATATATAATTTATACATATATATACATTCAAATAATATTTTAATATTATTTTCACATATTGTTTCCCTAATTTTATCTTTTCTTCTTTTTTTTGATTGATTTTTTTAAAATAAATTCATCATCTAATTTTTTTTATTGTTTGCACTAATTAATTATCTCCGAACTTTTTACTTGTTAAAAAATAAAAACAAAGAAAGTTGAACGTGAATCTATGTATATATATTATATATTATTAAATATATTTAAATAGCATGATGACATAAATATCTTAAGTTTTTAAGGAAATGATCAATGTCACAATTTTTTTATAATTTGGGACCAATGTCACCAAACATATATAGTTTGAAAAATATTTATGTCAATTTATCTATTATTAAATATATTTAAATAGTATAGTGACATAAATACTTTTAAAGTTTTTTTTTACTTAATGAATGATTTAATAGAATTTTTAATCAAAGGATCAATGCCACAATTTTTTTTAATTTAGATACTCATTCTACAAAAAACTAATTTGAGAACCAATATCACTCCACCTTTATAATTTAAGAACTATTTATGCCCATTTGCCTTATTATTATTGGTATTGTTATATATTTCGTCTCTTTTAATACTAACGTTGAAGTTCTATTCAGAAGGTATATTAGTCCAAATTCTAATTAAAATTAAACTTTAATTCTAAATATATATATATATATATATATATATATATCTTGATATTATTAAATAATATCTTTATACTCCAATTATTATTTATTTTAACTTTTTACCTTATAATTTTTTTTTCTATCATTAATTAACTGCATATGTTTTTTGTTAGGATCAGAACGCCCTAACAACTAATCTGAAGCTCTGATATATGATGACAACTAATCTGAAGCTCTGATATTTGATGATTGAAACGCATAAGCACATGAATAATTACAAGACAAAAATAAACAACAAGAATAAAAAAAGACTCATGTATTTATGTGGCTCAATAAAAAAATCTATATCTACTACTATACTAGAATTGAATTACTTTAACTGTCACTCATACCCTACTTTTTTTATTGTGTTATGTAACCAAAATTTCTTTTTTCATGTCTTATTATAAAATTTTAATACCCTTATAATTAATAATATTTTATATTTAATACTTATTTATTATTATTATTATAAAAAATTAAAGTCAAATTATATACCAATATATATTTTCAACATAAAATTAATTAAATTTTCATATTTTTCATAAATGATTTCTTTCCTTACCTATATATCATATGAAAAATAAACGGAGAGAGTTCTATATTTACTTAATGTGATAAATACATTATAATTTTTTAGTTGAACCAGCAATATAAATATATAAATATATATACTATTTCCCAAATTTAACAAGTAAAAAAAAAATAGAGTTAACTATTTTAGACATATAAAATCATTTTATCTTTAAGTTCAATTGGTTAAAATGTTATTTAATTTATATTATTAATAATAGATAACAGTAATTGTGAACCATTAATTGAAAAAATATTAAAGAACAAATATCATTATATGCTTAAATTAGTTTAAAATGACAATTAAAATTAAAATATTAGTTTATCTTTATTGTAAATTTAATCCAAAAGTCGTATAAACTGCAAGCTAAAAACTATAATTGTAAGTGTATCAACTGTATATATATATATATATATATATATATATAATATATATATATATATATATATTGTGCAGATTTCGATAAATGTCGAAATTCTTAGCCCCAACTAATTTGTGAATAACGTTTTTTCTTTATTTAAGCATTTGTGAATAACTTATAACTTTAGGAAATACTGTATTTCTTTGATCTTTTCTAAAACCCCCGATCTTTTCTAAAATTTGTTCTCAGATCTTTAAAGAAACAAAATATGTTATTATATAAAATTTAGACCATAAATTTGAGATTTATTAACATTATAAAATAATATTATATTAATTTTTTTAAAAAAATAAAATAACACTCATTGATTTCTTTTTTAAAAAAATACTTATTAATGTTTCTTTAAAATATGGAAGCTTGTAAAACTGATTTATTTTGTTACGATGGAAAAGATTTTATTTTATTTTTAAATTTTAGATATTTTTATTTTTACAATGTCTTAATCTCATAATTTTTTAAAATCATAAATAAAACTGTTATTATTTATAATAAAAATTGAAATTAAAGAATATAATTATTTTATATATGTAATATAATTATTGATATTTGTCACATATTTTATATATAAAAAAGTTAAAAATGAAATAACTTATCAAATTTATTATGTCTAAAAGCACGTAACAATCTAATGATAACATCTTATTTAAATCTACTTAAACAGCAAATCAAAATAACAAAATATGAGTACACATACACATACATCCTATAAACTTAAACGTGTTATTTTTTATCTACTTGTAATTAAATTTAAATTTAAAATATATTTGGATAATGTTGATAATATAAATATATATATCATATAATATTTGTTCAAACTATATCTATCTACGATTAAATAAAGTTTAAACTATATAATCTCTAAGGTAGACTAGACTTGATCAACATTGCATTTATCATATCTTTTAAGGTACAATTTTTCCTTTATACTTCGGGATTTTGTTGAGGTGTATAAGGAGCAGTGGTTTGATGAATTATTCCACTTTGAGAACATATATCTTTAAAAGGTGATTCATATTCACCTCTTCTATTACTTCTCAAAGTTTTGATCTTCTTATCAAGTTGAGTTTCAACCTCATTCTTATAGTGTAAAAAGACGTTTATAGCTTCATCTTTACTTCTAAGAAGATATACATAACAAATATCTTGTGATAAAATATTTCTTTCCGTCTCTTGTCTCTGTAGCCTTTAAATCACACACAACAATATGTATTAATTGTAGAGGTGTGGTATATCTTTCAACTAGAGAAAAAGATGTTCCATTATGTTTTACTTCTACACACAAATAGGACATTTATGATTTTTATTAACTTCACATTTTGGCAACAATTCTATATTCATTAATCTTTTCATTGTTCTAAAATTAATATATCCTAATCTACCATGCCAAACATCAATGACTCAAGCAAAATAAATAAAAAATATATTTTTTATTAGGAATAGAAGGTACAATAGCCATAGTATTTAACTTGAACAAATCATCGCTCAAGTATCTCTTTCCAATGTACAAGCCATTTTTAGTAAGTACAAATTTATCACTCTCAAAAACTAATTTAAAATCTTTGTTACATAACAAAGGACCAGAAACTAGATAAAGTACAAACTTATCAGTCTCAAAGACTAATTTAAAACCTTTTTTACTTAACAAAGGACCAGAAATTAGATTTTTACGAACATTTGGAGTATGTAGTACATTTTTGAGAGTTAGAGTCTTTCTTGATGTCAACTTCAAGACTACATTCCCATGACCTTCCACTTTTAAAATAGATGAATTTGCCATAAAGAGTTGCTCATCTTTATTTATCTTTTCATATGTGGAGAACATGTTATGATCTACAGAAATATGATGTGTTGCTCCTGTGACAATCCACTATTCTTTGGAATTACTTTCAATCATGCTGACAAATTCATTTCATTTATACCATCAGACATCCTATCAATCTCTGTCATGTTTGCTTGCTTCTTTTGGTTAATAACTTTTTTTCTTAAAACAATTTTTTGCTTGATGTCCCATTTTATCACAATTAAAGCATTTACCTTTGAACTTCTTTGTATGTAAAACCCGAATATTTACTTTTCTTATTAGGATGATTACCTAGTTCAACTACATTTGCTTTAACTTGTATAGCTCGAGACAAACCTTTGTTTTTTTAAACACGGTTGTCTTCTCCTGTTCTCAATTGTACAATGAGGTCTTCAAGACTCATTTCCTTTTTCTTGTGTTTGAGATAACTTTTGAATTCCTTCCAAGATGGTGCCCACTTCAAACATGATTTTTTTACTTTTGTCTCTACCTATGCGACGACTCTCGTCTCTACCATATCTTGAACTCATGACCTCTCAATCATAAGTGAGAGTGCTTACCATCCAAGCAACACTTATTAACCTTTTTAAAACACCTAAAAGCAATAAGAATAAGTGTCTTATAAACTTTTATATAATATATAAAATTTAAATTCAAATTTTAGATATATATATATATATATATATAATATTTTTTAAGATTTTTAGATTTTATATATATACAAGTTAAAAAATGAAACAACATGTGAAATTTATTAAAAGCACATAACAAAGTAATGACAACATCTTATGTAAATATATTTAAACAACAAATCAAATAACAGAATATCAATACACATACACATACGATCTTATAAACTTAAACATATTATTTTTATCTACTTGTAATTAAATTTAAATTTAAAATATATTTGCATAATGTTGATAATATAAATATATAATATCATATAATATGTTCAAACTATAATTAAATAAAGTTTAAACTATCAAGAGGTGTTGCTCCAATAGTAAACACCCTCACTTATGACTGAGAGGTCATGAATTCGAGACATGATACAAATGAAAGTTGCCGCATAGATATTTATCAAAATAAAGTTTAAACTATATAATCTTTAATCTCTACACATTCAAAATGTTGAAATATAATTCAAAACAAAAATAACATAATAGAAAATTTACTTTAAAATTTTGAAAACAATAGTATTGTTTTGTAAACTTTTTGAATTATCTGAAAACTAAATTGCATTCTAATATTTGTAGACTTGTAAGGAATCCTTCATAAATAACATATACCTAAATAACAATCCATTTAAATATTTTATTAATAACTTGCAAGGAATAATTTTAGTCATACTTTAATATTTATTATTTATAAAAGGATAGTTACGAATAAAAAGTTGCATTTCAAATTGGGATTCACGACTCTTTATTACAATAATATTTAATGAAAATTGTGACCCTTCATTATTTGAAGAATATCAACATAAAATTCTTGGCTTCAATAAAAAGATGTGATTCAATCAAAATTAAAATTATTTGTAAAGTGAAAAGTTTTGGACCTATAATCTAAACACCTATTAGAGTAAAACCTATTAGATATAAATAAATATTTATTTAAAAATAAAATGAGAATAATAAAATTGTAAATTATAAAATAAGGCTTGTTAAGTATTTTCACAAAAATCAAATATTATTGATTATCATCAAACTTATTAAACATTATTTATGTTATTATCATGGGATATCATTTGTCATAAATTTTTATAGTGTAACTGTCACCTCAATGACATATTTCCTGGAAAAAAATGAATGCATCAAAGGTGACGACATCATGTTCATTTAAGTAAAATTTTGGGACAAATTTACTTGTAAAAAAAGGAGTAAAATTTAGGAATCAACAAGACGAAGAATGGAAAGAGATCAATTTCTCTTAACTAAATTTTTTAAGTTTTTAAAAAAATTTAACTGTAACTTAATTTAGATTAATGATTATTAACATGACTATCAGTTATTATACTTCTTTACTCTGGAGGACATGTTTGGTCGTTTATCATTTTTATTTTTTAAAAAAAATATTTAGCCCTTTCTTTTTTTTCTTTTATTATTCTTTTGTATATTTGGTCTTTTGGACTAAAAGTAATAATATTTTATTTATATTTAAAATAAAAATTAAGGATAAAACAAAATAAAATAAAGAATCAAATTTATTAAAAATAAATAATTTAGTGAGTCACCAATCTTCCTTTTCTATTTGTCACATTAATAAATTAATGTATATTTATAAAAATTATTTTTTTCATAGCTCACAATTAATACTCTTAATTCATAAGTTTAATAAAGATATTTCAATTTTTATATAATATATTTTTAAAAAAAAATTAATAAATACACATGAAAGTATAATAAGAAAAAATAAAAATAATTTAAAAATAATTTTTAGATTTTTTGTCACTATTATTATGTTTTTAATTCATGAAATTTTAAAGTGATAAATGAAATTATTTTAATAAATAATATTTTAATATGATGAATAAAAGAAATATATTTGATTTTATATGATATTTGAGGAAGTAATAAAAGGTTGGGGAAAGACATTCTTAACCATAGTATCCCCACCATTATTATAACAACCCTAGAGTTGAGTGGGTAGTTGGCATTTATGGGATTAAATTTGCGGACACCAACTCCCAATACTGATATTATTAATACTAAGATGCAGCTTTCTCTTCTCTAGCCATTTTCTCTTTTCTGTTTCTAACTAAATTGAGGACTCTCCTCCTATATACGTGTGGCTTCTGCTCTCATCTTCTTTTGCATGCCTTCCGTTACTGACTCTTTTTTTTTTTTTTTTTTTTTTTTTAAAGTATGTTGCGAGCATTAACTCATCTAATGAATACTCTCTCGCGTTTTTCCCTTTTATTTTTTTATGGAGAATTTTCTTACTCACTCCCTCAATCTTTTTTTTATTATTATTATTATTTATTATAAATTATATAAATATAATACAAACAAACTGAAATGGTTTGGAGTGCCAAATAGTTCACATAAACTGAAAAATCTAAAGTGAACGTCATAAAAAATTAATTAGGATCTAAATAGGCTCCACTTCTGAACTAGCTGGCAATTTGAAAGTATCATACAAAAAGTATGATCTCTAACAAAAAAATAAGTACTTGTAGTTCTCAACATGAAATACGTTTGACCCGATAGCCATTGTTTAGAACTATCAATTCAAACGAATGCAAATTTAAGTGTTAATTCTCCATTGGTTCAATATCTTATTGCAAAATGATAACTCACTCACACACAGACACAATGAAGCTAAATACCGAAATTCACTCTTAAGTGTTTTGATTCTTTAACTTCATATTGCTCTCAATGAGTATCATCGGGAACATCTCTCTTTCCCGATTCCCTGAAGATCTGAGAGCCAATATTGGGAACACACCCCAACACTTAATCTTTTTTTTAAGGACACTTAAAAGTAGTGAGCCTCACTCAACAAACTAGAGGCTCTTTCCGACCACAAACTAATAAAATGTAAAGTAAAAAAAGAAAATTTATAAAGAGAGAGAATATGGGACAAATTGACAAATTTCATCCCTTCAAATATATAATTTTAGTGATTTCATTATTTTTTAAAAAAAATTGTATACTTTTATTCCTTATTTTTATAATTTTGACAAATTTCATCCTTGATCACAACCTTTATATTTTTTTAAAATAGTTGACTAACACTTGATCATTAATAAATTATCAGAATTTTTTTTTTTAAATTATAAAGATAAGAAATAAAATTTATCAAAATTTTAGAAAAGCTACAAAATAATAAAAAATTATATAATTTAAAGAATAAAATTTGTAAATTTTTCGAGAGAATATTAGTAAAATTCATTCTATAAGTCTACTGTAGCTTTAAAAATGGTACTAAACCCTTTTTCTATAGGAGTGAAAGATGGAATGAGATAACTATCAAGGATGACCCATATTATCCTGAATTAAATACTTTGTTGATATTTAAAAAAAAGGGGTGTGTTCGTGTTCTTTTTTAAATTTTTTTTATGATTCCTCCTCCCTTCGCATATTCTTGGTTCCTCCTCCCTTCCTATGATAAAAATACACATATATATAGATATTCTTCTATTTTAAAATAAAAATAAATAAAGAAATTAGTGAAATTTTTTTTAATGTTAATAAAGAGTGTTTTAAATATTTAAAAGAATAATTGGTAAGTTTGGTCCTAAACAAATTTATGTTTGGCAAGTTTAATCCCAAAATATTTTTTTTAACTTTTAAGGTCCCAAACATTTTTTTAATTAAACAATAAGGTCTTTTTCGACGGATTCTGTCAAAAACACTAAAATTTTAACGGTTTTTACATTTAGTTATTTAAAAACAAGGGTAAAAAAGTCATTACATATAAAAAAGAAAAAAATATTTAAACATAGGGATAAAAATATTTTTAAATTTCATTACTAGAAAAATCAATTTTAGCGACCGAATTTGCGATTGCCTACTAAGCCGTCGCAAATAGCGACCGAATTTGCGACCGCCTACTAAGCCGTCGCAAATAGCGACCGAATTTGCGACCGCCTACTAAGCCGTCGCAAATTCCAACCGAATTTGCGACCGCCTACTAAGCCGTCGCATATTGCAACCAAATTTGCGACTGCCTACTAAGTCGTCGCAAATTGCAACCGAATTTGCGACCGCCTACTAACCGGTCGCAAATTGCAACCGAATTTACGACCGCCTACTAACCCGTCGCAAATTGCAACAGAATTTGTGATCGCCTACTAAACCGTCGCAAATTGCAACCGAATTTGCGACAGTCAAATCCGTCGCTATGTTTGCGATAATTTTGCGACGGTATTTGGGCGTCGCTATTTTGCAACAGATTTGCAACGAATTTGACCGTCGTAATATCTTCGTCGCTAATTGCGACGACACAAAAATCCGTCGCAAAGAGCAACAAAGGGGAGACGAGCAAAGCGTCGCGAGGGGGCAATGGAAGGGGGACAAAGGGAGGGGAGGAGGGGGAGGGGAAGGAAAGGCGGAAAGAGAGAGAGAGAGAGAGAGAGAGAGAGAGAGAAAAACAGAAGGGAGAAGGAAAGAAAAAAGAACAAGAAAAGGGAGGAAGAAGAAGAGGCGAGCACAAGATTATATATAAATCCAAATAATAAAATATTAAAATATCATATAATAATAATAAATATATAGTAGTATCCTAATATTAAAAACATTTTAAGTATCATCGCAATAATATTAAATAGTACATAGTGTTGCTTTAGAAGAGCCCAGTCATAATAATCTTGAGCACTAGGAGATGAATTTATCAAGTGTGATCATTACCATCATCACTAACATTTGTAGCATGTTGTGCTTGCTTCTCTAGATTCTTGACTTTGTCTTCCAATTCAGCTACTTTGTTTGCAAGCTCCGCTACTATTGGTGGAGTAGTTGTAGAATCGTTTAATTCAGACCTTAATAGAACAGATTCTGATCCTAAACCAAAAGCTCGACCTTTCTTGAAACCACCACATGCCTCAATAAACATTTGTTTATCATCAGGAATAACAGAACTCTCGATGGAGCCCAATGATGAAGAAACTTGTGAATAATGCTCTTTAAGTTGATTAACGTCATTCTGAAATGCATTATCAAAAGATTAAGACGATGTTAGGAAAAAAAATTAGTAACTATATGCATAAAATACTTGTAAATACTAATCATAATATTAAATAGAGAAGAGAATATTACCATTGCCTTCTTGGAGCGCTCATTGATAAACTCACCCTTCATCGGTCCGGATTGAAATACATGCAAACGGTGAAACAAGTCGGTATATTTAAAATTTTCTCCATTTTCATGTTGCTGTATTACTCAAAAGAGATAAGAAAATTTCATCAAGAACTAGTTTAAGAAATAACTCTAATTATACATGGAGTATTCAATCCAAAAAAATAGATAAAAAATAATTCCAACTATACATGGAGTATCCCAATGTAACAAAAAAATAATATGATAAAAAATAATTTCAACTATACATGAAATATCTCAATCCAACAAAAATACAATATGATAAAAAATAACTCCATCTATGCATAGAGTATCCAATCCAAAAAAAAACACTAGTTTAAAAAATAACTCCAACTACACACGGAGTATCTAATCCAACAAAAACATAATGTGATAAAAAATAACTCCAACTATGCATGAAGTATCCAATCCAACAAAAATATAATGTGATAAAAAATAACTCCAACTACACATGGAATATCTAATCCAATGCACACAAAGCTTTATTAAAAGAAAACCAAGAAATACACACACACACACACACACACATATATATATATATGGATATAGATATAATAAGAATTTCATTAACTAGTTAATGTGTCGTAGTAAATTAGTTACTAACCGCACGTTCTTCATGCTATGTAAGGAAATTGATCCACCAGTATGGGTAGGACCAGCTAAAGATCTTTTTTTTTTTGCAGTTGAGGAGATTTTCTTGAATTCTACAGTATTCCAATGAGAAAGAAGTTGATTCCAGTGTTGTGAGTCTATCCATGGAGGACAAGATTTTGCATATTTCACTTTAATCCTACAAAAATGATCAGATAGTCTTCTTCGACAAATCTTCTCCCAATTCCTCCGAATCAATGCACTATCTTTCTTATCCCATAGAAATGATTTCTACAAAATATATAAAATGATTAGACTTTAAAAATGATACTAATAATAAATAAAGAAGGATAATCGATTAAGTAATTTCAAAAATTGAATGAGTTTATAATAGTAAAGCTCCTTATGTTAAAAATGAATTATAGAAAATTACATAACTTACGCTAAAAGATTGAAACCAAATATCTTTCACATCGTTGGGCACATCAAAAAATGAGGGATATGGTCCTACAAAATTGAACTTGAAAGATTGTGTAATTGTAGCAACACAATTTTTGACCCTTCAAACCTAATTTCATAGACAAAGAAAGTAGAAACATAAAATAAAAGGAAAACAATTTAATTAATGAACTTACTAATAAAATATATGCACAATATTTTATATATGAATCAATAAACACTATGAAAATTAATAAATCATACAAAAGTATATCTATAAGTTAAGAAAGTTATAAATACCCAAAACCTCGTGGCCTTATAAGTGGTCGAAAATCTGAAATTTCTGTCAAATTATTAGTTGAATCAACTGATGCGTGTGTTGTAGGAGTCTGCACACTAGGAGCCTGACTACTAGAAGGTGTGTGCATATGGCCACTCATTGCTGCAATACAAAGTTAAACATTAATAAAATCAAGATAAATAAAGTCAGAATTAAAAAACATTAATAAAATTCTTTTTTTACTAAAAAAGATGCATGAAACACACATGAATCATCATATCAAGAATCTTCATCTGATAAAGAATCTTCATTAACTTCATTAGTTTCAGAATCAGTTGTCCAATCTTTCATTTCATCTTCGACACCGACTGACAAATTCTCAATTTGATTTTCATCAATATCCACCATTTGAACTTCATTCGATTCATGTGTTAAATCTTCAATTGGGTGCACCTCATTTGTTATTATCATGGCATCTTCATCACCTACATCCTCTTGATAAGCAAGTACTTCTACCACATGTCGAGGTTTAGTTTTACATACTGAAAACCAATCACAATGTGATCTTTTACTCCCGGGATAACTTGAATAGTAAACTTGAGTGGCTTGTTGAGCTAATACAAATGGATCATATTTTGGATACCTCCTCTTGTGGTTAATATCAATAAGCTTGTACTGAGGATGAATCCTAACACCTAAATTTGGTGTTGGATCAAACCAAACACAATTGAAAAGGATGATATTTTGGTTGAGTTCACCCATCAATTGAAGTTCAACAATTTCCCTCAAAATTCCATAATAATCAAAAGTGGAAGTAGCATCATCATTACATCCTTTAACACAAACTCCATTGTTTAGTGTTTTCTTTCCTTCTGCATGTTCAGAAGTGTGAAACCTATAACCATTGACAAATATGCCATGAAATGACTTTACTTGTCTTGATGGTCCCCAAGACAAGTTTCGCAAACAAACATTGTTTACTTAATTTTGGGAATCAGTTACCTAAAATAAAGATATTAAGTTTAATAAAGTTAGTGAATGAAAGTATTATATCATTAAAAGGATTATTATCTTAAATTTCTATAGAACTTACATATGAACGAAACCAACACGCAAAATCATTTTCCATTCTTATATCGATCTCTCTTGACTTATAGACGGAGATTGAACTTGTAAATTTGTTGTAAATTTCCTGCATTTGAGAAACATATATATTAAATTTAATCTTTTTTACCTTATAGTAAATGTAGTAAACTATATATAATTTAAGAGTTACATACTTGATATATGGTTACACTTCTTTGCAATTTAGTAGAATGTAATTATTGGCTGCTTTATATTCCTCATCTGTTAGGAACCTTGATTGAATCTTGCCAAATTTTCTACTATGTATATTACATATTGATAATCCTCCAACATCTTTAGCTTCTAACACACCTTCTTCATTTCGAGTAGTAGAAGAGTGTCTTGTTTGAACATGCGGTTGAAAATAGTAAGAGAAGAAAGTTGATGCTTCTTCAACTAAATATGCACTAGAAATTGACCATTCTATATGTGCCTTATTCTTCACTTTTATTTTCAAACGATATAGAAACCTAAATTTAAAATGACATATTGTTGAAGTTAGGAAATAATATTTAAATAAAGTATATTATATATATAATAATATGTAAACGGTTACATTACCTCTCAAATGGATACATCCATCTATATTGGACTGGACCACCAACTAGTGCCTCATAAGGTAAATGAATCATCAAATGTTCCATAACATCAAAAACTGATGGAGGGAATATCTTTTCCAACTTGCAAAGTAAGATGGGTATATCTCCATTCAACTTATTCATGTGTTTAATTGACAATTTAGGTGCACATAAATCACGGTAGAACATACTCAACTCTGTTAATATTGACCACACATTTTTTGGAAGAAATTCTTTCAATGCAATTGGAATCAACCGCTCCATGAACACATGACAATCATGACTTTTCATACCAGACATCTTCAATTCTTTCAAGTCAACACATCTTGCTAAATTAGAAACATATCCATCAGGAAACCTTAACTCTTTTATCCACTCAAGCAAAAGTTTCTTTTGGTCATTTGTTAATGCATAACATGCTTTTGGAATTGATGCCTTCCCATCTCGAACTCTTTGGACACATAGTTCAGGACGATTACAATATATTTCCAAATCTCTTCGAGACTTTATATTATCTTTCGTCTTTCCTTTCACATCTATAACAGTGTTAAAAACATTGTCAAAGGCATTTTTTTCATTATGCATGACATCTATATTATGACGAATCAAATTTGTTGGCCAATAAGGCAAATCCCAAAAGATGCTACGTTTTGTCCAATTGTGATATGTCCCTCTTCCATCATTCTTCCCAAGTTCAGCTCCTGATTCAGTTATCTTTGGAAACTGACATACTCTATTCCACAATTGTGTACCAGTTACATTGGTAGGTGATTTTGATGTTTCTTTTCCTCTATTTCTACTAAAAGATCTTGTGTCTTTCCTATATGGATGGTCACTTGAAAGGAATTGTCGATGACAATCAAACCAAGAGTGCTTACAACCATTCTTCAAATGAAAAGATTTTCACTTTTCCATGCAATATGGACACGCAAATTTTCCAGTATGCAGGAAAATCATTAATAGTCCAAAGCAATGCTGCACGCATATGGAAGTTTTGTTTCTTTGAAATATCATACGTTGGGACACCTTCAACCCATAGATGTTTCAGTTCATCCACCAAAGGTTGCAAATAAATATCTATTTTTTGTTTTGGATTTTTTGGCCCTGGTATAATAACAGTTAGAAACATGAATTCATCTTTCATGCACATCCAAGGTGGAAGGTTATACGGAACAATAATAACAGGCCAACATGAGTACTGCTTTCCTGATATTCCAAAAGGTGAAAACCCATCTGTACACAAACCAAGTCTTACATTTCTCATCTCATTAGAAAAGTCACCATGAATTTGATCAAAATGTTTCCAAGCTTGACCATCCCTTGGATGACTCATATAGTCTTCTTCATGTTTACTTTCAAAATGTCATCTCATATGTTGAGCTGTTGTTTTAGATGCATAAAGTCTTTGCAATCTAGGTGTAATAGGAAAGTAAAACATCTTTGACTGTGTAACCTCATTTTGTTTTTTATTCTTTCTACCTTTTTTTTAGGATATACCTAGCATGCCCACAAAATTTGCATTCTCTTCTTTCAAAATCATCCTTCCAGTATAACATGCAACCATTTGGGCAAACATCAATCTTTTGAACTGGCAACCCAAGACTTGATACCATCTTCTTCATTTCATATAAATCATTAGGAATATTGTTATCAGTTGGAACAACCTCCTTCAATAATTGGACTATTTGATTAAAACACTTCTCAGACATATTATTCTCTACCTTTATATGTAAAAGTCGGGAAACTAAGGACAATTGAGAGTGCTTTGTACAACCATCCCATATAGGAACATCAGCCGCCTCCAACATATCATAGAACTTCTTAGCTTCTCTATTAGGAGACTCCTCCGTAGTATCTATATTGAAATCATGTTGTACTCCTTCAAATACCATTTCTCGAATCATATCACTTGAATTTGATTCCCTCAATGATATTGGTGTCGAAGAAGTATGTGCATATGACCTGAATCCTTCACCATGACATGTCCATTCATAGTAATTAGTAACAAATCCCTTCCTGTACAAGTGACTCTCCACTATATTCGGTTCTTCAAATTTCATGTTCTTACACTTTGCATAAGGACATCTAATTTTACTGGATATGGAATTAGACACAGCAAAAGAGATGAAAGCTTTAACTCCTCTTTCGAATTCAATAGTAAAACCCCTTATTCCAGTAACATATCTTCGATACATCCAACTATGATCCTCCATTTATAATAAAATGTATCTAAAAATATCACAACAAATAGAAAAAAAAATTTATATTTGAGTATGCGAATTCAAGTAAACTCTTCCAATATAACCTTATAAAAACTAAGATACTAATCATAGGATTGGTGTCACCCAAGATTATATATATATAATTATACTAATTATAATTTGAATATAGAAGAAATCTTACCTTTAACCCTTCTCTATTTTTGTTTAAGAGTAACTATAGTCCAATAATGACTTCAACCAAGTAGGCTGCACAAAAGAAGACTAATTAAACTGAGTACAACATGAAGTTGAGCAATCAAAAGTTATGAAGAAATGACATTTTCTTGATTAAAAACTTCAATCAAATCACCGAAATGTTTTTGTTAGGATCTTATTTAAATACTAAATAACCAAAATTTATCCAAATACAAAACCAAGGTGCAGTTCATGGACGATTGAAAATCCAGCAGGACTATAGTTATTATCAAACATATCCTTATTTAATTTACAACAAAATTATCATTATATACATCTAAATCCTTGTATTTATACGTACATACATAAATATATACATACAGTTAGGTGCTAGATGGTAAAGATCTTTTAGGTATGGCAAAGATCTTTTAGGTGCTGGGATTGGGTCAGCTACTACTGTATGCAACATTCTACAAATCAACAAAAAGACAGCTTACAGAAAAGAAGGCTAAAGCTGCAGAAGTTGGTCTTACTGAAACGAACAAATCATCATCAGATGCTCCACCACCTGGAATTGGACTTGTTTAGTTTTCTTTTCTTTATTTTTAATTTGTTCCATAATATATCCGAGGCCATCATGGCATGGGATTTGGAATTGGAATTGGTTTAAATCACATTTTTAAGCAGTTAAGGATAGCTATATCTATATGTATGTACTGTTAGCTAATAGCTATATACATACATACTTGCAAACATATATATATATATGTTATAGGCAAACCGATATGGATAACTATATATATATTTTGGGTTTTGACTGATTTTGGTTGCATGTTTAATGGATCCGAGATGTGTAGAGACTACAAGAAGAAAAGCCCACTAAGCCCATTATTTTTAGTAGCCCACTAAAATACTCCAACAATTTAAAGAATGGTAAGAAACTTTACTGTACCAATTTACTCCAACATATCCTTATTTAATTTACAACAAAATTATCTTTATATACATCTAAATCCTTGTATTTATACGTACATACATAAATATATACATACATCTAGGTGCTAGATGGTAAAGAGAAAAACTGAAACTAAAGCAGAAGCAGAGAAGTAACAAATCCAGTTGGAAGAAGAAGAAGATAGAGAGATTATCGTTCATTTTAAGTTTCCCTTGCTGTAATTTACTTCACTATTCTTTCAAAAACACACAGAATAGACTTTAAGTTCATGGACAAAGTTTTATTGAGTACTTCTGCTCGTGTGCATTCTGCTCACTATTCTTCACTAAATTGAAATATCAAGCAAGAGCTAAAAATGAATTACCTTTTTAACTAATTGAACACTTGAGGTTCTCCACTAGTTGAAGTTTGGATTTGAAAGGGAAAGGGTTATTTTTGGGGGAGAGGAAGATGGTTTCGTTTGAAAGGGAAAGAAGATGGAGATGTTTTTAGTTTGAGATGAAAAAGAATTTTGTATTTCTTTTTCTTTTTTTCTTTTTGTTAAAGAAGTTTGAGATGGAAAAATTAATTATCGTTTAATTAATCCACGCATGATTATATATATATATATATATATATTATATATATATATATATATATATATCTTGATTTAATTAATCTACGCATAATTAATTCACGCATGAAGAAATGATTTGTATCTTGAGTGGCCAACAAGAACCCAATAACCACATGATTTGTATCATGATTCATTATTTCTTCCAATTAATTTCGAATCAAATTTTGTCGATTTTTATTTTTAGTAAAAAATTCTTATAATATATATATTTTTTATTTACACATTTGAATTAAAGTCTTTATTATATAAAGTTTTATAATTGATCGTATATATTAATATTTAAAACCAAGTATGCTATCCAGTAGCCTTATTTAGATTAGCCTTGTCATTTATCTAACCTTATGTTAAATATATATATTGATTCGTCAAAATTTGATTTCACATCTCAATGATTTGACATCGTTAAAAAAATATTTATGTCATAAAAAATAATATATATATATATAGAGGCTATTTATTCATTTTATAGGTGAAAGTTTATTCCCGACCAAAATAGTAAACAAAAGTTTACTAATCATAATGTATTTGGACTTTTTTCCTATGAAAAAAAAATGGACAAATGGGATTACTTCAAATATAAAAAGACTAAAAAGTAGAAAGTAAATCAAAATAATATATACCTTTACTAGCAAGTCAGTTAACATATTTCAATATAAAAAGAAAGTCTTGTTTGATATTCATAATTTGTCTTGAATCATGAAACATGTAATAACATTTTTTTTTTTCTCTTACATGCAAAGACATGATAGCTAATTAAGTTTTTGGATCATAGGATTCCCTTGAAATTTGATTTGCTCAATGAACATAAAAGAACTGCTTTTAATTACACTATCAACTAATATTTGACTCTACTAACTTGACAGATTCTTCTTGAGTTTGAAGCAAAAAAAAAGAGTTCTACCATTTCCCTTTTCCTTTTTTCTAACATATATATATATAATTGATGGTATATATTAATATCTAAAACTAAGTGTGCTATCCAGTAGCCTTTTATGTGTCCTTAAATTCTTAAAGAATAATAATAAGAAAGAGATATTACATTATTTATATATTAATATTTATAAATTATGTGTCATTTTCCTTTAAAAAGAATAAGAGAGATATTGCATTATTTATATATTAATATTTAATTTATTTTCTAAAGATCTCTTCCAATTCTTAAAGGGACATTAATACATATCACGACAATAATAGTTTTTTTTCTTTTTCTTTTTAAAAGAATTGAAAAAAGAATATATATATATATATTATATATAATTTTATATTTATTTTATGTAATTATATTAATTTCCAACTAACTAGGCAAATGACATTAAGCACACGGGACTCACCGAGCATACGTGTCCGCCACGTGGCATGGCTTGACATGCCCCACTTCGATAAACACATTCGACTATACCAGGGATGTCGAGGCCACTTCGCCTCGCCTCGTGCCGAAGTCATTACACTTCATTACTTCGATCAAGCTCACTGATCAACCACATTTCTGATGGTCAACGTTTGACTCAATTACAGTCAAAGATTCTCTTAACAACCTACTAAAAAGGGGATCTCATATCTCCCTACAAAATAAATCCGATAACCATAAGATTTTACTAACAAATCACTTAAGCTACTTGGCAAGGGCGGTAAAATCCCTATAAATACCACTCCCGTACAGGTACTGAGGGTAAGACCAGATTATTCTACTCATCTCTCTCTCTAATTACCGGAGACCCTCCACCTTCCGGATAAACTTTATTGTTTTGCAGGCCTAGCTTTGCAAGACAACAATCCTTCTATGACACATAGACAATCAAGACATGGGCATTTTACAGAGAGAGACCATCAAACGACGTCGGATCATTGACACGTGGAATCAAACTTTGATGAATCAATATATATATTTAGCATATGGTTAGGTAAATGACAAGGCTAATCTAAATATGGCTACAGGATAACACACTTGGTTTTAGATATTAATATATATGATAAATTATAAAACTTTATATAATAAAGACTTTAATTCAAACATGTAAAATAAAAAAAAATATATATATTATAAGAATTTTTTATTAAAAAAAAATCGACAAAATTTGATTCGAAATTAATTGGAAGAAATAATGAAATACAAAAGATTAAACTAAAATTGCATGAGATATAATTAGTCTTAAGAGATGTAGAGAGAGAAAGAGAATTAGTTCATGCATGGCTTCATCCATTTGGCAGCCTCCCTGGCAGCCATTATAGATATATATTATATATATATATATATATATATATATATATATATATATATATATATAATATGTGATTGATGCGTACTTGTTGATCACTTAATTTAGCATGGAAATGGAAAAAGAGAGAAGAAGAGATATTATTGCATACTAGAAGTTCATTAGTTTATTATTGGGATTATTAAGATAAACTTTTTTTTTCTTTTTAGGGCAAATAATAATAATAATAACAAACTTTTTTCCACTTTAACTCCACTTTTCCCCTTTTTCAATCAACTTTAACTCTATTTAACTCCACTTTAGCTCACTTTCATCACCTCCCTCGCTTTTTTCTATATATATATATATACACACACATAAGAGAAACTAAGAAGATGATGATCGAGTCATCATCATCATCATCATCAACATTCACGAATGTTACTACAAATTATACCCTTTGGCTATGACCTGATTTATTTTCAGATTTGTAGTTCCATAGACCGGCAATTCCTCCCTATTACCGCCTCCAAATACAATGTTCTCCAGCTCAAATAGAATTCTCTGTATTTATGTTTTTTTCTTGGAATATATATTATACTTATATATATTATGTACAAATCTAAATAAAAAAGAAATAAAAATTTTTAATTAAAAATCTTTTCAATTAATGTTTAAGTTAAATTTTTTTTTCAAATCTACTTAAAAAACTTTTTAACTTGAATTACTAAAAAACTTCCTTTACAAAAAAAAAAATTAAATAAACAAGGAGCGTACAACAGAGTCGGACTTTGTACCGTTGCATCAATAATTTGCCCAAACAGAGATTTATATCACTTCAATTACGCCAACCTGTAAAGCCGCCTTTAACATTTAATTAATTACACGTTACTGCAAAAGTAAAAAATAAATTAAACTATTTTTTTTTTTTTTTTCCGACCCACACAACCCAATGAACTGGACAAAAGCCAAAGTAGTGTTTGTGTGAGTGATTTCCATCAAGTAATGAATGATAATACATACATAATGTTTTGGGGGGATTTATATGAATATATATATATATATATATATATAACATTTTTTGTGGGGTGGGGCGTGAGGACCAACACACCCAACAACAACAAAAACAAAATTATTTTTTTATCCCTCTAATTAGGTATGACTTATTATCATATCCGATTATTAACTTTGTAAGGTAACCATCATTTTTGTTGAACTTGCACTTCATCAAGATTATCTATCATCCCTCTTACATCCCTAAAATTTCAAGTTTAAATTTCAAAAGATAATTTTTTTTACCGTTAATACAACTAAATAAAGAAAATCAAAAGAAATTTGAGAATATATATTCTTTACATTTTTTATTTAAAAATAATAATTTGATTATTAAAAGTAAAAAATATATATTATATATTTATTTTGGAAGTATGAAATTGGTACACACCCATGTTACTTTATCCAACTCCACCAAAACATGATCTCATAAAATATTTGGATCTAATATTCATTTTAGTAGGAAGAAAGCAGTTCGCCACATAATAATTTTTCTCTATATATTTTTTGGTTAATAAAAAATTCATTTTCCAACTGCCTCGAACAAAAGTGACAGATAATACTTCACCGTAGGCTTCAACCGTTCACCCGTCAATGTAGCAAAACCCAATTGAGTACCCAAAATTTTTCAGACACTCTAATTCTTCACTCTCTCTCACATCCGCTAACTCCTTCTCTCTGTTTTCCTTTCTTCACACTCTTTCTGGGCAAAATTATCTCAATTTCACTCAGATCTGATTCCGTGGATGCCAGATCGGAGCCTAGACGGAATCATAATCTGATACGCGGTGTCGAGTGTAGCTAGCCATGGAGGAGGCGCTGGAGTTGGTCCGTGCCAAGGACACCAAGGAGAGAATGGCTGGTGTGGAGAGACTTCACCAACTTCTAGAAGCTTCTAGGAAGAGTCTCTCGACTTCAGAGGTTACTTCGCTTGTTGATGTTTGCTTGGATCTTTTGAAAGATAATAATTTTAGGGTTTCTCAAGGTGCTCTACAAGCTCTAGCCTCTGCTGCGGTACTGTCTGGCGACCATTGAAGCTTCATTTCAATGCTTTAGTTCCTGCTGTTGTTGAAAGGCTTGGTGATGCTAAACAGCCTGTTAGGGATGCCGCTAGGCGGCTTTTGCTTACTCTAATGGAGGTAGGGCTCGTGAGAGGATAGACTATGCTCTACCGAGTTTCATTTTTGCATACTTAGAAATTCAATGCGATTGTTTGACATTATGATTTTGTATTCCGCCCTTTTTTTTTTACTCGGTTAGATTAAGTCTACTGAAACAGCAATCAGATTGACGTGATTGGCTGTCGAGTTCAATGTGTTATATTACTGTTCCAACTATATTCTTTTCTAATAGGTTCATAATCTCAAAAATTTTCCTTGCTGAGCAGTAATTGGTGTAGTCAGCCACATTTTATATTTATTATTGCCCTGTTGCTTATGGTAAAACTAACGTCAATTTAAAGTTTCACTTGCGCACTTATTGAACCACATTCAAGCTTTGTTTAACTTTTGTTGCCTACCAGTGCATGATTGGTGGATATTCATGATTAACTGATAAGTTTTCAAGTTCAGAAGTTTTTGGTTCTTTTGATTCTTTATCTGCTGCAAAGGTTTTTCTTCAACATGGCAGCTTGATCTTATGTTTAAGTAAAAGGAAACCTTTAGTTTCTGCAAATCCTCATTTTTGTATGGCTCCCTTTCTTTTGGATGACTTTTTGCAAGGTTTTAATTTCCTCCTGTGAATTTGAAGCAAAATCTTGGTATCTTTTTAATGGTTATTGCTGCTATAGGTTTCTTCACCGACTATCATTGTAGAAAGAGCTGGATCATATGCTTGGATGCACAAAAGCTGGACAGTTCGAGAGGAATTTGCCCGCATTGTTACATCAGCTATGTCTCTATTTGCATCAACCGAACTTCCTCTTCAACGTGCAATTCTTCCTCCTGTATGATAGTAATAACATTTATCATATCTCTTTCTCTTAAAATTCAACCAGTTTGTTATGTTTATGGTCTGAGAACAATTGTAGTGCATCAAATTATTGCACTTGTGCTGTACATCATTCACAAAATTGATCTCCTTTTCTGCATTTGTAGATTTTACAGATGCTGAATGACCCGAATCCTGCAGTGAGGGAAGCAACAATAGTGTGCATGGAGGTAAGAAACTACATTAAATAACATCAGGTTCCCTCTATGTTTCCTGCAGTTGATTTCTATGTAGACCACTTATTTTTTACTTTTAATAGTAGAGGGTGGAAGAATGGAAGATGTTAATGCTTTAATAACCATTATAACTATCATTTTTCCTCCTTTTCTCCCCCTTAATTCCTAAATGATATTTTGCAGGGAGCAACTGAGGTTAGGCCGGGTATTTTATCTGCGTGGTTGAAGCTCAAGGTGCAATAATGCTTTCATGTGAAATATCCATTATTGTCATTTACCTGGATTGATATGGATACTCCAAATCATTGTCAAAGCAGCAGCTCAATGGAGGTCTGCAGTTCCACGCATTTGCAACAGGCAAGTTTTGACTGACAGATGGATGCTTCTAAGTTAGAACATACTAATGTAGAACAGTTAGATACGAATGAGAACTCTCCTAAGAAGTTAGATGCAGATGAAGTTTCTAGGGCATTAGATGATGGTGCATGTGCTTCAGCTTCAGCTGTTGATGCAGCTGATGATATTAAGTCATTAGTGAGGCCTGATTCACAGGCACAGGGTGATGACAAAGATGGTGATCCGTGTAATAAAGCTGCCTCTGTTGATGATGTGAGATCAGTTGAGACTGATGGAACAGGGATTAAGGATTCTGGGTCTGCCAATGATTGTGATGGTGCAGTGTCCTGGGTTATGGAATGGATTTTGGTGACCGGTACAAGAACTTGCCTTACCTGTGTTGAAGCCTGAACTTTACAAGAATTATATATTTATTATTATTATAATGATATTTTATAATATTTTATTATTTAGATTATATATATATATATATATATATATATATATATTGTGATAGAAATATTATTAATGACTTTTATTGTTATTTTTTATTTAATTATAAATTATGTTTTTGGATATATATATATATATAATTTTATGTATTTAATTAAAAATAAAAAATAATCAAAATAAATTCGTCACAAATTAATTGTAAAATAGCGACGGATTTGATGGTTGTAAATTTGTTGTTATTTGCGACGGATTTTGTGTTGTCGCAATTAGCGACGAAGATATTGCGACGGTCAAATTCGTCGCAAATCTGTTGCAAATAGCAATGCTCAAATACCGTCGCAAACATAGCGACGGATTTGATCGTCGCAAATTCGTCACTATTTTGCGATGGTCAAATTTGTTGCAAATCCGTTGCAAAATATCGACCCCCAAATGCGGTCGCAAATCCGTTGCAAAATAGCGACGCCCATATGCCGTCGCAAATCCGTTGCAAAATAGCGACGACCAAATGCCGTCGCAAATCCGTTGCAAAATAGCGACGCCCATATGCCGTCGCAAATCCGTTGCAAAATAGCGACGCCCATATGCAGTCGCAAATCCGTTGCAAAATAGCGACGGATTTGTCCGTCGCAAATCCGTTACAAAATAGCGACGGATTTGTCCGTCGCAAATCCGTTGCAAAATAGCGACGGATTTGCCCGTCGCAAATTCGTCGCTATTTGCGACGGAATCTTTGTGCCGTCGCAATCAGCGACGAAGATATTGCGACGGCCAAATCCGTCGCAAATCCGTTGCAAAATAACGACGCCCATATGCCGTTGCAAATTCGTTGCAAAATAGCGACGGATTTGCCCGTCGCAAATTCGTCTCAAAAGTCAATTTGCGACGAATTTGCGACGGATTTGGCCGTCGCAAAACTTGATTTTTCTAGTAATGTTTTAAATTTTAAATTTTAAAAACAAAAAATCTAACAGAATAGTGAAAATATCAAAATTCTTTTTTTCTTCGACTACAAATAATATTTTTATCATTTTTTGACATCTCTGAAGAAAGAAAAAAATAGAGAATATTTGTAAAAAAAAAGTTTTCTATTAAAATATTTTTGTTATAAGAAAAATATTATTATTACTAAAAAAAATATTCTTGCTCTTTTTCTTTTCTTTTCTTTTTTTTAATATTTTTTTCTTTAAAAATATAAGAAGACGATATAAATCTGATTTGTATTCGAAAAATATGAAGATTTTGATAGATTTTTTATTTTTTTAATTTTTAATTTTAAAATTTAAATATGATGATATTTTTATCTTTTTATTTAAATATTATTTTTAATTTTATTATTCTGTATTGACTTTTTTATCCCTATTTTTAATTAATTAAATTTAAAAACTGTTAAATTTTTTATGTTTTTCACGGAATCCGTCTAAGGGGACTTTATTGTTCATTTTAAAAAAAGTTTGGAACTTTAAAACTTAAAAAAAAATTTAGAACTAAGCTTGCCAAACATAAATTTGTTTGGGACCAAACTCACCAATTATTCTATTTAAAAACAAGAATGTAATATTTAAATATTTAAAGGTGATTTTTGTGTCATATTGTTTGGAAATTAATTTACAAAAATAATGACAAAATAACATTAACAGAGGAGAAGAAAATGGGAAAAATATAAATTGGTATAAAATTAAAATTTAGAATAAAAGTTGGAAAGATAGAAGAAATTAAGTTTCACCTGTGAAACCGTTAAATATTCAAAGATTTTTTAAAAAATTATATATTTAAATATTTTTTATTAATTTAAACTTTTAAATATATAATAATTTATTACTCTTTGAAACAAAAATATCTAAATAAAATATATAATAATTTATTACTCTTGGAACAAAAATATCTAAAAATGATTTCATGTCTAACATAAATAAAAAATAAACTTAACTATAAATATGTGTCAGGTTAAAATACTAATATATTAAATTTATATACTTTGCACTTAGTACATTTTTATATAAATAAAAAATAAAATTCTAATACATGAAGATCATAATGAAATAAGATATTCTCAAATCTTTGAATAAATATACCAATTAGTTATTTAACCAAACATATGGAAACCATAAAATAATTGGAAAGAGGACAAGTTTTAGAAATTGCTACATTGATTTCCAAAATTGGTTTTAGCATTTTATTTCCTAATTAACCTATGAATTAGTATTCTCAACTTAGAACCTTTACCTATAAATAATAGAGCCATATAATATAAGTTTTCAAATACAAGCAGCATTCAATCAAGATTACAATATTTTTGTTTACCGATATCGGAAGAGAAAAGAAATGAGTTGGAGATTGTTTTGGAAATCAAGTTTAACAAATAAATCAGAGACGGGGAAAAAGATGGAGAAGGAAGATGGTAAAGGTATTCAAGAAACTGTAGATGAATTTCCTCCATTGAAGTACCCTTGTTCTGGGTTCCGAATGCCGCTTCATTATCCAAGGTATAAAAAAGCAGATTATGAGGTAATGGAGGAGTGGAAATTGGATCTTCTTCTTCAAGAATATGGTTTCACTTTCAGTGGCACCCTCCATGACAAAAGATGCTATGCAATTGGTGCTTTTCTGTGGCCTCAACAACTCTGACATAAGAAATTTTACCAAATAATATTCACAACATTCCTTTTTGTTACTCAATACTTTCTTTCATTAATAATAATAAATCATCGCATTTTACAGTTTTTCCCTGTTCTCATTTCCAAATAACTCTCATATTTGTTTTTTTACTCTCAGTTATTGTTTTCAGAAACAAAAGTCTCAAATGATTCAGATGCCCTTCAAATCCTTTTTTTTTATCTGCTAACATGGTTATATCAACTATTACAAATTTTATTATTATTATTAAAAATAATTAATTGGATCTTCATTTGGAGTTTTTCTTCAGATCAATTTCAGTCCGCTTGCAGCTTAAGTATATCAAAAAGAGACAAAACAATATATATAATTATAAGAAAGTTAAAGGAAAAGAGTTTTTGTATTTATTTTAAGATTTATATAAATATAAAATAAAATTTGGTATGTGAAATTCCAAAATTTGCATGTGTTCTGGACTGGTTCATGAGAGCCACACACCACGGGACAAACAAATACACAGCAGATATAGAAGAAACTGAAAATTTGAAATCACTTGCATTTCTTGTTAAATTAATTGAATATTTACAAAACATATGGACAAATATAATCATGACCATCTAGAAAATTATGAAATATATATATATATATATATATATATATAATTTGTATAAAATAATTGTTTACTTTTACATCATTCTTGTTGGTTATTTTTAGATATGTATATATATATATATATATATTAATTATTCTCAAATTAAGCCATTTAATGAACCCACATTAGTTAGGATCTCATAGAAAAGCACCAATTTTTAGGATCATAGTTTAGGTTCAATTACTTAAGCGTGGAACCTTGGGACCAATGACCACATGGAACCACTTGACCAGAATATGGTAATATGTAGTCATGAGAGAAAAGAAAGAGAACAAAATGCAGGACCATAAGGTATTTCTCCACATAAAAGGTCTCCTAAATCTCACCTCCAAAAGATATCAACTTCTCAAAATATCCATTCAAGTTATGGGTTTTTTAGGAAAGTCATTAATAATAATGCCCTTATTACCAATATCCAATTTAGTTACTATTAGTCATTTTCTTTCTTTCTTTAAATGTTGAGTAGCGAAGTTTGATAATTATTATTATTAAATATTTTTTACTTCAATTAATTTTTCTTATAATATTCACCTAACTTATTGGATGAATTAAATTATGAGTTTAAACTCTAAGACATGAAAGGCAAAAAATTTAGTCCTAATGTGGCAATGGATGTAAAAGAACCATGCAAATCTCTATATATTTTTATTTATTTTTTATAATTGCTCGTGCACTTGAAATTTGATCCCAATAATTGATGTTAGAGTTTAAGGTTTGAAACAAGTGAGAGAAATAATATAAAAAATAAAGTAAAGATTGAAAATTTAAAAGAAACAGATAAAAAATTATCTTTATCAAGCTACACTAACCTCTCTCAAAGAGAAACCTAGAATAATGTCTCAAGCAAATTGGGAGTCGTTAGATCGACAACTCTGGGTGTTTTTAAATTGACATTGACGAAAAACATCGTCTACAATATTGTCAATGAAAAAACGATATATGATTTGTTAAAAGTATTATCAAATATGAATGAGAAGCCATCAAAATCAAATAAAATATTTCTAACATCAATTAATTAATACAAAGATGCAAGGATAAGCTAGTGTTATTGATCATGTGAATATTTAATTATTTACTATCAAGATTAGTATTAGTAGATATTAAATTTGACGATAAAATACAAACCCTATTGTTTCTATCTTTGTTGCTTGATAGTTGGTCAGGAATCGCCACAATGGTAACCAATACATGTGGGACTACAAAATTATGGTTAGAAATTTTGGTAAAATTTGTATAGGCATATGATGAAACTTTAAATATGGTACAATCTAAACATTAAAAGATATGTGAGATATAAATGTGTGAAATTATACGTTTCAATATGCGAAAGTAAAAAAACAATTACACCATTCATAATTTTAAAATAAATTTCTTTACACACAATAGAAGAGAAACAATTAAGGAAATTTTAATCAAAAAATTTATTCATGTTATAAAAATATTATTAACAAAATAAATTAGTAAGAAATATAATATAGAGATAAAAAAAATGAAACATTCTTTCCTTGTATATTTGTTGATATCATCACAAAACATATAAACTATTTCATATTTATCTTATAAATATGTGTAATCTATATAACGTTATATAAAGTAATAAAAATTATGAAAGTAATGGGAGGTTCAAAAAAATTCAAATTAAATCCAATTAAATGTATAAATATAACATTAAAAAACATAAATTTTTTTTTGATGAGTTTGATTCCAAATAAATTTAATTTTGACAATGTGAATCAAACTTTTAAAATCCTAAATTTTTTTATTATAGATAAATAATGTCCTTTTGGATAAATTCCTTTAATAACTAAAAAAAAAAAAGTTAACAATTGACATTATTTAGTTAATTAAAAAAAAGATAAAATTATCAACATATATATACATAAGAAGAAAAATGAAACAATCGAAAAAAAAAGAATTCAAATAGTGGAAAAAAAAAACAAAAAACTACAGTTCACTCTCAAGATATATAATTGTTTTTTTGATGACCAAAATTCATTAAAAAGTGTCAATAGAGGAATGTATAGTTGAGAATTACACTTTTAATTTTAAAGAAATAGAGAATTTATTGATTTTAATACTTCTACATTATGGTTCCAATTAGACTCTTAATTTTCTTTTGGAAACGAATAGAGAAGAAGGAGATGACAGCATGACAAGGATTAAGGCTCACACGGAAGACTACGGATATATCAAACATATATAAAATAAATTTTTATTTTATTTTAAGAGTTTAAAATTTAAATGATGGATTTTCATATCTAAATTCCAATTCGATTTTTTTCAAATTTTTTAATTTGACATCTTTATTTGTAATTTTTAAAAGGGTAAACTATTTTAATTGCAATTTTTAGATCTCATAATCCAAATTTTTGCACCTCAAAAATATTTTGCACTTATAGTGCAATTGAAATTTCAAAATGTCTCACTACATGCACTTCTGTTAAGTTAAACTGTTAGGTTTTCAATTTTGCCGTTAGTCAACTTTTTTTCACTGTTTGACATTGTTCAGTCATAAATATTTTTATCCAATTTGCCCAAAACAAAATATAATTTTTTTCTCTCTCCTTCTTCTTCCTCTTTTCTCTCTCTTCCTTATTTCTCTCTCCTCTCTCTAATAATTTAATTTTTTTTCTCTCTTTCTCATTTCTCTCTCTTTTTCTTCCTTCTTCCTCTTTCACTACTAGAAAAATCAATTTTAGCGACGGATATTTGCGACAACCTCATAGCCGTTGCTAATAGTGACAGAATTTGCGATCGCCTACTAAGTCGTCGCAAATTGAAACCGAATTTGCGACCGCCTACTAAGCCGTCGTAAATTGCAACCGAATTTGTGACTGCCTACTAAGCCGTCGCAATTTGCAACCGAATTTGTGACCGCCTACTAAGCTGTCGCAAATTGCAACAAAATTTGCGACCGCCTACTAAGCTGTCGCAAATTGCAACAAAATTTACAACCGCCTACTAAGCGGTCGCGAATTGCGACATAATTGGTGACATTCTAAATTGTTGCCATTTTCGACAAATTTTGTGACACATCTCTGAGTCGTTGTAAGTAGCGATATCCATTTGCGACGAGCTTGTGAGTCGTTGCAATTAGCGACAAATATTTGCGACAAACGTTTGAGTTGTCACTATTTGCAACGTAATTTGTAACAGCCATATGAGTCGTTGCAAATAATTACGCACATTTGTGAGGATCATATGAGTCGTTGCAATTAGCGACAAATAGTTGTGACGCATTTCTAAGTCGTCGCAATTAGTGACAAATATTTGCAACAACCTTTTCTATTGTAGCCATTTGTAACAACATTTGCAACAACCATTTCTATTGTAGCCATTTGTAACAAAATTTGCAATGGTCTTCTAAGCCGTCGCAATCTATGATGGATATTTGTGACGGCCTTATGAGGTGACGCAATTAGCGACGCCCATTAGTGCTAATAGGGACAAACATATCCGACAACCTTCTGAATTGTTGTTGTTGGTGACGCCATGTTATAATTAGTATTGTTGGAATGTGATAAGATCATGAATAACTAATATTTAATTAAAAATAAAAATTTAAGAAAATTATTTAAGAATAATAATTAAACATTATATATATAATTATAATAAATTCTTAGTAGAGTATATGCATGCTAGACGGAAGTGTTTGGTGTAAAATTTCCATTATTATCTACTAATTGTTTTATGTTTCAGGCTTTTGCTTAAATAATGTTTTTATTTTCTGTGATTTTAATAATTTCTGATTTTCTTATATTATATATTAGATCTACCTTGAATAGACTTCATAGTTCTATCATATTTTCTAAATTTGATTTAAAATTTGGATACTGGCAAATCCAGATACAAGAAACAGATGTTTATAAAACAGCATTTAATGTACCTTTCGAACAATATGAATGGAAGGTAATACCCTTTGGTTTGAAAAATGCAGAAGATTATGAATGACATTTTAAACCCTTATAGGGATTTTATTATTGTATATATTGATGATATTCTAGTATTTTCACAAAATATAGAACAACATTTTAAACATTTATCTATATTTAAACAGATTATTATAAATAATGGTTTAGTTATTTCTAAGCCAAAGATGGCACTATTCCAGGAAACTGTTAGATTCCTAGGACATAACATATCTGGTGGACAAATAGTCCCAATCCAAAGAAGCATAGAATTTGCTTCAAAATTTCCTGATATTATAATAGATAAGACTCAATTACAGAGGTTTTTAGGGAGCCTAAATTATATACCCCCTTATTATCCAAACCTGGTTATAGATGCTGCTATCTTATATGATAGGCTCAAGAAAAAACCCAAGCCTTGGATAGATGAACATACTAAGGCTGTACAAAAAATTAAACAAAAGGTAAAAACATTACTATGCCTAATGTTAACCAATTATGCCTAAAATATGGCTCTGATACCATACTTACCCAGAGATCTGATATCTAATATAAGAAAATCAGAAATTATTAAAATCACAGAAAATAAAAATATTATTTAAGCAAAAGCCTGAACATAAAACAATTAGTAGATAATAATGGAAGTTTTACACTAAACACTTCCGTCTAGCATGCATATATTCTACTCATGTCATGCAAAAACACCTAAATCGCCATAAATCATCGGCATAAAACGGCTAAAAGCAGACCATGGAGACTTGTATATACCTCTGCCAGAAATGTTTGATAACCCTACTTTAATCTACTGATTATTTTCAATTGCCACTCTTTTTTTTATAGTTAAAATCAGAGTACTTGGATATACGCGTATATACCTTGATTCTTATTATTAAATAAACCATGATTATGAGGTCATACAGTATATCACTAATGAAGTTAGTTATAAACTAACATGATATAAGAAATTTAAAAACTTGCAAAGATTTGCTGAGGACTCTCAAACCTGCGTAAGTTGTTGCGCATAAAATATATCCTCTTTTATTTTTGAATTTTAAGGATTTACAAAATAAAGAGAAAACTTAAAATAAATATAGAGAGAGAATTGAAAGAATACTAAAAACCCTCTGCTAAAGCCTGCCTCAAATGAGGAGAGGGGTTGCTTATTTATAGACTACTAAGGCCGGACTTAAAGCAAGCCTTAGTTACAAATTTTTTTTTGTTGGATTTTTGAAATCCGCTCAATCTAGATAAGATTGAAATAATTGTTGTCGGCCACTAATTGTCTGCCATAGAAGTCAAGATAAGATAATGATATTATTACTTTATTAAAGTTTGTCGGTCATGTGCTGTCTGTCTGCCACTTCTTTTGTCTTTACTTGTTGGTGGCAACTTTACCCTTATCATTGAGGCCTAGAGTTGGTGATGATCCACTATCTGGATTCTTTTCCCATTGATTTAGAAACTTCAATGTTTCTTCAAAGACCAGAGCTGCATCTTCTGGTGGTTGACCTCCAATGTAATCAACCTCATCGATATTATCTTCAGAGTTGGTTGCTGACTTTGATGACATAGAAACATTTGTATCAACAACATGATAATTTTTTAACAGATCTTCTTTTACAGCTTTCATATAAACTTTTAACATTTCTGTTGTCGAAATAGTCCCTTGCTGAATTTTTAGCCTTCTTGCCATTTGTTGAAATGGACTTGGGATTTCCGGAGTTTCCGATTATGATTGTTGTTCAGTGTATGCTTTGATGACCTGTTGAATATTATCAATGGCTGACTGACCTTCTATAATTCCATGTTCATTGGGTTTGAACATTTTCTTCCAAAACTTGGTTTCAGTTTTCCTTATGATGCAAGGAATTCCTTGTGATGTTTCTCCCATAGTTGGAGACCATTTCCAGATCCAGGGAATACCAAATTCAGTAAAAAATAAGAATGAAGGCATACCTTCAATTAATTGATGTTTAGATGTAGCATGTATTAATGATGGTGAGACTTTTACCCATTCTTGGTATAACCCTTTATATGGTTCAGGTAATATGTCTATTTTAGGACCGTATTGATCCCACCATTGGTATAACCAATTTGGTATTTCTATATTATAAAGAGAAGAACATACCTTAAAAAACCACGTATGTTTTGATTGCTATTTTCATAGAAAAACCTTTATAAAAAGCTTCTTTATAATCCCAGTAGTTGTATTTAACTACTGATTTTATTCCAGGGACAATATACTCCCTTTGTTTGAGGGTGCAAATTCCCCAGTCTTCAGCAGTTATTACCTGCTTGATAATGACTTTGCTAAAATTATGAATACTGACTGATTGTGCCGGATTAAAATGTTGAATTTCAGCCACACTTGTTATTTTAAGGATGTGCTCATAATGCACTCTGCTTTTATAAGAAAGCTTAGAATATGATTCCGAGTCTAAATACTTTTGCATCAATTTCCAGACATTGTCCTTCCATTTGAGGTCTGAGAATTCCAAAAGAAATATAATTTCTTTGTAGAGATTTGTAATAAAAGGGAATTCTAGAATATATGGATCATCTTCATGAAGCATAGGACAGAGTATTACTCTGTTGTGATGATTGTTGAGTCTTATAGACCAGGAATTCCTTATATAAAGGATCTTCTTTGTTTGTGATATTAGCAGTTATAAGCTGTCTTTGCCCATGTTGTATCAAGGGGGTACCACGACCTCCTCTTCCTCTATAAGAGGAATTACCTCTACTCCTGCCCCTATAAGGGACTGAAGATGATTCACCTCTTTCCTGCATATCTATAATGAAATTGTTATGAGATAAATTCACGAGTTAAAAAATCAGGCATACTATTATCAGTACCTTTTTTATAAATTATCTCGAAATCGAATGGAGCTAATTGGGCTTGCCATTTGGCAAACATTTGTTTAGAAACATCATGTTTAAAATCTTTGTTAAACATATATTTGGCTGCTTGGCAGTCAGTTCGTATAACAAATTTCTGATTATATAAATCATCTTGAAATTTTAACACGCATTTTAATATAGCTAGTATTTCTTTGACTATGGTTGCATAATTTTTCTGGCTAGAATTCAATTTGCCTGAATGAAATCTGACCAAATACTCCTGATTATTATGGGGAGATTTCTGTTTTAGAATCCCTCCAAATCCTATCTCAGAGGCATATGTTTCTACAATTTTTTCCCAATTATAATTGGTTAACATTAGGCATGGTAATGTTTTTACCTTTTGTTTAATTTTTTGTACATCCTTAGTATGTTCATCTATCCAAGGCTTGGGTTTTTTCTTGAGCGTATCATATAAGATAGCAACATCTATAGCCAGGTTTGGATAATAAGGGGCTATATAATTTAGGCTCCCTAAAAACCTCTGTAATTGAGTCTTATCTATTATAATATCAGGAAATTTTGAAGCAAATTCTATGCTTCTTTGGATTGGGACTATTTGTCCACCAGATATGTTATGTCCT
This sequence comes from Asclepias syriaca, assembly GCA_027405835.1. Lineage (NCBI taxonomy): Eukaryota > Viridiplantae > Streptophyta > Magnoliopsida > Gentianales > Apocynaceae > Asclepias > Asclepias syriaca. The sequence goes on from CM049924.1 coordinate 10,622,749, forward strand.
AGGAATCTAATAGTTTCTTGGAATAGTACCATCTTTGGCTTAGAAATAACTAAACCATTATTTATAATAATCTGTTTAAACATAGATAAATGTTTAAAATGTTGTTCTATATTTTGTGAAAATACTAGAATATTATCAATATATACAATAATAAAATCCCTATAAGGGTTAAAAATGTCATTCATAATCTTCTGCATTTTTCAAACCAAAGGGCATTACCTTCCATTCATATTGTCCGAAAGGTACATTAAATGTTGTTTTATAAACATCTGTTTCATGTATCTGGATTTGCCAGTATCCAGATTTTAAATCAAATTTAGAAAATATGATAGAACTATGAAGTATATCCAATAAATCTTTTTTGTTAGGTATAGGATACCTAATCCATTTAAAGGTTTTGTTTAAAGGCTTATAATTTATTACTAACCTAGGTATCCCTCTTTCTTTTTCCGCGTGTTTATTAACATAGAAAGCTGTACATGACCAAGGTGACTTAGAGGATCGAATTAATCCTCTATTTTCTAAACTGTGAAGTTCCTGAATGCACAACTTTTGATATTCTGCATTCATTTGACAAGGCCTAGCCTTAGTAGGAATATCAATTTCTTTAAAATTATCCTCATATGATAAAGAAACTATATGTTTCTTTCTGCTCCAAAAAGCATTAGGATGATAATTACAGATTTCTAAGGAAAATTGATTATGAATCATTTGAATTTTATCCTGTAATTCAGGATTTTTAAGTTTATTAGATAATGATAAGATTTGTATTTCTTGTTTTAAGAATTAATATGAGTTTGTTTATTCTTTATGAAAGAATCTTTAATCTGGTTTAATACTCTAGTCAAAGGTTATGTTATAAACAAAAATTTAATTTGCTTATTATCATATGTTCCTATGATTCCTTCCTGATCTACCTTAACTATAGGCAATATTTTCTTCAGAAAGGGAGTTCCAAGTATTACTTGATTAGTTATATCCGTAACTAATAAAAAACTAGTAGGTATACACTTCTGATCTTTACATATAAATGCTTGTGGTATTTTATAACTTATTTTCATTCTCTGTCCATTAGCATAGCTCAAAGAATGGGTCATTTTATGAAAATACCTAGTCGGGATTGACCCTTCTTGTATACAATTTAAATCTACACCACTGTCTATTAAAGCATTTAATTGTTTATGAAAATTTCCATCTATCATTAGAGAAATTTTTACAAACCATTTTTGTGAAGTTATGACTTCTAAGGTAGATAAAAAATTATCCTGTTATGTCATTATAAATGGTGCAGGAACATTAGGAATTATTAATTCTCTTCCTTTTTCTAAGGATATAATCCTGTTTTCTAAATCATTGTTATTATTTTTTAAATTCTGAATTTCATTTGCTAAGTCCTGTAATGTTGTAGGACTAAGATGACTTTATTTTTCTCTTAGTAGTCTCTTTACTTCTGCTAGTGTATATGGTTCAGAATTTTGGATTGGTTCTATCATTGTAGGCTGAGTTGAAGTTGAAGGTATATTTACTTGGTCTATAATTTTTGACCTGAATACCGGGTCTTTAATCATTCTCAATATTTCTAGGATATTATCCTGAGTTAACATATTTATTTCTTGAAATTTCGCCTGTAACTTATATATGTTTTCTGATTCAGATTCTGGATCTTCTAGGTTTTTAATACAACTTATTCCTTGTCTACAGGGACTACATTCAGATTATGAAGAAGAGTCTAATGATGATGTTGATTCATCATTTATATTTTTTATTTGGTCATTTAAGGAACTAGATTCATTATCTGAATCTTCAGATGTCATTAATATATGATATAGATTATCTTTTAATTCTTCTGAAATATTAAGATTATTAATCTTCTTTTTCTTTTTGGACCAACACTTATTAGCATAATGTCCTATTTTTCCACAATAATTGCAAGTTATAGGTTTACTAGGGAATTTTCCAGCTTTTTTTCTTATAGGTTTTCGTTTCTATCCTTTTTTCTTTGGATTTCTTATGTTTTCTCCCATAAGGGGTTTTTTTACTATCTTTGTCTCTATATTTTTTATGATGTTTTCCTTTACTGGACGAAATTTGTTCCATACCAAATTGACCACAAAATTCTCCTAATTGGTTTCTCTCTGTTAATTTATGTCTTTTAAGTTGTTGATTCAACTTAATTTCATTACACTAGGATAGCCCTTCCTGAACACAAGTTCTTATTAACTTGCCGTAAGTATAATTACTATACTCTATAGCAGCTTTGTCTTTTCTTAATGCTTTCCTTACCCTTTCAACAAATAGAGAGGGTAAGCCGTCTATAAACTTAGATTTCCAGTGAGCACTATTAGCTTCTGGTAGTTCCATAACCCTACTTAGGAAGGTATCTTTGTACCACCTAAAAGCTGTTAAAGTTGGACACCTAAGGTTTTGTAATATGGTTCTAATGGTCTCACTATTCTCAGACCATCTGCTTGTAAACTATTCTACAATATTAACTATCAGTGTATAAACTGCATGTTCTACTGTTCTATTATCTCCTTCTGTTTTAATAAAAGTGAATATTTGTTGTTGATTTTCTTTGGTGAGGTAATTATCCCACCAACCTTTTAATTGGCCAGTAAAACCAGCTATAATCATGTTTGCTATTGCCTTATCAGTATTACCATTTTGTTTACAGATAGTGCTATACATTAGCATCCTGTGAACAATATTATAAACCTATTTTTCGGTATAACCATCTATGTTCCATTCATATATTTGTTTTCCACTATAGGAATTGGTATTAATCCAATCCTGTTCTTCTAATAAGACATCCTGTGGAGTAGGCCTGCGATAATAGTACATCCTGATAGTAGGTATATCCTGGTATTTTGAGATTTTATTTATCTCATCATCTATTACTTGTTTATAATCAGAAGAATTACTAATTAGATTTTCAAATTCTTCTCCTAAAGTATGAAGACTCAATTTTTTAAATTTGTCTTCTAAAAGTTTTTCTAAGTCTGATGTAGACTTCAATTTAAAATCCGATATTTCAGGTGGAGGCTGTATACTAGGCGAGGCTACAGTCACTGACTGAACCTGGATTCCCTGGTGTACATATTTTTCTACTCTATCATGTAGAGACAGAATTTGTTCACCTAATTTGTTCACCTAGAACATGAACATATAAGTTCATATGATTTTGTTGTTTTATTATATTGTTTAAATGATTAGTAGTAATTGGTAATAAATCATTGTTAAATAATTTTTGAAAAGTATTATAATGCCTAACTTCATTATTATATTCCATATGATAAGGATGTAAAGGGGAAAAAATAGATTTGACTACAAAACCATTTTGTAGTTGAAATGTTCTTTCTAATATAGAAAGATAATTATTAAAATGAGTGGTTAAAAACCAAGGTACAAACGAAATCATTTGATTCTTTTCTGATAAATATTTATAAAACGGATCTGCAAAATATTTTCTATTCTCAGGATTAAAACTTTCTAAAAACCATTTTTTAAAAAGTTCCCATTTGGGCAAATTAAATTCTTGTTGAATTATGGCTGTAGCCCTAGAGCTTGGTCTAAAGTCTATTTTGGGCTTATAATCCATTAAACAGAAAAGTTCATCTCAGACACGAATATATCTGGATCTACTGGAGTTGAATACAAACCCCTAACTATATTATCAGAAGATATATGTAATTCTTCAACCCTTGAAGAGCTTTCAAGATTACTAGGACGAACACTAGAAGTGGATTTCCTAGAAGGTGATTTAACCCGATAATCTAACGGAGATATATGTGAGTGTGATGAGTGAGATCTATAAGATCTTGTTGACAGAAGGTTTCTATCATTTTCAAAATGTATTTGGACTTTTCCATCTGGAGTCTGGAAAATATTAGTTGGAGTTCTGTTGTTGACTGGTTGAGCAGGTAATACCTGCTCAATAGTCCAAGATTCAGGGAATTCAATTTCTTCCCATTTAATGGTTATTCTGGTCGTTATATTAGACCTATTGAAATTTGATTCTATAAGAATCGTTTCATTTTTAGGTTTATCTACCATTTTACATTGAGGATTAAGAGTATATAAAGGTTTATAGTAAACCCTATAACAGATAGCTATTATTTCACTACCTGGGATATAATTATATCCATATGCCTGAATATTTAAAGTCAAGGCGTCTAATATATTTATGTCTGTTAAAGACAGTGATAAGTTAGGATATACATTAAAATAAACTGCTCCATGAGCAAGACTGAATTGCATAATTCCTATTAGAGATTGTTTCCAGTTTAAATTTCTATCGTCCCTTAAGGTCAGTAGAAAACTCTCAGGTAAACCTTCTAACGTTAACCTGAACTAATCCAATATGAATAAATTTATGAGTTGATCTGTATTTATACAAATCATGTGTATTTAGAAGCTGCATGGTCATATTATCACTATGCAGAGCCATGGTTTGAAGTTGTGTCATTATATCACACTTATTTTAATGAATATCATTAAAAAGAAAGATAAAGATACTGTTAAAAATAGTATATCTGAAGAACAGGAAATCCCTAAAAATCTAGAGGATTTAAATAGATGGACTATCCCAAAGATAGATCCAAAAATAATTTATAAATTTGGAATGTTTGATAAATTATGTTTTACATATATATATATATATATATATATTATTAAATATAATATTATATAAGATATATATTATAATATATAATATAAGATATATATTATATAAATGTTTTATTTTAACTTTAAAAAATTGTAAAATTTTCCAGATCGTGTCGCCGACTCCTACCTCCTCTATCGCTGCTGCCTTTCTCCAACATTTCAGAGGTATTTTTATCATTTTTTTTCTTCATCATTTCCCCTTCGATCTTGTTGATTTAGATTTCTCGGCACCTAACTCTGCTTTCATTTTCCTCTTATCTTTTCTAGTCAAAATTCGCGCTTTGATTTTGTGTAGATCTTTTATGAATTATGTACTCAAATTTCAGTTCCTTTTTGTTTAATTGCTTTAATCGAATATGGTTCGATTTTCCTCGATTTTTTAATTTATTTGTTGGGCTGGGGTTTCATCTTTTATCTTTAAATTATGCCTCCAAGGGCGGCGAAGAGGACTCCTGCAGGGCCTGGGTCAAAGAGAGGTGAAAGTGGCGGAAGAGGGAGACCTCGGGTGCATTCGGAAGTTGAGGAACAGGTTAGAGTAGAGGAACCAGCGGCGATGGATATTTATATGATTGTGTGTGTGATTACAATCCAACTGCATCTGCATGGCTGGACAGTTAAGTGTTGTTCATCTACACCAGCACTTTCAGCTTCAAAATTCCACCATGAAAGTTCATGTTTTTCGAATAAATTCATCATTATACCAAAAAAGAGCCATTCCTCCAGATGGGTTTCCAAGATTTGTTCAAGAAACCATCAAAGAAAGCATTTTGAGATCAAGTACTCAAATAGGTACCCTTTAAATGTTGTTGCTTTCCAAAATGGTAATCTTTCTTGATTCTTTTTTTTTTTCCTTTTTTACTTGTATCGTTGATGCCTGTCTTGTTTGGTTTCTACTTATATTGACAATCAAAATTATTCCATTCCTAATGTATCGGCCCCCCTAATGAAAGGATAAATGCATTCTACAGTTTGATAAATTAGATAAAGTGAATTGTTAAATTTGTAGGGTAGTATGTTCTAATTGATCCCAGGTTGGTGGTTAGTAAGTGCTAACTCACTGTGTTCAGTAATATTTCCTAATGTAGATGAATTATGCTGTTGTCATTGCTCTAGGAAGATATTTATTTTTCTTTCTTTTTAATGAAAATAATAAGTATAGTCTGGGAGTGCTTTCCTGAGCCTATGTGGGGTTTGATGGTTTAAGCTTAAAATTTGCATAAGTAGTGTTGGAAGTATCTTTTGTTAGCTTGATTTTTTCTAGATATATTTTCTTTGCCTCCTTTCTTTTTGTGAACTGTTCTATCTTCTATTCCATACTATTTCAGGACTGGCCGTCTCATATATTCATGAGTTTGTAAAGATTTGGTTATTCCCAGCTTTTTATCATGGAATGAAGATTCAAAGCTCAACTAATAAACTTTAAGGTTTGAAGGGTATTTCCAAGGTGAACTAGACCATACATTAATGCTTAACATCTAATGTACTCAATTGCAAATATTTCTCTTTTTAGTATATCAAAAACTATTAAGTCATGAGGCCATTTGGATTGTTGAATACAAAATTTTATTCTTTCAGGTTCCTGGTTTACAAATAAGTTATCCTAAAAACCGTAAATTACAGGTTTCCTGCAATTCAATTGCAAAGGATTCATGTTACAGATTCAAAATTATGTATTTTGTCTGGATTTGCATGTATGTTATTTTGAAGATTTTTATTGGTGATTTCAATACTTCTAAATTGACATGATTGTGGCACTATGGTCTCTAATTTCATATGTACTCATATTCTTTTTCTCATGCCAGATACTTATGGATTGTTTAATGTTCTGATCCCAAGCACAACCTTCTTTTCAGCAATTGAATCTTCCTCCTGGCTCGTAAGTTATCAGAATGTATTCAAGGATGTTTATTTTTCCTCTTTTCTGGCATAAAGACATCTCTATTTTTCTCTTTGAAGTAATAAAATAATGGTAGTAAATATCTGGGGTATGGGGGAGGATGGTGGGGGAGAACTTTCTTTTCACCTTCAGAGGGAAAAGCATGAATAGTTGCAGAAATCCAGAATCATTTCAATAAAACTTCCATTTTTCATGCTTGCATTAATGGATTCAACGGTTTTATTAGTATGCAACTTATGAAGGGATTTAAAGGCTGTGCCATCACCCTCTTAATGACATTTATTCTAATTAATACAAATTTTATTCTTTTCTTAATTTTGACAAAGTATAGTCTTTGGTACCAGCAGGATTACATAAATATAAGGTGGTAATGATTTCTCTCTCTCATTAACAATGTCTTCGTTCAGGTTGTAATTGAAATTGTATTATTCACATTTGTTATTGTAATGCTTCTTATGGTAGACAACACTTGTGAGAAGACCATAATTTATATTATGCACTGGTGGAAATACTACAAGCTACATTCCCACTCACACAGGACAAAGTCCAACATCAAGGTAGTGGTTCTATTTTATTCTTCCAGGAATTGGAAGTTTGTTTAATCCCAATCTTTCCTAATGCAAAAGTTTTGTCTCCATATTAGTGGGTTGCTTGGTGGAAACTTTTGGAGGAACTTGCCTTCATGGATGCCACATCGGAAAACTTCTTCTCCAGTTCAGGTAAAGATTTAGAACCATTTTCTTAACTTCCTTGCAACCCCCGGGTGGAAACCCTTTCTCTCTTTCTGTTGAACATTGAAATAATAGCAGCATTGCATTTTTGATAGATGTAGTTGCATTGAATGCCACAATCTACAGTGGACAACTCAGGTTGCAATTGCAAGAAGTTTCTTCTTTTCATGCTGAGGAAGTAAAAAGGAAGATACTTCTGCAAAAATGTAAATATTGTTATAAAATTAATTATATATAATATAATACATATATTATGGCAATAGGAGTTGTATGTATATATATATAAATATATAAGGGGAGAGAGAGGAGTGAGTTGAGAGAATGGAAGCTAAGTATGGGAGAGGGAGGAAGAGAGGGAGAGAATGGAAGCTATCGGGAAAGAAATTTTTTTGTTGTATTTTTCACTTCTTCAATTCATTCACTACAATTACAACTTATACATATATATAGATACATCATAATACAATATTATATATAAACAATTTTATAACACGTTATCAACACGAGTCTCTACCATCGGGTAAAGTATCTTTAAATTTATTTGAAGATCAATCAGGTACGTACGTATTCTGTTATTATTATGTCAATTTTTATTAAACTCAAATTTTTGGTTTTTGATATCACCAGAAAGAATTATTTGTTATAGACACAAGATGCCTGAATGCATCTTGCTACAACGGGTCCGGCAGACACCGTTGTATAAAATAAAGTATCATCAACACAAGATCGTGTTCATGAGGATTTGAAAAAAAAAATGAATATCTTACCGTGAAAGATCCCCTTATTTTGTGGGGAAATTTGAAAGAAAGATTCGACCACCAGAAGATGGTCGTTCTCCCAAAAAGCACGGTATGACTAGTTGCACCTGAGGTTGCAAGATTTTAAATACGTGAGTGAGTATAACTCCTCAATTTTTAAAATAGTTTCACAGCTGAAACTGTGTAACAGATGATGATATGCTGGAGAAAACATACTCCACTTTTCATGCCACGGATATTGTCCTGCAGTAACAATATCGTAAGAAAGTTTTAAAGAAATATACTGAATTAATTTCTTGTCTTCTTATTGCGGAACAAAATAATGAATTACTGATGAAAAATCAGGAGACTCGACCTACTGACCTACTCCATTCCCTGAAGTGAATGATGATCCCAGAAGAGATCATGGTAGTGGTCGTTACCGTGGTCATGGTCATGAACGTCGTGATAAATTTGGCTCTTATAATCGTAACAATAATTTAGGTGCCAAAATATTTATGACCACTTGAAGTGGATAAAACATAATAAAAAATGAAATGTTGTTCCGAAGACAAATATTATCGTGGTGGCATGAAAGGTCACTGGTCTCGTGCCTGTAGCACGACAAAATATCTTGTTGACTTATTTCTCATGAAATAAATGATGACGATCTTGAAAATGTTGATATGGCTCATCTGGATGTTACTAATCTTTTCGAACATCCAAAAGAAATAATTGACCACTTGATTGGAAATTAAAGTATCTAAAATAATTAAAATATTAATATTATATATTATATGTTTATATTACTTTTGTAATTATATGCTTAATTTTATTTCTGTAAAATTTTGTTAATAAAATAGATGGCTGTTGTTCAATTTTTTTGTATGAACAACGATATCGAAAGTGTCAGTCTTATTGACAGTAGAACTACGCACATCATACTGAAATACGATAAGTATTTTTCTCACCTGAATGTGGGAGAAACATGTGTTACCACAATAAATGGTAGTGCAAAACTTATTGAAGGCTCCGGAAGAGCTAATATAATATTACCGGGAGGAACTATGATTGCTATTGAAAAAGTATTATATTACTCAAAGTCTCAAAGAAATTTATTGAGTTTTAAAGATATCCGACGGAATGGATATCATGTTGAGACTATGGAAGATAATGGTCATGAATATTTGTGTATTACAAAAATGACCTCCGGTAATAAGGTTTTGTTGGAAAAACTATCATCTCTATCCTCTGGCCTATATTATGCAAAAATAAATGCTATTGAGGCGCATCATTTAGTAAACCAGAAGTTTACTAATCCCGTTACTTTTAAAGTTTGGCATGACCGTTTGGGTTATCCGGGATCAATTATGATGCGAAAAATTATCGAAAGAACGCACGGTCATCCTTTGAAAAATCAAAGGATTTTGACTACTAATAAACTTTCATGTGCTGCATGTTCCAAAGGGAAATTAATTATAAGACCAGCACCATTGAAAGTAGGAGCTGAAAGTCCTACATTTCTAGAACGGATTCATGGAGATATATGTGGACCAATTAGTCCACCATGTGGGCAATTTTGATATTTCATGGTTTTGATTGATGCATCGACCCGATGGTCGCATGTTTGTTTAATATCGACTCGCAACCTGGCATTTGCGAGGTTACTTGCCCAAATAATTCGCTTAAGAGCGCAATTTCCTGATTATCCTATTAAACGAATCCGTCTAGATAATGCTGGTGAATTTACTTCGCATGCATTTGATTCTTATTGCATGTCGATTGGAATAATTGTTGAACATCCTGTAGCTTATGTTCACACACAGAAGGGTCTATCTGAATCATTTATTAAAAGATTGTAATTAATTGTCAGACCATTATTAATGAAAATAAATCTCCCTACAGCAGCCTGGGGACATGCAATTTTGCATGCTGCAGCACTTGTGCGTTTAAGGCCATCAAATTATCATAAATTTTCTCCCATACAATTGGCTTTTGGTTCAAAGCCAAATATTTCTTATTTGAGAATTTTTGGGTGTGCCGTATATGTTCCAATTGAACCACCCCAACGGACAAAAATGGGTCCGCAAAGAAGATTGGGGATATATGTTGGGTTTGACTCCCCGTCCATTATAAGGTATCTTGAACCTTTGACGGGGGATGTATTTACAGCAAGATTTGCTGATTGCCATTTTGATGAAAATTTATTTCCCAAATTAGGGGGAGAGAATAAATGCCATAAAATTGAATTTGCGTGGAAAACATCTTTGAATCATTTAGATCCACGCACAAATATAAGTGAACTTGAAGTTCAAAAGATTAACTGCCAGATTCTTTTGCTGACTCTAGAAGAGTCACTAAATCGCATCTTCCAGCTATAGATGCTCATATACGGATAGAAGTTCCTGAAGGACAGAAAGTTAATCCTATAGCTATCGAATCAAAAACACGTCAGAAGCGTGGCCGACCCCTTGGTTCTAAAAATAAAAATCCTCGAAAGAAAAGAGGAACAAATGATCCAGAAGATCATATTGATGAAACAGAAAAGGAAAACCAAGGGACAACTGATGAAAAGATTCCAACTACAAATAATGAAGAGAATTCTGAAATCTCTATTAATTACACTAGTTCAAATCAAAGTTGGGATCGAAGAAACATTGTTATTAATAATGCTTTTGCATACAACGTAGCCCTTGATATTTTCAAGGATAATGAGGATTTAGATCCTTTATCAGTTGAAGAATGTCGGCATAGAATTGATTGGCCTCAATGGAAAGATGCAATTCAATCGGAGTTAAATTTGCTTGCGAAGCGAGAAGTTTTTGGACCTGTAGTCCAAACGCCAAAGGATGTAAAACCTGTTGGCTATAAATGGGTGTTTGTACGAAAACGAAATGAGAATAATGAAGTCGTAAAATATAAAGCACGACTCGTCGCACAAGGCTTTTCGCAAAAGCCAGGAATTGATTATGATCAAATTTATTCACCCGTTATTGATGCTATCACACTCCGATATCTAATAAGTATGGCAGTTCATGAAAAGGTGGACATGCATCTAATGGATGTCATACAGCTTATCTTTATGGAAGCCTTGAAAATGAATTTATATGAAAATCCCTGAAGGATTCAAATTACCAAAGGCTTCTAAAGGCCCTCATGAAAATTATTCTATCAAATTACAGAAATCATTATATGGGCTTAAACAGTCTGGACGCATGTGGTACAATCGCCTTAGTGAATTCTTATTGAATTCAGGATATAAGTACCAAATCTGTCCATGTGTTTTTATTAAGAAAACAGATTTTGGTTTTGTGATTCTTGCTATATATGTTGACGATATCAATCTAATAGGAACTCCAGAAGAGCTTCGAGAAGCTATAGATTGTTTGAAACGAGAATTTGAAGTTAAAGATTTTGGAAAATAAGTTTTGTCTCGGGCTTCAAATTGAACATATGAAAGATGGAATTTTTTTCATCAGTCAACATATACAGCTAAAGTATTGAAAAGATTTTTCATGGATAAAGCATATCCATTGAGTATTCCAATGGTCGTGAGGTCGCTAGATATAAATAAAGACATATTTAGACCTCGAGAAAATGGTGAAAAACTACTTGGTCCTGAAGTACCATATTTAAAGTGCTATTGGTGCACTGATGTATCTTGCAAATAATACTCGACCTGATATAGCATTTGCTATAAATCTATTAGCAAGATTTACTTCTTCACCAACACAACGACATTGGAATGGTATTAAACACGTCCTGAGATACCTCCAAGGAACAATTGACCTCGGATTATTTTATTCAAATGTAAATGATCCAGAACTGATTGAATATGTAAAATGCGGGTTATCTTTCGGATCCGCATAAGGCACGTTCTCAAAATGGTTATTTATTTACATATGGTAATACTGCTATATCATGGCGCTCCACGAAGCAAATAATAGCAGCAACTTCTTCTAATCATGCTGAGATAATAGTCATTCATGAAGCAAGTCGAGAATGTGTATGGTTGAGGTCAATGATACATTATATTAGAGAGAGTTGTGGTTTATCCTCCAGAAGAGAGATTCCAACTCCTCTATATGAAGATAATGCAGCTTGTATAGCTCAATTAAAGGGAGGATATATTAAGGGAGATAGGACGAAATACATTTCACCTAAATTCTTCTTTACTCATGAACTTCAAAAGAACGGTGAAATTGATGTGCTTCAAATTCGATCACGTGATAATCTTGAAGATATATTCATTAAATCTCTTCCGACAGCAACCTTTGAAAAATTGAGATATAAAATTGGTTTGCGTCGATTTAAAGATTTCAAGAAATCATCTCATCAGGGGGAGAAATCTACACATGAAGAATAGTGTACTCTTTTTCCTTCACTAGATTTTTTTCCCACTGGGTTTTTATCTAGTAAGGTTTTAACGAGGCCTATTCTTTATGTAATTGACATCCAAGGGGGAGTGTTATGAATCTCGAAGATTCATTACATTAATGGATGTCCATTATCCCAGAAAATTACGAAAGGTGATAAATATCACCTAATAATTATAATATTGGACATGTGTTAATTATATAGATATCTATATGTGTATATATCTATATGTATATATTGTTATCTCTATATGTATATATTAGTTAGTGGAGATAGTGACAATGCCACATTGTATAAATATATACATTTATTTCATCATGTCGGGTTCTGATTATCTATATATACATTACATTATCCCTTGGTAAAGGATTGAAGAGAAAAATTCTTTTGTTCTTTCCAAAGGATTTTGATTTTGATACAATTGCATCTTCATTTCCCAATTTCCCGAGACCATTCCCGAGAACCAATTCTCTCAACCAATTCTCTCCTCTCTCTCTCTCTCCTCTTATATACATACATAATATATATATATTATATATAATATATATTATATATATATATATATATCAACAATTTCAATAGATACATCCATATACTATATATATATAACAATTTTATAACAAATATAACATATCTATGAGCTAAATTGAACTTTTTCACATTAGAGCTAGATTATATGGATCATGTGTAAGTCCAGATCTACTGATAATGAAATGGTAGGTATAAGGCAATGTGTCACAATCATTATTATCTTTTCAGTCAAAGATCCTCACCATCGTCTTACTAAAAAGGGGATTTTAGATTTTCCCACATAATCTGGTAACTATCAGATTACGTATAACAGAACACCCGAATTACCTATTTTCCACCTTCCGCGTGAACTTTTCTATTTTGCAGGCATAACGTTGCAAGATAACTATTCTCCCATGACATATAAATAACATTGATAGTAGTATTTGACAGAGAGAGCATCAAATGACGCCAGTTAATCGACACGTGACGTCAAACCCATTTTTAACGAATCAATATATATATATATATATATATATATATATATATATATAATAAGTTTTAAGATTTTAAGATTTTATATTATAAAAGTTAAAAAATGAAACAACATGTGAAGTTTATTAAAAGCACATAACAAAGTAATGACAACTTCTTATTTAAATCTATTTAAACAACAAATCAAATAACAGAATATCAATACACATACACATATGATGTTATAAACTTAAACATATTATTTTTATCTACTTGTAATTAAATTTAAATTTAAAATATATTTGCATAATGCTGATAATATAAATATATAATATCATATAATATGTTGAAACTATATCTACAATTAAATAAAGTTTAAACTATTAAGAGGTGTTGCTCGAATGGTATGCACCCTCACTTATTCGAGACATGGTACAAACGAAAATTGCCGCATAGATATTTATCAAAATAAAGATTAAACTATATAATTTTTAATCTCTACACATTCAAAATGTTGAAATATAATTCAAAACAAAAATGACATAATAGAAAATTTACTTTAAATTTATGAAAACAATAGTATTGTTTTGTAAACTTTTTGAATTATCTGAAAACTAAATTGCATTCTACTATTTGTAGACTTGTAAGGAATCCTTCATAAATAACATATCCCTAAATAACAATCCATTTAAATATTTTAATAATAACTTGTAAGGAATAATTTTAGTCTTACTTTAATATTTATTATTTATGAAAGGATAGTTACCAATAAAAAGTTACATCTCAAATTGGGATTCACGACTCTTCATTATAACAATATTTAATGAAAATTTTGACCCTTCATTATTTGAAGAATGTTAACATAAAATTCTTGGCTTCAATGAAAAGATGCGATTAAATTAAAATTATTTGTAAAGTGAAAAGTTTTGGACCTATAATCTAAACACCTATTAGTGTAAAACCTGTTAGATATAAATAAATATTTATTTAAAAATAACCCTTCATTATTTGAAGAATGTTAACATAAAATTCTTGGCTTTAATGAAAAGATGCGATTAAATTAAAATTATTTGTAAACTAAAAAGTTTTGGACCTATAATCTAAACACCTATTAGTGTAAAACGTGTTAGATATAAATAAATATTTATTTAAAAATAAAATGAGAATAATAAGATTGTAAATTATAAAACAAGCCTTGTTAAGTATTTTCACAAAAATCAAATATTGATTATCATCAAACTTAATAAACATCATTTATGTGAGGGTAAATTATCCTAGTAGCACTTGAACTTTTCAAAAATCTAACTTTTGCACATGTATTTATTTTTGCTTTGAATTGACACTCGAACTACCAAATATCACATCTTTTGCACTTCCGTTCAAAATTTCCGTTAAACTTTATTTTATGTCTATTTATCAAGGTCATTTTCGTCTTTTTAATTTAAAAATAAAATATAAAAAAAAATTTCACCCATCACTCACTTTCCTTAAATAAACGCAATATATCTCCGCGTTCTTCTAAATCTCTCACCCTTTCCCTATCTTTTCTTCAACTCTTTTTTTCAAATTACTTCGATTTAACCTCACATTGTTCCGTTTCTTTCAAATTAAATTACTTATTTTTGCAGAATATCCAATACCCAGTAGGCAAGAGTTGTTGTTACACTTTGTTTTATCTCAAAATTGTAGTCGATTGGTTTGAAATTTTATCATACTTTTCCCCCAAACTTCCTAGTGTGCAAGATTTGCTATTACCATATTGTTATTGAGGTCGAATTTGTCAGGTAAGAACATCATGGACGAATCGAAATCGCTCGATGAGATATTTTATTTGCTATAATGAACAGTTAACCCTATTTTTTTTTCTGAATCAATGAAAACTTTATAAAACCCTAATTTTTTAATTTTTATTTATTAAAATTTTGTTTTGTTCATTAAGGTAGGAAGCAAAAGATGCAATTTTTTCAATGGTTCGATCCAATTATGTACAAGAGATCCTCTGAAGTCATACCTGAGTTGCTTCAAAAGATTCCTATTCTGGACAAGATCAGAGACAGGTTTGGTAAAAAAAGGATAGAGAAAGGAAGTATGGATGGATCAAAAGAATTTTATCACAGGAAATGAAAATTAAAGGAAGTATGCTGGGTTTGGCAATTCTAGTTTGCACCATCATCATAATAAGCATGTTGATTCAGCCATGACCACACTGAGGTTGATTGATTATGTGACAATGGAGTTGTTAAGAAAGATCAAGAATTGCCAAAACTCTAGCTGGCTATTTTCTAACCACTAGATATCACAATTCTCCCCTTCTTGTCCTTGGGATGTTTGAGCCTGAGCTTGAACGAGGTGGCAGCCTCTGGATTGGTTGAGTTTCAGGGTCGTATTTCTGTGAGGCAAGATAAGTCAGGGCCTTGACAACATCTGCCATAAGAGGTCGCATGTTTGGTTGCTCCTGAACACACATTGCAGCAACAGTTAGAGCCTGATATAGTCCTCTTGCAGGGTACTGACCCTGAAGCAATTGATCGGCCAGCCATCTGTGAGAATTTTCTGCGATCTTTAAACAAAGGGCGAGCCTGCAATTTTTTTTTGTGCGTAAGAAAATTAATGTCATTGAAAGAAAATGACAAGGACAACCAATCCACTCAACATTGAGTCACAAATTTTGCCCACTCACTTTTAGTATTCCCTGTCCAAACTACAAATCATGCCCACTCAATTGAAGGATTTCTTTGCTATTACTATATGCAATAATCAAAATTACAATTGCCTCATTTTTCTGGCAGTAGCTTGTTTCTAGTTTTAGAAAAAAATTTGTAACTTCACTGTTATCCTCCAAAGTACGAATTTTTTGAAGCAACTAAGGTATGACTTCAGAGGATCTCTTGCACATAATTGGATCGAACCACTAAAAAAATTACATCTTTTGCTTCCTACCTTAATGAACAAAACATAATTTTAATAAATAAAAATTAAAAAATTAGGGTTTTATAAAGTTTTCATTGATTCAGAAAAAATAGGGTTACCTGTTCATTATAGCAAATAAAATATCTCCTCGAGCGATTTTGATTCGTCCATGATGTTCTTATCCGACAAATTCGACCTCAATAACAATATGGTAATGGCAAATCTTGCTCACTAGGAATTTTGGGGAAAAAGTATGATAGAATTTCAAACCAATCGACTACAATTTCGGGATAAAACAAAGCCTAACAACAACTCTTGCCTATTGGGTATTGGATATTCTGCAAAAATATGTAATTTAATTTGAAAGAAAGAGTTGAAGAATAGATAGGGAAAGGGGGAGAGATTTAGAAGAACACGGAGATTATATTGCGTTTATTTAAGGAAAGTGAGTGATGGGTGGAAAAAGTTTTTTTTATAATTTATTTTTAAATTAAAAAGACGAAAATGCCCTTGATAAATAGACACAAAATAAAGTTTAACGAAAATTTTGAACGGAAGTGCAAAAGAGGTGATATTTGGTAGTTCGAGTGTCAATTCAAAGCAAAAATAAATACAGATGTAAAAGTTGGATTTTTGAAAAGTTCAAGTGCTATTGAGATAATTTGCCCCTTATGTTATTATCATGGGATATCATTTGTTATAAATTTTTATAGTGTAACTGTCACCTCAATGACATATTTCCTGGAATGCATCAAAGGTGACGACATCATGTTCATTTAAGTAAAATTTTGGGACAAATTTACTTGTAAAAAAAGGAGTAAAATTTAGGAATCAACAAGACGAAGAATGGAAAGAGATCAATTTCTCTTAACTAAATTTTTTTAAGTTTTAAAAAACAAAATTGACTGTAACTTAATTTAGATTAATGATTATTAACATGACTATTAGTTATTATACTTCTTTACTCTGGAGGACATGTTTGGTCGTTTATCATTTTTTTTTTAAAAAAATATTTAGCCTTTTCTTTTCTTTTTAGGTAAATTATCCTACTAACACTTGAACTTTTCAAAAATCTAATTTTTGCACCTGTATTTATTTTTGCTTTGAACTGACACTTGAATTATGAAATATCACCTTCTTTGCCATTCCGTCCAAAATTTCCGCCAGACTTCATTTTCCATCTAATTCTTAGGGGTATTTTTGTCTTTTTACAATTATGAGTATTTTTAATTATTATGGTTTTATTTTTAAGTGTAATTTTGTCATTTCACTTTATGTGCATTTTCGTCTTTTTACAATTATGAGAATTTTTTATTATTATGGTTTTATTTTTAAGGATAATTTTATCATTTCACTTTTCACTGTATTATTAAAAATTTTAAAAATATATTTTTTTATAATCTCAAGGATTTGATCCTACAACACACCTAAATAAACTATATTTGGCCACTGAAACAACTATAAATATATAAAATTATTTGGAATTTATATTTTATATTATAATTAGGAAAATAATAAATACGTATTTTATATTGCGATTATATTCTATATTTTAAATATAAATTATATTAAATATAAATATTCTTAAAAATATATTATCAAATGACACAATTCAAACCACAAGTTTTTGTTATTGTCACATTTCTTAAAGTTTGCACTGAAGTTCTTCTTTAACTTTTTTTTTTTGTTTCAAATTCGTCGCAGAACATGAATTTCGAGATATTGTTTTATACAATGTCAGACACTAATAATGTAATAATGTCATTTTAAAAAAACCTCAAAATTTGTATTCTGCAACGAATTCAAAGTTAAAAATAAATAAATTTAAGGTTTGAGGAAGGGAATGACTACGAAGATAATTGGTTTAAATTGTGTTGTTTGGATAATATTTTTTTATATTTAATATAATTTTCAAATAATATAAATTTTTGTATTTGTCCAAATAGTAAATGCTTATTTATTGTTCAAATCTGGGGATTCACAAATATAATTATGTTAAATTTATTTTGGCATCATCTAATATGCAATATAAAATATAAGTTCCATACAAATTAACATGTTAATAGTTCTTCTAGTGGGTTAATATGATTTTGCCATTTGTGTGGTTGAGGGATCGAATTCTTCTAATTTAAGAAGATTTTTCAAAATTTTTAAAATTTTATGAAAATACAAAATTATCCCTAAAAATAAAACGTTAATAATTTTAAAATATTAATGATTTTAAAAGACGAAAATGCCCCTAAGAATTGGATGGAAAATGAAGTCTAACGGAAATTTTAGACTGAAGGGCAAAAATGTGATATTTTATAGTTCAAGTGTCAGATCAAAACAAAAATAAATACAGGTGCAAAAGTTAAAATTTTGAAAAATTCAAGTGTTAGTAAGATAATTTACCTTTTTTTGTTTTATTATTCTTTTTGACTAAAAGTAATAATATTTTATTTATATTTAAAATAAAAATTAAGGATAAAACAAAATAAAATAAAGAATCAAATTTATTAAAAATAAATAATTTAGTGAGTCACCAATCTTCCTTTTCTATTTGTCACATTAATAAATTAATGTATATTTATAAAAATTATTTTTTTCATAGCTCACAATTAATACTCTTAATTCATAAGTTTAATAAAGATATTTCAATTTTTATATAATATATTTTTAAAAAAATTTAATAAATACACATGAAAGTATAATAAGAAAAAATAAAAAAAATTTAAAAATATTTTTTAGATTTTTTGTTACTATTATTATGTTTCTAATGAGATTTTAAAGTGATAAATGATATTATTTTAATAAATAATATTTTAATATGAGGAATAAAAGAAATATATTTGATTTTATATGATATTTGAGGAAGTAATAAAAGGTTGGGGAAAGACATTCTTAACCATAGTATCCCCCACCATTATTACAACAACCCTAGAGTTGAGTGGGTGGTTGGCATTTATGGGATTAAATTTGCGAACACCAACTCCCAATACTGATATTATTAATGCTAAGATGCAGCTTTCTCTTCTCTAGCCATTTTCTCTTTTCTGTTTCTAACTAAATTGAGGACTCTGCCCCTATATACGTGTGGCTTCTGCTCTCATCTTCTTTTGCATGCCTTCCGTTACTGACTTTTTTTTTTTTTTTTTTGTTTGTTTATTAAGTAAGTTGGGAGCATTAACTCATCTAATGAATACTCTCTCCCGTTTTTCCCTTTTATTTTTATGGAGAGTTTTCTTACTCACTCCCTCAATCTTATTATTATTATTATTATTATTAGTTATTATAAATTATATAAATATAATACAAACAAATTGAAATGGTTCCAAGTGTCAAATAATTCACATAAGCTGAAAAATCTAAAGTGAACGTCATGAAAAATTAATTAAGATCTAAATAGGCTCCACTTCCAAATTAGCTGACAATTTAAAAGTACCATACAAAAAGTATGATCTCTACCAAAAAAAAAAAATTCTTGTAGTTCTCAACATGAAATATGTATGACCCGATAGCCACTGTTTAGAACTACTAGTTTAGATGGATGCAAATTTAACTGTCAATTCTCTGTTGGTTCACTATCTTATTGCAAAACGGTAACTCACTCACACACAGACACAATGAAGTCAAATACCAAAATTCACTTTAAGTATTTTGATTCTTTAACTTCATATTGCTCTCAATGAGTATCATCGGGAACATCTCTCTTTCCCGATTCCCTGAAGTTCTAAGAGCCAATTTTGGGAACACACCCCAGCACTTAATCTTTTTTTGTAGGACACTTAAAAGTAGTGAGTCTCACTTGAAGAATGTAGCAAACTAGAGGCTCTTTCCCGACCACAAACTAATGAAATGTAAAGTAAAAAAAGAAAATTTATAGAGAGAGAGAGAATACGGGACAAATTGACAAATTTCATCTTTT
This sequence comes from Asclepias syriaca, assembly GCA_027405835.1. Classification (NCBI taxonomy): domain Eukaryota; kingdom Viridiplantae; phylum Streptophyta; class Magnoliopsida; order Gentianales; family Apocynaceae; genus Asclepias; species Asclepias syriaca. The sequence continues at coordinate 10,642,957 of CM049924.1, forward strand.
AAATTATATAATTTTAGTGATTTCATTATTTTTTAAAAAAATTTGTATACTTTTATTCCTTATTTTTTTAATTTTGGCAAATTTCATCCTTGATCACAACCTTTATATTTTTAAAAAAGGTTGACTAACACTTAATCATTAATAAATGATCAAAAAAGATAAAAATTTTTAAAATTATAAAGATAAGAGATAAAATTTATCAAAATTTTAGAAAAGTGACAAAATAACAAAAAATTATATAATTTAAAGAATGAAATTTGCAAATTCGTGGAGAGAATATTAGTATAATTCATTCTATAAGTCTAGTGTAGCTTTACAAATGTTACTAAACCCTGAAAGATGGAATGAGATAACTATCAAGGATGACCCATATCATCCTGAATTAAATACTTTGTTGATATCAAGGCTTAAATAATTTTTAGTTTGTTTAACCCAAAACAAAAAAAGGGTGTGTTTGTGTTCTTTTTTAAATTTTTTTTATGATCATCTCCCTTCGCATATTCTTGGTTCCTCCTCCCTTCCTATGATAAAAATACACACACGCACACACACACACATATATATATATATATATATATATATTCTTCTATTTTAAAATAAAAATAATAAAGAAATTAGTGCAATTTTTTTAATATTAATAAAGAAAGTTTTAAATATTTAAAAACAAGAATGTAATATTTAAATATTTAAAGGTGATTTTAATTTGTGGCATATTGCTTGGAAATAAATTTACAAAAATAATGACAAAATAAAATTAACAGAGGAGAAGAAAATGGGAAAAAAAATAAATTGGTATAAAATTAAAATTTAGAATAAAAGTTGGAAAGATAGAAGAAATTAAGTTTCACCTGTGAAACCGTTAAATATTCAAAGGTTTTTTTAAAAAATTATATATTTAAATATTTTTTTATTAATTTAAACTTTTAAATATATAATAATTTATTACTCTTTCGAACAAAAATATCTAAATAAAATATATAATAATTATTACTCTTGGAACAAAAATATCTAAAAATGATTTCATGTCTAACATAAATAAAAAATAAACTTAACTATAAATATGTGTCAGGTTAAAATACTAATATATTAAATTTATATACTTTGCACTTAGTACATTTTTATATAAATAAAAAATAAAATTCTAATACATGAAGATCATAATGAAATAAGATATTCTCAAATCTTTGAATAAATATACCAATTAGTTATTTAACTAAAAATATGGAAACCATAAAATAATTGGAAAGAGGACAAGTTTTAGAAATTGCTAAATTGATTTCCAAAATTGGTTTTAGCATTTTATTTCCTAATTAACCTATGAATTAGTATTCTCAACTTAGAACCTTTACCTATAAATAATAGAGCCATATAATATAAGTTTTTAAATACCAGCAGCATTCAATCAAGATTACAATATTTTTGTTTACCGATATCGGAAGAGAAAAGAAATGAGTTGGAGATTGTTTTGGAAATCAAGTTTAACAAAGAAATCAGAGACGGGGAAAAAGATGGAGAAGGAAGATGGTAAAGGTATTCAAGAAACTGTAGATGAATTTCCTCCATTGAAGTACCCTTGTTCTGGGTTCCGAATGCCGCTTCATTATCCAAGGTATAAAAAAGCAGATTATGAGGTAATGGAGGAGTGGAAATTGGATCTTCTTCTTCAAGAATATGGTTTCACTTTCAGTGGCACCCTCCATGACAAAAGATGCTATGCAATTGGTGCTTTTCTGTGGCCTCAACAACTCTGACATAAGAAATTTTACCAAATAATATTCACAACATTCCTTTTTGTTACTCAATACTTTCTTTCATTAATAATAATAAGTCATCGTATTTTACAGTTTTTCCCTGTTCTCAATTCCAAATAACTCTCATATTTGTTTTTTTACTCTCAATTATTGTTTTCAGAAACAAAAGTCTCAAATGATTCAGATGCCCTTCAAATCCTTTTTTTTTTTATCTGCTCACATGGTTATATCAACTATTACAATTTTTTTTTATTATTAAAAATAATTAATTGGATCTTCATTTGGAGATTTTCTTCAGATCAATTTCAGTCCGCTTGCAGCTTAAGTATATCAAAAAGAGACAAAACAATATATATAATTATAAGAAAGTTAAAGGAAAAGAGTTTTTGTATTTATTTTAAGATTTATATAAATATAAAATAAAATTTGGCATGTGAAATTCCAAAATTTGAATGTGTTCTGGACTGGTTCATGAGAGCCACACACCACGGGACAAACAAATACACAGCAGATATAGAAGAAATTGAAAATTTGTAATCACTTGCATTTCTTGTTAAATTAATTGAATATTTACAAAACATATGGACAAATATATATATATATATATATATATATATATATATTAATTATTCTCAAATTAAGCCATTTAATGAACTCACATTAGTTAGGATCTCATAGAAAAGCACCAATTTTTAGGATCATAGTTTAGGTTCAATTACTTAAGCGTCGAACCTTGGGACCAATGACCACATGGAACCACTTGACCAGAATATGGTAATATGTAGTCATGAGAGAAAAGAAAGAGAACAAAATGCAGGACCATAAGGTATTTCTCCACATAAAAGGGTCTCCTAAATCTCACCTCCAAAAGATATCAACTTCTCAAAATATCCATTCAAAGTTATGGGGTTTTTAGGAAAGTCATTAATAATAATGCCCTTATTACCAATATCCAATTTAGTTACTATTAGTCATTTTCTTTTTTTTCTTTAAATGTTGAGTACATGAAGTTTGATAATTGTTATTATTAAATATTTTTTACTTCAATTAATTTTTCTTATAATATTCACCTAACTTGTTGGATGAATTAAAGCATGAGTGTAAACTCTAAGACATGAAAGGCAAAAAATTTAGTCCTAATGTGGCAATGGATGTAAAAGAACCATGTAAATCTCTCTATTATTTTTTATTCTTTTTACTTTTATTTATTTTTATAATTATTTGTGCACTTGTATTTTGATCCCAATAATTGATGTTAGAGTTTAAGGTTTGAAACAAGTGAGAGCGATAATAAACAAAACAAAGTAAAGATTAAAAGTTTGAAAGAAACAGATAAAAAATTATTTTTATCAAGCTACACTAATCTTTATCAAAGAGAAACCTAGAATAATGTCTTAAGCAAATTGTAATGTTTTTAAATTGACATTGACAAAAAAACATCGTCTACAATATTGTCAATAAAAAACCAATATATGATTTGTTAAAAGTATTATCAAATATAAATGAGAAGCATCAACATCAAATAAAATATTTCTAATTCATCAATTAATTAATACAAAGATGGAAGGATAAGCTAGTGTTATTGATCATGTGAATATTTAATTCTTTACTATCAAGATTTGTATTAGTAGATATTAAATTTGACGATAAAATACAAACCCTATTGTTTCTATCTTTGTTGCTTGATAGTTGGTCAGGAATCGCCACAATGGTAACCAATACATCTGGGACTACAAAATTATGGTTAGAAATTTTGGTAAAAATTGTATAGGCATATGATGAAACTTTAAATACGATACAATCTAAACATTAAAAGATAGGTGAGATATAAATGTGTGAAATTATACGTTTCAATATGCGAAAGTAAAAAAAAATTACACCATTCATAATTTTAAAATAAATTTCATTACACACAATAGAAGAGAAACAATTAAGTAAATTTTAATCAAAAAATTTATTTATGTTATAAAAATATTGTTAACAAAATAAATTAGTAAGAAATATAATATAGAGATAAAAAAAATGAAACATTCTTTCCTTGTATATTTGTTGATATTAATGGGAGGTTCAAAGAAATTCAAATTAAATCCAAATTTAGGGGCATTGAACTCGCGCACTCTCGCTCAGTGAGTGAGTGAGAATCATACCACCAGGCCAAATGCTTTGCATATTCATAATCATTAAATTGTATAAATATAACATTAAAAAACATAAAATAAAACAAATCTGATGCATTTAATTCCAAACAAATTTAATTTTGACAATGTGAATCAAACTTTTAAAATCCTAAATTTTTTTATTATAGATAAATAATATCCTTTTGGATAAATTTCTTTAAAACTAAAAAAAAAAAAAAAGTTAACAATTCACATTATTTAGTTAATTAAAAAAAAGGTAAAATTATCAATATATATATATATATACATAAGAAGAAAAATGAAACAATCGGAAAAAAAAAAAGAAATCAAATAGTGGAAAAAAAACAAAAAACTACAGTTCACTCTCAAGATATATAATTTTTTTTAGCGACCAAAATTCATTAAAAAGTGTCAATAGAGGAATGCATAGTTGAGAATTACATTTTTAATTTTAAAGAAATAGAGAATTTATTGATTTTAATACTTCTACATTATGGTTCAATTAGACTCTTAATTTTCTCTTGGAAACGAATAGAGAAGAAGGAGATAACAGCATGACAAGGATTAAGGCTCACGCGGAAGACTACGGATATATAAAACATACATAAAATAAATTTTTATTTTATTTTAAGAGTTTAAAATTTAAATGATGGATTTTCATATCTAAATTCCAATTGAAATTTTTTCAAATTTTTTAATTTGACATCTTTATTTGTAATTTTTAAAAGGGTAAACTATTTTAATTGCACTTTTTAGATCTCATAATCTAACTTTTGCACCTCAAAAATGTTTTGCACTTACAATGCCATTGAAATTTTAAAATGCTCCATTACATGTATTTTTGTTAAGTCAAATTGTTAGGTTTTCAATTTTGCCGTTAGTGAACTTTTTTTCACTGTTTGACATTGTTCAATCATGAGTATTTTTGTCTAAATTGCCAAAAAAAATATATTTTTTTTCCTTAATTTTTTCTCTCTCCTTCTTCTTCCTCTTTTCTCTCTCTTCCTTATTTCTCTCTCCTCACTCCAATAATTAAATTTTTTTTCTCTCTTTCTCCTTTCTCTCTCTTTTTCTTCATTCTTCCTCTTTTTTCTCTCTCATTTCAATTGATTTCAAATTTCTAAACTTCGTTCTTTTTCTTAATTTTTTATGTAATTTTTTTCTCTCTCCTCCACCTTCTTCTTTCCTCTCTCTTCTTTCTCTCTCTTCCTTCTTTCTCTCTCCAATAATTTAATTTTTTTTCTTTCTCCTTTCTTTCTCTTCATTCTTCTTTCTCTTTTTCTCTCTTATTTCAATTGATTTCAAACTTTGATTTCTGAATTCAATTTGTTTAATTTAATTTTAATTGGATATGTCTACTTTATACATGTGAGCATTTAAAGTAGAATGTAAAATTGATCCAGCATAATGCAATACCCAGAAAGAAACTCAAACCCTAAGTAAAATTTTTATTTATCAAATAAAATTACAGTAGCTACAATTTCAATTTTTTACTCTGGGAGTGAACTTGAGAGCAAATCAGCAGCACCTGTGAAGGGGAATGCTTCAATTTTTTAAATCAATTTTCAATTCAATTTTCACTGAAACTGTTTCTGATGTCACCATTTCACCATTTCTTACTCCGAGTCCTCCTAATCCTCCTTTGCTGCCGTCTGAATGTCTGCCGCTGCCGTCGTCTGAATGTCCGCCGCTGCTATCGTCTGTCGCTTTAAATTTGAGAGATGAAAAATTTAAGTTGGAAGGAACTAACGGGGTGGTGTTCGTCATCGATGAATGAGAGAGAAAATAGGAAGAAAAATGAGAGAGAAAGGAGGAAGAGAGAGAAAAGTGAAAGAAAAAAGAGAAAAAATTAAATTATCGAAGAGAGGAGAGAGAAAGAAGGAAGAGAGAGAAAAGAGGAAGACGAAGGAGAGGAAAAATAAATTAAGGAAAAAATTTATATTTTTTTTGGGTAAATTGGACAAAAATATCTTTGACTGAATAATGCCAAACAGTAAAAAAATATTGACTAACGGCAAAATTAAAGATGTAACGATTTGACTTAACAGATGTGCATGTAGTGAGACGTTTTGAAACCTCAATCGCACTATAAGTGCAAAACATTTTTGAGGTACTAAAGCTGAATTTTAAGATATAAGAAGTGCAACTAAGATACTTTACCCTTTTTAAAATTACAAACTTAGGATTTAAATTTCTCTAAATTTGTCTTTTGTTTCTTCTCTCTTTCTTTTGTCATTTCATCTCTTCTTTTTTCTTTTTTTTTCTCAAATAAAATTTTTACCCTTTTTTAATTAATTATGTTATGACGAATGTAAGAAAGATAACAAAAATAAAGAAACGACACACAGATTTAACGTGGTTCACCAACAATGTGTTGGCTACGTCCACCTAACAGAAGAGAGGAGAATTTTTACTGATTTAGGAGAGAGATTGCAGAGGTATTTTAGGTGACTACAATACAATGAATGCCTTACAAATGAACCTATTTATAGGAAAGATGGCAGCCTTGACTAATTCAAGGCATTCTAATAAATCAGAATATTTGACTAACTTCCTAAACTTAAGGAGAAGTAACAGAATGTTTGACTAATTCAAGGCATTCTAACAAATCAGAATATTTGACTAACTTCCTAAACTTAAGGAGAAGTAACAGAATATTTGACTAATTCAAGGCATTCTAACAAATCTCCACCTTGACTTGAATTCTCTCACAATTTACCAGATGTACCTCGTTGGTGCCAGATGTATCCGCTCCCCTCTCTTCTGCCATTTAGCAGCTTATAATATTTAGCAAGTCCAAACAGTGTTGGAACTTGCTCTGTGGAACTGGCTTGGTGAACATGTCAGTAGGATTGTCAGTCGTGCCCACTTTCTTCACCTCTTCTCCATAGCCCACGAATATTCCCTTTTTAGCTATTGGCTCTAGCTTACCCTCATTGACATGATAGTAAGCTGTACAGCCAAAAACTCTCAAATTTGAGTAATCAGCAAGCTTCCCTGTCCACACCTTAAAAGGTATTTTACAGTTGATGCCTGTGTGTGGTCCCCGATTTGTTATGTAGCATGCCGTTGTAACTGCTTCTGCCCAGAAACGTCTAGTTAGACCAGCGTTAGAGAGCATACACCTCGCTCTCTCCAGAAGTGTCTGGTTCATGCGCTCAACTGCACCATTCTGTTGTGGTGTATCCCTGACTGTGCGATGTCGAGCAATCCCCTCATCCTTGATCTTGTGACCACCAAGAAGATCTTCCTTTGACAGAATCTGCAACCCTCTTTCACCCATGTGACCAAGTCTCATATGCCATAACTTGGTCAAATCATCTCGGTGAACCTCAGATGACGCAACAGTTGCAGAACCAGCAACTGTTGAGCCTTGCAAAAAGTACAAAGTTCCCTGTTTGACGCCCTTAAGTATCACATTAGAGCCCCTGCAGACATGTATAACTCCACCTTCACCCTTGAAGTTGAACCCCTTACTATCCAGCAAGCTCAGGGATATCAGATTCTTCGTTATTAGTGGAACATGTCTGACATTGTGCAATGTGCAGAATTTACCATCATGCATCCGAATCTTGATCGAGCCTATTCCAACCGCCTTGCATACCGAGCTGTTTTCCATAGAGACATTTCCCCCGTCTATCTGCTCATAGGTTGAAAACCACTCTCTCCTTGGACATATATGGTAAGACGCCCCAGAGTCAAGGACCCACACATCAGCATGATGTGTGTGTTCGTCTGCAACTAGAGCGATGTCCTCTTCGGAATTGGTGCCATCCACCACTACCGCAGCAGATCCAGATCCAGGTTTCTACTCCAGCGATTGCTTTCTCTTCTTCGGGCATTCATTCTTCCAATGCCCTTTCTTCTTGCAATAGTTACAAATATCATTTGCTTTTGGACCCTTGGAACCCGGCTTCTTGAATTTCTTCTTGCCCAGTTGTCCATGTCCCTTGCTTCCATTGGCTATCAATCCAGCGGCCTGATTGTCTGTCCCTGCTTCGGTCGCCTTATGGCGCAACTCTCTAGTATGGAGAGATGACCTGACCTCTTCCAGAGACACGGTATCTTTCCCAACAATGAAAGATTGTACGAAATTCTCATACAACAATGGTAGTGAAACCAACAAAATTAAGGCAGCATCTTCATCCTCTACCTTAACATCAATATTACGCAACTCTAAAAGAATTGTATTTAATAGATCCATATGGTCTCTAAGAGGTGTACCTTCCTGCATTCGCAGACCGAACAGACGTTGCTTCAGAAGCAACTTGTTGGTTAAAGACTTTGTCATGTATAGACTTTCCAGCTTCAACCACAGACCAACGACAGTTTCTTCATCTGCGACCTCAGTGATGACATCATCTGCAAGACACAACATGATAGTCGAATGTGCCTTCTCCTCCAAGGCAGCCAACTCAGCATTGTCAGCCTTGACTTCCTTTGCATCCATAAGCCTTGTTGTTTCAACAAAGCTCGCATCTTGATCTGCCATAAACTAAAGTTGTTCCTCCCCGTGAATTTGTCAATCTTTACGTTCAACGCAGACATCTTTCTCACCAGATTACAAACCTCGATTACCCGAGCTCTGATACCAGTTTGTTATGACGGATGTAAGAAAGATAACAAATAATAAAGAAATGACACACAGATTTAACGTGATTCACCAACAATGTGTTGGCTACGTCCACCTAACAGAAGAGGGAAGAATTTTTACTGATTTAGGAGAGAGATTACAGAGGTATTTTAGGTGACTACAATACAATGAATGCCTTACAAATGAACCTATTTATAGGAAAGATGGTAGCCACTTGACTAATTCAAGGCATTCTAATAAATCAGAATATTTGACTAACTTTCTAAACTTAAGGAGAAGTAACAGAATGTTTGACTAATTCAAGGCATTCTAACAAATCAGAATATTTGACTAACTTCCTAAACTTAAGGAGAAGTAACGGAATGTTTGACTAATTCAAGGCATTCTAACAAATTAAGTAATAAAAACTGTTAAATTGTTAGGTATTTTGAGAAAATCCGTCAAAATGATCTTATTTATCTCTAATAAAAAGTTTGGGTTAAAAAAATATTTTAAAACTAAATTTGTTTGGGACCAAACTTACCAATTATTCAAAAAAAAAAAGAAAGAAAAAAAATCAAAGTTTATAATAATAAAATATATATAAGTATTGCATTAATTAAAACAAATTCAAGTATACTTGACACATAATCTTGATACACACCAAGGTGTTTTATTATTTGTTTTTCCTTTTCTTTTTAATATTCGAATATATTCATTATACTCATAAATTAAGAAATGTATATAATGTGTAATTATAACATTCTTATATATATATATATATTAGTTCTTAAAGATTTTTTTTTCAATATTTAAGATAGTTATTTTAAATAAAAAAAAGAAAAGAATTTTTCATCGAATATATTGAAAATTCGAATGGACAATCATCGAAAAACCTGAAGATTTTTCAATCAAAAGAATTTTTTTGTGCTGCTTGTTCTCAAGGAAAATTGATTATTAAGTCATCACCAACTAATGTTGGAATTGAATATCCAACATTTTTAGAAAGAATTCAAAGTGACATATGTGGACCATTCACCCATCATGCAAACCATTTCGATATTTTATGGTTCTAATAGACGCATCTAGTAGATGGTCTTATGTTAGCTTACTATCAACTTGCAACCTGGTGTTTGCGAGATTGCTTGCTCAGATTATTAAATTACGAGCACAATTTCTAGATTATACAATTAAAACAATACGTTTGGATAATACTAGTAAGTTCTCATCTCAAGGTTTCAATGATTATTGTAAGTCTATTAATATAGTGTTGAACATCTTGTAGCTCATGTTCATACACATAATGAATTAGCTGAATCTTTTATTAAAAGACTTCAATTGAAAGCTAAACCTATACTTATGAGAACTAAATTACCCATTTCGGCACGTGGTCATGCAATTTTATATGCAGCAACACTTGAATGTGTTAGAACAACAAATTATCATAAATATTTTCAATTGCAATTGGCTTATGGTCGGAGCCAAATATTTTCCGTTATAAAATTTTTGGATGTGTGGTATATGTTTCTATTGCTCCACCACAACGCACAAAAATGGGTCTAAAAGAAGATTGTGAATATATGTTGGTTTTGATTCTCCTTCCACAATTTGCCGATTGTCATTTTGATGACTCAATGTTTCCGAAATTAGGGGGAGAAAAGGAAAAACAGCTTGGTAAAAATATTACATGGAATACTTTGCAACATCTTGATACTCGTACAAATAAGTGTGAACTTGGAGTTCAAAAGATAATTACATTTGCAAAGTATAGCAAATCAACTGTCAGATGCATTTACTAACCTAAAGAGAGTGACTAAGTAACATATACCAACTGAAAATGCTCCTTATTATATGGCTCACTTCATAGTGATATCTATATGAAAATCTCTAAAGGATTTAAAATGCCTGAAGCATATAAATCAGATTCTCGAGAATTATATTTAATAAAATTACAAAGATATTTATATGGTTTAAAACAGTCGAGACGAATGTGGTACAATCGTCTTAGTGAATATTTATTGAAAGAAGGTTATCAAAATAACCAAATTTATCCATGTGTATTTATTAAGAAAGAAAAATCATGGTTTGCTATAATTGTTGTATATGTTGATGATTTAAATATTATTGGAACCTCTGAAATTTTTTTAAAAGTAGTAGATTCTTTGAAGAAAGAATTTGAGATGAAAGATCTCAAAAAAATAAAGTTTTGTCTCGGCCTACAGATCGAACATTTAAAAGATAAAACTGAAATTTTTGTTCATCAATCAAATTATATTGAAAAGGTCCTTAAAAGATTCTACATGGATAAGGCACATCCATTGAGTACCCCAATGGTTGTTCGATCACTTGATGTGAAAAAGAATATTTTTTAACCCCGTGAGGATAATGAAGAAGTTCTTGGTCCTGAAGTACCATATCTTAGTGCAATAGGTGCACTAATGTATCTTGCTAATAATACAAGACCTGATATAGATTTTGCTTTTAATTTATTAGCAAGGTTTAGTTCATGTCCAATTAGAAGGTATTGGAATGGAATTAAACATGTTTTTCATACCTTCGAGGTACAATTGATACGGGATTATTATATCCCTCTAGTTCTAAACCACAACTTGTTGGTTATGCTAATGTTGGTTACTTGTTTGATCCACATAAAGTCATATCTCAGACAGACTATTTTTACATGTGGAAAAGCTGTTGTTTCGTGGTGTTCTACAAAGCAAACATTAGTTGCTCCTTCAAATTATGTAGAAATTATAGCAATCTATGAAGCAAGTCGTGAATGTGTTTGGTTAAGATCCATGTCTCTGTTGCGTTGTGTGCGTGTGTCACAAATTGAGAAGATAATAAAATAGAATAAATCAACGCAATCTTAACAAGTGCAAGTATACACCGGTCAACAAGTAATATATGTACCTAAGTACAAGATTATCGATCCCACAGAGATTTTGTATGCCAATTATACATGCAAACATGTTTTACATTTGGTTAAAAGAATAAAGAATGATGAATAAATGGGTGGAGATTTGGAGACTAGCATACTGCTATGCTACTGCTGCAGCAACTGAAATGCTGCAGCAACCGAAATGTTGCAGCAACCGAAATGCTGCAGCAACCGAAATGCTGCAGCAACCGAAATGCTGCAGCAACAGAAATGCTGCAGCAATTCTACCTAACTAAAATACAGGGCAGCCTACTGGAATTTTACCAACAGAACACAATAGGTAATACAATGCTGTAAAAATCAAGCCAAAAATGCAAACATAAACCAATAATGAATCCAAGAATGCTAAGCATGCTTTTCGGTTTCCAAATTAACACTACAGCGGTCTGGTTCTACCCAGACTACTTAGCCTACTAGTCTAAACCCCAGATAACATCGTCTCATGGAGTACGAAGTACCGTGAACCTAGAACAACACAAGGCAGTGAAATTGGTCGTGTTCCCTGCAATATTGACCGCACGGTCATGCGTCTCAAGCAAGTGCCATGCAATTAACGTGTCAACTAGACCCCTTCCGGTTAGAAAGCCAGATACTAGTTCGATACATAACTTGGACAGTCGTAACCGCAAGTTATTCCTACTCCGTTTAAGTAATTGCATGAATAAACTAAGCATGCCCCATACAAGCATCAATAAAGAAAATAATACACAAAACTTATGCATTCTATTCATCTTATGCCACATTACATTTTTCCACATGTTTATAATTTGCTAGGCTACAACACCTTCAGGTTATGAATATAAGTTTTGCTGAAACGAATCATGAAAGACAAGGATTAAAGTAATAGGAAAAAACAGTCCCTAGGTCCATAGTGACACACGTCAATCCCAAGACGGAAAACATATCAATCCCAAAACACTTTTAATTAATCATTGAAAACATGTAAACATTCTCATATCACCACAAATATTCGAATACAAAACAGTGACAATTTGAAGAATATTCAATTACAAAACAAGAAGCAAATTGAAGAAATGGAGAGAGGGTTACTCGGGTCGGAGATCACCCTACTGCCCCAAATCGGATTTAATCAAGCTGCTGCTGTCCTTCGTTTCCTCCGCGTGGTGCTGCTGCCCTCGATCATGAGCAGCCCGGAAATTCCAGCAATGTAGCCCAGCCTTCTTAGGTATCTTTCCTCTCTAACTAAAGCTCAAAACCAACTCAAAACCAACTACCTACTGCCTAAGCCTAAGCTGCCCGAGAACTCAACAAAAACAAAGAAAAGCTACTGCTCTAACAATCTATCTCCTCCTCTCTTCTCTCCAAAAACTCCAAGACTCCCGTCTACTGTTCTTCTTCTTCCCTTTGTAAAAGAAAATTGTTCTCTCCAGAATTTTCCTTTAACCCACAACTGTCCTTCAACATGATGAGTCATCGTACCAGCTGAAATCAAATCCAAAAATTGTTGCCAAGCTCTACCTACCCGAAATCTCAGCTACAATATGTATTTTTTTTTGTTTATCTCCAGCTGGAATTAATTTGGAATTTGAGTATATATATATATATATATATATATATGTATAACAATTGCAGCCCTCCTGAAATTCTGCCTGAATATTTGCACCTACTGCCGACTTGTGTATTTCTTTTGTCCTTTTGCTTTTGTCCTTTGTGCCCCCTTGCTTGTGCATATATATATATATATATATATATATATATATATATATTATTATTATATTAGTAACGGTCAACATAGCAATTAACCATCCACCAATTCCCAATTCCTTCTAAAAGTGGTCAATATTTCATCCAATTCATTTTGACACATTTCAATCAAAAAAATTCTATTTTTACCCTTTTGCAATTGGATCCAAAAAATTCCATCACCTTTTATGTAAAATCCTGCACAAATTTAAATGTTAGTAATGGAATTTAATTATGATAAAATTTATGAATTTAAATAATTAAAATGGCAATTTTTTACAATTAATCCACAAAATTGAAATGGAGAAAGGAATTATGCCATTTGGTGCATTTTAACTCAAAAACTTTTGCACAAGTCATGGAATTGGTTTCAAATTAAGGGCAAAACATATGTGAATAACTCTATTATTTTAGAGTTATCACACCCCCAAACTTAGCTCATTGCTCGTCCCGAGCAATGCTGCAACAGATAAGATAGATCAATAAAGCTCAATCAAATAATGCAACAATTCATGTCCAGAATCATTCCAGCAATCATAGGCAAATTTGGGTTCATATTTTCACATCAAAGATGTGAAACAAAACTCTAATATGTTCATGACCCAAGTTCCTCAAATATCAGAACATTAACTAAATCAAGCTCAAAGATCTCCTCCCGTGTATGTGAATAGTCTTTCCTTTTCAATCTCTCATTCATAAGTCAACATATGGTAATCCTAAGATTCATTTTTCATCTTCAGACTCAATCTATTACACCACTCTCCACTAATGTAGCAAATTTAGCAATAAAGATCAAAGAGGTCTTAATTTGGTTGTAATGTAGGCTAAGGCTAAGGTGGGAAAAATATAGATAAAAAGTAGGCTCAAAACTTAGTCATAATCTGCCATAAACTTCAACCCAATGCCATCATTTCCCAAATTTTTTTTTGAATCAAAAATGCTGCAGCAACTCAAATGCTGCAGCAATTCCACAACATTCTCTTTTTTTTCTTTTTTTTTTTTTTTGAATGAACCCAAGGAGCACAAACATTTACACCCTGCTTTAGAAATACATGCAACAGTTAACCACAATCAATATTTAGCATTTGACTTCAAAGAAGCATAACACATATTTCCTTTTTTTTTTGTCAAAATGTTGCAGCAACAGAAATGCTGCAGCATTCCTTCACTCTTTTTTTTCAACACTCTCTAGTAATGAGGTTTTTTTTTTCTTCCTTTTTTTTAAACACATACCCTCAATACATAGAGCATTCAATCATAATTTCATAGAGCAATTAACTACCACCGATCCAGTAAAGATTATATTGTTGCAGCAACACCAATGCTGCAGCATTTCTATGCTCTTCAATACAACATTCTCCGCATACCCCCAAACTTATGTTCAGCAGTGTTCATAGCAGACTAAGATCAAGTTTAGGGAAAACAAAGAATGGATACATGCAAAACATTTAGGATAAGTGGCTATTAAATAAGGGTGTCAAGAAATTAGGCTTGAGCTCAACTTGGTTTAACTAAGGAAATAAAATGCATTAGGGTTGGCTCGAAAGGCTCAAACGATTCAAGAACATGCCTTAATCATTTCTATATTACCAAATCTACTAGGATTTCGCCTCAAGAGATATAACAAACGAATCTAAAGATTCTGAACCTTCATACCAAAGCTAACTCTTGTTATAAACATGAAATCTCTAAGTAAGACTATGTGCAAAAATTTTGGTGGGAGCAGAAATTTTCACTTAAATCTAGTTAATATCAACATATTCTAAGTACTAAAGGCTCACTACCATAAAAGAGTTATGAAATCATATCAACATGAATTATCATCACAAATAATGTTCCCAAATTCACATAATCCTGCTGAAATGATTCACTCTTCATTCAGCTCATAAAAAAAACTTTCATTCAACACTCATCATCATTCATTCATAATTCATCAAGGACAACACATTCATTCATCATAAAAAATATATACTCAGCATTCATCATTCCTCATCAAAAAATATACTCAGCAATCATCATAAATACATATCATTTATCATTCCTCATCCAGCAAGAGGGCACCCTCCCCCAAACTTAAAAGGGAGAAATGTCCTCATTGCATTAGGCAAAAGAAAAGTGCAGCAGTCATCATTCATATAGAAAGAGAAATACAGGACACAAGAATATAAAGAGAGAGAAAAGGGAAGCGAAATAGAACCACTCCCGAAGGGCATTGAGGGTTGCTCTATATGTCATCGTCGCTGCCCATAGTGCGATCATCTGGCAGCAGTACGTCAGGGAAAGTGAGCCAAGGTCCTCCAGTTTGTGGCTGCTGTGCTTGCAGGGCACGGAAGATAGCTGCATCTTCTTGTCGTGAAAGATCTCTTGAAATCTAGTCTTAGCGTCCAGAGATGCGAATCTGGCCTTGGTGTATTTTCTGGCTACCTGTTTCATCCTAGGCATCTACTGTCATACTGTTTTCATCGTATTCACATCAGACTGTTAATGACATGAAGCATTTAAAGGAAGCAGTATCTAGTTTCAATATGCAACCCAACCTAAAAAAGAAAACAGTGAGCATTTGCATAAATCAGTAGGTTATGTATCATTCAAAAGTCATAACTAGAGGTCATGAATCGAGAAAACAGTGGGCACAAATCAATAAATCATCCTTTCACCTCAACATGCGAATTTGTGACAGTGAGCACAAAATAAGAACAACAGAGTGCTTTTAGCTCTAACGTTTGCATGTGTTACAACATTTTCAAACATGTGAGGATTTGTCAGCAAGAGTTCATGCATTAGCTCACACATAGATCCAACAATTAAGCACAGAACATCAAAGAGTCATGCATAAGTCAGTGTGCTTTGGACAGTTAAACATTAAGCATTATGTTGTCAATAGGCTTGCATGGATAAAACAGAATAAAGGGAATCAATCTAATGCAGCCTGTCATCAATAGAATTGCTGCAGCATTGATGTTGCTGCAGCATTTCGAGTGCTTCCAGAGAACATTATAATTGCCTACTGTCATATATAAGATAGCATGATGTATTCAACAAATACACATAAGACCCTAACTGACAGTAAGTAGATATAGAGAAAACCATACAGTTTCAATCATTGAAACACAAACTGAAGCTAGCAGTAAGCATATATATATAGATAACAATTTGTGTTCAACAGTTTAAATTTAGAATTTGAAACTGGCAGTAGGCATATCTTATAAGCACAGTAGGCTGTAGTCATTTTAACATTTAAACATCAGAATTAGAGGTTGGCAGTAGACACATGGTGAGAAAAGAGTGTGTGTAGAGTATGCGATTTGAAACTTGGCAGCAAGCAGATATCAGGACAACAGTGTGATTTTAACATGTACACACCCATTCAACAACTTGCAGTAAGCATGCTAACACAAAATCTGAAATCTAGCAGTAAGCATACCAACATAAAATCTGAAATCTAGCAGTAAGCATACCAACACAAAATTTGAAACTTGACAGTAGGCATACCAACATAGAATCTGAAATTTGACAGTAGGAAGACCAACATAGAATCTGAAAGTTGACAGTAGGCAGACCAACATAGAATCTGAAATTTAGCATTAAGTAGACCAACATAGAATCTGAAATTTATCATTAAGCAGACCAACATAGAATCTGAAATTTGACAGTAGTCAGAGAGCAAGAAAACAGTGTGCTTACAACTATTAAACACCAAATCAGTGGGTATATATTGAGAGAACAGTGTGGTTACACCAATTAATCATGAGATTTGAGTGTTAACAACCATCAAAACAGTGTGCATTCAAGATGTGTAAGCATAAAACAGTAGAATACCCTGTATGCTCACATTAAGATAAGAGAAATGAACCAGAAATTTTTTTTCCTTGCAAGTACCATACACCAATTCACATTACCGAGAAGAAATAAAAATGTAGAAAAGTGAGTACTAACCTTGAATCTTCTAGTTTGTTGAAGGCTGAAAAGTGTCCTTTAGACAACTCCCCACTTCTTTCTCTTTTTGTCTTTTCAATTCACACACATTCTCCACCAATAAAATATAAAGATTAAACTAACCTTTTTGGTTTCCCAACAAGTTCTAGTTGTATGCCACCCATTGAAAATTTTGAAATTGAAAGGAACTAAGGCTGCTTGCATAAGTAGTCAATTCATGGCAGTCCCTTGTTGAATTGTACCACCTGAATTTTGAAATTGAAATTGGACTAAGGCTGCCTTGAATGGCTTTGTCGGTGTGTGGCAGCCTGTTGTCACATCATTTCTGCCGAGAGGCAGTGGCAAGTCCCATCTTACTTTCCCCCCTTTTTTTCTTTAATGAAACAGCCTTGACTTCGTTTGCTCTTTGACCGTAGGCATACCTGTATTATCAAACAGAAGAGTACCAATAAGAGAGAAAGAGAACGGCAGTGCAATATGAAATTGAAGTCTCAAAACCAATTCTGAAAATTCTGAAAGAAACTTAGGAGTAAACAGCCATTAATTCTGAATTGAAGCACCTGAAAATAAAAGAACAACAATTAAAACAAAATAAGGAAAAGAAATCGAATGCTGAAAAAAAAACAAACAAGAAGAAATAAGAAAAACAAAATAAAAAGAAATGCAATAAATAATAGATGAAAGTGTTCACTTATAGATTGTGCTCAGTTAACTACTTAGCATCGACAAGTATTATAGGTGAAGAGTTTTGCACAATGTCTTCTTTAACCATGAAGTGACACTTCTTCCAATGAAAGGCAGTGGGAAGTGGTCGTTTCTTGTGGCTTTGTTTATCTTCTTGTAATCCATGCAAATTCTCCATCCCCAGCGCTGTTAGATATAGGATAAATAATGCCAAAATCTAGCCACTTGATAATTTTGTTCCTTTACCACTTCCTTCGTAATTGGATGTAATCATTTCTGCCCCTCTATTAAATTTTTGGAATTGTCTTCCAAATTATCTTGTGCATGCATAAGGTTGGTCATATACCTTTGATATAAGCTATGGTCCAGCACATAGCTCTCTTATGCTGCTGCAAAGCTCCAAGCAATTCTCCTCCTGTTCTGCACTCAGCAGTGCTGAAATGATTACTGGCAGCAGCGAGTCTGCTCGTAGAAAACCATACTTCAAATGATGCGGCAATTGTGTCAATTCTAGCTGTGGTGGTTCTTCAACGGAAGGTTTTGTTATCTTGAAATCTCAAGAAGACAACTCCAAGGATTTCAAATTACGCGCGAAACTTGAAACCATGAGAATTTGCTTCTACCCAAGCTGAATGTGCTTTGGTCTCCATATTGCCATCATCATGAAGACTTTCCTCCATCAATGCATCCTCTTCATCCTCATCTTGCTCTTCATCTTTTTCTGCCCGAGAATCACTTGTGATGATTCGAAAACACTCCTCACCTTCATCATGGAATTTCATGGCTTTGATAAGAGTCCTTCACATAGCACTCTCTGGAATATTGCATTGTTGTAGCATCTCCGCTGGTCTGGAATGCTATTTTTCTGCGGCAGTTGCGATGCTGCAGCATTCAGCTGTTCTGGAATGCTATTTTTCTGCAGCATTTTCGATGCTGCAGCATTTGCGATGCTGCAGCATTTGCGATGCTGCAGCATTTGGCTCCCCTGATTTTTTTCCAACTACTGGAATTTCTGCATTCTGGTTGGACTCACTGGTCTTCTCAGCTGCTCCAGACTTCATTTTTAGTTCGTCCAGTATTCTGCCACTTCATAGTGTTATCGCTTTGCAATGTTCGTTTATTCTCTCCTTGGATTCTCTATATCACTCGGAAGTGATCCTTGTGGTCTGTTTCTCATCTCTTGGGCTAACTGCCCCATTTGGCTTTCCAAGTTCCACACAATAGATGATAGTCCTTGGAGAGTTGTTTCTGTTCTTGCCATGAAGTCTCTCATCATATTTTCTAAAGCGTTTGAAGGTGGTGGTTGTTGTAGAGGTCTTAGGGAGTACGAGAACAATTTCAGCTTCAACACTTCATCTGCTATCCCATTTGCAACATTTGAAACATCACTGGTTTCAGCTCAAACTGGGCTGCAGTAATCTCTTGTCTTACAATGCTTGGATTCAATTCATTAAACATAGGGACCGCATACTATTGAATAGCATGGTCCCTATCGTTTGCCAACACCACAGGATTATAGACATGTTCATTTTCTACAACACGCTGCTCCGCCATGTCTACCTTGTCCTTGGTATGTTTCTTTTTTCCTCAATGCCTTGGTGGTTCTCTCAATCTCTGGATCAAGTGGCAGCACTGTAGCTTGAGAGCCCTCGCGCGTTTTACTCATGCAAAATAGCACACATTAAGGAATGAATGATACACAAGCTGAAATTTAACAACTAATTCAGATCAATAATTCACAAAAACAGTTCAGCCCATGCATATTTATTCGTCCCTCATACATCATTTCAATAATCTCATAAGCTCAAGAATGAGTATAACATAAAACAACAAAAGTAACCAAATGCAAACAATATTTACAAACAATTGACTCCAAAATCCCCGGCAACAGCGCCAAAAACTTGTTGCGTTGTGTGCGTGTGTCACAAATTGAGAAGATAATAAAATAGAATAAATCAACGCAATCTTAACAAGTGCAAGTATACACCGGTCAACAAGTAATATATGTACCTAAGTACAAGATTATCGATCCCACAGAGATTTTGTATGCCAATTATACATGCAAACATGTTTTACATTTGGTTAAAAGAATAAAGAATGATGAATAAATGGGTGGAGATTTGGAGACTAGCCTACTGCTATGCTACTACTGCAGCAACCGAAATGCTGCAGCAACCGAAATGCTGCAGCAACAGAAATGCTGCAGCAACAGAAATGCTGCAGCAACAGAAATGCTGCAGCAATTCTACCTAACTAAAATACAGGGCAGCCTACTGGAATTTTACCAACAGAACACAATAGGTAATACAATGCTGTAAAAATCAAGCCAAAAATGCAAACATAAACCAATAATGAATCCAAGAATGCTAAGCATGCTTTTCGGTTTCCAAATTAACACTACAGCGGTCTGGTTCTACCCAGACTACTTAGCCTACTAGTCTAAACCCCAGATAACATCGTCTCATGGAGTACGAAGTACCGTGAACCTAGAACAACACAAGGCAGTGAAATTGGTCGTGTCCCCTGCAATATTGACCGCACGGTCATGCGTCTCAAGCAAGTGCCATGCAATTAACGTGTCAACTAGACCCCTTCCGGTTAGAAAGCCAGATACTAGTTCGATACATAACTTGGACAGTCGTAACCGCAAGTTATTCCTACTCCGTTTAAGTAATTGCATGAATAAACTAAGCATGCCCCATACAAGCATCAATAAAGAAAACAATACACAAAACTTATGCATTCTATTCATCTTATGCCACATTACGTTTTTCCACATGTTTATAATTTGCTAGGCTACAACACCTTCAGGTTATGAATATAAGTTTTGCTGAAACGAATCATGAAAGACAAGGATTAAAGTAATAGGAAAAAATAGTCCCTAGGTCCATAGTGACACACGTCAATCCCAAGACGGAAAACATATCAATCCCAAAACACTTTTAATTAATCATTGAAACATGTAAACATTCTCATATCACCACAAATATTCGAATACAAAACAGTGACAATTTGAAGAATATTCAATTACAAAACAAGAAGCAAATTGAAGAAATGGAGAGAGGGTTACTCGGGTCGGAGATCACCCTACTGCCCCAAATCGGATTTAATCAAGCTGCTGCTGTCCTTCGTTTCCTCCGTGTGGTGCTGCTGCCCTCGATCATGAGCAGCCCGGAAATTCCAGCAATGTAGCCCAGCCTTCTTAGGTATCTTTCCTCTCTAACTAAAGCTCAAAACCAACTCAAAACCAACTACCTACTGCCTAAGCCTAAGCTGCCTGAGAACTCAACAAAAACAAAGAAAAGCTACTGCTCTAACAATCTATCTCCTCCTCTCTTCTCTCCAAAAACTCCAAGACTCCCGTCTACTGTTCTTCTTCTTCCCTTTGTAAAAGAAAATTGTTCTCTCCAGAATTTTCCTTTAACCCACAGCTGTCCTTCAACATGATGAGTCATCGTACCAGCTGAAATCAAATCCAAAAATTGTTGCCAAGCTCTACCCGAAATCTCAGCTACAATATGTATTTTTTTTGTTTTATCTCCAGCTGGAATTAATTTGGAATTTGAGTATATATATATATATATATGTATAACAATTGCAGCCCTCCTGAAATTCTGCCTGAATATTTGCACCTACTGCCGACTTGTGTATTTCTTTTGTCCTTTTGCTTTTGTCCTTTGTGCCCCCTTGCTTGTGCATATATATATATATATATATATATATATATATATATATTATATATTAGTAACGGTCAACATAGCAATTAACCATCCACCAATTCCCAATTCCTTCTAAAAGTGGTCAATATTTCATCCAATTCATTTTGACACATTTCAATCAAAAAAATTCTATTTTTACCCTTTTGCAATTGGATCCAAAAAATTCCATCACCTTTTATGTAAAATCCTGCACAAATTTAAATGTTAGTAATGGAATTTAATTATGATAAAATTTAGGAATTTAAATAATTAAAATGGCCATTTTTTACAATTAATACACAAAATTGAAATGGAGAAAGGAATTATGCCATTTGGTGCATTTTAACTCAAAAACTTTTGCACAAGTCATGGAATTGGTTTCAAATTAAGGGCAAAACATATGTGAATAACTCTATTATTTTAGAGTTATCAGTCTCAACACACCCGAGAGACATGTGGTTTATCTTGAGGCAAAGAAATTCCAATAAAATTTATAAAGATAACACTACATGTATAGCTCAATTACAGGAAGGATATATCAAACAAGATCACACAAAACATATTTTACCAAAATTTTCCTTTACGCATGATCTTCAGAAATATGGTGATATTGATGTACAACAGATCCTTTCAAGTGATAATTTGGCAGACTTGTTCACAAAAGCATTACCAACTTCAACATTTGAAAAATTGGTCCATAATATAAGAATGCGTCGGTACAAAGATATTATGTAATGATTAGGGGGAGTGTACAAGGAACAATGTACTCTTTTTCCTTCACTAAGGTTTTTTCCCACTGGATTTTTCTTTGGTAAGGTTTTAATGAGACATATTCTTTGTACAATGGACATCCAAAAGGGGAAGTTTTATAAATCATATTATTATTTTGTATTTCCATAATTTTGTAACCTCTTACTACTTCCACTTCCTCCATATAACTTCCACTACCTCCATATAACCTCCATAGAATTAAGTTTGTAACGTATGTATACATTTATATTTGTATGTATATGTGTATATAGGTTACACATATTTATCCCTATAAATATGGGGTAGTTTGTATGTTTTGTAAAAATATAAAAAGATATACAAGAAGTGAAAGAATGTCTTCTTTCCTTTGATCTCTATATTATATTTCTTAGTAATTTGCTTTTGTTAGTAATAGTTTTATAACAATATTAGTTATACTGTTATATATATATATATATATATATATATATATAAATAAATATGATTTTGTATTCACATGAACAATTGTTTTATTGCTTTGTATTATTGTTCATATATGCTTCCTATATATATATCTCTTCATAAAAATTTACCCAAAGAGAAATGTCTCTCTCTACAGCTTTTTCCTCTCCACCTCTCTCCTCTGAAGAAATTGATGTTCTGGGAAGAACAAATCAATCTATACTTCCAGATTATACCACAAAATTAAATAAATCCAATACAATAAGCTACCAAGATAAACTCACAACTACCACGCCATCAAATAATGAAATAACTACCCTCTCTAGCTTTCATCAGACTCGGCCCTCTTATTTCACTCACTTGATGGATGAAACCATCAACCCATCTGAAGGAGCAGTCTTTGTTCCTATCACCGTAGAAGACAAGAAGAGAATATACACACGATGGAATCGAGCACTAATTATCAAAGTTTATGGTAAGATAGTTGTTTCGATTATCTTACTAGGAAAATGCATGAATTATGGAAGCCTATTGAAGCTTTAATCATCATAGATCTTGGTGAAGATTTCTTTTTTGTTGATTTTAAACATCCCGAAAATTATACCAAAGTTTTGCATGAAGGGTCTTGGTTTATAAGAGGTCAATTCTTAGTTGTGAGACAATGGGAGCCGAGTTTCAAGCCATCATCATCAACCTTTAGCTCCACAGCCTTGTGAATAAGATAATCTAGCTTCCTTTTGAATTTTATGATCAACAAATCTTGTTTAAGATCGGAAACTCCATTGGAAAATTACTTCGCATGTATATATGTATGTAGGCCACTAAACGAGGACAATATGCGAGATTGATCAACCCCTTACTACTTCAATCATTATCGGCAATCACAAGCAATGTATATTATAAAAAGGAATTGATCTCCTTTGCTACCAGTGTGGCAGAATAGGTCATTGAAATATCAACTGTGCATACACTTCATCTCACACAACCAAAATTCCCATAGGATCTCATGAAAAAACCCAAAACCCTAATCTTACTGCTACAAGTCAAGCCTACACTCCAATCTCATTAGAAATCCCAAACACAAGCAACCATCAACCTCTAGCCAATACAGATACAACAACAAATTGTATCGTGCAAGTTGCGGTACGTAATTACAATCTCAATTATCATCCTACAAAATCATAACATCTTGAAACCAGTATTCACATTGAAGAAAATTCTAGTCATGGACCATGGATGTTGGTCCAATACCCAAAAAATCGTCGCACTAAACCTATACACTCAACCCAACAAAACCCTAACCAAAGTTCATCCACTCTATCACACAAACTGGTTTCAAAGTAATTTTGGAAAGAAAAAACCACCCATGTAGTAGCTAATAACCAAACTACTATCAGTAAACCCACCAAGGAGCCTCACTCCTCAATTTCATTGCCAAATCTTCATAATCATTCACAATCCTCATCATTACCCCTGTTATGACGGATGTAAGAGAGATAACAAAATAAAGAAATGACACACAGATTTAACGTGGTTCACTAACAATGTGTTGGCTACGTCCACCTAACAGAAGAGAGGAGAGTTTTTACTGATTTAGGAGAGAGATTACAGAGGTGTTGTCTAGGTGACTACCATACTGTGAATGCCTTACGAATGAACCTATTTATAGGAAAGATGGCAGTCACCTTGGCTGCCTTAAACAGGTGGGAAATGAGTTGTTGACAGCTGGCCCACCTCACCAACTAGCCACCCACTTGCCCACTTGTCAAGACCACCTTCCCAATGTAAAAAAACAGAATGTTGACTAACTTCCCACTACTTGCCCACCTCACCAACTGGAATTCAAGGCATTCTAACAAATCTCCACCTTGATTTGAATTCTCTCACAATTTACTAGATGCACCCCCTTGGTGCCAGATGTATCCGCTCTCCTCTCTTCTGCCATTTAGCAGCTTGTGATATTTAGCAAGTCCAAACAGTGTTGGAACTTGCTCTGTGGAACTGGCTTGGTGAACATGTCAGCAGGATTGTCAGTCGTGCCCACTTTCTTCACCCTGATTCTTTTCTCACTTCTTAGAAAATGATACCTGATATCAATGTGCTTAGTCCTCTCATGATGAACTTGATCCTTGGCTAAGCATATTGCACTCAAGCTGTCACAATACACTATAGCCTGATCCTGATGTACGCCTAGATCATTGATTAGTCCTTTTAACCAAATTCCCTCCTTGGCTGCTTCTGTCAATGCCATGTACTCTGCCTCTGTAGTAGACAAAGTCACAGTAGGCTGTAGAGTTACCTTCCAACTCACCACAGAACCACCAAGAGTGAAAACATAACCAGTCATGGATCTCCTACTGTCCACATCCCCGGCATAATCAGAATCTGAGTAGCCGGTTACCAAGCATTGTGTATCACTCCCATAAATAAGACCAACATCTGACGTACCTCTAAGATATCAAAAAATCCTTTTCACAGCCTGCCAATGCTCCTTCCCTGGTTTAGCCATAAATCGACTAACAATACTAACAGCATATGCCAAATTTGGTCGGGT
The DNA here is from genome assembly GCA_027405835.1 of Asclepias syriaca. Lineage (NCBI taxonomy): Eukaryota > Viridiplantae > Streptophyta > Magnoliopsida > Gentianales > Apocynaceae > Asclepias > Asclepias syriaca. The sequence continues at coordinate 10,668,127 of CM049924.1, forward strand.
GCACACCATAGCATACATCAGACTTCCTACTGCACTTGCATAAGGAACTCTTGACATGTACTCCTTTTCTTCCTCGGATTGAGGCGCGTACATTACCAGCTTGCTGTTAGTAGCCGTTGGAGTGTCTATAGGTTTAGCTGATGACATGCCAAACCTTGACAATATTTTCTTAATGTACCCTTCTTGTGACAAGAAAAGTTTCTTCTGATTTCTATCCCTATAGATTTCCATTCCCAAAATTTTCCGAGCAGTACCCAGATCTTTCATTTCAAATTCTGCACTGAGACGATCCTTCAGTTTCTGAATATCAGACTTGTCCCGAGCAGCAATCAACATATCATCTACATACAGGACCAGACAGATGCGAGAACCATCTTTCAGTTTGTTGTAGTACACACAACAATCAAAAGGACTCCTATTGTAGCCGAGCTGCATCATATAGCTGTCAAATCTCTTATACCACTGTCTTGGAGACTGCTTAAGCCCATATAAGGACTTCCTCAACTTGCACACATGATTCTCCTTTCCCGGAACTTGGAAACCATCTGGCGGAGTCATGTATATCTCCTCTTCCAACTCTCCGTGTAGAAAAGCAGTCTTCACGTCTAGTTGCTCAAGCTCCAAATCCTGATGTGCAACTATTGCTAGTAACATCCTGATAGAAGTATGTTTGACCACCAGCGAGAAAATCTCATTGTAGTCTACTCCCTCTATCTGATGGAACCCTCTTGCAACTACTCGTGCCTTATACTTAATACCTTAAGTAGGTGATATTCCTTCCTTCTTCTTGAAAACCCATTTGCAAGTGATTACCTTTCTCTCTGTCGGTAATCTGACCAGCTCCCAAGTCTGATTCTTGTGAAGAGATTCCATTTCGTCTCTCATTGCAGCCAACCACTGTGCTGACTCAGTTCCTAAAATTGCTTCCTTGTAGGTGGACGGCTCATGAAGCTCCACTTCCTCAATAACTTGCAGTGCATAACCCACCATATTATCAAAACCATACCGCTTTGGAGGTCCAACTCCAACCCTTCTTGGTCGGTCAAACGCGATGCTATGCTGAAAACCTTTAGATGTTTGATTTTCTGGTGGTGTAGATTCTGGCAGATTGGTTTCTGGTTGTGGCAGTTGGTCACTGACCAACTTCTGTGCCTTGCTCTCCCCTTGAGTGACTTGCACATCCACCTGTTCATCAACAGCTCCATTCTTCTCTACAATAATGGGCTTCACCATAGGGTTGAGCATAGAACTCTCATAAAAAATTTCACTCCTACTAAGTATAATCCTATTCTCAGATGGAGACCAGATTCTATATCCCTTCACTCCTTCTCCATAGCCCACGAATATTCCCTTTTTAGCCCTTGGCTCCAGCTTACCCTCATTGACATGATAGTAAGCTGTACAGCCAAAAACTCTCAGATTTGAGTAATCAGTAGGCTTCCCTGTCTACACCTTAAAAGGTGTTTTACAATTAATGCCTGTGTGTGGTCCCCAGTTTATTATGTAGCATGCCGTTGTAACTGCTTCTGCCCAGAAATGTCTAGTTAGACCAGCGTTAGAGAGCATGCACCTCGCTCTCTCCAGATGTATCTGGTTCATGCGCTCAGCTGCACCATTCTACTGTAGTGTATCCTTGATTGTGCGATGTCGAGCAATCCCCTCATCCTTGCAAAACACATCGAACTCAGACGAACAGAATTCCAGACCATTATCAGTTCGCAGCCTCTTGATCTTCTTCCCAGTTTGATTCTCCACTAGTGTCTTCCACTGCCTGAAGTTCTTGAATACTTCACTTTTATGTTTCATCATGATTACCCAAGTCATCCTTGAGTAATCATCGAATACCGACATAAAAAATCTATGACCGCCTAAAGACTCAACGCGAGACGGACCCCAGTAGTCTGAATGGATGTAATCCAGCATGCCATTTGTTTGGTGAACCGCCTTTGGGAACTTGCTGCGATGTAGCTTCCCAAAGACACAATGCTCACAAAACTCAAGGCTCTTGATCTTGTGACCACCAAGAAGATCTTCCTTTGACAGAATCTGTAACCCTCTTTCACCCATGTGACCAAGTCTCATATACCATAATTTGGTCAAATCATCCCGGTGAACCTCAGATGACGCAACAGCTGCAGAACCAGCAACTGTTCAACCTTGCAAAAAATACAAAGTTCCTTGTTTGACGCCCTTAAATATCACATTAGAGCCCCTGCAGACATGTATAACTCCACCTTCACCCTTGAAGATGAACCCCTTACTATCCAGCAAGTTCAGGGATATCAGATTCTTCGTCATTAGTGGAACATGTTTGACATTGTGCAATGTGCAGAATTTACCATCATGCGTCCGAAACTTGATCGAGCCTATTCCAACCGCCTTGCAGACCGAGCTGTTTGCCATAGAGACATTTCCCCCGTCTATCTGCTCATAGGTTGAAAACCACTCTCTCCTTGGACATATATGGTAGGATGCCCCAGAGTCACGGACCCACACATCAGCATGATGCGTGTGTTCGTCTGCAACTAGAGCGATGTCCTCTTCGGAATTGGTGCCATCCACCGCTACCGTGGCAAATCCAGATCCAGGTTTTTGCTCCAGCGGTTGCTTTCTCTTCTTCGGGCATTCATTCTTCCAATGCCATTTCTCCTTGCAGTAGTTACAAATATCATTTTCTTTTGGACCCTTGGAACCCGGCTTCTTGAATTTCTTCTTGCCCAGTTGTCCATGTCTGATGCGTTTCCGACCGATGTGCTAAATAAGTGTTATTTTACCCTATGTTGATTATGAATAATTAAGGACTGTGATTGACTAATTGTCACATTTAGTCTCTATAGTGTCACTTAATCAGCCAGAACCTAAGGCAGAGTACCTATCGTGTAGCTAGTCTGTTGGAAAGTATCTACGATTTTATTAAATAAATATCGTACTCCCAGGGAAGTGGCAACGGCTTAGTAGTAACTAGCCTTTTATCCTAACTCCTATCTTATAATCCAGTTATGCAATCTTCATCAAATACTTTGATGAGAGGGTGATTCATTCTCCACTAGGTTTCAGTCTAATTAAACCTAGAAGTGTTTTATAGATGAGTCCTGATTCTATGTTATACTGTTCCTATATGTTGTTTGACCTAGATTCGAGTATTTTAGATATATCTTAGCCTGGATTGCAACTATGTTCTATGTCTAAAGGCGTACCACATCCGAGGTCTCTAATAAACTACCCTACATTAATGACGGCCCTACTCACGGTTCGGGATGAAGGCATCCATGAAAGCCCTATGTCACTTCGGGGATCATACCGCTTGCCCTAGCCGCCGGCATAATCGGACTCAGCTTGGCCCCTACCTAGACTACTTTAACAGGCAGGGTGTTCACATGTTATTTTATCTAGCATGGCAGACACCAATACTAATTGATGCCTGTTAAACTAAACAGGTTATGATTAGACCGTGGTTAGGAATTGTCTATAACCCTAACTTTAGTTTAAAAGAGCACATTAAACATGCAGACATAGTGAATATTTAGCAGGTGGCTATTTCCGGAAAAACATAATAACGTCAACATATAAAACAACTATTCATAAACATCGTAATCTCGTATTCATAATATGTATTTAGAACAAAACAATAACAACATATAAGAGAGGGACATGGGGACTGATGCCATAAAGAAATCACCCTTTACGTAGTCTCGCCGACGGAGCGTATTGCTGTATATGTCGTATTGCTCGCTCTGACTCTGCTCACCAGAACCTTAGGAGGACGCTTCCTCAGCCTAGTAACTGGGCTTTACCTTAATACCCAGCTTAAGCCCAACCCTGTGGACTGACTCTTCGAACGCCTAGAGCCCTCTTAGGATCTCCTAACGAAATCCCGGGTATTCTATGAATACCAGAACTGAACCTATCTATAGAAACCTAAGATCTGAGACTATTTCTCAGAAACTAAAACAAAACACTAATAAGAAGGAAAACTGAGATCCGAGTCTCTGAGTGAGTTGTGTACTAGAGAATTGTACACTGGACACCACTAAATGACTCAGATCGAGTGGAGAGGAATGAAATCAACTGTTGGAGGCCTGGGGTATTTATAGCAGCTTCCCGGAGTGAAAATCTCTGAAAAATTCGATGTGGGACAGCTTCTGGCGGCTCGGGACGCCCGTCCCGGATTGGGACGCCCGTCCTGGTCAGTTGACCAGGTCGGGACGCCCGTCCCGGGTCCTGGATGCCCGTCCAGGTGCCTTGACATGGTCGGGACGCCCGTCCCGACCCTTTGACCGAGTCAACATTTCCAAATATTGCGTTTTTGCCCCAAAATTTGCTGTTTTCGTCTACTTTTCACCTGACACTTCCAAAATCATAAAAACTGTGAAATTAAGTGAATAACGAACAATCAATATCAAATTACCCTCGATTTCACCCAAATTCATACATAAAAACATGCTAAAAAAGTGATATAATTTTCGCGTATCAGATAACCCCACACTTAGCTTTTTGCTTGTCCTCAAGCAAAGTCTACCTGAAGTTACTTAAATTCCTAGTCATGTTTTTATTCCAAAAATTCTTCAGACAAGTCTTAATACAGGTCTGTCTGGTTAGGTTGCTATGACAAGGTCTCAAATGTCTCTAGTAGCTTGTTATGATCAGGCAGAAAACAAATCAACAACTAGTTTGGACCTTTTTCTTAGTCACAGGGTCTTCCTGATGTGTAGTGTGTGTATTAGTCCAGACCAGATAGTCAACACAATGTACTCTTGTCTTAACTACTACCAGATAACACTTCGACCTATCGCTAGACATATTAACAACAGACAACTTTTTGAGTTATGAGCTTTGGTGATCAGATTCTTAATGTTTTAGCATTTAGTTATTTTCTTTATAGATTCAGGGTATTTTGAGTCTGCTTAGAACACGTCAACTTCAACTGCCCATGTAGCGAGTCCCACTCCGATGACTCCCAGATCTACACGACCTTAGGGCATCAGGCTTTAAATTCCCCGAAGGAGTGGTGCTCGAGTAGCGAAGGCCGCTGGCAAACTACCCTTATTTGATTAACTTCTTTTAATTTCTTTTCACTTCTAGCTCAGAGTCTCATCTAGTCACCCTAACTGCCAATATATCCATAACTTGTCTAATTTTATCTAGTTAAGTCTCGAACAGGTAATTGGTTGAGGTCTCTAATCCAGACAAAGTTGTGCTCAATTATCAGGAATTCCCTATTCCTAATCAATTAGTCCAAGATAGCTATCAATTATCTCCTACTAACCATAACATACTACCTACATATCATAGACATAAGCAATTGTTTAACCAAGCATACTGCATTTAGACGTCTGAAAGACGGAAAAATTTTGAAAATTTTTTGGAAGGGTGTGAAAGTACGTGAAAACAAGCAAAATCATGCGAAAAATTTTGCACTCTGCTACAGTGCACCGTGCACTGCTACCCCACACTTAAGTCTGGCACTGTCCTCAGTGTTCATGCATATCTAATTACCCCACACTTATTTGAAAATAAGAAATAAAACAGAAAAGATTCTTACCCCACACTTATTTGAAAATAAGAAGTAAAACAGAAAAATAAAGGATTCTGTATGGGTAAGTAAGACATAAAATAAAATAATGCAAACAATTCTGTATGTCATATAAATCAAATTTGTACATAGATTCATACGTCATACAGCCCAGACATGTTTATACACATAGAACAAGAAAAACAAAAACAAAAGAAAAAGAAAGAAAAGGAAAGAAGGAGAGAGAGTCTAAGAACCCGGCGGATCGTTGTCCAGTGGACCTAAGTCTGCTAAGTCAAACTCAAAGTTTTCCGCTACTCGGGAAGTCTGCTGATGTATCTCCTCAATCCTGCTGGTGTTCATGGTGATCCTATCATCTATCATCGCCAACCGTCTGTCAATCCTGTCCTCCATCATCGTCAGCCGTCTGTCAATCCTGTCCATATCTCGACTGTATCGGGCCGATAGTTCTGCCAATCCGTGCGACATGTGTCGTTCGAAGGCAGTACGTGGCACGAACGTCTTGGATGGAGGGATATGCGCTGGAAATGCTTCTGATGCCGATGCCTGTCCTGTCTGCTCCGTGTGGATGGTGTCGCGGCCATTTGCATCCCGTACAACCATTCCCATGTTCCGTAGAATGGTAACGTCTGTGGGAATGGTGGTTGGGGCGACCAGAGTAAGCTCCGAGCCCTCTATGTCCAACTCCAGGTAGCGGGCTAGCCTGGTGATGTATGGTCCGAGTCCCAGACACTGTTTCCTAGTGTCTGTAGCGAATGCTCGCATGACGACCGCTATGAGTCTAGTCATCTCTACTGTAGATCCCATGTGCATGTTGGCTAGAAGGAACGTCTCCATCCGGGTGACAGTTCCGGGCGCTGTCAGTCGTCCTAACATTGTGTGTGCAATGATAGCATGCAGGTAACGAAGAGTAGGATAAATACATGTGGCGTTTGCAAAGCCATGCTGGTATGGGACACCCGTCATGCAGATCTGAGCCCAAGCAGTGGAGACGTCTGCAGACGTGAAGTCTCGAACTGTTGTGGTGTATGCGGGCGTATCCAGCTCATCTCTCTGCCAGATGCCTAGGGCGATGCCGAACTCGGCCATGCTCATCGATCGATCTATTCCGCCTAAACGGAATGTGATCTGCTCCTGGTGGCAGGTAAAAGACGCATAGAACTCACATACCAGCTCCAGGTATGTGGGCTCGGTGACGATGAATACTCGACTGTGGGGTGGCACGTCGAGTATGCGTCTAACTTCCGGCTCTACTCCCAGTGTCTGTACTGCTGCCCAATCCAGCGTTCTGCCCGTTAGTATCGTACGCCCGATGTACCCAGTGCATCTCTCTTGGTATGTTGTGCTGGAGGGAAACAACATAAAAGGATGTGCCACTGAGGTAACTGTCATGGTAGATGTGGTACGAGCACGTTTAGGAGCCATTTAAAATGTATGAGAGAGTGTAGGTGGGAAAGAAAGCTTTAAACTCAAATTTTGGAGGTGAATTTGAATTCAGAAGGATGAAATTAGGTTAGGGACGGATTTTGAATTTTTGGCGGGAAAATCGAATTTTGGAGGGAAATTCGAATTTTTAAACTTTGAGGAGTTTGCCAAAAATTTGTAGAGAGAGGCTAGAGAGAAATGTTTTTAGAGAGATGAATTTTTGGTTGTAGATTTGAGAGAAAATGAAAAAAATTGAATTTTTATAGAAGGGGCGGCCTTCGGGACACCCGTCCCGGAGGAAGGACTCCCGTCCCACTGGACGCCCGTCCAGAACCGGGACGCCCGCCCCGGGTTGCATCGGGACGTGTGCCAATTCCGGGAAATTTTTTTTTCTTCGTAATTCCCTGAAAATCTCAAGATACCAAAAATAATCATAATTCTTTAACAATGCTTCATGTTTATCCAATGAAATTTAGAAGTTAAAAACTCTATGCAAAAATTCCTCACTCCCTTTTTTTTCGAAAATTGTGACTACCCTAATTTTATCACAACTTAAATTCAGCAAGAATTTCAGAAAAACAAAAACTGAGTTTGTGCAATGTAATTAGTGGAAAATAAACTGTATTTGCAAAACTCTTGTTTTTCATAGAAATTCGAAATAAAATGTCCGAAGAAAATTGTTGAATATAAAGGACCTTTTTAAAATGTTTGAAAGATAGAAAAATAAGGGTCAATTATTCAAGTTTCAGTTCAAACGAATTATTTGTTGAAAGTAAAAGAATCTTCCCTTTTTAACGAATCCTATCTCTGATCTCCTGTAGTTCTGTTCGAATGCTTCGCATTTCTATGCGTATGGTTCTCATCTCATCCCTCTGCCTGTTCTGCTCACTGCGTAAATCAGCCATCTCTCGGAGTAGTTGTGCACCTTGGTTCTCCTGAAGATTGACCGTGGCTCTGAGTCGGTCTAAGTTAGTTGTGATATTCAGACTGAGTTGGTCTAAATGACACAGTCTGCTGGCAATCCCTTGGTCCATCTCATAGACCCTTTGAGTTAGCGTGTCTATCTACACGGACAACATTGAATAATAACCGTTAGTACTCCCCGCAGATGAAGGGGTGCGCTCGTTAGATTTAGGAGTATATTCGGGAGAAGCGGGAGTGTATTCGGGAGAAGCAGGAGTGTATTCGGGAGAAGAAGGAATTGTTTGGATTTCTGGGGAAGTGTTATGTTCTACTTCGTCCAGAATATCCTGGGCTCTTGTTCCCTTCATTTCTGAGTGCAAAGTCTGGTTAGAAATAACAAATAGCAAAAAGTAGGACAGTGAAACAAGAAAGCAAAAAAATATATTTTTATGGATTTTGATTTTTATTTAGAAAGCAGGTAAATTTCCTTAATATGGTTTTAGAATAATTTTCTAAAATTTGATTATCCTAAGTGTCTTAATTCCAAATATTATCTAAAATTAATTAGTTATGATAATCCTATATTTAGGAAAGTGATTGTCTAACTAGTATAAGATAAGTGTAAGTCAAAAGTCTAGGTTACTACCGCTACCTATCATAAGTTTCTAGAATTGTGGCCAATAATCCTAAATTCATTATGATATTTCCCCGACAACGGCGCCAAAAATCTGATGGGTTTCCGACCGATGTGCTAAATAGGTGTTATTTTACCCTATGTTGATTATGAATAATTAAGGACTGTGATTGACTAATTGTCACATTTAGTCTCTATGGTGTCACTTAATCAGCCAGAACCTAAGGCAGAGTACCTATCGTGTAGCTAGTCTGTTGGAAAGTATCTACGATTTTATTAAATAAATATCGTACTCCCAGGGAAGTGGCAACGGCTTAGTAGTAACTAGCCTTTTATCCTAACTCCTATCTTATAATCCAGTTATGCAATCTTCATCAAATACTTTGATGAGAGGGTGATTCATTCTCCACTAGGTTTCAATCTAATTAAACCTAGAAGTGTTTTATAGATGAGTCCTGATTCTATGTTATACTGTTCCTATATGTTGTTTGACCTATATTCGAGTATTTTAGATATATCTTAGCCTGGATTGCAACTATGTTCTGTGTCTAAAGGCGTACCACATCCGAGGTCTCTAATAAACCGCCCTACCTTAATGACGGCCCTACTCACGGTTCGGGACGAAGGCATCCATGAAAGCCCTATGTCACTTCGGGGATCATACCGCTTGCCCTAGCCGCCGACATAATCGGACTCAGCTCGGCCCCTACCTAGACTACTTTAACAGGCAAGTTGTTCACATGTTATTTTATCTAGCATGGCAGACACCAATACTAATTGATGTCTGTTAAACTAAACAGGTTATGATTAGACCGTGGTTAGGAATTGTCTATAACCCTAACTTTAGTTTAAAAGAGCACATTAAACATGCAGACATAGTGAATATTTAGCAGGTGGCTATTTCCGGAAAAACATAATAACGTCAACATATAAAACAACTATTCATAAACATCGTAATCTCGTATTCATAATATGTATTTATAACAAAACAATAACAACATATAAGAGAGGGACATGGGGACTGATGCCATAAAGAAATCACCCTTTACGTAGTCTCGTCGACGGAGCGTATTGCTGTATATGTCGTATTGCTCGCTCTGACTCTGCTCACCAGAACCTTCGGAGGACGCTTCCTCAGCCTAGTAACTGGGCTTTACCTTAATACCCAGCTTAAGCCCAGCCCTGTGGACTGACTCTTCGAACGCCTAGAGCCCTCTTAGGATCTCCTAACGAAATCCCGGGTATTCTATGAATACCATAAACGAACCTATCTATAGAAACCTAAGATCTGAGACTATTTCTCAGAAACTAAAACAAAACACTAATAAGAAGGAAAACTGAGATCCGAGTCTCTGAGTGAGTTGTGTACTAGAGAATTGTACACTGGACACCACTAAATGACTCAGATCGAGTGGAGAGGAATGAAATCAACTGTTGGAGGCCTGGGGTATTTATAGCAGCTTCCCAGAGTGAAAATCTCTGAAAAATTCGATGTGGGACAGCTTCTGGCGGCTCGGGACGCCCGTCCTGGTCAGTTGACTAGGTCGGGATACCCGTCCCGGGTCCTGGACGCCCGTCCAGGTGCCTTGACTTGGTCGGGACGCCCGTCCCGACCCTTTGACCGAGTCAACATTTCCAAAAATTGCATTTTTGCCCCAAAATTTCCTGTTTTCATCTACTTTTCACCTGACACTTCCAAAATCATAAAAACTGTGAAATTAAGTGAATAACGAACAATCAAGATCAAATTACCCTCGATTTCACCCAAATTCATACATAAAAACATGCTAAAAAAGTGATACGATTTTCGCGTATCAATGTCCCTTGCTTCCACTGGCTATCAATCCAGCGGCCTAATTGTCTGTCCCTGCTCCGGTCGCCTTATGGCGCAGCTCTCTGGTATGGAGAAATGACCTGACCTCTTCTAGAGACACGGTGATATGCATAAATTATCACTTTTTTAGCATGTTTTTAGGCATAATTTAGGGCGAAATTGATAGGAAATCGGTCTTAATTGATTGTTATTTACTCAATTTCACAATTTTTATGATTTTGGAAGTGTCAGGTGAAACGTAGACGAAAATAGCAAATTTTGGGGCAAAAATGCAATTTTTGGAAATGCTGACCTGGTCAACGGGTCAGGACGGGCGTCCCGAATCAGGACGGGCGTCCTGAGCCAGTCAAAGCACCAGGACGGCCGTCCCAATCCAGGACGGGGTCCCGAAGCACCAAAAGTTGTCCCACATCGAAATTTTTGGAGATTTTCACTCCAGAAAGCTACTATAAATACCCCAGGCGTCCAAGAATTGAAATCATCCCTCTCCACTCGATCTGAGTCATTTAGTGACTTCGATTGTACATTTTTCTCAAGTACATAAGTCACTGAGAGACTCGGGCTCAGTATAAGTTTATTTCTATTCTTAGAGAGTTTCTCGTTTTCTTTGTTTTCTGAGAGTCTGTCTCAGAATCTTAGATTACGACTAGATAGGGTTCGTTTTTGGTATCATAGAATACAGGGATTTCGTTAGGAGATCCTAAGAGAGAGATATGGCGCGTGTTCTTAGTCAAATTAGGGCAATTTGCTTAAGCCCAGGATGTAAGGTAAAGCAATTGCTACTAGGTCTGAGGAGCGTTCTCCGAAGGCTCTGCCGAGCAGAGTAGGATTGAGCAGTCAGAAGCATACAGGAGCTGCAGCACCGGCTGGACCTGCATAAAGCGGTGACTACTTTATGATAGTGGGTCCCCTAGACCAGGTTCTGTATGTTTTTGAATTGTTTTATTTGAATATTAATTTAATACTTAATTCTATATATCATACATGTTTTACAATTTGAGATGCTATTCATTTTCCCGGGAAGATCATAGAGCTAGAATTATCATTATGAATGTTGAACTGTCGTGTCCTTTTAAATTAAACTAGGGTTATAGACAACTCCTAACCAAGGTCTGAATCATAACCGGTTTAGTTTAACAGACTGTAAAAGGTCTGCCAGATTAGGAAGAAATAACAAAACAGATCACCATGTTTGTTAGAGTACCCTAATAAAGCTGAGTTTGTACGCTAGGCCAATCCTAGGGTTAAGTGACATGATACCGAAGTGACATAGGGTACCGTTCATGGATACTTTAATCCGACAGATGAGAAGGATCATCCCAAGGTAGGGGTGAATACACTAGGTAACTCGGATATGGTAAACAGATGGTTACATTTCATAATTGCCTTAGAGATCAAGATATATCTAAAATGTTCGAAGATTAGGTCAAACAAATTGTAATAACTGAGCTTAAATTGATGAATGTCTGTCTAATCTTGAATACTATTTGCTTGTTATGGGTGAGTGGGATCACCAATCAATCTCAAAGTATTGATTATCGATTGACTAATTAGATAAATAAGATGAATGTTGGGATTAAGGGATAGTTACTACTAAGCCGTTACTAGTTCCCTGAGAGTACGATATTAATAAATTAAAATCGTAGATACTTTCCAAGAACTAGCTACACGATAGGTACTCTGCCTTAGGTTTTGATTGATTAAGTGACAACAATTGAATGCTAAAGTGACAGTTAGTAAGACTCGGTCCTTAATTACTCATAATTGACATAGGTAAATAAAAGCCTATCTTTTAGCAAACCAATTGGAAACGCATCAGATTTTTGGCGCCATTGCCGGGGAAATATAATAATGAATTTAGGATTCCTGATCAAAATTCTAGAAACTTATGATAGGTAACGGTAGTAACCTAGACTTCAGACCTACACTTATCTTATACTAGTTAGACAATCACTTTCCGAAATATAGGGTTATCATAACTAATTAATTTTAGATATTATCTGGAATTAAGATACTTAGGATAATCAAATTTTAGAAAATTATTCTAAAACCATATTGAGGGAATTTAAGTGCTTTCTAAATATTAAAAAGAAAAAAAATGTTAAAATTTAAAATCCAAAAAAATTGTACTTTTCTTGTTCAATGGTGAGTTGTTCTTTTCTCTATCTCTTGTGTTATTTCCCTTTCGTAATTGAATAGTTGTTTTTCTTCCAAATTTTTAATTATGAATCTTTCACTTCCTGTGTTACTCCACTAACCAGTTTGCTCAGGCTTAAACGTATTCTTCTCTGTAGTTGCATAACTCGAACTTCAGAAGCTAACCTTGAAACACCAGTTGAGAATCCTGAACGTCTCATTCGTACAGCTAATAGACGAAGAACAGAGATGGTTGCTGAAAGACCTCCCCTCGAATCCTACATCCAGCCACAGACTGTTCCGGTATCATCCGCCATCCAAATCCCTGGGAACCCTCGCTATGATCTTAAACCGAATGTGATCCAGCTGATTATAAATCGGGTTCAGTTTGGAGGAACTGCAGCCGAGAATCCGCTGGAACACTTATCTGATTTCTCTTCTCTCTGCGAAGGCCTCAAGGGAGATCATACTGCATAAGTAACTAAACTCAATCTCTTTCCCTACTCACTGAGGGACAGAGCTAAGAGATGGTTGGCCCAGCTACCTACTAACTCCATCACCTCGTGGGACGAGTTAAGCAAAGCCTTCCTAGAAGAGTACTACTCTGCAGTAAGAGTCCTAGAATATCGAAGGGCTCTATCTAGTTTTACTCAAGCTGCTGATGAGACAGTGATCGAAGCTTGGGACAGATTCAAGGAGCTACTCAGGCTCTGCCCCCAACATGGACTTACCGAAGCATTGCTGATCCAGCAATTTTACGGGGGTATGACAGACATGGGTAAACAAGTTCTTGATGGACTCAATCCCCAGAGCGGTTTCAATGGAATGAGTGATGTAGATGCTAGAAACACTCTGGAGAGGCTATATAGAAATAGCAAGAACTGGCGCATAAGTGACCGAGCTAAGAAGCAACCAGTAAATGTGGCCCTCGCCTCCACTGATGATCAATTTGAGGCACTAAAGGCCAGCATTATTAATCAACTGAATGCTTTCCAACAAGGGAAAGGCGTTCAGTCAGTGTATCAAGTCTGCGAATTTTGCCAAAGACCGCATTTCAGTGGAGATTGTTATGGTAATGGGATATTAACTATTCCAGAGGATATGGAACAAGTGGATGCAGTTAATTCTGCTCCTATACAAAATACCTACAATTCCACTTGGAAGAACCATCCGGGATTTAGCTGGAGAAACAATTCCGGGACTGCTAAGAAAAGGGTGCCTCAGCAACAGCCATATCCGCAGAACCAGCAAGTCGCTCTGCCCGCACCAGGGAATTACATCGTTCCAGTTGATTCAATTCAAGAATTCTGAGATATTTTGAAGAGCATTACTAACTCTAATAAGGAAATGATAGAGTCGAATAGGAAGGTCCAGGAAGCTCACACAGAAAGAATTAAGCAAAATGAGAATAGGCAGAAGCAGATTGAGCAGATAGTCAGGGACACACAAGCCTCCTTGCAGACATTAGAAAGACAAATGGGACAGTTATCGACCCATCTACCTCATCGGTCACAAGGAACACTATTTAGCAACACTGGGACCGACCCATTAAATGATTGCAAGACCTTAACGCTGAGATCTCGTAAAACTCTAAATCCTTCTTTCCCAAAATCTTCTCACACTTCTACTTTTGTACAGGAAAATGAAGATAGCTCCGAGGAATTAACGCCGACAGTAGTTGAAAACAAAGTAGCAGAGAAAGAGAAGAAATAGTCCATCCTTGAGTACCGGCCAAGAGTACCTTACCCTACAAGACTAATGCATAATAAAGATAAGGAGCAACTCGAGAGGTTTTTCAAAACTTTTGGTAAAATTCACGTTAATTTACCTTTTCTTGATGTTATTTCTGAAATGCCTAAATATGCTAAATTTCTGAAGGATATTATTAGTAATAAAAGAAAGATTGACATGGACAAAGTAATTCTTAATGAAGGATGTTCGACAGTTCTCTTGAACAAATTGCCTTCCAAAAAGAAAGATCCAGGTTGTTTCACTTTGCCATGTACAATAGGCAATATTACTAATATGCATGCTTTAGCAGACTTAGGAGCTAGCATAAATGTAATGTCATCTAGTTTATTTGATAAATTAGGTTTGCATGATTTGAAAACGACTAGAATGCGCAAACAACTTGCTGATAGGACAGTAAAAATTCCTAGGGGGATAATTGAAGATCTCTTAGTAAAGGTTGGAAAATTTGTCTTTCCTATGGATTTTGTTGTCATGGATATGAATGGTGAAAGTGATGTACCCTTGATTCTCGGAAGACCTTTTCTAGCTACCTCTAAGGCATTGATTGACGTCAACAATGGTCAAATAAAACTAAGGGTAGAAAATGAAGATATGACTTTCAACTTGAATGAAACCCTTAAGTATCATATGCATTTAGATGATGATTGTTATTCTGTGGATGCATTTGACCATTTGATTGGAACTAACCTGTTGGACTTAATCTCTGATTATCCAGTCTTAAATATTGACTCTTTGGCCCTGGAAAAACCTGACTTTGACTATTCTGAATATGAAACCAGCACTAATGATTTCGTTGAGATAGGTGCTCATGAGTTGAGATTAGAAAAGATCTCTTTAGAAGAGCCCCCAGAAGTGGAATTGAAGGAATTACCGAGCCATCTGTGTTACAACTTCCTAGACATTGAACAAAAGTTTCCCATTATTCTTGCAGCAGACCTGACTGCAGAACAAAAGAAGTCAACATTGGACATACTCATAAGGAATAAAAGGGCCTTTGCATATAAAATTGCGGATATACCAGGTATAAATCCTAGTTTTTGTTCGCATAAGATTCTTTTAGAAAATGAGTATAAGCCTTGTGTGCAACCTCAAAGGAGGTTGAATCCTAATGTGTGTGATGTGGTGAAGAAAGAGGTAATTAAATTACTAGATGCCGGACTAATCTATCCTATTTCTGATAGCGAATGGGTTAGCCCCGTGCAAGTAGTACCCAAAAAGGGAGGAATAACAGTTATTAGGAATGAAAATGATGAACTAATTCCTACTAGAACTATCACTGGTCATCGTGTATGCATTGATTATAGGAAACTAAATACTGCCACACGAAAAGATCACTTCCCTCTTCCTTTTATTGACCAAATGTTAGAAAGGTTATCGGGACACATGTTTTATTGCTTTCTTGATGGATTTTCTGGTTATTTTCAAATTCCCATCTTTCCTGAAGATTAGCATAAAACTACATTTCAGCGTTGCATGACCTCTATTTTTGATGACATGTTAGGAGAGTCTATGGAAGTATTTATGGATGATTTCTCAGTGTTTGGTGACTCATTTGTTATCTGTTTGAATAACCTGGAATCTATGCTTAAACGTTGTATAAAATCTAATTTGGTTCTAAACTGGGAGAAATGTCATTTCATGGTTAAAGAAGGAATTGTTTTAGGACATAAGATTTCGCAGAGAGGTATGGAGGTAGATAAAGCTAAAATTGAAGTGATCTCAAAACTACCTCCGCCTAAATCTGTAAGATCTGTGAGAAGTTTCTTAGGTCATGCTGGCTTTTATAGGCGTTTCATAAAAGATTTTTCAATAATAGCCAGACCTTTGACAAACTTATTGGGTAAAGATGTTCCTTTCGTTTTTTGATGAGAAATGCATGAAATCATTTAATAAACTCAAGGAACTATTAACGACTGCACCTATTATGACATCACCTGATTGGAGTTTGCCCTTCGAATTGATGTGTGATGCTAGTGATTTTGCAATAGGAGTTGTTTTAGGACAAATACGTGATAAGAAATTTCATGTAATTTACTATGCTAGTAAAACCTTAACTGATGCTCAGGAGAATTACACAACTACTGAAAAGGAATTACTAGCTGTCGTATATGCTTTCGATAAATTTAGATCTTATCTAATCTTGTCTAAAACAATAGTTTACACTGATCATTCTACTTTGAAATACATGTTCAATAAAACTGATGCAAAACCAAGATTGATTAGATGGGTTTTATTACTACAGGAATTTGATATAGAAATAAGAGATAAGAAAGGGGCTGAAAATTTAGCTACAGATCATATGTCTAGATTAGAAAACCCTGGATTAGGAGCAATAGATGAAACAGTAATATCAGATAAATTTCCGGATGAGAACTTATTTGCATTATCTACTATCCTTTCTCCTCCATGGTTTGCTGACATTGCCAATTACTTAGTTGCTCACTCTCTCCCAAGTAATATGGATAGGCAGCAAAGAAAGAAATTCTTTGCTGAATTGAAAAATTACTACTGGGAAGATCCTTTTCTATTTCGAATTTGTAAAGATCAGATGATCAGAAGGTGCGTTTCAGAAGAAGAAGGATATAAGATCCTGGAGCATTGTCATTGTGGACCTACTGGAGGCCATATGGCTGCCACCAACTCTACCAGGAAAGTGTTGGAAGCAGGATTCTATTGGCCTACTATTTTCAGGGATGCAGCAGCATACATCCAGTCCTGTGATGCTTGCCAGAGAACGGGTAATATTTCTTCTAAAGACGGTCTACCCCAGCAGGTGATACAAAGTGTCGAAATATTTGATATCTGGGGTATTGACTTCATGGGTCCTTTTCCTTCTTCCTTTGGAAACAATTACATCATAGTAGTTGTAGACTATTTTTCAAAATGGCCTGAAGCACAGGCATTACCTACTAATGATGCTAAAGCTGTGTGCAGATTCCTTAAGAAATTGTTTTCCAGATTTGGATGTCCCAAAGCCCTCATAAGCGACAGAGGTGCGCACTTTTGCAACACACAATTGCAGAAAACACTCAAGCAATATGGAGTTCATCATCACTTTTCCATGGCCTATCACCCACAGACCAATGGGCAGGTTGAGGTAACCAATAGAGGTATCAAAAGAATTTTAGAAAAAACTGTAGGAATTAACCGTAAAGATTGGGCCATCAAATTAGATGATGCCTTATGGGCCTTTCGTACGGCATATAGAACCTCTACAGGATTTTCACCTACAAATTGGTTTACGGAAAAGCATGCCATTTGCCTGTTGAACTAGAGCATAAAGCATTTTGGGCTTTGCAGAAATGCAATATAGATGATAATTTGTCTAAGAAAAATAGGATGTTACAACTCAATGAATTGGATGAGTGGAGGTTTAATGCATATGAGAATTCTCTCCAA
The DNA here is from genome assembly GCA_027405835.1 of Asclepias syriaca. Classification (NCBI taxonomy): domain Eukaryota; kingdom Viridiplantae; phylum Streptophyta; class Magnoliopsida; order Gentianales; family Apocynaceae; genus Asclepias; species Asclepias syriaca. Next base: position 10,685,743 of record CM049924.1, read on the forward strand.
TTTAAAATGAAGAGTAAAATTCGACATGATAACAGACTTAGATCCCAGAAAAATTTTGAACCAGGCGATAAAGTGTTATTATACAACTCATGTTTGAAATTGTTTCCAGGAAAACTAAAAAGTTATTGGTCAGGTCCGTTTACCATTACAGAAGTGTCGCCATTCGGAGTAGTCGTCATCGTAGATCAAGATAACATCTCTCAGAAAGTAAACGGGCAACGTCTAAAACCATACCGAGAGCCAATGGATAGGTCTGAGCAAGTCCTTCTGCTCAACGAGTAAAGGGAGTATCTCTTTTCATTTTATTTCGTGTTTTGTTATTTGTTATTTTTTTTCATTGCTTTATTTCCCTTCTTACCCTTAGTTAGTCGAATAAGTGTGGGGTAAGAGTTCTTTGTTTTGTTTTTGTGTCTTGTTTTTTTTCAAATAAGTGTGGGGTAGTTTAGCTATGCATGAACACTGAGGACAATGTCAGACCTAAGTGTGGGGTAGCAGTGCATAGTGCACTGTAGCAGTTGAGAAAATTTTTGCATGATTTTGCATGTTTTCCCCGTAATTTCACACCCTTCCAAAAAAAATTCAAAATTTTTCATTCTTTCAGACTTCTAAATGCAGTATGATTGGTTAAACATTGCTTATGTCTATGATATGTAGGTAGAGTGTTATGATTAGTAGGAGATGATTTATGACTATTTTGAACTTATTGATTAGGAATAGGGAATTCCTAATAACTGAGCACAACTTAGTCTGGATTAGAGACCTCAGCCAATTACCTTTTCGAGACTTACCTAGATAAAATTATACCAGTTATGGATGTGTTGACAATCAGAATGACTAGATGAGACTCTGAGCTAAAAGTGAAAAGAAACAAAAAGAGAATTAATTAAATTAGGGTAGTTTGCCAGCGGCCTTCGCTACTCGAGCATCACTCCTTCGGGGAACTTAAAGTCTGATGCCCTAAGGTCGTGTAGGTCTGGGAGTCATCGGAGTGGGACTCGCTACATGGGTAGTTGAAGTTGACGTGTTCTAAGCAGACTCAAAATACCCTGGAAAAGCTATAAAAGAAAAAATCATCAATAAGCGCTAAATAAGTAAAAATCTAATCACCAAGGCTCAGAACTCAGAAAGTTGTCTGTTGTCAGTATGTCTAGCGACGGGTCGAAGTGTTATCTGGTAATAGTTAAGACAAGAGTCTATTGTGTTGACTATCTATTCTGGACTAGTACACACACTACACATCAGGAAGACCTTGTGACTAAGAGAAGAGTTCAACCTAGTTGTTAAGTTATTTTCTGCTCAATCATAACAATCTACTAGAGACATTTGAGACCTTGTCATAGCAACCTGACCAGTTAGACCTGTGTTATGAATTATCTGAAAAATTTTGGAATAAAAACATGACTAGGAATTTAAGTGACTGCACTATGATTTAGAATCACTAACTTCAAGTAGACTTTGCTTGAGGACAAGCAAAAAGCTAACTGTGGGGTTATCTGATATGCATAAATCATATCACTTTTTCAGCATGTTTTTAGGCATAATTTAGGGCGAAATTGATAGGAAATCGATCTTAATTGATTGTTATTTACTCAATTTCACAATTTTTATGATTTTGGAAGTGTCAGGTGATAGTAGATGAAAACAGTAAATTTTGGGGCAAAAATACAATTTTTGGAAATGTTGACCTGGTCAACGGGTCAGGACGGGCGTCCTGACCCAATCAAAGCACCAGGACGGCCGTCCCAATCCAGGACGGCCGTCCCGAAGCACCAGAAGTTGTCCCCATCGAAATTTTTGGAGATTTTCACTCCAGAAAGCTGCTATAAATACCCCAGGCCTCCAAGAGTTGAAAGCATCCCTCTCCACTCGATCTGAGTCATTTAGTGACTTCGATTGTACATTTTTCTCGAGTACATAAGTCACTGAGAGACTCGGGCTCAGTATAAGTTTATTTCTATTCTTAGAGAGTTTCTCGTTTTCTTTGTTTTCTGAGAGTCTGTCTCAGAATCTTAGATTACGACTAGATAGGGTTCATTTTCGGTATCATAGAATACCGAGATTTCGTTAGGAGATCCTAAGAGAGAGATAGGGCGCGTGTTCTTAGTCAGATTAGGGCAATTTGCTTAAGCCCGAGATGTAAGGTAAAGCAATTGCTACTAGGTCCGAGGAGCGTTCTCCGAAGGCTCTGCCGAGCAGAGTAGGATTGAGCAGTTAGAAGCATACAGGAGCTGCAGCACCGGCTGGACCTGCATAAAGCGGTGACTACTTTATGATAGTGGGTCCCCTAGACGTGGTTCTGTATGTTTTTGAATTGTTTTATTTGAATATTAATTTGATACTGAATTCTATATATCATACATGTTCTACAATTTGAGATGCTATTCATTTTCCCGGGAAGATCATAGAGCTAGAATTATCATTATGAATGTTGAACTGTCGTGTCCTTTTAAATTAAACTAGGGTTATAGACAACTCCTAGCCAAGGTCTGAATCATAACCGGTTTAGTTTAACAGACTGTAAAAGGTCTGCCAGATTAGGAAGAAATAACAAAACAGATCACCATGTTTGTTAAAGTACCCTAATAAAGCTGAGTTTGTACGCTAGGCCAATCCTAGGGTTAAGTGACATGATACCGAAGTGACATAGGGTACCGTTCATGGATACTTTAATCCGACAGATGAGAAGGATCATCCCAAGGTAGGGGTGAATACACTAGGTAACTCGGATATGGTAAACAGATGGTTACATTTCATAATTACCTTAGAGATCAAGATATATCTAAAATGTTCGAAGATTAGGTCAAACAAATTGTAATAACTGAGCTTAAACTGATGAATGCATGTCTAATCTTGAATACTATTTGCTTGTTATGGGTAAGTGGGATCACCAATCAATCTCAAAGTATTGATTATCGATTGACTAATTAGATAAATAAGATGAATGTTGGGATTAAGGAATAGTTACTACTAATCCGTTACCAGTTCCCTGAGAGTACGATATTAATAAATTAAAATCGTAGATACTTTCCAAGAACTAGTTACACGATAGGTACTCTGTCTTACGTTCTGGTTGATTAAGTGACAACAATTGAATGCTAAAGTGACAGTTAGTAAGACTCAGTCCTTAATTACTCATAATCGACATAGGTAAATAAAAGCCTATCTTTTAGCAGACCAATCGGAAACGCATCACACGGTATCTTTCCCAACAATGAAAGATTGTACGAAATTCTCATTCGACAATGGTAGTGAAACCAACAGAATTAAAGCAGCATTTTCATCCTCTACCTTAACGTCAATATTACGCAACTCTAAAAGAATTGTACTTAATTGATCCAGATGGTCTCTAAGAGGTGTACCTTCCTGCATTCGCAAACCGAACAGACGTTGCTTCAGAAGCAACTTGTGGTTAAAGACTTTGTCATGTATAGACTTTCCAGCTTCAACCACAGACCAACAGTAGTTTCTTCATCTGCGACCTCAGTGATGACATCATCTGCAAGACACAACATGATAGTCGAATGTGCCTTCTCCTCCAAGGCAACCAACTCAGCATCGTCAGCCCTGACTTCCTTTGATAATGGCATCCATAAGCCTTGTTGTTTCAACAAAGCTCGCATCTTGATCTGCCATAAACTAAAGTTGTTCCTCCCCGTGAATTTGTCAATCTTTACTTTCAATGCAGACATCTTTCTCACCAGATTACAAACCTCGATTACTCGAGCTCTGATACCAGTTTGTTATAACAGATGTAAGAGAGATAACAAAATAAAGAAACGACACACAGATTTAACGTGGTTCACCAACAATGTGTTGGCTACGTCCATCTAACAGAAGAGAGGAGAGTTTTTACTGATTTAGGAGAGAGATTACAGGGGTGTTGTCTAGGTGACTACCATGCTGTGAATGCCTTACAAATGAACCTATTTATAGGAAAGATGGCAGCCACCTTGGCTGCCTTAAACAGGTGGGAAATGAGCTGTTGACAGCTGGCCCACCTCACCAACTAGCCACCCACTTGCCCACTTGTCAAGACCACCTTCCCAATGTAAAAAAATAGAATGTTTGACTAACTTCCTAAACTTAAGGAGAAGTGGGAAAATGGAAAAATAGAATGTTTGACTAACTTCCTAAACTTAAAGGAGAAGTGGGAAAATGGAAAAACAGAATGTTGACTAACTTCCCACTACTTGCCCACCTCACCAACTAGAATTCAAGGCATTCTAACAACCCCTTACTGATGAGGCAATGAATCCCAAGTCCCAAATTCCTCCTATCATCACCGCCAAAACTCCTTCACCTATTCTCAATGATTATCTTATTTCCGTGCAAGAAACCTCCACAGACACCTTAGCACTCATTGTCCATTCCAACGTTTCTTCTAAGCTCCCCATTAAAGAGTTAGAAAACTCTAAAATACTCTCTCCTTTGACTATCAGTACACTACACTCTCCTTAAACTACAAATACAAATACAACTCACGATCATGCCTCACCACCCTTGCAATCGTCGATAATACCTTGGGTAATTTCTTGTAGGAAGCCAATGAGCACACTCATCAGCACAATGTCACCGCAGCAATCTTCTAATGGACAACTCCAACATCATCGACAATGCACATCAACGAAGGAGGATGCAACAATCCTAGACACGTCAACAAACTCCCAACGAAAGGAATCGAAATCAGTCTTCAGCTCCCCAACAACAAATGCTTGTAGTTGAGGACCAATTTAGTCAAGTTCCGTTCAATGCTTTTATCATAACAGTGGAGTTGAATCACATTATGTACCACCTTGTTTACCCTCATCCCCCAATACAAGACATGCAACTAAGTTCGATCTCAGCACCAGGCTATCCGAGTCTTCATTACCCGACTCACTGATTTTATCAAAGTCAGTGGATATGGAGCCAATTTCAATGGCCATTAATAGCCCAATTCCACATATGGGCTCAATAACTATGGACTCTTCAAAATATGGCAACAATGAGTGTCAACCTCATGATCATCTTGACAGATCCTTCGAACATAACCACGACACAATAGACAAAAGATACTACAACAAAGAACAACTCAACATCGGAATTATCAAGAGAACCCCTTTCAGACATACCAAGTTTGAATTCCACCGACATGCAGCAGATGATGAACCTTCTTCCAAAGGACCTTTACACAGAACCAATAACCGAATACGAGCCCTCAATACTATTTCACACAATAAAAGATGAATTTTTGGAGATCAGTTATTCACCGGAGGTTCCAAAAATCTATATCTTCTTCTGTCACCCGAGTGTTTACAGACTGTCCTTCATTCTCCACAACTAAACTCTCTTCATCTTCCATTGGAAGACAAGATGGTAAAAATAATAATACCAATGACACGGGAACTCCAATCTCAAACAACCACAGAAATGACATCTCAACAACAACAACAACAACAATCTTCAATAATAGTTGAGGCAACAAATTTGAGCTCTCTTCAGCAGGTAATTCAACCTCAACAGGAAATCCAACTCTAAGAACCGACGCCACTACCGCTGGCATAAACTCAACAAATGCATCAAACCATTCAGATGGATCCTCCAATTCAGATAGGTTCATCGGTGTAGACACTAATATCCCAATGGGACAGTACTCTAAATCTAGTGGAACAACTATCTCCAATGCTGCCAATGATCTTTCTCTTATGGAACTATAGGGGAATACACAGTCATGGGTTTAAAACCCACTTACGTGAGCTATTAAGTTATCATAAACTGTCTTTTGTTGTACTTACAGAAACAAAAGCTAAAAGAGAAGAGACTGACATTATAATGTCACAATTTAACTTTCCTCATTCGGCCAAAGTGGACGCTCATGGACTTTCGGGCGGTATATACATTTTATGGAACGATCAAGAAAATATTTTGCCTGTAACAATCAGGCCACAAGAGATTTATCTATTTTTCAAGGTACCCACACCTCCCTTTTCTTTTTACCTCATTGTAATTTACTCCAAACCTTATCTCTCTTATAAGCATATCTTGTGGAAAAACTTGAAAACTTTTGCTCATAATTGTTTAGAACCCTGGTTAGTATTAGGAGAGTTCAAGGACATTACCTCTCCTTCTGAAAAATTTGGAGGTCTTCACCCATATCATATTCGTATTAACCATTTTAATAACACAATTAATAAGTGTAACCTTATTGATTTAGGGTTTACTGGTCCAAAATTCACTTGGACAAACAACCGCCCTAAATCAAAACTCATACTGGAACGCTTAGATAGGTTTTTGTCTAATCTGGCTTGGTTGAATCAGTTTCCTAATACTGTAGTTACCCATCTTCCAAGGACCTATTCTGATCACTGTCCTTTAATTATGGACTCAGGACCTTATATAGTTTTTGCTGTTAATTTGTTAGTAAGGTTTACTTCATGTTCAACTAGAAGAAATTGGAATAGAATTAAACATGTCTTCCGACACCTTTGAGGTACAATTGATATGGAATTATTATATCCTCATAGTTTTAAACCACAACTCGTTGGTTATGCTGATGTTGATTACTTGTCTAATCCACATAAAGTCAGATCTCAAACAGACTATGTTTTTACATGTGGAGGAATTGTTGTTTCATGGCGTTCTACAAAGCAAACGTTAGATGCTATTTTTTCGAATCATGTAGAAATTATAGCAATCTATGAAGCAAGTCGTGAATGTATTTGGTTAAGATCCATGTCTCAACACATCCGAGAGAAATGTGGTTTATCTTCAGGCAAAGAACTTCCAACAATAATTTATAAAAATAACACTGCATGTGTAGCTCAATTACAAGAAAGATATATTAAACAAGATCGCACAAAACATATTTCATCAAAAATTTCTTTACAAATGGTATTCAGAAAAATGGTGATATTAATGTACAATAAATCCGTTCAAGTGATAATTTGGTAGACTTGTTCACAAAGCATTACCAACTTCAATATTTGAAAGAGTGGTCCATAATATTGGAATGTGACGGTACAAAGATATTATGTAATGATCAGGGATAGTGTACAATGAACGATGTAATCTTTTTCCTTCACTAAGTTTTTTTTCCACTAGGTTTTTCTCTAGTAATGTTTTAATGAGACATATTCCTTGTACAATGGATATCCAAAAGGGGGGGTTTTATAAATTATATTATTTTGTAGGTCCATAACCTCCCACTACTTTCACTACATCCATATAACCTCCATGTAACCTCCATGAAATTAAGTTTGTAACCTATTTATACATTTATATTTGTATGTATATGGGTATATAAGTTACACATATTTATCCCTATAAATATGTGGTAATTTTGTATATTTTGTTACAAGGAAAAGAAATACACAAATTTATACTATTTTGATTTTAATAACTTTTTAGTCTTTACATTATTGTTATATCTATTTTATAATAATTCACTTTATTAATTTTTAAGTTAAGATATTTATATGCAAGACAAAAAGTATAATTTTAATCTAAAATTTTTGTTTATCGAACAATAAAAGGTCTCATTTTTAGTTTTTTATACTTCTTCGGAAAACATTTACTGAAGAGAAAAGAAATGACTGGGAGATTATTTTCGAAATCAAGTTTAATAAAGAAATCAGAGGCGGGCAAAAAGATGGAGAAGGAAGATGATTAAGATCGTCAAGAAACTGTAGATGAGTTTCCTCCATTGCAGTACCCTTCTTTTGGGTTCCGAATGCCGCTTCATTATCCAAAGTATAAAAAAGCAGATTATGAGGTAATGGAGGAGTGGAAATTGGATCTTCTTCTTCAAGAATATGGTTTCATTTTCAGTGGCACTCTCGATGTATGATTCACATCAATAAGTGAAGTAAGTATGTAATAGTATATAAGAATGAGCCTAGATATTCATAATTAACTCGTGGTATTCTTTTTTATATAATGAGAATAATACCAAATAGTTGATTGTGAGCGGTGTCAGACTCATAGTTGCGGCACGCCCCCGGGGGTCCGGATCGTGATAATTGGTATACCAGCTCGCACTATGGGAACTAAGTGCTATACTCGAGAGTAGAGTCACCTCTAGAATTTTGGACGTCCACGGGTTGATTTTAGGTCGTGGTCTATTATATTCAAGTGGACCTCTTTAAGGGGGTTCGAGTCGTGACAATTGATATCAAAACAGATAATTGGACTATGAAAAATACGTTGTTCACATCGATAAGTACTCGAAGAATAATATTAAATAGTGGAATGTGATTGCCGGGTTCGGGTATGAGAAAACATGTTATGCAATTGGTGCTTTATTTGAAAAGATGTTATGGTTTGAAAAGGATCTTCTTCTTTTTATATGCGTGTTGCCAATTCCAAATTACTTTTAATTAAATATCCATCTACTTCTTTATTTTTTTTTATTTTTTATTTTTTTTTAAAAAAAACTCTCAGATTTTCTTCAGAAATTACTCTTATATTGTTGTGAAGGCCATCAAATTTGACAACAAAAACGGCAAGTTGATTTTTTTCTTTTAAAACAAAAAATAAAATTGCGGGTCGGTGCTTACCCAAAAATACTGGAAGCTTCAGAACATGCTCTTATTTTTACTTCTAATTAATTAATTATTGCAAGAACCAATAATTTTAATTTTGAAATATGGAGTTTTTTAGAAACAATCCAAAATCTCAAAAAAAAAATGTAAAAAGTCCCCACTGACAACTTTTCCATTTGTATATTTATGTTATGCTATAGATAGATTGTTTAGTTACATAAATTATGTAAATATAAATTTTATACTGTAATAATATAATGAACACAGAGCACAGCATTCCATATGGCTCAATTATTGTTTTTCAGAAACAAAAGTCTCAAATGATTGAGTTTGTCCTTCAAATCAGAAATGATTGACTTGCCTCACCAACCTCTTTTTTTTTTTTTTTTTTGCTCAGATGGTTATATCAAATATTAGAATTTTTTTATTATAAATAATTAATTTGCAACAAAATATATTTTATTTTTGATTGGTGAACAATCAAATCAAATAAACTAAATAGTTGAATGATGGATCTCCAATTGGAGTTTTTCTTTCTGAATTTCAGTCCGCTTGCAGCTTAAGTCGATCAAAAAGAGACAAAACAATATATATAATTATAAGAAAGTTAAAAGGAAAAGAGTTTTTGTATTTATTTTAAGATTTATATAAATATAAAATAAAATTTGGCATGTGAAATTCCAAAATTTGAATGTGTTCTGGACTGGTTCATGAGAGCCACACACCACGGGACAAACAAATACACAGCAGATATAGAAGAAACTGAAATTTTGAAATCACTTGCATTTCTTGTTAAATTAATTGAATATTTCCAAAACATATGGACAAATAGAATCATGATCTTCTAGAAAATTATAATATATATATATATATATATATATATATATATATATATATATATATATATATATATATATATAAAAAATTTGTATAAAATAATTGTTTACTTTTACATCATTCTTGTTGGTTATTTTTAGATATGTGTATATATATATATATATATATATATATATATATATATATGAATTATTCTCAAATTAAGCCATTTAATGAACTCACATTAGTTAGGATCTCATAGAAAAGCACCAATTTTTAGGATCATAGTTTAGGTTCAATTACTTAAGCGTGGAACCTTGGGACCAATGACCACATGGAACCACTTGACCAGAATATGGTAATATGTAGTCATGAGAGAAAAGAAAGAGAACAAAATGCAGGACCATAAGGTATTTCTCCACATAAAAGGGTCTCCTAAATCTCACCTCCAAAAGATAGCAACTTCTCAAAATATCCATTCAAGTTATGGGTTTTTTTAGGAAAGTCATTAATAATAATGCCCTTATTACCAATATCCAATTTAGCTAACCTTGATTGTGGTTTTGCAAATTCTCATTGGAAATTGATTTTTTATTTTTTTCCTCAAAGTTACTATTATCCATTTTCTTTATTTAAATGTTGAGCATGTGAAGTTTGATATCAACACGTGAAGTTTGATAATTATTATTACTCAATATTTTTAGGCTCAATAAGTTCTTATAAATATTCTAATTGGATGAATTAAGACATGAGTGTAAACCCTAATTAGGACACGAAAGGCAAGAAATTTAGTTCTAATGCGACAATGGATGTAAAATAACCATTTAAATCTCTATATTTCTTTTTATTCTTGTTATTTATATTTATTCTTATAGTTGCTCGTGTTCTTGTGTTTTGATTCCAATAATTGATATTAGAATTTTGGATTTCAAGAGAGTGAACAATGGTACGAGAGAGTAAAGATCGAAGATTTTTTTGGAAGAAACAGATTGAAGATTATCTTTATTAAGAGAAACTACGCTAATCTCTGTCAAAAAGAAACCGAGAATGATATTTTAAAAAAATTGAGAGTTGTTAGATCGATAGGTTTTGGATGTCATCAAATTGACGTTGACGAAGAATATCGCCTAGAGTATCGTCAATAAGAAGATTATATATGATTTATTAAAAGCATGATCAAACATGTAGGAGAAGTCATCAACATCAAATAAAATACTTCTAATTTGTCAATTAGTTAATACAAAGATGCAAGAACCTGCTAGTGTAATAGATCATGTGAATATTTAATTCTTTACTATCAAGATTAGTATTTGTAGATATTAAATTTGATGATGAAATACAAACCCTATTGTTTCTATCTTTAATTGTTGTTTCATAGTTGGTCAGGAATTGTCACAGCCGTAAACAATACATCTGGGATGACAAAATTATAGTTAGAAATTTTGGTAAAAATCGTATAGGTAGATGATGAAACTTTAGATATGGTATGAGAAATATAAACCTTAAAACATATATAGGTACAATTTGGACACTAAAAAGTATGTGAGATATAAATGTGTGAGATTACACTTTTTAATATGGGAATGTAAAAAAAATTACACCATTCATAATCTTAAAATAAATTTCTTTACACGAAACTATTAAGGAAATTTTAAAACTTATTCCACAAGTTTTTACATCTGTGAGCCAATAATAATAATAGAAAAAATAAAAATCAAATTAAAGAAAAATTTATTAGTAACTTATAGTTTGGAGAGTTTGTTAGATGACCTCCTCCTAAATGTGGGGGCACATTCCAAGAATTAAACTTGAGACCTCTCGCACCCTAAGCGAAAATTATACCATTAGACTAAATGTCTTACATATTATTATACATTTATTTCACTTATTAATATGGGACGATTCTCTTAAACTTTGCGAGCACGCACTCTACAGAGCGAGTCCAGATTTATCTCACCGAAAATGTAGAAACACGGGTGTTGTGCCTTAAAAAAAATCATCTTTAGCAACAAAATTCAAATTAAAACCAAGTGGGGGCATTTCGAGAATTGAGCTCAAGACCTCTTGCCTCCTAAATGAGAATTATACCACTAGACCAAATGCCCTACATGTTTTTTGTAAAAATTACATTCTATAACTACAGTTTTACATTAAAAAAAATTTAAATAACTAACACCCAAATTGGTATAAATAGTCTATAAGTTATAGAGGTCTGGTGACATTGGTCTCCAAATTTTTTTTTTTGAAATTGGTCCCCGAATTATAAAAACATTATGACATTGGTCCTTTAGTTAAAAATTCCACTAAATCATCTCTTAAATAAAAAAATCAAGGGTATTTATGTCAGTGAACTGTTTAAATATATTTAATTATAAGCAGATTAACATAAATAGTCTCCAAATTATAAATGTTTGGTGACATTGGTTCTTAAATTATTATTTTTTTGTGAAATTAATCCTAAATTATAAAAAAATTACGAAATTAGTCATTTTATTAAAAAATTGTTAAGTAAAAAAAACGTCAAATGTATTTATGTTATTACACTATTTAAATATATTTAATATATATAATTTATATACATATACATTCAAATAATATTTTAATATCATTCTCATATTTGTTTTTGTTATTTTTATCTTTTCTTATTCTTAGTGTTCTTTTTATTTGAAAATAAATAATAAAAAATTCTTCATCTAATTTTTATATTGTTTGTACTAATTAATTTTCTTTGAACTTTTCATTCCTTGGAAAATAAAAATAAGGAAGGTAGAAAGGGAAGAGAAGAAGGAGAAAGACAAAGAAGAATAAACATAAAATGATATTATATGTATATATATTATATTTATATATATATATATATATATATAATATATTATATTATAGTTCTTAAAGACTTTTTTTAATATTTAAGATAGTAATTTTAAATAAATAAATAATAATAATTAGAAATAAAATTTCATCCACTTTATTAATTTTTAAGTTAAGATATTTATATGCAAGAAAAAAGGTATACTTTTAATCTGAAATTTTATTTATCGATTAATAATATAAATTATTTTTTTGAATTTTTGAAGTATTTTTTGTCTATATTCTATCTCAAATTTATAATTTTTAAAGTTATAAATGAAGTTGAATTTTAAAAAATATATTTTTAAGTCAATTTATATATAAGCTAATTGTTTATTCTTCTAACTCCAAATTTTAATCAGGGTGAGACTCATTCGAATAACTCGATGGTAAAAATTGGAATTTTTTAATATGAAACTACTAATCTACTTCAAAGGATTCGAACCCTCCACTTAATCAACTATTCCAAGCTAACAGGTTTGTGATGTACATTTCTTTAGTGGATCTTTTTTTTGCCCATTTACATGTATATATATATATATATATATATATATATATATATATATATATATATGTAAATACACCTATATGTTAAGGTAATAGTCCATAATCCCGGTGCATACCAAAGTGACATTTTACATTACAAATGTAACGTTGAAGACCACATTACTAAGTGATTGCTGCAATACTTTTTTACTTTTTGTATTTTTTCTTATCTTTTTTCTTACATGGCCGGTAAGTGTTGCAATCTAAAAAATTCATGACCAGTAGTATATAAACACGAGAAATATTCTCAACATTACCATCCAAGTCTATTACATCTTATACATATATACACCTAACTGAAGTTCAATTCTTTCTTCCTCCTGCTTCCCTTTCTCCCATTGCAAAAGCAGAACACAAAACACACAAAGATGGATCAAAATGGCGGCTCATCATCATCAGCAGCAGAAGAGATTGAAAACTCTTCTTCTAACACAAACAGATGTAACAAGTATACTCATCTTTTCACAAAGAAAACTCTTCAATTTTTAGTTCCCATTTCTGTCATATCTTTCCTTCTCGCCTATGTTTCTTGTTTCTCTTTCATTTTCACCTACAACTTTCATTTCTCAACGCTACTTTTGGCTCTCTTCTCCCGTGCCATCGAAAGGAAATATATGTTCCTTATTTGCAATGGAATCCTAGCCTTCCTTGTCAAGACTCTGAGTTTCAACTCTTGTTCTCCTCCACCTCCACCACCTCCTCATGTTTCAGATTTCATTCACGATGAATCCATTAAAACCACTGAAGATCAAAAACCAAAATCATCAGTGCCTTATGAGGAAGCTATAGTACTACCAGTTCAATACTATAATAGTTGTATTTCCAAGAACCTGGCAGTAGAAGATGAAGAGGAAGAAGAAGAAAAACAAGAAAAGGAAGTTTATATTAATGTCAGAGTTAAGCTGGAAGAGAAGGCACAGGATGAAGGTGGAAAACAGAGCAAATCCCAGATGGGATCATCTTCTTGGATCATTGCGAGTGATGAGATTTACAGCAGTGAAGATGATGATTATGAGACGGACATAGAAGAAAGTGCAACAGCAGCAACATCTCTGCTTGGAAAATCATCAGTTGCAGAAGAAGGAAATGAAATCAACTTGAACACTGAAGAATTAAACCAGAAGTTTGAAGAGTTCATTAGGAAGATGAAGGAAGAAATCAGGATTGAAGCTCAACAACAACTAGTTGTAGCCTAGTTTTTTAGTTATCTGTGCCAAAAAAATTAAATAAAATAAAACTGATTAATTAAGATCTTTCTTCTCTCTCTCTCCCCTGTTGCAAACCTTTTGTAATCAATATGTTGAAATCAATTAGATCTTCCTGTTTATATACTTTCCTCTCAGTGATTTTTCTACTTAAATTTCCTTTTCAGTCATACTTTGTCCAAACTCTTCCTGGTGTCCATTCTCTCTTTGAAGATCCTTTTTTCTTTGTTTTTTACTCTACATATAAGAACTGTTTCAAGTTGTTTACATAGAGTATTTTTTATTACTCTCTTCTCTCTACTTATACATTAGAAAAATATAAAACACTGAATTTTCTAGGGTATTCAGGTTTTATTTCATTATTTTCATACTAACAGATATTAAATATAAAGTATGTCAAGAAATACAAAATTTTAAATTTTTATTTAATAATTACTCTCATATTATTCTGATTCACAAATATATATATATATATTATTATATCAACTAAGAAGGTGCAACAAGGTAGGTGGAACTGATAAAAAAGAAAGAATATTAGATTCCCGGAGCACTTGAGGAAAAAGAAAAGAGAGAATTCCCTAGTCAAAAGAGAGCATATGGATATATGTAGAAAACACTAGAAAAATGGGACAGTATTTACAAAGTAGAATAATTGATGACTTTAGTCTCAAATAAATTTATTTTTAGTAAATTTAGTCCCAAGTTTTTTTAATTTTTAATGTTCTAAATTTTTTTAAATGAATAATAAAATCTCTTTGGATGAATTATGTTAAAAATTTTAAAAATTAACGGTTTTAAAATTTAATTAATTAAAAATAAAAATAAAAAAGTCATTATAAAAAAAATGACAAAACTAAAAATAATATTTAAACTAAAAAATAAAAATATCTTCACATTTAAAATTTAAAAAATAAAAAATCTATCAAATTTTTCGTGAATCTTTATCTTCTTCTAATACAAATTTGATTTTATGGTTTTCTAATATTTTTAAAGAAAAAAAAAAAAAAAAAAAGAAGAAAAGCATGAACATTTTTTTTTATTAATAATAAAAGATTTCTCCCAAGAAAAATATTTCATTAGAAAATTTTTCTTTTTACAAACATTCTCCTTTTGCTTTTGTTTTTTTTTTCTTTCTTCAGATACGTCAGAAAATGATAAAAATCTTATTTGTAATCGGAAAAAAAAAATTGATCAAAAAATTTTGATATTCTCTCTCATAGATTTTTTTATTTTTAAAATTTTAAATTTTAAATATAAAAATATTTTTATCCCTTTATTTAAATATATATATATATATTTTTTTTACATGTAATGATTTTTTTACCCTTATTTTTAATTAAATAAATGTAAAAATATTTAAATTTTTAAAATTTTTGACAAAATCCATCGAAAATGAACTTATTATTCACTTAAAAAATATTACGAATCTTAAAAAGTTAAAAAAATATTTTAAAATTAAACTTATCAAATATAATCAATCTCACCAATTATTCATACGAAGTAAAGTAATGAATAAAATATGAAGCTACCATACCTAGCTGTCCTCCAAATTTTCAGCATTAAACAATAAATAAATAATAACATAAACTTGGAGTAGATTCTCAAGTAGGTTACCATATTTAATTATATATAATTTTTGTGGTTGATTTTCTTTTTGTTTGATAGTACACTTTTCCGACATTATCACAAATTATAATTTGTTTTAAGCTTAGATTAAATGCAATATGGCCTACATTCACCTAATTATTTGGGTGATGCAAATCATCAAAATAAATGTTTGTATGTTTGTACATACAAATATAAAATAATTTATTTCTTCTAGATCTACGTTATTATTAATTTATGTGTACAAAGTTGTCCTCTTCTTTGTTCTTGTGTTTGATGTTAGACACATTACAGATATCAGATATTATTTTTTATAAACCTTGATACTTCTCAATTCTTCATTCATCTTCTAGTTCCAGAATCTATCTAGAATGCAGCATTCTCTAAGGTATACAAACAATTATAATTAGAAAAAAAAATTAAGAAAACAATCACATGATCATAATTATCGATTTTAGTAGTCTCACCATGGAAAAGGTATCTCTACATTGGCAAATCTTTACAACTTTTGTTTAGAAAGAGAAGAATCCATCTAGTGGGAATTTGTAAAACCCTTACACACACAGAATATATGTATGTATATATTAGATAGATAGATAGATAAGTGAGTGAGGTACTATTACTGGACAAGAGAAAGTAGCCATGCAAACCCAAACTTTACACGTGGGTAAGAAATCTTGAATTCAGACAAGGACACATGGGGGGTCTCAAGAACAGGGAACCCAAAGCCAAAGCTTAGAGAAAGAGACCATGAATCATGGATCCACCACTCATCAAAATATGTGTTTTTCATGCATGGGACCTCTCAAAAAGGTCATTCATATCATCAACTACAAGACTGAAGGAAAAACAACAAATTAATTTGATTTCTCTTAAACAACTTCCTCTAAATTTAAATTTATTATTTGAATACTAGAAAGTTAAACAAAGAAGAAAGGAAAAAGGAAAATATCATTCACAGGTAGAGAAAACTGAGATTTATTTCATCTTAATCTATGAGAAAAAAGAATCCCATGACAGAGGATTTGGTGGTTTTGTCCCTTTTGTTAAAGGAAAGAAAGATTCACAGTACTTTATCGATGCCGATGCTCTAAAAAAGATTATGAGTTCTTGAATGAATGAATGATATGTAATTAAATTGTATATCTCATCAAGATCTATATAATAAGGGCCCCTCCTCCTCCCCTATGCAACAGTGAAGTGAAAGAATGAGTGAATTATGTCTGACCTGAAACTGCAAATGCCATTTATAAAACGACACATTCTCCAGAAGGATCTCAGAGTTTGTGACTGACTGATGGCAAGCCACTCACTACAATCCCAGTTGCATGAATATCTGTCTGTCTCGGCAAGTATAGACAAACACAGTTGAATTGTATAATTGTTAATCATGGAAACACTGTTCTGCCCCTTCCTTCTTTCCTTCTTAATGATATTGTAAATATGAGCGGTTGAGAGAAGATCCATATCTGATATCCTTCAGGTGTCCAAATGAGGCAAGTTTGATTCCTGGAATGCATAGATGAACAAGAAACAGTACAAATAATTCAAATCATATAAAATCTAAAAACAGAAAGAGAAGCCACATAATAAAGTAAGAACCAACCTTTATTAATTGTTCCATCTAAGCCACCTGCAATTACAAATAAACAATGGCTACGAAGAAGACAGGACTAGTCAAGGACATGCCTTTGTTTTCACAAGTTATCAATTGAGTAGTCCTTGTGCTACAGTTACTATTTCTCTTTAAGTTCCATAAGTTATCAATTGATTTCTCATGAGAGGAAATCTTCACACATCTGTGTTAATAAAAAAATCACAAAAGCAGAAGAGGATGCCAGAACTTTTATGTTCATTGTGAGATGAATTATCCTCATTTTTTCCTTATTTTTCCTTTCTCTCACTAGCCAAGAAAATTATACCATCTCAGAGAACAAAAGACAAATCTGTACATGGAGGACGCGCACACAAGATTTTACACAACAGAATCAAATGAATAATCAGATTTGTTGAATTTAAATTATTAAATCTAGCATCCAAATGATAATTAACTGGATCACTCTACAGCCCTGCAAGTCTCACATTATCAATTGGTTGAATGAATCAGATATACTGACATGAAAAACCCAAGTTCAGATGTTAAAAATGATGAGGCTTAATTTTCTGACCAGTAGTTCCTTGTATAAAACAATTCCTACGTCTTTGATACTGTGAAGCATTGACTTCAAAGATACCAAGCATTTCTGACTGAGAAACCAAAATGAAATTCACCCAATGCTAGTAACTGAATGGTTGTTATTGTAGACCATAGATAGGATGTAGCTACAAGAAGGTTTCAAGGCAGCTACTTCATTCTATTTATATAATAGGTAAATAAATAATAAGAAATTGCTGTCAACTAATTTCTAATTATTAATCAACAATAGTAGGCATTTTCATTTCATAACTTCTCGGAATGATTTATGTTGCTTTCGTGACTGTCATATTAAGTTATATAATAATCACAAGCAGCAGGTTATGTCAGCTTCACCATATCAAAAGCAAAATGTATATATGTTGAAAAAGAAAAAATTTTTAAAAAAAAAGGGTGGAAGAAGAAAGAAAGAAGAATTCATAATAAAGTTTGTCTATTGAATACAAACAAGAATTTATGTAACAATAGCTCACAGTGCCTACCATTATCAGAGACCATGCTAGTTATAGAAATTGAGTAGAAAGTATTATAGGAACATGTACTAGACTTATAACAGCTTGACAAAAATTTAACCGATTATATCTCGCATTAAGACTGTAAAATATACAGTTAAGAATGAACAGAGAGAGGGCTTAAAAGAATCTAAATAAGTCATAAAAAGGGAGAAAACTCAAATAATTTGTTCTCTTAAAGGGAGCTATCAGAACAGCCATCATTGATATATTGAAGAAACAACCCATGATCTCATTAGTATATAGGGATCTTAATGAATGTAACAAATATATTCAAATCTCAAGTTTCACAAACCAAAAATTCAAAACCTCACCAAGAAAAGGGTTCAGAAATTTCATGTGCATTAGAAGTATGAACATCATGATGCTGAATGATGAAGCAGCATAAAAGAACACTTTGGTTCATATAAGTAGGAAACGATATTTGATGCTCTCAATAACAGGAATGCGTGAAAGAATGATTAACAGCTTGAAGATAATATCTTGATGCCCTCAATAAGACAAATGCATGGAAGAAATGCATAACTCCTTACAGGGTTATGGTAACACAAAGGAAAATGTTCAATCAACCAGTGCAGCGCATAATTCCGAAACAAGAAAACCTTGCATATTCAGAAATTATCAGAATACAAAAGATAATATGTTGATCTTTTACCTCAGTATGATGACATCCTCTTATCTTATCTGGCTTCTTTCTTGAGAAGAAATTTATTAAAGAATCACCCAGTGGAAGATGAACTTTAGAATAAGATCACCAAGACTAATAGAATATATTGTTAATATACAATGAGGCATTAACTATAGTTTAAAAAATATAACTAAATGATGGATTGAGAGAGTTGTATATATACAGAGCTAAACAATTCAAGAACAGCACACATACTACAACTTTTGAACCTTTCATAATAAGCAAATTTAATGAAAAAGTAAAAAAAAATATTCCTATTTGGGGTTAAAAAGGAAGAGATAAGTTCTATCTCTTATCTTCCTTTGGTCAGGAGAAAAGGAGATCAATTGTATGCAATTGAATTCTCCTGGAATATACAAAACCTGTTATCATATTTACATAAGACGCAACTATTTCTAGACCATTTATATAACAGCCTCAAAGCTCTATTCATCCCTCCAGGAAAACTTTTAGTTCTTCTGTCAAATACAAGATGGAGCAAAAACATCTTGCAGAAATCTTCCCCCTCAAAATATTACAGTAGCATGGTCAATTAGACCATTTGAAAATCTTATGATGGTACATATCCATCTTCAAATTTCCTAGTTTCAGAAAGGACCTGCTTCTTCAGATGCTTTCAACTCAGCAGATTTTTCTCAAAATCCATTACCTGTAGGGCTTCTTGGAGGTATTGCAAATTCTTTGCTAACTGGCATGTCTCTCACCTCATTAATGAGTCTTACAAGTTCTTTCTTAAGTTCCCTACGGATATGAACAGAGCGCTCTCTTGTCAATGATGCTTCAGAAAAAAGAATTGCAGTAAGAGAATTATATTCTTCAAACCATTCATCACTATCTGTTTGATTACTTTTTTCACCAGGAGAAACAACTGAGATTTCTTGCCGCCAACGGCTCAAATAATACTTGTCAGGAAGCTGAAAATAATTTTTTACAAGAAGTACTCGAAGAGCATGTCTACACAAGATTCCTGAAGACTCAAATTCCTTGCAAGAACAGTGAATTTGCTCATCTTCTGGTATCCATATTACCAGTTGCTCTTCATTCATCTTATCAAAATGGCGTACAATATAGGATCCATTAGCCATTTCAGATGCAGCATATTGCATAGCCAAGATGAATTCATGTTGTAGTAAACTAAAAGCAAAAGGAGTAAGAACTTTCCGTGCTTGCTCTTCCATAGGTGAGCATGTCTTGAGATGTAGAAACTGCATGGCCTCATGAGACTGAGCTTTGCAATTTGATGAAATTCGAACCTGAATGACAAAGAGAAACTTGAGAACTCTTTGAATCAAAGAAATCAAGTGAACTTTCCTGCCTGTAAAATGCAAGAGGACACGCAGACATATACCTGCTCAAAAAAACTACGCAGACATGTCTGAGCATTTAAAATGCCTTTAAGGAATGCATCTACAGATTTGGAATATGATATGGATGCCATTTGGGCAAGAAAACAACCTCTTGTGTAACACACTGCCCAACATAAACGAAGGGAAAAGAGCAAAGCCACATGATTGTCAGAGAGAAGTTCATATCTGGAGATGAGCTGACCCCATTGGTACTCGAACTCTTCTGTATTCTCTATATTATATACTGCCTCAAACTCAGATTTGAATTCCGGGTATCTTGGTCCAAGTACAGGAGAGAACCAGATAGATGCTTTAGGAAGGATATTCCACATAGAAATAACATGCTTTGTGCTTGGCAATTCACTTCTTATTGTATCTCTAAGTCCAACATCAAAATCAGTGACAATAGTTTGGGGATATCTTCCTTTCATAAACCGCACAAAAGTCTACATTAAAACTAAGTTAACAACAGCATAAGAGTCAAGAAATACTCATTGCGCTATAACAGCTAAATGAATTTAAAAAATACCTGTAAAGCCCAGGAAAATGATCGTGGTGCTTCATCCTGCAATAAGGCACAGCCAAATAAAATAACTTTTCCATGATTGTCAATACCTAACCATACTCCAAGAAGCATGCCATAGGTTATTGAACTGTACGTCATATCAAAATATACCACATCCCCAAAACCATTATACACATGAACTGATTCTCCATATGACCAAGCTATATTCTCCACCTTATCATTTACATCTACAGTGACATCATAATCAAAATATGCATCAGTTTCTTTGGCAATCCTGCAAGCCTCAAGAAGATCCATTGTCTCATTTTCCCTTTTCTCTGTTAGCAAAGCATCATTTTCTTGAACAGCCTTTTTCCGATTCTGAACAAAATTTCTGACATCCCTTTCAAGGAAAGGTAGTTGTCCACCATGAATTCCCTTTTCCAACTCAAGAATCTTGACAATGCGATGTATTGGGAAGCCTGCTTTTGACAAGAGAAGAATGCGCTCTTGATCCATCTCATGTATTTTACGATAAGCAGGTAGGAGTCGCACTTGATCATCCTCCAAGAGTTCATGATTGTGCACATTACTAAATTGCACAACGAACCACTGAGAAACACCATCTACTACTTCCTTGGACAAGTACATTTTTGCATCACAACCACACCTAACTGACTTCCGATCCCTTTGCTGTTCTCCAGTTTGTTTTTTTCTAGCAGGAGCAAACCCTGCACGGTAACAAACAAAATCTCTCTTATAAACACCCAATTGGGGGCTCAACCTTGATCGCTCTTTCCTAACTGAAAACCCATTCTTTCTTGCAAAATTACAATAATATTCAAAAGCATCTTCATCTCTCTTGAAGACCATTCCCACATATGGTGCAACCATAGGTTTTGATGATGACTCAAGATCAATCTTAATTGCATCTGATGCAACGACTATATTCTCAGCTTCACCCTCAAATGTAAGAAAACATTTCCAATCACCACACGGACATTGCTGCCTTCTCATCCATATATTCTTTGATTGCATTGACACCATTATTGAGAGGTTTTTCACATATCAGCAAGCACGTGTGCATTCACTAGCCGTAGCATTCAAATTCTTGGAGACCCTTGAATTAATTGCAGTAAATGAGCCCTATATTAATGGAGGGTCAATGAGAACTAAAGATGGGATTTCTATACAATGAAATTACTCGTTAACATAAACTATTTAAGTTAAAATACCAAGTTAGGTAACCATGGAAACGCTATGTTGGATATCCATTATCAATATTCACAAGAAACCAATCAAAACAATCAAGAAAACAGGAATAACGAATAGAAATTAATGAGCAAGGTACCAATTGAGAGGTCAACAGAATTTGCAAACCAGTCGAATAGCAGAGAAGGGCTGGGATATGATCTTTCTGCAGCTTCTTCTTCTGAGTTTCAGTAGCAGAAGGTCGCATAGACCATTTTTTCTCTAAACACCCGAACAAAACTACCCCCAGAAATTGGTAAAATAGTAAAAAAGGTCACTTTACTCATAGGTAGAAATGAGTCACCAAAAAGGTTAATTCTCATAAAGTTGCTTGATATATTACACTTTTTTTTAAAAAATTAATATTTAACTCAAAAATATTTTTATGAGTTTTGTTGTAACTATAATAATAATAAAATAGTAAGTAATAAAATAGTAACACTATAGGAGCCATTATTTTTTTTAAAAAAATTAGCATATTTTATTTTATCATTTATTTTAAAATTATAAGTAAAGATATAAGTTACTTAATTTGACATTAATAGGAGAATAAATGGTCGCTCTAACTTGTTTTGTTATTTCTTTCTTAGCCTTTGTGATTGAGCCCGCCCGCATGTTCATTGAACTTTTTTCAAATTTTATAACTTTTTAGCAATAATAAGTTTCTAATAACATTTAATTTCTAGTAACTTCCTATTAATATTGAATGTTTATAAGTTACATGTTTATATATATATATATATTTATTTATTTATATCTCTTACTTCATCTCCATAAATAAGTAAGGGGTTAGAGATGTATATTTGTAGAGATCATATATGAAAAATATAAAGAACAATTATTTCTTCTTATTTATTTTTATCTCTATTTTATTTGATCTTTTGTAAATTTTTTTTGCTAATAATAGTTTTATAATACGTTATCAACGTGAAACTCTTACTTGTTTAAGATATTGTTTGAAGTTGAACTTGAGAATAAAAAAAATATGTTATTTTTAATGTGAATTCTTATTAAGCTTGAATATGTGATTCTTGAAGTTACTAGATGAAATTATTATTATGAAAATTAAATTATGAGAATCAACTACCTATGATGGGTTCGAAAGACACCAAAAGATGGTCGATTTTTCCCAAAAATTGAGATTACTAGATAATAATCCGTAAATCCTGGACTTGAAAAGTCATCCAACATATATATTACCTAGAGGAGGTCAAGTTTGTATTGATGGTATGAAAAAATACATATAATTGTAATAAATTTGATTAAAATGTCTAATATGAATAACCATCAATGAGTGGCAATTTTATATATATGTTAAGTCTTGAACCCAAGATCTATAAGCTTGGAAAAAATGTATTATTCCTGTTAGAATAATGCTTTAGGGCTGAAACTTCTATGTTAGTGGATAACCACTCAATGTTAGTGGGTAGTTATGGTTAGTTATTTAGTGGGTAGTTATGGTTAGTTATTTAGTAGGTAGTTATGGATAGTTAGTGGGTATTTAATATGATTAATGGGATAATGTTAAATGTAATGGTTATATGAGTATCTATTTTTTATTTTGTAAGTCTATAAATAAGCTTCACTTGTCTTTCATTTAAATCAATCAAGTTATCATCTTCTTTTCAAGCATCTCCCATGTTCATATTTCCAACAATTGGTATCAAAGCCTTATTCTTAAGGGATATGTGAGTGAGTGTGTGAGGTTGTTAAGCCATGGAAAATTTTAGTTTCTCTTCTTCAATTTCTTCTTTAATTTCTCCACCAGTATTTGATGGAGATAACTACCAAGTTTGGTCAGTTCGTATGGAGGCATATATGGAAGCTTTGGATATTTGGGAAGCACTGGAAAAAGATTATGAAATTCCAACTCTTCCAAATAATCTACCTTAGCGCAAACCAAATTGCATAAGGAGAAAAAGACAAAGAAATCCAAGGCAAAGACATGTTTATTTGCTGCAGTCTCATCTACCATCTTCACTCGAATAAGACTTTGAAGTCAGCATATGAGATATGGAATTATCTCAATGCAGAGTATGAAGGAAATTAAAGAATCAAAAGAATGCTTGTGATAAACTTGACTCGAGAATTTGAGTCGCATAAGATGAAAGAAACATAATCAATTAAAGAGTATTCTAATAGGTTATTGAATATTGCAAACCAAATCAGATTACTTGGTTCTGTGTTAATGGATTCAAGAATTGTTGAAAAAATTCTTGTAACTGTGCCTGAAAAATTTGAGGCATCTATTTCAGCCTTGGAAAATATCAATGATTTAACTAAAATTACTCTTACATAAATTTTAAATGCTTTGCAAGCACAGGAGTAAAGAAGAGCCATAAGACAAGAAGGTGTTGTTGAAGGCTCCTTGCCAGCCAAGCATCATGAGAATGCGAAAAACAACAACAAGAAGAAGTTTTTCAAGAAAGGATCCTACCCTCCATGTCAACATTGCAATAGAAAGGGTCATATTCATTTTAAATGTTGGAGAAGACCAGATGCCAAATGTACTAAATGTAATCAAAAGGGGCATGAAGCTGTAATTTGTATTAACACTAATCAATATCAAAGTGAAGAGACTAAGATTGCATATCAGGAGGAGGAAGATCAACTGTTTGTAGCTACATGCTTTATGGGGAGTAAATTAAATAAAAGCTGGTTGATTGAAAGTGGTTGTACCAACCATATGACCTATGACAAAGAGTTGTTTAGAGATTTGAAGTTAACTAACATCTCAAGTCAGAATTGAGAATGGTGAATACATCCTAGTTAAAGGAAATGGAACAATTGCTATAACAAGTTGTTCATGTATAAAACTAATCCCTAATGTTCTCTATGTCCCTGAAATCTAGCGAAATTTATTAAGTGTTGGTCAATTGATTGAAAAAGGATTTAAGGTTATTTTTGAAGACAAATATTATCTGCTTAAAGATGCAGCAAATCAGGATATTTTGAAAGTGAAAATGAAGGGAAAAAGTTTTGCTCTAAATCCATTGGAGGAGGAACAAAATAATTTCTCAATTAAAGAAAATACTACAAAAGTGTGTCATAAAAGGCTAGGGCACTACCATCACCAAGGGTTGTTGCAAATGAAGTTCAAGATGATGACAAACGACCTTCCAAAATTGGATGATCATATTTCAAGTTCTAAAGCATGCCAGTTTGGAAAACAGAACTGGAAACCTTTCTCAAAGATGAAAAGCAAAGTAATGAGGAAGTTGAATTTGATTCACACAGACAATTCAGGTCTTGAAATTGATAAGTCTGACAATGAGAAAGAGTATACATCTGTAAAATTCAACAAATTTTGTGAAGAAGCAAGCATTGAGCATCAACTAACAACTCCTTATACTCCTCAACAAAATAGAATCAGTGAGAGTAGAAATAGGTTCATCATGAAAAAGGTCAAGCGTGATAAACTTGACAAGATGGTTAAACCAAACATCTTTGTGGACTATAGTTCTTCTTCTAAAGCCTACAAAATTTATCATCCTTACAAAATTGCATGAGAGGACAAATTGTATGTTTGCAGCTCCTAAAGCAAGGAGGAGTGTTAGAATAAGACTTCAGGGCTGAAACTTCTATGTTAGTGGGTAACTACTCAATATTAGTGGGTAGTTATGGTTAGTTATTTAGTGGATAGTTATGGATAGTTAGTGGGTAGTTAATATGAGTAATGAGATAATGTTAAATGTAGTGGTTGTGTGGGTATCTATTTTTTATTTTGTAAGTCTATAAATAGGCCTCACTTGTCTTTCATTTAAATCAATCAAGTTTTCATCTTCTTTTCAAGCATCTCCCTTATTCATATTTTCAACAATTCCACTACCCCACTTAAACAAGATGTGAAGATGTGAGTATTTATATTAGATAAATGCTATTTAACTCAAATTTTGCTATTGTCATTATTTTTATTATTATTTCCTAGGCTACTTATATCATTATATTTTCTTTAATTATAATTTTTTTATTTGCTTGAAGAATATGGATAAAGATATATGTCTTGACGATAGTGCAACTACTCACACTATTCTTAAAAATAAAAAAAATTTCATTGCAATAAAGATGAGTGATACATATGTTACTGCAATTTCAAGTAGTACAAGAATAATTTAAGGCTTCAGAAGAGCGATGATAATGTTATCCAATGGAACATAATTGACTATAAACAATACTTTATTTTCATCTAAGCCTCAAAGAAATTTATTAAGCTTTAAAGATATTCGTCTTAATGGATATCACGTGGAGACCTTAAATGAAGGAAATGATGAGTACCTTCATATTACAAGCATTGTTTCAAGTAAGAAAATTGTATTAGAAAAATTGAATATGTTTTCTTCGGTCTTGTATTACACAAGAATAAATGTAATTGAAACACATTCAATAAATCTGAAATTTATTGATTAAAAAATATTCACTATTTGGCATGACCAGTTGGAGCATCCCAATTCAAGTACGATGCAAAATATTATTGAAATTCGCATGGGCACTCATTCAAAAATTTGAATATTTTTCAATCGAAAGAATTTTCTTGTGTTGCTTGTTCTCACGAAAAATTGATTATTCTAAGCCATCACCAGCTAAAGTTGGAGTTGAATCTCCAACATTTTTAGAAAGAATTCAGGGTGACATATGTGGACCAATTCACCCTTCATGTGGACTATTTTGATATTTTATGGTTCTAATAGACACATCTAGCAGATGGTCTCATGTTAGCTTACTATTAACTCGCAACCTAACGTTTGAGACATTGCTTGCTCAGATTATTAGATTACGAGCACAATTTCCAAATTATACAATTAAATCAATACGTCTGGATAATGTTGCTGAGTTTTCATCTCAAGTTTTCAATGATTATTGTAAGTCTATTGGTATAAGTGTTGAACATCTTGTAGCTCATGTTCATACATAAAATGGGTTAGCTGAAATTTTTATTAAAACAATTTCAATTGATAGCTAGACATATACTTATGAGAACTAAATTACTCATTTCAGTTTGAGGTCATGCATTTTTTCATGCAACAACATTTGTACGTGTTAGACCAACAAGTTATCATAAATATTCCCCATTGCAATTAGTTTATGGTCTGGAGCCAATATTTCCCATTTTAGAATTTTTAGATGTGCAGTAGTGTTCCTATTACTCCACTACAACGCACAAAAATGGGTCGTCAAAGAAGATTGAGGATATATGTTAGTTTTGATTCTCATTTTATTATAAGATATCTTGAACTGATGGGTTTCCGACTGATATACTAAAATAGGTGTTATTTTACCCTATGTTGATTATGAGTAATTAAGGACTTAGTCTCTATGCTGTCACTTAATCAATCAAAACCTAAGGCAGAGTACCTATCATGTAGCTAGTCTGTTGGAAAGTATCTACGATTTTAATTAATTATCGTACTCCCAGGGAAGTGGTAACGACTTAGTAGTAACTATCCTCTTACCCTAACTCTTATCTTATGATCCAGTTATGCAATCATTCATCAAAATCTTTGATGAGAGGGTGATTCATTCTCCACTAGGTTTAAGTCTATCTAAGCCTAAAAAGTGTTTTACAGATAATGTTCTGATTTTATGTTAAACTATTCCTACATGTTGATTGACCTATCTTCGAGTATTTTAGATATATCTTGGTCTAGATTGCAATTATGTACTGAGTATAAAGGTGTACCACATCTGAGTTAACTGATAAACCGCCCTACCTTAATAACGACCCTACTCACGGATTGAGCTAAAGGCATCCATGAAAGTCCTATGTCACTTAGGAGATCATGTCGCTCGCCCTAACGCTGGCATAAACACACAAACTCAGCCTACTTAGACTACTTTAACAAACATGGTGATCTATAGGTTATTCCATCTAATATGGCAGACATTAATGCTTTCCGACGGGAAAGTCCTAAATTAATGCCTGTTAAACTAAACAGGTTATGATTAGACCGTAGTTAGGAATTGTCTATAACCATTCATCTAGTTTAAAAGAAACTACAGCAGACATGCAGTCATAATGATAGTTAAGCTAGTGACCATTTCCAGAAAAACATAAAGTACTTCAACATGCATAACACATATTCATATAATCAAAGTTCAATATTCATAATACATATTTGGACGAACACAGTACAAACATATAAATAGAGGGACAAGGGGACCGATGCCATAAAGTATTCACCCTTTACGTAGTCCGTTGATGGAGCAACTGTTTGTATATGTTGGACTGCTCGACCCGACTCTGCTCGACAGAACCTTCGGAGGACGCTTCCTCAGCCTAGTAGCTGTGCTTTACCTTAATACCCAGCTTAAGCACAACCTTGTTGACTGACTCTTCGAACGCCTAGTGCCCACTTAGGATCTCCTAACGAAATCTCGGGTATTCTATGAATACTGAAAACGAACATATCTAGTCGTATTCTAGGATCTGAGACAAACTCTCATAAACGAAGAACACGAGACACTCTCTAAAACAATGAATAAACCTATACTAAAACCTGAAATCACTAAGTAACTTGTATACTATGGAAAATTGTATACTTGAAGTCACTAAATGACTCAGATCGAGTGGAGAGGAATGATTTCAATTGAGGAATGCCTGGGGTATTTATAGTAGGGGAACTGGGTGAATTTCTCTCAAAATTTCGATGTGGGACTTTGACGAAGCATCCGGGACGCCCGTCCTAGATATGGGACACCCGTCCTGGGTTCTGGACGCCGATCCCGACATCCGAACTTCTGAAAATCATCTGAAAATCGAGTAGCAAAGGCCGCTTTGCCATTTTCTTGTACTTTTCACCTAACACTTCCAAAATCACAAAAATTGTGAATCGAGTTAATAACAATCAATTAAGAACGATTTAACACCAATTTCACCCTAAATTGTGCCTAAAAACATTCTAAAAAAGTGACATGATTTATGCATATCATATAACCCCACACTTAGCTTTTTGCTTGTCCTCAAGCAAAGTCTACCTGAAGTTAGTGATTTTAAATCATAGGTGCAATCACTTAAAATTTCTAGTCATGTTTTTACTCCAAAATTCATCACTGAATTAGATAGTTCACAACACAGGTCTGACTGGTTCAGTTGCCATGACAAGGTCTCAAATATCTCTAGTAGATTATCATGATCAAGCAAGGTTAACAACTTAATAACTAGATTGAACTTTTCTCTCAGTCACAAGGTCTTCTTGATGTGTAGTGTGTGTACTAGTCCAGACTAGATTGTTAACACAATATACTCCCAACTTGACTCTTACCAGATAATACTTCGACCCGTCGCTAGACATACCAACAGCAAACAACTTTCTAAATTCTGAGCCTTGATGACAAGATTTTTAATTAAGCATTTATTGATTTTTCTTTTATTGATTTTTCAGGGTATTTTATGTCTGCTTTCACACGTCAACTTTAACTACCCATGTAGCGAGTCCCACTCCGATGACTCCCAGACCTACACGACCTTAGGGCATCAGGCTTTAAGTTCCCCTAAGGAGTGGTGCTCGAGTAGCAAAGGCCGCTTGCAAACTACCCTATTTAGTTAACTCTCTTTTTTTCTTTTCACTTTCAGCTCGGAGCATCATCTAGTCATTTTGATTACCAATACATCCTCAACTGGTCTAATCTTATCTAGTTAAGTGTTGAAAAGGTATTTGGTTGAGGTCTCTCATCCAAACTAAGTTGTGCTCAATTATCAGGAATTCTCTATTTCTAATCGATAAATTCAAGAAAGTCATCACGTTGTCTCCTACTGATCATAACATTCTACATACATATCATAGATATCAACAATTCTTTACCAATCATAACTGCATTTTGAAGTCAAAAATACAGGAAAAACATGCAAAAATCATGCAAAAAATTTTCTACTATAGTGCAATGTGCACTGCTACCCCACACTTAAGTATGACACTGTCCTCAGTGTTCATGCATATTGATGGGTTTCCGACCGATGTGCTAAATAGGTGTTATTTTACCCTATGTTGATTATGAATAATTAAGGACTGTGATTGACTAATTGTCACATTTAGTCTCTATGGTGTCACTTAATCAGCCAGAACTTAAGGCAGAGTACCTATCGTGTAGCTAGTCTGTTGGAAAGTATCTACGATTTTATTACATAATTATCGTACTCCCAAGGAAGTGGTAACAACTTAGTAGTAACTAGCCTTTATTCCTAACTCTTATCTTATAATCCAGTTATGCAATCTTCATCAATAACTTTGATGAGAGGGTGATTCATTCTCCACTAGGTTTAAGTCTAACCAAACCTAAAAGTGTTTTATAGAGGGGGTCCTGATTCTATGTTATACTGTTCCTATATGTTGATTGACCTATATTCGAGTATTTTAGATATATCTTAGCCTGGATTGCAACTATGTTCTGTGTCTAAAGGCATACCACATCCGAGGTCTCTAATAAACCGCCCTACCTTAATGACGGTCTTACTCACGGTTCGGGACGAAGACATCCATGAAATCCCTATGTCACTTCGGGGATCATACCGCTTGCCCTAGCCGCCGGTATAATCGGACTCAGCTCGGCGCCTACCTAGACTACTTTAACAGGCAGGGTGTTTAGCATGTTATTTTATCTAGCATGGCAGACACCAATACTAATTGATGCATGTTAAACTAAACAGGTTATGATTAGACCGTGGTTAGGAATTGTCTATAACCCTAACTTTAGTTTAAAAGAGCACATTAAACATGCAGACATAGTGAATATTTAGCAGGTGGCTATTTCTGGAAAAACATAACAACGTCAACATATAAAACAACTATTCATAAAAAATCGTAATCTAGTATTCATAATATGTATTTAGAACAAAACAATAACAACATATAAGAGAGGGACATGGGGACTGATGCCATAAAGAAATCACCCTTTACGTAGTCTCGCCGACGGAGCGTACTGCTGTATATGTCGTATTGCTCGCCCCGACTCTGCTCACCAGGACCTTCGGAGGACGCTTCCTCAGCCTAGTAACTGGGGTTTACCTTAATACCCACCTTAAGCCCAGCCCTGTAGACTGACTCTTCGAACGCCTAGAGCCCTCTTAGGATCTCCTAACGAAATCCCGGGTATTCTATGAATACCAGAAACGAACCTATCTATAGAAGCCTAAGATCTGAGACTATTTCTCAGAAACTAAAACAAAACACTAATAAGAAAGAAAACTGAGATCCGAGTCTCTGAGTGAGTTGTGTACTGAAGAAGTGTACATTGGAAACCACTAAATGACTCAGATCGAGTGGAGAGGAATGATTTCAACTGCTGGAGGCCTGGGTATTTATAGTAGATTCCCGGGGTGATTTTTCAGCAAACATTCGATGTGGGACTGGATCTGGGGGTTCGGGACGCCCGTCCTGATCTGTTGACCAGGTCGGGACGCCCGTCCCGGCGGGTTGACTGGTTCAGGACCCCCGTCCCGGGTTCGGGACGCCCGTCCTGACCAGTTGACTAAGTCAATATTTCCAAAAATTGCGTTTTTACCCCAAAATTTGCTGTTTTCGTCTACTTTTCACCTGACACTTCCAAAATCATAAAAACTGTGAAATTAAGTAAATAATGAACAATCAAGATCAAATTACCTTCAATTTCACCCAAATTCATACATAAAAACATGCTAAAAAGGTGATACGATTTTCGCGTATCACATATCTAAATTACCCCACACATATTTGAAAAACAAAGATAAATGAAAACAAAACATAAAAGTCTTACCCCACACTTATTTGACTAACTAAGGGGAAGAGAAAGAAAATAAAATAACAAAACAAGAAGGGTAATAGAAATAACAAAACAGAACACAAAATGAAGAAAGTAAAATAAAAGTAGAGGAAGATGAGGATTAGAAAAACTCCCTTCATGTCTCGAGCAGAAGGGTTTTCTCTGATATGTCAATTGGCTCTTCACCTCAGTCATGTGCTATTGCTGAGGTGTTCTTAACTCTGTAAGCTCTAGATACTGGAACGGATGACTCTGTAGTGTGCTCCGTATGGAGAGTGTATTTACCCTCTGAGTCGCGAACTACCATCCCCATGTTTTGAAGAACGGTCAAGTCTGGGAGATGGAGCTACCTTCATCAGCTCCGACCTTCAATGTCGAGCTCCAGGTAGTGGCCTATCTATTTGATGAATTACTCGAGCCCCAAGGACTGTTTCCTCGAATCATTTGTAAAGTTTCTCGCACTCATAGCAACGTGTCCAGGAGGAACGTGTCTAGGAATGAGACTTCTTTGGATTGGTGTGCCTACCTGCCAATGTCAGTGAAGGTATTGCATGCAAGTTTCGAATGGCAGAAAAGATACCTGAAGCTTTGGCGAAGCCGTGGTGGTAGGAGGCTCCAGTGGTGTAGATCTGGGCCCAAGTATTTGAGACTTTCTCGGGGAAGTTTCTCACAACTGATTGGTATGCAGGGGATGCAAGCTCCTCCATTGCTATGCTCCTGATACAATGCCAAATTCCTCTATATCTGTCGACCGTTCGATACTACTTGGTAGGTCACTTGCTTGCACTGGTATGACTTTAATTGTTGCCGTTTACTTTTGAGAAGTGACGTCTTGCTCCATTATAACATATGCTCCGTATGGCTACACTTCTGTAATAGTAAAACGGGTCTGACCAGTATCTCATTTGTTGATTCTGCGGGTAGGGACTTTGCTGTGGTGGTATCTTCTGAAAGTTTCCAGCTTCCGAATTATTCCTCAGCTAAATCCCGTATGATTTCTCCAGTTGGGATTGTATGCGTCTCCCATTGGAGCAGCATTAACTGCAGCAACCTGCTCCTACTTCTGTTGGAATGGTCAGTATTCCATTCCCATAGCAATTCCCGCTACAGTGAAGTACTTGGCATACTTCACAGATTTGATACATAGACTGAACGTTCTTCCTTGTTGAAAGGCATTAATTTAACTGTTATCAGTAGCTATTAATGCCTTCAACTGCCCATCAGAGGAAGCGTTAGTTGTGGTAACTAGTGGACAACCCTTTATCACTTATCAAGACATTGGCACTCTGAATCTGGAAAACAACTTCTCACAGAATCCGCACATGACTTTAACATCATTAGTAGGTAATGCCTGTGGTTCAGGCCATTTTGAAAGTGTTCTACAACTACTATGATGTACTTGTAGCCAAAAGGAAGAAAGGAAAAGGATTCAATGAATACCCCAGATATCAAAAGATTGCAACACTTTGTGTACCTTGTTGGGGTAGATGATCTCTGAAGGATGTGTTACCTGTTATTTGGCAAGCATCGCAGGACTGTATCAAGGATACAGAATTCTTGAATATTGTGGACCAATAAGATCCTGCTTTCAACACTTTCTGGACAATGTTGATAGCAGTCAATTGGTCTCCCGTAGATTTTTTATGGCAATGCTCCAGAATCTTGGGGTCTTCGCCTTCCGAGACACATCTTCTGATCAATTACTCTGCAATAATTTGAAATAGAAAAACGGATCTCCCTAGTAGTAATATTCCAAATCAACAAAGAATTTCTTCTTTTGCTGATAAGTCATATCACTTGGGAATAATTAGCAACTAGATAATTAGTAATATCGGTAAACCACGGAGGAGAATCATTACTCATAGCAAACAATGAAAATAAATTCTCGTTCAGAAATTTATCAGATACTACTGTCTCGTCAATAGCCTCTAACTCAAGGTTTTCTAATCTAGACCAATGGTTTGCTTTCTAGATTTTCAGCCCTTTTTCTTTATCCCATCTTTCTATATCAAATTCAATAAAACTCAATTAATCAATCTTGGTTTAGCGTCAGTTTTTTGAACATATATCTCAGAGTAGAGTAATGAGGGTATAATATTGTTTAGACTAGGTATGATATGAATAATGTCTAATCATGCCTTTGTCCTAAATAATTCTTACTGCATAATTACTAACATCAATTCAAAAAGCAATTTCCAATCAAGTGATGTCAAAATGGGTACAGTAATAAATAGTTCCTTTAATTTGTTTAAAAAGATATCATGCAATTATCAGCAAAAACAAAAGGAACATCCTTTCTCAATAGAATAGTCAAAAGTCTGGCTATTAAGGAAAAATTATTTCATAACTTGTCCTAATAAAGCCGGCATGACTCTAAGAAAATTCTAAAATGGAATTTCTTCCCAATAAAAATCTAAGCCAAAATTTTACAACTCAGAAGAAAATATTTTTCTCCTCACTTCCATACTTTTGTTTTTTCGAAAATTAAAAAAAAACAAACACAAAAACTGTAAACACAAAAAATTTATTTCTTTTATCTTCTGGAAAATAGTAATTTTCAGAAAGTTTTATAGAAGAAAAGAAAAGAAAAGATTAAATTAAAATTTTTTAAATTTTTAAAATTTTAAAATTTTTAAAATTTTTGATTTTTTTTTTCAAAAGCAATGTAAATTTCCTTAATACGACTTTATATTAATTTTCTAAAGTTTGATTATCCTAAATATCTTAATTTCAGATAATATCTAAAATTAATTAGTTATGATAACCCTATATTTCAGAAATTGATTGTCTAACTAGCATAAAATAAGTGTTAGGTCTAAGGTATATATTACTATCGTTACCTATCACAAGCTTCTAGAATTGTGGCCAATAATCTTAAATTCATTATGATATTTCCCCGGCAACGGCGCCAAAAATCTGATGGGTTTCCGACTGATATACTAAAATAGGTGTTATTTTACCCTATGTTGATTATGAGTAATTAAGGACTTAGATTAACTAATTGTCACATTTAGTCTCTATACTGTCACTTAATCAATCAAAACCTAAGGCAGAGTACCTATCGTGTAGCTAGTCTGTTGGAAAGTGTCTACGATTTTAATTAATTATCGTACTCCCAGGGAAGTGGTAACGACTTAGTAGTAACTATCCTCTTACCCTAACTCTTATCTTATGATCCAGTTATGCAATCATTCATCAAAATCTTTGATGAGAGGGTGATTCATTCTCCTCTAGGTTTAAGTCTATGTAAGCCTAAAAAGTGTTTTACAGATAATGTTCTGATTTTATGTTATACTGTTCCTACATGTTGATTGACCTATCTTCGAGTATTTTAGATATATCTTGGTCTAGATTGCAATTATGTACTGAGTCTAAAGGTGTACCACATCTGAGTTACCTGATAAACCGCCCTACCTTAATGACGACCCTACTCACGGTTCGAGCTAAAGGCATCCATGAAAGTCCTATGTCACTTAGGAGATCATGCTGCTCGCCCTAACGCCGGCATAAACACACAAACTCAGCCTACTTAGACTACTTTAACAAACATGGTGATCTATAGGTTATTTCATCTAATATGGTAGACATTAATGCTTTCCGACGGGAAAGTCCTAAATTAATGCCTGTTAAACTAAAAAGGTTATGATTAGACCGTGGTTAGGAATTGTCTATAACCATTCATCTAGTTTAAAAGAAACTACAGCAGACATGCAGTCATAATGATAGTTAAGCTGGTGACCATTTCCGGAAAAACATAAAATACTTCAACATGCATAACACATATTCATATAATCAAAGTTCAATATTCATAATACATATTTGGACGAACACAGTACAGACATATAAAGAGAGGGACAAGGGGACCGATGCCATAAAGAATTCACCCTTTACATAGTCCACTAATGGAGCAACTATTTGTATATGTTGGACTGCTCGACCCGACTCTGCTCGACAGAACCTTCGGAGGACGCTTCCTCAGCCTAGTAGTTGTGCTTTACCTTAATACCCAACTTAAGCACAACCCTTTTGACTAACTCTTCTAACGCCTAGTGCCCTCTTAGGATCTCCTAACGAAATCCCAGGTATTCTATAAATACTGAAAACTAACCTATCTAGTTGTATTCTAGGATCTGAGATAGACTCTCAGAAACGAAGAACACGAGACACTCTCTAAAACTATGAATAAACCTATACTAAAACCTGAAATCACTAAGTAACTTGTATACTATGGAAAATTGTATACTTGAAGTCACTAAATGACTCAGATCGAGTGGAGAGGAATGATTTCAATTGAGGAATGTCTGTGGTATTTATAGTAGGGGAACTGGGTGAATTTCTCTCAAAATTTCGATGTGGGACTTTGACCAGGCATCTGGGACACCCGTCCTGGATCTGGGACGCCCGTCCCAGCCTGTTGACCAGGTCAGGATGCCCGTCCTAGGTTCTGGACACCCATCCCGACTTCCAAACTTCTAAAATCACGTTTTTACCCCGAAATTTGCCATTTTCTTGTACTTTTCACCTGACACTTCCAAAATCACAAAAACTATGAAATTGAGTTAATAACAATCAATTAAGAACTATTTAACACCAATTTCACCCTAAATTGTGCCTAAAAACATGCTAAAAATTTGATATGATTTATGCATATCATGAACCTATGACAGGAGATCTTTTTACGATACGATTTGTCGATTGTCATTTTGATGAATCAATATTCTCGGGATTAGGTGAAGAAAAAGAAAAATAGCTTGGTAAAATATTGCATGGAATACTTTGCAATATTTTGATACTCCTACAAATCAGTGTGAACTTGAAGTTCAAAAGATAATATATTTTTAAAGTATAGCAAATCAACTGCCAAATGCATTTACTAACCTAAAGAGAGTGACTAAATCACATGTACCAACTAAAAATGCTCCTATGTAGATTGATGTCCCAGAAGGACAATCTGTATATGAAATAGCAAATAAGTCTATAGCACGCTAGAAGCGTGGATGGCTAATTAGTTCAAAAGATAAAAAATCTCATAAAAAAGGGAGCAAATGTTAATAATGAACCCGAGCTTAATACTCCAGATGAGTCAAGAAACATAATAAATGAAATAACTCGAGAAGAAGTTCAGGTATCTAAAGATATTGAAAATATCGAAAAAATAGATAATGATGATATCTAAATAAATTATGTCTCAACGGGAAAACGATTGAACCGAGAAGAAACTATCGATAGTGTTTTTGTATATAATGTAGCATCGACTATTATAAATGAAAATGATTATAATGAGCCTACATCTGTTGATGAATGTCGACATAGAAGTGATTGGTTGAAATGAAGAGATGCAAATCTAGCAGAATTAAACTCACTTGCAAAACGTGAAGTTTTTAGACTCATAGCCTGAACACCTGAAGATGTCATACATGTAAGGTATAAATGGGTATTTGTACAGAAAAAATTGAGAAAAATGAAATTGTGAGATATAAAGCACATCTTGTTGTACAAGGTTTTTCTCAAAGACCAGGAATTGACTATGAGGTCACTTATTCTCCAATGATGGATGCAATTACTTTTTGTTATCTCCTTAGTCTGGCAGCTAATGAGAAACTTGATATTCGTCTTATGGATGTAGTTACAGTCTATTTATGTGACTCCCTTGATAGTGATATCTATATGAAAATTACTGAAGGATTTAAAATCTGAAGCATATAAATCAGATTCTTGAGACTTATATTCAATAAAATTACAAAGATCTCTTTGTATGATTTAAAAGAGTCTAGAAGAATATGATACAATCATCTTAGTGAATATTTATTGAAAGAAAGTTATCAAAATAACCAAACTTGTCCATGTGTATTTATTAAGAAAGAAAATTTAGGGTTTGCTATAATAGTTGTATATGTTGATGATTTAAATATTATTGGAACCCCTGAAGAAATTTTAAAAGCAATAGATTCTTTGAAGAAAGAATTTGAGATGAAAGATCTCGAAAAAATAAAGTTTTGTCTCGACCTGTAGATCTAGCGTTTAAAAGATAAAACTAAATTTTTTATTCATCAATCAAATTATACTGAGAATTCTCAAAAGATTTCACATGGATAAGGTACATCCTTTGAGTATCCCGATGGTTGTTTAATCACTTGATGTGAAAAAGGAGATTTTTCGACCTTGTGAGGACAATGAAGAAGTTCTTGGTCCTGAAGTACCATATCTTAGTGCAATATGTGTACTAATGTATCTTGTTAATAATACAAGACTTGATATAGCTTATGTTGTTAATCTGTTAGCAAGGTTTAGTTCATGTCCACTAGAAGATATTACAATGGAATTAAACATGTCTTTCGATACCTTCGAGGTACAATTGATATGGTTATTATATCTCTATAGTTCTAAACCATAATTTATTGGTTACTTGTCTGATCCACATAAAGTTAGATTTCAAATAGGCTATGTTTTTTCCTTGTGGAGGAATTGTTGTTTTATGGCGTTCTACAAAGCAAACATTAGCTGCTACTTCTTCGAATCACACAGAAATTATAGCAATCCATGAAGCATGTCGTGACTGTTGGGCCCGGATATACCCACAAGATTGGGATTCCACCACTCAACTCCACTTAGTATGATATTGTCCGCTTTGGGCTTAAGCCCTCACGGTTTTATACTTGGGCAACTTCCCAAAAGGCCTCATACTAATGGAGTTAGTGGAACTCTTATATGCTAGTCACCAATAGCATTATTTTCAGATGTGGGACATGGGTTGACACCCCAACAATCCTCCCCTCAAACCAAGGACCACATACCCGTGTCCTCCCCTAGGGGGGATAACCATCTTGCATTCATCGCAAGGTACTAAACTCTCATCTTGCATCCTCTGCAAGGCATCCACATCTGGCAAGCAAGCCCACTAGCCTTTGGCTATGATACCACTTGTTGGGCTCGGATATACCCACAAGATTGGGCTTCCACCACTCAACTCCACTTAGTATGATATTGTCCGCTTTGGGCCTAAGCCCTCACGATTTTATACTTGGGCAACTTCCCAAAAGGCCTTATACTAATGGAGTTAGTGGAACTCTTATATGCTAGTCACCAATAGCATTATCTTCAGATGTGGGACATGGATTGACACCCCAACAATCCTCCCCTCAAACCAAGGACCACATACCCGTGTCCTCCCCTAGGGGGGATAACCATCTTGCATTCATCGCAAGGTACTAAACTCTCATCTTGCATCCTCTGCAAGGTATCCACATCTAGCAAGCAGGCCCACTAGCCTTTGGCTCTGATACCACTTGTTGGGCCCGGATATACCCACAAGATTGGGCTTCCACCACTCAACTCCACTTAGTATGATATTGTCCGCTTTGGGCCTAAGCCCTCACGGTTTTATACTTGGGCAACTTCCCAAAAGGCCTCATACTAATGGAGTTAGTGAAACTCTTATATGCTAGTCACCAATAGCATTATCTTCAGATGTGGGACATGGGTTGACACCCTAACAGTGAATGTGTTTGGTTAAGATCCATGTCTCAACACATCTGAGAGACATGTAATTATCTTCAAACAAAGAACTTTCAACAATAATTTATGAAGATAACACCGCATGTATAGCTCAATTACATAAAGGATATATCAGCACAAGACATATTTCACCAAAAAAATTCTTTATGCATGATCTTTAGAAAAATTGTGATATTGTTATATAACAGATCTGTTCAAGTGATAATTTGGCAGACTTGTTCACAAAAACATTACCAACTTCAACATTTAAAAGACTGGTCCATAATATTGGAAGGCGCTGGTACAAAGATATTAGGTAATGATCAGGGGAGTATACAAGGAACGATGTACTCTTTTTCCTTCACTAAGTTTTTTTTCCTACTGAGTTTTTCTCTAATAAGATTTTAATCAGACATATTCATTGTACAATGGACATCCAAAATGGGAATTTTATAAATCATATTATTTTTGTACATCCATAATTTTGTAATCTCCCACTACTTCTACTACCTCCATATAACCTCCATGAAATTTAGTTTGTAACATATTTATACATTTATATTTGTATGTATATGTATGTAGGTTACCCATATTTATCCCAATAAATATGAGATAATTTGTATGTTATTATACTAGTTTGATTTCTCTAACTTTTAGTCTTGTTTTATTATTATTTTAGTTAGGGTAAACTATCCCAGATGCACTTCTTAGACGTCAAAATTCAGTTTTTGCACCTCAAAAAGTTTTTGCACTTCAAACTTTTTTTGCACTTATAGTGCTATTCACGTTTCAAAACGTCCCACCACATGCACCTCTGTTAAGTCAAATCGTTAGTGACTCAATTTTGCCGTTAGTCAATATTCTTCTACTATTGGGTACTATTACGGGCAAGGGTGTTTATGTCCAACCCACACAAAATTTTTTCGCGGTTTTTTTATTTATTTTTCCCCAATGTCGTTTTACCTTTTCCATTTTCATTTTCCATCCCATTCGACTCATCTTCTGTTTGAAAATTTGAAACGTTTTCTTCTTGTTCAAAGAACCCAACGCAAGCAATACTGATGTTTGCCCCAAAAATCTGTCCAAAACTTGTTCATTTTGCTGAAATTGTGTGTGCGGCTTCAGAAACTTCATCAAGGGCAAATGAAATTTTATATACCCATCTCTTTTCAAACTTGATTTTTAGTTTGAAGTTGTCTTTGAAATGACTCAAAGGTACAATGAGTGGGTAATAAGGCGAAGCAAGAACAACTACATTGATCGTTACGCGCTCTATGGTAAAGATTCAAATTTTTTTCATATTGTCGAGCAAAAGTTTGAATTTCCAGTTCATGTTTTGTGAAAAATTATTTCTTTCTTATTTTTCTGTACTGTGAATAAGTGTTGAAATTGATATTTTGTTATGTGATTAAGTATTTTAATGGAGGTTTTGTGCTGCATTTTAGTGTATTAATGGACTTTTGTTGTGTTCTTTATGCTGCATGCATGAGGGTTTTTACTGTAGTGGGATAAAAAATGGAGTGTTAATTATGTACTTAATGTTTAATTGGAGTGTTGAGTCTGAACGTGAATGTTATGTTTGTATTCAACATGCACATTCTGATGATGATAATTTACTTCTAAATTGAAGTTTTGTTATGTGATTAACTGTTTTAATGAAGGT
Organism: Asclepias syriaca; assembly: GCA_027405835.1. Classification (NCBI taxonomy): domain Eukaryota; kingdom Viridiplantae; phylum Streptophyta; class Magnoliopsida; order Gentianales; family Apocynaceae; genus Asclepias; species Asclepias syriaca. The sequence goes on from CM049924.1 coordinate 10,726,666, forward strand.
TTTGTAGTGTGTTTTAGTGTATTATTAGATTTTTGTAGCGTTCTTCATGCTATAAAATGAGGGTTTTTAATGTGCATAGATACAAAATGAAGTGTTAATTTTGTACTTGGTGTTTAATTAGAGTGTTAAGTCTGAACATGAATGTTATGTTTGTATTCAACTTGCAGATTCTGATGATGATAATTTTACATTAAAATTCTATTTTGATGGTATATTTTGGGAGGAGAACAGGTATAGGAACTATAAGGATGAGACTTGGAAGTATGTGGATTATTGTGTGAAGGATAAGATGAGTACGTTGGAGATTAATTTGATGCTAAAACTTTTGAAAAGAGATAAAGATTGTATGATTTACTGCTACCTAGAACCAATTGGGGATTTTAAAACAAGGCTCAAGTTAGTTACTAAGGATGAGGATATAGTGGTCATGTGTGAATGGATACCTAGGTTTAAGGTCATAGAATTTTACACAGATGTAAGAGACAGAGAAACTATAGTTCAGTTTTGAAAAGACAGTCTGAGTTCATAATTAAAAAACATAAGAGCACTATTGTGATTCAGGAGCTTGAAGGGCAAACCTCATGTAAGACCTTTGTGAAAACACGAAAGAGGAAAGTCAATGTAAGGAAACCTCTGTTATTGGAATGGAAAAGGGATGATAATGATGTTCAGACTGAAGTTGAGCCTACTGATGAATCTGCTGAAGCAATGGATGATGTTGACGATGTTGCTCACCCTACAATGTCCACTGGTGTGCACAATGATGCTCATGAACCGGCTGATGAATTTGCCAAAGAACCTACTCATGAACCAGCTCATGAACTTGCTCACGAACAATCACTCAACACAGATGAACCTGCACAAACCACAGATGATTATAGTGTTGATGAACCTGTAATAAACACAGTAAGTGAACGTGGCACTGAAAATGATTTACCACAAGTACCTGGTAATGCTTACAATGATGTGGATTGGAAAGCTTTGGTTGAAGATGTAATGACACAGTAGAGGACCCATGAGTAATAACACAAGAAAACCAAGATGATGCTCAAGCACCTGCTGAAAATGTTGAGGTGCAGGAGGGTATTGTTAATGATGATGCTAATGATGGTCATAGTGATGACAGTGATGATGATAATGATGTTGGATATGAAGATGAACACTTAACTAATCATGATCATGATGATGATGCTGATGATGATGATGATGATGATGATGATGATGATGATGCTGCTGATGATGGTCATATGTTTGACAGAACTACTGAACAAACTACAGAAGGAGGATTAGAAACAGAGCATAATTGGGAGAATGAAAATGAGGATGAGTATGTTGAGGACATTGATGACACTGTTATGGTAGACAATCTACAAAGTTGTAATGATGAGTCAGATAGTGACAGAGATGAACTACGACGTAGGTATGTATACTTTGAATTTGAAAAGAATATGGAAAGACCAACGTTTGAACTCGAGATGAGATTTACTGGGAAGACTGAGTTCCAAGATGCAGTCAAAAATTACTACATTAATGAAGGAAAAGTATGTAAGTTTAGGCCTTCATAGCCCATGAGAGTAAGGGTTGTCTACAGAACAAAGGAATGCAAGTGGTTCATTTTTTCTTCTGTTGAACATTTGACCAATACCAATGATTTGGTAGTGAAGACAATGAACTTGACACACAATAATTGTAATCATCAATGGAAAAACAAGTTCATTACAGCTAAGTGGGTTGCAAGTCAGTATGTGGAAAGAATAATGGGTAGTCCAAGTATGCCTGCAACTTTGATAAGGCAAAACATTGATGAGGAATACAAGGTAGAGATGTCAAGGACAACAGCTTACAATGCAAAGAGAATAACTCAGAAGTTGATAATTGGGGATATTTTTTAGCAGTACAAACGACTGTGGGACTACTGGGCTGAGTTACTTCGGACTCACCCAGGTTCCACGGCAGAAATAGAACATGAAAATTTTAGGGAAGAGGGTAGACAACCTCGGTTTAAGAGGTTGTACATTTGTCTGCATCCGTTGAAGAAGGGTTTTCTAGACCACTGTAGACCCTTCATAGGGGTAGATAGCTGCCACCTTAGAGGTTATAAAGGTCAACTCCTTACAGCTGTTGGGATGGATGGTAACAATAGGTGGTGGCCCATTGCATGGGCAGTTGTCAAGAAAGAAGCAACTAAGCAATGGAGATAGTTCTTCAACTTATTAGCATCTGACTTGGAAATTGAAGGTCACCAAGGTTTTGGATACACCTTCATTTCAGATAGACAAAAGGTATATTTGTTTTTTTAAAGTTTCCAAGCACAAAATAATAATATGATTCTAAGACTTTATTTCTTTTAACTGATTTTGTAGGGATTAGATGCTGCACTGGCGGATGTGTTGCCTATGTGTGAACATAGGTACTGTGTTCAACACATGTACAACAACTTCAAGAAGGAACACCGATGAAAGATTCTCAAGGATATGTTGTGGAAGATTGCAACAAGTACAAACTGACAGCTGTATGAAAGAGCATTGAGGGAGTTGGAGATGTATGATGAAGAAGCTTGGAGACGGATTGTTAATGGACTAAAACCGGAGCATTGGGTGAAGGATTTTTTTCCCAAATATGTAAGGTCAAATATGTTGTGCAACAATTTATGTGAATCATTTAATGCTTTCATATTAGAGGCTAGGAAGAAACCAATTATTTCCATGATGGAGAGCATTAGGGTATCATTGATGGAGATGATAGTTAGGAGGAGAAATAAGATGAGAAGAGAACCGAGGGGTAGTGTGTGCCCAATGATTAGAAGCAAAATTGAGGAGTCTATGATTTTTTTCAAGATCTTGGAAACCAATTTGGAATGTTCGTCATGGTTTCCAAGTCATGTGACCAAATGAGCAGCAGTTTGTAGTTGATCTACAAAAAGATTGGTGTAGTTGTGAGTATTGGTCTTTAACGGGAGTCCCTTGTGTTCATTCCATAGCATCATTGCATAAAAAAGGGTTAGATCCTCATCACAAAATCGATAGTTGTTACAAGGTAGACACGTACGTGACTTTGTATGATAACTTGCTTATGCCAATCAACGGCAAGGATATGTGGCCTACAGGTGGGGTGTTTTGCTTCACCCCTCCTATTTCATACAAATAACCTAGAAGGCCAAAAAAGGCAAGGAAGAGGCAGATTGTTGAAAACCAGGACATAAGAAGAATAAGGAAGAGGTTTATAGTTACTTGTAGACATTGTAAGGAGGTTGGGCGCAACAGAAGAAGCTGTCCTCAACTACGGAATGAGAATTCCCAACCTCAAGAACAAAAAAGGAAAAGGAGAAGAGTTGTAAGTTTCATACCTATTACTTATATGTGGTAATGATTCTATTCTATTTGTTTTTTTAATCTCACCTAGTTCTCTTTGGTGATGTTCATGCACAGGATGAACAAGTTGGTCCTTCCACTACTACTGAAGAACCAAATCAAGCACGCGTTGAACCTGCTGCTACACCTGCTGAAGAACCTGGTCAAGCATATGTGCTATTGAACCTACTATTGAGCCTGCTGATACATCTGCTACTGTTGCACTTGTACATGACCAAGAAGAAATAAATCTTGTTAGATCTGAAAGTAGAATAAATGTTGATTTGGAAAATGTTGAAACAATTGCTGCTGATAGTGGATTTGGTAATGGAAGAGGGAGGGGAAGAGCAAGAGGGAGGGGAAGAGGAAGAGGAAGAGGGAGAGGGAGGGAAAGAGGAAGAGGGAGAAGAGGAAGAGGAAGAGGGAAAAGCATTGGGAGAAGGTAAGTTTGATGTATAGTAGGGAACATGTGAACAAGTATTGTATTATATCGATGTTGTTGTTGTGTGAGGGAACCTTTAGTGGGGACTATGTTTTGTCTTTATGTCAGTTGCTTTGTTGACTAGTTGTAATGGAATTGGAGTTGTTGCAATTGTACATATTTTGGAAAATGTTAAATGAGTGCACTTGTATATGTTTTGGAAAATGTATTGATTATTGCATTAAATGAGTGAACTAACATACATGAGTACATTTACTTCTACAATAATTGTACATCTACTTCTACAACAATTGTACATTTATTTTCACCAGCTACCACTTACATGAAACACAACAAAACATTCCTAATTTTAACTACCAAAAATACATTTCAAATACCAGTTACATAAAACACATCAAAACACCTAATTTTAATTTCTATGTAAATGTTTCAGATCCTTTGCACTAACACTACAATCCACCAAAAATACCATTGTAAATATGCATAAACTCCAGCTCAACACCGTCAGTACACCAAAAACCCAACAACAACAGTGCAATCTTTCACTCTATTTCTTAATAACCCCATTTCTTGATCTCATCCTATAATTCTTGTCATTTAATTTGACAATTGCTACCTTTTGTTCTTCAATTTCTTCTTCCATTACACGAATTCGTCGAAGCAATCGATCATTTGCACATTTCTGGATCTATCAATTCAAAAAAAAAACCCTGCATCTTTTACCATCTTCCTGTGTGAGCAATTGTAACCCATTACTTCAAACAAACCATATCCATATCAGATAGAAAATCATTTCAAATCTTACCTCTTCACCGGCACAGATGACAAATCGCCTTGAAGGATTTCTCTCCGTCCAAGATGTCTTCAATACACTTCGGATTCCGCACTTACACACTGGTAATAATGGACTATTGTTCATGGGTATTCTTTATTTGGATTCAATCTACTACTTCCATTACCCTTCTCGTTCTCGTCGGCCGATAGAAACAAATAGGCAAGTTCCAAATTTTTTTTATTTGAGAAACAAATGGCTGGAAATTTTACCCTTTTTAAAGTTGTTGAGATAGAAAACGACAATGGAAATTGTAAAAAGACATTGGGAAAAAAAGCGCAAAAAAATTTTGTGCGGGTTAAACAAAAATACCCCTGCCCGTAATAGTGCGAAAATTGTTGATTAACGGCAAAATTAAGTCACTCACAGTTTAACTTAATAGATGTACATGTAATGGAACGTTTTGAAACGTAAATGGCAGTGCAAAAAAATTTTGAGGTGCAAAAACTGAATTTTGATATCTAAAAAATGCATTTGAGATACTTTACCCTTGTAATTATTTTATAATATCAATCCTTTTTTTTTTCTTTTAACTTTAAAATTTTTATTTTTATTTTCAAAATGTTTTTAAACGTTTTGTTTTTGAAAAATGTTTTAAACCTTCAAAACTATCAATTTTTATTTTCTCATTACCATCTTCATTCCTTTTTTTCTTCAAAAGTTTTTTCTACTTTTTGAAAATATTTTAATTCGTTTTTTCCCTTCTATTTTAAATTTTAAATTTTTATTATTAAAACTATTAATTTTATTTGTTTACCATCTTCCTTTTTTCTCAAAAAAAAATTTTTATCTTTAAATTTAAAAAATTTTATTTTATCTTTTGTTTTTGTAATTTCTTTTTACCCTCTCTTATTTTTAAAAATATTTTTAATTTAAAAACTATCAAAATTTATTTTCTCATTACTTCCTCCTCAATCTTTTCCCTTCAAAATATTTTTTAACTTTCTATTTTCAAAAAATATTTTTTAATCTCTCATTTTTCTTTCTATTTTAAGATTTTTTAAATCTTTTTTTAAATTTATCAAAATTTCATTTCCTTTTTCTTTTATCAATTTTTATTTTAAGTTTCTATTTTTCAAAAATATTTTCAATCCTCTATTTTCCTTCAACTTTAAAATTTTTATTTCTATTCTCAAAACTATCACGTTTTATTTTCTCATTTTCATCCTTTTAATTTTCAAAATTTTTTTAGAAAAAATCTGTTTTTAAAAAATGTTTTCAACCTTCAAAACTATCAAAAAAAATTTCAAAAGCCTTTTTTAAACTTTCTATTTTGAACAAATATTTTTATTCATTTTTTTAATTTCTATTATAAATTTTTTTATTTTATTTAAAACTATGATTATAATTATTTTTTTACCATCTTCTTCATTTTAATAAATAATTTAGGTGCTTTGAATTTTTATAAATTATAATCATAAATTTGAACTCTCTATCTAGTGGGCGCAAATACTATGGGCGCAAATACTAAAATGGAATTCATAAATTTTTTTATCGCGCAGTTATTTAATAAATATACAATTTTCATTTTATTTTCCTTTTGGGCTTTTAATTTTATTTTCTCCCATTTCCAAGGGACGCTTTTCTTTTCTATTTTTATTATTAAAAAAAAAAAAAAAAAAGCGAAGGAAGCCTGCTTTCTTAGCGGCTTATTTTTTGGAAATTTTCTGATTACAACCTCAGCCACCATTAAAATGCGGTACCTCGATTCATTTTCTCTTCAAATGAGATATATGGATTGCAAAATTTCTGAAGCACCAATTGCAAATTGTTTCCGGGTAATTTATAAAACCAATCAAATATCTTCTTCAAGGAAGAGTATCATCTTGATTCTGGTTTTGGGAATGCATTTTCAGAGTTTAGGAGATGATCTGTCCATGTCATTATTATATTCTCATTCTGATCAGCTTAAAGAGCCCATCCCTGCTGTGTAACGTATCCTGAGAAAAGAGGTATGTCCGATTCCGATTGAGCGCCATAATGCCCGATAAAGATGCAAAACATTCACTGCTACGATACGACGACAGATTTGGGGATTCCTCTTCAAATCAGAAAAATACAAGTAAGATAAACCGGGAATATGCATGTTGCGATGCCCTAGTACCTAATATTCTTTTGCAAGACCAAAATAACAAGGGTGGGAACAAGAACAAGGAACACCATAATCCTAAACTTGATGATGAACCTCCGAGGAAAGTTGATTTCTATCATGTTTTCTTGTTTTTGGCGGCCTATATTGGTTTGGGAGGTCTGTGTTCCTTTCTGGTTAGGCATCAGATTAAGGGCAAGAAAACAATTGAAATTTTCGATGCTATTTATTTCTGTGTTGTCACGATGACTACTCTAGGATATGGGGATCTGGTTCCTGATAGCAATTTAGCAAAGTTCCTTTCCTGTGTACTTGTGTTTGTTGGCATGGCACTTGTTGGTTTTACTCTTAGTAGAGCTGCAGATGTTATATTAGAAAAGCAAGAGGTCCATTTGGTTAAAGCTATGCACGCTCAAAAGAAACTTGATCAGGCTGAAATTCTCAAAGAGGTTGAAGTCTACGGACTCGGATATAAATTTGTTACATCCTTGAGTCTTCTTCTTTTTCTTATGCTTCTTGGTGTGGTTTTTCTGAATCAAATTGAGAATTTGAATCTCGTGGACTCCTTCTATTGTGTTTGTGCTACTGTTACAAGTTTGGGATATGGAGACAAGAGCTTTTCAACGGAATTAGGTCGAATATTTGCTTCTCTTTGGATATTGATAAGTACTCTCTGTCTAGCGCAGACCATTTACAATCTTGTTGATTTCGCCACTGATAGGAGGAGAAGGTCTTTGGTCAAACGGGTTATTTCTAGGAAATTTACAGTGAAAGATCTTGAAGCTGCTGATCTTGATCATGATAAAGTAGTTAGGTGATTAATCTCATTGATATTCTAAGATTTTCAACCTTAATTCACTTGTTTTTAGATTTCCTCTCCACTGATCATATACATATATGTTTTTATATTACAGTGCTGCAGAATTCATTGTTTACAAACTTAAAGAGATGGGGAAGATAAGCAATGATGATATTACACTGGTAATGGAGTGCTTTAAGCAACTAGATGTTGATCATTCAGGAACACTGACTGAAGCGGATCTGCTAGCCTCGAGATCATCTAGATCATCTAAATCATAGGCCCGATAACTAACTTTAAGTACGCTGCTCAGTTTATCTCTTTCTTCTCGTAAGTCAGAATTCATTTCAATTTCTTTGTTTACTGCATGTAATAAATAGTTCTTATTCAATTTTGTCTAGGATGAATACATTTGATTGTCTGGTCAATTTGTCTTGTGTGGTAGTTCCCTGATTGATGATCTCTTTTTTCCCATAGCAGATGAGTACCATATATTTGAAAAGAATCATGAAGCCCTAAGAATATATATGTAAACAAGTTTTTTTTTTTTTTTTTTTTTTTTTTTCTTGTTTCATTTCTAATTCATAGATTCATTCATAGTTTGCAGGAAATAGAAACTCAACTAGTACATGTATAGTAGAACCATGCAGTAATATGAAACAGAAGTACAATAGTGGTGGATGTAATTGTAGAACAATCAAGTCCTTTCAAGTTTTTCAGTAGCCCTCCAGAATTTCTGGACTTCCTGCAACAAAGTCTAGGAGCCCTTGACCATCTCCATCGCCATAGGAACCAGTGGTTGATTGGTTGAACACTGCCATCGCCACCAATAATAAAGTGGTAGATAAGAGAAGTGGCCAAAAATAATAGAGAATAATAACTGCATCAGGCGCCATGGTAGCAAAGATTTTCATAATTAGTGATGCAGCGATCAGACCAGCAATGTGATACTTGTACTGCAAAAGCTTGACAGAGATTTCCATGTGGTTCATCTCCCTGTTAAATTTCGTGAATTGCAGCTTTCAGGAAATCTTTCTTTCTGGCCTTTTTAATGTTGGTTGCATTCTTCTTTCTCGTAAATATTCTTTGTTTAGCTTGCTTATCTATCTTTGCAGAAACCTTGTTTGCAAACCATAAATACTTGTTTCTCATATTTTATGTTTTTCTGAATCCATTGAGAATTAATATCCTTTTCCCCACTAAGAAGATTTTCTACCTCTCAGCCTATGGTGTTCTGTATTTGATGGGCTTATATATGTATATTATATATATTTCACTGGATTTTGCATATGAGGAGGAGGACGGCTTGTAGGTCTAACAAAGTATTCTCTTTATTTCTAGTGAACATATGCAGGGGGAGTCAAAATATTGTCAAGAGAATGACATTATAGCATATACCATTTGATGTTCCCATGCATGCAGAGAAAGAAAAAGACATTTCTTTAGATTTCAGTTGAAGATTGTATACATGTTCTCATTTATATTGGATGATCACGCATGTTAACAAATTAGAAGTCAATGCCATGTCTTTTTTATCCAATATCTGAAATCAGTGCTCCTGCAAGTAGTGCCATATTTTAACAATTAGACCTTTTTTTCCTTCTTTTTAATTTTTTTTTGTTTTTTATGGAACAAACTGTCCATTATATATAAATGAGTATGTTCCAAAAACAAGTTTGACAAGAAAAGGAGGTGAATATAGAACTCCTTTCATATTTATAATACATCTAGAGATGAACCCAGTATTTTCCAAAGCAGATGAGAAATTTTGTAGGGGCAAATTAGTAATTTTATACAATATCTTATCCCGCAGGAAAAGTATGGTGGAGTTGCTTTATAGTTTATCCCTCAAAATATTTTATGAATTGCTTTCCCTCCGAGCCAAGTTTTCTAGGGGAAGGCATTTGGTTGTGAAAGTTAGGAAGCCATCTGCTTTTCTTTGAGAAATGCGTATTCTATACCTAAATAGTTAATGAATTTACCGAAATGGTATTAAATATATCTATCTATTATATATGATTTACAAGTTTTTTTGTTTTTTTTCTTTTACTTTCAACTAATACTTAATATTATTTAGTTATATTTTTTTACTATTTATGTTATTAGTATTATTATAATAAAATTCAACTTTTAAGAGATTTTTATTTATTTATTTAATAACTGTTTACTTATATTTTTTAATGTTAATTTTTAAGAATAATTAGTGAGTTTGGTCCAAACAAATTTAGCTTTGGTAAATTTAATTCTAAAATATATTTTTTTAACTTTTAAAGTCTCAAACGTTTTTTTTTAAGTAAACAATAAAATCATTTTCGATAGATTCTATAAAAAATCTTAAAAATTTAACGATTTTTTGTCTTTAATTTAATTAAAAATAAAGAAAAAAAATTATACATGTGAAATTAAAAAAAAAAAAAAAAAATATTTAAACAAAGAAATACAAATTTTCTTATATATATATATATATAATATATATTTCTTCCTATTTAAAATTTTAAAATAAAAAATTTATTAAAATAGTGAGAATATAAAAAATCTATAGTCAATCTTCTTATTCTCGGACTATATGTGATAAGCATATTAAAAAAATTTAATTGAAAAATTTTAATTGTTAATTTATGTGCTATAAATTCTTATTAATTTACATTCTATGAACTAATAATAATGATATATACATTGTAAATAAATAAAGATTAGTTCAATATTCTTGAATTTGATGAATTTAAACAAAATATGATGTTGATGCAATCCACATCAATAGAGAATAATCACCTTAGTTCAACATTATCCAATGAAGTAAAAGCAAAAATAAAAAAAAAAATTAATTTAGTTGATAAAATTAAGATTGAAAAACAAAGGAATGAGGTTGAGATTGAGATTAGAAAGAAAGAGGGAAATGTTGAAAGAATAATTGAGTATGTTAGTGATGAAAAATTTGAATGGTTATTATAATAAGAATATGGTGTACAAATGAAACTTGAAAATGTTGTAAATTAAAAGGAAGATGAAAATAATGTAGACATGTGGACAGAAAATGAAGATTAGTTGTAGAAGAAGAAGAAGATTGACGACCGACTTTTAATATTCTCATTGATAAATGTTTTTATTTTTTGAATTTTAAATAAGGGAATATTTTTAAAAAATTAAAAAATATGAGAACATTTTTATTTCTTTGTTTAAATAATTTTTTATTATTTTTTTTATTTTTTTATTTTCACACGTAATGATTTTTTATGTTTGTCTTTAATTAACTAAAGACAAAAAAATCATTAAATTTTTAAAAATTTTGATAGAATTTGTCCAAAAGGATGTTATTGTTCATTTGAAAAACAATTTAAGACCTTAAAAATCCAAACTCACAAATTATTCTAATTTCTAATTATTTAATTATTTATTATTATTATTTAAAATTTGATGTATTTTTAATTTTATAACGTCTCTCCCTCACGAGCCTTTTGAAATTATTATAACTATGTTTTATTAATAGTAACTATTTTTTATCAAGAGACGGATGGTAATTGGTAAATATCCTCATTCAGGTCTATAACGAAAGTCGGAATTTTTTTTTTAAAAAAATATTAACTATTTTATTTTATTATTATGATTTTTTATTATTTAAATTCAATTATCTATTTTTTTACATGTAAAAGATTTTTTTCTCATAGTAATTATACTTAATTCTTGATTTTTTTATTATTTAATTTTTTCTAACCTTTTAATTTTGAAATTAATATTTTAAATTTTAATTAATTTATTATTTATTTCTACAACTTTTAAACCATTATCTTTAATAAAAAAATAAAAAATAAAACTCTAATAAAAAAAATTTCAATTATTTTTACACATTAATTTCTCAAAATCTCAAAAAAACAAAAAACAAATTTCGAAACTTCTTTAAAAAATGATGGTTTAATAAGTTATGAAATTATTTGAATTGATTGTTTTATTATAATTAATAATAAACATTGTGTCAGTTGATTTTAGAAATATGCATTTTTAATTTGTGCAGTAACTACAATTAATGTATTTAATTATTAATTCTTTTAAATTTTATTTTTTTTATTTTTTAAAAAAATATATGTAAGTTCATATAAATTATTAAAATTTTATATAACTATTCAACTAGGATATTATTTACTAATTTATAATATTAATTTAATAATTTGCACAAATTTATATTATTTATATATTTATAAAAGTAGTCAAAAGAATTGTTTAGATAGTAAATATTCTTATTTATGGCTAAAATATTATAAGTTTAATATATGGTTTAGATGAAAAAATCTGCGCATAAGTTTTATGAAATATATATATATATATATATATATATAATTTGTAAAGTAATATATATAATTTTAATAGATAAAAATTTTGTATTTTCTATTTTAAAACAAATATATATTTCAAATTGACTTTTTGAACTTGAAATGTACCACTAGTTTATTTATTTATATTTATAGTATTAGTACCAACTATTTAAGGTCAGTAAATTGTTTTTTCTGATATTTTCTCAAATAAAAATTGAATCATGTTATAATTCTTTTTTTTTTTTTTGCCAAACCATAATTTATATATATTAATATATATATATATATATATATATATATTATATATATATATCGTATTAATTATTAAAAAAAGATAAATTAACTGAAAAAAATGTAAATTTTTTTTTTAAAAGTAAATTATTTCTAATTTTTACTATATCTTAAATTTATGATCTCTCAATTATAAAAATAATAGTAGTTACTATCCAAGTAACATTTTAACAAATTATTTCTTATTAATTATATATATATATATATCAAAAAATAATTAACTCATTTAATCATAATTTTTTTTCAAAAAAGTAATTTGGTTTATAATATAATAAGCTATTATCTTTCAATAATAATCATAATAATAAGCTATTATTACTTTGAAAAACAGTAAAATAATATGTGTCCACAAGTTATCGTAATCCTGGAAAAATCGGAAGCATCCAGAAATGGATTTAAAATGCCATCTAATTTAAATACACGATTTTTTGCATAACTTGAATTTCAAGTAAAAATATCACGTTGAAAAGCTTTGGAACAACAATGTTGCTTAAAAGATCAACAACTCTTAGGAATTGCAGGAACTTATTGGATCAATTTCCTCAAAAATCATCATGGAAAAATTAGAAAGTGTAACTTAACAATTGGTTGCCGTTGATATTATTCAAATTAGCAAAGTAACAAAATAAAGTACAAATTCCTCCCCAAAAAAAGAACATACCCAGTAATAAGTTATATTTAATGATCCTAACAATGTGATTATAAAAAAAAAAAAAAAGGTAAACTATTTTAGTTGCACTTTTTAGATATGAGAATCTAACTTTTTCACCTCAAAAATGTTTTGCACTTATAGTGTCATTGAAGTTTCAAAATGTCCCACTACATCCACCTCTATTAAGTAAAACTGTTAAATCTTTAATTTTGCCCTTATGCAAATTTTTTTCACTATTTAGTACTGTTCCAATTAGGAGTATTTTTGTCTAATTTTTCTTAATTTTTTTTTCAATTTTCTTAATTTTTCTCTCTCTCCTTCTTCTTCATCGTTTCTCTCTCTTGTAACTTTATTTTTTTCTCTCTCTCCTTTTTCTTCCTTCTTTTTCTCTCTTTTTCTTCCTCCTTTCTCTCTCATTTTTCTTCCTCTTTTCTCCCTCTTCCTCCTTTCTAAAGAAATATCCAATTGCGAGCAATGACTCCACGATCATGAAACTGCAAAAAAAGAGATGACGAAATTTGAAAACGATCTCAACCGTCAAAATCATGATCGCACTTTCACTCGTGAATTACTTAGTATATTCGAACAACAGTAGATTGTGAACAGAGATTTAATCCAGAAGTCCTTCATCGATCAATCTATTATCACTTGTAGAGAATTTATCTATTTAAACAAGGAGGATTCATTTAGAATTAATGTGAAAGGTTTATTGAGCAAAGAGGCAGTTCCAGAAGAAAATGGAGAAAACTTTTCCACCTGAATTGGAATTGTTGTTTGCCATACCAAGACGCTTTGATTTTTTAGGTTAGTAAGAAAGTAATTGGTAGCAAATTGAGCTACAAAATTGTTGAATTGAAAGCCCTAATTGAAGATCTCCTTGTCGTTAACACCTTGAGTTTGAAGAGAATTACCATTATTTGCGGCAATAATTTTCCCCTTTAATTTCCATCTCTTTTTTCACCTTTTCAATCATACCCTCAACTAAATTACTTTTGACGCACATCCAATGAGTACTGGCTCCATTTGGTTTTGGTTGCCGGGTATGTCCACGAAGAACGATGTACCTTTTGTTCGGTCATTTTTCTTCATAAATATAAATAGGTTCTTGTCGTCTTTAATGTGGATTTATCGGAGTATTTGAAGTCTCTGGATATGAAGAAGCCATTAATAGGAACATAAAATAATATATATATATATATATATATATATATATAAAAGAAGAGAGAAAGGAGGAAGAGAGAGAAAAGAGGGAGAAAAGAGGAAGAAAAAAGAGAGAAAAAAAAAGTCATCGGAGAGAAAAAGAAGGAAGAGAGAGAAAAGAGGAAGAAGGAGAGAGAAAAAGAAATTAAAGAAAAAAAAATTGCATTTTATTTTGGACAGGTTAGACAAAATATCCCTGACTGAAATAGTGAAAAATGTTAACTAAAGACAAAATTAAAGTCTTAACGGTTTGACTTAACAGAAGTGCATCCTATTAGACTTTTTAAAACTTCAATAGTACTATAAGTGTAAAATAATTTTTAAGATGCAAAAATTAAATTTTAAGATTTAACAAGTGCAACTCAAATAGTTTACCCTTATAAAAATACTAACATTTTATTGTTGTTTTTGTTCATTCGAGAAAGAGTTTCTTGAAGCATTTTATTTTATATATACACGTGTGTATATATATATATATATATATATATATATATATATATATATATATATATATATATTTCTTCTCTTCCTTCTCCTTTGTTTTATTTATTTTTTATTTAATTTACTTGAGTTGAAAATTTTGGTATTTAATTATTTAATTTGTATTTTATTTATTTTATTTACGTTTGTGGATAAAGTTTTCAGTGTTGGATTTATTTATGTATTTACGGCTATAATAATTTTATTAAACTCAATTAAGATGATCTAATAATATTTTAATGAGTTAATATGTATTACATAAAAGTATGAGTCTATACATGTAGATACCCTTATTCCTAGTTTGTAATGAGTTAGTTAGGGATAATATATATTTATTGATTATAGTCCCCTAGGAGAGTATTGTGAGTTATTATTCTATATCCCGTATAGAACAGAACTAAAAAAACTCCAATAAATCTCATGAAAGACTATGATCTTTGATACAGGTTACGAACACAAGTGTCTTTTAGGATTCATAAAAAATTGTTGCTGATACCGGATAAAATTAAGTATGCTTTGACAATTAAATTTTATCATAGTTCTTAATCATTTGACATACTGTTCATAACTGATTATGTTAAGGATATTATATCTTTTGTATAAGTGGTATCAGAATTCTATATATTAGATTATTAAGAATTTTGACTAATTAATAATTTTATAGTTAAAAAATTAAACTTTTTAAATTTATTTAATTAAGAACTCAAAAAAAAAAAAAAGTTACACCTTTATTAATATTAGAATGCAGTTTATAAGTCACTTTATAAACTGATGATTGAGTTTTACGAATTAAATTTTGATTTTTTGTTTACGGAAAAATAAAAAGTGTAATTTTTAAGGATATTTTATGTTATATATATATATATATATATATATAATAGGTTTGTTTTAATGTTTTTAATTTTTTTGGATTCATGTTTCCAGTAACAAATGATAATAATTTTATTATTATTAAAATCAATATTTGAATTTAATTGAATTTTATATTATATATAATATAAAATTCAATTAAATTCAAATACTGATTTTAAAATACTTATATTTTGAATTAATTTATTAGAACTTAACTGTTATCAAAGTGACCTATTTTTATCTAAGTTAGTTAATTTAAAGTACAATGATTGTTTATGTGTTTAATTTTTCATGTCAATAATAATTGGCTCAAAGGAAAGTTATTATTTGGCAGAAATTTTAAAACATATTGCGATAATAAATACGTAACCATTATTTGGTTTTTCTATCTGAATAATTAGTCGGTCTATACAAAGACTTTTTGTTTGACAGAAATTTATTATCAATATTTGATTATTGCTTTGA
The DNA here is from genome assembly GCA_027405835.1 of Asclepias syriaca. Classification (NCBI taxonomy): domain Eukaryota; kingdom Viridiplantae; phylum Streptophyta; class Magnoliopsida; order Gentianales; family Apocynaceae; genus Asclepias; species Asclepias syriaca. The sequence goes on from CM049924.1 coordinate 10,742,425, forward strand.
GAGGACCACTTACAAATTGTTATTTCTGTTCAAAGACTAAATATTAATGTTGCGCTAGGTATCTTGTGATGAGATTTACTTATTTCACTATTGTTTGAATTATTTGGTTATTTTTGTTATTTTTGCTTTTTTATTTGAGCTTTTTTATTTGAGCTTGATAATTTATTCTTATTTTGTTCTCTATTCACTTAATAGTGTAACATCAATATTTGCCTACATTAATGCACTACTAGTATTGAATGGTACTAACTTTAAGTTTTAGAAAGAAAATGTTATGATCGTTCTTGGTTGCATTGATTTTGATCTTGCTTTTCGAATTGAACAACTACACAAAATTACATATTCCAGTTCCTCTTGAAGAAAGGAGGAATTGGAAAAAGTGGGAGCACTTAAATCACGTGAGTCTTTTGGTCATGAAACGTGTCAATCTAAAACTCAGAGACACTATGACTAATCAAAATGATGCCAACTAGTTCCTTGAAGAACTTGAAGAGCATTTTACAAAAAAAAAAAAAACGAAATGGCTGAAACAAGTACACTATTATAGAATCTTGTTTTTATGAGGTGTAAAGGTAATGGAAATATAAGGAAATATATAATGGAAATGTCTCATTTTGCCTCAAAGTTGAAGGCACTAAAGTTAGAGCTTTCTGATGAACTACTTGTGCATTTGATATTAATCTCTCTTCCATCACAATTTAATCATTTTAAGCTCGGTTTAATGAGCTCTTAATGAGAAGTGGACTCTTAATGAGCTCATTTCTCATTGTGTTCAAGAGGAGGAGAGATTAAAGCATGATAAGGTTGAAAGTGCTAATTTGGCATTAACTTATAAGAATAAAAGAAAAAAAAAAAGAATCCTTATGAAATTGTGGGCTCTAGACCAGAAAAGAAGCAAGAAAAGGTAAAAAAAGGATAATTATTTACTTGTTTCATTTGTAGAAAGACTTCTAATATGAAGAAAGATTGCACTAAATATCACTTTTGGTCTTTAAAGAAAGGTACATTCATTTCTTTTGTGTGTTCAAAAGTTAATTTAATTTCAATACCTTGATACATTTGGTAGTTACATTTTGGTGCTATTACTCACATAAGTGTGTCAATGCAGGCTGCCTGAACTACCAAAAATCAAATGAAGGAGAACAATTCATATATGTTGGTGATGGTAAAGAAGTTGAAGTTACGGCAATAGGGACTTTTAGGTTATTTTTAGAGAATGGAAATTTTTTTAATTTAAAAGACATTTCTGTTGTACCATCTTTTAGACATAATTTTGTTTCTATTTCTTTATTGGACAAATTTGGTTATTCTTGTTCTTTTGGAAATGGAAAGTTTAGTCTTTTTCTTAATTATGAAATTATTGGTTCTGGTTCTCTATCATGTTATGATAACCTATGTTTATTGCATATAGTTGGTTCATCTAATGAATCGTTGCCTGTTGCTATCAAAGGTACTAAAAGAAAATTAACTGATGATAATTCTGCTTTATTATGGCATAAGCATTTGGAACATATATCTAAACAAAGAATTGAAAGGCTTATGAAAGATAGAATTCTTGATGCACTTGATTTGTTAAATTTTAAAATATGTATTGAGTGTATCAAAGAAAAGCAGACAAATAAAAGGAGATTAAGTGCTGAAAGATCTAAAGACGTCTTAGAACTAATTCATACGGATATATGTGGACCTTTTCCAACACCTGTTTGAAATGGTCAAAGATATTTTATATTGTTCATAGACGATTCTTCAGGTTATGGGTATCTTTATCTCATTATGAGAAGTTTGAGGCTCTAAACATGTTCAAAATTTTTAAGGCTGAAGTTGAAAATCAACTTGGGAAAAGAATTAAGAATGTCAGATTTGACGGTGGTGGTGAGTACTATGGTAGATTCGACGGCTCAAGTGAACAATGTAAAGGGTCATTTGCCAAATTCTTAGAGGAATGTGGTATTGTTCCACAATACACCATGCCATGATGTCCTGACATGAATGGTTTTGCTGAAAAAAGGAATAGAATTTCATGAAAAATATCCAAAAATTGGGTTACTTCTTCAACTTTCATCCAATCATGACTATTAGGAACATTACAAAAATAATGATAAATATCATGATAACGAGAGAAAGCATCCTTAACTTCTAAAGCAGCTGCCAACATCAAATATGTTCCATTCCATCTAGTAGGACAATCCAAAATTAACATTTTACAAGACAATTGAAGTTGTTTCACAATTTTAGCAAATTCATTAATTTGAGACTCAGAATTCTCTAAGTACTTTATACCATCCCTATAATACCCTAGTTTTATTTTTGGGGCTTTATATATTATTTAAATATTGTGAGGACTCAATAATAAATAATTATAAGTTAGATATAAGTGTAATTATAAATATAAGCATAAGCATGATTATTAGGTTTTTACTAGGGTTTTCTTTTATCCCTTCCAGAACACAATAGCCGTCAGTGGCCAGGTTTTCTGAATACCGAGAAGTTGATGAAAGAAGTAAGTAGTTTTTAGTGTTTTTTATTATTAGGATCGTAAGATTAAGATATTAGTTATGAATTTAGTTTTAAAATTCGTATTATGGATTTTTGGTAGAGTCCGAAGGGAATTTAGGAGCGGATATTTGAGTTAATCGAAAGTATCGGAAAGTATGCCAAGAGCTCAATCGAGGTAGGTGGACTATCCCTCTCCGTTGCTTTTATCTATAGTATGGATAATTTTTTTAAGTATTGAATTTGAAGGTCATGATATGTAAAAAGGCTTGTTTGATTAATTGTTATCTGCCTAGTGGAATTTTGAAAGTTTAAGACCGTGAAATTAATCTTTGATTCTTAAAATTTTTAAGTATATATATATATATATATATTTCCTTATTCTTTTTTTATATATATATATATATATATATATATATTTTTATACCGCCAAGAATTCAGAAAATTATTGTGATTATATTTTCTTATTCTTTTTATTATATATATATTTTTTTTTATACCGCCAAGAATTCAGAAAATTATTGTGATTATATTTTCTTATTCTTTTTATATATATATATATATTTGATACCGCCAAGAATTCAAAAAATTACTGTGATTATATTTCCTTATTCTTTTTATTATATATATATATATATATATATATATATATATCTATTTGATACTGCCGAGAATTCAGAGATGGCCCAGATTATATTTCCTAACTCTTTTTATTATATAAAAATATTGATTAAATATTATATATATATTTAAATTATGTTTTGAGTTTCAAGCTATTATCACTTTAAAATAAAGAATATTTTTCTCATTTTCAACATTTTAAAATATTTTTAGAATGTGTATTTACATTGAAGTTTTATAGAAGTAAATTATATGTAATTCTTATATTTGATTTTATTGGGGATTAAGTGATGGGTAGCAATGGGAGGAACATGTTTCACCCTTTATAAGATTTTGTATTGGCATGGATAAAAAAGCCACCCAGATATAAAATACAAGTAAGGCCCTTATCTAACGGGTATAAAGTTAGGAACTAATATCAGTTAACACTCATTCGCGAAACATTCATATTATTCCCCCAATAGTTAAAGAAAAGACAAGAAAGTAAAAGAAAAGAAAAATGAAAGATATTGATTGAATGATGGTGTTACATTGTTTGCTCAATGTTTTATTTACCATTTAATTTATGTTTTGTTTTAAAGATAAATGTATGGTAAATTATTATTATTATTATTTAAAAATATTTATATTATTTTTCTTTTAATTGAAAAATTATTTTAAAAGGAGGAGAGATGTTCTGCCTACTGAGTATTTTATACTCACCCCCTATGTTTTCCCACTTTACATATGACAGGGAAGTTATAGGGTTAGAGGATGATTACTGGACAGATGATTTTGAATAAGAGTTTGGAGTAAAGTCTTTAGTTGTTTTTGTTTAGAATAAACTTCTTGTTGTTTTTTTGGAAACTTGAATTTTTTTTTTGAGTTGAAGTTTTATTATTGAAGAAAGAAATTGAGGATGATATTTTATAGATTATTTAAGTTAATAATTTTACTGTTTGTTGTTGGATAATTGAAAGTTAGTGACTTTACATTTTTTGGAGAAATCTAGGGAGTGTAGCTGTGTCATATTCTTGAATTTGGGAATTTAATTCACGAACATGGCTTGGATTCGGTGCGTGACAATCTCGAACAACATCAACTATGCTTCCAATTTCACCAAGTCCATCTTGAACAAGTAAATTCAAAATATGAGCACAAGATCTAACATGAAATAACTTTCCGTCAATTGACAAACTTTTCCTCAATAAAAGATCATTTTTCAATCTTCGAATACAAACATCATTGTATGACGCATTATCAACAGTAATAGAAGCCAATTTATTTTCAATTCCCAATCAAGCAGTCATTTACTAAGTGCATTGGCAACAATAACACCCATATGTGGACGTGGAATATTTTTAAAACCCAATACACATTTTTGTAATACCCAATTAGAATAAAAAAAATGCCCAGTGACAACCATGTATTGAATACTTTGTCTACTTTTCCACAAATCAGTAGTGATATTAATCTAATCAACCTTATGTAATAATGTCTTCACCTTTTTCTTTTCTTGATCATAAACTGACATACAATCTTGTTGCACACAATGACGATTAATTTTTTTTTATAAAATGGAGAAACAACTTTCATAAACTTATTGAACAAAACATGTTCCATCATAAAACAAAATTGGATACTCGTGAACTAATACTATATGTGCAACAAGTTCCCTAAATTTAGCATGATCATATGTAAAGTTGTTAATAGAACTGTTGCGTTGTGTGTGTGTGTCACAATTTGTAAAGACAAGAAAATGAAGTAAATCAACGCAATCTTAAAAAATGCAAGTATACACCGATCAACAAGTAATATATGTACCTAAGTACAAGATTATCGATCCCACAGGGACTACGGATGCCAATTACAAATGCAAATACGATTGTACAATTGGTTATCAAAAGAATAAAGAATAATGAATAATGGACAGAGATTGATCTAATGCTTCGGCAACGCTAATGCTACGGTTAAAGTTAAACTAGCAGTTAAGGGTTAACCTACTGGAAATAACCACAAGAGTACTACAGGTAATACAATATTGCGGCATTCATGCCTAAAATGTAAGTACAAACCAGAGATGAATCTAAACATACAGAACATGCTTTCAGTTTTTAGATCAATGCTACAACAATCTGATTTTAGCCAGATTACTTGACTTACTAGTTTAGAGCCCTGATAACATCTTCTCATGGAGTACGAAGTACCGTGGTCTAAAGCAACACTAATCAGGGAATTTGGTCATGTCCCCTGCAGTATTGAGCGCACGGTCATGCTACTCAAGCTAATGCCACTTAATTATCTTGTCAACTAGCTCCCTTTTGGTTAGAATGATAGATATTAGTTCGATGTATAAACTGGACAGTCGTAACCGCAATTTACACTAAGTCTTTTTAAGTAATTAAATGAGTAAATCAAGCATGCCCCATACAAGCATTAATCATAAAAACAGAGAACAATGCTACAACATATTCATCATTGTATTCAAGACAGTGTAAACAACATGTTCATACTTAACTAAGCCACAACAACTTCATGTTATAAATACACATTTAGTACTGGGAATAACGAAATCCAGGAATTAAAGTAATGGAATAAAATGCTCCTATGGCCATAGTGAGTAATTCTATTACAAAATAAGTTTAATTAATCATTAAATTCGCCTCCAACTCATACCCGAAATTCAAGTAAGAGTTTATACAAGACAAAGAACAAAATGAGGAAATGGGTAGAGAATTACTCGGGTCTGAGATCACCCTACTGCCTAAATCGGTCTAATCAAGATTGCCCACTATTATTCCTCCTCTAATTGATGTCGCAACTTCTCTTCTGCTCAGCTGATGAATCCTTAGCAAGTCACCCTGTTTCCTCTTGGGTTTTTCCCTAAACAAAATTAATCTACACTAAAAAGAATACTAAACACTACTATCGATTTTCTCTTGTGCTCTCTAAAAATGAATAAAACTAATCTCTTTCTCCCTTCCCTTTTCTCTCGGTTTCTTGAAGTATATATAGTCTCTCTCCTTGCTCCCAAAATCCAGCTTGATTCCGCAAGTTGTCCAGAATTCTTGAATTTTCTTTTAATATCCAGTAATTAAAATGTGAATAATCCAAAAATTATTTTCAACTGCCTACTGATTTCTTTGTCTTTTTCCTCCTTGCTGCAGGATTCTCCCGAGTACTAAGTTGCAGTTGCCACATATTTTAATTAAAATATATCTTAATAATTTCTGAAAATAACTGAAAAATAAATTGGTCAATTAATTCCTTCATCTCATTCCCCTTTTTACCCGTGTCACAATAAATCAATTTTAATCAAATCCCAAATAATAATTAGATAAATTCAATTCGTAACAAAAATTGGAAATTACTTCAATTAAATTGATTTATTGATATTAAAACCATATTCTTCGTAAAAAGGGAGAGAATAACAACTAGACGCATTTTAACTCTGATTTAAGCATAAATTCAGTCATTTAATAGCAAAATGTGGGCAAAGCTTATGTGAATAAGTCTATTATTTTAGAGTTATCACACCCCAAACTTAAACCATTGCTCGTCCCGAGCAATGCTGCAGCAAGGCAAAGAAAAAAATGAAATGCGTACACCCACTAGAGAATTTGGCTTAGCAGTTTTAGCTAAACTTGGGACTAGTGATTTTAGAGAAAAATTTAAAATCCAAGTAAGCATCATGTTCCATCTTTCTTTAAATAGCAAAATATTAACCAACCCAAGCTCAAATTTGTTTTACTCCAGTGTGTATATATAGTCCAGCCTTTCAAAAACTTTTTTTCATTCATGAATCAGCAATTGATAATCCTAAGATTCATTTTGCATTGTCAGAATTCAATTTATCATACCACTCTCCACTAATGTAGCAAACTCACTAACAAAGATCAAAGAGGTCTTACTTTGGTTGTAATGTTGGCTGGGGCTTAAGGCATGATAAATATCGGTAAAAAGTAGGCTTGAATTTAGTCCCAATCTGCCTTGAACACACTTAATGCAAGTATTTTTCACATTTTTCTCCTGTTGAGGATCTACCCTATTCTTTATCTTTGCTCCAGCAAAGAGTTCATCATTTTGTCACACTTTCGATAGGTATCCTCAATAATGAGCTTTGCTCTTTTTTTCTTCATTTCTTTTTCACCTCTGGGTTCAGAGAGTTTTCTTTTCTTTTTGAAGCATTTAAATACATAAACCCTCATCACCCATAACATTCTTTTACTGCCATCGATCTAGGATGCTGCAACATTGTGCTACAATATTTCTATGCTTATTTTCAGAAATTCTTCTCTTTTCCTTTTCTCTTTTTTCCCGCACCCCCAAACTTATTTTCAGAAGTATTCTAAGCAAACTGAGATTAAGTGTATAGGAGGCAAAGAAAGGATACATGCAAATATTTTGGGAAAAGTGGCTAGTTGTTCAATATGGGTGTCAAGAAATAGGCTAAGCTCAACTTGGTTTACTAGGGGAAATAATGCGTCAAGGTTAGGCTAGAAAAGCTCAAAAAGTTTCAAGAATATGCCTCAATCATTTCAGTGTTATTGAATTCACTATAATTTCGCCTCAAGGGGTATTATAAATGAACCTAAAAATTCTATTTCTTCATACCAAGCTAATTCTTTTTTATGAACAAAAAAATTATCTAAGTCAAGACTATTGTGCAAAAGATGGGAGTAAAAAGAATTATCACTTAGTGTCAACTAATATCTATATATTTTCAAAACAAATTGGCACATGGCATACAAGAATTTGTTTTAGCCTTAAGAGATCATCATCAATCGGGTTCCCAAGGTTAACCATAATCCTGCTCAAGCCAATTATCCAATGAAACACATTCACTTGCTATCTCATTCATGCTAACAGTTCTCTATGCTAAAGCCATTCATCCAATGAAACACATCCATACAAGAATTGCTAAAGCATAATTCTAGCAGTTTTCAACACAAATTTAGCAGAATAATTCTATTAGAGAGAAAACATTCAGTTAAAGGATAATGACAAAGATTTCGGCCAGGGGACACCCTCCCCCAAACTTGAGGAGAAGCAATGTCCCCATTGCGCAAAAGAACAGTAGCTAAACCAAGCAGCAAGATAATTCAAACAGTGAAGAAAAGAAAAGAAAACTAATTGTTCGAGCCTGCTCAGCAGGTTAATTAAGAGAGTACCAATAGTACAACAAAAAAGAAATGAGTTTAGAGAGAAAGAACCACTCCCAATGTGTCGGGAGTGCCTTAAACAATAATGTCGTCCTCGTCCATAGTGTGCGGCCCCTCGGGCAAAAGTTGGTGAGGAAACGTTGGCCAGGACAATGATCGGAAATGGGCAGCATCGCGGTCTCTGGCATATTGCCAGTACAACTGTTGTTGTTCGTGCAGTTGTGCCAAGGTAATTGTTGGAGCATCCACCGGGGCATCTGCTGGAGCATCTGCTGTGGTCGAGGATGGTGTAAATAGAGTCTAGGTGGATGGTGTCTGGGAACTGTCCTTCGGAGGATGTGGTGATGCAGTGGGGAGGATTCTGCTCAAATCGTACGCAGAGATGGTCCCCTACGAATAAAAATTGATGTCCTCCATGGCCACCATAACTCCAGCGGCCCTGCAAAGTAAACAAATCAAAGCGGGAAAAAACATTTCCCCACTTTTTTTATTAGTGCATGCCCTAATCTGTTCACAAACTATTTTTCCAACATTAATCGAGCGGCCTTTGACAATTCAGGCCAGCAAGACAATACGTTCCACATTTAAAGAAGAGGTGTGCCCCGTGGGTATTAAAGAGTGTCTGATGAAGTAAAACCAGACTTTTGCTTCGGGGGTTAAGAATTCTCAGCAGTAGGTTTTGTTTCCTTGTTTGGACATTGACCATTGCGTTCCCAGGACTGTTACTTCCTGTAACAGTTTGTCACATGTCTCATCAGTGAGATTGGCGAGAAAGGAGAAGAAGTCATCGGTGTCGTCATTGTAGTTGTTCAAATCAAACAGCTGGTGATTGCTCTAGGGTTTAACGATACATGCCTTTCCCTTACGAAGACCGAATACACGTTGTTTGGCCACAGGTTGGCATAGAACTCTCGGACTATAGAGGGGTCCAGTTCAGTGCATTGATTCAAGAGGTTTTCCCAACCTAGGAGGTAGATCGCGTCACGACATTCTGTGGAAAGGGGATAGGGTGACTCCCCGTCCATTAAAAATCTGAGGTCGAACAAGTACTGCTTCTCTGCGTACAATTCTTGGAATCTCGATTCTGCGTCCATCGAAGCAAAACGTTCCTTGGTACAATTCTAGGTGACTTGCTTAGTGCGCGACATCTAAATAATAAGTGTTAGACGAAAGCCAGGCCGCTAAACACACCACAGACAGCCGTAGCCACATAGAAATAGGCACAGCAAGCATGACTGATATGGATTTTAAATTTAACGAAGGCATCTATAACTCAACACAACATAGCAAGATAGGAAAACAATATTTCTGCTCTGATAAAAACCCTCATTTTCTAACAGAAATTATTTACCCAAAAGCATACTTCAAAAAAAATAAGTATAGGAATATTAGATGTAACCCTAGTTTTCAAATAAACTTTTAAATCAGATTCTTTCAACCAGTCGCCGAAGCACAACCTGAAAATACTCTTCAGTTTTATCAAAATGCTATTTCTCCCACAAAAAGAAAACATAGAATCGAGAGCATACCTTTTGTCCTTATCGTTCTCAAGCGTTGTTCCGAAAATTGTTTTCTTTGTGTACCTTTTGTTCTCGGTAGTTGTAGAAAAATGGGAGAGTTTGAGTCGCAATGGGAGTTATTTGGAAGAAGAAGAGTGTAACCGTAGCAGTTTACAAAAATTTCTAACTCCCAACAGAGATGTTAAAAAATGAATGGTTCTCTTTGTCTCTTCGGTTTCCCAATCCATTTTTCCCTTATCTGTGTTTAAACCAAAAAAATTAATGAATGCCTTACCTTCCCTGAGGTACTGACTGTCTCAGAAATGTCTTGTCCGTAGTCTGAGAAAGTGCCTTTATTCCTGACACGCCTTCTTCCCAAGTCTGACACTGCTCCTCTGCCCGAGACTCATAATGAGGGTTGACTCTTTCACACAACCAATCTGCCTCATAACTGCACTGTTCCCTGGTGTTAATACTCAAAGATACATACAAACAGTTGTGTAAGTAATACCCCAGAAATAGAAACGATAAAAAAAACAACAAAAAAAAGAAGGAACAGTGGTCGGGTACCAGAAATATCTGACCACTTACAGAAATACCAAAAAGGAAATAAACACACTTACGGAAATAAAAGCAGAAAGAAAATAAAACAAAAATGTAAAGTGTTCACTTGGAATTTTGTGCATGTGTTGGGTCTGCCTAATAAAGGTGCGAAATTTTGCTCGAGATCACCGTCCTTGTAAAGTTTTAATCTGTGCCCGTTAACCTTGAATTTGACACCATTTTTGCCTGCGACCAAGACCACTCCATACGGGTATACCTGTTCAACCGTGAATGGCCCTGTCCATCTTGATTTTAACTTTCCAGGAAATAATTTTAACCTTGAATTAAATATGAGAACTTGTTGTCCAATTTCAAAGTTTCTTGCTTGGATGTGTTTGTCATGCAACCTTTTAGGTTTTTCTTTGTACAATATGAGAACTTGTTGTCCAATTTCAAAGTTTCTTGCTTGGATGTGTTTATCATGCAACCTTTTAGTTTTTTCTTTGTACAATTTGGAATTTTCGTAAGAAAATAATCTCAGTTCATCAAATTTTGAAAGTTGCAGCATTCTCTTGTCTCTGGCGGCATTCATGTCCAAATTAAGTTGATGCAATGCCCAATATGCCTTATGCTCTAATTCCACTGGTAGATGGCAAGCTTTCCCGAAAACAAGTCTATAAGGAGACATTCCAATTGAGGTCTTGAAAGCTATTCTATAAGCCCATAGAGCATCATCTAACCTTTTTTACCAATCTTTTCTGTTAGGATTAACCGCCTTCTCAAGTATACTTTTAATGATCTGATTGGACAATTCCACTTGCCCGTTGGTTTGAGGATGATAGGGTAGAGCAACTCTGTGACGAACATTATATTTGGCTAACATAACACTTAGCCACTTGTTGACAAAGTGTGATCCTTCATCATTAATAATTGCTCTTGGAGTTCCAAATCGTGTGAAAATATTTTTCCTTAGAAAGTTCATCACTACTTTGGAATCATTAGTGGGGAATTCTGTTGCTTCCACCTACTTTGATACATAGTCCACTGCCATTAAGATGTATGACTTTCCGAAAGAAGGGGGAATGGGTCCCATGAAGTCGATACCCCATACATAAAAAAGTTCAACTTCCAAAATACTAGTAAGGGGCATTTCTTTTCTTCGTGAGAGATTTCCTACCCTTTGGCAGCGGTCACATTTTGCCACAAACTCATAACAGTCCTTAAATAATGAAGGCCAAAAGAAACCGGATTGTAGTACCTTTGCTGCAGTTCTTGACCCTCCAAAATGTCCTCCACAAAGCGAGTTGTGACATGGAAACATAATATCCTCAATTTCATCATCATTAACACATCTTCGAATCATTTGGTCTGCACAATGTTTGAACAAAAAGGGTTCCTCCCAAAAATAACTCTTTACATCATGGAGGAACTTCTTCCTTTCTTGATACGAGAAATCCGGCAGCATTTCACCACTGGCCAAATAATTTGCAAAGTCAGCATACCATGGCACTTTCATATCTACTTGAATTTCCAGCAGTTGTTCATTTGGAAAATGTTCATTAATGGGGATTTGAAATCCCTCTAAGGTGGAGGCCATTCAAGGTTGGTCTGCCCCGACATCAGTGGCAGAGTTGAGATCCTTCTTGGGATTGGCCAATTACTATCAGAGATTCATTGGTGGGTATGCAAGTGTGGCAAGCCCTTTGACCGACCTCTTGAAGAAGGGAGTAAGTTGGATGTGGAGTGAGGAGTGTGTGGAGGCATTCCAGAAGCTCAAGAGGGCAATTGTGACTGCCCCTGTGCTACAGTTGCCTAATTTTGAGGTGCCCTTCAAAGTGCACATTGATGCATCTGATCGTGGGATCGAGGGAGTATTGATGCAAGAACAACACCCATTGGCATTCGAGAGCTATAAGATGAAGGATTGTGAGCAGCGTTATTCTGTCGATGAGAAGCAGATGACGGCTGTGATTCACTGCCTAACGGTTTGGAGGCACTATTTGTTGGGATCGTCTTTCACTGTGGTGATAGATAATGTGGTGAATATGTATCTTAAGACACAAAAGAAGTTGTCCGCAAAGCAAGCTCGATGGCAAGAGTTCTTAGCAGAATTTGACTTTGAGTGGGTGCATAGGGCGGGCAAAGCAAACGTGGTGGAAGATGCATTGAGTAGGCGGACTGAGTGCATGACACTGTCAGTAGTTTCGATTGTGGAATCAGACTTTGTGGCAAAAATATGTGAGTATGCACCTAATGACATTGTTTATCAGAAACTAATATCTTTAGTGCAGGATGGCACTGTGAGAAGGCATTGGCTCGATGATGGCATGTTGTATGCCAAAGGTGGACGAGCCTATGTCCCTAGTGGAGAGTTGAGAAGGATGTTTCTTAAGGAAGCACATGATTTGTTGTGGGCTGGTCATCCTGGTATTGAAATAACTCGTTCTTTGTTGGCAAGAAGATTCTTTTGGCCAAGGATGGAGGATGACATTGAAGCGTACGTCCATACGTGTTTGGTGTGTCAACAAGACAAGGTTGAGAGGTGAAGGGAACCTAATTTGTTACAACCTCTTCTTATTCCCGAGGGACCATGGAAGAGTATTTCGATGGATTTCATCTCTGGATTACCTAAAGTGAATGATTTGACTTCTTTTTTTGTAATAGTTGATATATTTTCAAAATATGTTGTATTTGCCGCTGCCCCATCATCTTGTCCAGCTGATGTTGCAGCTGAGTTGTTTTTCAAACATGTTGTAAAGTACTTTGGTGTACCAAAGGACATAGTTAGTGACAGGGATGCCAGGTTTACTAGTAGATTTTGGGTGGCATTGTTTAGATTGTTGGAGGATCACATTGCTGACTATTGGAAGCAGCAAAGATCTACGAGGACGTCGATGGCTTAAGTTGGGGAGGTATGTGAGCCCCTTTGTCCCGATGGTGCGGGGTAGCTCCGGCAGTGGCTGTGCAAGTGTGCAAGCAGCAAGTAATTTAGGGTTTGACTATGTGTCCCCTTATATAGAGGATTGGTGTGCGTGGGCCGATGCAACAGACCGAGAATGTTGGGAACCCTAAAGGTGCCCTAGTGGCATGGGTCGTGGCCTATGGGATGACTCTAAATCTTACCCATCCCTAGATGGCTATAAATAGGGGTAGATGGACAAGGGAGAAGGAGGCAGTCGAGTAGAGAGAGAAGAGGCAGCCAGAGAGATAGAGTAATAGAGGGTAGCATAGATAGACTAGGGTTGTTGTGTGGCTACACAACTTTGTGCATAGTTGTGAATCCGTTGTAATTCCTTACTATTGAATGATATAGAAAGGTTGGACGAATTGCCTATAATTATTGTTGGTCAACATGTTTGCCTATAATATTGTAATCCCTTTACTTGTGATATTTGCCCGCTGTGTGTGTACTTGCGCTTGCGCCCGTACCACGCACAAGTTGAGTTGAGTGTCGTGAACACTGGTGGCTGTACCAGGAAGAAGCACTTCATGACACTTACCATCCCAACAACTCCTTCTTAACTATTTAACATAATTGTAATGCATATTTGTTTATGAAGATGAAATGATTGTTGTTGATGTATGGTTAAATTTTTTAAAAAAATACGATCAAATATTAAAATTGTAATAATAATATTTATATAATTTTTAATTTTTGTTTGAATTTATATAACAAACAATAAATAATAAAATATGAAAAGGATAATAATATTTTATGTTTTTTATTTTTTTAACACCTGTATTTTTTATAGTTAATTTTTATTTTTAACTATTTAAAATTTTTTTATTATATAAAACCATTTAAATAATTTATATTTTATCTTCTATTTAACATGTTTATTATTATATATTTTTTAAAAATTAACTTTGTCTATTTAACATGTTTATGTTAATTATATTGTAATAAAATATATTTTTAAGTTTTATTTTTTTTTAAATATTTATTTAAATTATTATTTTTTTCATTTTAATCTTTTATCTATATGTATTCATTACTTATTAAAAATATATATAACTTTTTTTAGGGGAAAAAAATCATTCATTAATCTAGGCTGAAGAAATCCATTCCCCATGTACAATATTAACTATTTGAGGAGGGATCATAGTTGTTTTTGCGTTGTGTGCGTGTGTCACAAATTGAGAAGATAATAAAATAGAATAAATCAACGCAATTTTAACAAGTGCAAGTATACACCGGTCAACAAGTAATATATGTACCTAAGTACAAGATTATCGATCCCACAGAGATTTTGTATGCCAATTATACATGCAAAAATGTTTTACATTTGGTTAAAAGAATAAAGAATGATGAATAAATGGGTGGAGATTTGGAGACTAGCCTACTGCTATGCTACTGCTGCAGCAACTGAAATGCTGCAGCAACCGAAATGCTGCAGCAACCGAAATGCTGCAGCAACCGAAATGCTGCAGCAACAGAAATGCTGCAACAATTCTACCTAACTAAAATACAGGGCAGCCTACTGGAATTTTACCTAAAGAACACACCAGGCAATACAATGCTGTAAAAATCAAGCCAAAAATGCAATCATAAACCAGTAATGAATCCAAGAATGCTAAGCATGCTTTTCGGTTTCCAAATTAACACTACAGCGGTCTGGTTCTACCCAGACTACTTAGCCTACTAGTCTAAACCCCAGATAACATCGTCTCATGGAGTACGAAGTACCGTGAACCTAGAACAACACAAGGCAATGAAATTGGTCGTGTCCCCTGCAATATTGACCGCACGGTCATGCGTCTCAAGCAAGTGCCATGCAATTAATGTGTCAACTAGACCCCTTCCGGTTAGAAAGCTAGATACTAGTTCGATACATAACTTGGACAGTTGTAACCGCAAGTTATTCCTACTCCGTTTAAGTAATTGCATGAATAAACTAAGCATGCCCCATACAAGCATCAATAAAGAAAACAATACACAAAACTTGTGCATTCTATTCATCTTATGCCACATTACGTTTTTCCACATGTTTATAATTTGCTAGGCTACAACACCTTCAGGTTATGAATATAAGTTTTGCTGAAACGAATCATGAAAGACAATGATTAAAGTAATAGGAAAAAACAGTCCCTAGGTCCATAGTGACACAAGTCAATCCCAAGACGGAAAACATATCAATCCCAAAACACTTTTAATTAATCCTTGAAAACATGTAAACATTCTCATATCACCACAAATATTCGAATACAAAACAGTGACAATTTGACGAATATTCAATTACAAAACAAGAAGCAAATTGAAGAAATGGAGAGAGGGTTACTCGGGTCGGAGATCACCCTACTGCCCCAAATCGGATTTAATCAAGCTGCTGTTGTCCTTCGTTTCCTCCGCGTGGTGCTGCTGCCCTCTATCATGAGCAGCCCGGAAATTCCAGCAATGTAGCCCAGCCTTCTTAGGTATCTTTCCTCTCTAACTAAAGCTCAAAACCAACTCAAAACCAACTACCTACTGCCTAAGCCTAAGCTGCCCGAGAACTCAACAAAAACAAAGAAAAGCTACTGCTCTAACAATCTATCTCCTCCTCTCTTCTCTCCAAAAACTCCAGAACTCCCGTCTACTGTTCTTCTTCTTCCCTTTGTAAAAGAAAATTGTTCTCTCCAGAATTTTCCTTTAACCCACAGCTGTCCTTCAACATGATGAGTCATCGTACCAGCTGAAATCAAATCCAAAAATTGTTGCCAAGCTCTACCCGAAATCTCAGCTACAATATGTATTTTTTTTGTTTTATCTCCAACTGGAATTAATTTGGAATTTGAGTATATATATATATATATATATATATATATATATATATATATATATATATATGTATAACAATTGCAGCCCTCCTGAAATTCTGCCAGAATATTTGCACCTACTGCCGACTTGTGTATTTCTTTTGTCCTTTTGCTTTTGTCCTTTGTGCCCCCTTGCTTGTGCATATATATATATATATATATATATATATATACATTAGTAACGGTCAACATAGCAATTAACCATCCACCAATTCCCAATTCCTTATAATTTGGTCAATATTTATCCAATTCATTTTGACATTTCAATCAAAAATTCCCTTTTTACCCTTTTGCAATTGGACCCCAAAATTCATCACCTTTTATGTGAAACCCTGCACAAATTAAATGTTAGTAATGAATTTAATTATAATAAAATTTAGGAATTTAAATAATTAAAATGACTATTTTTACAATTAATCCACAAAATTGAAATGGAGAAAGGAATTATGCATTTGGTATTTTAACTCCAAAACCTTTGCACAAGTCATGAATTGGTTTCAAATTAAGGGCAAAACATATGTGAATAACTCTATTATTTTAGAGTTATCACACCCCAAACTTAGCTCATTGCTCGTCCGAGCAATGCTGCAACAGATAAGATAGATCAATAAACTCAATCAAATAATACAACAATTCATGTCCAGAATCATTCAGCAATCATAGGCAAATTTGGGTTCATATTTTCAGATCAAAGATGTGAAACAAAACTCTAATATGTTCATGACCCAAGTTCCTCAAATATCAGAACATTAACTAAATCAAGCTTAAAGATCTCCTCCCGTGTGTGTGTGAATAGTCTTTCCTTTTCAATCTCTCATTCATAAGTCAACATATGGTAATCTTAAGATTCATTTTGCATCTTCAGACTCAATCTATTACACCACTCTCCACTAATGTAGCAAATTTAGCAATAAAGATCAAAGAGGTCTTAATTTGGTTGTAATGTAGGCTAAGGCTAAGGTGGGAAAAATATAGATAAAAAGTAGGCTCAAAACTTAGTCATAGTCTGCCATAAACTAATGCCATCATTTCCCCAAAAAAAAATTTTTTTTTTTTTTGAATCAAAATGCTGCAGCAACTCAAATGCTGCAGCAATTCCACACCATTCTTCTTTTTTTTTTTTTTGAATGAACCCAAGGAGCACAAACATTTACACCCTGCTTTAGAAATACATGCAACATTTAACCACAATTAGTATTTAACATTTGACCTCAAAGAAGCATAACACATATTTCCTTTTTTTTTCTGAGTCAAAATGCTGCAGCAACAGAAATGCTGCAGCATTCCTTCACACTCTTTTTTTTTTTTTGCGTAAAGAGGATTCTTCCATTTTTCACACAGATTTTTTTTTTCAAAACCACATATCCTCAATACGTAGAGCATTCATAACATAATTTCATAAAACAAATAACTACCACCAATCCAGTAAAAATGATACACAACATCTCTATGCTCTGTAATGCAGCCTTCTCCGCATACCCCCAAACTTATATTCAGCAGTGTTCATAGTAGACTAAGGTCAAGTTTTAGGGAAAGCAAAGAATGGATACATGCAAAACATTTAGGATAAGTGGCTATTAAATAAGGGAGTCAAGAAATTAGGCTTAAGCTCAACTTGGTTTAACTAAGGAAATAAAATGCATTAGGGTAGGCTCGAAAGGCTCAAACGATTCAAGAACATGCCTTAATCATTTCTATATTACCAAATCTACTAGGATTTCGCCTCAAGAGATATAACAAACGAGTCTAAAGATTCTGAACCTTCATACCAAAGCTAACTCTTGTAATAAACATGAAATCTCCAAGTAAGACTATGTGCAAAAATTTTGGTGGGAGCAGAAATTTTCACTTAAATCTAGTTAATATCAACATATTCTAAGTACTAAAGGCTCACTTCCATAAAAGAGTTATGAAATCATATCAACATGAATTATCATCGCAAATAATGTTCCCAAATTTACATAATCCTGCTAAAATGATTCACTCTTCATTCAGCTCATTAAAAAAAACTTTCATTCAACCCTCATCATCATTCATGCATAATTCATCAAGGACAACACATTCATTCATCATCAAAAATACACAGCATTAATCATTCCTCATCCAGCAAGAGGGCACCCTCCCCCAAACTTAAAAGGGAGCAATGTCCTCATTGCAGTAGACAAAAGAAAAGTGCAGCAGTCATCATTCATATATAAAGAGAAAGACAAGACACAAGAATATAAAGAGAGAGAAGGGAAGCGAAATAGAACCACTCCCGAAGTGCAGGGAGGGTTGCTCTATATGTCATCGTCGCTGCCCAAAGTGCGCTCATCTGGCAGTAGTACGTCTGGGAAAGTGGGCCAAGGTCCTCCAGTTTGGTCACTGCTCTAAGCATGCTGTCACTCATCCCATCCGTATTGTTAGCAAAAAGGGCTGAATAATCATCATTATTGTCATCAATGAAGGGTCCGGATCAATTCTTTAGTTACAAAAACTCTCCCAATTTAGTCTCCGTATGGCTGCAAGGGTAGCCGAGGGCAGTGGGTATGGTTCCTCGCTAGTTAAAATGAACTCCAAATCAGCTAGCAAGGCCCGCTCACTGTACAATTCCTCATATCTTGTTTCAGCATCAAGGGAAGCAAATTTTTCCATAATAACAATCTTTCGTGCAACCTGTTTGATCTTTGGCATCTTTACATTATCCGAACATAGAATATATATAAATGCAGTGTAGGAGCATGTCAAGAAAATGTAACACAATAGCATTAGTGGCACATAAGTTCTCAATTCTCGAGTGAGAAGAAAGCAAACACAAATTTACCAACAATTCAGGCGGCATTGTTACTAAGTAAAAACATGAAGACCATTAAGACATGAAATTTGTTTTAAATCATACCACCCTTTTGCCCAACACAATAAACCGAGATACACATCAACTGGCAGATCTGTCATTTCTACAAGCATGCTCACACACAAGAACTCAAGTATAACTAGAACCTTAAATACATCCAATACAATCCTCTATCCCTTGGTAATGCAAAAATTGTACTCCATAAATTCTATACATGCTACTCAAGGAATGTATACTCACAGTAAGATAAGAGAAATGAACCAGAATTTTTTTTTCTTGCAAGTACCATACACCAACTCACATTACCGAGAAGAAATAAAAATGTAGAAAAGTGAGTACTAACCTTGAATCTTCTGGTTTGTTGAAGGCTGAAAATAGAGTTTGAAGAGAAGGAAAGTAGAAGACCGTGTGTGTAGAGAAATTTGTGTCCTTTAGATAATTCCCCACTTCTTTCTCTCTTTGTCTTTTCAATTCACACACATTCTCCACAAATAAAATATAAAAATTAAACTAACCTTTTTTTGTTTCCCAACAAGTTCTAGTTGTATGCCACCCATTGAAAATTTTGAAATTGAAAGGAACTAGGGCTGCTTGCATAAGTAGTCAATTCATGGCAGTCCCTTGTTGAATTGCACTGCCTGAATTTCGAAATTGAAATTGGACTAAGGCTGCCTTGAATGGCTTTGTCGGTGTGTGGCAGCCTGTTGTCACAGCATTTCTGCCGAGAGGCAGTGGCAAGTCCCATCTTACTTTCCCCCCCTTTTTTTTTCTTTAATAAAACAGCCTTGACTTCGTTTGCTCTTTGATCATAAGCATACCTGTATTATCAAACAGAAGAGTACCAATAAGAGAGAAAGAGAACGACATTGTAATATGAAATTGAAGTCTCAAAACCAATTCTGAAAATTCTGAAAGAAACTTAGGAGTAAACAGCCATTAATTCCGTATTGAAGCACCTGAAAATAAAAGAACAACAATTAAAACAAAACAAGGAAAAGAAATCGAATGCTAAAAAAAAACAAACAAGTAGAAATAAGAAAAACGAAATAAAAAGAAATGCAATAAATAATGGATGAAAGTGTTCACTTATAGATTGTGCTCAGTTAACTACTTAGCATCGACAAGTATTATAGGTGAAGAGTTTTGCACAATGTCTTCTTTAACCATGAAGTGACACTTCTTCCAATGAAAGGCAGTGGGAAGTGGTCGTTTCTTGTGGCTTTGTTTATCTTCTTGTAATCCATGCAAATTCTCCATCCCCAGCGCTGTTAGATATAGGATAAATAATGCCAAAATCTAGCCACTTGATAATTTTGTTCCTTTACCACTTCCTTCGTAATTGGATGTAATCATTTCTGCCCCTCTATTAAATTTTTGGAATTGTCTTCCAAAATTATCTTGTGCATGCATAAGGTTAGTCATATACCTTTGATGTAAGCTATGGTCCAGCACATAGCTCGCTTATGCTGCTGCAAAGCTCCAAGCAATTCTCCTCTTGTTTCGCACTCAGCAGTGCTGAAATGATTACTAGCAGTGTAGATTTTGCCCCTAGAAAACCATACTTCAAATGCTGCGGCAATTGCTTCAATTACAGATGTGGTGGTTCTTCAACTGAAGGTTTTGTTATCTTGAAATCTCGCGAAGACAACTCCAAGGATTCAAATTGCGCGCAAAACTTAAAACCATGAGAATTTGCTTCTACCCAAGCTGAATGTGCTTTGGTCTCCATATTGCCAGCATCATGTAGACTTTCCTCCATCAATGCATCCTCTGCATCCTCATCTTGCTCTTCATATTTTTCTGCCCGAGAATCACTTGTAGTGATTCGAAAATACTCCTCACCTTTATCATGGAATTTCATGGCTTTTCTATTTCTTCCATCAATGGAATATTGATGTGCAGTTGTTTCAAAATGCCCAAGAACTTCTTGAACTGCTCATCTTATTTCTTTTTGGCAAACCTCTATGGAAAAGGCATTCGTGGCTGTACTAGTTTGCTCTCTGGAATATTGCATTGCTGCAGCATCTCGGCTGTTCTGGAATGGTATTTTTCTGCGGCAGTTGCGTTGCTGCAGCATTCGTCTGTTCTGGAATGATGTTTTGCTGCAGCATTTGGGATGCTGCAGCATTTGCGATGCTGTAGCATTTGGGATGCTGCAGCATTTGCGATGCTGCAGCATTTAGCTCCACTGATTCTTTTTCAGCTACTGGAATTTCTGCATTCTGGCTGGACTCACTGGTCGACTCAGCTGCTCCAGACTTCATTTTTGGCTCATCCAGTATTTTGCTACTCCGCAATGTAACTACCTTGCAATGTTCGTTTCTTCTCTCCTTGGATTTTCTGTATCACTTGGGAGTGATCCTTGTGGTCCACTCCTCATCTCCTGAGCTAACTGCCCCATTTGGCTTTCCAAGTTCTGCACAGTAGATGATAGTCCTTGGAGAGTTGTTTCTATTCTTGCCATGAAGTCTCTCATCATATTTTCTAAAGCGTTTGAAGGTGGTGGTTGTTGTAGAGGTCTTAGGGAGTACGGGAATAATTTCAGCCTCAACACTTCATCTGCTATCCCGTTTGCAACATTTGAAACATCACTGGTTTCAGCTCGAACTGGACTGCAGTAATCTCTAGTCTTACAATGCTTGGATTCAATTCATTAAACATAGGGACCGCATACTGTCGAATAGCATGGTCCCTATCGTCTGCCAATACCACAGGATTATAGACAGGTTCATTTTCTATAACACGCTGCTCCGCCATGTCTACCTTGTCCTTGGTTTGTTTCTTTTTCCTCAACGCCTTGGTGGTTCTCTCAATCTCTGGATCAAGTGGCAGCACTGTAGCTTGAGAGCCCTTGTGCGTTTTTACTCATGCAAAATAGCACACGTTAAGGAATAAATGATACACAAGCTGAAATTTAACAATTAATTCAGATCACTAATTCACAAAAACAGTTC
Source organism: Asclepias syriaca (assembly GCA_027405835.1). Lineage (NCBI taxonomy): Eukaryota > Viridiplantae > Streptophyta > Magnoliopsida > Gentianales > Apocynaceae > Asclepias > Asclepias syriaca. The sequence continues at coordinate 10,764,305 of CM049924.1, forward strand.
AGCCCATGCATATTTATTCGTTCCTCATACAATAATTTCAATAATCTCATAAGCTCAAGAATGAGTATAACATAAAACAACAAAAGTAACCAAATGCAAACAATATTTACAAACAATTGACTCCAAAATCCCCGGTAACGGCGCCAAAAACTTGTTGCGTTGTGTGCGTGTGTCACAAATTGAGAAGATAATAAAATAGAATAAAGCAACGCAATTTTAACAAGTGCAAGTATACACCGATCAACAAGTAATATATGTACCTAAGTACAAGATTATCGATCACACAGAGATTTTGTATGCCAATTATACATGCAAACATGTTTTACATTTGGTTAAAAGAATAAAGAATGATGAATAAATGGGTGGAGATTTGGAGACTAGCCTACTGCTATGCTACTGCTGCAGCAACCGAAATGCTGCAGCAACAGAAATGCTGCAACAATTCTACCTAACTAAAATACAGGGCAGCCTACTGGAATTTTACCTAAAGAACACACCAGGCAATACAATGCTGTAAAAATCAAGCCAAAAATGCAATCATAAACCAGTAATGAATCCAAGAATGCTAAGCATGCTTTTCGGTTTCCAAATTAACACTACAGCGGTCTGGTTCTACCCAGACTACTTAGCCTACTAGTCTAAACCCCAGATAACATCGTCTCATGGAGTACGAAGTACCATGAACCTAGAACAACACAAGGCAGTGAAATTGGTCGTGTCCCCTGCAATATTGACCGCACGGTCATGCGTCTCAAGCAAGTGCCATGCAATTAACGTGTCAACTAGACCCCTTCCGGTTAGAAAGCCAGATACTAGTTCGATACATAACTTGGACAGTCGTAACCGCAAGTTATTCATACTCCGTTTAAATAATTGCATGAATAAACTAAGCATGCCCCATACAAGCATCAATAAAGAAAACAATACACAAAACTTATGCATTCTATTCATCTTATGCCACATTACGTTTTTCCACATGTTTATAATTTGCTAGGCTACAACACCTTCAGGTTATGAATATAAGTTTTGCTGAAGCGAATCATGAAAGACAAGGATTAAAGTAATAGGAAAAAACAGTCCCTAGGTCCATAGTGACACAAGTCAATCCCAAGACAGAAAACATATCAATCCCAAAACACTTTTAATTAATCCTTGAAAACATGTAAACATTCTCATATCACCACAAATATTCGAATACAAAACAGTGACAATTTGAAGAATATTCAATTACAAAACAAGAAGCAAATTGAAGAAATGGAGAGAGGGTTACTCGGGTCGGAGATCACCCTACTGCCCCAAATCGGATTTAATCAAGCTGCTGTTGTCCTTCGTTTCCTCCGCGTGGTACTGCTGCCCTCGATCATGAGCAGCCCGAAAATTCCAGCAATGTAGCCCAGCCTTCTTAGGTATCTTTCCTCTCTAACTAAAGCTCAAAACCAACTACCTACTGCCTAAGCCTAAGCTGCCCGAGAACTCAACAAAAACAAAGAAAAGCTACTGCTCTAACAATCTATCTCCTCCTCTCTTCTCTCCAAAAACTCCAGAACTCCCGTCTACTGTTCTTCTTCTTCCCTTTGTAAAAGAAAATTGTTCTCTCCAGAATTTTCCTTTAACCCACAGCTGTCCTTCAACATGATGAGTCATCGTACCAACTAAAATCAAATCCAAAAATTGTTGCCAAGCTCTACCCGAAATCTCAGCTACAATATGTATTTTTTTTGTTTTATCTCCAACTGGAATTAATTTGGAATTTGAGTATATATATATATATATATATATATATATATATATATATATATATGTATAACAATTGCAGCCCTCCTGAAATTCTGCCAGAATATTTGCACCTACTGCCGACTTGTGTATTTCTTTTGTCCTTTTGCTTTTGTCCTTTGTGCCCCCTTGCTTGTGCATATATATATATATATATATATATATATATATATATATATATATATATATATATATTATACATTAGTAACGGTCAACATAGCAATTAACCATCCACCAATTCCCAATTCCTTATAATTTGGTCAATATTTTATCCAATTCATTTTGACATATTTCAATCAAAAATTCCCTTTTTACCCTTTTGCAATTGGACCCCAAAATTTCATCACCTTTTATGTGAAACCCTGCACAAATTGAAATGTTAGTAATGAAATTTAATTATAATAAAATTTAGGAATTTAAATAATTAAAATGACTATTTTTACAATTAATCCACAAAAATTGAAATGGATAAAGGAATTATGCAATTTGGTACATTTTAACTCCAAAACCTTTGCACAAGTCGTGAAATTGGTTTCAAATTAAGGGCAAAACATATGTGAATAACTCTATTATTTTAGAGTTATCAATTGTCCATTGAACATCCATCTGCAAATTAATTCCTATTTTAGCTAGACCATGTGCAGCCTTGTTTGCTTTTCTGTTGACAAAATTTAATTTCACGCGACTTGTAGATTGTTGGAGGTATTCTTTCAGACCTATTACCAGCGCTCCCAAAGGAGATAGATTAGTACCTGACATATTCAGTCGATCCACCATCACTTTACAGTCAGATTCCACTAAAATCATATTTGTTTGTTTCGGAAGTACTTCTTGCAGGCTCTTCCATATAGACAACAATTCCGCATGAGTCGCATTTACCGAAAACTTTAATCTGCCAGCACCAGTCAATATCAGGGAACCTTTAAAATCTCTTAGTATAAATCCATATCCATCTTTACTGTCCATATAGCTCGCATCTATATTTAATTTAAGAGTATTCATCATAGGTGATGGGTTTCCAGCCGATATGCTAAATAGGTGTTATTTTACCCTATGTTGATTATGAGTAATTAAGGACTGTGATTGACTAATTGTCACATTTAGTCTCTATGGTGTCACTTAATCAGCCAGAACCTAAGGCAGAGTACCTATCGTGTAGCTAGTCTGTTGGAAAGTATCTACGATTTTATTAAATAATTATCGTACTCCCAGGGAAGTGGTAACGACTTAGTAGTAGCTAGCCTTTTATCCTAACTCTTATCTTATGATCCAGTTATGCAATCTTCATCAATGACTTTGATGAGAGTGTGATCCATTCTCCACTAGGTTTAAGTTTAATTAATCCTAGAAGTATTTTATAGACGAGTCATGATTCTATGTTATACTGTTCCTATATGTTGATTGACCTATATTCGAGTATTTTAGACATGTCTTGGCCTGGATTGCAACTATGTTCTGTGTCTAAAGGCGTACTACATCTGAGGTCTCTAATAAACCACCCTACCTTAATGACGGCCCTACTCACGGTTCGGGCTAAAGGCATCCATGAAAGCCCTATGTCACTTCGGGGATCATGCCGCTCGCCCTAGCCACCGGCATAAACGCTCAGCTCGACCCCTACCTAGACTACTCTAACAAACAGGGTGTTCCGCAGGTTATTTTATCTAGCATGGCAGACAACAATACTAATTGATGCATGTTAAACTAAACAGGTTATGATTAAACCGTGGTTAGGAATTGTCTATAACCCTAATTTTAGTTTAAAAGAACACAGTAGACATGCAAACATAGTGAATATTAAGCAGGTGGCTATTTCCGGAAAAACATAACAACTTCAACATATAAGACAAATATTCATGAAAATCGTAATCTTGTATTCATAATTAATTTTTGAAACAACACAATAACAACATATAAGAGAGGGACAGGGGGACTGATGCCATAAAGAAATCACCCTTTACATAGTCTCGCCGATGGAGCGTACTACTGTATATGTTGTATTGCTTGACCCAACTCTGCTCGCCAGAACCTTCGGAGGACGCTTCCTCAGTCTAGTAACTGGGCTTTACCTTAATACCCAGCTTAAGCCCAGCCATGTGGACTGACTCTTCGAACGCCTAGAGCCCTCTTAGGATCTCCTAACGAAATCCCGGGTATTATATGAATACCAGAAATGAACCTATCTATCGAACCCTAGGATCTGAGACTAATTCTCAGAAACTAAGAAAAACGAAAACACAAAAAAGGAAAGAAAGAAAACTTTTACTGAAATCTGAGTCTCCGAGTGAGTTGTGTACTAGAGAATTGTACACTGAAAACCACTGAATGACTCAGATCGAGTGGAGAGGGATGAATTCAACTCTTGGAGGCCTGGGGTATTTATAGCAGCTTTCTGGAGTGAAAATCTCAAAAAATTTCGATGTAGGACAACTTCTGGTGCTTCGGGACACCCGTCCTGGATTGGGACGGCCGTCCTGGTGCTTTGACTGGGTCAGGACGGCCGTCCTGACCCGTTGACCAGGTCAGCATTTCCAAAAATTGCATTTTTGCCCCAAAATTTGATGTTTTCGTCTACTTTTCACCTGACACTTCCAAAATCATAAAAATTGTGAAATTGAGTAAATAACAATCAATTAAGACCAATTTCCTATCAATTTCACCCTAAATTATGCATAAAAACATGCTAAAAAAGTGATATGATTTATGCATATCAATAGGCGCTCTCCAAATTCGTGGAGCATATCGCGGCATTCACATTTTCGATGTTGTTTGACTCATTTGAGCGTGATATTCATGGAGGAGATTGAACGTTTGTTGTATAATCTGATCTAGTGTTTGAGATTTACCTTGAAATAGGAAATTATTCTGTCCATTCCATATAGCCCATAAAATCATTATTACTCTTGTTGTTACTCCTATTTCAGCACTTTCAAAATCATGCACCTTGTGGAAATAATTCAGCCACGAACAAGCTGATACATTCACAATTTTTGAATCAAAGGCCAGCTTGCTTCCATACCGCTTTTGCAAATGCACATGTAAAAAACTCATGTATTTCGTCCTCATCCTCCAATCGACATCGTTGACACATTACAGTCCCATGGATACCACGTTTAATCAAATTAACACAGCATGGGAGAGATTGTTGACATAACCATCACATAAAATGACGAATCTTTGGAGGAATGTCCATATCCCAAATCAACGACCAACCTGCTCCTACTCCGGATGATGATCCCACGTTATGATAGTCCGAGCAATGCTACAATCCTACTGTATATGGCGAGCTAACCGTAAATTCTCCATTAGGAGTGTAATACCATAGGATTCTATCCACTCCACTGCCAGGATTTAGAGGAGTTGCTAAGATCCATTCTTGATCGCCTTCATCAAAGATGATATTAATAACTTCCATATTCCACCATCCATCATGTATAATTTCCTTAACCCTAGTCTGATCCAATAAGAAGTTGGGTTTTGTGCATGGGCGAAACGAGATGGAATTAGCAAGCCAGGGGTCATGAAATAACCGAACCTGCTCCCCATTTCCAATTCACCAACTTACACCCAATTTCAATAAATCCTTTCCCGTAATCAAAGATCTCCAAAGATAAGAAGGTTGGTTCCCAACTTTTGCTTGAAAAAAATTTGTAGAATTAAAATACTTAGCTTTAAGTACTCTAGCAGCCAAATAATCTAGAAATTGTAAAATTCTCCATCCTTGTTTAGCCAATAATGCTTTATTGAATATGCTCAAATCTTTAAATCTCAATCCTCCCTCTTTCTTTATGAGACACAACCGTTTTCATGAGATCCAATTAATCCCTTTTCCTGCATCCCCTTTCCACCAAAATTGACGAATTGCCTTTGCTAACTCGTTTATTACACCAACATGCTGCAAATATAATGACATTATGTATGTTGATATATCTTGTAGCACTGCTTTTATTAAAACCTCCTTACCTCCTTTAGATAAAAACTTATCCTTCCAACCATGAGTTTTCTTTCATACTCGGTTTGTCAAAAAAGAGAAAAAAGTGTTTTTTTATCTACCAATTGCATATGGCATCCCAAATAACTTCCAGTTCCGTCATGATCCACCATACCAAGCTGCATTAGAATCCTTTCTTTACTTTCCACAGGCATATGTTTTGAGAAAATTTCATAGGACTTTTGATAGTTAATCTTTTGCCCCGAAACCATTTCATAATCTAGTAAAACCTTCAGGAGTGTCTCCACACCTCCTGACTTATCTTTTACAAATAATAAACAATCATCTGCAAAAAAACTATTCTATATTATTGGAGTGTTCCTTCCCATTTGTAATCATTCCCAATTTCCAATCTCTACGTTAAGGTTAATAAAGCCGGAGAAACCTTCTACACATAATATGAAAATATAGGGTGATAATGGATCCCCCTGTCTTAAACCCCGGGTGGGAGAAAAAGATGAAGATAATTGTCCATTGATTATTATTTGAAATAACACTGTAGAAACACAATTCATAATTAATTGTGTGAAGGATGTGAGAAACTCCATGTTTTTAACATCCATTGCAGATATGACCATTCTATTCTATCATACGCTTTGGAGATATCTGCTTTAACTGAAAGCATATGCTTTTTATGTCCATCCAATCCACTACGTAACTAATGGAATCCTTCAGTTGAAATAATAACATTATCTGTAATTAGTCTGTTCCCCACAAAGGCACTCTGGGAAGGATCAACCAAATCAATTAATAAAGGTTTCATTCAATTAACAATGACTTTGGATATGATCTTATATATGACATTGCATAAGCTTATTGGTCTAAAGTCAGCCATAACTTCAGGTCTTTTAACCTTAGGAATCAAAGTAATACATGTATTTAAATCCAGTATATTTAATTCTCCCTTTAGACAATGTAATACTAAAGTAGATACGTAGTTACCAATAATATTCCAAAATTCCTGATAAAAAGTAGCATGTATACCATCTGGTCCCGGGGATTTAGATGGGTGCATTGACATGATTACCACACCTATTTCCTCCTTTGTAAAAGGGAGAGTTAGTTTAATTTTCTGCTCCTCCGTTAATCTCCTTAATCTGACACCTCTAAAAATTTCATCTAAATTTACTATTGTTTGTCCAGATTTAAAAAGCATGCTATAGTATTCCACAGCTAAAATTGAAAGAGGATTAAAACCAGTTACCTAATTCCCTTGTAATCCTTCAGATAATTTATTGTATTTCGACGCCTGCGATGAGAAGCGTGGTGGTAGAAATAGGATGTATTACGATCCCCGTCTCGTAGCCAATGAGATCAAGAGCGTACTTTCCAGTAGTCATTTTCCAAACCAAGAAGTGTTTCTAACTCTGCTACCACAGACACCGTCTCTGCTTCTTTATTCTGATTCCCATTCAAACGATCCAACTGTAACCTGAGACGCTTTATTCTTTTTTGGTAGATTGCCAACAATTTTTTAATCCCAAGCCTTTAACTAATTTTTAATTTTCAATTGCATCTCTTGAAATTCCATTACACTATTTTCCCCGCAATCTCCACCAACGTTTCACTATGTCTGAACATTCTTCTTCTTTAAACGACCGTAGTTCCGTTCGTGACAGTTGGCCTCCTCTAGGTTTTTTAAATTCATCTGAATAATTAAGACAAAAAGATAAAGCACAATGATCTGAAGAAACTGTACTAAGAACCTGGAGTATCATAGATAGATTCTTTGCCTGAAACTTGTCATTTATAAAAAATCTATCTAATCTTGACCAAACCTGGTCAACCCCCTGTCATTTATTACTCCAAGTATAAAAAGGCCCCGACCCTTTTATCTCTGATAAATTCAAATCATGGATTACTTCACGAAACAAAGTCATCTGCCTTATAGATCTATCATGCCGTCCCCTCATTTCGTCCGGTTGAAGTACTTCATTAAAATCACCGAAAACTATCCATAGTAAATTTGAAAGTGGAGAAATCCGTCGAAGAAGCTCCCAAGAATGCTGTCTAGAGTGAATTTTTGGACTGTCATAGAAACCCGATATATGCCCAACTCCCCCCAGTCGGTCATCTCTAACTACCGTATGTATGTGACCTTTCGAGAAGTGTAACACAGTGAGATCAATATCTTCTTTCCATAATAAAGCCAGTCCCCCTCCCAATCCTTGTCTATCCACACCCACCCAAAAATAAAATCCCAAAGATCTTCGTAGCTTAAGCATGCATTCCGTTTTCAGCTTCGTTTCCATTAAAAAAATAAAATATTTGGATGTTCCAAAACGCACCAGGTTCTTTAACTCACAAATTGCACGAGGAGAACCCAACCCCCTGCAATTCCGTACTAACCAATTCATTGCAATCGGCGAGGGTACAACGCAGCCTCAACCGCTAATAGTTTGAGCCGTTTTACTGACAAATTGTCTAGTTTACGAAAGATAGTATCATCCATCTGAGCACCGCCAAAATACGAAAACCATTAAAGAATTTAAAGAAATATCAAGAAATTAAAAGAAAGAAAAAAGTTGCACGGCACAATTTTATGACAAACACAAAAGACAAAGGTATCCTCCAGCAAAAAACTTTCGTAGGAGAAGAAACCCTAAAATCTTAGGAGAGAACCCTAACTTTTTGGAGGGAGATAATTTCATCTTATATAAATATATATTTATTATCTGAAATTTTTTCAAAAAAATTATTTTAAAAATTAAATAATTGTTCTAAAAAATAAATAAATAAAAAATTAATAATGGATAAAACATAAATTTTAAATTAAAAAATATATAACTATATGTGTATGAATGAGAAATATATCTACTAAAATTTGTTCGTTTATTATTATTATTATTATATTCAATGTTAAGAGTATCTTTCATTTAATTTTATTTGTTTTTTTATTTTATGTCTATTAATTTTATTAATCAATTTAATAAATAAATTTTTAAAATAATTTTATTTTTTTTATGTTTTTTCTTTTTAACAAACTATTTTAAATAAAAAGAAGAAATCCCAAGACCCATCCTTTTAGAGCGCCAACGTGGGTATAATATTTTAGTTGGATTTTTATTTAGGAAAACAAATCTTGCTACTTTTTTTTAAAAACAAATTTAAATATTGTTACTTAAAAATATTTAAAATTAATATATGTTCTTAAAAATCTACCTAAATAAATATAGCTATTTAAGAAATCCTAAAAAAAATTGTCTAATGTTTTTAAATGAAAACAAATCGTCAAAATTAGGTTGATGGCAATATTATGAAAGAACATCTCTATGTCAGAAACAGCTTTGAAGGAACATCTCTGTGCCGGAGTCATCCATTAAAGAAGCAGCTTTGAAGTAGTAAGTCTAGTTTAATTTATTTGATATATAGATGTAATTATTAGAATAGATTTCAGCTTTGCAAATTGTAATATGATATTACAAAATAAATTATATTTTTGATTTTTAATTAGTGGTTAATTTCAATTTAAGATATTTCTAACATTTTATTTATGATTTAAGAGGTATATATATATATATATATAAAAAATTATAGGAAGATACAGAAAATTACATAAAAAGGAGGAAAATAACACTCTAGATTGTCTAAAATGAAAAAATAATAATAAGAAATATAAAATAAATTTTTTATAAATCTTACTATTGTTTTGTATGTTCATATAACCTCTCACTAATTCTACTATTTTCATATAATATCCACTACCTTTATATAACTTCCACTACCTCCATATAACCTCCATAAATTAAGTTTGTAACATTTTTAGTGTAATGAAGAGTTATGTATATAGTTATATATGTATGTATGTGGGAATATACGTTACATATGATTCATCCCTATAAATAAGAGTTATTTTGTATATTTTGAGAGAATTGAAATATACAATAAGAGAAATAATGATTTCTTTATTTTGATTTCTATATTAATTGTCTTACTAATTTACTTTTATTAATAGTAGTTTTATAACACGTTATCCGCACGAAGCTCTACCGGTTATTGTTTGAAGTTGAACTCGAGAATAAATAGGTATATTATTTCTTCTAAGGTCAATTCATATTAATCTTAAATTTGTAATTGTTGAAGTTAGTTGATGGAATAATTTGTTATGAAAATTAGATCTTGGGAATCATCTAGCTATGATGGGTCCGAAAGACACCATCGATGTAAAATATTCAATTATCGGGAATATTATTTAAAAGAAAATTTGACCACCTGAAGATGGTCTTTTTCCCAAAAGTTTGAAATTACTAGATGATAATCTAAATGAACAAATCATGTCATGTTAGAGGAAAAAAATGACTTGAAAAGCCATCCAACATATTCATTTCTCGAAAAAAATATTTTTATAACTCGTGATCCCAAAAGAAATCATGTATATATAATCATGGTAATTAGTTATTGGTATTGAAAAATACCTATAATCTATAATCGTAATATATTTGATTAAAATGTCAACTATTAACAAGCACCAGAAGTGAGATACATAAAATTTCTTCTTATATATTGTTCATTATCATTTGTTTTTTAAGTTAAATTATATATATGCATATCTTATATATATATGCTAGTGTTTATATTGCTCTATGGTGTAATAAAATTACTAAATTATAGTGAAAATATATTTATTGTTCACTAAATTAAATAAAATTACTTTATTATATGTAGAATGATAGATACACTAAATATATACATAATAGTTATAAATCTATAACTAAAGTTCTTAAACAATCAAATATAACATATATTATATTTATTAAAAATATAATAGATTATGCATGTATATATATCTATATTTTCACTAATATTATACACTACTTTAAGTTGTAAATTTATATTTGTTGTATATAGTTAATCCACTGTTCACTGGATATATATATATATATATATATATATATATATACCTTTTTTGTACTGCTTTCCTTTTTGTTATATATATATTACTTTCTGCTTTTAGTTTCTGAATATATATAATTTTTTCTATTTAAAAACCTAATTAAAAATAAATTATATAATTTATTTGATATGAGTTTTGAACCTGATTTGGAAAAAAAAAATACATCATTCTACTACACCACTTAAATATATATATATATATATGATAAATGCTATTTATCTCAAATTGTTGTCGTCATTATTATTATTTCCTATGTTAATTATATATTATTATATATTCTTTAATTATAATATTTTTTAATTTTCTTAAAGAATATGGACGGAGATATATATGTCTTATCGATAGTGCAACTACTCACATTATTCTTAAAAATAAAAAATATTTCATTGCAATAAAGATGAATGACGTATACGTTATTACAATTTTGGGTAGTACAAAAATAATTGAAGGCTCTGAAAGAGCCATTATAATGTTATCCAATGGAATAAAATTGAATATATTTTCTTCGGGATTGTACTACACAAGAATAAATGTAATTGAAATACATTCAATAAACCAGAAGTTTATCGATTAGAAAACATTCACTATTTGGCATGACTGATTTGGGCATCCCGGTTCAAGCATAATGCGAAATATTATTGAAATTCGCATGGACAATCATTGAAAAACCTAAAGATTTTTCAATCAAAAGAATTTTCTTGTGCTGCTTGTTCTCAAGGAAAATTGATTATTAAGTCATCACCAACTAAAGTTGGAATTGAATCTTCAACATTTTTAAAAAAGAATTCAAGGTTACATATGTGGACCAATTCACCCATCATGCCAACTATTTCGATATTTTATGGTTCCAATTGACGCATCTAGTAGATGGTCTCATGTTAGCTTACTATCAACTCGTAACCTGACATTTGCAAGATTATTTGCTCAGATTATTAAATTACGAGCACAATTTTCAAATTATACAATTAAAAAAATATGTTTAGATGATGTTGGTGAGTTCTCATCTCAAGCTTTCAATGATTATTGTAAGTCTATTAATATAAATATTGAACATCATGTACCTCATGTTCATACATATAATGAGTTAGCTGAATTTTTTATTAAAAGACTTCAATTGATAGCTCTTATGATAACTAAATTACCCATTTCGGCATGGGGTCATGCAATTTTGCATGCTACAACACTTGTATTTATTAGACCAACAAGTTATCATAAATATTTTTCATTGCAATTGGCTTGTGCTCGAAGCCAAATATTTTTCCATTTTAAAATTTTTGGATGTGCGATATATGTTTCTATTGCTCTACCACAACGCACAAAAATAGGTCCTAAAAGAAGATTGAGAATATATGTTAGTTTTGATTCTCCTTCCACGATTCGCCGATTGTCATTTTGATGACTCAATGTTCCCGGAATTAGGAGGAGAAAAAAGAAAAACAACTTGGTAAAATATTACATGGAATACTTTGCAACATCTTGATACTCGTACAAATCAGTGTGAACTTGAAGTTAAAAAGATAATAAATACATTTACAACGTATAGCAAATCAACTGCTAGATACATTTACCGACTTAAAGAATGTGACTAAATCAAATATACCAACTGAAAATACTCCTATACAAATTGATGCCCCAAAAGGACAATGTATAAATGAAATAGCAAATTAGTTTATAGCACACCAGGAACATGATAGACCAATTGGTTCAAAAGATAAAAATCCCCGTAAAAAGAAGGGAACAAATGTTAATAATGAACCCGGGTTTAATACTGTAGAAGAGTCAAGAGACATAAGAAATAAAATAACTCCAAAGAAGTTTAGGTACCTAAAGATATTGAAAATATCAAAAAAAATAGATAATAATGAGATCTCAATAAATTATGTTTTAACGAGGAAATAATTGAACCGAGAAGAAATAACTATCGATAGTGTTTTGTATATAATATAGCATCAGCTATTATATATGAAAATGATTATAATAAGCCTACATCCATTGATGAATGTCGACATAGAAGTGGTTGGCTGAATTGGAAAGATGCTATTCAAGCAGAATTAAACTCACTTGCAAAACGTGAAGTTTTTTTGACCCATAACCCAAACACCTAAAGATGTCATACCTGTAGGGTATAAATGGGTATTTGTATGGAAAAGAAATGAGAAAATTGAAATTATGAGATATAAAGCACGTCTTATTGCAAAAGATTTTTCTCAAATACCGGGATTAATTATGAGGTCAATTGTTCTCCACTGGTGGATGCAATTACATTTCATTATCTCCTTAGTCTGGTAGCTAATGAGAAACTTGATATGCGTCTTATGGATGTAGTTATGGTCTATTTATATGGCTCACTTGATAGTGATATCTATATGAAAATATCTAAAGGATTTAAAATGTCTGAAGCATATAAATCAGATTCTCGATAATTATATTCAATAAAATTACAAATATCTTTGTATGGTTTAAAACAATTGAGACGAATGTGGTACAATCATCTTAGTGAATATTTATTGAAAAAAATTATCAAAATAACTAAATTTGTCTGTGTATTCATTAAGAAAGAAAAATCAGGGTTTGCTATAATTATTGTATATGTTGATGATTTAAATATTATTGGAACCCCTAAAGAAATTTTAAAAGTACTAGATTCTTTGAAAAAAGAATTTGAGATGAAAGATCTTGGGAAAAAAAAGCTTTGTCTCGACCTATAGATTGAGCATTTGAAGATAAAATTGGAATTTTTGTTCATCAATCTTATTATATGGAAAAGGTCCTTAAAAAATTCTATGTGGATAAGGCACATCCATTGAGTACCTCAATAGTTGTTCGATCACTTGATGTGAAAAATGACATTTTTCAACCCCGTGAGGATAATGAAGAAGTTCTTGATCCTGAAGTACCATATCTTAGCGCAATAGGTGCACTAATGTATCTTTCTAATAATACATGACCTGATATAACTTTTCTTGTTAATTTATTAGCAAGGTTTAGTTCATGTCCAATTAGAAGATATTGGAATGGAATTAAACATGTTTTTCGATACCTTCGAGGTACAATTGATACTAGATTATTATATCCCTTTAGTTCTAAATCACAACTTGTTGGTTATGCTGATGTTGGTTACTTGTCTGATCCACATAAAGTCAGATCTCAAACAGACTATGTTTTTACATGTGAAAAAACTACTGTTTCATGGCGTTCTACAAAGCAAACATTAGTTGCTCCTTCAAATCATGATGAAATTATAGCAATCCATGGGCAAGTCGTGAATGTGTTTGGTTAAGATCCATGTCTCAACACATCCGAGAGACATGTGGTTTATCTTCAAGCAAGGAACTTCCAACAAAATTTATGAAGATAAAACTGCATGTATAGCTCAATTACAGGAATGATGTATCAAACAAGATCACACAAAGCATATTTTGCCAAAATTTTCCTTTACGCATGATATTCAGAAATATGGTGATATTGATGGACAACAAATCCGCTCAAGTGATAATTTGGCAGACTTGTTCACAAAAGCATTACCAACTTCAACATTTGAAAGATTGGTCCATAATATAAGAATGTGTCGGTATAAAGATATTATGTAATGATCAGGGGGAGTGTCTAAGGAACAATGTACTCTTTTTCTTTCACTGTGGTTTTTTCCTACTGAGTTTTTCTCTAATAAAGTTTTAATTAGGCATATTCCTTGTACAATGAACATCCAAAGAGAGAATGGATATCCAAAGGGGGAGTTTTATAAATCCTACTATTATTTTGTATGTCCATATAACCTCCCACTACCTCCACTATCTTCATATAACATCCACTATCGTCATATAACATCCACTGCCTCCACTATCTTCATATAACATCCACTACCTTTATATAACTTCTACTACTTCCATATAACTTCCACTACCTTCATATAACTTTCACTACCTCCATATAACCTCCATGAATAAAGTTTATAACATCTTTAATATAATAGAGAGTTATGTATGTATGTGGGGATATAAGTTACATATGATTTATCCCTCTAAATAGGAGTTCCTTTGTATGTTTTGAGAGAATTGAAATATACAAGAAGAGAAAGAATGATTTCTTTCTTTTAATTTCTATATTATTTGTCTTACTAATTTACTTTTATTAATAATAGTTTTATAACAAAATTATATTTTTCGTTTGTAATTAGTGACTAGTTTGAATTTAAAAGATTTTTAATTATATTTCATTTATGATTTAAGAAGTATATATATATATATATATATATATATATATATATATTAATTATTAGGAACATAGTGGAAGTTACATTAAAAAGAGGAAAATAAAGCTCTGAATTGTCTAAAATGAAAAAGAAATAAGAAATATAAAATAAATTATATTTTTTGTTTCTTAATTAGTGACTGTTTGAATTTAAGAGATTTCTAATTATAGATTTCATTTATGATTTAAGAGGTATATATATATATATATATATATATATATATATATATATATAGAGAGAGAGAGAGAGAGAGAGAGAGATTGGAGGTTATATAAAAAATAGGAAAATAATAGGAAAAGAATAGTCCGGAATGTCTAAAATGAAAATATATATATATATATATATATATATATATATATATATATATAATAAATTATATTTTTTTGCCTCTAATTAGTGATTGGTTTGAATTTAAGAAATTTTCAATTATAAATTTCATTTATGATTTAAGAAGTGTATATAAGGATACTGGAAATTACTTAAAATAGGAAAAGAACACTTTGAATTGTCTAAAATGAAAAACAAAACAAGAAAATAAAATAAATTATATTTTTGGTTCATAATTAGTGATTAGTTAAAAGTTAAGAAATTTCAAATTATAGATTTAACTTATGATTTAAGAGGTTTATATATATATATATATATATATATATATATATATTATATATATTATAGGAACATACTGGAAGTTATATTAAAAAGAGGAAAAAATACTGTGAATTGTCTATAATTTTTATATTAAAAAGAGGAAAAAATATTGTGAATTGTCTAAAATTAAAAATTATATTTTTCCACAGGTGTCGAAGATGAAGATGAATATTGTACAATGGATTTTGAAACTAATGAAGTTGATGATGATTCTTTATCGGATGATGAGTCATTATCGGATGAAGATTTTTTATTAGATGATGATTTAAGCATTATATTGAGATTTTAGCTTAGAAGTTAGGTATTACTTTCATATAACTAAGTGTATTTTAGTTATATATTTTATTTATTTTAATAATATTAATATTTAATTTTAATTTTACTAACCATTAACTTTTTCTTTTTTTATGTTATACCAACCATTAACTTTGAATTTGCAGCAATAAGTGACAATATGCATATCCCTTCTCCTAGTCATGTTCAAAGAATATATGTAACTCAAGAATATTTTAGTTCTGGTGTGCAAGATAATGTACATCCAATTACAAGATACTCAACCGTTTCTCCAATTAATAATTCCTCACAAAATTCAGATCTTCGACAACTTATACGACCACAAGATTTTGGGTATTTATAACTTTAATATGTGTAGGATATACCTTACTACACATTGCTTTATCAAATTTCTATAATTTTATTTGCATAATTTCTTTTTTACTTTGAAATTAGGTTTGAAGGGTACAAAAATTATGTTTAGGTAATTACACAATCTTTCAAGCGCTATTTTATAGGACCATATCCCTCATTTTCAGATGTATTTAACAATGTGAAAGAAATTTGGTTTCAATCTTTTAGGGTAAGTGATGTCATTTTTCTTATAAATCTTTCTTTTTTGTAAAGAACATTGCTATTGTAAAATCGTTTAATTTATTTAACTACTTAATCTTTAATCATGTTAACTTTTATTATTAATATCATATTTTTATTTTATTATGTATTTTATGAACTTATTTCGATGAGATGAAAATGATAGTATATTGATTCAAAGAAATTAGGAGAAGATTTGTCGAAGAAGGCTGTCTAATACTTTTTGTAGCGATAAAGTGAAATATGCAAATTCTTATCCTCCATGGATAGAATTACAACATTGGAACAACTTCTTTCTCATTGAAATTCTCCAAAATTCAAGAAAATCTCATCATCTGCAAAAAAAAAAAAAAAAATCTTTAGCTAGTGCTAGCCATACTAGTGGATCGATTTTCTTTACAGAGCATGAAGATCGTGCGGTTAGTTACTGATTTACTAAGATACATTAACTCTTTACATATTCCTGTTTTTTTTTTAACTCTTGTCTTATGCAATTTAACTATGACATGTTTAAACTTTATATTTTCTTTGTTCTTAATGAGATTTTTTTCCTTCTGTAATACAGTGACAAAAACTTGGACCAAATTTTGAATATAAAGAATTGTTTCAACGTTTGCATGTATTTCAGTCTGTGTAAAAAAAGGGCGAGTTTGTTAATGAGCGTTCCAAAAAGACAGTGGTACTATTCTCTTATCTATTTGGATTTGATGATTAGTGTTTACATTTGTAGTAGAACATTTAACTATTATTTTTTTTAATCTATTTTTATGCAAGTTATATACTTATATAATATAAATTTTTTTCTCACATCTTTTTTAAATTATATATAAATTTCAGGATGATGTCACTCGTCTGGAAGAGCAATATTTACAGGCTTCTTCATCCTCAACTTCTGTAGAGAGTTCCTCCACTCCTGATGATAAACGATTATTTATTTAAGGCTTTTGGTAGTTTCAAGAAGGGTCAAGTTTATGGCTTAGGATCAGAATTTATTCAAGTAAGGTCTCGATTAAATGAGTTTAAGCTTACAACCACTACAATTGAAGAGGTAATAGAGCTTCAAAACAAATTAGTTAAACGGGAAGAGAATGAAAAGGAGAAATATGGACATTTTTGCAGTTATCTACAAAAGATTGCAAAACATGTTGGATCAACTTTACCATTAATTCTATCTATTTTTGTAGATGTTGATGATGAAAATAATGATCTTGATCCACTTGACGAATATTCATCTCCTAACACTCATGATGATCGTGATCCACCACCATCCGTTGGGCTCTTCTGCTGCACCATTCACTACTTGATATTATTACCATGACATTTAAAATGATTGTTTTTTTTTTAATTAAATGATTGTTATTATTTGAATTTTATTTACATTTTACTAGAAATATTATTATTATATGATTTTTAATGTTATTGATATATATATATATATATTATAATATATTATTATTTTTGAAAGTGTGATTTATATAAAATTAAATGTTTTTTTTAATATATTTATATAAAATTAGATATTTAATAAATAATTTTATAAAATTATTAAATTAAAAATAATAAAATAAATTTTTTTTAAAATAGAGATTTGTGACGGAATTGAGATGCACAACTATTGAAAATCAGTCGCAAACAATAATGAATTTGTTAGTATAAAATTTATCGTAAATAGTGACGGTCTTGGGTAGTTGAAAAATCGTCCCAAATAGTGACAGACTTTTGTAATTGAAAATTCGTCACAAATAGCAAAGGTCGTACAAATAGCGACAATTATGGGTAGTTACAAATTTGTTGCAAATAGCAACGGTCGTAGGGAATTAAAAATTGGTACAACTAGCGACGGTCTTGGGTTGTCAAAAATCCAACACTAATAGCGACAGATATTGGTAGTTAAAAGTCTATTACAAATTGTGACGGTAGTATGTCGTTGTAAATTGGTCGAAAATATAGACGAGCGTACATAGTTGCAAATCCATCAAAAATAGCGACCGAATCTTACTCTCGTCACTATTAGTAACGACGTTTTTAGCAACAGACATATTTGATGTAAATCCGTCGCAAATGTCATTTTGCAACGGCTTTTAGACAAATATGACCGTCGCTAAATCATATTTTTCTAGTAGTGATAATTACCTTTAAACTTATTTTTAGTTGAGTCATAACTTTGGAAAATGTAAGGGAAGGAGAATTGTCAATTTTTTTGAGTTTGTCAAAAAAATATAAAGAAAATTGAGTTAGGACTTAAAGAGTCTTTTACGGATCTCCAAGAGAGAGAAAGAGATCGACTTAAGATTTTGGAGAACGTTAAGGAAGTTTTCCTTGAATGATCCTACAAATTAGAAAAAAAAAATCTCTAATTTAAATATTATATATTCTTTTTAATAATATATATAATATATAAAAATATTTATAATTTGTTAGCCAATACTTATTCCCGAACAGTGTTTGAATAGGCTTGAAAATTAATCGAGCCTAAAAATTTGTTTGAGTTTGTTTGTTTAACGAGCCCAAATCGAGCATAAACAAGCTCGAGCGAGCTTTATTCGCGAACGGTTTGGTTTGTTTACTATACTTAATTAATGATATATTAGTTTGGTGAGAGTTTGTATTTTTTTCTATAGACATGATTTATGATTTTGAGATTTATTACAGTTGTATTAAAGTTTTATTTATTTTATACACACTTTGTTTATATTTGGTTTTATCTCATTAAAGAATAAAGAGGACCAGTTGAAAATTGGCATGTGGAGATCATATTTTATGTATTTTTTATGCTACATGCCATGCTTGATCCATGTCATTCAAGTATATTAATGTATGTGATCATTGTTGGGTTTAATTACAATTGTGTAATGAATGTCCCTTTGGTTCTGTGTTGATATGATTAATGGATCGGATTGTTTAAGGATGCATGTTGTAATAATAGCAAAATGTTGAATGTTCATAAAGATTTATAATACACATTTATTTGGAACACATTAGTTCAAGTGGGAGATTGTTGGATTTATTTTAATAAATCCTATGGGCATATGTGACATATGTGTATTTACTGCTATTATAATTTTATTAAACCCAATTTAAGTGATCTAATAATGTTTTAAAACATTAATATGCATCAGATAAAAGTATGAACTCACATATGTAGATATCCTGATGGGTTAACTAGGGATAATATATATTTATTGGTTATGGTCCCTGGGAGAGTATTGTGAGTTACTATTCTATATCTCGTCAATAGAACAGAACTAAAAAACTCCAATAAATCTCTTAGAAAATTGTGATCTTTAATACAGATTATGAACACAAGCGTTTTTAGGATTCATAAAAAATTATTGCTAATAGAAAATAAAATCAAGTACGCTTTCACAATTAAATTTTATTATAATTCTTAATAATATTGTATACGAGCCATAATGAATTATGTTTAGGATACCATATCTTTTCTATCATTCACTACTTATATATATATATATATATATATATATATATATATTACTACTGAAACTTCAATGTTTTATTATCATTAATTCTTTTATTATTATCATTATTGGAATTGGCATTTTTAATGCACTAGATGATTTTATTATCTTTATTTATTATTATTATTATTATTTAAGTCTATTCTAATAAAAGAAAGGCATAAATTTTGGCTCAAGTTAATTAAAAATAAGTTGGAGGAACATATTCAAAAATATAAGTTCTGAACTTTTAGAATATGGTGAAAAAGTTCATTTCTTATAAATTATAACCTTCCCAATGAGACAAACAGCTAGAATCGAATTCAATTAAAACCAACAAATGATAGTTGAACTAATTATTTATATATTTTTGTTAGAGGCAAAAATTCGTTTTGAATTTATTTCATAATTCTTTTAATAATTTTTGTTTGCATCCCTAATCATGTTATTAAGCTTTGGAGGATAATTTCTTTTGTCATTTGAGATTATAATTTTAAAAATATTTTATTTTAGACTTATGAATTCTTATTGTCATTTTTGTAAAGAAAATTTTTGGATAGTAATAAATAAGAGGTCCTATTATAACTAAAATTTAAGGCGTGATAGTAATTTTTCTTAAATATATTTATTTGACTTGTTAATTGAAAAATTTTAAATTCAATTTATGCGAAAGATGACTTTATTTCACATATATTATAATCTATGTTTTTAGTCATACGTTGTAATTTCAAAAATATCTTCAAATGAATGTTTATTGGATTACCTTATTAATAAGTAGTCACATATATTAAATTAAGAAGAGAGAGATCAAAAGGAGCTAGATTCAAAGGGTATAAAAAGAAAGAAGAATAATGCATAATTTGGGAGTCAGTTGGTGAAATACCCTTTCCTTTCCTTTTGTCTTATTGAAGAGTTGGAAGCTAAGGAGAAAAAAGAAAGAAAAAGCAACAAGAAACCAGCAGAGAAAGAAAGTATAATTAATTTTAATTATTAATCAATCAATAATTAGGGTAGGTTCAATCATGAATCATTACCAAATTAATAACAATCCCACTATTATTTGCAGGTGGTTTGCACTAACAAGGACAAAAATCTTTGGTAAATCAACAAATTTGATCATCTTTTTTATGACTACTTTAGACTCATTTTGGGTTTGCAAGTCCATGACTATGACACAGTTAGACTTTATATTAGTACTTATTATTAATTATTTGACATTTATATGCATATTTGATAAGAATATACAATTTAGTATTGACTTTCCAGCTGCTTTTTTTTTTCTAAAAACAAATTTTAAATAATATTGAAATTAAAATTAGTCATTTAATAAGAGAGTTGTTATATTGCACAAGATTTTTAATTTAATTTTCATATATTAACACGTTGGTAAAAAATACTCAAATAAAATGGAGATTTTGAATCTCTACTCATATATATATATATATATATATATATATATATATATATTCAAACGGGAATTAAGTTTGGAAATGATATATATGCGAAGATCATGCATGTTCGATCTTGAAATAATAACTTTTCCTTTCCAACTATGCTTAGTGCTGTTCTTGGTGAAACCCTTACATTTCTTCAGTTTCGCTTTTCAGTATAAACTGATTTAAGGGTCTTATAAAAGACTTCCAATAATGCCTCCACACTTATCCCCCATACTCATACCAAATTCGGTAACCTAATCATGTTTACTCAGTGCTGTTTCTGGTGGAAAATATTATGCTAGCTGTTACAATTATTTTATTCTAAAATAGCAATTAATATTCATTTTTAGATACAATATTATATATATCCTTTTTAAAACTCAAAATTTTTATTGCAAATAAAATTTTTTTATTTGTGTTATTTTTATTTATAACATTTAAAAGTTATAATTAAAATCATTTGGATATATTAATCAATACCAGTTAATTAATTAAAGAAAGCAAATTGAAAATGGATAATAAAAAATAAGAAAAATGTCCAACAAGTAACCCATTAAGAAACTATTAATGGAGCATTTGAGAACAGGTCAGTCTCAGAAAACACCACTCCAGTGGAGAACCCATTAAGAAACTATTTCTTAAACATGAGTTTGATTAATTAATGTTTCTAATCAAAAACCCATTTGAATACATATATTTTTTTCTTTATTTATTATTATTATTATAAGGAATCCATAGATATATATAGTTGGTAGGTGCTGGCTTAAGCTATGGAGTTTTCTTGTTTGTCGCTTAATTCATTGAAAATAGCCATTTGGAAGGAAGTCAGGTCACTCATCCAAACTGAGCTTTTCCTTATTCCTTATTCCTTTATTTCCTTCCCTTTCCTTTCCTTTCCTTTTGATTAGCGAATGGATCATCATCATACTTACAAGCAATGAATAATGTCTGTGTTTTTCTATTGATTTTTTTTTTTTTTTTTTTTTTTGTTCTTTCAAGACACTTCTTGAGATGATTGATCATGATATATATATATGATTTTCTTTCCCACCTCCGGAGCATTTAACGCTTAAGCAATTGAAAAACAAGTATAGCCATTAGCGGAAGAGCTTTCTATCAACGTTTGAAGATCATGACTCCCCAAAATACAAAACCTACACTCTTTTCTTCTTTTTTTTTTTTTTTTTCCTTTTATTTTATCCTCTATTCTCTAATTATATTTACAGTGACCAACTTTGTTTCAATTATACTATTATTATTATCTTTTTTTTAAAATTTAAAATCTTTCTATTACATTACACTTTAATTTTACCTACACTATTCGAATTTAATTTTTTATTTAACAAGAATTAAATTTCTTTTTCATTAAAACTAATAAGATATAATTCGATTAATAAAACACTTATATTTATGATTAAGGTATTATATCATTATTTTCGAGGAAAAAAACACACATAAAGGATATCCAACAATTTATTTTATTTTTTCAATTTCTCCATTCAAAGATAGGTGACGTTTGTACTTTTAATTTCAAATTATTTATTCTTCATCTTTTATTTGTAATATGTTTAATGTTCTTTTTACCTAATTTAGGTTAATAAAAAGACTTAAACATATAACAAATTTTTTTGGTTAATTAGTTGATTCGTATATATATATATATATATATATATATATATATATAATGCAAAAAATACATGTGTTTTTATGGTTTCTGGAAATGAATGATCAAAGTACATACAGTTATCCACCTACCAAATTCTTTTAGAGCCAAATAAGGCATCATTATTTATATTGATTTTGTGCCTTTAAAGCTCAATTGCCTCCTATTTTATTTTTACTATAATTAAGGAAGAAGAATTTAAGAATGAGACCTTTTTCCACTCCCTTGTTTTTCCTTCCTTACTTACTACCTTTATTTTGTTTACATTTCCAATTAATAATTCTTTTTTTTTTAAAAAACCATAAAAAAATATAATACATAATTATTTTTTTTAGATCTTGTATCTCTCAAGCTATTCTACATATATCATCTTCCCTCAAAAATATATATTATTATTTTCATTAAGTCAATCTAAATAATTTTGAATACAATCTTATAATATTTATTGTTTAAAATATTATAAAAATTAATTTAATTAAATTAATAATTTAGACATTTTAAAATATCTAATTTAGATTTTTATTATATAATAAGAAAAGTAAAACAAGAAATAAACAAAATGACCGTAGAATTAGTTGTTGAAGTATTTAAATATTCAAATCTACCACGGTAATCTTATCTAAAGGAGAAAATCATCTGCCAAAAAGTTGCTAAGAATATAGGTAACTGAAACAAAAATAAATAAATAATAATGATGAAAAGAAGAAAAAAAAAAAGAAAAGAAAAGAAAAGAAAAATAAGTAACGGTTAGCATCAAGAAGGGAGGGAAATAAGGCTGGGTAGCCGGCTTGGCCGGCTCTGTTGTTCCTTTCGAGTAAGCTTCAATACAGGGGAAGTCCATTTCCTCTCTTTCCGGTCAATTCTTCTTTCAGTACCATTCTTTCTATATATCTTTCAAATTTCCTGCCTCTACTTTTTATAGTATATAACATATCACTTCCTTCCAAACCCCTTGCTTTCTTTCAAACCTTGATTTCTGTTTTTTCCTGAAAATGGAAGAGATTGGATTTGGAGGAGAAGAGCTTTGTCTTGTTCATCCTGACCCTCTTGTCTTGGAGCTCAATAAGTTGCAGAATCAACTCAAAGGTTTTAACTTTCTTTTGTATTTGGAGAAATTGTAGCAGAAATTCAGTATTAAACATTTGTCTTGTTGAAACTGTTGTCACTTCATTACGTGTTTTCTGCTGTTTACATTGATTGCAGAAAAGGATCGTTTGCTTTGGGAAGCTCAAAGCGAAATTAAGGCGTTTAGAGCGACAGAAGTATTGAAGGATAAGGCTGTAGAAGAGGTAAATGGAAAGATTGAACAAATAATAGTATTACTGTCTTTCTACGTATATGTATGTATGTATGGATAATAAGGTCAAGAAAATCATCTAACTGCAAGTTTTGTTTTACCAGCTTGAAGCTGAAGTGAAAAGATTGGATGAGAAACTGCGAGTCACGGAAAGCCTTCTGGATCAAAAGGTTAGCCAATTTCATCATCTTCTTGTTCGTGAACTTGATAATATTATTATTATTCTGATAAAATAAATAAGTGAAATGCAAGTTTTACAGAATCTTGATATAAAGAAAGTCACGGATGAAAAGAGAGAAGCATTGACTGCACAATATGCTGCCGAAGCAACACTAAGAAGAGTTTATGCAACTCAAAAGGATAATGATTCTGTTCCTATTGAATCCATCATTGCCCCTCTTGAAGCAGACATTAAGATGTATAAAAACGAGGTAACATAGTTGATGAAGAGCAAATCTTTCACTCATCCAGTTCAACGTCAATGAACAATCTGTATCCATTTTTGTATTTTTTTTTTTTTTTTTTTTTGGTTCCAGATTGGTGCATTAATGGAGAACAAAAGAGCTCTGGAAAGACATAGTAAATCAAAAGAAGCTGCTTTGGTTGAAGCAGAGAGGATACTAAAGAGTGCTCTAGAAAGAGCATTGGTGGTGGAAGAAGTTCAAAATCAAAATTTCGAGCTTAGGAGACAAATAGAGATTTGTCAGGCATGATTTTGTTGAGGACTTACTTAGTAATAATAATGTTATTTTAGTTAAGCTAACAATGATATATATGATATGCAGGAAGAGAATAAAATACTTGAGAAAACTAACCGCCAGAAAGTTTTACAAGTGGAAAAATTTAGCCAAACAATTGAAGAGCTTGAGGAAGCAATTCTTGCTGGAGGTGCAGCAGCCAACACGATTCGAGACTACAGCCGACAGATTTCTGAACTCAATGTAAACATGACTTTAAAAGTGATAGATTTTTCTTTTAGATCAAATATCTGCACTGAATATCAATTAATAGACTCAAAATGTGTAGGAAGAGAAAAGGACATTGGAAAGGGAATTAGCAAGAGTTAAGGTTTCAGCGAATCGAGTAGCAACAGTGGTGGCTAATGAGTGGAAAGATGAGATTGACAAAGTAATGCCTGTTAAGCAATGGCTAGAAGAAAGAAGATTATTGCAGGTATATATATATATATCTGTTACTGAAAATTATGACCTCTTTGTATGTATTCCACCTTCATTTTTTGGATCATTGTGAAATTCAGGCAGAGATGCAACGTCTACGAGACAAATTAGCCATATCAGAGAAAACAGCCAAGGCCGAAGCACAACTGAAGGTAAAAAAAACAAATGAGAAATGTCAGGAATTTCATTGCTAGAGTTCTTTTTGTTTTACCAATTTTGTGATTCAGGATAAGTTGAAATTGAGGTTAAAGATATTGGAAGAAGGCCTACAAGGTGGAGGTGGATGCCAAAAACATGAGAAAACCAATTCCTTATTTGGGATTCTTTCAAGTAATGGTGGATTGAAGAGAAGATCTGCTTCACAGCCAAGGGCTTCGAGGATGGGGAGTTCTGAGAAGGATAAAACAGTTTCTACTAATGGATTGGGAGAGATGAAGAGAAGTAATAGTATGAAAAAGATTTATGCTTCAGAAAGTTTCCTAAGAAAAAGTTTGTGGGCTCCTAGAAATAAAGTAGTTGGCAGTTTTGAAAAAGAGAACACAAACAGTGTTAATAACTCTTTCAGCAATGGAATCACTGAACCAAGAAAGGTTAGAAACAAAGTTGATGATGATGAGAGTGATGAAGCAAGAAATATGGCCTTGGCTAAAGCAGGAAACAATGGCAATGGCAATGGCAATGGCGATGACATGGTGTCAGGGTTTCTGTATGACCGGCTTCAGAAAGAGGTCATAAGTTTGAGGAAAACTTGTGAAGCAAAAGAAACTGATCTAAATGCTAAAGATGAAGATATCAAGGTTCATAAATTGATTTCTCTCTTCACCTAAATTATCTGCTCATCTGAACTCAACAAGCTTTGAGTAAAATATTTTTTGTTTCATTTCAGATGCTTTCAAAGAAGGTAGAGACAATGGCAAAAGCAATGGAATCTGAGTACAAGAAAATAAGGAGAGAATTAGCAATGAGAGAAAAGGATCAGATTTCCATTAAGGCTGATCACAAGATAACAAACTCTATCTCATCCAGAAGGTATGTTTACTAATGTACTAACAACATCTTGTCATGGAAATAGAAAAACTGTGCCTTCTTCAATCTTTCTAATGGCTGATGATGTTCTGTTCTGTTCTGTTACTAGGGCTACAACAAAAGCATCCTAAAGGAAATCATTTCTACTGTATTCAACAGGAGAGAGAGAGAGAGAGAACTGCGAAAGAAGAAGAAATAATCCTTCCTCAATTGTGGAGGACTTTTGCAGTCCAAAGACACAGATATTGCAAATTCTGCAATGTATATATGCAAACCAATAGAATTCATGTCTAATTTAGTTTTTTTGGTCCTGTTTGATTTGGGTTTTTCATCTTCTTTCCAGAATAATCTTTGATTCATTTGTATACTTTGAAACTCACTCTGTAAATTCTCAATTTGCACAATAATAACTCCATAGCCTGCATAGGCCATCCGATTTACGAAATGGGCGATTCTTAGTTTGTAATTAAAGATGTAAAATTACATCCCTAACAACATTGTCCTAAAAATTGACCTAAAACTTGTCTTTCTTGATTTCTTCTAAAAACCGAATGGAGGAGTAACTAGAACAGACATACATACCAAAGGAAACAAACACCTCTCAGTTTCCCTAAGTTGGGAAAAGGGGTTGCCTTGCCGGGGGAAAGTAGCTAAAAAGAAAAGGCTAAAATAGATGATCATCCGACAATTCTACAACTCTGGAATGGTATCTAAAGATGGTCTCCATTTCTGGTACCCTTTTCTTCTTCTGATTCTGAAGGGCTGAATTGCAGTCACTCTGTTACATGGGATTTTCTTCATACTTCTGATTAGCTGCTCTAGTTGCTGTTTTGACACCACAATCTTCACTCTCCTCCCTCGACAACTATCTTTACCTGCTGCTCGCTCCGACTGGGACTGAATCCGGTTGGGAATGAGACAACAAACTTCCCCAGATTTCAGACTAACATCTCTTGCTACAGCTTTTACACGACCAGAAAAGCTCACAACCTCATGTTCTTCTTCTTCTACTACTCCGTCAAGAGATCTGAGTGGAATTTTCTTCTCCTTTGATGAGAACATATCAATACCTATGCAGTTCCCCATGATGCACAGTTATGGTAGGCTTTAGGACGTACAACAATATATATATATATATAGTCCTGCATAAGCTCCGCTGGTTATTATAATATTTCAAGTCAAAGTTAGAACAAACGTGCTAACCACCTTACTTCTTGATAGTACCTCTATTCTCTTCTGTAAACAGAATGAAATGAAGCCACCCCAACTTTTCAATTCTTTTCTATTTTCTGAGAATAAAAAAAGACTATTTGGATGGTCAAATCTCCATTTAATTAATTTACATCCGTGTTGACACTCTAAAGGTCTATAAAAACTTTCTTGTTTTGGTAATCCAACATTCCTAAAATTCAATATTTTAAACATAAAGAGATAAGTCAAATCATTCCTCTGGTTGACTCCACAAATGTATTATATTATACTAACCCTGAAGTCAGCTCCAAAAGTAAGAGGCGGAGAGCATCAGAGTTAATTGTTCATTTCACAAATACAGAACATATAGAGCTGCACAAGTCAACTCATACATCTTAAAGAAAGTCAAATGTAGTGTAAGCATTTATTCATATCCCTTGCCATAAAGTTCCCAACCCAAAAGTAAAGCAAGATAAAAGCAACAAAAATAGTGATCTGCAGAGAGGAAGAAGCCAAAACTTTACCATAAGAACAGTTTTCTTTTTTCTTTTTTTCTTTTTTCTTTTTTTCTTTTTTCTTTTTTTTTCTTTTAACTTTTGGCATCCGAAGCTAAATTATAGACAAGGATGTTCTCCAAGTACATTGACCTGTTTTCATTCTCTAGATCTCTTTATTTAGTAAATTTCTTAACTCTTGGCTTCAACTCAATTTATAATGAAGTATGCTTTAGAACATTGAAAGTCTCTTTCTAAGTGGATGCATCAAATAAATGTAAAATACCCAAGAAACTTATGCCATGAAACTACACTATAAATCCAAGTTAATTGGCCAATGACTTAGCACTCAAATTTCATCCTTCATTGGAGCATTTTGTCAACAAAATGCTAACAAAAAGAGATTTAGGAAAACAAGAGGTGATTTAAACTTAACCTAGCACATAGGCAGGAATGAATAGCAACATACAACAAAAACGTTGCATAAGTATTCTCTTCTTGCCTCAAAAACAAAACTTTCCTCCACGAGGAGTTGAAGATAAATTGAAGAGCATCTAGAGTCTGTACCCTTAGAAAGATCTCACATTTATTACTAGAAACTAGTTTTGGAATATGAGTAGCATCTATGAGGCAGCTACACCACTGACCGTCTAGATTCCAACCATGATGTGGCTGCAACCTTAGTTGTCAAAAACCAACCAACCTTGTCAGGTGCCTCATGGAATGGAGCATTAAGTTCCTTCAAATGTGACTCAAAAGCACTTGCTAAACCTTTCTCAGAATATTTATGTTTCCCATGACCTGTGTTTATCCCAAGCAATGAAGGTAGCTCCTCTCTGTTCTCAAGAGCCCTAGACAAGTCATTCATCCATATGTGCAATGCAGTAAGAGCTGCACCATGAGAGAGACTCTTTACATGTAAAGACCATTGTGTTTGACCTCTGGACTGCAAATCAGTGTATATTCTGAGCGTAATTCCTAGTTCCAACAATTCACAAGCTCTCTCCAACTTATTAAGGTTGACACAAAGATCAATCAGACAATTACAGTATGCCTTCCTAACATCAGCACTAACATCGTTAAAGAGTTGTCCAGCTTCCTTCTTAATGAGTTTACCATCAATGTCCTCTCTTTGAGTGAGGAGCTTCACTACATGACCAAGCTGAGGGTTAGCTTTCTCAATGCAGCCAGTCAGCTTACCAAGTTCTTCTTTTGGCAGTTGGGTCATTACATTGAGCAGGCAGCCACAGAATCGCTCATCCGGAGCTATTCCTAACTCTAGCAGCCGATCAAAAGTCCTCACAACATCATCTGCACGGTTTGCCTTTCCATAACACTGGATTAATGAAGTAAGAACGTAGATATTGGGCTCAAATCCTGCTTCCAACATTTCATTCAACATTTGTTCTGCCTCTAACACTTTACCACTGCAGGAAAATAAAGTAACCAAGGAAGAATAGGTCCAGCTATCAGGGGGGCAGTTCTCGGAATTCTTCATCTCTTCAAAAACCTGTACAGCTTCATCTGCAAATCCCAAGTCAGCAAACATTGACAAAAGAGTATTGTAAAGAACAACATTCAACTGCAGCCCTTTCTGCTTCATCTCCCTAAACACATTAAGAGCATCTTCACCATATCTAGCCTTGCAGTAACCCCGGATAAGAGCAGAGTAGGTACCCCAGGTAGGCTCAAGCCCGTTGCTTAACATATCTTTATAGATAGTCTTTGCCTGCCACGGCCTTTTGGCTCTTCCCATAGCATCCAGCAAGTTGTTATAGACCAACACAATAGGCCTTATTCCAAGTGCCTTCATTTCCTCGTACACATTTAAACACCCATCATAATTCCCCATTGTACCATAAATTTTAATCAAGGTCGAAAATGTCAGGGCATCAATTCGCCATTTCTCTGTCCGCGCACGATCATACAAACTCAAAGCCATATCCACGTTGCCTGTCTTCCCATATGAGTCTATCATAACTGAATAAGTCACGTCATCAGGCTCACACTGAAATGACGGCATCTTCTCAAACCACTCCACGGCTTTCTGAGGCAAAGAACACTGCCTAGCGCAGCTAATTATAGTAGAAAAGGTAACATTATCAGGCTTAATCCCTTTCTCAATCATTTCATGAAACAGTTTCTCCGATTTATCCAAATCTTTACACTTCCTAAAAACTTTCAAAGTCACGTTATACAATATCACTTCTCTATTAAATTTAGCCTTTTCCTGAAAATACTTGAGGACAAAATATGCCGTATCTGGGTTAGACAGATTATTAAGCACAAGAGCAACGTCTTGTTCGACTATTTTACCGTCCCAAGTCTCCAAAACAGTAAGCAAATCATCTTCAACAGGACCGCATGAGTCCAAAGATTGAGCAATTTTCAATAAAGAATTGTACCTGAAATCGTAGGAAGTCTTCCTAAGCTGGCGAGCTCTCGAGCTTTTAGGGTTAACCCATACGTAACTTTTTTTGGACGGGGAGGTGGTATTCTCATCCGGGCTTTGAGGCATTTCCACGTTCGAAGTCTGGGTTTGTTCTTGTAAAGAAATTTGGGTGGTCGCAATAGAGGGTTTTGAGTGAATTTTGAGAGGAAATTTGAGGGTTCGGGGTTTGACATGAAGGAGGTAAGATGGGGAAAGAGAGTTGCAGAAGAAATGGTGGTCTTTAGAGACGAAGAATTTGGAAGATGTAAGATTGGATGCCATTGTATTCGCTCACAGTCACCGTGTTCTTCCTCGCTCTGTCTCAGCTCCGTTAAATTGGAGTCTCCGCCGCCTTATCCCCTACAAAAAAGAAAATGTACATTTCCTTCTGCATTTCCCTTTTTCTTTTAAATTTTTTAGGGGTTTTATTATTTTTATTTTTATTTTTATTTTTATTTTTACGATGCTTTTAACCCTTTTGAGTCATATACCAACTAATCACCTTTTTTTCCCTTAAATTAAGACATTACCTAGTATTTAAATTTAATTATATATTTAAAATATATAATTAAATATTATTAAATATTTATATATTAATTATATTTAAAATATATAATTAATTATATATTAATTATATATTTAAATATATAATTAAATTATTAAATATATATTAATTATATATTTAAAATATATAATTAAATATTATTAAATATTTATATATTAAGATAGTGAGAGATTTAACTTTCATATTAGTCAAAGATGCTATCATAATAACTATTGATTGTCATTATTTTCATTTAAGGGCCAAATTCCTCAAAGAAAAGGATGAATAGAGAGTTGAGAAGTAAAAGCTCTCTCAAATGCGTAGAATACCAATTTTTTTGGATCTTCCTTTTGTTGAAAATCATATTGAAACTCTGTTCAAAAATCAAAGGTCTCTAAAGAAATTCATATCTGTTCAACTGATCGAAATGAAGTTAACGGCCTCGAAGTTTAATCCAATCTAATATAAGCCCAAAAAGTCTTCCCGAAAAATTAAATTTATTACATCAAGATCAAGTCAAAAAGACTTTTAAACACTCTATGAGTCCCTATCTTACATCTTCCAAATAGTTATTTGATTTAGATGAGCGGATGAATATAAATATAACCTATAAAGCTAAATATTATAATTTGTAACATATTTTCGTTGTAATTTTAATTTTTAGGAAATATACAATAAAAAATTTGTTTACAACATAATTTAGTTAAAAATAGCTTAACATGATAAATGCTAAAATAACTTAGATTCAAAAAAAAATTTACATGATAAATGCTAAAATAACTTAGATTCAAAAAATTTTAAAAAATAATTAAAATTATTTTCACATATAATTATTGACTAAGTTAATTCTAAATTTAAAATATTTAGATTTAAATAAATATATGCTAATTATTTTAAATATAAACAAATATTTAACTAAAACTTTAAAAGTATTACAAGGATCGCCTCTTTAATATATATATATATATATATATATTATTATTTATTTATTTATTTATTTAT
Organism: Asclepias syriaca; assembly: GCA_027405835.1. Classification (NCBI taxonomy): domain Eukaryota; kingdom Viridiplantae; phylum Streptophyta; class Magnoliopsida; order Gentianales; family Apocynaceae; genus Asclepias; species Asclepias syriaca. The sequence goes on from CM049924.1 coordinate 10,796,450, forward strand.
TTATTTATTTAATAAATAAAAAAATTATCATAAAATTTTGCATAAACGCTTTTAGCATTTGAGACATAATGAATTGATAAATAAATTCTTCTAAACCTATTTTTTTATCAATAAGATTTTGACTCAAAATCTACTCTTCCCTTTCAATTAATTGATGTCATCTACCTATGTTTTAGCTTTAAAATTAAAATTTACGTGATAGCTCTGAGCGACTAAAGAGTCTTTTTATAATTTGGAAGTCACTTGAAAGTCCATTATATATTTTTTAAAATAATAAATTGAACTAATGGGAAGGCCCCTGCATTATTTGGGCTCATATTTTATCATTTGACAAAGATATATTGTTTCACAAAACAGAAATAATGCGGGCTATTAAAATTGATAATCTCATTATCATGATTCAATATTCTAATCCTATCTTGTAATTTAACATTTTTAGTTTTTAATACTTCATCATAAATATATATATATATATATATATATATATATATATATATATATATATATATATATATATATTCTGTCAATATGTCAATTATGTGATAACGATATTGTTTTTGGCAGAAACATTTACATTTTCTTTCCTCCAAACATGTGATTATTAAAAAATAACTAAAAAATAAAAAAACTTTAAAATTAACTATTTAGAAACAAATGTGAGAAATGGAAAAAAAAAATAATAATAAAGAATAAACGTATAGAATTTTCCTTACTTTTGCGTTCAATATATATCGAACTTAAGTCTTTTATTTGTGAAACCAAATCAAACATTTTTAAATAAAATAAATTAAATTAACAAACTTACTACTTTTTCACAAACAATTCATCTTTTACACCTGTTGAATAGCCCCCTTTACTCTTCAACTTTTAGTATGGGAAAAATGGTTTCCACAAAATCGGTTGCCTATATATATATATATATATATATATATATATATATTGAGTAGCATATAACAACTGTCCTCATACGACTAACCGTTCCATATTTTGGTTATCAATAAAATACTATAATTATTTATCAGAAGTCAATAGTCAGCGTAGAAAGCGGTATTTATAACCGCACGACTCCAAATCGTGGGTCGTTAAACCTCTTCACGAGCTAACTCATTTTCCATAACGGCAAACCACGAACTTACATCCGTTATGAGGACTTTCTCGAGAAAGTACCTATAAAAGGGGAGTAAGTGGAAGGTAAAAGAGATTCAAGACCAGATATTCTAAAATTACTCTTTACACTCTAAACTGACTTGATCGTCGGAGAGTTCAAGGGAAATCCACGTCCCCACTAAACCTTCTCTATTTTGTAGGTACCTGATACCTCGAGATTTCCGGAGATCGATCAATACGAATTTACTCTCTTAGTCACCTAAATATCCTAACCAATTTTTGATGAATTAGTTTGGTTCCGTTACCGGGAAAAGAAATTTTTTCCCTTATCAAATCACCATATCAAGACACTCAGGTGAGAGAGGACACACTGTCCGACATACATCACCTTGGGAAACCACAACTCGAATAGCGCAATCCTCAACTCCTGCTGTTCTCCAACGTCGCTCAGTCATTGAGAGGTTAGGACCACAACCTGAAACCTCAAGACACTCTCAAGACTTAAGAGAACAGATAAACTCTAGGACAAACGATGAAGGAGAATTACAGAGGCTACAGAGGGAAAACAACCGACTAAGGCAAGAGCAAGAGCTCTCAAGGCAGTGGTTAAAATTAAGGACTGAATTCCGCAAAGCAGGAATGGAATTACCACCACCAATATTCCTTGACGGTCGTTCCAAGCAACTTCCACAACGTTTGAAAACTGCTGCCACTAAGAAAACAGAAAAACAAGAAACGCTAACAGGTAGAAAACCTCGTCAGACGATCAGCGAAGTGGGAGAAAGTCATCACACTTCAAAACTCACACCCACTGCGAAACAAGGGGCCAGGAAGCGATACACCGAACTCAGTTTTGAGAATGTCAAAAGTACAACCAAAATCAAGAGGACGAGATCAATCGAATTGGGGTCGTTCGCCAAATGGATCCAAGGTGTTGCCCCTGGTCCATTCCTCAAGATTCCACAATTTGTCCTTTACTCTGGACAAACTCGACATCTCGAGCATGTATGCGAATATAAATCGGCCATGGGCCTAGTCACGAATGATGAGGCAATTCTATGCAAGGCATTTCCCAGCACTCTATCAGACAAAGCCTTAACATGGTTCATTTCTCTCAAAATAGGTACAATCGATTCCTAGTATACTTTAGAAAAAACATTTTTGGATAAATTCAGCACAACCAAAATAATACCAAAGATGCGTGGAGATCTAGCCAATATCAAACAAAGAGACGACGGGTCCTTTTGTCTTTTCAGGAGCGATTCAAAAAGATATACGATGACATAGAAGGAATCAGTCAAGACACCAACATTACTTGTTTCGAAGGAGGATTCAGGTCCAGAATGCTGTACACAGAGCTTCAATTAAGAAAGCCAGAGACTATAGGGGAGATGTTCAATGTCGCTGGTAAAGTTGCATTGGCGGAAAGTAGTGCATTCGAATCCACCTCTTCACTAGCTACATTTTCTTCCCGAGTAGACGTAATGACCTGCGAATGGAAGTTCAGTTCTTAGAACCCCATTCCAGAAAACTACTCAGTGAAGTACCGAGTTAAACTTGGGAGAATTATGAAAATTACCATTAAGTTAATCTTATGGTTCCGAAGTACCGAGTTAAACTTGGGAGAATTATGAAAATTACCATTGAGTTAATCTTATGGTTTCCGAAGTACCGAGTTAAACTTGGGAGAATTATAAAAATTGCCATTAAGTTAATCTTATGGTTCCGAAGTACCGAGTTAAACTTGGGAGAATTATGAAAATTACCATTGAGTTAATCTTATGGTTTCGAAGTACCGAGTTAAACTTGGGAGAATTATGAAAATTAATATTGAGTTAATCTTATGATTCCAAAGTACCGAGTTAAACTTGGGAGAATTATGAAAATTACATTTGAGTTAATCTTATGGTTCCGAAGTACTAAGTTAAACTTGGGAGAATTATGAAAATTACCATTAAGTTAATTTTATGGTTCCGAAGTACCGAGTTAAACTTGGAAAAATTATGAAAATTACCATTGAGTTAATCTTATAGTTCCGAAGTACCGAGTTAAACTTGGGAAAATTATGAGCTAAAGTTATTGAGTTAAACTTCTAGTTTCGAAGTGCCAAGTTAATCTTAAAGTTCCGAAATACAAGTCGTCTATCGAAGCACGACACTGAATCGTGTTGTACTTCGCTGAGGGGCCACCGAGTAGCAAATAACAACTGTCAAGGGTAAAAACGTTATTTGCCTATACAACTAACCGCTCCACACTTCGGTTACCAATAAAATACCATAACTATTGACCAGAAGTCAATAGTCAGTGTAGAAAGTGGCATTTATAACCGCACTACTCCAAATCGTGGGTCCCCAAACCTGTCGACGAGCTAACCCGTTTTTCATAACGGTAAACCACGAACTTACATCTGTTACGAGGACTTTTTCGAGAAAGTACATATAAAAGGGGAGTAAGTGGAAGGTAAAAGAGAATCAAAACCAAATATCCTAAAATTATTCTTTACACTCTAAACTGACTTGATCGTCGAAGAGTTCACGAGGAATTCACGTCTCCACTAAACGTTCTCTATTTTGCAGGTACCTGATACCTCCAAATTTTCAGAGATTGACCAATAAGAATTTACTCTCTTAGTCACTTAAATATCCGAACTAATTTTTGATCAATCAATATATAAAAATATATTTACGAGAAAACTAATCTTGCCATTGTGTCCGACGATACATGTGTTGAACATTCCAAGAATGTATCGTATATTTATTATATATTATTATTACTTTTTGGTCGAATGTTTATTTCTTTATCATGATATATATATATATATATTATATATAATATATAGAAGCTTCAATGAATGATTACAAGTTCGTAGGAAGACTTGGAGTTGGACATTCTTACATTAATCCTTAGCTGAAATACAACCTAATTGACCATGTATCATGTTTGACCCGACCCTTCATATATATATATATATATATATATATATATATATATATCATGGTGTATCTTGTGATATATTTTGGCCACCAAAATAGAAATAAATATTTAAGAAACTTTTTTATTAGATACATATATTTCAGTTCTTGACCTTGTCAAATACTCAACCCTGCAATTTGCAATTTTGCTTTTTCTCAAATTGTGCAGAAATTTGAATAGTAATTCAACAGAGTCAATCATGTGATTCTTTCTACTCTTTCCCTTTGACCATGACTTTTATGCCATATTTTTCTAATACAGCCTGGAAAAAGAAGAATAGTAGACAAACCCAAATCAATTGTATTTCCCTATATATATATATATATATAGAGGGAATTTATCATGATGTTTAATTAAATACATTTTCATTTTTTTTAGCTTTCAAAAAAAAAAAAAAACATGACCAAAATCATTTTTTAGTATACAGCTGTCAGTTTACATTCGTGATGATAATAACTGCAAATCTTACCGTTTACATGTGACCGTTGGACAATTGTGATTGGTCAGACAGTTGGCTACAACATTATAACATTTTTATCTTTTTAAAAGGAAACAAAAACACATCATTTGCAGTTAATCTAATCATATCAATTGATGAAGACATATGTTGGCTAATTACTTCCAACCATTTTATCTAATGTGCTCTTATAAATGACGTCATTAATTATAATTGTACTTAGTATATTTAAATTTAAAGTTGTAATTTATACAAATTAAAATCCATAATCATGTTTATAATAGTTCTGAATCTTGGGATTCATTGCTTTATGGTTTTACTCTCTGAAGCTTGATTTTCTCCAGTTACACATTATTTACTATGATGCAATAGTAAAAATAAAGTCACTTAGACTTGTTAATTTCTACCACAATTCCAGAACGTTGCCGCCGCCGGCTGTACTTCCTCCCGCTACTTATTTAATTTAAGATTAATTTATAATATATTTATTTATTATTTTTGAATTGTGATACATTTATTTATTATTATAAATTTTTAAAAAGTATTTAATAAATAATAGGATTTAAGAAGGGAATATTTCTTATTCACACTAAGTAAGGAGTGCGCACCAAGCTTCTCTTTCAAGTTTATAGAGGAAACTTCCCCTTTCCACTAGAGAACACTACTGTTAGTTTAACTAAATAAAATGAAATGAATAAAACTCGACACATGGAAATAATCAAACCAAAGAATTCTTATTTCTGTGATATATATATATATATATATATATATATATTTGAATATAAAAAAGGACGAAGAAAAGAAAACCAAATTGACAAGAATTTTTCATTTAAATAAATGACGTCAGCCATCTTTTCCTTATATCCAAAGATATGTAAAGAACAAAAAAACAACAATCATTTACAAGAAAGCGTGAGAATATAAATCCCATTTTTTTTGGGCCAATTTTCTGCTATACCACAATTCATTATCGATCGAATATGAGTCAGTAACTTTAATAATTAATGTTAAAACAATGAATTTTTTAGAGGAACAAAAAAAAAAAAAAAAAAAGGTGCGGAAGGAAGTTGAGTCAGATGTGGCAACCGCAGCAAAGGAAGAAAACGCAGAAAGTGGAAACCAAAACTATGGCTTCACAGACAGAAACGATCTTGAAGAGAAACCCATCCACAAACCAAAGATGCAAACTGAATTTCTTTTTCCACCTCAGTCCTGACGAAAAATTCTTCCATTTCCTCCTTCCTCCTGACGATGACGATTTATTTCCACCGACGATGCCGGCATCGTCACCGCCGGCGGGAATATTTCCAGTGGCGCCGCTGCTTCCCTTCTTGTTAAGCCTCTTGAACAGAAACGGAAAATTTGGTTTCTTCAGCATTATTTCTCTCTCTATTTACTTTGTCGTGAAAATTTATGGAGATTTTCTTTTTCTGGTTGAAGAAGAATTGGGATGAGAGAATTTGGGTGTGGATTTTGAGACGGTTTTGTCTGGAATATTATATATATATATATATAAGCGTGGGGTTTGGAGGGGTGTTGGTGGGTCCCAATCGGAGAAGACAAACATATATTACAACCGTTGGATGATTCCGCGTTTTCCGTGAACAAGGCACGACTGGAGGTGTGGGTCTCGTTGCGCCCGGGAAGTTACTATTTCAAAAGGAATAAGTCTAGAACGTCTACTTTATTTTATTATTCTTTTTTTGTAAAGAAAAAAAAAAATTTAAAATATATAACTAAATTTCACGTATAAATTTTGAATATTTTCTTTTTAAAAGAAAATAATTTTGAATAATTTTAAAAACATTTCTTGTATCTAACAGTTAAAAAAGTCTCAAATATTTTTTTAAAAAATAAAATTTAATTTAACAAATAAAAAAAAACTCACAATAATCTGAATTGAATTTTTTTGGACTAAATAGCACAATTCAAGATTTCCTTTTTGTCTATTATTATTTTATCATTTTAGAGAACGGATAAACTTCTTCCAAGGCTCTTAGTACATTATGTAACACTTTCTAATATTCCACATACTTAAGTTGACCCATAGAAAAGAAAATAATAATTTAAAAAATAGTTTAATAAATATATTACAGAAATTTATTTTATTAATAAGAAAAATGTATTATGAGTGAAGCAGAAAATTGAGAGTTGAATATTTATTTTTTATTATTTTATAAGAATTATTATGATTTTTTTTGAATAAGAATTAAATTAGTCAACTTGAGATGAATTACAATTTGTAATGACTTTATATAACAAAATGTTAAAAAAAATAATAAAAAGAATGTTTTTTTGTGTAATTTAAATATATTTATGTTTAGAAATTGCAACTTAATAAGAAAAGAGTTTAGCGAAAGAGGATAAAATGAGCGTAATTTTCGTTTGCTTCCAAGAATTTGACTCCAAATGGAGTTTACTCTTAATCCCATAATTTATGTCGTCGTTGAATTGGTTTATAATATATACATTCAAATTCACAACCCTATCTTCAGACTTCAATCATTTGGGTGTAATTGGATTAAGTTTTTAGATTTTATTTTTCCTTTCCTTTTTTATTTTTCAATCTAAAATATATACTTTGTTTAGACAATATAAAATATACATTATTGAAAAGAGGAAAAAAAGTGTTTAGAATTGAAATTTAAAAAGTAAATGTTATATGATATTATTTTCTTTAAACACATCTTAATAATAAAATGATTAGGATATAAATATCATACATATTTATTATTTTAAAATTTAACAAATATATTAGAACAGAGTTTGCTGGAACTGTAAAAGAGATTCATTTTAGTTTAATATAAATGCAGATAGATACTTTATTGAAAATATAATAATAATAATATTATCCGTGATCATTTTTTATAAATTTCACAAATTAAAATATGTTATTAAATATAAATTTTTAAATTTCTATTTAATGTGAAATTTTAATCAAAAAAACGACTAATATTTTCTTAACATATTGGCCAATTTCCACCATACTAGAAATGAACTTAGAAGTTATAATAAATATGCATAAATAATAATAATAAAAAATGAAGGAATGAATATAGCATCTGCCCAACAAATTTATAGCTGGAGCTCACAGTTATGGAAAATGGTGATTTTATGCACACACAGAACTGCAACAGGTGTTGCGTCTGTTTTCCTTTACATTTAGCTTTTGCCTCTTTTTTCTTTCTCTTTTTCTATATATATATATTTAGGAATCTCAATAATGGAGAACATATTAAAAAGATAGTTGGGAAAGGAAAGAAAGAAATAAAAAAAGGAGATGAGAATTTCACCACTTTGGAACCAATTTTTACAGAATATTCCAATTTTAAAAACAAAAGAATATGTTAATCCCAAGTTTCTTCAACGATACTACATCCCAGTTTTGCTCTTTCATTTTAGAGAAAATGAAATTAATAGGAAGAAGAAAAAAGAAAGGCATACTGAAGTGTGATGATATATTAGGAAAAATTACTATTTCAAAAAGTTATTTTATTTATTTATTTTTAAAGTTGAGTGATTTTTGTTAATAATATTATTTAGAGAATAAAATTAACTCTATTTCATCAATTTAAATTAAAAAAAAAAAAAAATTTCAAATTAAAAATTTACATAACAAAAAACTAATCTCTCTCTAAAAAAGGAAATCAATGTAAATCTTTAGTATATATTCTTCAAAAAGAAATGATATGAAACCAATCTGCACCAGAATCAGAGATTCAGAAAGGCACACATATATTGAGTTATCACTTTTATATATAAAACACAACACAAATTATTTCCACATTCTAATTTCTGAAAAAAAAAAATCTTGAAAAAATAGACTATTAAAAAACATTTATATTTGACTCTTACAAAATATTCATAATAAATATTAAAATCCTAAATTTTTATAATAAGTGTTGACTTTATCACTTTCAAAAGCCAAGAGCAATTAAGTACTATGAGTTGGCTACAGCTACAGTTGATAGTTGATGTCAAGAATGTGATGATCATCTTCACTGTTTTTATTATTGCCAGCCTTTAGTTTTAGCTTTAAATGTCGTTAAGAATTGCTTTATTATTAGAGCAGTAGAATCCTCCAATCCGGGGGCTACCCTTTTTCCCAGTTTTATTAGTCACCAAAGTATGCTTTTTCTCGAATTTCTTGATTTGGTACATTCGTAAATATTATATAAGGTTTGATCTTGTTGGTGAGTCTTATTTTAAGAAGAAAAGAATTAGACACTGTTAACTTAATTTAAATTAAATTTAAATTAATTGATAGTTAAAAAAAAATTATGTCTTTTTTTCATTTAAATATTTTTCAAATGATAAAATAAATGTTATTTGTGTCTCTTTTATATTATGCAGAGGATATACATTTTTAATTTTTTATGTCTTTATGATTTAGTGTAAAACACAAATAAAATTTTAAATTTCTTATTTTATTCATAAAAATATAAATATTTGGTTTAATACAATAAAAAAAGAAAAATGTATTATAAATTTTATATGAGTTAAAGATTTAACCGTTGTTATTATAAGTGTTAGGTAAAAAAATTTCAATATATGTATTTTTATATTTTTTTTATTATATTACTACGAGAAAGTCTAAAGAGTACGTGACTAAAAAAATTTATGAATTTGACTTATATAAAAATAAAATTTTTAAAAAATTGATTTTTTATATAAAATTTTAAATTAAAAGATAACTAAATTCTTTATTAAAGAATATGCGATTGCAATTTTTATTTTTATTTTTTATTTTTTACACTCCATTTGGAGTCAAAATGTAAAATGTCAAAGAATCTTGAAACTAGTGATTTGTTGAAAATATGTTATTTGTTATAAAATTATTAGTAACAAAAGCAAATTATTAAGAAATATAATATAGAGATTAAAGAAAAGAAAATATATATTTTTTTGTATATTTTTTTATATCTATACAAAATATACAAATTACCTCATATTTATAAGAATAAATATGTGTAACATATATACACATATACATACAAATATAAATGTATACATATGTTATAAACTTAAATTCCATGAAGGTTATATGGAGGAAGTGGAAGTAGTGGGAAGTTACAAAATTATGGACATACAAAACAATAATATGATTTATAAAACTCCCCCTTTTGAATGTCCATTGTACAATGAATATGTCTCATTAAAACCTTACTAGAGAAAAACCCAGTGGGATAAAAAAATTCTAGTAAAGGAAAAAGAGTACATAGTTCATTGTACACCCCCTGATATTATGGATCACTCTTTCAAATGTTGAAGTTGATAATGCTTTTGTGAACAAGTCTCCAAAATTATCGCTTGAATAGATCTGTTGTACATTAATATCACTATTTTTCTGAAGATCATGTGTAAAGAAAATTTTTGGTGAAATATGTTCTGTACGATCTTATTTGATATATCATTCCTATAATTGAGCTATACATGCAGTGTTATTATAAATTATTGTCAAAAATTTTTTGCTTGAAGAGAAACCACATGTCTCTCGAATGTGTTGAGACATGGATCTTAACCAAACATATTCACGACTTGCTTCGTGGATTGTTATAATTTCTGCATGATTCGAAGAAGTAGCAGCTAACGTTTGCTTTGTAGAACGCCATGAAACAACAGTTCCTCTACATGTAAAAACATAGCCTGTTTGAGATCTAACTTTATGTGTCAACATCAGCATAACCAACAAGTTGTGGTTTAGAACTATGAGAATATAACAATCCCATATCAATTGTACCTCAAAGGTATCGGAAGACATGTTTAATTCCATTCCAATGTCTTCTAGTTGGAAATGACCTAAAACTTGTTAACCGATTAACAACAAAAACTATATTAGGTCTTGTATTATTAGTAAGATACATTAGTGCACCTATTGCACTAAGATATGACACTTCAGGATCAAGAACTTCTTCATTATCCTCACGGGGTTGAAAAATGTCATTTTTCACATTAGGTGATCGAACAGCCATTGGGGTACTCAATGAATGTGCCTTGTCCATGTAGAATCTTTTAAGGATCTTTTCAATATAATTTGATTGATGAACAAAAATTCCAGTTTCATCTTTTAAATGCTCGATCTGTAGGTCGAGACAAAACTTTGTTTTTGTAAGATCTTTCATCTCAAATTCTTTCTTCAAAGAATTTACTACTTTTAAAATTTCTTCAGGTGTTCCAATAATATTTAAATCATCAACAAATACAACAATTGTAACAAACCCTAATTTTTCTTTCTTAATAAATACACACGGATAAATTTGGTTACTTTGATAACATTCTTTCAATAAATATTCACTAAGACGAATGTACCACATTCGTCTCGACTGTTTTAAATTATACAAAGATCTTTGTAATTTTATTGAATATAATTCTTGAGAATCTGATTTATATGCTTCAGGCATTTTAAATCCTTTAGAGATTTTCATATAGATATCACTATCAAGTGAGCCATATAAATAGGCTGTAACTACATCTATAAGACACATATCAAATTTCTCATTAGCTGCCAGACTAAGGAAATAACGAAATGTAATTGCATCCACTATTGGAGAACAAGTGAACTCATAGTCAATCCCGGTCTTTGAGAAAAATCTTGTGCAACAAGACGTACTTTATATCTCACAATTTGATTTTTCTCTTTTCTTTTCCATACAAATACCCATTTCTACACTATAGGTATGACATCTTTAGGTGTCCGGACTATGGGTAAAAAAACTTCACGTTTTGCAAGTGAGTTTAATTCTGCTTCAATTGCATCTTTTCATTTCAGCCAATCACTTCTCTGTCGACATTCATCAAATATCTAGTGTACACATATATAACAACAGAAAAGAATAGTAGCAAATATATATATATATATATATATATATATAAAACAAAAGCTAAATATATAATATATAATATATAAATATATGTACCCATAAAGCAGAAAGTAATTAACAATGTAGTTAGCCGTATACATATATTCAGAAAGTATACAAGTATATATATATATATTTCTAGAAACCAATTAACATGGCAAAATCCAATGTACAAGTATATATATATTTAAAAACGAAAAATATATATAACATAAATACATGTTTCAACAATTTAATCCAAAAAACAGTTTAATATATATATATATATATATATATATATATACACATTCAGATGTATATATATCTAAAATAAATTAGGAAGTGAGTATATAAATCAAAATAGAAAAATAGTATATATCTATACACATATATTTTATATATCTTTACATGCATTACACATTATATCTCTAATATAATTTAAGAATATTTGGGTATTATTTAATTACTATTTAATTAGTAATTAAATATATATATATATATATATATATATATATATTGAACAACCAACAAAACACCTTAGGGGCAAAACAGTACTTTGGCCACAAAAGTAACTGCCCCTACTCCATCGGACATCATAAGTCCAAATTTATGGGCTTCATAAAGAGCAGACGTTACCACTCTCTTTAACATCCTATTCAAAGCCCGTTTTTTACAACGGTCAGAATGACCCAAACACAAACGGGAAACTCATTAATAAACGAGATACCCTCAAACAAACTCCTATAAAAGGAGAATCCAAACAAAAGGTAAGACAAGTTTCCAGATATCCAAAATTCTCTGATAATACTCTACTGACTTAAGCATCGTAGAGTTCACGGGGAATAAATCTCCCCTTCGAACTTATTTTGGTTTTGTAGGTATTCAATATTTCCAAGTGTAGCTCCCCTAAGTGTCGTTCCTCGAAGTGTCGCTCCCCGAAGTGTCGCTCTCACCAACAGCTCGACTGACTCTCCTTCTCCCGAAGTCCAGTCCATTCCAATATCTCCTAGATTCTTATCTTCTTAAATTACTTTTTTCTCCTTATAATTACAGTGACAGATTTTGCCGAATCAGTTTGGTTCCGTTACAGGGAACGATTATCTTTCCCTCACAAATCACAATGTCTAGACATTTAGGAGATGAACACACTGTCCGACAAGCATCATTCCGGGGAACCGGGACAAGGATATCACAATCTTCGACCTCACCCAGTTCCAGTCGCCATCCAGCCTCAGAAAGATTGGGACCACAACAAAAGACTTCCCGACGCTCTCGAGATTTAAGAGAACAACTCAACTCGAAAAGAATAGATGACACATAAAAAGGAGTTACAAAGATTGCAAAAAGAAAATGAACAATTAAAGCAAGATCAAGAGCTTTCGTGACAATGGTTGAAGTTAAGGGCTGAATTTAGAAAGGCCGGTGCAGACCTACCCCCCCCCTGAGATTCTCAAACGATCCCTCGGAACTTCCACAGCCACTAAGAGAGATGAAAGGCGAGGTACACGAATAGGCGGAAAACAAACAGCCAGCGAAGTAGGGGAAAGTTACCACTCCTTGAAACCTATTCCGAAGCGGGGGCAAGAAAGCGTTACCCCGAGTACAGTTCTGAAAAAGGAAAAAGCACGACCAAAGTCCATAAAACAAGGTCAATTGAGTTAGGTCCTTTCGCCAAGTGGATCCAAAATGACTCCCCCGATCCAAGTCTCAAGATTCCGCAATTCGTCCTCTATTCAGGACTAACTCGACCTCTCGAGCATGTGTGCCGCTACAAATCAGCCATGGGACTAGTCACAAATGAAGAAGCCATCTTGTGTAAAGCGTTCCCGAGCACTCTATCCGATAAAGCCCTAACCTGGTTTACATATCTAAAAGCAGGTACCATTGACTCCTGGTACACCCTGGAAAAGGTGTTCTTGGACAAATTCAGCACGGCAGGAACCATACCAAAAACAAGAGGAGACCTGGCAAACATCAAGCAGCGGGAGGACGAGACTCTGCTATCCTTCTTGGAACGATTCAAGAAGACTTATGATGACATCGAAGGGATCAGCCAAGACACGGTTATCACCTACTTTGAAGGAGGATTCCGGTCCAGGATGCTATACACTGAGCTTTAATTGAGAAAGCCAGAAACTATCGGTGAAATGTTCAGCGTTGCCCGAAAAGTAGCATTAGCCGAAAGTAGTGCACTCGAGTCTACCACAAAAAGGAAGGATAAGCAGCACGAGCATCCAAGAGATGCCTCCTCAAATTTCCCAGAACGAAGAGACAAAGGTCGAGGTAAGAAATTCGAAACTTTCACACCCTTGAATGTCCCAAAGGAAAATATGATTGCAGTGATAAAAGAAAAATACGGAGTAAGGGATCCTGCTCCGATGAGGCCACAATCATTCCCTACACGGGATAAGACAAAATTCTGTGGATTCCACAGAGACTATGGATACACTACAGATGAATGCATCCAACTGAAAAGAGCAATTGAAAAGCTCATTCGAGAGGGGTGTCTAAAAGAGTACATTGCCAATATGCAACAACAGAAGGATAAAGGGGAGAGGGTAATCAACATAATAAACCCCGAGCTGACCTCCGTCAAAAAGATAAAAAAGAGGATTTACAACCTCACCAAATTATACCTTGTTCCAAAGTATGAATTCGAGCAGTCAGAGGTCATTACCTTTACAAACGAGGAGTTAGAGAACAATGAGGAAGCCAAAGTCACCCCTATTGTCCTTGAAATTCGTATGACCCGAGAAGGAATTGATAAGTGCACAGTAAAAAGAGTTCTGGTTGACACTAGAGCCACGAAGAATATTATGTACTTTCGATGTTTTGGGGAAATGGGCTTAAGAGATGAGCATCTCAAACCAAGCAGAATGATACTGGTGGGGTTCACACCGCATAAAGTACCCGTTAAAGGAATAATAAAGATGCAAGTCACCCTCGGTGAGGGAGACAAAGCAAGAACGGAAGAGATAAAGTTCTACGTTGTGGATCTGGAATCCCCCAATAATGTCATAGTAGGGACACCTTTTCATGCAGCCTTTGAATTAGTAATTTCCACATCTCACCAACAGGTGAAGTTCAACACTTCGCGGGATGTCGGGTTTGTAAAAAGTAGCCCTCGGAGTTTGTTGGGACAGATCATGAAGATAAAAAGAAAAAGGGAATCCTCCACTGAAGTCGGGTATATTAACTCAGTGACAGTTGACAACGATCTAAGGATACAAAAGATACTAGAAAAGTAAATCTACGATCTAGTCATCGAAGTATCACGAGGAAGTGAGTTTGACGAAGTAGTCATAAATCCCAATTATCATCAACAGTGTGTCAAAATCGGAAGGGAAATGCCGGATAGACTCCGGTAGGACATCATCAAGTTCCTGAAAGATCATCAATATAGTTTTGCTTGGTGTACGGAGGACATGCCAGGTATCGACACCTCCGTGGCCGAACACGCCTTGAATATAAGCCCGATATGTCACCCAGTAAAATAGAAGTCCAGACAGTTCGGAGAAGAAACAATACAAAGCATGAAGGCAGAAGTAGAGAAACTCCTAAAAGTGGGATTCATACGCGAGGTTTAGTACCCCACATGGCTGGCCAACGTAGTAATGGTCAAAAAGTCCACGGGAAAATGGAGGATGTGTGTTGATTACACTAACCTCAACAAGGCTTGTCCTAAAGACGGTTACCCGCTACCTCGAATTGATGCACTAGTAGCTTTAACAGCGGGATACGAATTTCTAAGCTTCATGGATGCTTTTTCAGGATATCATCAAATAAAGATGAGGCCAAGTGATCAGGTACACACTTCGTTCCGAGCTGTAGGGGCCATATATTGCTATAATGTTATGCCATTTGGATTGAAGAATGCAGGGGCCACATACCAACGAATGATGAATCACATCCTCTGAAGCCAAATCGGAAGGAACATAGAAGCCTACGTCGATGATATGGTTGTTAAAACCAAACATGAAGCATCACACTTAGATGATCTGGAGGAAACTTTCTCCAACCTAGCGAAGTTTAACCTCAAGCTGAATCCAACGAAGTGCACGTTTGGAGTAAAATCTGGAAAATTTCTGGGTTTTATGATGTCCGAGCGAGGAATCGAAGCCAACTTGGAAACTCAAAACGAGGAAGGCATCCCAATAGAAAGGCAACAACAATTTCAAAAGAAGCGGACTTTCAATGCCTACATTCCACTTCGAAAAATTGGGACGAGGAGATAAAGAATTTCATTCAACAAGGGAGTCTCCCGAATGACGCTACCTGGGCTAGGCAAATATGACGACAGTCTGCCAGGTATACAATCCATGACGATGTCTTGTACATACGCTCTTTCTCAAAGCCTTTACTTCGTTGCATTCCACCATCTCAAACGAACGAACTACTCACCGAGATACATGAGGGAGTATGCGGAGGACACCCCAGAGCCCAAGCACTGGCCGAAAGAGTAATCAACCAAGGGTATTATTGGCCAACGCTAAGAGAAGATGCCAAAAGATATGTCAAGAAATGTGATACCTGTCAAATTTTTGGAAGTATACCTCAATTACCCTCCGTTGAGCAAACCCTAGTAGTAGCAGCCTGGCCATTCGACATGTGGGGAATAGACTTAATGGGAAAATTCCAAAAAACAAGAAATGACTGAGTACTTAGTAGTGGCGGTGGATTATTTCTCGAAATGGGTAGAAGCCAAAGCTCTAACACATCCCACAGAGGAAAACATTTCTAAGTTTTTTCGGGAAAACATCCTATGTCGTTTTGGAATACCTAGAGCAGTGGTTACGGATCATGGAGTTCAATTTTCAACCATTCACCGTAGAGTGTCAAAGGTTATACATCAAACACTGGAAATCATCAGTAGCACACCCCCAGGGGAATGGTCAAGCAGAAGCCGCCAACAAATTAGTATTAATGACCCTAAGGAAAAATTTAGAAGGAAAGTCCAACAAATAGGCTGACGAGTTGAATCTAGCTCTGTGGGCAATTCACACTTTGACTAGGGGCCCCACGGGAGAAACAGTATATGCACTGGTGTACGGTTCCGAAGCAGTAGCACCAGCCGAAGTCGCATTACCCATAGCAAGGGTGTCAATGTACAACAAAGATGTCAACAAGGAGAGAAGAGGCACGAAACTAGATTTGCTAGAAGAACGGAGAATAGCAAGCCGCCTAAGATCACAGTCGTTCAAGCAAAAAACAAAAAAAGCCCATGATAAGAAAGTATTCAAACGACCAACAAAGATTGGGGATTGGGTACTCCGAAAGATAGAGGGCACGATGAGGCATATAAAAGCAAACAAGTTAACTCTGAATTGGGAAGGACCGTACCTCATGAAATACGAAGTAAGACCCGACACTTACAGGCTCATGAACAAAGACGACATTCTCCTATCAAACACATGGCACACAAACCACTTGAAAAGGTACTATGTATAAATAGCACCTAGAAAGCATTTTCCTAAGTACCAAGTCATCTTGGAAACAAGTTTGTTGAACGGCTTCAGAAGGCACCTAATTGAGATTTCAAAATAAAAGAACCAAGCTAGAACTTGGGAAATGAATTTCCATAAGTGAAATCTTGTGGTTACGAAGCATCGAGATCAATCTTGGGAGAATGAATTTCCATAAGTGAAATCTTGTTGTTACGAAGCACCGAGATCAATCTCAAGAGAATGAATTTCCATAAGTGAAATCTTGTGGTTACGAAGTACCGAGATCAACCTCGGGAGTAAGAAAATTACCATTAAGTGAAATCTTGTGGTTACGAAGTACTGAGATCAATCTCGGGAGTAAATGAATTACCATTGAGTGAAATCTTGTGGTTACGAAGTACCAAGTTAAGAAATTTAGGAGAATTAAACTACCACGTAGTTAACCTCGTGGCCGCGAAGTACCAAGTACAAAAAACTTAAGCGAATTAGGAAAAACATAAAACTTAGCACATGCATAAAGACCACTGGGAATTTGATTAAAGCTTGCAAAGTCGGAGTACAAAGTTTACATTCAAAAAAGAAAAAGTTCTAAATACAGAAAATACAAGGACTAAGGAGCAGTGCTATTGTCTAACTTATCCCAAAGGGAAGGAGTAGTAGGCTGAGGCGGCTTCCAAAAAGGCTTTCCCCTTTTCTCATCTCGATCGCATAGTACCTCCAATTCTTCTGTGGTAAAAGGAACGAAGTTCGCGCCTTGCCTGCAGAGTTCGTTGTCGAAGTTAGATTTAAAAGCCTGCAGAAGAATGGACATGTCCTCAAAATAAGGATGAAGTTGTTGAATAATATGGATGCATCCTTTATCCAAGAAGGAACCGGCCTCACAACCAATCTCTTCATGGTATGCAGGAGAACTCTTGAAGTCGTCAATTATATTTTTCTTAAACTCCTCAGACTTGCAATACTTCAACTCCTCCTGCACGGAGATCCGACTAGCCACAGCTTCATCCCTAGCCGAATTCAGATCGTTATTGGCAACTTGCAACTCTGCAATCTTCTCCTCTGCCTTGATCAACCGCTCCTTCAACTTAGCTACCTCGCCAGTCATTTGGATCTTTTTAGAATTGGCCAACTCCAAACGGGAAGCTTGATCAGCCACTTCTGACTCCAGAGCAGCTAAGCGAGGTTCATTGACCGCCCGCCACTCTTCGTTAGCTGCTGCTCGCTCGGTTCCTTCCGAGGTACTAGAGTTAGAAATATAAAGAATCAAGGAAGAAACCTATTGAAAAGAGAATCATAAGAGGAGTTTCATAAACACTTAGGAAAAAAGCAAAAAATGAATGGTGATGTTACTTACCTGAGCTAACATATCACCAACTCGGTTGGTGGCCTCGTCCACTCCCATCTCGCCCATCGAAGCTAAAGACTCGGAGTTAGCAGCCCGATTCAAGATGGCACCACCAAGGTAGGAAGCAGCATAAAGGTTATTGAAACGAATATTGTGCAGGGGAGGAGTTCTATTTGTGATTTCCAAGGACAAAGCTCGCAAAGCCTCCTCCTCTGTTGGCAATTGGAACCCCAACTGCAACCAAGATGGATCAAACTTGGCTGGGGGATCTTCACCACTCATGGCAGACGGAGTATGGAGCATCTCTCCAGGGACCTCCAAAAATAAAGTCCCCTCCGGAGCTTCGGTGGGTACGGATGGTGTGGAATCAGCAAAAGCAATCGTTGTAAGAGGACGATGAGGTGAAGTCCTTCGCCTCTGACGAGGGCGAAGTTGTTCTTCTTCATCACCCCCGTTAGAGCGAACTGCAGAAGCAGAAGCAGGCTCCACTTCCCTTTGAGAGTCAGCCGGAGCAGATCGGGGAGTCCTAACTTTGGCCCTTCCTTCCCTTGGCTGCCTAGAATTCCTCCTCTGCTGTGATGGTCGGCTAGCCGCAGAGGGATAAGACAGAATGGTTTCCCTTGACGCACCCCGATCTATTAGTCTTGGGGGAAATCAAGGTAGGGAATCCAAATGAGATTGCCGAACTTCCGGTCTTCTACACGATTGCCCCAAGCCTTCCCGAACATGGTTGGACCTGCACAAAAGGAGAAAAAAAACCCAAGTCAAACTTTACGAAGCAAAAAAATA
This sequence comes from Asclepias syriaca, assembly GCA_027405835.1. Taxonomy (NCBI): domain Eukaryota; kingdom Viridiplantae; phylum Streptophyta; class Magnoliopsida; order Gentianales; family Apocynaceae; genus Asclepias; species Asclepias syriaca. Next base: position 10,815,404 of record CM049924.1, read on the forward strand.
AAAATAATAGTTGTTTTTCGTTTACCCCGGCCATTATGACAGCCACGGGTAGTCGAGGTACACAATTCACACTGAAAAGAAAAAATACCCCTAGGGTGTATGGTCCAGTCGCGATTAGGCTTCTCTTCCTCAAACCCCAGCTCCTTCTTTCGATCAGCCAAACCAGCCCCTATACCACACCACTCTAAGCTAGACTCACTTAGCAGGTCAGCAGAAGAGTATACCCAGGACTGATATTGGCGACTATCTCCTAAATCTCGGGTAATGGTTTCTAGGAAACACTTCTCAGAATGGCTAAGGGAGGAAGAATGTTGGATTTGGGACCATTGGCAATCCTCGCTAACACATGGACGAAACGGGAAGCCTATCCGGGACTCAACCATTACCCACTTCCCCTTAAAATCTATTTTATTAGATGGAGAGTCAAAACGAAGAACTTTGTTCCGACACGGACGAAGAGAAAGAGAGTTATCCGACATCCGAAGTGAGGAGAAAAACATTCTAAGGATATTGGGAGTAAGTTCAAAACCTAATCTACGACAAAGAACGATCAAGCAAAAAACAGTACGAACGACATTCAGGTGAATTTGCCCCGGTTGAACCCGAGCAAAGATCAGAAAATCGACTAACGCAGGATCCATAGGAAGCCTAAGACCTACTTCGAAATGAGCCAAAGGAAGAGGGATATGATGAATTGACATCCTACTTACTTCGGGAACTACAAAAACCCTATATACTTGAGGATCTATATTATACTTACGAACAAAAGAGTCCACCTGCTCGCGAGTAACCCTACTTCGCCAAAATGAAAAATCTGAAGCCAGGGGCTCGGGTATAGAGGGCTGAAGAGGAACACCCAAAGGAGCCAGGAGTTGACCATCCCTAACCGCCACTGTAACTTCCCGCTTCTGGGTGCTCAGGCTGAGGATCCCCGAATCCCTCAGCTAGACGCTCCTCAACCTCCCTATCGTTTTCTCCGTGGGCAGCCATTTCCTACCTGCGAACGAAAGTTCAACGTTTAGAACCCCATTCAAACAAAAAGCTACCAAGTAAAAGAAACCTAAGTCATTCCTAATCCCTAGCCCAGAAAAATACATGATGCCACTATCGCACTCCCCCGCAGAGCAAAGCGAAAACAAAAACTACCCTTTCCGTAAACAAAAAGAAGAATCAAGGAGGCTTGAAAAACGGTTGAAGATGGCATATCGGTTCAACAAAGGCGAAATAAATAAAAAACAATCATCAATAAAAAGACAAAAAAGTACCTTTTAGTGATATCTGAGATGGAAGTCTGAAAAACGTGACTAAACTCGCGACGAAAATAAAGACGAAGGAATCTTCAGAAGACGTTAATGGTAGAAAATTATGGAAGCAAGAAAGCAAGGATATGGAAAAAGGCATATGTGGAGGAAAGGATTCTTAAATAGCCGTAAAGGAGCCCTTGTAGACATGATTACTTGCCAGAACCAGGGCATCGAGGAAGGTGAAAGGGTGTTTCCGTTGGCTGACATTCTGCCATTAATGACAGAAGCAGAAGCTGAAAAGACAACCGGTTATTATCAAAGACCCTAACTTCTAATTCATAAGCCAAATACTCAAGATACAACTACACCGCCAAAGTCCCCATACCTCGTCGTACGACACTTCGACGAGGGGCCACTGAACAACCAACAAAACACCTCAGGAGCAAAATAGTACTTTGGCCACAAAAGTAACTGCCCCTGACTCCACCGGACGTCATAAGTCCAAATTTATGGGCTTCATAAAGAGCAGACGTTACTACTCTCTTTAACATCCTATTCAAAGCCCATTTTTTACAACGGTCAGAATGACCCAAACACAAACGGGAAACTCATTAATAAACGAGATACCCTCAAACAGACTCCTATAAAAGGAGAATCTAAACAAAAGGTAAGACAAGTTTCCAGATATCCAAAATTCTCTGATAATACTCTATTGACTTAAGCATCGGAGAGTTCACGGGGAATAAATCTCCCCATCGAACTTATTTTAGTTTTGTAGGTATTCAATATTTCCAAGTGTAGCTCCCCTAAGTGTCGCTCCTCGAAGTGTCGCTCCCTGAAGTGTCGCTCCCCGAGGTGTCGCTCTCACCAACAGCTCGACAGACTCTCCGTCTCCCGAAGTCCAGTCCATTCCAATATCTCCTAGATTCTTATCTTCTTAAATTACTTTTTTCTCCTTATAATTACAGTGATAGATTTTTGCCGAATCAATATATATATATATATATATATATATATATAGTGTACCTACCATTATATATATAATAAAGTAAATTTACTTAATTAGTGAATAACAAATTATTTGTTTCAATACCGCTCTAGCATTGCACTACACAATATAGCAGTATAATCAGTAGCAATTATATATATATATATATATGATCATGAACAATATACAAGTAGTATTTATTTATCTCACTTCTGGTGATTATTAATATTTGATATTTTTTAATCAAATTTATTACGATTATATGTATATTTTCATACCAACAACCGTTACCATGAATACAAACATGACCTCTTTTGAGGTAATGAGTTATAACAACATTTTCTTTGAGAAATGATATGTTGGATGACTTTTCAAGTCCATACATTTTTTTTCTTTCTCTATCATGGCATTTACTAATTATCATCTTGTAATCTCAAACTTTCGGGAAAAACGACTATCTTCACGTGGTCAAAATTTTCTTTTAAATAATTTTTCCGATGATTGAATATTTTACATTGATGGTGTCTTTTGGACCCATTATATAGCTAGATGATTCTTGGAATTTAATTTTCATAACAAATTATTTCATCTAGTAGCTTCAAGAGTTACAAATTCAAGATTAATAAGAATTGAAATTAGAAGAAATAACATACCTATTTATTCTTGAATTCAACTTCAAACAATATCTTAAATCGGTAGAGCTTTGTGCTGATAACGTGCTATAAAATTATTACTAACAAAAGCAAATTACTAAGAAATATAATATAGAGATCAAATAAAAGAAGATATTCTTTCTCTTCCTGTATATCTTTTTATATCTACATAAAACATATAAACTATCCCATATTTATACACATATATACATACATACATATATATATATATATATATATATATATATATATATATATGTATGTATGTATGTATGTATTCTAAACTTAATTTTATGGAGGTTATATGGAGATCGTAAAAGTTATATAGAAGAAGTGAAAGTAATGAGACGTTACAAAATTATGGACATACAAAACAATAATATGATTTATAAAATTATTTATTTATTTAATTTATTATTTTTCATAAAAGATTATTATAGGAAATATCATATCAAAGATTTTTTTTTAATACTTTTCTACTATAAATAAGTGCAATATAATTTATAATTATTTCTTGTTTTATAGTGGAGTAACTCTTTGACTTTACTTTAACTTTTTTTTTTATTTCTTGTTTACAAAAGTACAAAAAATACAAGGGTAAGAAAGAAATAAAGAATAAAAAAAGGTAGGCGAGATTAGAAGCCACCAAAGATTTTTCTGTTATTTTTTTGGTCCCTATTTGTGTGCACATTTCTTGGTTGATTAATAAAGAGCGTTTGCCTTACCAATCGGTCACGAGGAATAGCATTAGATTAGCTATCAATCACTTATTTTAATATCTTTATAATTTGTGAAAATTAAAATTCGCATAATTTTTTAATCAAACGAGAAGATAAACTATAATTTATTAAGTGCAATCGATATAGTTTATTTATAATATTTTAAAATTAATAATTTATTATATATAGTAGTTATTAATTTGAAGTTGGGAGTCGAGCCAAGGTGCGAATATCATAGGGATATGCATCGGACGGGAGCAAAGCAACGTAAGATCGGGCAGCCGAGGCCAGATTCACAACTTGAGTTGGATGATAACTATCGTAAAACAAGTACTCATTCCGGTTACTGCATGGGGTTAGGCCCGGCCTGCAAAGCCCTCTTCCCACGGCTGTGGTTGATACTTCGCAGCATCCCCTGTTCACCACTGTAAGACCTGTGCGTACGCAAAATTTCCATTTAATGAATCACAATTTTCCAATAATAATAATAACAGTACATTAATTACGTACCTAAGGATGAAAGAGCGTTAGATTGAATGCTGGTGATGTTAATGAAGATGAATTTTGCCCCTTTTAAGTTAGTATTAAGGTCATCCACCAGAGGTTTAAGCCTATTATTGAAAAGTTGCACAGCAGAATTAATGAAGTCCACACATGCAGTTCCGCCCGTATTAAACATGTCCATTTCCGCAGGAATGCAACCTAAGGAACCCAGCCCGAATACTGCTATTTTCCTTGCTCCATAGCTGTACAAAGTCTAAAACAAATACGTATAACATAAAGATAAGAATTATTTGTATTTGTCATGAAAAGAATAATATTTGGAAAAAAACACTAACCTTTAGCTGCAGAGAATACTGTTGAATCAATACAGCTGCATATCGATCAGGTGATGGATAGATACGACTAGTTGAATAAAATTGTGGCAAGAAATAGTTGTTTACGTAATCATTGCTTCCGAATCCAACGGTGTACAAACACTTGGCCAGGTAATCTCGCCCACCGCTAACTCCCATCATTATTTTTATTCGGGAAACTATTAGTAGGTGGTTTGCTAGCTGCCAGTTAAAGCCTGCATAAAAATGAGTTATGAGTTTCAGTCACATTAATATATATACATATATATATATATATATATATATATATATATATATATATATATATATATATATAGAGGTACTAATATTGCTGCATTAGAAATTTTTTCAAATTATTTTCGTCAAAACTGTTTTCAAACTTTTGAATAATATGAATTTTTAAAATTATCCATAGATAAAAAGGTATACCCTACATATATACCAGGTACGTGATGGGTCCTTTTGCCCATGTGAAAGGAAAGGAAATATAAAATAATCATTAGTTTCCTTTTTCTCTTTATTTCCCACTACCAAAAAGAAGAAAACTTATTTTTGACTGATTTGATGATTGATTTGCCTCGGTGGAATATACACAAAAGAAGAAGAAGAAAAATTCGTCACCTTCATACATACCTGCAGAAAACCTTAGTTTTCCGGAGATTGAACCGTTGGATCATTCTGAATTTTGGGCAGAGTCTTCACCACATCTGGGTGACCTTATTCAACGGTGGAGATGTGTTAATCACGTTTCTAGGTCAGGTTTTACAGCCTCTGTTTGCTGCTGTGTTTTTTTGGTGATATCTCTTCTTTTGTTGATTGTAGTTTGATTCCATATGCTTGATGTTGTTTGATTCCAAGTATATGATGTTTGTAGTATACCTCTAGTATATCTAGGGAAGACTTTGTATTGCTCTATTTGGTGATAGTGAATTTTAAGCGGCTCTAGTAGTCCCGTGGTTTTTACTCTTCTTTTCTGAGAGGTTTTCCACGCTAAAATTTGGTGTCTCATTATTATTGTTTTGGGGCTATTTTGATTATACCTTGTATACCCTATTTGTTTGCATCCTCATAGGTTCATTCGGGTAGGGAAAAGTTTTGGTCAAACGAAGATTAATTCCGCATTTGTTAGTTTATCGTTTGTGCCAGTTTCGTGTTTTTTCCCAACAGTACGTACCTGTTCTTTTCTAGATTCGTCGCGGATTCCAGCAGCACCAGATCCATAATTGACTCCTCTGGTGATGTTGTTAAAGTTAGAGCTCTTTACAGCTGCAAATGGTGGAATGAAACCAGAGAAGCCTAAGTGCTCACGAGCTGCATTCATCATCCATCAACCATACTTCAATTAATCAAACAATTTTTTTTTTAGTAATTAATTCAAAATTAAGTCATGTCAAATCTTTTAATATGCAATTCTTTATTCATATATATATATATTTATATTTATATATATAATAAAAAAGTAACATACCAATAAAATCTGCAAGGGTTTGTCCATTGGTGAATCTTCCAGTAGGGCCATCATGGAAATCAATTCCATAAGGTGGATAATTTGACTTACAGGTTGTAACGAGCAAATTATTATTTCCATTATCATTCATAGCATCTCCAAAGTTGAAGTAACATGGAACTTCTTGTTTTTGACCACTAACCCATAATCCCTGCAATTCTATAATCACTAATAAAATCGCTAACAACACTATACTTATAAACTTCATTTTTGGAACAAATAGAGAATATATTAATTTCCAGAAAAGGAAAACAAGAAGAAACTGGAAAAGATAGTGCAGGTTGTGTCGCTGAAAAACAAATGTCTGCTATAAATAAATAAATAAATAAATATATATATATATATATATATATATATATATATATATATCTATATAGCATTCTTTAAAATAATAATACCGCTATATAATATTTAATTTAAATTTGGCAACCTATATTTTCTTGAAAGTCTTACAGAAAATGTGGATCTATTATTATACCTTATATTGTCAAAGATGTATACTATTTATCATTTATTATTCATACAAAAGCATTATAGTATACACACACACATACATATATATATATATATATATATATATATATATATAGTTGCAAGTTTTTGACTTTTTATTTATTTATTTAAGGGATGTGGAAATAAGAAAAGAAATTGCATGCCAAATCAAATTTATTTATACCAAATCACTGGTTATGATGGTTCTAAAAAATACCAACGATGTAAAATATTGGTAATAAATTTAATTATGATGCGTTCCAATTGGTATGCTAAAAGATATGATTTATTATCCTATATTGATTATGAATAATTAAGAACTTATTCTTATTAATAGTCACTTTAACATTTATTGGTTGTGACTTAATCAATCAGAACCTAAGGTAGAATATCTATTGTGTAGCTAGTTCTTGGAAAGTAGCTAGGATTTTAAATTATTAATATCTTATTTCCAACAAATTCGTAACAACTTAGTAACAACTATCACTTAATTCTAACAATCATCTTATTATTGAGCCAGTCAATCGATAATCAATATCTTGGAGATTGATTGGTGATCCCAACAACACATAACAAACACTTATCAAGTATGCAAGAGTTATCCTCTAGACATATATTCTGATGTATATTTATTGTTTCTACAAGTTAGTTGACTTATCTTCGAACATTTTAGATATATCTTTGTTTGGAATGCAATTATGAACTATATCTGTCTGTGTACCACGTCTGAGTTACATTATGTATTCACCCTACCTTAATGATGACTCTTCTCACGTTTCGGGTTAAAGTAGAAAATCATACCACTCACCCTAATGCCAGGATAGCACACAAACTCAGTCTCATTAGGCTACTTTAACAAACATGGTGATCTGTAAGTTATTTTACCTAATATGACAGACCTTAATATATTCTACCCTAACTTAAGGCCTGTTAAACTAAACAGGTTATGATATAAATCATGATTAGGAATTGTTTATAACTGTTCATTTAGTTTAAAAGAGTAAATAGATCACCAGGCATAATGTTAATTTAGCAGGTGACATTTCCGGGAAAATGAGTATAACCTCAACGTGCAAAACATGTATAATATAACAATCATAATTCAGTATTCAAATAGATGTTTAGACGAACAAAACACAAAAATATACAGAGAGGATCTAGGGGACCACCACCATAAAGTATTCACCCTTTATCAGGTTCGCCGGCGTTGCCAATACTTGTATCCTTTGGGTTGCTCGACTTGACTCTGATCGGTAGAACCTTCGGAAAACACTTCCTTTGCCTAATAGCAATTGCTTTACCTTACATTCTAGGCTTACGGCATTGCCAATACTTGTATCCTTTGGGTTGCTCGACTAGAACCTTCAGAGAACGCTTCCTTGGCCTAGTAGCAATTGCTTTACCTTACCTCCTGGGCTTAAGCAATGCCTTGTTGACTAACTATTCGCTCACCTAATGCTCTCTTTGGATCTCCTAACGAAATCTCGGATCTTCTAACGAAATCTCGAGTATTCTATGAATACCGAAAATGAATACTATCTAATTAAATTCCCAAAATTTGAGATAAATACTCAGAAAATAGAGAAAATGAGACACACTTTATTGCTAGACGGCTTGTGTTGAGTGCTAATAGATATCTCTAACCTTCCAACCCCTGAGGTATTTATAGGGGTGAAAAGGAAGAGATTTAACATCAAAACTGGATGTGGGACAAACTATGCTGCTCGGGACGCCTGTCCCGAGCCTTTGATTAGGTCAGGGCAGGCGTTCTGGCTTGGGAATGCCCGCCCCGAGCCCTTGATTAGGTCAGGACAAGTGTTCTAGCTTTGGGACGCTCGCCCAGAGCTTAGAATTTTCGAAAATTGTATTTTTACCCCGATATTTACTGTTTTTATGTAATTTACTCCTAAAACTTCTAAAATTACAAATTATGCGAAAACATGTCAATTTTAATCAATTAAGATTAATTTTTTCTAATTATGCCCTAATTTGCATCTAAAAACATGCTAAAAATGTGATATGATTTGTGCATATATGATTAAAACGTCAAATATTAATAACTATTAAAAGTGAGGTAAATAATATTTCTTATATATTGTTCATTAACCTTTGCTATTCTTGTATAAATTATATATATATATATATATATATATATATATATATATTAATCACTAAATTAAGTATATTTGTTTATTTATATATATAATGATATATACGTATGTATAACACATAATATTAATTTAACATGTGTAAAATTTATATATTAAATATTTTTAAAAGAATCAAATATAACAATATTATATTTATTAAAGATATAATGTGTTATATATATATATATATATATATATATATACTTCTAATTTCTGGATTATGTTATATATACATAGATTATGTTTTTTTCTGGATTGCTTTGTTAACATATATATATATATATATATATATATATATATATATATATAATATGTACTATTTTTTTATAATATATATATATATATAATATGATATCTAAAATAGTAATAGAAATAGATTTTATTATTTAATTTTATGGAATTAAAATAATTTTATAAATTAATTTTTATTTTTTTAATTGTACTCGTAACTCTTATATAAGCTCGTAATAATAAACATATTTTATACAATGTTTACATGTATATATATATAATAAAAGACAAAGTTGAACTAATTGAATAAACTATTTGAACTAGTTAGCCATCCAATTTGAATCTGTTGAACCGCGAATAAAGTAGAACAAGTCTAATTCGAACTGATTTTTATTTTTTTATTTTTTAAAATTATATATATGTATTATGTAGAATTAGTATAGTTAAAGTAGGAGATTGGTTGAATTTCTTGAACCAAATCCCTTGCTACAGCAATGATTCCATGTGTAGCCTGGTTCAAAGACGTTGTTATTTTGATCTTGTGAGATGAATAAATAATAGTGACAGATTCTTGTAAAGAGTTTTTTTTTTTTCCTTTTTTTTTCTCTTTCTTTTGAAATGTATTCTTGTAAATAGTTTAACCACACAAATTTCCAATAATATATATATAAAAGATTAAATGGGATCGTGATTAATGGAAATAAAAAGGGAGAATTATTTTTTATATTTTTACCATATATATTTCATATATATCATACACATTAAATCCCTATTTATAGGGATAAAGTAAGATATTATGAGATTTTTTTTGCCACGTGCCAAGAATGATGTTTTTGCTTTCGCTTAAATATATTATGGGATTTTTTTTTTCTTTTTCTTTTTCAGGAAGGATGCTTTAAGAATATTGAATGCTCTCAACTCTAACTTTGCAAGAACGTTTTAGAAAAAGAAAAAAAAAAAAAGAAAAAGAAAAGAAAGAAAGAAAATGTTTCCCCTATTGTGCATATATATGTGAAAGAAGTTGCAAATAACGTGGATATTATACTTAGAAAGTGAGCATTACCCATCAGCTTGATTTGTGGGTTTCAATACTAATTTTTTTAGTTCACATATCAAAGTAATTAAATTTAATGTTTTAATACTTCAGTATACAAACATAACCAATTTTATGAGTCTTTTAATTATTAATTAAGATCAAATAAATTGAAGCAAGCAATATGTGGTGTCCACGATTAATATTATTTATGAGATTGTTGTTGTAATTCAAACTTGTGATGAATTACTACCTAACTACACTAATTAGAACTATTAAATTCTACCAAAATACCTAAAACCCCTATGATGATGGAAACTATACATTACATACGTTCACGAAAAGGAGTAAATTGTCTAAGAATATCTAGGAAATTAATTGATGAATATATATAGAGGATCTACAACTTAATTAGATTCCATTTAATTAAGCATCTTCCCAACCTATATAAAATAATTAAAAGGTCAAACATAAAGCTATTTTGCTTTTCTCCAAAATTTTTGAAAACATTATACATATAAATTCAACAATAATATTGTTCCTTAATATTTATCTACTAAAAGTTAAGCATTTTAATGGATGTAAACATTAAAAACTTTGCTATGAAAGAGAATTGAAGTGAATGAGATTTTTACACTTCAAAACCAAGTAGATTAAGACAACAAGCTTTCCGTTTTTCCCTTTGAAATCTTCAGTCTTTTTTTGCTTGTAATAAAATTTATTTTAAATATTTTTTGTTTATTTGTGAAAAAGACAATATTTAGTGGAGCAGACATATTTATTTAATTTCATGCTCTTCCTGGAGTTGGAACCAACTCCAACGTTAAGAAAGCCTAATTTTAGTGTATGCATTAATTCACAGACAATTTAATCACGTGCTTACAAATATTCATAACTATTAGGATAAGAGTTTTCTTTGTTATTTAAAAGAGATCGTATTGCCAGTTTACAGCGAGGACAAAGAGGGCAAGAATTGAAGTAACATCAAGTAAAACTATATAAGTTAATCATTTGAATTTGATAAACAAAAAGATTAGTAATAAAAAGAAAGTAATTAAGTACAAGGGGTGGGATTAAACAGCATCAAAGGTTTAGAATTACTATTTATGAAATCGACGGTGGAGTAGTGAGGAACGGGGGCACCGCCAAAGCAATCAACGGCCAGATTAGGAATTAATGTTGGGCGCGAATAATTCCACAAGATTGGGATCCCACCACTTAACTTCATATTATTATGATATTGTCCATTTTGGTTTAAACTCTCACGGTTTTGTTCTTGGGTAACCACCCAAAAGGCATCTTACTAATGGAGTTAGTGGTATTTTTATATGCTAGTTAATTCTAACATTATCTTCAGATGTGGGACATGGATTGACACCCCAACACTCATCCCCTCAAACCAAGGACAACATACATGTATCATCCCCTAGAGGGACAATCATCTTGCATCCTCCGCAAGGCACTGACTCTCCGGGACAATCATCTTGCATCTTCCGCAACTCACTTAAACTCTCCGGGACAATCATTTTGCATCCTCCCAAGGTACTTAAACTCTCCGGGACAATCATCTTGCATCCTCTGCAAAGCACTTAAACTCTCCGGGAGAATCATCTTGAATCCTCCGCAAGGCACTTAAACTCTCCGGGACAATCATCTTCCATCTTCCACAAGGCTCTGATACCAGTTGTTGGGTATAAAAACCCTGTCGCAGCAGAAACTTGGACAGTATCTGAGACGAATAAACAAAATAAAGAAATACGAGTAGAATAATAAAATAGTGACACCAAAATTTAACGTGGTTCACCCTTGAATATGGGTTACATCCACGGGACTAACTCCGAAATAATTCTTCCACTAATAAAATATTAGTAGGCTTACAAGTGAGAGACTTCCCTAGAAACTTTCTAGAAGCAAACTTCGAACAATTGAGAAAAACCCAAAACAGTGGTACTATAGTGTTACAAACACTATACACAAAACATCACTATTTTATCACTCCCCAAATATTTCTCTCTCTCACAAATTTCCTTGAAGTGCAAAGATGCTTCAGAAACACATTCCCTAATCTCACCAAAAACTAATGAAGATTCAGAAGAACCTTCAAAAGAAATAAAGAAAATGAAGAAGAATGAAGAAAGTCTTTTTCTTCTCTCTCTATTTTTGAAAGAAAGAAACCTGCTATTTATAGGAAAAATTTTCCTACATTTTCGCAACTGATTTTACCGAGTCAAAATAATTTAAAATAAATTAATTTCATACATTTTCTCATATCATCAAGTGCCCACTATATGGTGGGACCCACAACAATTCTCCCCCTCCCGGCTACATGGGGGGCTTCACCATTTCGGCTTCTTGTCGACCGTATTTGGAGTTTCCTTTTAGAAGAGTCTTCGTCAACATGTCTGATCCATTTTCTTCCGTGTAGATCTTCTTGAGTTCTAACAGTTTCTTCTCTAATACATTCCTGATCCAGTGGTATCTCACGTCAATGTGTTTTGATCTAGAATGAAAAGAAGAATTCTTTCCATGATGAATTGCACTTTGATTATCACAGAACAGCTCGTACTTCATTTGGTGGAAACCAAGTTCTCTCAGGAACTTTTTCATCCATAACAATTCTCTGCATGTGAGAGTAGACATCTGACTCTCTCCATCAAGGTTCTATTCATCCTCTCAGCTAAACCATTCAACTGCGGTGTCTTCGGAAGTGTTGTCTGATGTCGAATACCATTTCCTTTGCAGTAAGCATCAAATGGTCCAATATATTCTCCACCATTGTCTGTTTGGATGCATTTCAGCTTCTTTCTCGTCTGCCTCTCAACTAGAGTTAGAATTTTTTTGAAAACATCTAACACTTGGTCTTTTGATTTTAGCAGGTACACCCAAGTCTTCTGAGAATGATCATCAATGAATGTCACAAAGTATTGAGCACCAAGTGACTTTGACATTGGTCCACACAGATCTGAGTGTATCAGATCCAACTCATTCTTCATTCTTGAAGGAGGGGAACGTTTGAAAGAAACTCTATTTTGCTTCCCTGCTAGACAGTCGCCACATTTCTTCAAGTGGACATGATCCAATTCAGGTAACGCATTATTCTTGGCTAGACATGTCATACTTTTTCACTCATATGACCTAGCCGCTTGTGCCATAACTCAACTGTACTGTCATTCTCCACAGTGTTCACAACATCTTGGGAGAGCTTTGCATGCATTGTGTATAACTTTGAGTTTTTCTTTCCTCTGGCTACCACCATTGATCCCTTGGTGAGTTTCCATAGACCATGAATGAAGGTATTGCAGAAACCTTCATCATCTAGCTTGCCTGCTGAAATTAGATTTAGGCGCATGTCTAGAACATGCCTGACATCTTTCAGGACCAGTCTCGTACCATTATCAGTCTCCAGACAAATTTCTCCAATGCCTGCAACTTTTGAGACTTTATCATTTCCCATCTTGACAACACCAAAACGTCCACGTGTGTAAGATGAGAAGAACTCCTTCCATGATGTGACATAAGTGGTAGTAGCACTATCAATAATCCAGTCGGTCTCATGGTTTGTAAGACTGATAGACTCCTCATCGTCAAAAATGATGTTGAACTCTTCGACAACTTTTGCATCTTCATCATCACTGCTTTGGCGTCCTTTGTTCTGCTGTTCTTGTTTTAACTTTCGGCAGAACCTCTTGATGTGTCCTTTCTTCTTGCAGTGGTGCCACTCCACGTTTGCATACTTGTTTGACTTCCCTTGACTCTTGCCCCTTTGTTTTGGACCACGAAATTGATTTCTCCCTCTGGATTCTGCAATGAGAACATCTTGTTGCGATGAGGAACATCCTTGTGATCTCCGCCTCATTTCTTCATTTAATACTCCACTCTTCACAAATTCCATGCATAGTACACCGTTTGGTGCAGAATTTGTAAGTGAAATCTTCAGAGTCTCCCATGACTCTGGCAAGGAATAGAGTACAACAAGAGCAAGTAGTTCATCGTCAAACTTTATGCCCATTTCTAACAACTGTTGCACAATACCTTGAAGGTTGTTCAAATGATTTGCCATTGATGCACCTTCTAAGTATTTTAGTTGGATAAGTTTTGCCAGGAGAAACAACTTGTTGTTGGCGGTTTTAGAGAAATACAAATCCTCTAACTTGTTCCACAAAGTTCGTGCATGAGTCTCTTCACATATGTGGTTGTACACGTTGTCCTCAACAAATTGTCGGATAAAACCACAGACTTGTTCGTGCTCGAACGCCCACTCCTCGTCCGTCTTACCATCTGGTTTGACAGTGGCAAACACAGGTAAATGCATCTTCGTCACAAATAGGAGATCCTTCATTTTGTTTCTTCATATGTGGTAGTTTGTGTCATTCAAACTTATCATCTTGCTCGTCTTTGCCTCCATGACTGTTTTGACCCTTTAAAATAGTGAATATGAATTCACTAGAGTAAAGTACTATTAAACCAAAAAAAGGCAAACTTTTCTGATGTGGAGGATCAGCCAAAGCTGTAGCCACAGAGCATACTCAGAAATGCCAATTAGGCTCTAATACCACTTGTTGAGCGCGAATAATCCCACAAGATTTGGCTCCCATAACTTAACTCCATATTAGTATGATATTGTCCGCTTTGGTCTAAGCCCTCATAGTTTTGTTCTTGGATAACCACCCAAAAGGCCTCTTACTAATGGAGTTAGTGGTATTCTTATATGTTAGTCAACTCTAGCATTATCTTCAGATGTGGGACATGGGTTGACACCCCAATAATCAAAACCTCCTCCTCATCATTATTATTATTATAGGCTCTAGCAGCAGCCACCGCCATTATGTTGTTCTTCAGAACTTCCATGGAATTCATGTATTGTTGAAGCTCAATCAAAATCGAGATCATCATGCAGCTGATTCCACCACCGCCAAGTACTACTACTTTTTTCTACAACGTCGTTTTTTTCAGCTTCCAACTTCTTCAATAATATCTCCAAACACTTGTTTTGATTCTGACCATCATCATCATCATCTTGTTCTGATTTATAATAATTGTTATGATGATTAAGGTATCTATCCATGATTGACTCAACTGGGACATTACCAAAAGTGTGTATTTTTCCAGCTTTTTTGTTCAACCCTTTACGACGCAAAATCATATCAAAAGAGTGATCATATTCATTCTTGCCATAAACAAAATCACAAAACTACATGCATTACACGAATAGAAAATTTATGTATACCACAAAATCAATACGTATCTACCATATGTCTGACTTGCACCTATACGCCAACCTTGCGCTTTGCATTTGTGCATCCAATTAATCCTCCCCTACTACAATTTCTATCTCTTTATGAGTAAACAAGATCGCATCTCCACCATCCTTATAACTAACCCTAGGGAATTCATTGTTTACCCCCTTATTATTGTTTTACAAAACAAAAATAATCCGAACACCTTAAAAGATTGACAATATTTAAAAATATCATTCTTACATGCATGTTTGGAAACCCGATTTCTTTTAAGCTTTTACACTTATGACTCAAATAAAGCAGTAATCTCCATAACTCCAAACTAACTTCTATCCAACAAAATTTAGATACCATTATTATCACACCTCGAATTTAAACGTAGTTCATTGACTAAAATAAAAAATTCAAGACACAACATCACTATATCCTCATATTTTTCAAGGATGTAAAAGAATAATTCATTCAAACACAAAATTCGTTTTTTTATTTTAATTAAAGATTTTTAGTGAAGAAATAATGGTAATTAAGGCTATAATTGAACCATATTTCATATTTTTGGCTTTAATTTGTAAATAATTCTAATATTGTTAGACTTCATTTTATTATGCTTTAAAATTTATTTTATTAAGCCTTTTGTTTGACACAATGAGAAAATGCATTGCGAATGCTACGCAAGGTTAAATATTTGACACATTCAGTGAAGAGCCATTTAAGAAGGATATAAGAATCTTTATTTTTAAGGGTCAAAATAATTTATAAATTCAACTCGTTCTTAGAGATAATTACTAATTAAAAAATATATTATTTTCTTTCTTTTACTTTTAATGTTTTTGAGTTTTAAATAGATTAATTATTATATTTACATTTATAAACAAGACAATTTAGTCATAAAATTTGTCTTTTTTTTTTAAATAGTGATTTAATCATATTATATATATATATAATATAGAAGTGAGTATAAATTTTTTTTTATTAAAAATATGATAAAATATAAGATAGAAAGGAACAAAATCTATATAAATTATTTTATTATATATATATATATTTTGAATGGGCAAATGACATATTAAACTCAAAAATCATGCACAAAGACATCGAAACATCTCATACGCAAATTCTTTACATAGTCCACGACCTTTCAGTTGTTTGAAGCATTCTTGTTGATATTTTGGAAGATAGCAAGAGTTTGGATGTAAAACTTTTTCACATGTTTTTGTTTGAGAATAAACCTTTGAAGCCATCAACGAAACATAAAAAAAAACATAAAAAAAAAAAATAGTTATAAATACAATGAAAAAAAATATATATATTTAAAAAAATAATAAAAAATAATGATAGTAAAAACAAACCTGAAAGTACAACCATGAGAAACCAAATGCAGAACTATCAAACTCTTTTTTATATATATAAAGTCCCACACTAGGCGAACTATCAAACTCCGACCAACCAGCGAAGTCCACATACCTCGCCATATGGTACTTCGCTGAGGGGCCACTGAACCGCAAAAAATACGCGTCAAGGGCAAAAGTGTCATTAACCTTATGGTTAGTTGCCCAACACTTCGATAATGCAATAAATCCATGACTATTGACCAAAAAGCAATCAGCGCTAAAAATGAGCTTTATGACCCCACTATGGCAATCGTAGACTTTCTCTCTCCCATGAACTCCATGATTTAAGTCCATTTTTCTATAACGGCAAGACACAGACTAAATTGCCGATCATAATGGAAAAACCACGATCTTACATCCATCATGGGAACTTCCCCGGTAAAAGATCTATAAAATGGAAACAAATGGAAGGTAAGAAAAAAGAAGGCCAGATATTCCAAATTACCCATTATACTTTAACACTGACTTGATCGTCGAAGAGTTCATGGGGAATCTTGATCCCCATTGAACTTACCTTAGTTTGCAGGTATTCGATACTTCGAAAGTCCGGAGGAACATTCAACGCACATATCCAGATTGTCCGGGATTCGTGATATCTCAACCTTTTACTTCCCTATACCCGAAATCTGTTTAACACATTCACATTTATAGCCTTTAAATGTCCCAACCAATTTTTGACGAATCAATATATATATATATATATAATATTATAATCAAATTAAAGAAATATTTTATTATATTTGTTATTATTATTTAATGAAGATCACACGATGAATATATACAAAACTTATGAATTTATTAATTATTTTATTTTTTGTCCGTTATTCACTATGCTACTTTTTTTCTTGTTTTCTTTATTTTTTATTTTTGTTTTCTTTATTTTTTTTTTTTGTTTTCTTCTCACTAGTAAACCCAAAAAGTGAAAACCCAATTTTACCCATAGCATTAATAAGCTTCTCCTTCTATTTCAAAATTTATTGTCTTTTTAGATTTCTCCAACTCAAAGTATACCT
Organism: Asclepias syriaca; assembly: GCA_027405835.1. Taxonomy (NCBI): domain Eukaryota; kingdom Viridiplantae; phylum Streptophyta; class Magnoliopsida; order Gentianales; family Apocynaceae; genus Asclepias; species Asclepias syriaca. The sequence goes on from CM049924.1 coordinate 10,832,919, forward strand.
AAGCAACATAGCAAACAAATGATAATAGTTTCATCTTCGTCCGCTCATTTAACCCTCCATTTAGCCATTCATACTTTTGCCTCATGTCAAGGACATTTTTGCTGCTGGATGCTTCTTAACTAGATGAACTCCCTAAAATGTACATTTACCTTCATTAGTAGCAAGATCCTTTGGGAGACCCCCCATCCTCTCCAATTGGGTACTAGATGTCATTCAAAGATTAATTCTATCATAGCATGAAAGTTAGAAGGTAAAACAAATGAAGGGTCATTTTCCTACATAAATATCTTCCCGGCCTCAAATGAATCGACAACAATCATAAGAAATATGTGAGCGAATGGAAAGCTGCACCTTTAGTCTTTGGAAAAGAGCTTGCTATAGTTTCTTCTTTGTCCGCTCATTTAACCCTCCATTTGGCCATTCATACTTTTGCTTCACGTCAAGGACATTTTTGCTGCTTCATGCTTCTTAACCTCTTCCAAAAATGCAATCTTCATATTATCTATTTTGGACCAAAAAGTGTCAATTTTAATGTTCTCCATTACGAGTTGACCCACAATGTCATCCCAAACCTTTGTAATTTATTGAAGGTATGATTTTATTGATTTCTTCTTAACTTCAATCACGCCAAAATCGTCTATCAACTCGAGGTACTTGCCATACATCTCAATCCCTATGCCAATTGCTTGAAATTATTGATAGCAAAAATATTATAAACCACCAAAGTAACCCCATTTCTAACAGTCCAAAGGCGGGAATTATTGTAATATTTTGAATCACTCATGAATATCACAATAAAAAGAATTAAAATATTTACAGCCCCTACTTAAATAAGTAGTTGTGCGGCAGCTACAAAGTACGAACTTAATAGAATCTAAAATAAGGATATAGTAGATCAGCCACCTGAAAATGCCCTATCTGTTGGAGGAATCACATAATCTATGAATTCCACCTGTTGACTTATTACATGTTCGATCACCCGAAGATTCCATTGCAGAACAAATCTTTCTTCTATATCAACTTCTTTCACCTTCCCCCATTTCAATTTCACGGAATTTTGAACTTCGTACAAATGTTGCCATTTTGAACCATTATTTTGAACATACATCCAGATTCTCATTAGACACTATGATCTTTAGAGTAACTTCAGAAAGTACCTTTGATGTAAATTCAGCCACAAACGTGGACCCTATATAAACCATTGATAATCTATTATTATAATTTGAGTTAGTATTTTAACAATTACAAATATATGTTATCAAATGATTCTTGTTCTAGCTCACACTTTAATTTCCTCTGAAGCCCTTCTTAATATTTGAGTGATCATATTCATTCTTGCCATAAACAAAATCACAAAATCAACATGCATTACAAGAATAGAAAATTTATGTATACCACAAAATCAATACATATCTACCATATGTCTAACTTGCATCCATACACCAAACCTGCGCTTTGCATTTGTGCATCCAATCAATCCTCCCCTACTACAGTTTCTATCTTTTTATGTGCAAACAAGATCGCATCTCCACCATCCTTATAACTAGCCCTAGGGAATTCATTATTTACCCCCTTATTATTGTGTTACAAAACAAAAATAATTTGGACACCTTAAAAGATTGACAGCATTTAAAAATGTCATTCTTCCATGCATGTTTGGAAACCCCAATCCTTTTAAGCTTTTACACTTCTGGCTCAAATAAAGCAGTCGTCTCCATAACTCCAAACTAACTTCTATCCCACAAACTATACACACCATTATTGTCACACCTCGAATTTGAACCTAGTTCATTGACTAAAATCTAAAATTAAAGACACAACATTACTATATCCTCATATTTTTCAAGGATGCAAAAGAATCATTCATTCAAACACAAAACTTCTCTTCTTTATTTTTATTAAAGGGTTTTAATAAGGAAATAATGGTAATTAAGGCTATAATTGATCTGTGTTTCATATTTTTTGCTTTTATTTGTGAATCATTTTGATATTGAATTTTAAGTGTGGGGTGGTGATTTCTTTGATTTTAATTTCAAATGATGAAAATTTTGCCCAATTTTCAAAAATTCCAAAAATATTTCAAAATTTTCGACTTTTCCGAACTTCTTTTCGGTTTATTTTAAAAGATGATTTTTCTTGATTTCTTAGACTTTGATTTTTGTCCCGCCAATGATAGAAATGATTGCCTTTAATGATTCTCTTCGAATAAAAGTCGATTGGACTATTGAAATTTGAGACGGACACTATTATAGGAAATTCCTAACAATTTTTTAGCACACTACTTGTACTAATTGTTTGATCGATAGATGGACTCTTGGACTATTGATTGTTGGTATTTGATCTTCCGTATTTTGTGATGATTATCTGACGTACTTATGGGAGTTTGAGGGATAGTGACCACCGCTAATAAATAAATGAATAAACAGGTATTTCATAAGTGTCCTTCGCTACTTGAACATCACTTCTGAAGGGAACTTGATGCTCGGTGCCCTAAGGTCCTCGAGATCTGGGAGTCATTGGAGTGAGGTTCGATACATGAGTTGTTGAGGTTGACATGTGTAGGAGAATGTAAACAACCCTTCGAAGAAATCAATAAAAGTGGTCATTTGTTCCTTATCTCTAAAAAAGTGATTAGAAACGGTTGTTGCAATTTATAGAATTGATCCATTTTCTTAATGATTGATATGCATAAATCATATCACATTTTTAGCATGTTTTTAGGCATGATTTAGAGTGAAATTGAGGGTAAATTGGTCTTAATTGTTCATTATTAACTCAATTTCACAGTTTTTATGATTTTGGAAGTGTCAGGTGAAAAGTGGAAGAAAATGGCAAATTTAGAGGCAAAAATGCAATTTTTCAGAAGTTCGGACTTCGGGGAGGGCATCCCGGTTCAGGACGGGCGTCCAGGACTCGGGACAGCCGTCCTGACCTGGTCAACAGACCGGGACGGGCGTCCCAATCCGGGACGGGAGTCCCAAACCAGAAATTCAAGTCCCACATCGAATTTTTGAGAGAAAATCACTCCAGAAAGCTGCTATAAATACCCCTGGCCTTCCCCAGTTGAATTCATCCCTCTCCACTCGATCTGAGTCATTCAGTGGTTTCCAGTGTACAATTCTCGAGTACACAACTCACTCGGAGACTCAGATTTCAGTATAAGTTTTCTTTCTTTCCTTTTGTGTTTCATTTTTTTGTTTCTGAGAAATAGTCTCAGATCCTAGGGTTCGATATATAGGTTTGTTTCTGGTATTCATAGAATACCCGGGATTTCGTTAGGAGATCCTAAGAGGGCTCTAGGCGTTCGAAGAGTCAGTCCACAGGGCTGGGCTTAAGTTGGGTATTAAGGTAAAGCTCAGTTACTAGGCTGAGGAAGCGTCCTCCGAAGGTTCTGGCGAGCAGAGTCAGGTCAAGTAATACGACATATACAGCAGTACGCTCCATCGACGAGACTTCGTAAAGGGTGATTTCTTTATGGCATCGGTCCCCCTGTCCCTCTCTTATATGTTGTTATTGTGTTTGTCCAAATAGAAATTATGAATAGTTGTTATATATGTTGAAGTTATTATGTTTTTCCGGAAATAGCCACCTGCTTAAATATTCATTATGTCTGCATGTCTAATGTAGTTTCTTTTAAACTAAAATTAGGGTTATAGATAATTCCTAACCACGGTCTATTCATAACCTGTTTAGTTTAACAGACATCAATTAGTATTGGTGTCTGCCATACTAGATAAAATAACCTGCGGAACACTCTGTTTGTTAGAGTAGTCTAGGTAGGCTGAGTAGAGCGTTTATGCCCGCGGTTATGGGCAAGCGGCATGATCCCCGAAGTGACATAGGGCTTTCATAGCTGTCTTTTGTAGTAACCGTGAGTAGGGCCATTTACCTTGGCGATGGGGCGTATATCAGATTACTCAGATGTGGTACACCTTTTAGACTCAGAACATAGTTGCATTCCAGGCTAAGATATATCTAAACACTCGAAGATAGGTCAATCAACATATAGGAACAGTATAACAATAGAATCAGAACTTTGTCTATAACACTTTTAGGCCTGATTAGACTTAAACCTAGTGAAGAATGGATCACCCTCTCATCAAGGTTATTGACGAAGATTGCATAACTGGATTATAAGATAAGAGTTAGGATAAAAGGCTAGTTACTACTAAGCCGTTACCACTTTCCTGGGAGTACGATAATTATTTAATAAAATCGTAGATACTTTCCAACAGACTAGCTACACGATAGGTACTCTGCCTTAGGTTCTGGCTGATTAAGTGACACCATAGAGACTAAATGTGACAATTAGTCAATCTCAGTCCTTAATTACTCATAATCAACATAGGGTAAAATAACACCTATTTAGCATATCGGCTGGAAACACATCAATGATTGAATTGCTTTTGTTAATGCTTGTGTTGTAATTGTTGGAACCTAATGCATTTGTGATATATTGGGATTCTGCCTGGGAGCTCAGGATGCCCGTCCCAAGTCTGTTGACCAGGTGAGGAAGCCTGTCCCGGGTCCGGGACACCCATCCCGGTGCTTTGACCAGGTCGGGACGCCCTTCCTGGTCGTTTGACTGGGTCGGGATGCCCGTCCTGAACTGAAAAGTTTCGAAAATTACGTTTTTACCTCAATATTTGCTATTTTCTTACACATTTCACCTGAAACTTCCAAAATCACAAATACTACAAAATTTTGTTAATATCAATCAATTAAGAACGATTTATCTCCAATTTTGCCCTAATTTGTGCCTAAAAATGCTAAAAAGTGATATAATTTATGCACATCATATAACCCCACACTTAGCTTTTTGCTTGTCCTCAAGCAAAACCTATATGAAATTATTGAAATTTAAATCATACGTGCAATCACTCAAAGGTCTTAGCAATGGTTTTAGCCAAAATTCATCACTGAGTCAGATGATTCACAAAACAGGCCTTACTGATCAAGTTGCTATGGAAAGGTCTCAAATGTCTGGTAAATTATCATGGTCATGTAGATGCAACAATTCAATAACTCGATTGAATTCTACTCTTACTCACGAGGTCTTCCTGATGTGTAGTGTGTGAACTAATTCAGACTAGATTGTCAACTCAATATAGACTTCTCTAAACCTTTACCAGATAATAATTCCACCAATCGTCGAATATAATAGCAACAAACAACCTTCTGAGTTCTGAGCTTTGGTGTCAAGGCTTTTCATTTATAATTTTCAATAAAAGAATACACGAGGTAGTGTATTTTCAAATTGATTGTCTAGGGTATTTTTGTGTTTGCTTTCACATATCAACTTTAACTACCCAGGTATCGAGCCCCAATCCGATGACTCCCAGATCTACACGACCTTAGGGCATCCGACATTAAATTCCCTTCAGAAGTGGTGCTCGAGTAGCAAAGGACGCTTGCAAACTACCCTTTTTGCTGTTAAACTTTTTCACTTTCAGCTCAGAGCATCATCTAGTCATTCAAATTGTTAACACATTCTCAACCGGTCTAATATTATTCAGTTTAAGTCTTGAAAAGGTATTTGGTTGATGTTTCTAATCCAAACTAGGTTGTGCTCAATGATATCAGGAATTCCCCACTTCTAAGTGATGAATTCAGTAAAGTTATCAACTTGTTTCCTACTGATCATAATGCTCTACTCAACATATATCATAGACCTAAGCATTTATTTAACCAATCAATACTGATTTTGAAGTCTGAAAGAGTGAAACATTTTGAATTTTTTTTGGGAATGGTGCAATTTTAGTGAAAAGTATGGGAAAACATGCACATTTTGACTACTATAGTGCACTGTGCACTGCTACCCCACACTTAAGGTTTACACTGTCCTTAGTATTCATGCATATCCTATTACCCCACACTTATTTGAAAACAAAAGCAGGAAAAAAAACAACAAACAAAACTCTTACCCCCACTTATGTGACTAAATAAGAGGAAGAGAAGAAAAGAAACAAGAAAACAACAAGGGTAATAGAAGAAACAAAAATAGAATAAAAGAAACAATAAAGATAAATAGAATGAAACAATACTCCCTTTTATGAAAATTCAATAGTCTGCTCGGACAAGTCGAGTGGTTCTTTGTACAATTTTAAGCGTTGCCCGTTCACTTTATGAGTAGTACCGTTAGAATCCATTATGACACATGCTCCAAAGGGCGATACTTCTGTGATAGTGAAAGAGCCAGATCAATAGCTACGCAACTTTCCTGGAAATAATTTCAACCGAGAGTTGTATAATAGTAATTTATCTCCTGGTTCAAAATTCTTATGGGATCTGAGTTGCCTGTTGATATGAATAAATCATATCACATTTTTAGCATGTTTTTAGGCATGATTTAGGGTGAAATTGAGGGCAAATTGGTCTTAATTGTTTATTATTAACTCAATTTCACAGTATTTGTGATTTTGGAAGTGTCAGGTGAAAAGTAGAAGAAAATGGCAAATTTCGGGGCAAAACACAATTTTTTAGAAGTTCGAACTTCGGGGAGGGCGTCCCGAATTAGGAAAGGTGTCCTGACCTAGTCAACAGGCCAGGACAGGCGTCCAGGACTCGGGACGGCCGTCCTGACCTGGTCAACAGTCCAGGACGGGCGTCCCAATCTAGGACGGGCGTCCCGAGCTGCAATTCCAAGTCCCACATCGAATTTTTGAAGAAACATCACTCCAGAAAGCTACTATAAATACCCCAGGCCTTCCTCAGTTGAAATCATTCCTCTCCACTCAATCTGAGTCATTTAGTGACTTAAGTTGTACATTTTTCTCGAGTACATAAGTCACTTAGAGACTCGGGTTCAGCATAGGTTTTCTTCTATTTTTAGTTAGTGTTTTCGTTTTCTTAGTTTCTGAGAGTTAGTCTCAGATCTTAGGCTTCAATAGATAGATTCATTTCTGGTATTCATAGAATACCCGGGATTTCGTTAGGAGATCCTAAGAGGGCTCTAGGCATTCGAAGAGTCAGTCCACAGGGCTGGGCTTAAGCTGGGTATTAAGGTAAAGTCCAGCTACTAGGCTGAGGAAGCGTCCTCCGAAGGTTCTGTCGAGCAGAGTCGGGTCGAGCAGTACGACATATACAAGCAGTTGCTCCATCGGCAAGACTAAGTAAAGGGTGATTTCTTTATGGCATCAGTCCCATGGTCCCTCTCTTTATATGTCTGTATTGAGTTTGTCCAAAACTTTTTTATGAATATGAGATTATGATTTCTATGAATATCTGTTATATGTGTTGAAGCTTTTATGATTTTCCGGGAATGGCCACCTGCTTAATATTCATTATGTCTGCATGTCTAATGTAGTTTCTTTTAAACTAAAATTAGGGTTATAGACAATTCCTAACCACGGTCTATTCATAACCTGTTTAGTTTAACAGGCATCAATTAGTATTGGTGTCTGCCATATTAGATAAAATAACCTGCGGAACACCCTGGTTGTTAGAGTGTCTAAGTAGGCTGAGTAGAGCGTTTATGCTGGCGGTTAGGGGTGAGCGGCATGATCCCCTAAGTGACATAGGGCTTTCATGGACGCCTTTAGCTCGAACCGTGAGTAGGGCCGTTTACCTTGGCGATGGGGCGGTTTATTAGAGACTCAGATGTGGTACACCTTTAGACTCAGAACATAGTTGCAATCCAGGCCAAGACATGTCTAAAATATTCGAAGATAGTTCAATCAACATATAGGAACAATATAACATAGAATCAGGACCTTATCTATAAAACACTTGTAGGCTTTAATAGACTTAAACCTAGTGGAGAATGAATCACCCTCTCATCAATGTTATAGATGACGATTGCATAACTGAATCATAAGATAAGAGTTAGGGTAAAAGGCTAGTTACTACTAAGCCGTTACCACTTCCCTGGGAGTACGATATTTAATTTAATAAAATCGTAGATACTTTCCAACAGACTAGCTACACGATAGGTACTCTGCCTTAGGTTCTGGCTGATTAAGTGACACCATAGAGACTAAATGTGACAATTAGTCATTCTCAATCCTTAATTACTCATAATCAACATAGGGTAAAATAACACCTATTTAGCATATCGGCTGGAAACACATCAGATTTTTGGCGCCGTTGCCGGGGAAATATCATAATGAACTTAGGATTCCTGATCAAAATTCTAGAGATTTATGATAGGTAACGGTAGTAACCTAGACCTTAAACCTAACACTTGTCTTACACTAGTTAGACAATCACTTTCCGAAATATAGGGTTATCATAACTAATTAATTTTAGATGTTATCTGGAATTAAGACACTTAGGATAATCAAATTTTAGAAAATCATTCTAAAACTATATTGAGGGAATTTAAGTGCTTTCGAAATATTAAGAAAAAGAAAAAAAATTTAAAAATTTAAAAACCGAAAAAATTTGTACTTTTCTGGTTCAATGGTGAGTTGTTCTTTTCCCTATCTTTTGTGTTATTTCCCTTTCATAATTGAATAGTTATTTTTTTTTCTTCCGAATTTTTAATTTTTCACTTTCCGTGTAACCCCATGATACGCGAAAATCATATACCTTTTTTAGCATGTTTTTATGTATGATTTAGGGTGAAATTGATAGGAAATCGATCTTAATTGATTGTTATTTACTCAATTTCACAGTTTTTATGATTTTGGAAGTGTTAGGTGAAAAGTAGACGAAAACATCAAATTTTGGGGCAAAACGCAATTTTTGCAAATGTTGACTCGGTCAAAGGTTCAGGACGGGCGTCCCGACCAAGCCAAGCCACCGGGACGGGCGTCTAGGACTCGGTCAAAGGTTCAGGACGGGCGTCCCGATCAGGACGGGCGTCCCGAGCCGCCAGAAGTTGTCCCACATCGAATATTTCAGAGATTTTCACTCCAGGAAGCTGCTATAAATACCCCAGGCCTCCAGCAGTTGACTTCATTCCTCTCCACTCGATCTGAGTCATTCAGAGACTTCCAGTGTACAATTCTTGAGTACACAAGTCACTGAGAGACTCGGGTTTCAGTTTCAGTTTTCTTTCTTTCTTTCGTGTTTCGTTTTCTTAGTTTCTGAGAAATAGTCTCAGATCTTAGGCTTCGATAGATAGGTTCGTTTTTTGTATTCATAGAATACCGGGATTTCGTTAGGAGATCCTAAGAGAGAGATAGGGTGCGTGTTCTTAGTCAGATTAGGGCAATTTGCTTAAGCCCGGGATGTAAGGTAAAGCAATTGCTATTAGGTCTAAGGAGCGTTCTCCGAAGGCTGTGCCGAGCAGAGTAGGATCGAGCAGTCAGGAGCATACAGGAGCTGCAGCGCCGGCTGGACCTGCATAGAGTGGTGATTACTTTATGACAGTGGGTCCCCTAGACGAGGTTCTGTATGTTTACGAATTGTTCTATCTAAATATTGATTTGAATATCAGATTACGATTCTTATGAATATCTGTTTTATATGTTGAAGTTGTTATGATTTTCCGGAAATGGACACCTGCTTAAATACTCATTATGTCTGCATGTCTAATGCCGTTCTTTTAAACTGAAATTAGGGTTATAGACAATTCCTAACCACGATCTATTCATAACCTGTTTAGTTTAACAGGCATCAATTAGTATTGGTGTTTGCCATACTAGATAAAATAATCTGCGGAACACCCTGTTGGTTGAAAGTATTCTAGGTAGGCTGAGTAGAGTGTTATGCCAGCGGTTATGAGACGAGCAGCATGATACCGAAGTGACATAGGGTACCGTTCATTGCTGACATTTGTCCGAGCCATGAGTAGGGCCGTTACCCTTAACGATGGGGCGGTAGCGTAGAAACTCAGATGTGGTAACCTTTAGACACAGAACATAGTTGCAATCCAGGCCAAGGCATGTCTAAAATACTCGAATATAGGTCAATCAACATATAGGAACAATATAACATAGAATCAGGACCTCATCTATAAAACACTTCTAGGATTAATTAGACTTGAACCTAGTGGAGAATGAATCACCCTCTCATCAAAGTATTTGATGAAGATTGCATAACTGGACCATAAGATAGGAGTTAGGATAAAAGGCAAGTTACTACTAAGCCGTTGCCACTTCCTTGGGAGTACGATAATTAACTTAATAAAATCGTAGATACTTTCCAACAGACTAGCTACACGATAGGTACTCTGCCTTAGGTTCTGGCTGATTAAGTGACACCATAGAGACTAAATGTGACAATTAGTCAATCACAGTCCTTAATTATTCGTAATCAACATAGGGTAAAATAACACCTATTTAGCACGTCAACCGGAATCGCATCAGATTTTTGGCGCCGTTGCCGGGGAAATGTCATAATGAATTTAGGATTAAAGGCCACAATTCTAGAGACTTATGATAGGTAACGGTAGTAACTCAGACCTTAGACCTGCACTTATCTTATACTAGTTAGACAATCAATTTCAGAAATATAGGGTTATCATAACTAATTGATTTTAGATATTATCTGGAATTAAGACACTTAGGATAACCCAATTTTAGAAAATTATTCTAAAACCATATTGAGGGAATTTAATTGCTTTCGAATTATAAAAAGAAAAAAAATGTTAAAAATTTAAAATCCAAAAAGAATGTATTTTTCTTGCTCAATGGTAAGTTGTTCTTTTCCCTATCTCTTGTTCTTTCTTAGTTGTTTTCTTAGTTCTACATTTGTTGCTCTTTTTCGTGTTATTTCTATTTGTTAATTTCGAAAAAATAAAAATGGAAATGAAGATAGAATATCTTTCTGATTTGTCAAATTTTGGCTCAGATTTTAATCTGGAAGAAATATCATTATGGAATTTTCTTAGGTCATGCTTAGTTTATTAGACGGAATCATGAAATAAAATTTTCTTTAATAGACAGACCTCTGAGTATTCTAATGAGAAAGGATGTTCCTTTTGTTTGATGATAAATGCATGAGATTGTTTAAACCAAAAGGAATTACTACACCCATTATGGCATCACCGGATTGAAATCTGCTTTTTGAATAATATGTGATGTAATGATGTAGTACGAATTGTTTCAGGACAGAAACATGATAAGAAAGTTCATGCATGATAAATTCTGATCTTATCTAGTCTTGTCTAAAAACAATAGGTGACACTGATCACTCCAAGATATCTGTGTTCAATAAAACTAATGCTGAACCATACTTGATTAAGTTAAGTTTTATTGTTACTTGAACTTGATATAGAATAAAGGGATAAGAAAAAGGGTTGAAAATCTAGAAAGGAAACCATTGGTCTAGATTAGAAAACCCCGACTTAGAGGCTAGTGTAATACTGATAAATATTTGGATGAAAACTTATTTGCATTGTTTGCTATGTATAATAATTCTCATCTGTGGTTTATTTCAAATTATCTAGTCACTGAATAAGTTCCAAGTGATATGACTTATCAGCAAAAGAAGAAATTCTTTGCTGATTTGAAATATTACTACTGGGCAGTTTCTCTTCTATTTCAAATTTTTGCAGATCAGTTGATCAGAAGATGTGTCTCAGAAGATGAAGGACACAAGATTTTGGAGCATTGCCCTAAAGAATCTATGGGAGACCAATTGATGGCTATCAACACTGTCCGGAAAGTGTTGAAAGCAGGATCTTGTTGACCCACCATATTCAAGGACTTTTGTATCTCTGATATAGTCCTGCGATGCTTGCCAAATAACAGGTAACACATCTTCCAGAGATCATATACCCCAGCAACGTACACAGAATGTTGCAACTGTTGATATCAGGGGTATTTCGAATCCTTCTCTCTTTCTTCCTTTGAACATAATTACATCATAGTAGTCGTGGAACACTTTTCAAAATGGCCTGAACCACAGTCATTACCTACTAATGATGTTAAAGTCATGTGCAGATTCTAGTTGTTTTCCAGATTCAGAGTGCCAATGTTTTAGGAAGAAATGTTCAGCTTGTGTATCAAATCTGTGAAGTCTGCTAAGTACCACACTTTAGCAGGGATTGCTATGGGAATGACTGACCATTCCAAAAGAGGTAGGAGTAGGTTACTGCAGAATGCTGCTCCAATGGGAGACGCATACAATCCCCGCTAGAGGAATCATACGGGATTTAGCTGAGGAATAATTCGGAAGATGGAAACTTTCAGAAGACACCACCACAGCAAAACCCCTACTCGCAGAAGCAATAGATGAGATACTGGCAACAATTAAAGCCAGACCAATGCAAGCAAGTGATATACCAAGTGGTATTGAACGGTCGAAGGATATAGAGGAATTTAGAATTGTATCAGGAGCATAGCAATGGAGGAGCTTGCATTCCCTGCATACCAATCAGCTGTGAGAAACTTCCCCGAGGAAGTCTCAAATACTTGGGCCCAGATCTATACAACTGGAGCCCCTACCACCACAGCTTTCCCAAAACTTAAGGTATCTTTTCTTCCATTCGAGACTTGCATGCCATACCTTCACTAACATTGGCAGGTAGGCACACCAATCCAAAGAAGTCTCATTCCTAGACACGTTCCTTCTGGACACGTTGCTACGATTACGAGAAACTTTGTAGATGATTCGAGGAAACAGTCCTTGGGGCTTGAGTCATTCATCAAATGGATATGCCACTACCTAGAGCTCGACAATGAAGGATCGGAGATGGCGTCATCCGTTCCAATATCTAGAGCTTGCAGAGTCAAGAACACCTCAGCAATAGCACATGGCTAAGGTGAAGAGCCAATTGACAGATCAGAGAAGACCCTTCTGCTCGCGACATGAAGGGAGTTTTTCTAATCCTCATGATCTTTTACTTTTGTTTTCTTTATTTTGTGTTCTGTTATGTTATTTCCATTATCCTTCTTGTTTTATTTTCTCTCTTACCCTTAATTAGTCAAATAAGTGTGGGGTAAGAGTTCTTTGTTTTCATTTCTTCTTGTTTGCAAATAAGTGTGGGGTAGCAGTGCACGGTGCACTATAGTAGTTTTTGAAAAACGTTTTGCATGATTTTGCATGTTTTCCCCGTATTTTCACACCCTTCCAAAAAATTTTCAAAATTTTTCATTCTTTCAGACTTCTAAATGCAGTATGATTGGTTAAACAATTGCTTATGTCTATGATATGTAGGTAGTATGTTGTGGGTAGTAGGAGATAATTGATAACTATTGCTGAACTCATTGATTAGAAGTAGGGAATTCCTGATAATTGAGCACAACTTAGTCTGGATTAGAGACCTCAACCAATTACCTTTTCAAAACTTAACTAGATAAAATTAAACCAGTTGCAGGATGCATTGACAATTGGAATGACTAGATGAGACTCTGAGCCAAAAGTGAAAAAGAAAAAAAAGTGAGCTAATTAAAATAGGGTAGTTTGCCAGCGGCCTTCGCTACTCGAGCACCACTCCTTCGGGGAACTTAAAGCCTGATGCCCTAAGGTCGTGTAGATCTGGGAGTCATCAGAGTGGGACTCGCTACATGGGTAGTTGAAGTTGACGTGTTCTAAGCAGACTCAAAATACCCTAGAAAATCTATAAACGAAAGGAATCAATAAATGCTAAATGATAGAATCTGATCACCAAAGCTCAGAACTCAGAAAGTTATCTGTTGTCAGTATGTCTAGCGATAGGTCGAAGTGTTATCTGGTAATAGTTAAGACAAGAGTTTATTATGTTGACTATCTGGTCTGGACTAGTACACACACTACACATCAGGAAGACCTTATGACTAAGAGAAGAGTTCAACCTAGTTGTTAAATTGTTTTCTGCTCAATCCTAACAATCTACTAGAGACATTTGAGACATTGTCATAGCAACCTAACCAGTCAGACCTGTGTTAAGAATTATCTGAATAATTTTTGGAATAAAAACATGACTAGAAATATAAGTGACTGCACATATAATTTAGAATCACTAACTTCAGGTAGACTTTGCTTGAGGACAAGCAAAAAGCTAAGTGTGGGGTTATTTGATACGCGAAAATCATATACCTTTTTTAGCATGTTTTTATGTATGATTTAGGGTGAAATTGATAGGAAATCGATCTTAATTGATTGTTATTTACTCAATTTCACAATTTTTATGATTTTGGAAGTGTTAGGTGAAAAGTAGACGAAAACAGCAAATTTTGGGGCAAAAACGCAATTTTTGGAAATGTTGACTCGGTCAAAGGTTCAGGACGCGCGTCCCGAACCCGGGACGGGCGTCCCGACCAAGCCAAGCCACCGGGACGGGCGTCCAGGACTCGGGACGGGCGTCCCGAGCCGCCAGAAGTTGTCCCACATCGAATTTTTCAGAGAGTTTCACTCCAGGAAGCTGCTATAAATACCCCAGGCGTCCAGCAGTTGACTTCATTCCTCTCCACTCGATCTGAGTCATTCAGAGACTTCCAGTGTGCAATTCTTGAGTACACAAGTCACTGAGAGACTCGGGTTTCAGTTTCAGTTTTCTTTCTTTCTTTCGTGTTTCGTTTTCTTAGTTTCTGAGAAATAGTCTCAGATCTTAGGCTTCGATAGATAGGTTCGTTTTTGGTATTCATAGAATACCGGGATTTCGTTAGGAGATCCTAAGAGAGAGATAGGGTGCGTGTTCTTAGTCAGATTAGGGCAATTTGCTTAAGCCCGAGATGTAAGGTAAAGCAATTGCTACTAGGTCTAAGGAGCGTTCTCCGAAGGCTCTGCCGAGCAGAGTAGGATCGAGCAGTGAGGAGCATACAGGAGCTGCAGCGCCGGCTGGACCTGCATAGAGTGGTGATTACTTTATGACAGTGGGTCCCCTAGACGAGGTTCTGTATGTTTACGAATTGTTCTATCTAAATATTAATTTGAATATCAGATTACGGTTCTTATGAATATCTGTTTTATATGTTGAAGTTGTTATGATTTTCCGGAAATGGCCACCTGCTTAAATACTCATTATGTCTGCATGTCTAATGCCGTTCTTTTAAACTGAAATTAGGGTTATAGACAATTCCTAACCACGGTCTATTCATAACCTGTTTAGTTTAACAGGCATCAATTAGTATTGGTGTCTGCCATACTAGATAAAATAATCTGTGGAACACTCTGTTGGTTAAAAGTATTCTAGGTAGGCTGAGTAGAGTGTTGTGCCGGCGGTTATGAGACGAGCAGCATGATACCGAAGTGACATAGGGTACCGTTCATTGCTGACTTTTGTCCGAGCCGTGAGTAGGGCCGTTACCCTTAACGATGGGGCGGTAGCGTAGAAACTCAGATGTGGTAACCTTTAGACACAAAACATAGTTGCAATCCAGGCCAAGACATGTCTAAAATACTCGAATATAGGTCAATCAACATATAGGAACAGTATAACATAGAATCAGGACCTCATCTATAAAACACTTCTAGGATTAATTAGACTTAAACCTAGTGGAGAATGAATCACCCTCTCATCAAAGTATTTGATGAAGATTGCATAACTGGACCATAAGATAGGAGTTAGGATAAAAGGCTAGTTACTACTAAGCCGTTGCCACTTCCCTGGGAGTACGATAATTAACTTAATAAAATCGTAGATACTTTCCAACAGACTAGCTACACGATAGGTACTCTGCCTTAGGTTCTGGCTGATTAAGTGACACCATAGAGACTAAATGTGACAATTAGTCAATCACAGTCCTTAATTATTCGTAATCAACATAGGGTAAAATAACACCTATTTAGCACGTCAACCGGAATCGCATCACCCCACTAACCAGTTTGCTCAGTCTAAAACGTATTCTTCTCTGTAGTTGCATGACTCGAACTTCAGAAGCTAACCTTGAAACACCAGTTGAGAATCCTGAACGTCTCATTCGTACAGCTAATAGGCGAAGAACAGAGATAGCTGCTGAAAGACCTACCCTCGAATCCTACATCCAGCCACAGACTGTTCCAGTATCATCCGCCATCCAAATCCCTGGGAATCCTCGCTATGATCTTAAACCAAATGTGATCCAGCTGATTATAAATCGGGTTCAGTTTGGAGGAACTGCAGCCGAAAATCCACTAGAAAACTTATCTGACTTCTCTTCTCTCTGCGAGGGCCTCAAGGGAGATCATACTGCAGAAGTAACTAAACTAAATCTCTTTCCCTACTCACTGAGGGATAGAGCTAAGAGATGGTTGGCCCAGCTACCTACTAACTCCATCACCTCTTGGGACGAGTTAAGCAAAGCCTTCCTAGAAGAGTACTACTCTGCAGCAAGGGTCCTAGAATATCGAAGGGCTCTGTCCATTTTTACTCAAGCTGCTAATGAGATAGTGATCGAAGCTTGGGACAGATTCAAGGAGCTACTCAGGCTCTACCCCCAACATGGACTTACCGAAGCATTGCTGATCCAGCTATTTTACGGGGGAATGACAGACATGGGTAAGCAAATTCTTGATGGACTCAATCCCTAGAGCGGTTTCAATGGAATGAGTGATGTAGATGCTAGAAACGCTCTGGAGAGACTCTACAGGAATAGCAAGAACTGGCGCACACGTGGCCGAGCTAAGAAGCAACCAGTAAATGCGGCCGTTGCCTCCACTCATGATGAATTTGAGGCACTGAAGGCCAACATTACTAATCAGCTGAATGCCTTCCAACAGGGGAAAAGCGTTCAGTCAGTATACCAAGTCTGCGAATTTTTCCAAGGACCACATTTCAGTGGAGATTGTTATGGTAATGGGATATTAACTATTCCAGGGGATATGGAACAATTTGACGCAGTGAATTCTGCTCCTATAGGAAATACCTACAATCCCACTTGGAAGAACCATTTGGGATTTAGCTGGAGAAACAATGCCAGGACTACTAACTTCCAGAAAAGAGTATCTCAGCAACTGCCATATCCGCAGAACCAGCAAGTCGCTCTGCCTGCACCAAGGAACTACATCGTTCCAACTAACCCTATGCAAGAATTCAGAGACATGCTGAAGAGCATTTCCGACTCTAACAAGGAAATGATAGAATCTAACAGGAAAATCCAGGAAGCTCACGCAGAAAGAATCGAGCAGAACGAGAACAGACAGAAGCAGACCGAGTAAACAATCAGAAACACACAAGCTGCTATACAAACTTTAGAGAGATAAATGGGTCAGCTATCCACCCATTTCTCTCACAGGTCCCAGGGAACGCTACCAAGCAACACTGAGACCAACCCTCAAAATGAATGAACCAGAAGAAGGCTCCAAGGACCCAACGCCGACAGATGTCGAAATCGAAGTAGCAAGGAAAGGGAAGACGGAGTTTATTCCTGAGTACCGGCCAAAAGTACCTTACCCTGCCAGACTTATGCACAATAAAGATAAGGAGCAATTTGAAAAATTTCTTAAGAATTTTAGTCAGATTCATGTTAATTTACCTTTACTTGATGTTATTTCTGAAATGCCAAAGTATGCTACGTTTTTAAAAGAAGTCGTTAGTAATAAAAGAAAATTTGACATGGACAAGGTGGTTCTTAATGAAGAATGTTCGGCGGTCCTGTTGAATAAACTACCGTCTAAACAAAAAGATCTAGGTTGTTTTACCTTGCCATGTACAATTGGAAATATTACTAACATGCATGCATTGACAGACTTAGGAGCTAGTATCAATCTTATGCCATCTAGTTTATTTGATAAATTAGGATTGCATGATTTGAAAACAACTAGGATGTGCATACAACTTGCAGACAGGACAGTCAAAATCCCCAAAGGAATAATTGAAGATCTCTTAGTAAAGGTCGGAAAATTTGTGTTTCCTGTGGATTTTGTTGTCATGGATATGAATGGGGAAGGAGGAGTGCCCCTGATCCTAGGTCGACCATTTCTAGCTACCTCAAAAGCATTAATAGACGTCAGTAATGGTCAAATCAAGTTAAGGGTAGGAAACGATGACATCACTTTTGATCTAAATGAGACCCTTAGGTATCCCATGCATTTAGATGATACTTGTTTTTGTGTGGATGCCATGGAACACTTGACTGCAATTAACGTGACAGACCTATGCTCAAACTATCAAGTCCTGAGTGAGGACTCCCTAGAATTAGAGGAGCCTGAACTTAGCTCTTCTGAAAATGAAAATACGTCTGATAGTTTCACTGAGATAGGTGATGATGAGATGAAGAAAGAACGAACCTCGTTTGAAGATCCACCAGATTTAGAGCTGAAGGAACTACCCACTCATCTGTGCTACGAATTCCTAGATGACAACAAGAAACTTCCCATCATTCTTGCAGTCGATCTGACTGCAGAACAAAGGAAGCTGACCGTGGACATGTGCAGAAAGTATAGAAGAGCATTCGCCAACAAAATTATAGACATTCCATGTATTAATCCAAGCTTTTGTTCGCATAAGATTCTTCTAGAAAATGAGTATAAGCCATGTGTGCAACCTCAAAGGAGGTTGAATCCTAATGTGTGTGATGTTGTTAAGAAAGAAGTCATTAAACTATTAGATGCATGACTTATCTACCCTATCTCAGATAGTGAGTGGGTAAGCCCGGTGCAGGTAGTACCTAAGAAAGGCGGTATAACAGTTGTTAGGAATCGTACCTACGAGAACTGTAACTGGTCATCGTGTATGCATAGACTATAGAAAACCAAATACGGCCACACGAAAAGATCACTTCCCCCTTCCTTTTATTGACCAAATGTTAGAAAGATTATCTGGACACATGTTTTATTGCTTTCTTGATGGGTTTTCTGGTTATTTTCAAATTCCTATTGCCCCTGAGGACCAGCATAAAACTACTTTCACATGCCCTTTTGGAACATTTGCATATAGAAGGATGCCTTTTGGTTTGTGTAATGCACCTACTACATTTCAACGTTGTATGACTGCTATCTTTGAGGACATGTTAGGAAAATCTATGGAAGTATTTATGGATGACTTTTCTGTTTTTGGTAATTCATTTGAGGTTTGTCTAAAGAACTTCGAGTTAATGTTGAAACGTTGTATAAAATCTAACATGGTTTTAAATTGGGAAAAATGCCACTTCATGGTAAAAGAGGGAATCGTTTTAGGACATAAGATCTCACACCTAGGTATGGAAGTAGATAAGGCCAAAATTGAAGTTATTTCGAAACTACCTCCTCCCAAAAATGTGAGAGTCGTTAGAAGTTTTTTGGGACACGCTGGCTTTTATCGTAGGTTTATAAAAGATTTTTCATTAATAGTCAGGCCGTTGACCAATTTACTCGGAAAAGATGTTCCATTTGTCTTCGATGAAAAATGTCTGAAAGCTTTTAATAGACTTAAGGAACTTTTAACCACTGCACCTGTCATGACGTCACCGGACTGGAGTCTACCTTTTGAGCTTATGTGTGATGCTAGTGACTATGCAGTGGGAGTAGTTTTAGGACAAAGACATGATAAGAAATTTCGGGTAATATATTATGCTAGTAAAACCTTAACTGGTGCTCAGGAAAATTACACTACGACAGAAAAGGAATTATTAGCAGTAGTATATGCATTTGATAAGTTTCAATCTTATCTAGTCCTGTCTAAAACTATTGTTTATACCGATCATTCTGCACTAAAATACTTGTTCAATAAAACCGACGCAAAACCAAGATTAATTAGATGGGTTTTATTGCTTCAAGAATTCGACATAGAAATTCAGGATAAGAAAGGGGCAGAAAACTTAGCCGCATACCACTTGTCTAGGCTAGAGAATCCGACCCTAGAAGCCATTGATGAAATAATCATATCTGATAAATTTCCGGATGAGAATCTATGTGCATTGTTTGCTATTTTCTCACCCCCTTGGTTTGCAGATATAGCAAATTACTTGGCAGCCCGGACTCTCCCTAGTGATATCACGACTCAACAATGAAAAAATTTCTTTGCTGACCTGAAATATTACTATTGGGAAGATCCTTTTCTATTTCGAATATGTGCAGACCAGATGATCAGAAGATGTGTCTCTCAAGAAGAAGGTTTCCAAATTCTGGAACACTGTCACTGCGGACCAACAGGTGGTCACTTAGCTGCAGCTAATACCGCCCGAAAAGTATTAGAAGTAGGCTTCTACTGGCCTACCATATTCAAGGATGCCGCAGTATTCACAAGATCGTGCGATGCCCGTTAGAAAGCTAGAACCATATCTTCTCGAGACAGTCTACCCCAACAGGTAATCCAAAGCGTAGAAATATTTGACATATGGGGTATAGACTTCATGGGACCGTTTCCTCCCTCTTTCGGTAAGCAGTACATCATAGTAGGTGTGGAATATTTTTCAAAATGGCCTGAGGCACAGGCCCTACCTACTAATGATGCTAGAGTCGTATGCAGATTCCTTAAGCAGATTTTCGCCAGATTTGGATATCCGAAAGCCCTAATAAGTGATCGAGGTACGCACTTCTGTAACTCTCAATTGCAGAAAGTGCTTCATCAATACGGAGTTCAGCATTGCGTTTCCACAGCCTACCATCCCCAAACCAATGGGCAGGCTGAGGTAACCAATAGGGGAATAAAGAGAATCTTAGAAAAGACTGTGGGTGTTAACCGTAAGGATTGGGCCAATAAGCTGGAGGATGCATTATGGGCCTTCCGTACAATATACAAGACCACTACAGGATTCTCACCCTATCGACTAGTCTATGGAAAAGCATGTCACCTTTCGGTTGAACTTGAACACATAGCTTATTGGGCGGTACAAAAATGCAACCTCGAAGAATTTTGAACCAGGAGATAAGGTATTGCTATACAACTCATGGTTAAAATTGTTCCCAGGAAAGCTGCGTAGCTGTTGGTCAGGACCATTCACAATCACAAAAGTATCACCTTTCGGAGCATGTGACATCATGGATTCTGACGGCATTATTCAAAAAGTAAACGGACAACGCCTGAAGATTTACAGAGAGCCGTTTGACTCGTCCGAGCAGACTGTGGACTTCACAGAATAAGGGAGTATCTCTTTCATTTTATTTCTTGTTTTGTTATTTCTTTCAGTAATCTATGTTCCTTCTTACCCGTAGTTAGTTGAATAAGTGTGGGGTAAGAACTCTTTGTGTTATTTTGTTTCTTGTTTTCAAATAAGTGTGGGGTAATTAGAAATGCATGAACACTGAGGACAGTGTTAGACTTAAGTGTGGGGTAGCAGTGCACAGTGCACTGTAGTGAGAAATGTTTTGCATGATTTTGCTTGTTTTCCCCATATTTTCACACTCTTCCAAATTTTTTTCAAAATTCTCATTCTTTCAGACTTCTAAATGCAGTATTATTGGTTAAACATTGCTTATGTCTATGATATGTAGGTAGAATGTTATAGTTAGTAGGAAGCAATGTGATAGCTATCTTGAACTAATTGATTAGGAATAGGGAATTCCTGATAACTGAGCACAACTTAGTCTGAATTAGAGACCTCAGCCAATTACCTTTTCAAGACTTAACTAGATAAAATTAGATCAGTTGTGGATGTATTGACAATTAGAATGACTAGATGAGACTCTGAGCTAAAAGTGAAAAGAAATAAAAGAAAGTTAATTAAATAAGGGTAGTTTGCCAGCGGCCTTCGCTACTCGAGCACCACTCCTTCGGGGAACTTAAAGCCTGATGCCCTAAGGTCGTGTAGGTCTGGGAGTCATCGGAGTGGGACTCGCTACATGGGTAGTTGAAGTTGACGTGTTCTAAGCAGACTCAAAATACCCTACATCTATAAAGAAAATCAATAAATGCTAAATCATTAAAAATCTGATCACCAAGGCTCAGAACTCAGAAAGTTGTTTATTGTTATTATGTCTAGCAACAGGGTCGAAATATTATCTGGTAGTAGTTAAGACGAGAGTATATTGTGTTGACTATCTGGTCTGGACTAGTACACACACTACACATCAGGAAGACCTTGTGACTAAGAAAGGAATTCAACCTAGTTGTTAAGTTGTTTTCTGCTTGACTATAACAGTCTGCTAGAGACATTTGAGACCTTGTCAAAGCAACCTAACCAGTCAGACCTGTGTTAAGAAATGTCTGAATAAATTTTTGGAATAAAAACATGACTAGGAATTTAAGTGACTCCACTATGATTTAGAATCACTAACTTCGAGTAGACTTTGCTTGAGGATAAGCAAAAAGCTAAGTGTGGGGTTATATGATATGCATAAATCAGATCACATTTTTAGCATGTTTTTAGGCATGATTTAGGGTGAAATTGAGGGTAAATTGGTCTTAATTGTTCATTATTAACTCAATTTCACAGTTTTTATGATTTTGGAAGTGTCAGGTGAAAAGTGGAAGAAAATGGCAAATTTCGGGGCAAAAACGCAAATTTTTAGAAGTTCGGACTTCGGGGAGGGCGTCCCGGTTCAGGACGGGCGTCCTCACCTGGTCAACAGGTCGGGACGGGCGTCCAGGACTCGTGACGGGCGTCCAGGACTCGGGACAGCTGTCCTGACCTGGTCAACAGACCGGGACGGGCGTCCCGAACCAGAAATTCAAGTCCCACATCGAATGTTTGAGAGAAAATCACTCCAGAAATCTGCTATAAATACCCAGGCCTTCCTCAGTTGAATTCATCCCTCTCCACTCGATCTGAGTCATTCAGTGGTTTCCAGTGTACAATTCTCGAGTACACAACTCACTCGGAGACTCAGATTTTAGTATAAGTTTTCTTTCTTTCCTTATTGTGTTTCGTTTTTTAGTTTCTGAGAAATAGTCTCAGATCCTAGGGTTCTATAGATAGGTTCGTTTCTGGTATTCATAGAATACCCGGGATTTCGTTAGGAGATCCTAAGAGGGCTCTAGGCGTTTGAAGAGTCAGTCCACAGGGCTGGGCTTAAGTTGGGTATTAAGGTAAAGCTCAGTTACTAGGCTGAGGAAGCGTCCTCCGAAGGTTCTGGCGAGCAGAGTCGGGTCAAGCAATACGACATATACAGCAGTACGCTCCATCGGCGTGACTTCGTAAAGGGTGATTTCTTTATGGCATCGGTCCCCGTGTCCCTCTCTTATATGTTGTTATTGTGTTTGTCCAAATAGCAATTATGAATACTGGATTTTGATTGTTATGAATAGTTGTTATATATGTTGAAGTTATTATGTTTTTCCGGAAATAGCCACCTACTTAAATATTCATTATGTCTGCATGTCTAATGTAGTTTCTTTTAAACTAAAATTAGGGTTATAGACAATTCATAACCACGGTCTATTCATAACCTGTTTAGTTTAACAGGCATCAATTAGTATTGGTGTTTGCCATACTAGATAAAATAACCTGCGGAACACCCTGTTTGTTAGAGTAGTCTAGGTAGGCTGAGTAGAGCGTTTATGCCTGCGGTTATGGGCAAGCGGCATGATCCCCGAAGTGACATAGGGCTTTCATAGCTGTCTTTTGTAGTAACCGTGAGTAGGGCCGTTTATCTTGGCGATGGGCGGTATATCAGATTACTCAGATGTGGTACACCTTTAGACTCATAACATAGTTGCATTCCAGGCTAAGATATATCTAAAACACTCGAAGATAGGTCAATCAACATATAGGAACAATATAACATGGAATCAGAACTTTGTCTATAAACACTTTTAGGCCTGATTAGACTTAAACCTAGTGAAGAATGGATCACCCTCTCATCAAGGTTATTGACGAAGATTGCATAACTGGATTATAAGATAAGAGTTAGGATAAAAGGCTAGTTACTACTAAGCCGTTACCACTTTCCTGGGAGTACGATAATTATTTAATTAAATCGTAGATACTTTCCAACAGACTAGCTACACGATAGGTACTCTGCCTTAGGTTCTGGCTGATTAAGTGACACCATAGAGACTAAATGTGACAATTAGTCAATCTCAGTCCTTAATTACTCATAATCAACATAGGGTAAAATAACACCTATTTAGCATATCGGCTGGAAACACATCAATGATTGAATTGCTTTTGTTAATGCTTGTGGTGTAATTGTTGGAACCTAATGCATTTGTGATATATTGGCATTCTTACTAATGACCTAGAATGGTTGAAGTAGAATACTTGACTGAAATGGAATACATGATCAATGATGGTAATTTTGGTGTTGTTATGGTGTGAGCATTTTAATATATATATATATATGATATAGATCAAGGGCGGAGATTACACTTTCATTAAAGAATCAAGGGTCAAGATCATGGGTGGAGACATAACTTTCATTAAAAGCATCAAGGGTTAAGATTTAAGGGTTTGTGTGAATGTAAAAATGTGAATATATATTATTCACGTGAAGAAGAAGAAGAAGGGTAAGAGAGAGAAAATTCTGGTGGGCAGTAGATATTTTTGAGAGAAAATTCAAGAAAAACACTCTGCAGCAATCCTCTCAAATCTTATTTTAATGGAGAAAAAAGGCCTATTCTTATCACTCATTTTTTATGTTTTTGAAGAAAAGTTTTGCAGAATACATCAAAGAAAGGTTATTCATCAACTTGGAGGTGACATATAATTTCTCATTTATCTTTGATGTATTATACTATGTAAGAAAGCTATGGGTCTTTTGTTTTAGTTTGAAATATCATGTTGAACATTAAATTCTGGTCATATCTTTGGGGTATGTTTGTATTTACCTAACCTAAGTGATAGGGAAGACATCATTTCTATTGGGTAGAGTAGGAAGTGATTCTACTCTTTATCTTATGAAATTGTAATTGTGTGAGTAAGGGAGTGAGCTTTCTTTGTAGCTCTAGTGAAGAGCATTGTGATAATCAAGTAACTAGTGAAATTGAAGCGGAAGGGTAGTGAACCCTATCACCGCAGATGTAGCCTACCTTGTTGGCGGTAAACCACGTATATTGATTGTCTCTTTACATTGATATACCAACTAAAAGGGCATCAATCAAGAAATGGATCACAATAGTTGAATTACACATAAACAATTGCTTGGGTTGTTGAAATTTGGTATTAATTTTTGTTGGGCTGCTAAAATCTACAGAAATAGTGCACTAAATTTTTGAAAAGTGTTAAGCACTGATTCACCCCCCCCTCTTAGTGCACTCCTTGGGCATAACAATTAGTATAAGAGCTTGGTTTGATTGTGATTTGGTTTAAACACCTATCTTGTGCATGCTGTGATTTATCTAGATTGCTAGCTGGTTTATTCTCATTGTTCTTGAAGAAATTGTTGATATTCTATTGCTGCTATTTGTCTTGAATTTGAGCAACATTATTTGAGTGTTTATTTGGAAAATTCTCTCTATTGGAGTATGGGTTCAAGTGTAGTAAACAACAAAGGACTTCCTATCTTTGATGGTCAGAATTTTCAATTTTGGAAAACAAGAATGAATGCATATCTTCTATCCATGGGTCTTGCTGTTCAGAATATTGTTAAAGAGAGATATACAAAAGCTGAAGAAGATGGTTCTATGGCAGCAGTTGATATTAAAAATATTGAGCTTGACGGGAAGGCAATCAATGCCTTATATGCTGCCTTGACTCAAAAAGAACTTGCCAAAGTTATAAATTGCAAGACAACACATGATATATGGGAAAAGCTGAGAAATATTTATGAAGGAGACTCAGAAAAAGGAAGCTAAACTACAAATTTACATAAGTAAGTTTGAGGCTCTAAGTATGTCAAATGATGAGACCATTGAAGATTATTTTAACAGGGTTATTGACATTGTAAGTTCCATGACTGGACTTGGAGAGAAGGTTGAGGACTATACAGTTATGAAGAAGATTTTGAGATCACTTCCTGATAGATATGATGCTAAAGTTTCAGCCATTGAAGAAATAGACCTTGATTTTATGTCCATGGATGATCTACAAGGTACTCTTATTGCATATGAAATGAGAACAAATCGCAAAAGAGAACAAACAACCAAGTCATCAAAAGAGGCTACTTTCAAGACTATGAAGTCTCTTAAAATTAAAGAGAATGAACCTAATGTTGATGATGATGATGAGTTTGAAAGAACAATGGCTTTTATCTCAAGAAATTTTAAAAGTAAAAGAGGAAAATACAAGGGAAAGCTACCTTTGAAGTGTTTCAGTTGTGGTGGCATAGGACACTTTGCATTTAAGTGCCCTAAGAAAATTGAAGATGAAAAAATGATGATCATTCTTTTAAGAGAGCTGAAAAGAGGTTTGATTTGAGGAGTAAGGAGAAAACTTACTCTAAGTCAAATGGAAATACATCCTATAGAAGGAGAAACTACATGAGCAAGAAGTACAAGAAAATTTTAGATTTTGAGAGTGATTCATATTCAAGTGACATTGATGATTCAGAAGATGATTCTTATGATTGTAAAAGTTAATTCTACTTGTGAGGAAGAACAATCCAAAGAAGAAATACAAGGTAGAGTTAATTTGAAATTTGAACTTGAAGGTGCACTTAATGAATTGAGCAAAGAAAAAAAGAAAGCCAAAAGAGCAATTGTTGCAATGAAAGATATACAATCTATTGCTGAGAGATTTGAAGATGAGAAGATAGTACGTGAAGAGAAAGTGCATCAGCTTGAGCAAGAACTTGGTAAATTACAAAGTGATGCTACTAATTTACAAAATCCAGAAGATATACTATCTATGATCAATGTAGAGAAAGAAATTCTTGAACAAGAAAACAATATCTTGCTAGAGAAAGTTGAAGAGCTAACTTTCAAACTTGAAGAACAAGTGAAGATCAATGATGACATGGCCACTAAATTGGTTGCAAAAGCAAAACAAGTGGAAACTCTTGAATAGAAAGAAAATAACAAAATGAAAATATTTTTGGAAACATAATTTGTTTCACCTTGTGGAGAAAGTTCTAATATGTCCGATGAAGCTAGAAATGAGTCTTCAATGAAGCTAAAGAAGTGTATTGAAATGAAAAGACCACATTCAATGGGAAAACAAGGTTTGGGGTTTGAAGACAACGTCACACCATTGATGGATGAAAACAGTGGGAAGACAAAAGTGGTTCATCCAACTTTTGATATATGTGATTCCAATACTACAAATGATGAAAATATAAAGGTACAACAGAAAATTGATAAGTCGCAAATTAACATAATTATTATATTTAATTCTCCTATATTTTTATTAAATATTGAACTAATTTCTTGAATATATTCTTATTTTTATAATAAGGACCAAATATCAAGAATTGAGCAGAATTTTGATAAAAAATGCATTTATTATTATAAATTAAAGAAATCATTTAGAAGAAAATTAAAATTTGAAGATATTCTAAAGATGGTCAAGATTTATTATTATTTTAAACGAGATATCCTATTTTAGTTAGGATATTATTTTATTATTTTATTTTCTATTATCTTCTTTCTAAAAAACTAAGTTAATATCCTACTAGGACTCCAGAAAGAAAGTTACGAATAATCCTATAAATAGGATCTCTCTACCCTAAGGTTAGTACAACTGGCGATGGAGAAAAAACAAGTTGATAGAATTTTCAGATGATAGGCACTTAAGCCTCGAATTAGTTCGGGGATGATTTCAAAGACATGTTCCGGGTTAATGAGGGACATAATTTTCAGGTTCTAGCTGATTTCTAAACTTTGAATTTTATTAAT
The DNA here is from genome assembly GCA_027405835.1 of Asclepias syriaca. Lineage (NCBI taxonomy): Eukaryota > Viridiplantae > Streptophyta > Magnoliopsida > Gentianales > Apocynaceae > Asclepias > Asclepias syriaca. The sequence continues at coordinate 10,860,277 of CM049924.1, forward strand.
ATTTTAATATTTATATCGCTTGATTAAATATATTGAATAGATTTTGTTTGATTCTTTCTGAGGCTTTTTCATTAAATTAAGTAGGGATTTTATTGTTATAATTAAATTCATGTTTAAACAGTTCTGTGGCTTCACCAATTGCTTTAACTCTATCAAGGATTTTAGGTTAAACTTCAATTGATTATTTGGCGCTTGTCTTAAATATCTCTTTGTTTGTTTAATAAAATTCTAGCGGCTTCGTTAGTAGGTGATACAAATTCTGGCGGCTTCATTAGAATTCAAATTAAATATTTGGCTTTTAATTCGGAAATAAAATTATGGAATGAGGAAGAACTTGAATTGAATCATTCCAGACTGAAGTTTTCTCATACTTGAATTTCTTTATTGTTAGTTTTCTTTTTATATTCTTATTATCTAAGAAAATCCTACATTTTTATTATTTTGAATTCTTATTTTTTATTTAGATTTGGTTACTTAGGGAAACGACTCAGTGAACACCTTATATTGCTCATTGAATAAATTGAATTAATCTTGGCCGATTTGACGACAATCGTATAATTCTAAAATCGCACCAAGATTTCGACGCCCTTGTCACCATGCCTTTTCTTTTCCCTTCTCTTCTTTTTACTTTTTACTATATTTATAATATTGTTCCTTACATTGAGGACAATGTTAAATTCATGTGTGGGGAAAAACATTTTATTTCTGTTTCTTTCATTTTTTTATTTGATTTCATTATTATTGCATTTGTTTTTCATTTTTTAAAGTTTTTTAAAAAATTGTTTTTACTTTATTTTATTTTGTTATTGCATTAGTTTTTCATTATTTCTAAACAAAAAATTTGTCTAGACTTTGGAATGCTTTAGTCTTTTGATATGTTTTTGAATACTTGAATTCGTGAGGAATATATTTTTATTTTGAGTTTTGATACATAATGGAGATGAGCATGAATAAGAGTTTTCTGTAAAACTTACATGATAGTGTCTTGTTAATTTGTTGATTGAAAAGTGCATCAGTCTCTATGCCAACAAGCCATTATCGTGAGTTTTTAAGCCTATGAGCAATCTGATATGCATAAATCATATCACATTTTTAGCATGTTTTTAGGCATGATTTAGGGTGAAATTGAGGGTAAATAAGTCTTAATTGTTCATTATTAACTCAATTTCATAGTTTTTATGATTTTGGAAGTGTCAGGTGAAAAGTGGAAGAAAATGGCAAATTTCGGGGTAAAAACCCAATTTTTCAGAAGTTCGGACTTCGGGGAGGGCGTCTCGGTTCAGGACGGGCGTCCTCACCTGGTCAACAGGTCGGGACGAGCGTCCAGGACTCGGGACGACCGTCCTGACCTGGTCAACAGACCGGGACGGGCGTCCCGAACCAGAAATGCAAGTCCCACATCGAATTTTTGAGAGAAAATCACTCCAGAAAGCTGCTATAAATACCCCAGGCCTTCCTCAGTTGAAATCATCCCTCTCCACTCGATCTGAGTCATTCAGTGGTTTCCAGTGTACAATTCTCGAGTACACAACTCACTCGGAGACTCAGATTTCAGTATAAGTTTTCTTTCTTTCCTTTTTGTGTTTCGTTTTTTAGTTTCTGAGAAATAGTCTCAGATCCTGGGGTTCGATAGATAGGTTCGTTTCTGGTATTCATAGAATACCCGGGATTTCGTTAGGAGATCCTAAGAGGGCTCTAGGCGTTCGAAGAGTCAGTTCATAGGGCTGGGCTTAAGCTGGGTATTAAGGTAAAGCCCAATTACTAGGCTGAGGAAGCGTCCTCCGAAGGTTCTGGCGAGCAGAGTTGGGTCAAGCAATACGACATACACAGCAGTACGCTCCATCGGCGTGACTTCGTAAAGGGTGATTTCTTTATGGCATCGGTCCCCCTGTCCCTCTCTTATATGTTGTTATTGTGTTTGTCCAAATAGCAATTATGAATACTGGATTTTGATTGTTATGAATAGTTGTTATATATGTTGAAGTTATTATGTTTTTCCGGAAATAGCCACTTGCTTAAATATTCATTATGTCTGCATGTCTAATGTAGTTTCTTTTAAACTAAAATTAGGGTTATAGACAATTCCTAACCACGGTCTATTCATAACCTGTTTAGTTTAACAGGCATCAATTAGTATTGGTGTCTGCCATACTAGATAAAATAACCTGTGGAACACCCTGTTTGTTAGAGTAGTCTAGGTAGGCTGAGTAGAGCGTTTATGCCTGCGGTTATGGGCAAGCGGCATGATCCCCGAAGTGACATAGGGCTTTCATAGCTGTCTTTTGTAGTAACCGTGAGTAGGGCCGTTTATCTTGGCGATGGGCGGTATATCAGATTACTCAGATGTGGTACACCTTTAGACTTAGAACATAGTTGCATTTCAGGCTAAGATATATCTAAAACACTCGAAGGTAGGTCAATCAACATATAGGAACAGTATAACATAGAATCAGAACTTTGTCTATAAACACTTTTAGGACTGATTAGACTTAAACTTAGTGAAGAATGGATCACCCTCTAATCAAAGATATTGATGAAGATTGCATAACTGGATTATAAGATAAGAGTTAGGATAAAATGCTAGTTACTACTAAGCCGTTACCACTTTCTTGGGAGTACGATAATTATTTAATAAAATCGTAGATACTTTCCAACAGACTAGCTACACGATAGGTTCTCTTCCTTAGGTTCTGGCTGATTAAGTGACACCATAGAGACTAAATGTGACAATTAGTCAATCTCAGTCCTTAATTACTCATAATCAACATAGGGTAAAATAACACCTATTTAGCATATCGGCTGGAAACCCATCAGATTTTTGGCGCCGTTGCCGGGGAAATATCATAATGAATTTAGGATTAAAGGCCACAATTCTAGAGACTTATGATAGGTAGCGGTAGTAACCTAGACTTTTGATTTACACTTATGTTATGCTAGTTAGACAATCACTTTTCGAAATATAGGATTATCATAACTAATTAATTTTAGATATTATCTAGAATTAAGACACTTAGGATAATCAAATTTTAGAAAATCATTCTAAAACCATATTGAGGAAATTTAACTGCTTTCGAAAAAAAAAGAAAAAAAAATTTTAAATTTTAAAACCCGAAAAAACAATTGTATTTTTCTTGCTCAATGGTAAGTTGTTCCTTTCCCTATCTCTTGTTCTTTCTTAATTGTTTTCTTAGTTGCTCTTTTTCGTGTTTTTCTTCTATTATTTAATTTCGAATAAAAATGGAAATGAGGATAAAATATATTTTCTTCTGAGTTGTAAAATTTTGGCTTAGATGTTTATTGGGAAGAAACTCCATTTTAGAATTTTCTTAGAGTCATACCGGCTTATTAGGACGAATTATGAAATAATGTTTTTTATTAATAGCCAGACCTTTGAATGTTCTATTGAAAAAAGGATGTTCCTTTTGTTTTGCTGATAATTGCATGAGATCTTTTAAACCAAAAGGAATTACTGCACCCATTATGACATCACCTGATTGAAATCTGCTTTTTGAATGAATATGTGATGTAATAAGAATTGTTTTAGGACAGAAACATGATAAGAAAGTTCATGTATGATAAATTCCGATCTTATCTAGTCTTGTCTAAAAACAATAGGTTACACTGATCACTGTGAGATGTCTGTGTTCAATAAAACTGATACTGAACCATAATTGATTAAGTTAGGTTTTATTGTTACTTGAGTTTGATATAGAATGAAGGGGTAAGAAAAAGGGTTAAGAATCTAGAAAGCAAACCTTTGGTCTAGATTAGGAAACCCTGAGTTAGAGGCTATTGACGAGACAGTAGTATCTGATAAATTTCTGAATGAGGATCTATTTTCATTGTTTGCTATGAGTAATGATTCTCCTCCGTGGTTTACTGGTATTACTAATTATCTAGCTGCTAATTATTCCCAAGTGATATGACTTATCAGCAAAAGAAGAAATTCTTTGCTGATTTGAAATATTACTACTGGGCAGATTTCTCTTCTATTTCAAATTTTTTGCAGAGTAAAGTGATCAGAGGATGTATCTCGGAAAGCGAAGGCCACATGATTCTGAAGCATTGCAGGAATCTATGGGAGACCAATTAACTGCTATCAACACTGTCCGGAAAGTGTTGGAAGTAGAATCATGTTGACCCACCATATTCAAGGATTTTGTATCTCTGATACAGTCCTGCGATGCTTGCCAAATAACAGGTAACACCTCTTCCAGAGATCATCTACCCCAGCAAGGTATACAGAATACTAAAATCTCTTATATCCGGGGTATTGATTGAATCCTTTTCCCTTCTTCCTTTGAAAATAATTACATCATAGTAGTCATGGAACACTTTTCAAAAATGGCCTGAACCACAGGCATTACCTAATAATGATGATAAAGTCATCTGCAGATTCTATGAGAAGTTATTTTCCAGAGTGCCAATGTCTTAGGAAGAAACGTTCAGTCTATGTATCTAATCTGTGAAGTCTGCCAAGCACCACTCCTACCCGCAGAATCAACAAATGAGATATTGGCAACAATTAAAGCCAGACCAGTGCAAGCAAGTGATCTACCAAGTAATATCGAACAGTCGAAGGATATAGAGGAATTTGGCATTGTATCAGGAGCATAGCAATGAAGGAGCTTGCATCCACTGCATACAATCAGCTGTGAGAAACCTCCCCGAGGAAGTTTCAAATACTTGGGCCTAGATCTATGCCATTGGAGCCTCCTACCACCACGGCTTCGCCAAAGCTTCAGGTATCTTTTCTGCCATTCGAAAATTGCATGCAATACCTTCACTGACATTGGCAGGTAGGCACACCAATCCAAAGAAGTCTCAGTCTTAGATACGTTCCTTCTGGACACGTTGCTTCGATTACGAGAAACTTTGTAAATGATTCGAGGAATCAATCCTTTGGCCTCGAGTCATTCATCAAATGGATAGGCCACTACCTCAACATTGAAGGATCGGAGCTGACGTCATCCGTTCCAATATCTAGAGCTTGCAGAGTCAAGAACACCTCAGCAATAGCACATGGCTAAGGTGAAGAGCCAATTGACAGATCAGAGAAGACCCGTCTGCTCGCGACATGAAGGGAGTTTTTCTAATCCTCATATTCCTTTACTTTTATTTTATTTGTTTTGTGTTCTGTTTTGCTATCCTTCTTGTCTTGTTGCGTTATTTTCTCTCTTACCCTTAGTTAGTCAAATAAGTGTGGGGTAAGAGTTCTTTGTTTTGTTTTCATTTCTTCTTGTTTGCAAATAAGTGTGGGGTAGTTTAGGTATGCATGAACACTGAGGACAGTGTCAGACTTAAGTGTGGGGTAGCAGTGCACGGTGCACTGTAGTAGTTTGAAAAAGGTTTTGCATGATTTTGCATGATTTTGCATGTTTTCCCCGTATTTTCACACCCTTCCAAAAATTTTCAAAATTTTTCATTCTTTCAGACTTCTAAATGCAGTATGAATGGTTAAACATTGCTTATGTTTATGATATGTATGTAGAATGTGATTGTTAGTAGGAGACGATTTATGACTATCTTGAACTAATTGATTAGGAATAGGGAATTCCTGATAACTGAGCACAACTTAGTCTGGATTAGAGACCTCAGCCAATTACCTTTTGAAGACTTAACTAGATAAAATTAGACCAGTTGTGGATGTATTGACAATTAGAATGACTAGATGAGACTCTAAGCTAAAAGTGAAAAGAACAAAAGAAAGTTAATTAAATAAGGGTAGTTTGCCAACGGCCTTCACTACTCAAGCACCACTCCTTCGGGGAACTTAAAGCCTGATGCCCTAAGGTCGTGTAGGGCTGGGAGTCATCGGAGTGGGACTCGCTACATGGGTAGTTGAAGTTGACGTGTTCTAAGCAGACTCAAAATACCCTACATCTATAAAGAAAATCAATAAATGCTAAATCATTAAAAATCTGATCACCAAGGCTCAGAACTCAGAAAGTTATCTATTGTTATTATGTCTAGCAACAGGGTCAAAATATTATCTGGTAGTAGTTAAGACGAGAGTATATTGTGTTGACTATCTGGTCTAGACTAGTACACACACTACACATCAGGAAGACCTTGTGACTAAGAAAGGAGTTCAACCTAGTTGTTAAGTTGTTTTCTACTTGACTATAACAATTTGCTAGAGACATTTGAGACCTTGTCATAGCAACCTGACCAGTCAGACCCGTGTTAAGAATTGTCTGAATAAATTTTTGGAATAAAAACATGACTAGGAATTTAAGTGACTGCACTATGATTTAGAATCACTAACTTCCAGTAGACTTTGCTTGAGGACAAGCAAAAAGCTAAGTGTGAGGTTATATGATATGCATAAATCATATCACATTTTTAGCATGTTTTTAGGCATGATTTAGGGTGAAATTGAGGGTAAATTGGTCTTAATTGCTCATTATTAACTCAATTTCACAGTTTTTATGATTTTGGAAGTGGCAGGTGAAAAGTGGAAGAAAATGGCAAATTTTGGGGCAAAAATGCAATTTTTCATAAGTTCGGACTTCGGGGAGTGCGTCCCGGTTCAAGACGGGCATCCTGACCAGGTCAACAGGTCGGGACGGGCGTCCAAGACTCGGGACGACCGTCCTGACCTGGTCAACAGACCGGGACGGGCGTCCAGGACTCGGGACGATCGTCCTGACCTGGTCAACAGACCGGGAAGGGCGTCCCGAACCAGAAATGCAAGTCCCACATCGAATTTTTGAGAGAAAATCACTCCAGAAATCTGCTACAAATACCCCAGGCCTTCCTCAGTTGAAATCATCACTCTCCACTCGATCTGAGTCATTCAGTGGTTTCCAGTGTACAATTCTTGAGTACACAGCTCACTCGGAGTCTCAAATTTCAGTATAAGTTTTCTTTCTTTTCTTTTTGTGTTTCGTTTTTTAGTTTCTGAGAAATAGTCTCAGATCCTGGGGTTCGATAGATAGGTTCGTTTCTGGTATTCATAGAATACCCGGGATTTCGTTAGGAGATCCTAAGAGGGCTCTAGGAGTTCGAAGAGTCAGTTCATAGGGCTGGGCTTAAGCTGGGTATTAAGGTAAAGCCCAGTTACTAGGCTGAGGAAGTGTCCTCCGAAGGTACTGGTGAGCAGAGTCGGGTCAAGAAATACGACATATACAGCAGTACGCTCCATCGGTGAGACTTCGTAAAGGGTGATTTCTTTATGGCATCGGTCCCCCTGTCCCTCTCTTATATGTTGTTATTGTGTTTGTCCAAATAGCAATTATGAATACTGGATTTTGATTGTTATGAATAGTTGTTATATATGTTGAAGTTATTATGTTTTTCCGGAAATAGCCACCTCCTTAAATATTCATTATGTCTGCATGTCTAATGTAGTTTCTTTTAAACTAAAATTAGGGTTATAGACAATTCCTAACCACGGTCTATTCGTAACTTGTTTAGTTTAACAGGCATCAATTAGTATTGGTGTCTGCCATACTAGGTAAAATAACCTGCGGAACACCCTGTTTGTTAGAGTAGTCTAGGTAGGCTGAGTAGAGCGTTTATGCCTGCGGTTATGGGCAAGCGGCATGATCCCCGAAGTGACATAGGGCTTTCATAGCTGTCTTTAGTAGTAACCGTGAGTAGGGCCATTTACCTTGGCGATGGGGCGGTATATCAGATTACTCAGATGTGGTACACCTTTAGACTCAGAACATAGTTGCATTCCAGGCTAAGATATATCTAAAACACTCGAAGATAGGTCAATCAACATATAGGAACAGTATAACATAGAATCAGAACTTTGTCTATAAACACTTTTAGGCCTGATTAGACTTAAACCTAGTGAAGAATGGATCACCCTCTCATCAAAGTTATTGATGAAGATTGCATAACTGGATTATAAGATAAGAGTTAGAATAAAAGGCTAGTTACTAGTAAGCCGTTACCACTTTCCTAGGAGTACGATAATTATTTAATAAAATCGTAGATACTTTCCAACAGACTAGCTACACGATAGGTACTCTGCCTTAGGTTCTGGCTGATTAAGTGACACCATAGAGACTAAATGTGACAATTAGTCAATCTCAGTCCTTAATTACTCATAATCAACATAGGGTTAAATAACACCTATTTAGCATATCGGCTGGAAACCCATCACAATCTACAGTATTCTGCTCTATCTTTCTTTGATGTGTGATATTGGATTTAGTGTGTTTATTCTAGAACTTGGTTGTGAATACATTTTGGAACTACATATTTTGATTGATTCTTTAATATGATAAGGGCAAATTAGAAATTGAACCCTTGCATCATTGATTTTTAAAACCGCTTTGTTCGTTTCTTAATTTCCTACCTTGATCATTATATCCTCTAGTTAGCCCCTTTGAGCCTTTATATACCTTTTTCTTTGATTTCAAACCACATAATAAGCCAATTTATCCTTTCTTTGTTTAAACCACAGACTTTGCACCCTAAAAAATGAATTTATATTTTTTACTTGCATGGGTATTCTTATTCTTATCTATAGTTTTGAGTTGTGAGTTGTTTGTTGTAAAAAATCAACAAGAGAAAAGAAGAAAAAAAATGAAACAAAATTAGAGATCTCAAGAAATCTCTAAAAAAGAAATTAGTGTGTTTATTATATTCGCCACAGGCTTTAAAAAAAGGAAAAAATTCAAAAAAATGCAGCACAAAAAAATGTTTGCTTCAAATTTTAGTTTTAATATAAGAAGTTTGATTACTTGTGTGGTGAATTGTGTATTTTCCTTCAATTAACCTACTTTATATTTATATTTGTACCATACCCTTACCCTATCCCCATTACAATCTTTATAAAGACCCTTTGATGATTGAAATTGGTTCTTATGTGTTGGTGTAAATTTTATTTACTTGCAAGCCTATGGTAATAGCATGCTATTTCTGATTTTGGGAGAAAATATAAGTCCTAAACACTTTGAGAGAATTGAGTGAAACCATATGTGAGGGTGTTGAGACTTGTTTCACTTGATTTTGATGAAGAGATGAGATGCTTGAATTTTTGCTAAAGTTTATCCTATAAATGCTTATAAATATTGTTTGAAATTCAACTCAGTTATATGTACTTCGCTTATTTGGATTCTGGGATATAGAAAGAGATGAAAAGGAACTTTATTTAAATTGATATATGCTCGGCGACAAGCATGAATTAACTGTGGGGGAATTTGATAAGTGGTAAATTATCATAATTATTATATTTAATTGTTCTATATTTGCATCAAATATTGAACTAATTTCTGAAATTTATTCTTATTTTTATAATAGGGATTAAATATCGAGAATTGAGGAGAATTTGGATAAAAACATATTTATTATTATAAATTAAAGAAATCATTCAGAAGAAAATCAAAATTTGAAGATATTGTCCAGATTTATTATTATTTTAAATGAGATATCCTATTTTAGTTAGGATATTATTTTATTTTCTAATTTTCTATTATCTTATTTTTAAAGAAGAAGTTAATATCCTACTAGGACTTCTAAAAGAAAGTTACGAATAATCCTATAAATAGGATCTCTCTACCCTAGGGTTGTACAATTAGCAATGGAGAAAAATAAGTTGAGAGAATTTTCAGATGATATGCGCTTAAGCCTTGGTGTGATTCTGACTGATATGCTAAAACTGAGTTTTATTTACCCTATATCGATTATGAATAACTAAGGACTTAGAATTACTAATTGTCACTTTTAGCATCTATGTTGTCACTTAATCAATCAGAACCTAAGGCAGAGTACCTATCGTGTAGCTAGTCTGTGGGAAAGTACCTACGATTTTAAGTTATGAATTTATCGTACTCCCAGGGAAGTGGTAACGGCTTAGTAGTAACTATCCTTTTACCCTAACTCTCATTTTATTATCCAGTTATGCAATCATTCATCAAAATCTTTGATGAGGGGTTGATCCATTCTACACTAGGTTCAAGTTTACTTAAGCATACAAGAGTGTTTTACAGATAGTGTTATGATATATATGTTATATTGTTCCTACATGTTGATTGACCTATCTTCGAGTATTTTAGATATATCTTGGTCTAGATAGTAATTATGTACTGATTCTACTTGTGTACCACATCTGAGTTATCTAATAAACCGTCCCATCGCCATTGATGGCCCTACTCACGGTTCGAGCTAAAGGCATCCATGAAAGTCCTGTGTCACTCAGGAGATCATGCCGCTCGCCCTAACGTTGGCATAAACACACGAACTCAGCCTACTTAGACTACTTTAACAAACATGGTGATCTATAGGTTATTTCATCTAATATGACAGACCTTAATGCTTCATCTAATAATTCTTCGAACGCCTAGTGCTCTCTTAGGATCTCCTAACGAAATCCCGGGTATTCTATGAATACTAAACATGAACCCTATCTAGTCATATTCTAAGATCTGAGACAGACTCTCAAAAATAGAGAACACGAGAAACTCTCGAATACTAAAAATATCTACTTGAACGAAGACACCTGAAATCACTGAATGACTTGTAAACAGTAGAGAACTACATACTGGAAGCCACTGAATGGCTCAGATCAAGTGGAGAGAAATGAAATCAACTGTGAAAGGCCTGGGGTATTTATAGCAGGGGAACTGAGTGGTTTTTTATGCAGAAAATGATGTGGGAGTCTGTACAAGGGTTCGGGACGCCCGTCTCGACCTGTTGACCTAGTCAGGATGCCCGTCCTAGGTCTGGGATGCCCGTCCCAATGCTTTGACCGGGTCGGGATGCCCGTCCTGGGTCCTGGACGCCCGTCCTGACTTCTGAACTTCCGAAAATCACGTTTTTGCCTCAAAATTTGCCATTTTCTTGCATATTTCACTTGAAGCTTCCAAAATCACAAAAACTGCGAAATTGCATTAATAACAGTCAATTGAGAATGATTTAACTCCAATTTTGCCCTAAATTGTGCCTAAAAACATGCTAAAAAAGTGATATGATTTGTGCATATCATATAACCCCACACTTAGCTTTTTGCTTGGCCTCAAGCAAAGTCTACATGAAATTATTGATTTTTAAATCATAGGTGCAGTCACTTAAAATTCCTAGCAATGTTTTTATGCCAAAATTGATCACTGAGTCAGATGATTCACAAAACAGGCCTGACTGGTTATGTTGCCATGACAAGGTCTCAAATGTCTCTAGTTGATTATCATGGTCAAGCAGGGTTAACAATTTAATAACTAGACTGAACTATCTCTTAGTCACGAGGTCTTCCTGATGTGTAGTGTGTGTATTAGTCCAGACTAGATTGTCAACACAATATAGTCTTCTCTTGACTCTTACTAGATAATACCTCGACCAGTCGCTAGACATAACAACAACAAATAACCTTCTGAGTTCTGAGCTTTGGTGTCAAGAATATTCAATTAAAAATTTCAATATAAGAACACAATGGGCTATGTATTTTTAGATTGATTGTTCAAGGTATTTTTGTGTTCACTTTCACATATCAACTTTAACTACCCATGTAGCGAGTCCCACTCTGATGACTCCTAGATCTACACGACCTTAGGGCATCAGGCTTTAAGTTCCCTTAAGGAGTGGTGCTTGAGTAGCAAAGGACGCTTGCAAACTACCCTATTTATTTAACTTTTTCACTTCCAGCTCAGAGCATCATCTAGTCATTTAAATTGCTAATGCATCCTCAACCGGTCTAATATTATCTAGTTAGGTCTCGAAAAGGTATTTAGTTGACGTCTCTAATCCAAACTAGGTTGTGCTCAATTATCAGGAATTCCCTATTTCTAATCGAAGAATTCAATAAAGTTATCACGTTGTTTCCTACTGATCATAATGCTATGCTTACATATCATAGACATAAGCATTTTGTTACCAATCATAACTGCATTTTGAAGTCTGAAATGGTGAAAAATTTTGAAAATAAAAAGTTTTGGAAGGGTGCAATGTTAGTGAGAAATATGTGAAAACATGCAAAATTTTTACTACTACAGTGCACTATGCACTGCTACCCCACACTTAAGGTTTACACTGTCCTCAGTGTTCATGTATATCACCCCACACTTATTTGAAAAACATAAGCTAGAAAAACACAAAAAACTCTTACCCCACACTTATTTGACTAACTAAGAGGAGGAGAAAGAAAGGAAACAAGATAAAACAAACAAAACACGAAATGAAGATAAAAATAAAAGGAAATAAAATAAAATAAAAGTAGAGGAAGATGAGGATTAGAAAAACTCCCTTCATGTCTCTAGCAGAAGGGTCTTCTCTGATCTGTCAATTTGGCTATTCACCTTAGTCATGTGTTTGCTGAAATATCCTCGACTTTGTAAATTCTAGATGTTGGATCGGCTGACTCTGCAATGTGCTTCGTATGGAGGGTGTGTCTGCCCTTTGGGTCCCGAACTACCCTCCCCATTTTCTGAAGAACATTCAGGTCGGTGGGTCTGGTAGATGGAGCTATCCTTGTCAGCCATGATTCCTCAATGTCGAACTCCAGGTAGTAGTCTATCCGTTTGATGAATGGCTCGAGCCCCAAGGACCGCTTCCTCGAATCATCTGCAAAGTTTCTTGCAATCATAGCAACGTGTCTAGGAGGAACGTGTCTAGGAATGTGATTTCTCTGGATTGGTGCGCCTACTTGCCAATGTATGTGAAGGTATTACATGCAAGTTTCAAATGGTAGAAAAGATACCTGAAGCTTTGGCGAAGCCGTGGTGGTAGGGGGCTCCAGTGATTCCGACTAACATGCTAAAACTAGGTTTTATTTACCCTATATCGATTATGAATAACTAAGGACTTAGAATTACTAATTGTCACTTTTAGCATCTATGTTGTCACTTAATCAATTAGAACCTAAGGCAGAGTACCTATCGTGTAGCTAGTCTGTTGGAAAGTACATACGATTTTAATTTATGAATTTATCATACTCCCAGGGAAGTGGTAACGGCTTAGTAGTAACTATCCTTTTACCCTAACTCTCATTTTATTATCCAGTTATGTAATTATTCATCAAAATCTTTGATGAGGGGTTGATCCATTCTACACTAGGTTCAAGTTTACTTAAGCATATAAGAGTGTTTTATAGATAGCATTCTGATATATATATGTTATATTGTTCCTACATGTTGATTGACCTATCTTCGAGTATTTTAGATATATCTTGGTCTAGATAGTAATTATGTACTGATTCTACTTGTGTACCACATCTCAGTTATCTAATAAATTGCCCCATCGCCATTGACGGCCCTACTCACGGTTCGAGCTAAAGGCATCCATGAAAGTCCTGTGTCACTCAGGAGATCATGCCGCTCGCCCTAATGCCGACATAAACACACGAACTCAACCTACTTAGACTACTTTAACAAACATGGTGATCTATAGGGTATTTCATCTAATATGGCAGACCTTAATGCTTCCGTCCTCACACAAAGCCCTAAATTAAGGCATGATAAACTAGACAGGTTATGATTAGACCATGGTTAGGAGTTATCTATAATTTAAAAGAGCAAATAGATATACAGACATAATGATAATTAAGCATGTGACCTTTCCAGAAAAATATAAATAGCTTCAACATGCATAACACATATTCATAATATCATAATTTAGTATTCAAATAGGTCTTTGGACAAACACAGTACAAACATATAAAGAGAGGGACAAGGGGACCACCACCATAAAGTATTCACCCTTTGTTAGGTCCGCTGATGGAGCAACTGCTTGTATATTCTGGACTGCTTGACCCAACTCTGCTCGACAGAACATTCAGAGAACGCCTCCTTACTCTAGTAGCTATCGCTTCGCCTCTACCTTCCCTTCCCTCTGCGGCTTATAAAGGCTCTGTTGAATAATTCTTCGAACGCCTAGTGTTCTCTTAGGATCTCCTAACGAAATCCTGGGTATTCTATGAATACTAAACACGAACCCTATCTAGTCGTATTCTAAGATCTGAGACAAACTCTCAGAAACAGAGAACATGAGAAACTTTCGAATACTAAAAATATCTACTTGAACGAAGACACCTGAAATCACTGAATGACTTGTAAACAGTAGAGAACTGTGTACTAGAAGCCATTGAATGACTCATATCAAGTGGAGAGGAATGAAATCAACTGTGAAAGGCCTGGGGTATTTATAGCAGGGGAACTGAGTGGTTTTTTATGCAGAAAACGATGTGGGAGTCTGTACAAGGGTTTGGGACGCTCGTCCCGACCTATTGACCGGGTTAGGCCCCCATCTTGGTGCTTTGACTGGGTCGGGATGCTTGTCCTGTGTCCTGGACGCCCGTCCCGGGTCTTTGACCGGGTTGGAACGCCCGTCCTGACTTCTGAACTTCCGAAAATCAGGTTTTTGACCCGAAATTTGCCATTTTCTTGCATATTTCACCTGAAGCTTCCAAAATCACAAAAACTGCGAAATTGCGTTAATAACAGTCAATTGAGAATGATTTAACTCCAATTTTTCCCTAAATTGTGCCTTAAAACATGCTAAAAAAGTTCAGGGATAATTTCAAGACAAGTTCCGAGTTCATGAGCGACATAATTTTCAGGTTCTAATTTCTAAACTTTAAATTTTATTAATATTTTAATATTTATATTGCTGGATTAAATATTGAATTGTTTTTGCTTGATTCTTTCTGAAGCTTTTCGATTAAATTAAGTAAGAATTTTATTGTTATAATTAAATTCATGTTTAGATAGTTCTGTGACTTCACGAATTGCTTTAATTCTATCACGGGTTTTAGGTTAAATTTCAATTGATTATTTGGCACTTGTCTTAAATACCTCTTTATTTGTTTAATCTAATTCTAGCGGCTTCGTTAGTAGGTGATACAAATTCTGGCGGCTTCATCAGAATTCAAATTAAAGATTTGGTTTTTAATTCGGAAATAAAATTATGGAACAAGGAAGAACTTGAATTGAATTATTCCAGATTGAAGTTTTCTCATACTTAAATTTCTTTATTGTTAGTTTTCTTTTTGTATTCTTATTATCTAAGAAAATCCTACCTTTTTATTATTTTGAATTCTTAATTTTTATTTATATTTCATTTCATAGGAAAACAACTCGGTGAGCCCCTTATATTGCTCATGGAATAAATTGAATTAATCTTGACCGATTTGACGACATTCATGTAATTCTAAAACCGTACAAAAAATCAATGGAAATTTGTCTCTTAAATTTCAGTTTGGAAGACATGACAGTTTTATGAGGTTCAATGGGTATTGTTTCAATTGTGGTCAGTATGGACATTGAGCAATTATTTGTAGAAACAAGAGCAGATCACAGGTTGGTACATATCCATTTTTGAGGCCGTTTGGTAATTGGTTTGGGTATAATTATCAAAACAAAGGAAGATGGGAAAATCAATTTTTTAACCATGTAAAACAAGATTCAAGATCTTATTCTACAAGAAAGATTCACCCACACATGAGAACAATGAAATCCGCTACATCATTTTCTTGTCCTTCAGTTTCTAAACATTGGATGAAAATGCTATTGAATGTGAAAGATTCAACTTGATAGCTCATTGTGCTGCAGAATGCATGACAATTCTACCCAACTAAATTCCAAGACAAGTCAATCTAAATAATCAAGAAAGGAGAGGATATTTTAAGGGAAAGAAAGTGTACAGAAAAGTGGAAATGACTGAACAAGCAAATGTTGTGGAAATTGCTTTGAAGACCAAAACAAAAGGAGCATCATGGGTCATGGATAGTGGTTGCACTTCTCATATGACAGGAGATAAAAAGCTTTTGAAGAACACAGAAGATGTCGAGAAAGGTTTTGTGAAATTTGCTGATAAAAGTGGTCTAAAGATTAAAGGCTTGGGTGAAGCTAGTTTTGGAAGTGAAAAGCTATTTTCTAAAGAAGTTTTATTTGTTGATGGACTCAAGTACAATTTGATGAGTGTGAGTCAACATTGTGACTGTGAACATAAAGTATTATTTACCCAACAAGGTTGTGTTGTAAAGAGTTCCAAGAACGGTGTAATTGTTGCAAAAGGAACAAGGAACAAGGACTTGTATCTCATTGATGAGAAATTGAATACTTTCTTGTTGTCTAGTTTAGATGAAAATACACTGTGGCACAAGAGATTGGGACACATCAATCAAAAAAGCATGAGAGAACTTGTGAAGAACAAAGCTGTTAGAAATTTGCCCGAATTAAGGAGAGACAAAGATTTAATTTGCTCTACATTTTAGAAAGGAAAAATGGCGAATATTTCTCACAACCTAAAAGAGTACATTTCAAAAGGAGTACTTGATCTAATTCATTCAAATATTTGTGGTCCAATGAGACATAAGGGCACAAATGGAGAAAATTATTTCATATTGTTTCTAGATGACATCACTAGAATGATTTGCATCATGCACATTAAACACAAGAATGAAGCTCTTGGTGTTTCAAAAGGTACTTGAGATTAACACAAAATCAGCATGACAAAAAGATCAAGGGTTATGAACTGATACTGGCAAGGAGTTTACCTCACATGAGTTTGAAGCTTATCTTGAGAAGCATGGTGTTAAACATCATGTTTCAAGTGTTCGGACTCCTCAACAGAATGGAGTGGTAGAAAGGAAAAATAGAACAATAGTAGAAATGGCTCGTTCAATGATGATTGAAAATAAAATCTCACACAAATTATCGAAAGAGGCAACCATTGCAGTTGTACATGTGCAAAATAAAGCACTATTGAGACCACACTCCATGAAGACACCTTTTGAGCTTTGGTATGGAAGAAAGCCAAATGTAAAGTATTTTAGAGTTTTTGGCAGCAAGTGTGATGCTGCTCCGACTGATATGCTAAAATAGGTGTTATTTACCCTATATCGATTATGAATAACTTAAGGACTTAGAATGACTAATTGTCACATTTAGTCTCTATGTTATCACTTAATCAATCAGAACCTAAGGCAGAGTACCTATCGTGTAGCTAGTCTGTTGGAAAGTATCTAAGATTTTAATTTAATCAATTTATCGTACTCCTAGGGAAGTGGTAACGGCTTAGTAGTAACTATCATTTTACCCTAACTCTTATCTTATGATCCAGTTATGCAATCGTTCATCAAATTCTTTGATGAAAGGTTGATTCATTCACCACTAGGTTCAAGTCTATTTAAGCCTACAAGAGTGTTTTACAAATAGTGTTATGATTTTATGTTATATTGTTCCTACATGTTGATTGACCTATCTTCGAGTATTTTAGATATATCTTGGTCTAGATTGCAATTATGTACTCATTCTACTTGTGTACCACATCTGAGTTACCTAATAAACCGCCCCATCGCCATTGACGGCCCTACTCATGGTTCGAACTAAAGGCATCCATGAAAGTCCCGTGTCACTCAGGAGATCATGCCACTCGCCCTAACGCTGGCATAAACACGCAAACTCAGCCTACATAGACTACTTTAACAAACATTGTGATCTATAGGTTATTTCATCTAATATGGCAGACATTAATGCTTCCGACGGGAAATCCTGAAATAAGGCCGGATAAACTAAACAGGTTATGATTAGACCGTGGTTAGGAGTTGTCTATAACCATTCATCTAGTTTAAAAGAGCAAGTAGACATGCAGTCATAATGATAGTTAAGCTGGTGACCTTTCTGGAAAAAATGTAAATGACTTCAACATGCATAACACATATTCATAAAATCATAGTTTAATATTCAAAATGATTATTTGGACGAACACAGTACAGACATATAAAGAGAGGGACAAGGGGACCTCCGCCATAAAGTATTCACCCTTTATGTAGTCCGCTGATGGAGGAACTGCTTGTATATGCTGGACTGCTTGACCCGAATCTGCTTGATAGAACCTTCAGAGGATGCTTCCTCAGCCTAGTAGCTATGCTTTACCTTATAACCCGGCCTAAGCACAGCCCTGTTGACTGACACTTCGAATGCCTAGTGCTCTCTTAGGATCTCCTAACGAAATCCCGGGTATTCTATGAATACAAAAAATTAACCTATCTAGTCGTATTCTAAGATCTGAGACAGACTCTCAGAAATGAAGAACACGAGACACTCTCAAAAACTATAAATATACCTAAACTAAAAACCTGAAATCACTAAGTGACTTGTATACTATAGAAAATTGTATACTTGAAGTCACTAAAAAACTCAGATCGAGTGGAGAGGAATGATTGCAACTGAGGAAGGCCTGGGGTATTCATAGCAGGGGAATTGGGTGAAATTCTCTTCAAAAATCGATGTGGGACTTTGACCAGGCATTCAGGACGCCCGTCCTGGATCGAGATGCCCGTCCCAGCCTGTTGACTAGGTCAGGACGGCCGTCCCAAGTCCTGGACGCCCGTCCTGGTCTGTTGACCAAGTCAGGAAGCCCGTCCTGGATTCTGGATGCCCATCCCGACTCCGAACTTCTAAAAATCACGTTTTTGCCCCGAAATTTGCCATTTTCTTGCATATTTCACCCGACACTTCCAAAATCACAAAAACTGTGAAATTGAGTTAATAACAGTCAATTGAAAATGATTTAACACCAATTTTGCCCAAAATTGTGCCTAAAAACATGCTAAAAAAGTGATATGATTTGTGCATATCAAAGTGTTTTATCAAGAACAGAGATCAAGCTCTAGGAAAATTTAAAGATAGAGCTGATGAAGGAATCTTTCTTTGCTATTCTAGTAAAAGTAGATCATATCGTGTCTACAATAAGAGGCTTCAAAAAGTTATTGAAAGTTGTGATGTGAAAGTTGTGGAAGAACCGAATGCTTCAAAAGTAAGTGAATACTTGAAGAAATTTGACGTCAATGATAGTGACATGGAACTTGATGAAGAAGAAGAAGAAAAGAAAAGTGAGCAAGCTATTGAAGATTCTGAAATTAGTAGTGATGAGTCACTTTCTAAAAATATGAGAAGCACAAAGAACTCCAACAAAAACAATTGCACTAGTGAACAATTGGCAAACTCCAAATGGTATGAAATTGGTGATTTTAGCATTATTGGAGATCCCAAAGCACCAGTGAGAACATGAAGGCAATTGAAAAATATGTGTGCTACTTCCTTAATTTCACAAATAGAGCCACTCACAGTTGATGATGCTCAAAATGATGCAGCAGGGATAGAGGCTATGAATAAAGAGTTGGATCAAATTGAAAAGAATAACACTTGGGAATTGGTAGAGAGGCCATCTAACAAAAACATCATTGGTACTAAGTGGGTTTTCAAAAACAAGTTAAATGATGATGGAAAAGTTGTTCGAAATAAAGCAAGATTAGTATGCAAAGGGTACTCACAAATTGAAGGAGTTGATGTAGATGAAACTTTTGCACCAATGGCTAGATTGGAAGCAATCATAATGTTTCTTGTTGTTGCAATTTTCAGAGGTTACACTATTTTTCAAATGGATGTCTCAACATTTTTGAATGGTAACTTGAATGAAGAAGTCTACATAGAGCAGCCTGATAGTTTTGTACTTGGAAATGATGAGAACAAGGTGTGTTGTTTAAAGAAAGCACTTTATGGATTGAAGCAAGCACCTAGAGCATGGTATTCAAGAATGGATGCTTATTTGAAGAATTTAAATTTTAAGAAGGGAAGTGTGGACAGTAATATATATGTATTGAATGGAAAAGATGGACAACTTGTGATTGTAGTGTATGTTGATGACTGATGCGTTCCGATTGATATGCTAAAAATAGGTTTTATTTACCCTATATCGACTATGAATAATTAAGGACTGAGACTTACTAATTGTCACATTTAGCATCTATGTTGTCACTTAATCAATTAGAACCTAAGGCAGAGTACCTAGCGTGTAGCTAGTCTGTTGGAAAGTACCTATGATTTTAATTTAAGAAATTATCGTACTCCTAGGGAAGTGGTAATGGCTTAGTAGCAACTATCCTTTTACCCCAACTCTCATTTTATTACCTAGTTAATGCAATCATTCATCAATATCTTTGATGAGAGGGTGATCCTTTCTACACAAGATTCAAGTTCATTAAGCACGCAAGAGTACTTTACAGACAGTGTTCTGATGTATGTTATATTGTTTCTACATGTTAACTGACCTATCTTCGAGTATTTTAGATATATCTTGGTCAAGATTGCAATTATATACTGATTATACTTGTGTACCACATTTGAGTTATCTGATAAACCGCCCCATCGCCATTGACGGCTCTACTCACGGTTCGAGCTAAAGGCATCCATGAAAGTCCTGTGTCACTCAGGAGATCATGCCGCTCGCCCGAACGCCGGCATAAACACACGAACTCAGTATACTTAGACTACTTTAACAAACATGGTGATCTATAGGTTATTTCATCTAATATGGTAGACCTTAATGCTTCCGTCCTCAGACAAAGCCCTAAATTAAGGCCTGTTAAACTAGACAGGTTATGATTTGACCGTGGTTAGGAATTGTCTATAACCGTTCATCTAATTTAAAAGAGCAAGTAGACATGCAGTCATAATAATAATTAAGCTGGTGACCTTTCCGAAAAAATGTAAACATTTTCAACATGCAAAACACATATTCATAATATCATAATTTAATAATAAAATGGGTCTTTGGACAAACACAGTACAAAAATATAAAGAGAGGGACAAGGGGACCACCACCATAAAGTATTCACCCTTTATTAGGTCCGCTGATGGAGCAACTGCTTGTATATCCTGGACTGCTCGACCTGACTCTGCTCGACAGAGTCTTCGGAGAACGCTTCCATACCCTAGTAGCTATTGCTTTGCCTTCCTTCCCTTCCCTCCTCGGCTTAAGCAAGCCCTGTTGAATAATTCTTCGAACGCCTAGTGCTCTTTTAGGATCTCCTAACGAAATCCTAGGTATTCTATGAATACTAAAAACAAACCCAATCTAGTCGTATTTTAAGATCCTGAGACAGACTCTCAGAAAACAAAGAACACGAGAAACTCTCGTATACTGAAAATCTACTTGAACGAAAACACCTGAGATCACTAAATGACTCGTAAATAGTAGAAAACTGAGTACTAGAAGCCACTGAATGATTCAGATCAAGTGAAGAGGGATGATTTCAACTATAGAAGACCTATGGTATTTATAGCAGGGAAGCTGAGTGATTTTCTCTTTAGAAACGATGTGGGACATTGTTCATGGGTTCGGGATGCCCGTCCCGAGTCCTGGACGTCCGTCCTGATCTGTTGACTGGGTCGGGACGCCCGTCTAGGGTCCAGGATGCCCGTCCCAGTGCTTTGACCAGGTCGGGACGCCCATCCTGATCTTGGGACGCCCGTTTTGACTTCTGAACTTCCAAAAATCACGTATTTACCCTGAAATTTGCCATTTTCTCGCATTTTTCACCTGAAACTTTCAAAATCACAAGAACTGCAAAATTGTATTAATAACAGTCAATTAAGAATGATTTAACTCCAATTTCACCCTAAATTGTGCCTAAAAACATGCTAAAAAAGTGATATGATTTATGCATATCATGTATCAAGAGAAGAGCTATAAACGAACCAAATTGTTCGCGAACAAAGCTCGTTTATGCTCTGTTCGGACTTGTTCATTTATTAAACAAACAAACTCGAATAAAATTTTAGGTTCGATTAAAATTTAAGTTTATTCAAACATTATTCGCGAACTTTACCGAGCATTCTTGAACAAATTATAAATATTTATAAATATTATAAATATTATTTTTATTATATAAAATAATACATAATATTTAAATTAGAGATATTTTAAATTTTTTTCCTAAAAATGGGTTATTCACTATTTTTTAAGAATCTATTGAATAGTTAAATATTTAAATTATAATTTTTTTATTAGTTTATAAATTTAAAATTTTGAAAAAATATTAATGTTTATATTTAAATTTGAAATTGTTTTAAACTTAATCGAGCAAACTCGAGCTCGAACTCAAATAATAAAAAAATTATCGAACAAACTCGAATAATTTTTTCTATTCAAAATACTAAACAAGCGAACTCGAACATACTCGAATAATAATCAAATAAACACAAAATATCATATGTTCGGTTCGACTCGGCTCGTTAACAGCTCAAAGCAAGAGGCAGTGGAAAAAACACCGTTAGAGGTAATGGTTCAAAAGATGGTGCCACTATTATTGCTAGTAATAGGACTTGTAGGAATAATTGATCCCTAATGATACCTTCTAAATCTGCTGTTAAAGGATAGCAAAGTTCAGGAAAGTCTCAAATACCATTTTTAAGGAAATGACTGATAGTAACATGATGATCTTTTAAAGTAAATGGGCTAGTAAGAAGTTGATTAATAGATGTGTTCAAAGAGGAAGCCCAAGTATTAGTCCAAAACCTAACATTATTTCCTTTACCTATAGACCATTTGGAATGTTTAGAGAGGATGGACCAACCTGCTATTATCCCTTTCCAAATAAAAGAATGTCGTGTTTCTTTAGTAGGTATAATGAAAGGGTTAATTGTGTTCTGATGGTGGTATTTAGCAATGAGAATATTCTTCCATGGTGTAGTATTCTTAAGGGTAATAAATCTCCAAGCAAGGCTTGTAAGTAATGCAAGATTAGGTAATTTTGCATCTCTAATTTGCAAAACTCCATATTATTTTGGTTGGGTAAATTGTACGACAATTAACTAAATGAATTTTTCTCTTGGTATGACACAAACTCCAAATAAAGTTTCTAATAATGTGATTGATGGTGTCTGTTGTTTTAGTAGGTAGCAGAAAGCACTGCATGATGTGGGTGGGGATAGCAGACAGAAAAGATTTAGCAAGTGTTACTCTACCTGCTATATTAAGATTCTTAGATTTCCATCTATAAAGTTTGGCTTCCAGACTAGAAATGAGATCACTGAAATTGGAATGTCTAGGTGAAAAAGATTGAAGTGGAAAACGTAAATAGTTACCTATGTTATGAACTTGTTTGATACTCAGGATTGTGGTGATCTGATGACAAATATGATTGTCACAGTTATTGGAGTAGAAAGTTATTAATTTATTGGCATTCATGTTCAGTCCACTTGAAGAAAAAAAAACTCTTCCCAGACTTGATTAATAGTTTGGGCATTCTCTTTTGTAGCTTCAACAAACAAAAATATGTCATCTGCAAAAAGAGTATGAGATATGGAAGGTCCTTGTCTAGTGATGACAATAGGTTTCCAATTTCGCAATGAAACTTGATTATGAATAAGGTTTGAAAGATGCTCCATAATCATGTTGAAAAGGTAGGGTGACAAGGGATCACCTTGCCTAACTCCCCTAGATGGTTTAAAAACATTTGAAGGATTACAATTTATGAGGACGGCCATTTCAGTTGGAGTGATACAAGACATGACTATTTTAATGATTTTGGAAGGAATACCTATCGATTCAAGCATACAATGGATGAAGTTCCAATTAACCTTGTCAAAAGGTTTTTCCAAGTCAATTTTGATGGCGATGAGTTTAGATTTATTAGCTTTTCTATGGTGGAAACACTTGAATGTTTCTTGTACAAGGATAAAGTTGTAAGTCGTTCTTCGATTGGGAAGAAAGCTGATTTGAAAAGGATCAATCAACTTGCTAAGGATAGGACGAAGTCTTGCAACAATGATTTTGGTAAGAATTTTATACATAGTGTTGCATAGGCTAATTGGTCTAAACTGATTGATTGTCTCAAGGTAATTAGTTTTGGGGATTAGACAGACATAGGTTTGATTGAGATGAGTTGGAATACTTTCATTGGAATAGATATCATGGAGAATATTTTTGATAGCTGGAAGAGTATTCTTCAGGTATTTTTGGAAAAAAATAGATGGAAACCATCAGGACTAGGCGCCTTATCACTTGCATTTTCTCTTTTGGAAACCAGAAAAAGAATATCTTTTGGAATTGCATTGAATAATGTTGCTCTGGCCATTTTGTTCTTTCTCCCATCCACCAAGGCTTTTGTATCTATAGGAACTACCGCGTCGTACAAATCATTTGCCTCCATTACTGCTTGCATTTTTATGGACCATGCAGAGTAATTTTTCCGTGTCAAAATGGGATATGAAATTGTTGTGGAGAATTCCTTGTCAATTCCTTGATTGCTTCCCATCATTTTAAATGAGATGGAAAATGGGTATATTCTAAAAATTGGTTTTACAACCTCGCTCTGATACCAAATGTTAGATTTAGAAATACCCACAATACTCACACTTTTAACTGAGTGGGAGTTGATAATTTATTATTCTGCATAAGTGATGTATTTATAGGGTTAACAAATACAACGAAAAGATTAAGTCAATCAAAAATATTTGTTCTATTCTTAAGGATCTAACTATCACTCCTACTATTCTTAATAATCTAACTATCTGTCCTATTCTTAAGGAAATATTGACAGATTCTTATAACTAAATAAAATAATCAAAAATATAACAACTAGATTAAGTCAACAGGCACGTCTCCTCGGGCTAGTAGCACTAGCACTGCTTCACTTTTCGGTTAGGGCTCAAACACTACTCTATGAACTAAGAAAATGAGAAGCTAGAGTTCTCGGGGATTTCCTATCAAAATCCCAGAATTCTATGAAAGCTGGACTCAAATATTACATCAAGTTCCCGACACCTGAGAATAAGACTCAAAACGAGGGCATCAAATGACTCTGTGTTGCTAAATGCTCTGTGTTGAGTGGAAAGGGATGATGATGAAGTGCAGAGGCCTGAAGTATATATAGGGGTGAACTGGAGCAAAAAATCATAGAATTTTTAATGTGGGAGCTTGACCGGGCCTCAAGACGACCGTCCTCTCCTTATGGTGGTTGTCTCCAACTTCTGGGAAATACCAATTTTTCCTCATATTTTGCTATTTTGTGCAATTTAACTCATGAAGTTTCTCAAAACTAAAATTTAGCAATTAAATATTAATTTAATGTCATTGAGTCCAAATACTTTCCAAATTGATCTAAATCAAGCAAATATAAATACATTCTAAAATTGTGATATAATTTAGCATTATCAGCGTCCCACTGTGACTAGGACATTATCTGTAAGATCTTCTTGCCAGACAAACAACAAGGCGAGGTTTCACAATGCTTCTCATCTGGACAAGAAAATCTGGGAGTCACTGTGGATCTCCCCTCTACATGAAAAGCATAAAATGTTAGTATGGAGAATTTTAAATAATGTGATTCCAATGAAAGAGAGCTTGAAATATTTTATCCCTCTCATAGAATCATCCTGTTTCTGATGCAATTTGTAGGTTGAATCCATTGATCATATTCTATTTTAGTGTCCAATTGCAGTTAAGTGCATGTTGGATGAGATCACCTTGGTAGATACGTATCTCCCACTCTCCCACTTTGCAAGGCTAGGGTATGTTAGATGGTTCCAAATGCTACTAGATAATGGAGATTATTTTTAGATAGACTTGGTAGAGAACCATAAGATCCTTCAATTTGTTGTGCTGACATTTGAACAGATGTGGATTGCTAGAAACAAGATCAAGCTTGGAGGAAGTGATCAAGAATAGG
The DNA here is from genome assembly GCA_027405835.1 of Asclepias syriaca. NCBI lineage: Eukaryota > Viridiplantae > Streptophyta > Magnoliopsida > Gentianales > Apocynaceae > Asclepias > Asclepias syriaca. The sequence continues at coordinate 10,885,682 of CM049924.1, forward strand.
GGAAGATGGTGGATCAAATTATGAAGAATTTGAACGTGTACTGTCAAGCTGCTAATAGAAGAACAATCATCAGGAAAAGGAAGCCTTCACTGGAGTTTTAAACACCTCTGTTATTAGGGGGGGGGGGAATATAAATTCAACTACAACATCTCGCTCATTGATAGCAAGGATACTTCGGCTATATTTCTCAGAAATTATCAAGGTACAATATTGGGGGCTTAGATCAACCCCTTCTCTACTAGTAATTCGTTTTGTACGGAAATCAAAGTTGTTATCCAAGCTTTCATAATTGCGGATGATTTAAGGATGGCTAAGGCTTGTTTTGAAGGGGACGCATTACAAGTGGCCTTGACATTACAAGGAATGGAAGATTACAGTGACTGGAGAGCTAAGGATAATATAGCTAAAAGTAGATTTTTTTTGAAAAATAGACCTTTCTGGTTTGTTAATTTTGTAAATTACCAATCTAATTTTTGCGCCCATAATGTAACCACTTAGGCTCGTAATATTGATGTCAATGGCTCCTTTGACTTACCACCATCCCCTTGAAGATACTTTCTAACTTGGGGAGGAACTTCTGTATATGTAGTTGGCGATGATTCACGTGAACGTAAACACTCATTTTTATATAAGCTTATAATACATTTTTTATTAATTATGCTAAATTAAGATTTGATGACAAATAAAAAATATAATAATATATATATATATATATATTAGAATGGAAATAATTACCTGCTCCAATGATGATAAGAAGAAAAGTGGCCAACATTGTGGATGGAAAAGCCATTTTCTTCTTAAAAAGACCCCCACACACACTTTTAAAGTATAAGTAAACAGAAAAAAATCAAGTTTGCAATGTTTTTCAATGATTTCTTTTTTGTCTCTTATTATATATATATTAAAAATTTCAGCTAATAGAAGAATTCTTAACAGTGTTTATCGGACAATCAAACAATTTCTTGGTTCTTAAAAAAAAAAGAAATACTTGTGGTGATATATTCTTTCCGCTTTAAACAACATATAATTTATTCTTTTTTTCCCATATATATATACACGTATAAATATATATATATTTATATGATGTAAATATGTATTATTATTAAATTTTTTTTTACAATATTATAATGATAATCTTAATACAAATATATATTGTTAAGAGGTCTTACTCGAATGATATGTATCCTCACATATAATTAAAGAGTTATAAGTTTGAGACATAATATATATATTATATTTAGATAAAATACTATCTTAATTTATTTAATTAATAAAACATTTTATGATGAACCTTCTAGAAAGCCTTACAAGGATTTGATTTCAGACAACATCTTATAAAAATAAAATTATGCACTATACTATGTATATATATAAGATTAATTTACCAAATTATGTATGACTAATACCTTCTAACTAAAAATACTTTCTAACTAAAAATTATATTTATAAACACAATAAACTTTTTAAAGAAAAAATGAAAAGAAGAAAGTACAATGTACAATGAAGCATATACTTTGAAAGGATTTTATTAGTAAAATTATTTATTAGCATTAACAAATGATTACTTTGAAGACATGTCTAATGATTATATTTTTTTTAGTACAACAAGGAAATATATATTAAGTAGAAGTTCCAAACATCGTATCCTTAAGAGAGGACAAAATATTGAGTTACAACAGTTTTACGGCATACATTACTAATTACATCTTTATTGAAAGCAGTTAAAACAAAGGAAGGGGGCTGTTATTTAGCAAGTAAATCAGCAACAACATTTTCTTCTCGAAAAATATGGCTAATGGTGAAGCTTTGGAGTTGATGGAGAAACCATCTGCAATCATGCAAAATAGTAGAAAGATTAGCAGGTGCCATATTATTAACAAGAGATTGAATTAATACATGAGAGTCCGAATTTATATCTAGTTACAAAATACCATTTGAAATTGCTAATTCAAAGCCTCTTTTTAAAGCCTTAAACTCTAACTGATCGCTAGATGAGCAGTGGAAACCTTGGAAAACCCAAGGATCCAATGACCTTTAGAATTCCTAAATACACCACCAGCTCCTCCATGTCGTTTGTGTATAGAAAAAGCACCATCAATATTAAGTTTAACATGGGATTCCTTTGGAGGATACAATTTAATATGGTGAGTAACAGTGGTTGGAGAGGCTAAAAATTTATGGAGGTTTTTTATATTGATAAATTCAGAAACCACTTTGAGTATATGATGAATACTTGGTGTGTCCTAGACAGTTTGCTGAATGACATTCCTATTTCTAGTTTTCCAAAGTAGCCAATAACTGAAGGCAAACAAAGAACTCCATGGAATATTTAAGAAGAGGGTGGAATGATCAGAGAGATTATTTTGTAACCATAATCTAAATGGGTGATCAGGCTGTAAAAGGTTTTTTTTTTCAATTGTTGGGAATATATTGAGCTAGTGTATTCCAGATGAGTTGAACTGAGCTACAATTCAGCAATATATGATCAGGAGTTTCAATAATGTTAGGACATTTATAACAAAACTCAGAGATTTGCATACCATTACATTGAATCCTTTCATGTCAGCACAACCAAAGAAACATGATGATTTTTTTGGGACGTTAAGTTTCCAAATCCAGTTAAGATTAATGTCTACATTAGAGTCTACATTTAGTAAAGTGTTGTAGCAAGAGAAGAGCTATAAACAAACTAAACTGTTCGCGAACAAAGCTCGTTCGAGCTCGTTTATGCTCAGTTCGGACCTGTTCATTTATTAAACAAACAAACTCGAATAAAATTTAGGCTCCATTAAATTTTAAACTTATTCAAACATTTTTCTTGAACTTTACCGAACATTCGCAGACAAATTATAAATATATATATATATATATATATATATATATATTATATAGATTATTTTTATTATATAAAATAATATATAATATTTAAATTAGAGATATTTTAAATTTTTTTCTAAAAATAGGTGATTCAATTTTTTTATAAGAATCTATTGAATAGTTAAATATTTAAATTATAATTTTTTTATTAGTTTATAAATTTAAAATTTTGAAAAAAAATTAATATTTAAATTTAAATTTAAAATTTTTTTAAACTTTATGGAGCGATCTCGAGCTCGAACTCAAATAATAAAAAAAATAATCGAACAAACTCGAATAAGTTTTTCTGTACGAAATACTAAACAAGCGGACTCAACCATGCTCGAATAATAATCAAACAAACTCAAAATATCCATGTTCAGTTCGACTCAGCTCGTTAACAGTTCTAAGCAAGAGGTAGTGGAAAAAACACCGTTAGAGGTAATGGTTCAAAAGATGGTGCCACTATTATTGCTAGTAATAGGAGTTGTAGGAATAATTGTATCCCTAATGATACCTTCTAAATCAGTTGTTAAAGGATAGGAAAGTTCAGAAAAGTCTCAAATACCATTTTTAAGGAAATGACTGATAGTAACATGATGATCTTTTAAAGTAAATGGGCTAGTAAGAAGTTGATTAAGAGATGTGTTCAAAGAGGAAGCCCAAGTATCAGTCCAAAACCTAACATTATTTCCTTTACCTATAGACCATTTGGAATGTTTAGAGAGGATGGACCAACCTGCTATTATCCCTTTCCAAATAAAAGAATGCTGTGTTTCTTTAGTAGGTATAATGAAAGGGTTAATGCAAGATTTACTTTAGCAATCTGATGGTGGTATTTAGCAATGAGAATATTCTTCCATGGTGTAGTATTCTTAAGGGTAATAAATCTCCAAGCAAGGCTTGTAAGTAATGCAAGATTAGGTAATTTTGCATCTCTAATTTGCAAAACTCCATATTTTTTGGTTGGGTAAATTGTATGCCAATTACCTAAATGAATTTTTCTCTTGGTATAACAGGAACACTAAATAAAGTTTCTAATAATGTGATTGATGGTGTCTGTTATTTTAGTAGGTAGCAAAAAGCACTGTATGATGTGGGTGGGGATAGCAGACAGAAAAGAGTTAGAAAGTGTTACTCTACCTGCTATATTAAGATTCTTAGATTTCCAACTACAAAGTTTGGCTTCCAGACTAGAAATGAGATCACTGAAATTGGAATGTCTAGGTGAAAAAGATTGAAGTGGAAAACCTAAATAGTTACCTACTTGTTTGATACTCAGGATGGTGGAGATTTGATGACAAATATTATTGTCACAGTTATTGGAGTAGAAAGTTATTAATTTATTGGCATTCATGTTCAGTCCCCTTAAAGAAAAAAACTCCTCCAAGACTTGATTAATAGTTTGGGCATTCTCTTTTGTTGTGATATGCATAAATCATATCACATTTTTAGCATGTTTTTAGGCATAATTTAGAGTGAAATTGATGGTAATTCGTTCTTAATTAATTGTTATTAACTCAATTTCATAGTTTTTGTGATTTTGTAAGTGTCAGGTGAAAAGTAGAAGAAAATGACAAATTTTGGGGCAAAAACGTGATTTTTAGAAGTTTAAAAGTCGGGGTGGGCGTCCCGAAGTCAGGATGGGCGTCCTGACCTGGTCAACAGGCTACGACGGGCGTCCAGGACTCGGGACGGCCATCCTGACCTGGTCAACAGGCCGGGACGGGCGTTCTAGATCCAGGACGGGCGTCCTGAGCCGTAGTTCAGAATCCCACATCGAAATTCTGAGAGAAATTCACTCTAGAAAGCTGCTATAAATACCCCAAGCCTTCCTCAGTTGAAATCATTCCTCTCCACTCGATCTGAGTCATTTAGTGACTTCAAGTATACAGTTTTCCATAGTATACAAGTCACTTAGCGACTCAGGTTTTAGTATAAGTTTCTTTATATTCTTAGATAGTGTCTCGTGTTCTTTGTTTCTGAGAGTTAGTCTCAGATCTTAGGATACGACTAGATAGGTTCATTTCTGGTATTCATAGAATACCCGGGGTTTCGTTAGGAGATCCTAAGAGGGCTCTAGGCGTTCGAAGAGTCAGTCAACAGGGTTGGGCTTAAGCTGGGTATTAAGGTAAAGTTCAGCTACTAGGCTGAGGAAGCGTCCTCCGAAGGTTCTATCGAGCAGAGTCGGGTCGAGCAGTCCAACATATACAAGCATTTGCTCCATCAGCGAGACTTCGTAAAGGGTGATTACTTTATGGCATCGGTCCCCCTGTCCCTCTCTTTATATGTCTGTACTGTGTTCGTCCAAACATTTATTATGTCTATTGGATTATGATTTTATGAGTATTTGTTATACATGTTGAAGTACTTTATGATTTTCCGGAAATGGCCACCAGCTTAACTTTCATTATGTCTGCATGTCTAATGTAGTTTCTTTTAAACTAAATGTAGGGTTATAGACAATTCCTAACCATGGTCTAATCATAACCTGTTTAGTTTAACAGGCATTAATTTAGGATTTCCTCGTCGGGTTGCATTAATGTCTGCCATATTAGATGAAATAACCTATAGATCACCATGTTTGTTAGAGTAGTCTAAGTAGGCTGAGTTTGTGTGTTTATGCCGGCGTTAGAGCGAGCTGCATGATCTCCTAAGTGACATAGGTTTTCATGGATGCCTTTAGCTCGAACCGTGAGTAGGGCCGTCAATGGCGATGGGGCGGTTTATTAGGCAACTCAGATGTGGTACACCTTTAAACTCAGTACATAATTGCAATCTAGGCCAAGACGTGTCTAAAATACTCGAAGATAGGTCAATCAACATGTAGGAATAGTATAACATAGAATCAAGACATTATCTGTAAAACACTCTTAGGCTTAAATAGACTTAAACCTAGTGGAGAATGAATCACCCTCTCATCAAAGATATTGATGAACGATTGCATAACTGGACCATAAGATAAGAGTTAGGGTAAGAGGATAGTTACTACTAAGCCGCTACCACTTCCCTGGGAGTACGATATTTGATTTAATTAAAATCGTAGATACTTTCCAACAAACTAGCTACACAATAGGTACTCTGCCTTAGGTTCTGATTGATTAAGTGACAGTATAGAGACTAAATGTGACAATTAGTCAGGATAAGTCCTTAATTACTCATAATCAACATAGGGTAAAACAACACCTATTTTAGTATATTAGTCGGAATCCCATCAGATTTTTGGCGCCGTTGCTGGGGAAATATCATAATGAATTTACGATTCTGATCAAAATTCTAGAAGCTTATGATAGGTAACGGTAGTAACCTAGACCTTAGACCTAACACTTATTTTATGCTAGTTAGACAATCAATAGACGAAATATAGGGTTATCATAACTAATTGATTTTAGACATTATCTGAAATTAAGACATTTAGGATAATCAAATTTTAGAAAATTATTCTAAAACCATATTAAGGAAATTTAACTGCTTTTGAAATAAAATATAAAAAAAAGAAGAAAAAAAATGTTAAAATTTAAAACCCGAAAAAAGAATGTATTTTTCTTGCTCAAGGGTGAGTTGTTCTTTTTCCCTATCTCTTGTATTATTTGTTTTTTTTTCTTTCATAGTTGAATATTTGTTTTCTTCCAAATTTTTCTAATCTTTCACTTCTCCTGTGTTACTCCACTAACCAGTTTGCTTAGGCTTAAACTTATTATTCTCTGTAGTTGCATGACTCGAACTTCAGAAGCCAACCTTGAAACCCCAGTTGAGAATCCTGAACGTCTCATCCGTACAGCTAATAGGCGAAGAACATAAATGGTTGCTGAAAGACCTCCCCTCGAATCCTACATCCAGCCACAGACTGTTCCAGTATCATCCGCCATTCAAATCCCTGGAAACCCTTGCTATGATCTTAAACCGAATGTGATCCAGTTGATTATTAATCGGGTTCAGTTTGGAGGAACTACAGCCAAGAATCTGCTAGAACACTTATCCGATTTCTCCTCTCTTTGCGAAGGCCTCAAGGGAGATCATACTGCAGAAGTAACCAAACTAAACCTCTTTCCCTACTCACTGAGGGACAAAGCTAAGAGATGGTTGGCTCAGCTACATACTAACTCCATCACCTCATGGGATGAGTTAAGCAAAGCCTTCCTGGAAGAGTACTACTCTGCAGCAAGGGTCCTAGAATATCGAAGGGCTCTATCCAGTTTTACTCAAGCTACTGATGAGACAGTGATCGAAGCTTGGGACAGATTCAAGGAGCTACTCAGGCTATGCCAACATGGACTTACCGAACTACTGCTGATCCAGCAATTCTACGGGGGTATGACGGACATGGGTAAACAAGTTCTTGATGGACTCAATCCCTAGAGCGGTTTCAATGGAATGAGTGATGTAGATGCTAGAAACGCTCTGGAGAGGCTCTATAGGAATAGCAAGAACTGGCGTACAAGTGACCAAGCTAAGAAGCAACCAGTAAATGCGGCCCTCGCCTCCACTGATGATCAATTTGAGAAATTGAAGGCCAGCATTACTAATCAATTGAATGCTTTCCAACAAGGGAAAAGTGTTCAGCCAGTGTATCAAGTCTGCGAATTTTGCCAAGGACCGCATTTTAGTGGAGATTGTTATGGTAATGGAATATTGACTATTCCAGAAGATATGGAACAAGTGGATGTAGTTAACTCTGCTCCTATAGGAAATACCTACAATCCCACCGAAGAACCATCCGAGATTTAGTTGGAGAAACAATTCCGGGACTGCTAACTTCCAGAAGAGGGTGCCTCAGTAGCTGCCATATCCGCAGAACCAGCAAGTCGCTCTGCCCGCACCGAGGAACTACATCGTTCCAGTTGAACCCATGCAAGAATTCAAGGACATGCTGAAAGGCATTGCCGACTCTAACAAGGAAATGATAGAGTCCAACAGGAAAGTCCAGGAAGCTCATGCAGAAAGAATCCAGCAGAACGAGAACAGACAGAAGCAGACCGAGCAAACAGTCAAAAATACACAAGCTGCTATACAAACCTTGGAGAGACAAATGGGCCAGCTATCCACCCATCTCTCTCACATGTCCCAGGGAATGCTACCAAGCAACACTGAGACCAACCCCCAAACTGAATGAACCAGAAGAAGACTCCAAGGATCCAACGCCAACGGATGTCGAAACCAAAGTAGCAAGGAAAGGGAAGACGGAGTTTATTCCTGAGTACCGACCAAAAGTACCTTACCCTGCCAGACTTATGCATAATAAAGATAAGGAGCAATTTGAAAAGTTTCTTAAGAATTTTAGTCAGATTCATGTTAATTTGCCTTTACTTGATGTTATTTCTGAAATGCCAAAGTATGCTAAGTTTTTAAAAGAAGTCGTTAGTAATAAAAGAAAATTTGACATGGACAAGGTGGTTCTTAATGAAGAGTGTTCGACAGTTTTGCTGAATAAACTGCCATCTAAACAGAAAGATCCTGGTTGCTTCACCTTGCCATGTACAATTGGAAATATTACTAACATGCATGCATTAGCAGACTTAGGAGCTAGTATTAATCTCATGCCATCTAGTTTATTTAATAAATTAGGATTGCATGATTTGAAAATGACTAGGATTTGCATACAACTTGCAGATAGGACAGTCAAAATCCCCAAAGGAATAATTGAAGATCTCTTAGTAAAGGTCGGAAAATTTGTGTTCCCTGTGGACTTTGTTGTCATGGATATGAATGGGGAAGGAGGAGTGCCCCTGATCCTAGGTCGACCATTTCTAGCTACCTAAAAAGCATTAATAGACGTCAGTAATGGTCAAATCAAGTTAAGGGTAGGTAATGAGGACATCACTTTTGATCTGAATGAAACCCTTAGGCATCCCATGCATTTAGATGATACTTGCTTTTGTGTGGATGCAATTGTGCACTTGATTGCAATTAACGTGACAGACCTATGCTCAAACTATCAAGTCTTGAGTGAGGACTCCCTAGAATTAGAGGAGACTGAACTTAGCTCTTTCGAATATGAAATTAACTCTGATAGTTTCATTGAGATAGGTGATGATGAGATGAAGAAAGAACATAATTCATTTGAAGATCCACCAGACTTGGAACTGAAGGAATTGCCTACTCATCTGTGCTATGCATTCCTAGACGACAACAAGAAACTTCTCATTATTCTTGCAGCTGATCTGACTGCAGAACAACGGAAGCTGACCGTGGACATGTGTAGAAAGTGTAGAAGAGCCTTTGCCTACAAAATTGCAGACATTCCAGGTATTAATCCAAACTTTTGTTCGCATAAGATTCTTCTAGAAAATGATTATAAGACATGTGTGCAACCTCAAAGGAGGTTGAATCCTAATGTGTGTGATGTTGTTAAGAAAGAAGTAATCAAACTGTTAGATGCAGGACTTATCTATCCTATCTCAGATAGTGAGTGGGTAAGCCCGGTGCAGGTAGTACCTAAGAAAGGTGGTATAACAGTTGTCAGAAATGAACATAATGAAATAATTCCTACGAGAACTGTAACTTGTCATCGTGTATGCATAGACTATAGGAAACTAAATACGGCCACACGAAAAGACCACTTCCCCCTTCCTTTTATTGACCAAATGTTAGAAAGATTGTCTGGACATATGTTTTACTGTTTTCTTGATGGGTTTTCTGGATATTTTCAAATTCCTATTTCCCCTGAGGACCAGCATAAAACTACTTTCACATGCCCTTTTGGAACATTTGCATATAGAAGGATGCCTTTTGGTTTGTGTAATGCACCTGCTACATTTCAACGTTGTGTGATTGCTATCTTTGAGGACATGTTAGGAAAGTCTATGGAAGTATTCATGGATGACTTCTCTGTTTTTGGAAATTCATTTGGGGTTTGTCTAAAGAACTTGGAATTAATGTTGGAACGTTGTATAAAATCTAATTTGGTTTTAAATTTGGAAAAATGCCACTTCATGGTAAAAGAGGGAATCGTATTAGGACATGAGATCTCACACCGAGGTATGGAAGTAGATAATGCCAAAATTGAAGTTATTTCAAAACTGCCTCCACCCAATACTGTGAGAGCCGTTATATATTTTTTTGGGACACGCTGTCTTTTATCGTAGGTTTATAAAGGATTTCTCATTAACAGCCAGGTCGTTGACCAATTTACTCAGAAAAGATGTTCCATTTGTCTTTGATGAAAAATGTCTAAAAGCCTTTAATAGACTTAAGGAACTTTTAACTACTGCACATATCATGACGTCACCTGACTGGAGTCTACCCTTTGAACTAATGTGTGATGCTAGTGACTATGCAGTAGGAGTTGTTTTAGGACAAAGACATGATAAGAAATTTCAGGTAATATATTATGCTAGTAAAACCTTAACTGATGCTCAGGAAAATTACACTACGACAGAAAAGGAATTATTAGCAGTAGTATATGCATTTGACAAATTTCGATCTTATTTAGTCCTGTCTAAAACCATTGTTTATACTGATCATTCTGCATTAAAGTACTTGTTCAATAAAACTGACACAAAGCCAAGATTAATCAGATGGGTTTTATTGCTTCAAGAATTCGACATAGAAATTCGGGATAAGAAAGGGGCAGAAAACTTAGCCGCAGACCACTTGTCTAGGCTAGAGAATCCGACCCTAGAAGCTATAGATGAATCAATTATATCTAACAAATTTCTGGATGAGAACTTATGTACACTGTTTGCTATTTTCTCACCTCCTTCGTTTGTAGATATAGCAAATTACTTGGCAGCTCAAACTCTTCCTAGTGATATCACTGGTCAGCAGCGGAAAACATTCTTTGCTGACCTGAAATATTACTATTGGGAAGATCCTTTTCTATTTCGAATATGTGAAGATCAGATGATCAGGAGATGTGTCTCTCAAGAAGAAGGTTTCCAAATTCTGGAACATTGTCACTGCGGACCATCAGGCGGTCACTTCGCTGCAACTAATACCGCCCGGAAAGTATTAGAAGCAGGCTTCTACTGGCCTACCATATTCAAGGACGCCGCAGCGTTCACAGGATCGTGCAATGCCTGTCAAAAAGCTAGAAACATATCTTCTCGAGACAGTCTACCCCAACAGGTAATTCAAAGTGTAGATATATTTGACATATGGGGTATAGACTTTATGGGTCCCTTTCCTCCTTCTTTTGGTAAGAAATAGATCATAGTAGCTATAGAATATTTTTCAAAATGGCCTGAGGAACAGGCTCTACCTACTAATGATGCTAGAGTCGTGTGCAGATTCCTTAAGCTGATTTTCGCCAGATTTGGATGTCCGAAAGCCCTAATCAGTGACCGAGGTACGCACTTCTGCAACTCTCAATTGCAGAAGGTACTTCAGCAATACGGAGTTCAGCATCGCTTTACCACAGCCTACCATCCTCAAACCAATGGGCAGGCTGAGGTAACCAATAGAAGAATAAAGAGAATCCTAGAAAAGACTGTGGGCGTTAACCGTAAGGATTGGGCCATAAAGCTGGATGATGCATTGTGGGCCTTCCGTACAGCATACAAAACCACTACGGGGTTCTCACCTTATCGACTAGTCTATGGAAAAGCATGCCACCTTCCGGTTGAACTTGAACATAGAACTTATTGGGCAGTACGAAAATGCAATCTAGACGATAGCTTAACTAAGGAACACCGGATTCTACAACTCAATGAATTGGATGAGTGGAGGCTCAAAGCCTATGAAAACTCACATCAGTTCAAGATGACAAGTAAACTCCGGCATGACAGGCGACTCAGAGCCCAGAAGAATTTTGAATCAGGAGATAAGGAAAGTTGCGTAGCTGTTGGTCAGGCCCGTTCACTATCACGGAAGTATCACCCTTCAGAGCATGTGTCATCATGGATTCTTACGGCACTACTCAAAAAGTGAATGGACAACGCTTGAAGATCTACAAAGAACCTTTTGACTTGTTCGAGCAGAATGTTGACTTCGCGGAATAAGGGAGTATCTCTTTCATTTTATTTCTTGTTCTGTTATTTGTTATTTCTTTCATTGTTTTATTTTCTTTCTTACCCTTAGTTAATCGTATAAGTGTGGGGTATGAGTTCTCTATTTTATTTTTATCTCTTCTTGTTTTCAAATAAGTGTGGGGTAATTTAGATATGCATGAACACTGATGACAGTGTCAGACTTAAGTGTGGGGTAGCAGTGCACAGTGCACTGTATTAGGAGTAGGAAATGTTTTTTGCATGATTTTGCATGTTTTCCCCGTATTTTCACACCCTTCAAAATTTGTTTTTCAAATTTTTCATTCTTTCAGACTTCAAAATGCAATATGATTGGTAAAGAATTGCTGATGTCTATGATATGTAGGTAGAATGTTATGGTTAATAGGAGACAACGTGATGACTTTCTTGAATTTATCGATTAGGAATAGGGAATTCCTGATAATTGAGCATATCTTAGTTTGGATTAGAGACCTTTTCAAAACTTAACTAGATAAGATTAGACCAGTTGAGGATGTATTAGCAATTAAAATGAATAGATGATGCTCTGAGTTGAAAGTGAAAAGAAAAAAAAGAGAGTTAACTAAATAGGGTAGTTTGCAAGCGGCCTTTGCTACTCGAGCACCACTCCTTAGGGGAACTTAAAGCCTGATGCCCTAAGGTCGTGCAGGTCTGGGAGTCATCGGAGTGGGACTCGCTACATGGGTAGTTGAAGTTGACGTGTGAAAGCAGACACGAAATACCCTGAAAAATCTATAAAAGAGAAAAATCAATAAATGCTAAATAATTAAAATCTGGTCACCAAGGCTCAGAAACTTAGAAAGTTGTTTGTTGTTAGTATGTCTAGCGATGGGTCGAAGTATTATCTGGTAATAATCGAGATGAGAGTATATTGTGTTGACTATCTAGTCTAGACTAGTACACACACTACACATCAGGAAGACCTTGTGACAGAGAGAAGAGTTCAATCTAGTTATTAAGTTGTTAAACCTGCTTGACCTGATAATCTACTAGAGACATTTGAGACCTTGTCATAGAAACTTAATCAGTTAGACTTATGTTGTGAATTATCTGATTCAGTGAAGAATTTTGGAGTAAAAGCATGACTAGAAAATTTAAGTGACTGCACCTATGATTTAAAATCACTAACTTCAGGTAGACTTTGCTTGAGGACAAGCAAAAAGCTAAGTGTGGGGTTATTTGATACGCGAAAATCATATACCTTTTTTAGCATGTTTTTATGTATGATTTAGGGTGAAATTGATAGGAAATCGATCTTAATTGATTGTTATTAACTCAATTTCACAGTTTTTGTGATTTTGGAAGTGTCAGGTGAAAAGTAGAAGAAAATAGCAAATTTTGGGGCAAAAACGTGATTTTCAGAAGTTCAGAAGTCGGGGTGGGCGTCCCGAAGTCAGGATGGGCGTCCTGACCTGGTCAACAGGCCAAGACGGCGTCCAGGACTCGGGACGGCCGTCCTGACCTGGTCAACAGGCTGGGATGGGCGTCCTGAGCCGCAGTTCAGAATCCCACATCGAAATTCTGAGAGAAATTCACTCCAAAAAGCTGCTATAAATACCTCAGGCCTTCCTCAGTTGAAATCATTCCTCTCCACTCGATCTGAGTCATTTAGTGACTTCAAGTATACAGTTTTCCATAGTATACAAGTCAGGGAATGAGTTCAGTATCCTCCAGGGCCACCTGTGTCTATGATGAAGTTCCTTTGGTCGGAGTAACCTCTCAGTCATCACAAAGAATCTGGGCGGCCTCTCTCTCCAAATTCTTGTTCGAAGCTTTAGTGTCGTTAGCAATTGATTTCTTCCCAAAGTTCTGGTAAACTCATAACTACTATCCATAGGTGACTCTCGGATCAGTCACACTACCAGTATTACGTAGTGGAGTTCGAAAGCCATTGACGGTATGCCTCAGTTTCCCGCACGGGAAGCAAAAATAGAAAAGACACTCAAATTGAAACTGAATCCACATAGTAGACTCATCTTCCCCTTTGATGAAGGACCCAGTCTTCAGAGGTCTTGTAACATAAACCATAACACTAATACATATATATTTATGGATGTTGGGGGAACTACTAGTTGGCACGTCGTAGGTCTTAAACCTTCTGATGAAATTCCCAATGCAAATGGCATTGTCTTTATTCATTCATTTTAGTGGGAGGTTAGATATTCGGACCCAAAACAGAGACAAAGAGATTGAGAGTTCTTCAATGGTGGACTTTGCTTCCTAGTTGACCAGTACTAGGATATGTCCCTTAATAGCCCAAGGACAGTTGTTAAAGATCCTATCTCTATCAGTAGCAAAAGTAAAAGAGTTGACAACAAAATTTCGATCCAGAGATGAAATCTGAACATGGGTCCCAGATTCTAGGCCGTGAGGAGGATAGCTTTGACTGCCTTAAAGTTGAGTGTTTTGTCAGAAATAATTAACCCAATAAGTGTAAGATCATTAAATACTTCATATTGTCTTTCATTAATGGTCAGATCTAACAAGTCTTTATCAATCGGTAGATCAATACAAGAGCTCTCAGAATCTAGAACGAGAAAACCAAGACCAAAATTGGGATAGTAAATGTAAGGATGGAAGTGCGAGCAATAATAAATATAGGATTAATAGGCAGAGAGCCGAACATGAAACGATATCATAGGAGGTAGCTAAAGGTATACTCAGCGAAAAACATCTCTTTTAGAGAGAAGGAAGAGATTTCATTTTAGAGAGAGAAAACATAATCTTTTAGAGAGAAGGAAGAGATTTCATTTTAGAGAGAGAAAACATAAATTCACGTGAGTCTAAGTTATTAGTTGTTCTTGTTATATATATATATTCTATTTAAATTTCATAAAGTTAAACTTTTCTCCTAATTTAGTTTTTTATATATAGCAAATTGACAAATTTTAAACCTTAAATTATATAATTTTTGTAATTTCATCTTTTTTAAAAAAAATTGGATAATTTCATCCAATATTTTTATAATATTGGCAACTTACATCATTCTATTAATTTTATTAACAGTCAACTGTTAGTCAATTTTTTTTATATGAACAATTTTATATTGAAAGGGAATAAATGTCAAATATACTCTAAAAACCTAAATTTCCGTTGTTGAAACTCTTAAATGTTTAAAATTATGTATACTTAAGTTAAATTTTTTTAAAAAACACTATATTCTCATATTGAATCTCAAACTTCATATGCTTCTATAGGGGTGTTAAAATTTTCATTTAGAGTTTTCTAGGATCGAATGAAGTGGAAACATGATTGAAAATTTAGTTTCTTTTATGAAAAGAATAAATTACCATTAGAAATAGTTTTTAAAAAATAATAAAAAATAATGTAAGCATTAAAAACTTGAAAACTTATTTGTTGAGAGCTGTACCGAAATCTTACAAAGCAATGGAATTTGGGATTCAATTTGGAAATTTATTTTTTTATATATAAAAAATATTAATGTAAGAATACACAACTTTAAAAATTTAAAAGTTTCAACTATGAAAATTTAAGATTTTTTATTTTCAGAGTATATTGACATTTTTATCCTTTAAATATAAAATTATTTTTATTAAAAACATTTGACTAATTGTTGGTTGATAAAATTTGTTTAAGCTCTCTCTTTAGGAGAGGTTCTCTCTCTTTTGGAGAGGATCTCGGTTCCTAGGGCTTGGAATTGCGGCACTTATTTTCTTGCATATTGGGTCGGTTCTTGCTAATTCTTGATTGTTTTTTTTGTTTCTTTTGTTTTGGGTTATAGTTTCTTGCCTTTGGTTTTGCTAAGGACGATTTGGAGCGTCGGATATAGATTCTTCTTCTGACTTTGATCAAAAGAAACTTAAAGTTCCAACAATGGAAGTTGGAAATCAGCGCTGCCGAATATAATGAGTTGCCTAGTGTGAAATTGTCAAGGGTTGGGTTCCCCTCAATCAATTCATGAACTGAAAAACCTCAACAACTCAGAGAAACCGAAAATATTGTTTCTCATGGAAACAAAATTACTGATAGCTGATGCTGGCGTTACAAAATAAATTAGGGTTTTCGTATGGCATTACGGTGGATAGATAGGGTTTAGGGGGTGGTCTTGGGTTTTCTTGAAAAGATTACATTGATCTATCAATTATATCATATTCTACTGGGCATATTCATGCCTTGGTTCGGAATTGGAGATTGGGAGATGTGGGATTTATAACGGGGTATTATGGAAACCCTAATGCTCGATAGAGAACTCAATCTTGGGAACTTCTTAAATGGATTGCGCCTCAACCTTCACAACCGTAGATTGTTTTCGAAGATTTTAATGATATCTTGTTTCCTTTTGAAATGCAAAGTATTCGTAGTAGGGATCCTATGCAAATGACGCAATTTAAATGCGGTGTGGATGAGCTGAATTTGGCTGAAATTAAAGGCACTGGTCCTTTTTTCGCTTGGCATAATAGGCGTAAAGGAGAACGGGCAACATGGTCTCGGTTGGACCATGTATTTGGTAACAATCTTGCATTGTTGCAACAACCTACTAGTCATACTAAAATCATAGCCACAGTAACCTCGGATCACTGTGCAGTTTCCCTAGTTTTCAATCTACCTCGATCGCAAGAAAGAAGGGTTGGACAGAAGATAATAAGATTGGAAATAGGGTGGTTCAAAGAAGGAGGATGTCGTGACATTGTAAGAAGCAATAGATTCTTTACCGGAAAGGATGTTGTGAGCTTTCAACGAGACTTATCAGCTATTAAATTGAAGATGTTTATGTGGGGAAGGAATCATGTGGGTAATCTACCACAAAAAATAAAGATTGGCCAGAATGGAATGAATAATTTGCATGGAGTGACAGGAAAAGAGGAGGATTATTTGGAAGCATGTAAAAACCTAGATGGATTACTTGCAATAGAACAAGATTAATGGCGAACAAGATTAAAATCACTCGCTTAAGGAAGGTGATCGAAATACGGCTTACTTTCATCATCACGCATCCCAAAGACATCGAAGAAATTACATATTATCTATTAAAAATGAACAAGGACAAGAAGCTCGTAATTTCCACGATATTGAAGAGGTGGCAGACAAATACTTCTCCAATTTATTTAAATCGCCAACAGAATGTAGATTTTGATACTATCTTTCAAAATACGACTATTCGCACTTTATGTAGAGAAGATAGACAATCTCTATCGCGGGCATTCACGAGAGATGAAGTTGAAGAAGCAATTAAAGTTGTGAAACCTTCGAAATCACCTGGTTTGGACAGAATGCACACTGCTTTTTATCAAAACTTTTGGCCTGAAATTAGAAATGAAGTGATAGACTTAATTCTCTGTTGCCTAAAGAGGGAAATTTCTTTTGCTAATCTACATGAAACTTGCATTATTTTGATCTCAAAAGTTAAAACACCTGTTACTATGACTGACTTTAGACCCATCAGCCTTTGCAATGTTAGTTATAAGATTATATCCAAAATATTGGTGAACCAAATGAAGCCTGTCCTAAATAGCTTGATTGATATATCGCAAAGTGCTTTTATCTGTGATAGATTAATCACAGATAATATTATTGTTGCCACAGAGAGGTTTCACTGGTTACAGAAGGGTCTCAGAGGTATGAATGAACATTTTTTTGCAGTCAAGGCAAATATGTCCAAAGCTTATGATCGTATTGAATGAGATTATTTAAAATGGATGCTTCAATGTATGGGTTTCCTAGAAATTTTCTGGAATTTAATTATGCATTGTGTTTCCACTGTCTCTTTTTTCAAATTATGTTGAATGGATCTCTATCACAAAACATTTACCCATCACGGGGTCTCCGTCAAGGAGATCCACTATCTCCTTTCTTTTTTATTATTTTTGCAGAAGGATTTTCAAGTCTCATTAATAGAGTAGTTTGTTCAGGTACATGGGAAGGACTACAGATGGGATATAATGCACCAATTGTTTCACATAGTTTTCTTTTGCGGATGATTGTGTCCTTTTAATTAAAGATACCTACAAAGGAGTAAAAGCTTTGGTTGAGGTACTTATTCAATATTAGTTAATATCTGGTCAACAAATTAATTACCAGAAATCTTCACTTTTGTTCTCTAAAAGAATGCCAGAAACTAGAAGACAAGAATTACTACAATAATTACGAATGCAACCCAGTGACGGGCTTGGGGTATACCTAGGAATGCCATATATCTTTGGAACATTGAAAAGAAAAATGTTCTAATATCTAATTGATCGTATCTGGAAAAAATATCATGGTTGGAAAGAAAAGTTATTGTCAAATGGAGGCAAAGAGGTGTTGGTAAAGTCAGTTTTACAATCTATCCTGACTTACATAATATCTCTATATTGTATACCAATAGGTGTTATGCGTGATTTAATCATAATTATTCGCAAATTTTTGTGGAGATCATGATCACGGGAAGGTATGAATTGGATTTCATTGGAAACAATTTGTAAGAAGAAGGTGCATGGCGGCCTAGGGTTTTGGAATATGAAATTGTTCAATATTGCTCTCTTAGCAAAACAAGGGTGGAAGCTTATTCATTCACGTCATACATTGGCTGCACAGGTCTTGAAGGCAAAATATTTTTCATAAACTAATTTTCTAAATGCAACTACAGGTAGGGTTCCATCTTTCCTATGGCGATCCATATTGAAAGGAAGGGAATTACTCAAGAGAGGACTGTGCTAGAGAATAGGAGACGGTTCGAACATCTAGGTCAAGATCCATGGCTGCCAACGCAATATCATCTAGTCCTCTAACTGAACGACGATTCATGAATAATAATCTAGTGGTATCAGGGTTGAGATAATGGTTGTTGGCAAAGAGATATAATAGACACAATTTTTGACGAATGTGATCGAGACCACATCCTAACTACACCTATTTGTCCAACAGGAGGCAAAAATGTAATGATATGGCGTTATACACCTTCATGCAGATTCACGGAGGCATCGACATATTCATTGGCGTAATGTTTACATAAGGTAACATCTCAAACAACCTCCTCATCTTCTCTGGACTCTGGATGGATAATAATTTAGAATCTGCAAATCCCGCCTAAAATAAGAATCTTCATTTGGAAATTATGTCACAATGCGTTACCTTGCAAAGCCAACCTGAGAAAACGTGGAATTCTCAATATTCCAGGATGCTCCCGGTGCAAAAATAATATAGAGAATGAAACACACATCTTCTTTGATTGTCCGCATGCAAAAGAATTTTGGAATTGTTCACCAATCCCACAAAGACTGCTGCATCGGAAGGCATTGTCTTGTTTGAATTTATTCAACAACGTATGTGAATAGGAAATGGAGGAGATTGGTCTTGCATCAAGAGTAACGATTTTCTTATGGATGTTATAGATAGGATGGAATGAATTTTTATTCCATAATAAAGATGACACTCCGGTGGTCCTTGTCTAGAGGGGAAATAGAATTATTGAAGAGATTAGGAATTCAAACGACTCTATAGAACTGTAGCAACAAACACCTCTGATCACAACCCAGAGATGGACCCCCCCTTCATGGCTGGCATAAGCTTAATGTGGATGCTGCCTATAAATCGGGCATGACTAGTATTGGTTTTGTCCTTTGGGATGAACTTGCTGGATTAATTGAACCACATTTCTTCGGCTGCTCATGAGGAATTACTTAGAATTTGGCGAAGCTTTGAATACTCAACGCAAAATAGGAACTACAACATTGTCATTGAATTGGACGCTCAGACTATAGTTGGGCAACTCTCGGTTTTTGCAAAAACCTCTCTCCCCTTGGTGCAATCTTGAACGGATTGTGAACGATAATACATCAGCACCCGGGGATGGTTTCCATTAGCCATTGCTTAAGAAACGTTAACTAGGCTCATATGTTAGCCCGATTAGGAAATACACTGGATAATCAAGTTATTTGGGATGGTATTGTCCCTCCTAATGTTTTGCCTATTTTACAGAACGATTGGCTCGTTCGGTAATGAGAATATTAAGTTTGGTTTAAAAGAAAATTGTTGGCTGTTAATAAAATTAATAGAAGGATGAAAGTTGCGTAAATTATAAAAATAAAGAATGAAATTATCCAAAAATTTTAAAAAAGATGAAATCACAAAAAGTATATTATTTAAGGATAAAATTTGTCAATTTAACTATATATATATATATATAATGTAAACATGTATTATTATTATTTTTTTGTTACATTATCCATATTATAATTACAACCTTAATACAAATATATATTATATTTAGATAAAATACTTTTTAATTTATCAATCATCAATGATGTTTAATTAATAAACATTACTGTAAACATTTCATGATGAACATTCTAGAGAGCCTTACAATGATTTGATTTCAGACAACATCATGTAAAATAAAATAAAATATACACTATACTATGTATATATATAAAGTTAATTTACCAAATTATGTATGATTAATACTTTCTAACTAAAAATTATATTTATATACACAATAAACTTTTTTAAAGAAAAAATGAAAAGAAGAAAATATAGGGAAGCAACTACTTTGAAAGAATTTTATTAATAAAGTTTTTATTAGGATTAATATGTCTAATGATTAGATTAAATTCACTAAATTTAGAATATATATATATATATATATATAATATATATATATATATATATATTGGCTTTTTTATATAATTAAAATGTAAAAGAATAAAAAATGGACCTACTCATATATATTGTACGAAATAGAATACAATTTTGCTGCCATTGTTTTCCTTTTTTAGGAAAGTTGTGAGCTATCACTTTTTTTTTTTTTGTGAATGAGATATTATATATTACTTAGATCAACCTCATCAGGGGAAACATCAGTCCCACCATGATCATAGATCAAACCTGGAGGAATAGTAGTAACATCAAGGGAACCAGAAACATTGGAGGACCAAGCCCACCGTGCAATATTGTGAGCACATGAGTTGCCACTACGGTTTACATGATTAAAACACAAAAAAGGAAATTTAGACAAAAAATTTCTCCCCTTCTCACAAGATTTCCTAGCTCTCCATTCGCAGTGCTGATCTAAACCCCTTAGAGCTAAAACAACCTGGAGGGTGTCTCCTTCAAACCATACATTGGATAATCTTAGATTTTCAGAGATCTTAAAAGCTTGGATAGCCACTTCCATCTCCTCACAAAACGAATTACTGGAGAAGAAGTGGTTGATCCAAGCTTCAACTAAAACACCATGATGATTTCTAAGGACAATTGCAGCAAAAGCCTGATTATCAAGTAGAGAAATATCAAAATTGAGTTTGTACTCTTCCAGGGGAGGAGGAGACCATCTAGCCGGAGGTTTATTTTTCTTGAAACAAGATTTTCTTTGTTTTGCAGCCTCCAAATACTTGGTGCATATACGGTTGACTTGATTAGAAAAAGATTCCCAGTTAGGTGTTGTCGCACCATGCCTAACCTTATTCCTCATGAACCAGATTTCTTTGAACACGATTGCTGTGAAATGAAGCATTTTCTGTTTCTCTTCATCATCCAAGGTAAATAAATTCCTCGGATCCAGTAGCGTTTGTATCCATTTGACTCGCTTCATTGAAGCAAAGTGAGAGATGCGTAGCTGCCATGGTGAATTCATCCAACATAGAATCACGGGTGGACATTAAAAAAGGAGATGATCAATTGATTCCACCTGTGAATCACAAAAATAACAGTTAACATCAGAGAGATGAAAGAAGCTTTTAATCCTATCCTCGGTAGGAATAATATTGTTGAGGATTTACCACATTAAAGCTTCGTGTCTCTCATGTAAACTTTATTTCCACAGTACCGTCCATGTCTTCTTATCAAGCCTTGAAGCATTCATAAACTTTTCTTTGTTAGTCGCTCAGTAAGACGAACGAACAGAAAACACCCCTGTCGAAGAGGGATGCCAAACCAACCTATCTTGTTCCCCCTAGAAGATGGGAATACTAAGAATTAGATTCCTAACACTATGATGAAAACTCTCTCTAATTAAGTCAACATTCCAGCTCAGTTTATCAGCATTCATCAAATCCCCCACTCTAATGATAGCCTCATTCTTGCAAAAATTAATTGGGATTTTGAAGTCAGGAAGATCCGGAATCTATGGATTGTCCCTAATATTAATCAATGAATTTTGACCAATACAAAAACACATACCTTGATCAAGGAACGGTTTACTTTTTCTAATACCTTGCCATATCCATGAAGATGTAGTGGATATACTTTGGAAATCAGTAGTCTTCCTGCCCCTAAGGTACTTTGAGCGTATCAATTTAACCTAAACTTTTTGTTGCTCAGTGCACAACTGCCATCCTAACTAGTAACAAAAGTAGAATTCATATCACTTGATCTTTGAATTCCCAATCCACCAGCTCCTCTAAGCACACACACTATCCCATGCTCGTAAAGATAGAAATATTTTATCTCCATCACTAGCTCCCCACTGAAAACGGCGGTTGATTCTATCTATTTTGTTACATAGGCCCACAGGTAATAGGAAAACTTGCATGATACAAGAGGGGATTGCAGAGGTGACTGCTTTGATCAGTGTGGTACACCCAGCCAAGGATAGATGTTTGGCTTTCCATCCCGAAAGCTTGGCAACAAGATGTTCAACAATATAATTGAAATCCTTATTTTTAGATCTGAAGGAGCAGAAAGGACTTCCTAAATATCTCCCCACGTGAGAACACTCTTTCATGTGTAGGACTCTACAAATCTCAGTCCTCGATTGTCTTCCCAAATTGGAACTATAATGTATCTCCAATTTTTCCCACTTGATGCATTGTCCAGTCCAACTATAATATAATTCAAGACACCTTTTAACCTCCAAATCTTCTACAGTGTTGGCTTTACAGTAAATAACCAAGTCGTCCGCATACATAAGGTGTGTGATGCGAGAGCTGGTCCTAGAAATTTTAACACCACTGAGTTTGCTTGCACTTTCAAATCTAGCAAGAATCCTTGAAAGAAGATCAGCCACCAAAGTAAATAGAGCAGGGGATACAGGATCCCCTTGCCTAATCCCTCTTGTACTTGGAAAGAAGCCGCAAGGGGAACCATTTACTAAGATAAAATAATGTACGGTGAATATGCACCGAGCGATGAGGTTGCCAAAATGATTACTGAAATCGTGGGCAGCAATGATTGTCCCAAGGATATGCCATTCCACTCGGTCGTAAGCTTTAGCCATATCTACCTTTATTGCCATAAAACCATTCTTTTCCTTTTTTGAGTTCATGTAGCACATTACCTCATGAAAGCTGATTGTGATGAATGAATGATGGAATTGAGGTAGATCTTTAGCCGTGTAGCAAGGATTTTGGTGACCACCTTGTAAATTACATTACACAACGCTATTGACCGGAATTGATCCACTTTGTTGGCTGCTTGCCTCTTGGGTATCAGAGATAAAAAAGTGTGATTGACTGCTCTACTAATAATTCTGTTCTGGAAGAAACTTTGTGTTGCTGTGATTACATCCTTACCGATTGTTGACCAAAAGTTTTTGTAGAAGATTGGGGTCATTCCGTTCGGTCCGGGACTTTTGAAGCCCTGCATCGAATTGATAGCTAGATAAATTTCAGTAGGGTCTGGGACTGCAGTCACTTTATCGTTGGCCTTTCTTTCTATCAAGATGATAATGAGATCCTATAAATTAATAGGAAAAGAATGCTCTTCGCTACGGAAGAGGTTAGTGTAAAACTGGACAAAAGCTGCACCAATAAGATTAGGGTCAGTAATTCTATTATTGGACTCATCAAAAATATTATGAATATGATTGTATCGACGATAAGTAATAGTAGATATGTGGAAGAAATGAGTATTAGCGTCACCTTCCTTGAGCCACTGAATTTTAGCTTTCACACTCCGGTGAATTTTTTCCCTTATTTGGATTTCCTCAAGTTCTTTACAAGTCAGCTCCTCTTGTTCCAAAGTAGTGTTGGTTTGTGGAAGGAATTGAAGATTAGCAATGTACTTTTTAAGGGACGAGATTCTAGTCGGGATATTGCCAAAGTATGTCCGATTCCAAAGCTTAAGGACAACCTTAGTGTACTTGATATGTGACATGAATTGTGTACGGTCAGCAGAAGAAGGCCCCTTGTGTTGTGGGTCCAGCTCATGTGGGCACTAAAAAAAAAACCAATTTTTTGGGGGTTCATTATTATTGACCAAAAGACCAAAAAAGAAAAACAGAGTGGCTGAGAGGGAGTGAATTCCCGAGAGCAAAAGAGGAAAAAAAGAGAGGGAGAGTTTTTGAGCTTCTTCAAGACACTCGTCGGAATTCTGATCATCGCCGGAGATCTGACCGTTGGATTGAGATGAAACTTTCAGAGATTGTTTCCAACACATAGGGCTTCAATTTGTACAATTTTGGTGTCAATCGGAGCTGTGGATCTACTGTTATCGCAACTGGTACAGCTTGCATTTTTTGTGGTGATATCTTCTATTCTTCCTTCTCTATTGTTGTTAGATCTTATGTATGTTATTGTTGATGAGCTATAACATCTTTGTAAACTTGTTTGGGTGTTTTTACCCTCAACTTTCATAATAAGAGAGAAAGGTTGGATTCCTATAAGTCCCGTGATTTTTATCCTTCATATCGAAGGGGTTTTCCACGTATAAATTGTGTGTTGTTTGATTGTTGTTTTGGCATTTGGTTATGGTATATTGATTGGTGTATTACTGCTGTTTTATTGGTGCTTATATTGGCATATTAATTTGGTGGTAAATTGGGTGAAGTGTGGTTGGTTGGTTGTTTTTGGAGTTGATCCTTGTTGTATCCTACTTGTTGTTTCACCTCCTCACACCTTGGACCAAGCCTGAGAACTATGAGGCCGAGTGTAGAGTCTCTGAGCCACATTCCTTTGAATCTAAAAAGTTTGGGTCGGTTTTTGTAAATAGCAATAGGCCGAGTATGGACGCTTGGGGAAAGATGGGTCTCCACAGTGTATTACAGAGTCCCCTATCAAGCCTCTCTTGAATATTTGCCTTTCCCAGCTCTACAGTTGTTCCAGGGGAACGGAAATCCCACAAAACCCATATCCAAGAGACCATAGTTATCAATAAACAAACGAAATCTACAGTGGCTTCCTGAGGTGAAGGGAGATCCTCCAATTTGATCCCTCTAATCTACTTTGGCGTTAAAGTCACCAATTATATACCACGATTCTTCCACAGTATCACCTATACGAGCAAGATTCTCCCAGGACTTAGCTTTGAGGGTTGGGATTGTAGGTCCATAAACACAAGTGAGCATCCATGGCATTGGCAAAGGGTCATTTAATACTAAAACAGAAATGAAATTAGTTGAGGATGTAATGATATTAACATTAAAATAGGGGGTTCCATAACAAAGCCAACCCCCCGATCTTCGCCTTGCGGGAACCAAGAAGAATTTTCCATTTTCAAAGAATTCGTCACATCTTGAATCACAGATAAATTATCTACTTTAACTTCAGATAGGAATACCAAAACCGGTCTATGAGAGTTACAATACTCTCTGAAGGTTCGAACTGTCGAGACTTGACCAAGACCTTGGCAGTTCCAGAAGAACACAATCATTGATCAATGGTGGGCAGATTAAGGCCCGCCGTCTCGACCATAGTAGAAATCAAGTTTTCTTCATTCACATGCATAACATTCAGGACAGTTTCAAATTGATTCACATGAATTGTTCTAGCTACTCTCTTAATGTGAATAAACCTTCTTCTAGAGGGTTGATAAGATGCAAAAATTCTGTTTGTGCTCAAGTCATCAGAGAAGAGAGGGAAAAGGCACGAACTTGCATGTAAAACAGTGGTTGCTTTCTCCTGAATTTGGGAGCTTTCATTTGCCTCTTTTGGAATTGACGAAGTCGCAGGGATCGGTACAGTTTGTCCACTTGTGTTTGACTTAAATTTCTTGACACTAGCATTGCCATCTGTTAGAATTCTTGTAACTCCATGTTGGTTTGTATATGGTAGAATAAATCTCATGGGGATAGGATGGTAGAAGGCTCTAAAATAATATTGAAAGAGGGATTGGGCCTTTTTGGACTATTATTTCCTTGGTGATGAAGGGTGGGTCGTGTAAGACAAGAATTGTGGGCTGGACTGTTAACCGAGGTCCCACTATCTGACTTGATGAAAGACCCAATATAGTTCACCAAATCTGATGATATTAACTTCATTCATCCGATTGAGGGAGATGCGGTGGATTTGTACCCAAAAAGGACTTAATCTGAAGGATAATTCCTCGAGAGAGGAACTTTGGGCCCATTGTTGAAGAACAATAATTTGTCCTTTGATGGACCATGGATATGCTTCAATAACTTTGTCCCTATCTTTAAGACACTCAAAAGTACATTCAAATAAATTCTGTTCTAGATATGACACCTATAACTTAAAATCTAAACCCCATACCGAAAGCAGAATTGCTTCAGTAGCTTTGAAGTTGATGGTTTTGTTTGAAATTATTTTGTCTATTAGTGTAAAGTCATTGAATAAGAATATTTGGGTGTCATTAATGGTAAAGTCTAGAACGTCAATAAAGGTCTAGAGGGGGTTGGTGGGTTTTAGACTCTATAGAATAGACTTAGTCAAAAATACAGAGGAGAAGAGAAGCACAGTAGAAGGGGGAGGAGGAAAAACTAGCGACACCAAAAGAAAAGGAGATCGACGACGGCGGGAGCAGGTGGAGCTATTCCATAAGAACCAGATGAAATCCGGAAGGAAAGAAACTCATGTAGAGAGAAGTCTAAGAATCTACTCTTTAGAGAGAGAAACAGTTACTTGTTGTGAGCTATCACTTATATTATGTTTCCTAGAAAAAAAGATACACTCATTTTGATTCACCAAACAATTGTTCACTTTTTTCTTTTTCTTTTTTTTAATGGTCTTGGAACTATCTATTGAAAATTATTAATTTTTCATGAAATACATTAATCAAAATTTCACGATAAAGAGAACTTAATTTAAATACAAAAATTAATCACTAGAAGAAAAATATACTTAAAAAGAAAATTGGTAAATTTCTTCAGTTATGTTTTATAATTTTTGTAGTTTTATCTCTCTTTAAAATTTATATATAATTTTATTTTTTATCTTTATAATTTTGGTAAAGCTTTTGAGTTGCCAATTTCATATTATTGTCTATTAGGTGTTTTAATAATTGCTTGTGAAAAAAATAAAATTATTTATATTTAAAATAAATTACTTAATGAAGTGAAAATTTAGAGTGAGTTTCTTTTGTAATTGAAACCTTTCTTCGAAGATTTTGAATAAAAATATTTGAGAAGGTTTAATTGGTTTTGTTAAAATGTTCAAGGACATTTATTGAATTTAAAAAGAAAATGTGGAGTCTTTGTGCAGAATCCATGTTTCAACCAAATAAGACATGGTTGCATGAGCATAATAATAAGAAGAAGGAACAGAATCTATGTTTCATCGAAATAAGACATGGTTGCATGAGCATAATAATAAGAAGAAGGAAGAGGAAGAGGAAGAGGAAGAGGAAGAGGAAGAGGAAGAGGAAAGAAGGAAAGATGAAAAAATGTTTTTTTAAAAGAAAATTTGGAATTATATAATATTATACAATTTAATGTTTTATAAGAACAAAATCCCTTAAAATCTTATATCGGAATAATATTGTAAATAAATCTTTAAATTAATTACGATTAGTAATGAAAACCTTAAAATTTCTAAACATGCCCCCAAAATTCTTCTCTTTGCAATTTGTGACAAAAAATTTTTCTTGCAAGCATTTGCAATTTTGAAACCAAATATTCAAGTTCGTTTTGGACAAATTAACATAAATTATTAAGAAATTAAAGAGGAAACTTTATGTTGAACTCTTGGAGACCTGACAATAACAAATGTAATGTTTAGTGAAAATGCAATCGCACTTAGTTGGACCCTTTTTGGGAAAATATTTCTTGGCGTAATTCAAACAATCTCTTCCTCCAGTATTATCGCAAGAATTTTTCTTCACAAATGTAAATGGTAAACACTCATCATTTCCTGCAATCAAGAAAAAAAATTATTTTGGTGGTCGTAAATTCAAAGAAGAGCATAATGTAATCTAATAAAATATTATAAATTTGGGAGAATAAAAGAAAACATATTTCAATTGATAGTAATTTTACTTATAAATAAAAAAATTATGAATTAGATATTGAAAGATAAATAATTTTTAAATTAAAAGAAAGTAGGA
Organism: Asclepias syriaca; assembly: GCA_027405835.1. Classification (NCBI taxonomy): domain Eukaryota; kingdom Viridiplantae; phylum Streptophyta; class Magnoliopsida; order Gentianales; family Apocynaceae; genus Asclepias; species Asclepias syriaca. Next base: position 10,913,656 of record CM049924.1, read on the forward strand.
GAGTACAAATTTAATCAATATATGTACTATGTGTAAAAGAAATGCAGAAAATAAATAATATTATTTACCATGGGAATGATGGAGAAAGGTGGAGAGAAGAACCAGAAAGAGCGATAGGTGGATAAAAGAGATCTTCATTCTTTCTTCACAACAAGGGAAAACAATAGTAAGAAAGAAAATAAATAAGGGAAAATATATGAATTTAGTGTTAGTTACTCCTCTAATGAATAGGATAAAAAACTATTAATACTGAGCCGATGCAATATTCATTGGTGCATATAAATATTCTTGTAACTTAGTTACCTACTTACCAACTTTTGTTTTTTCTCAATATATATAAAAACAAAAAGGATAACAGATTGTTAGTGTATTACTGTTGTTTGTAATATATATATATATATATATATATATATATATATATATATATATATTATTACACTTTTAATTTTTTTTAAGAAAACATTACACATTAAAAAAATTCAAATTAGTAATTGAATTTTTTTTTAACAAATTGGTATATTTAAATTCTCAAATTACAAGAAAATGTTAAAATTGATTTTCATTATAAATCTTCTTTTTTTAAAATAAAAACTAAAATTTATTCATTAAAATTGATAGAATTTTTGTGAATTTAATCTTTATAATTCAAAATTTTCTCTTAAAAAAAAGCAAATTAGCATAAATAGTCTTCAAACTAGAAGAGTTTGGTGACATTGGTCCTCAAAGTATGATTATTATATTTTTTTTGTTGAATTGGTCTCTGAAATATAAAAAAAATTGTGACATTGATCTTTCCTTATAAATTCTGTTAAATCATTCGTTAAGTTTTTTTTTTAAAATTAAGGGTATTTATGTCATTACACTATTTCAATATAAATGAGATTCCAAATACTTTTTTATGAGCATAATTTTGAACTTGAAGATATACAAGTAGCAAATTCAATTGAAAATCCACCTATCTTGCAATTGAAAGAACTTCCAAAATATCTTTGCTATGTCTATCTTGATAATGAAGAGCACTATCATATAATCATATCTTCTTATCTAATGAAAGAACAAAAGGAATTAACCTTGCAGGTGTTACGAAAATACAAGAAAGCTTTTGCATATAAATTTTCTGACATTCCAAGTATAGATCCTAGCTTTTGCTCTCATAAAATTGTATTAAAAAAGGAATTTAAACCTTGTGTACAACCTTAAAGGAGATTGAATCCTAACATGTGTGAGGTTGTCATGAAAGAAGTGATTAAACTTCTTGATGCAGGACTCATTTACCTAATCTTCGATAGTGAGTACCGAAGAAAGGTGATATTACCGTAATTAATAACAAGCTCATTCCAACAAGAACGGTTACCAGTTATCGAGTGTGTATTGACTACACGAAGTTAAATACGGCTACATGGAAAGATCATTTCGCTCTTCCCTTTATTGATCAAATGCTTGAAAGACTAGCATGACACTCTTACTATTGTTTTCTTGATGGATTCTCATGATATTTTTAGATTCCAATTGTACCTGAGGATTAATATAAAACAATGTTTACATGCCCCCACGATACATTCACATATCGAAGGATGCCCTTTGGGCTATGTAATGCACTCGCTACATTTTAAACGTGCATGACTTCCATCTTTAACGAGATGATGGGTGATTCCATGGAAGTCTTCATGGATGATTTTTGGTATTTGGTGATAGCTTCAATTTATGTCTGAAAAATCTAGAACTTATGCCTACTTGTTGTGTTCGTGCTAATAATGTTCTAAATTGAGAAAAATGTCAATTTATGGTAGAAGAAGGAATAGTCTTAGGACACAAGATTTATAAGATAGGAATGAAAGTAGATAAGGCTAAAATAGAAGTAATCTCTAAACTTCCATCTCCTACCACAGTAAAAGCGGTTAGAAGTTTTCTTTGACACGCAGGATTCTATCGTAGATTCATCAAAGATTTTTCTCTAATTGCTCAATCCCTAAATCATCTTCTAGGATAGGATATTCCTTTTGTTTTCAACTCTACCTGTTTACATACTTTTAACAAATTGAAGGAATTACTAACTACTACTCCTGTGATGACATCCCCTGATTGGAACTTACCTTTCGAACTTATGTGTGATGTCAGTAATTTTGCTGTAGGGTTGGTTCTCAGTCAGACATTATGATTTGTTTAAGCTGGAACTGTTGGGGTTTGGGATTACCTCGACATGTTCATAATCTTAAAACCCTTATTTTTCATTTTCATCCTCATGTTCTGTTTCTTATTGAGACTAAAAGCTCTTCTAGTTTTATGTCTCGTTTATATGTTTCTTTGGGTTTCTCTGGTGGTATTTTTGTGGATAGTATTGGCTCTCGTGTTGGTCTGGATTTATTTTGAAAATATGATGCTCATGTTTCCCTTCAATCCTATTCTAAAGGCCATATTGACGTTGTTAAAGTTGATTCAAGGGAATCAAATACTTTATTACACATTCTTCGGAGATATGAGACAATTTCTGGCCAATCTATTAATTTCCAAAAATCTTCAATTTCTTTTAGTAAGCGAATTTCAGCTGTTGTAGCCTTAGGTATTCAACAATTTCTACAAATTCAATTAGGAGATTTTAATGGTTTTTATTTGGGAATTCCTTTCGCTGCAACTAGGAGTTCCTGCAAACAATTCCAATTTACAATAGATCGAATTCGAAAGAGGTTAACTGGCTACAAAGAGAAATTCTTCTCTTATGCAGGCCTGGAGATTTAAATAAAGGCCATTATACAAGCAATACAGACATACACTATGCAATATTTTCTCATTCACAAAGCTATTTGTAAAAAAAATTGTATTTATGATTTGTCAGTTCTGGTGGGTTCCTCATGAAGATTATGGTGGCATAACTTGGAAAAATTGGAAGCTTCTTTGTTGTTCTAAGAAAGTGGGGGATTGGGATTCCGAGATTTCCATTGTTTCAATTTGGCTCTTTTGGCCAAACAGTGCTGACAGATCCTCAAACAGCCAACATCTCTAATGGCCAAGGTGTTAAAAGAAAATATTATCCCTATAGATCCTTTTTATCAGCTACGAAATCAGGTAGTTCTAGCCTCATTTGGCAATGTTTATTAGCGGGTCGAAGTCTCCTACAGGACGGGTTGGTATACCTAATAGGGGACGAACAATCAGTTTCTATTTGGAAGGATTTTCGCAATGGTATAGCAACTTTTGGTGTATTGATTCGACAACCAGATGGCTCCCTTGTAGGTGGCTTATCGGGTTGATGCGTTTCGATTGGTATGCTAAAAGACAGGTTTTATTACGCTATATTGATTATGAATAATTAAGGATGGAGATTTACTAATTGTCACTTTTAGCATTCATGGTTGTCACTTAATCAATCAGAACCTAAGGCAGAGTACCTATGGTGTAGCTAGTCTATTGGAAAGTATCTATGATTTTAATTTAGAATTTATCGTACTCCCAAGGAAGTGGTAACGACTTAGTAGTAACTATCCTTTTACCCTAACTCTTATTTTATTACCTAGTTATGCAATCGTTCATCAAAATCTTTGATGAGTTGGTGATCCTTACTACACAAGACTCGAGTTTATTTAGCATGCAAGAGTATTTTATAGACAAGTATTCTGATGTATGTTCTATTGTTCCTACATGTTGATTGACCTATCTTCGAATATTTTAGATATATCTTGGTCTAGAATGCAATTACATACTGTATCTTACTTGTATACCACATCTGAGTTATTTGATAAACCGCCCCATCACCATTGATGGTCCTACTCACGGTTCGAGATAAAGGTATCCATGAAAGCCTGTGTCACTCAGGAAATCATGCCACTAGCCCTAACGCCGGCATAAACAACCGAACTCAGCCTCATTATACTACTCTAACAAACATGGTGATCTATAAGTTATTTCACCTAATATGGCAGACCTTAATACTTTTTCATATCCTAAATTAAGGCCTATTAAACTAAACATGTTAGGACTAGACCATGGTTAGGAATTGTCTATAACCTTAAATCTAGTTTAAAAGAGCAAGTAGATATGCAGTTGTAATGTTTAATTAAGCAGGTGATCTTTCCGGAAAAATGACAATAACTTCAACATGCAAAACATATATAACCTATCATCATAATTTAATATTCAAATAGATATTTAGACAAACACAATACAGAATATACAGAGAGGATCTAGGGAACCACCACCATAAAGTATTCACCCTTTATCAGGTCCGCCGATGGAGTGATTACTTGTATATCCTGGATTGTTTGACCTGACTCTGCTTGACAGAACCTTCGGAGAACGCTTCCTTAGCCTAGTAGCAATTGCTTTACCTTACATCCTGGGCTTAAGCAAAGCCCTGTTAACTAGCTCTTCACTCACCTAATGCCCTCTTAGGATCCCCTAACAAAATTCCAGGTATTCTATGAATACCAAAGACGAACCCTATCTAGTCGAATTTTAAGATTCTGAGATAAACACTCAGAAAGCAAAGAAAACGAGACACTCTCGTATACTAAACTACTCGTGTGATGCACTAAGATCACTAAATGACTTGTATCGAGTGTAGAAATGTACACTTGAAGTTAGTAGATGACTTAGATCGAGTGAAGAGGGATGATTTCAACTAAGGAAGGCCTGAGGTATTTATAGTAGGGAAACTGAGTATTTTTCACTGTTAAATTCGATGTGGGATTCTGCCTGGGAGCTCAGGATGCCCGTCCCAAGTCTGTTGACCAGGTGAGGAAGCCTGTCCCGGGTCCGGGACACCCATCCCGGTGCTTTGACCAGGTCGGGACGCCCGTCCTGGTCGTTTGACTGGGCCGGGATGCCCGTCCTGAACTGAAAAGTTTCGAAAATTACGTTTTTGCCTCAATATTTGCTATTTTCTTACACATTTCACCTGAAACTTCCAAAATCACAAATACTACAAAATTTTGTTAATATCAATCAATTAAGAACGATTTATCTCCAATTTTGCCCTAATTTGTGCCTAAAAATGCTAAAAAGTGATATAATTTATGCACATCATATAACCCCACACTTAGCTTTTTGCTTGTCCTCAAGCAAAACCTATATGAAATTATTGAAATTTAAATCATACGTGCAATCACTCAAAGGTCTTAGCAATGGTTTTAGCCAAAATTCATCATTGAGTCAGATGATTCACAAAACAGGCCTTACTGATCAAGTTGCTATGGAAAGGTCTCAAATGTCTGGTAAATTATCATGGTCATGTAGATGCAACAATTCAATAACTCGATTGAATTCTACTCTTACTCACGAGGTCTTCCTGATGTGTAGTGTGTGAACTAATCCAGACTAGATTGTCAACTCAATATAGACTTCTCTAAACCTTTACCAGATAATAATTCAACCAATCGTCGAATATAATAGCAACAAACAACCTTCTGAGTTCTGAGCTTTGGTGTCAAGGCTTTTCATTTATAATTTTCAATAAAAGAATACACGAGGTAGTGTATTTTCAAATTGATTGTCTAGGGTATTTTTGTGTTTGCTTTCACATATCAACTTTAACTACCCAGGTATCGAGCCCCAATCCGATGACTCCCAGATCTACACGACCTTAGGGCATCCGACATTAAATTCCCTTCAGAAGTGGTGCTCGAGTAGCAAAGGACGCTTGCAAACTACCCTTTTTGCTGTTAAACTTTTTCACTTTCAGCTCAGAGCATCATCTAGTCATTCAAATTGTTAACACATTCTCAACCGGTCTAATATTATTCAGTTTAAGTCTTGAAAAGGTATTTGGTTGATGTTTCTAATCCAAACTAGGTTGTGCTCAATGATATCAGGAATTCCCCACTTCTAAGTGATGAATTCAGTAAAGTTATCAACTTGTTTCCTACTGATCATAATGCTCTACTCAACATATATCATAGACCTAAGCATTTATTTAACCAATCAATACTGATTTTGAAGTCTGAAAGAGTGAAACATTTTGAATTTTTTTTGGGAATGGTGCAATTTTAGTGAAAAGTATGGGAAAACATGCACATTTTGACTACTATAGTGCACTGTGCACTGCTACCCCACACTTAAGGTTTACACTGTCCTTAGTATTCATGCATATCCTATTACCCCACACTTATTTGAAAACAAAAGTAGGAAAAACAAACAAACAAAACTCTTACCCCACACTTATGTGACTAAATAAGAGGAAGAGAAAGAAAAGAAACAAGAAAACAACAAGGGTAATAGAAGAAACAAAAATAGAATAAAAGAAACAATAAAGATAAATAGAATGAAAACAATACTCCCTTTTATGAAAATTCAATAGTCTGCTCGGACAAGTCGAGTGGTTCTTTGTACAATTTTAAGCGTTGCCCGTTCACTTTATGAGTAGTACCGTTAGAATCCATTATGACACATGCTCCAAAGGGCGATACTTCTGTGATAGTGAACGAGCCAGATCAATAGCTACGCAACTTTCCTGGAAATAATTTCAACCGAGAGTTGTATAATAGTAATTTATCTCCTGGTTCAAAATTCTTCTGGGATCTGAGTCGCCTGTTGATATGCATAAATCATATCACATTTTTAGCATGTTTTTAGGCATGATTTAGGGTGAAATTGAGGGCAAATTGGTCTTAATTGTTTATTATTAACTCAATTTCACAGTATTTGTGATTTTGGAAGTGTCAGGTGAAAAGTAGAAGAAAATGGCAAATTTCGGGGCAAAACGCAATTTTTTAGAAGTTCAGACTTCGGGGAGGGCGTCCCGAATTAGGAAAGGTGTCCTGACCTAGTCAACAGGCCAGGACAGGCGTCCAGGACTCGGGACGGCCGTCCTGACCTGGTCAACAGTCCAGGACGGGCGTCCCAATCTAGGACGGGCGTCCCGAGCTGCAATTCCAAGTCCCACATCGAATTTTTGAAGAAACATCACTCCAAAAAGCTACTATAAATACCCCAGGCCTTCCTCAGTTGAAATCATTCCTCTCCACTCAATCTGAGTCATTTAGTGACTTAAGTTGTACATTTTTCTCGAGTACATAAGTCACTTAGAGACTCGGGTTCAGCATAGGTTTTCTTCTATTTTTAGTTAGTGTTTTCGTTTTCTTAGTCTCTGAGAGTTAGTCTCAGATCTTAGGCTTCGATAGATAGATTCATTTATGGTATTCATAGAATACCCGGGATTTCGTTAGGAGATCCTAAGAGGGCTCTAGGCATTCGAAGAGTCAGTCCACAGGGCTGGGCGTAAGCTGGGTATTAAGGTAAAGTCCAGCTACTAGGCTGAGGAAGCGTCCTCCGAAGGTTCTGTCGAGCAGAGTCGGGTCGAGCAGTACGACATATACAAGCAGTTGCTCCATCGGCAAGACTAAGTAAAGGGTGATTTCTTTATTGCATCAGTCCCCTGGTCCCTTTCTTTATATGTCTGTATTGAGTTTGTCCAAAACTTTATTATGAATATGAGATTATGATTTCTATGAATATCTGTTATATGTGTTGAAGCTTTTATGATTTTTCGGGAATGACCACCTGCTTAATATTCATTATGTCTGCATGTCTAATGTAGTTTCTTTTAAACTAAAATTAGGGTTATAGACAATTCCTAACCACGGTCTATTCATAACCTGTTTAGTTTAACAGACATCAATTAGTATTGGTGTCTGCCATATTAGATAAAATAACCTGCGGAACACCCTGGTTGTTAGAGTGTCTAAGTAGGCTGAGTAGAGCGTTTATGCTGGCGGTTAGGGGTGAGCGGCATGATCCCCTAAGTGACATAGGGCTTTCATGGACGCCTTTAGTTCGAACCGTGAGTAGGGCCGTTTACCTTGGCGATATGGCGGTTTATTAGAGACTCAGATGTGGTACACCTTTAGACTCAGAACATAGTTGCAATCCAGGCCAAGACATATCTAAAATATTCGAAGATAGTTCAATCAACGTATAGGAATAATATAACATAGAATCAGGACCTTATCTATAAAACACTTGTAGGCTTTAATAGACTTAAACCTAGTGGAGAATGAATCACCCTCTCATCAATGTTATAGATGACGATTGCATAACTGAATCATAAGATAAGAGTTAGGGTAAAAGGCTAGTTACTACTAAGCCGTTACCACTTCCCTGGGAGTACGATATTTAATTTAATAAAATCGTAGATACTTTCCAACAGACTAGCTACACGATAGGTACTTTGCCTTAGGTTCTGACTGATTAAGTGACACCTTAAAAGACTAAATGTGACAATTAGTCAACCTCAGTCCTTAATTACTCACAATCACCATAGGGTAAAACAACACCTATTTACATATCAGTCGGGAACGCATCAGATTTTTGGCGCCGTTGCCGGGGAGCTATCATAATGAATTTAGGATTCCTGATCAAAATTCTAGAGAATTATGATAGGTAACGGAAGTAACCTAGACTTTAGACCCAACACTTATCTTATGCTAGTTAGACAATCAATTTCCGAAATATAGGGTTATCATAACTAACTAATTTTAGATATTATCTGGAATTAAGACACTTAGGATAATCAAAGTTTAGAAAATTATTCTAAAACCATATTGAGGGAATTTAATTGCTTTCGAAATATAAGAAAAAAAAATGTTAAAATTTAAAATCCGAAAAAAATTTGTACTTTTCTTGTTCATATGGTAAGTTGTTCTTTTTCCTATCTCGTGTATGATTTTTTTTCCCTTTCATAGTTGAATAGTTGTTTTTCTTCCGAATTCTTAATTTTTCGCTTTCCGTGTAACTCCACTAACCAGTTTGCTCAGGTTTAAACATATTCTTCCCTGTAGTTGCATGACTCGAACTTCAGAAGCTAACCTTGAAACACCAGTTGAGAATCCTGAACGTCTCATTCGTACAGCTAACAGGCGAAGAACAGAAATGACTGCTGAAAGACCTCCCCTCGAATCCTACATCCAGCCACAGACTGTTCCGGTATCGTCCGCCATCCAAATCCATGGAAACCCTCGCTATGATCTTAAACCGAATGTGATCTAGTTGATTATTAATTGGGTTCAGTTTAGAGGAACTGCAGCCGAGAATCCGCTGGAACACTTATCTGATTTCTCTTCTCTCTGCGAAGGCCTCAAGGGAGATCATACTGCAGAAGTAACTAAATTAAACATCTTTCCCTACTCACTGAGGGATAGAGCTAAGAGATGGTTGGCTCAGCTACCCACTAACTCTATCACCTCTTGGGACGAGTTGAGCAAAGCCTTCCTAGAAGAGTACTACTCTGCAGCAAGGGTCCTAGAATACCGAAGGGCTCTGTCCAGTTTTACTCAAGCTGCTGATGAGATAGTGATCGAAGCTTGGGACAGATTCAAGGAGCTACTCAGGCTCTGCCCCCAACATTGACTTACCGAAGCATTGCTGATCCAGCAATTTTACGGGGCTATGACATACATGGGTAAGCAAGTTCTTGATGGACTCAACCCTCAGAGCAGTTTCAATGGAATGAGTGATGTAGATGCTACAAACGCTCTGGAGAGGCTCTATAGGAATAGCAAGAACTGGCGCACGAGTGGCCGAGCTAAGAAGCAACCAGTAAATGCGGCCATCGCCTCCACTGATGATCAATTTGAGGTACTGAAGGCCAACATTACTACTCAACTGAATACTTTCCAACAAGGGAAAAGCGTTCAGTCAGTGTATCAAGTCTGCGAATTTTGCCAAGGACCGCATTTTAGTGGAGATTGTTATGGTAATGGAATATTAACTATTCCAGAGGATATGGAACAAGTGGATGCAGTTAACTCTGCTCCTATAGGAAATACCTACAATCCCACTTGGAAGAACCATCCGGGATTCAGCTGGAGAAACAATTCTGGGGCTGCTAACTTCCAGAAAAGGGTGACTCAGCAACTGCCATATCCGCAGAACCAGCAAGTCGCTCTGCCTACACCTAGGAACTACATCGTTCCAACTGACCCCATGCAAGAATTTATGCTGAAAAGCATTGCCGACTCTAACAAGGAAATGATAGAGTCTAACAAGAAGGTCCAGGAAGCTCACACAGAAAGAATCCCACAGAACGAGAATAGATAGAAGCAGACCGAGCAAACAGTCAGAAATACACAAGCTGCTATACAAACCTTAGAGAGACAAATGGGTCAGCAATCCACCCATCTCTCTCACAGGTCCCATGGAACGCTACCAAGTAACACTGAGACCAACCCCCAAACTGAATGCAAGACCATCACTCTAAGATCTGGTAAAATTCTATCTCCATCTCCACCCAAACCATCTGACCCTCCTATTCTTGTGCATGAACCAGAAGAAGGCTCCAAGGATCCAACGCCGACGGATGTCGAAATCGAAGTAGCAAGGAAAGGGAAGACGAAGTTTATTCCTGAGTACCGGCCAAAATTACCTTACCCTGCCAGACTTATGCACAATAAAGATAAGGAGCAATTTCAAAAGTTTCTTAAGAATTTTAGTCAGATTCATGTTAATTTACCTTTACTTGATGTTATTTCTGAAATGCCAAAGTATGCTAAGTTTTTAAAAGAAGTCGTTAGTAATAAAAGAAAATTTGACATGGACAAGGTGGTTCTTAATGAAGAATGTTTGACGGTTTTGTTAAATAAACTACCGTCTAAACAGAAAGATCCTGGTTGTTTTACCTTGCCATGTACAATTGGAAATATTACTAACATGCATGCATTAGCAGACTTAGGAGCTAGTATTAATCTCATGCCATCTAGTTTATTTGATAAATTAGGATTGCATGATTTGAAAACGACTAGGATGTGCATACAACTTGCAGATAGGACAGTCAAAATCCCCAAAGGAATAATTGAAGATGTCTTAGTAAAGGTCGGAAAATTTGTATTCCCTGTGGACTTTGTTGTCATGGATATGAATGGGGAAGGAGGAGTCCCCCTGATCCTAGGTCGACCATTTCTAGCTACCTCAAAAGCATTAATAGACGTCAGTAATGGTCAAATCAAGTTAAGGGTAGGAAATGATGACATCACTTTTGATCTGTATGAGACCCTTAGGTATCCCATGCATTTAGATGATACTTGTTTTTGTGTGGATGCTATTGAACACTTGATTGCAGTTAACATGACAGACCTATGCTCAAACTATCAAGTCCTGAGTGAGGACTCCCTAGAATTAGAGGAGACTGAATTTAGCTCTTCTGAAAATGAAATTACTTCCGATAGTTTCACTGAGATAGGTGATGATGAGATGAAGAAAGAACGGACTTCATTTGAAGATCCACCAGACTTGGAACTAAAGGAACTGCCCACTCATCTGTGCTATGAATTCCTAGACGACAACAAGAAACTTCCCATTATTCTTGCAGCTGATCTGACTGCAGAACAACAGAAGCTGACCGTGGACATGTGCAGAAAGTATAGAAGAGCCTTCGCCTACAAAATTACAAACATTCTAGGTATTAATCCAAGCTTTTGTTCGCATAAGATTCTTCTAGAAACTGAGTATAAGCCATGTGTGCAACCTCAAAGGAGGTTGAATCCTAATGTGTGTGATGTTGTTAAGAAAGAAGTAATCAAACTGTTAGATGCAGGACTTATCTACCCTATCTCAGATAGTGAGTGGGTAAGCCCGGTGTAGGTAGTACCTAAGAAAGGCGGTATAACAGTTGTCAGGAATGAACATAATGAACTAATACCTACGAGAATTGTAACTGGTCATCGTGTATGCATAGACTATAGAAAACTAAATTCGGCCACACAAAAAGACCACTTCCCCCTTCCTTTTATTGACCAAATGTTAGAAAGACTGTCTGGACATATGTTTTACTGCTTTCTTGTTGGGTTTTCTGGTTATTTTCAAATTCCTATTTCCCCTGAGGGCCAGTATAAAACTACTTTCACATGCCCTTTTGGAACATTTGCATATAGAAGGATGCCTTTTGGTTTGTGTAATGCACCTGCTACATTTCAACGTTGTATGACTGCTATCTTTGAGGACATGTTAGGAAAGTCTATGGAAGTATTCATGGATGACTTTTCTGTTTTTGGTAATTCATTTGAGGTTTGTCTAAAGAACTTGGAGTTAATGTTGAAACGTTGTATAAAATCTAACTTGGTTTTAAATTGGAAAAAATGCCATTTCATGGTAAAAGAGGGAATCGTTTTAGGACATAAGATCTCACACCTAGGTATGGAAGTAGATAAGGCCAAAATTGAAGTTATTTCAAAACTACCTCCACCCAAGAACGTGAGAGCCGTTAGAAGTTTTTTGGGACACGCTGGCTTTTATCGTAGGTTTATAAAAGATTTCTCATTAATAGCCAGGCCGTTGACCAATTTACTCGGAAAAGATGTTCCATTTGTCTTTGATGAAAAATGTCTAAAAGCTTTTAATAGACTTAAGGAACTTTTAACTACTGCACCTGTCATGACGTCACCCGACTGGAGTCTACCTTTTGAACTTATGTTTGATGCTAGTGACTATGCAGTAGGAGTTGTTTTAGGACAAAGACATGATAAGAAATTTCAGGTAATATATTATACTAGCAAAACCTTAACTGATGCTCAGGAAAATTACACTACGACAGAGAAGGAATTATTAGCAGTAGTATATGCATTTGACAAGTTTCGATCGTATCTAGTCCTGTCTAAAACTATTGTTTATACTGATCATTCTGCATTGAAACACTTGTTCAATAAAACCGACGCAAAGTCAAGATTAATCAGATGGGTTTTATTGCTTCAAGAATTTGATATAGAAATTCGGGATAAGAAAGGGGCAGAAAACTTAGCCGCAGACCACTTATCTAGGCTAGAAAATGCGACCCTAGAAGCTATTGATGAATCAGTTATATCTGATAAATTTCCGGATGAGAGTCTATGTGCATTATTTGCTACTTTCTCACCCCCTTGGTTTGCAGTTATAGCAAATTACTTGGCAGCCCGGATTCTCCCTAGTGATATCACTGCTCAACAAAGAAGAAAATTCTTTGCTGACCTGAAATATTACTATTGGGAAGATCCTTTTCTATTTCGAATATGTGCAGATCAGATGGTCAGGAGATCTGTCTCTCAAGAAGAAGGTTTCCAAATTCTGGAACATTGTCACTGCGGACCAAGAGGCGGTCACTTAGCTACAGCTAATACCGCCCGAAAAGTATTAGAAGCAGGCTTCTACTGGCCTACCATATTCAAAGATGCCGCAACATTCACAGGATCGTGCGATGCCTGTCAGAAAGCTGGAACCGTATCTTCTCGCGACAGTCTACCCCAACAGGTAATTCAAAGTGTAGAAATATTTGACATATGGGGTATAGACTTCATGGGTCCGTTTCCCCCCTCCTTTGGTAAGCAGTACATCATTGTAGTAGTAGAATATTTTTCAAAATGGCCTGAGGCACAGGCCCTACCTACTAATGATGCTAGAGTCGTATGCAGATTCCTTAAGCAGATTTTCACCAGATTTGGATGTCCGAAAGCCCTAACCAGTGATCGAGGTACGCACTTCTGCAACTCTCAATTGCATAAGGTACTTCAGCAATATGGAGTTCAGCATCGCGTTTCCATAGCCTACCATCCTCAAACCAATGGGCAGGCTGAGGTAACCAATAGGGGAATAAAGAGAATCCTAGAAAAGACTATGGGTGTTAACCGTAAGGATTGGGCCATAAAGCTGGACGATGCATTATGGGCTTTCCGTACAGCATACAAGACCACTACGGGGTTCTCACCTTATCGACTAGTCTATGGAAAAGCATGCCACCTTCCGGTTGAACTTGAACACAGAGCTTACTGGGCGGTGCAAAAATGCAACCTCGATGATAATTTAACTAAGGAACGCCAGATTCTACAGCTCAACGAATTGGATGAGTGGAGGCTCAAAGCCTATGAGAACTCACATCAATTCAAGATGACAAATAAACTCCGACATGAGAGACGACTCAGAGCCCAGAAGAATTTCGAACCAGGAGATAAGGTATTATTGTACAACTCACTTTTCAAAATTTTCCCAGGAAAGCTGCATAGCTGTTGGTCAGGCCCGTTCACAATCATGGAAGTATCACCTTTCGGAGCATGTGACATCATGGATTCTGACGGCATTATTCAAAAAGTGAACGGACAACGCTTAAAGATTTACAGAGAGCCTTTTGACTTGTCCGAGCAGACTGTTGACTTCGTAGAATAAGGGAGTATTTCCTTCATTTTAATTCATGTTTTGTTATTTGTTATTTCTTCTATTGTTCTATTTTCCTTCTTACCCGTAGTTAGTCGAATAAGTGTGGGGTAAGAGTTTTCTGTTTTGTTTTGTTTCTTGTTTTCAAATAAGTGTGGGGTAGTTTAGATATGCATGAACACTGAGGACAGTGTCAGATTTAAGTGTGCGGTAGCAGTGCACGGTGCACTGTAGTAGTTTTTGAGAAGTAGTTTGAGAAAATTTTTGCATGATTTTGCTTGTTTTCCGCGTATTTTCACGCCCTTCCAAAAAAAATCAACATTTTCATTCTTTCAGACTTCTAAATGCGGTATGATTGGTAAACTATTGCTGATGTCTATGATATGTAGGTAGAATGTTATGGTTAGTAGGAGACAATGTGATGACTATTTTGAACTTATTGATTAGGAATAGGGGATTCCTGATAACTGAGGACAATTTAGTCTGGATTAGAAACCTCAGCCAATTACCTTTTCAAGACTTAACTAGATAAGATTAGACCAGTTGTGGATGTATTGACAATTACAGTGACTAGATGAGACTCAGAGCTAAAAGTGAAAAGAAAAAAAAAGAAAGTTAATTAAATAGGGTAGTTTGCCAGCGGCCTTTGCTACTCGAGCACAACTCCTTCGGGGAACTTAAAGTCTGATGCCCTAAGGTCGTGTAGGTTTGGGAGTCATCAGAGTGGGACTCGCTACATGGGTAGTTGAAGTTGATGTGTTCAAAGCAGACTCAAAATATCCTGAATCTATAAAAGAAAGAAAATCAATGAAAGCTAAACACTTAAAAATTGGATCACCAAGGCTCAGAACTCAGAAAGTTGTCTATTGTTAGTATGTCTAGCGACGGGTCGAAGTATTATCTGGTAGTAGTTAAGACGAGAGTATATTGTGTTGACTATCTGGTCTAGACTAGTACACACACTACACATCAGGAAGACCTTGTGACTGAGAGAAAAGTTCAATCTGGTTGTTAAGTTGTTAACTGCTTGATTATAACAATCTACTAGAGACATTTGAGACCTTGTCATAGCAACCTAACCAGTCAGACCTGTGTTAAGAATTGTCTGAATAATTTTTGGAATAAAAACATGACTAGGAATTTAAGTGACTACACATATGAGGACAAGCAAAAGGCTAAGTGTGGGGTTATCTGATATGCATAAATCATATCACATTTTAACATGTTTTTAGGCATGATTTATGGTGAAATTGAGGGAAAATCTGTCTTAATTGTTTATTATTAACTCAATTTCACAGTTTTTGTGATTTTGGAAGTGTCAGGTAAAAAGTAGAAGAAAATGTCAAATGTT
Source organism: Asclepias syriaca (assembly GCA_027405835.1). Classification (NCBI taxonomy): domain Eukaryota; kingdom Viridiplantae; phylum Streptophyta; class Magnoliopsida; order Gentianales; family Apocynaceae; genus Asclepias; species Asclepias syriaca. Next base: position 10,929,107 of record CM049924.1, read on the forward strand.
GGGGCAAAAACGCAAATTTTTAGAAGTTCGGACTCCGGGGAGGGCGTCCTCACCTGGTCAACAGGCCAGGACTGGCGTCCAGGACTCGGGACGTCCATCCTGACCTGGTCAACAGTCCAGGACGGGAGTCCCAATCCAGGACGGGCGTCCCGAGATGCAATTCCAAGTCCCACAACGAAGTTTTGAAGAAACATCACTCCAGAAAGCTACTATAAATACCCCCAGGCCTTCATCAGTTGAAATCATTCCTCTCCACTCAATCTGAGTCATTTAGTGACTTTAAGTTGTACATTTTTCTCGAGTACATAAGTCACTTAGAGACTCGGGTTCAGCATAAGTTTTCTTCTATTTTTAGTTAGTGTTTTCGTTTTCTTAGTTTCTGAGAGTTAGTCTCAGATCTTAGGCTTCGATAGATAGGTTCGTTTATGGTATTCATAGAATACTCGGGATTTCGTTAGGAGATCCTAATAGGGCTCTAGGCGTTTGAAGAGTCAGTCCACAGGGTTGGGCTTAAGCTGGGTATTAAGGTAAAGTCCAGCTACTAGGCTGAGGAAGCGTCCTCCGAAGTTTCTGTCGAGCAGAGTCGGGTCGAGCTGTACGACATATACAAGCAGTTGCTCCATCGGCGAGACTAAGTAAAGGGTGATTTCTTTATGGCATCAGTCCCCCTGTCCCTCTCTTTATATGTCTGTATTGAGTTTGTCCAAAAATTTATTATGAATATGAGATTATGATTTCTATGAATATCTATTATATGTGTTGAAGCTTTTATGATTTTTCGGAAATGGCCACCTGCTTAATATTCATTATGTCTGCATGTCTAATGTAGTTTCTTTTAAACTAAAATTAGAGTTATAGACAATTCCTAACCACGGTCTATTCATAACCTGTTTAGTTTAACAGACATCAATTAGTATTGGTGTCTGCCATATTAGATAAAATAACCTGCGGAGCACCCTATTTGTTAGAGTAGTCTAAGTAGGTTGAGTAGTGCGTTTATGCCGGCGGTTAGGGGCGAGCGGCATGATCCCCTAAGTGACATAGGGCTTTCATGGATGCCTTTAGCTCGAACCGTGAGTAGGGCCGTTTACCTTGGCGATGGGGCGATTTATTAGAGACTCAGATGTTGTACACCTTTAGACTTAGAACATTGTTGCAATCCAGGCCAAGACATGTCTAAAATATTCGAAGATAGGTCAATCAACATATAGGAACAGTATAACATAGAATTAGTACCTTATCTATAAAACACTTGTAGGCTTTAATAGACTTAAACCTAGTGGAGAATAAATCACCCTCTCATCAAAGTTATTGATGACGATTGCATAACTGAATCATAAGATAAGAGTTAGGGTAAAAGGCTAGTTACTACTAAGTCGTTACCACTTCCCTGGGAGTACGATATTTAATTTAATAAAATCGTAGATACTTTCCAACAGACTAGCTACACGATAGGTACTCTGCCTTAGGTTCTGACTGATTAAGTGACACCTTAAAAGACTAAATGTGACAATTAGTCAACCTCAGTCCTTAATTTCTCATAATCACCATAGGGTAAAACAACACCTATTTAGCATATCAGTCGGGAACGCATCAGATTTTTGGCACCGTTGCCGGGGAGCTATCATAATGAATTTAGGATTCCTGATCAAAATTCTAGAGAATTATGATAGGTAACGGTAGTAACCTAGACTTTAGACCCAACACTTATCTTATGCTAGTTAGACAATCAATTTCCGAAATATAGGGTTATCATAACTAACTAATTTTGGATATTATCTGGAATTAAGACACTTAGGATAATCAAATTTTAGAAAATGATTCTAAAACCATATTGAGGGAATTTAATTGCTTTCGAAATATAAGAAAAAAAAATGTTAAAATTTAAAATCCGAAAACAAATTGTACTTTTCTTGTTCAAATGGTAAGTTGTTCTTTTTCCTATCTTGTGTATGATTGTTTTCCCTTTCATAGTTGAATAGTTGTTTTTCTTCAAAATTCTTAATTTTTCGCTTTCCGTGTAACTCCACTAACCAGTTTGCTCAGGTTTAAACATATTCTTCCATGTAGTTGCATGACTCGAACTTCAGAAGCTAACCTTGAAACACCAGTTGAGAATCCTGAACGTCTCATTCGTACAGCTAACAGGCGAAGAATAGAAATGGCTGCTGAAAGACCCCACCTCGAATCCTACATCCAGCCACAAACTGTTCCAGTATCGTCCGCCATCCAAATCCCTGGAAACCCTCGCTATGAACTTAAACCGAATGTGATCCAGTTGATTATTAATAGGGTTCAGTTTGGAGGAACTGCAGCCGAGAATCCGCTGGAACACTTATCTGATTTCTCTTCTCTCTGCGAAGGCCTCAAGGCTAGTTACTACTACGATTGCATAACTGAATCATAAGATAATCGTTAGGGTAAAAGGCTAGTTACTACTAAGCCGTTACCACTTCCCTGGGAGTACGATATTTAAGTTAATAAAATCGTAGATACTTTCCAACAGACTAGCTACATGATAGGTACTCTGCCTTAGGTTCCGACTGATTAAGTGACACCTTAAAAGACTAAATGTGACAATTAGTCAACCTCAGTCCTTAATTACACATAATCACCATAGGGTAAACCAACACCTATTTAGCATATCAGTAGGGAACGCATCACCTGTCATGCCGGAGTTTACTTATCATCCTGAATTGATGTGAATTTTTATAGGCTTTGAGCCTCCATTCATCCTATTCGTTGAGTTGTAAAATCCAATTTTCCTTAGTCAAGGTATTATATAGATTGCATTTTTGCACTGCTCAGTAAGCTCTATGTTCAATTTCAACAGGCAGATGACATGCTTTTCCATAGACCAATCTATAAGGTGAAAATCCTGTAGAGGTTCTATATGCCGTACAAAAGGCCCATAAGGCATCATCAAGTTTTATGGCCCAATCCTTACGGTTAACACCTACAGTCTTTTATAATATCCATTTTATTCCTCTATTGGTTACCTCAACCTACCCATTGGTTTGAGGGTGGTATGTTGTGGAAAGGCGATGTTGAACTCCATATTGCTAAAGTACCTTCTGCATTTGAGAGTTGCAAAAAATGTGTACCCCGGTCATTGATTAGGGCTTTTGGGTATTCAAATCTAGAGAATAGCTGTCTAAGAAACCTGCACACGACTCTAGCATCATTAGTAGGTAATGCATGCGCCTCAGGCCACTTCGAAAAATATTCTACGACTACTATGATGTATTTTTTACCATAGAAAGAAGGAAATGGACCCATGAACTCTATACCCCACATGTCAAATATTTCTACACTTTGAATTACTTGTTGGGGTAGACCGTCTCGAGAAGACATGTTTCCTATTTTCTGACAGGCATCGCAGGATCCTACATATATTATGGCATCTTTGAATATCGTAGGCCAGTAGAAGCCTGCTTCCAATACTTTCCTGGTGGTATTAGCTGCAGCTAAGTGACCACCCGCGGGTCCACAGTGACAATGTTCCAGGATTTTGAAACCTTCTTCTTGAGAGACGCATCTCCTGATCATCTGATCTGCACATATTCAAAACAAAAAGGGGTCCTCCCAATAGTAATATTTAAGCTCAACAAAGAATTTCCTTCTCTGTTGGGCAGTGATATCACTAGGAAGAGTCTGAGCTACCAAGTAATTAGCTATATCGGCAAACCATGGGGGTGAGAAAATAGCAAACAAAGTGCATAAATTCTCATCCTGAAATTTGTCGGATATGATCGATTCATCTATAGCTTCTAGGGCCGGATTTTCTAACCTTGATAGGTGATCTGCAACTAGGTTTTCTGCCCCCTTCTTATCCCTGATTTCTATGTCGAATTCTTGAAGCAATAAAACTCATTTGATTAGTCATGGTTTTGCGTCGGTTTTATTGAACAAGTATTTTAATGCAGAATGATCAGTTAAACTATTATTTTAGACAAGACTAGATAAGATTGGAATTTATCAAACGCGTATACTACTGCTAGTAATTCCTTTTCTGTTGTAGTGTAATTTTCCTGAGCGTCAGTCAAGGTTTTGCTAGCTTAGTATATTACATGAAATTTTTTATCATGTCTCTGTCCTAAAACAACTTCTACTGCATAATCACTGGCATCACACATTAATTCAAACGGCAAACTCCAGTCAAGTGATGTCATGATAGGTGCAGCAGTCAGAAGTTCCTTAAGTATGTTAAAAGCTTTTAAACATTTTTCATCAAAAGCAAAAGGAACGTCTTTACTAAGTAAATTGGTCAACGGTCTGGCTATTAGTAAAAAATCTTTTATAAACCTGCGATAAAAACCAGCGTGTCCCAAAAAACTTCTAATGGCTCTCATAGAGTTAGGTGGAGGTAGTTTTGAAATAACTTCAATCTTAGCCTTATCTACTTCCATACCTCGGTGTGAGATCTTATGTCCTAACACAATCTCCTCTTTTACCATGAAATGGCATTTTTCCTAGTTTTGAACCAAATTTGATTTTATACTATGCTTTAACATCGATTCCAAGTTTTTCAGACAACTCCCAAATGAATTCTCAAAAACAGAGAAATCATCCATGAACACTTCCATAGACTCTCCTAACATGTCCTCAAAAATAGCAGTCATACAACGTTGGAAAGTAACAGGTGCATTACACAAACCAAAAGGCATTCTTCTATATGTAAATGTTCCAAAAGGACATGTGAAGGTAGTCTTATTCTGGTCTTCCGGGGAAATGGGGATTTGAAAATATCCAGAAAACCCATCAAGAAAGCAGTAAAACATATGTCCAGATAGACTTTCTAACATTTGGTCAATAAAAGGAAGAGGGAAATGGTCTTTTCGTGTAGTAGTGTTTAGTTTTCTGTAATCAATGCAAACACGATGACTAGTAACAGTTCTAGTGGGAATTAATTCATTATTTTCATTTATGACAACTGTTATGCCACTTAGGTACCACCTGTACTGGGCTTACCCATTCACTATCAGAAATATGATAGATAAGTCCAACATCCAACAATTTGATTACTTCTTTTTTAACGACATCACACACATTAGGGTTCAACCTCCTTTGAGGTTGCACACATGGCTTATACTCATTTTCTAAAAGAATCTTATGCGAACAAAAGCTTGGATTGATACTTGGAATATCTGCGATTTTGCATGCAAAGGCTCTTTTGTACTTTTTGCACATGTCCACGGTCAACTTCCGTTGTTCTGGAGTCAGATCGGCTGCGAGAATGATGGGAAGTTTTCTGTTGTCGTCTAGGAATTCATAGCACAGATGAGTGGGCAATTCCTTTAGCTCCAACTCTGGTGGGTCTTCAAATGAAGTTTGCTCTTTCTTCATCTCATGAGTACCTTTCTCAGTGAAACTGTCAGAGTTAATTTCATAATCGGAGGGGATGAGATCAGTTTTTTCTATTTCTAGAGAGTCTTCTTCCAAGACTTGATAATTTGAGCATAGATCTGTCATGTTAACTTTAATTAACTGGTCAATAGCATCCACACAAAAACAAATATCATCTAAATGCATGGGATACTTAAGGGTTTCATTTAGATCAAATGTGATATCTTCATTGTCTACCCTTAGTTTGATTTGACAGTTACTAACGTCTATTAATGCCTTCGAGGTAGCTAGAAATGGTCGACCTAGAATCAAAGGCACTCCTCCTTCTTCATTCATGTCCATGACAACAACATCTATAGGGAAAACAAATTCTCCGACTTTACTAAGAGGTCTTCAATTATTCCCATGGGAATTTTAACTGTTCTGTCTGCAAGTTGTATGCACATTCTAGTCGCTTTCAAATCATGCAATCCTAATTTATCAAATAAACTAGATGGCATTAGATTGATACAAGCTCCTAAGTCTGCTAATGCATGCATATTAGTAATATTTCCAATCGTACATGGCAAAGTAAAGCAGCATGTATCTTTCTGTTTGGAGGGCAGTTTGTTCAGTAGAATTGCCCAGCATTTTTCATTAAGAACCACTTTGTCCATGTTAAATTTTGTTTTATTATTAATAATCTCTTTAAAAACATAGCATACTTACGCATTTCGGAAATAACATCAAGGAAAGGTAAATTAACATGAATTTAACTAAAAGTTTTTAAAAAAATTTTCAAACTGCTCCTTATCTTTATTATGCATAAGTCTTGCAGGGTAAGGTACTCTCGGTCGGTACTCAAGGACGGACCCCTTCTTCCCTTTTCTTGCTACTTCAGTTTCGACTTCCGTCGGCGTTGGTTCCTGGGAGCCTTCTTCTGGGTCATGCACAAGAATAGGAGGATCAGAAGGTTTTGAAAAAGAAGGAGACATAATTTTACGAGATCTTAGAGTAATGGTCTTACATTCATTTTGTGGGTTGGTCTCAGTGTTGCGACCTGTGAGATAGATGAGTTGACAACTGTCCCATTTGTCTCTCCAAAGTTTACAGGGCAACTTGTGTGTTCCTGACTGTTTGTTCAGTCTGCTTCTGCCTATTCTCATTTTGCTGAATTCTCACTGCATGAGCTTCTTGGACTTTCCTATTTGACTCTATCATTTCCTTGTTAGAGCGCAATGCTTTTCAATGTGTCTCAAAATTCTTGCATGGGTTGACTGGAACGATATAGTTCCTTGGTGCAGGTAGAGCGACTTGTTGGTGCTGTGGATAAGGTATTTGCTAAGGTGCTCTTTTCTGGAAGTTGACATTCCCAGAATTATTTCTCTAACTAAATCATGGGTGGTTCTTCCAGTTGGGATTGTAGGTATTTCCCATGTGGGCAGAGTTAACTGCTTCCACTTGTTCTATATCCTCTGGAATAGTCAGTATTCCATTACCATAACAATCCCCACTAAAATGCGGTCCTTGGCAAAATTCGCAGACTTGATATACTGGCTGAATGCTCTTTCCCTGTTGGAAGGCATTTAGTTGATTAGTAATACTAGCTTTGAATGCCTCAAATTGCTCATCAGTGGAGGCATTTGCCGCATTAACTGGTTGTTTCTTGGCGCGACAACTGGTGTGCCAGTTCTTGCTGTTCCTATAGAGTCTCTCCAGGGCATTTCTGGCATCTACTTCATTAAGTCTATTGAAACCGCACTGGGGGTTAAGTCCATCAAGAACTTGCTTGCCCATTTCTGTCATACCTCCATAGAACTGTTGGATTAGCAAAGCTTCAGTAAGTCCGTGTTGTGGGCAGAGTCTGAGGAGTTCCTTGAATCTTTCCCAGGCTTTGATTACTGTCTCATCGGCAGCTTGAGTGAAACTGGAAAGAGCCATGCGATACTCGAGGACTCTTGTTGCGGAGTAGTATTCCTCCAAAAAGGCCTTACTTAACTCATCCCAAGTTGTGATTGAGTTAGTAGGTAACTGTGCCAACCACCTCTTAGCTCTGTCCCTAAGTGAGTAGGGGCAGAGGTTTAGCTTGGTTACTTCCACGGTCTGATCTCCCTTGAGACCTTCGTAGAGACTGGAGAATTCGGTCAAGTGCTTGAGTGGATTTTCGGATGTAGTTCCCCCAAACTAGACCCGGTTTATTATCAACTGGAGCACATTTGGTTTATTATCAGCTGGAGCACATTTGGTTTAAGATCATAGCGAGGGTTTCTATGGATTCTAATGGTGGACGACATTGGAATAGTCTGTGGCTGGATGTAGGATTCGAGTGGAGGTCTTTTGGCAGCCATTTCTGTTCTTCATCTGTTAGTTGTAAGGATGAGACGTTCGGGATTTTCAACTAGAGTTTCAAGATTAGCTTCTGAGGTTCGAGCCATACAACTACAGAAAGAAACACATTAAGTCTGAGCAAAAAGGTTAGTGGAGTAAAATAGATTGAAAGAAGAAAGATTCTGAGAACAAATAAGAAAAATAAACAAGCAAAGGAGTGAAACAAAGAACGAAGAAAATTTGGAACAAGAAAAGTTTTTCTGTTTTTTTTCAAAAACAATTTTAATTTCCTTAATAAAGTTTTAGAATAATTTTCTAAAATTTGATTATCCTAAATTTCTTAATTTCAGATAATTTCTAAAATTAATTAGTTATGATAACCCTATATTTCAGGAAATTGATTGTCTAACTAGAAAAAAATGGTGTTTGTTAAAAGTATAGATTACTACCGCTACCTATCATAAGCCTCTAGAATTTTGATCAGGAATCCTAAAATTTTATGACATTTCCCCGGTAACGGCGCCAAAAATCTTATGTGTTCCGATTCGTATGCTAAAAGGCAGGTTTTATTAACCTATATTGATTATGAGTAATTAAGGACGGAGATTTACTAATTGTCACTTTTAGCATTCATGGTTGTCACATAATCAATCAGAACCTAAGGCAGAGTACCTATCGTGTTACTAGTCTATTGGAACGATTTTAATTTAGAATTTATCGTACTCCCAGGGAAGTGGTAATGGCTTAGTAGTAACTATCCTTTTACCCTAACTCTCATTTCATTACCTAGTTATGCAATCGTTCATCAAAATATTTGATGAGTTGGTGATCCTTACTACACAAGACTCTAGTTTATTTAGCATGCAAGAGTATTTTATAGACAAGTATTCTGATGTATGTTCTATTGTTCCTACATGTTGATTGACCTATCTTCGAATATTTTAGATATATCTTGGTCTAGAATGTAATTACATACTGTATCTTACTTGTGTACCACATCTGAGTTATCTGATAAACCGCCCCATCGCCATTGACGGCCCTACTCACGGTTTGAGCTAAAGGTATCCATGAAAGCCTGTGTCACTCAGGAAATCATGCCACTATCCCTAACGCCGACATAAACAACCGAACTCAGCCTCATTATACTACTCTAACAAACATGGTGATCTATAAGTTATTTCACCTAATATGGCAGACTGTAATACTTTTTCATATCCTAAATTAAGGCCTATTAAACTAAACAGGTTAGGACTAGACCATGGTTAGGAATTGTCTATAACCATTCATCTAGTTTAAAAGAGCAAGTAGATATGCAGTTGTAATGTTCAATTAAGCAGGTGACCTTTCCGGAAAAATGACAATAACTTCAACATGCAAAACATATATAACCTATCATCATAATTTAATATTCAAATAAATATTTAGACAAACACAATACAGAATATACACAGAGGATCTAGGGAACCACCACCATAAAGTATTCACCCTTTATCAGGTCCGCCGACGGAGCGACTACTTGTATATCCTGTATTGCTTGACCTGACTCTGCTTGATAGAACCTTCGGAGCAACACTTACTTAGCCTAGTACCAATTGCTTTACCTTACATCATGGGCTTAAGCAAAGCCCTGTTGACTAGCTCTTGGCTCACCTAATGCCTTCTTAGGATCTCCTAACGAAATCTCGGGTATTCTATGAATACCAAAGACGAACCCTATCTTGTCAAATTCTAAGATTTTGAGATAAACACTCAGAAAGCAAAGAAAATGAGACACTCTCGTATGCTAAACCACTCGTGTGATGCATTGAGATCACTAAATGACTTGTATCGAGTGTAGAAATGTACACTTGAAGTCACTAGATGACTCAGATCGAGTGAAGAGGGATGATTTCAACTGAGGAAGGCCTAGGGTATTTATAGTAGGGAAACTGGGTATTTTTCTTTGTGAAATTCAATGTGGGATTCTGCCTAGGAGCTTGGGACGCCCGTCCTGAGTCTGTTGACCGGGTTAGGACGCCCGTCCCAGTGCTTTGACCGGGTCAGGACGCCTGTCCTGGTCGTTTGACTGGGTCAGGATGCCCGTCCTGATCTTGGGACGCCCGTCCTGAACTGAAAAGTTCCGAAAATCACATTTTTGCCTCAATATTTGCTATTTTCTTGCACATTTCACCTGAAACTTCCAAAATCACAAATCCTACAAAATTTTGTTAATATCAATCAATTAAGAACGATTTATCTCCAATTTTGCCCTAATTTGTGCCTAAAAATATGTTAAAAAAGTGATATGATTTATGCACATCACGGGTCGTTATGGAGGTTCATGTTCCACGACTGAAAAAGTTGAAGCCATTGCTTTTATACCTGCCATATGATATTCTGCTATAATGGGATTTCAATAGTAAACTTTTTGAATGATTGTTAATCACTAATACAAAAAGTCTTGGGTGGGGATTCTAACCTCTCAGACATTGGGCATTTTTTGACTTAATTATGGTTTTGTTACTGCTTTTCTCTCATTATACGTTTAATTTCATTAGGCGAAATCTTATTAAGCTAACTCATGTTTTAGTTGCTCAAGGCTTTCCAAGATATGGTTTATGTGAATGGCTTGCAGGCATTCCTTTTGATATTCTTTCAGCTATTTTTGTTGATTCTTTCTTTATGTTAAATACATATCTTCTTTTTTGTATGAAAAAAAAATCTTCAAATTGGTAAACAATTAAGCGCAATTAGTCACTAAAAATATCGAAATATTTTAGTGTTATCAAATACCCCACATTTAGACTTTTCCTTGTCCTCAAACAATAACTAGCATGGACATTTAATAGAAAGAACAAAAACTAAAATATTTCGGAAAACATTTAAATCGAGAGTAACAAAAATTTATTTTCTCAACCATCTCGAACTTGTCAATTTATTCCTCGAGACTTTTCTCCTCAACTCCTCGAAAATCAAAATTCATCCCCTAGTGCCTCATTGAACGTTTTCACACAATTCTGAAAGATATAACTCAAAATTTCTAAATTCATTCAACACTTGCGAAAATCATAAAATTTTCCTAAATGTGTGTGTGACTTCGTCACTCCACTTGACATCATAACTTTGTCAAATCTTTCATGCCATTGTTTAGGGGCTTTATTCAAACCATATAAAGATTTTACTAATTTATGCACCTACTTCTCTTGTCCAGGAACAACAAATCCCTCAGGTTGTTCCATATAAATTTCTTCTTCTAAAATTCCATTTAGAAAAGTTGTCTTTACATAAATGTGATGTTTCTCAAGGTTATAAATAGATGATATAGCTATTATTAATATAATACACATCAAAATAATCAATTCCTCCTTTTTGCTTATAACCTTTAGCTTCTAACCTTGCTTTATATTTATCTATTGTTCCATCTACTTTCATCTTTTTCTTGAAGATCCACTTACAACCTAATGGTTTAAAATTAGAAGGTAAGTCCACAACTTCTCATGTATTATCATGTAAGATAGACTCTATCTCAATATTTATAGCCTCTTTCCAATAAGGTGCTTCAAGATACTCATAGCTTCCTTAAATGTTTGAGACTCATCAACAATCATATAAGTAAGAAAATTAGAACCAAAAGATTTAGACATTCGAGTTCTTTTATTACATCTAGGTTTTTCAATTTGAATGGAACCTTTGGTTATTTCTTCATAATTTCTTTTCATTGAGTTATCTTCTTTTTCAAATTTTTGAGGAAATATATGTTAAAAAATTGTGCATCTCTTAATTCTATAATTGTATTTTCATGCACATCTGCTATATTTGATTTAAACACTAAAAATCTATTTGCACTACTATTGTGTGCATAACCAATGAAAATACAAACTCTAATTTTTTGTCCTATTTTTACCTTTTAGGTATAGGAACCTACTTTAGCAAGACAAACCCACACTGTTAAATGTTTAAATGTTGGTCTATGACCTTTCCATAATTCATAGGGAGTCTTATCCATTTTTAGATGGAATCCGATTAAGTATATAATTTGCAGAAAGAATTGCTTTTCCCCACAAATTCAGAGATAAACCAGAACTAATCAACATTGTATTCATCATATCTTTTAAAGTATGATTTTTCCTTTTTGCTACACCATTTTTTTGAGGTGTATAAGGAGCGGTTGTTTGATGAATTATTCCACTTTGAGAACATATGTCTTTAAAAGGTGATTCATATTCACCTCCTCTATCACTTCTCAAAGTTTTGATTTTCTCACTAAGTTGAGTTTCTACCTCATTCTTATAGTGTAAAAAGACATTTATAGCTTCATCTTTATTTCTATAAGGTTGACGTAGCAATATCTTGTGCAATTACCAATAAAAGTAATAAAATATTTCTTTCAACCTCTTGTCTCTGTAGACTTTAAATATCACACATGTATGTAACAATTATAGAGGTGTGATACATCTTTCAACTAGAGAGAAAGATGTTCTAGTATGTTTTGTTTCTAGACAAATAGGACATTTATGATTTTTATGAACTTCACATATTGGCAACAATTCCATATTCATTAATCTTTTCATTGTTCCAAAATTAACATGTCCTAATCTACCATGCCAAACATCAGATGACTGAAGCAAATAAATAACATATTTATTTTTATTAGGAATATAAGGTACAATAGCCATAGTATTTAACTTGAACAAACCATTGCTCAAGTATCCCTCTCCAATGTACAAGCCATTTTTAATAAGTACAAATTTATCACTCTCAAAGACTAATTTAAAACATTTGTTGCTTAACAAAGAACAAGAAACTAAATTTTTACAAACATTTGGAGCATGTAGTACATCCTTGAGAGTTAGTCTTTCCTGATGTCAATTTCAAGACTACATTCCCATGACTTTCCACTTTTGCAATAGATGAACCTCTTTATTAAGCTTTTCATATGTGGAGAACATGTTACGATCTACATAGATATGACGTGTTGCTCATGTTTCAATCCACCATTCATTGGAATTACTTCCAATCATGTTGACATCTGAAATGACTGCTGACAAATTCATTTCATTCATACCATCAGACATCCTATCAATCACTATCATGTTTACTTGCTTCTTTTGGTTAATAACCTTTTTCTTACGACAGTCTTTTGCTTGATGTCCCATTTTATCACAATTAAAGCATTTACCTTTGAACTTCTTTGAACTTTTTTGTTTGTAATCACCCAAATATTTTCTTTTCTAATTAGGATGATTACCTAGTTCAACTACATTTGCTTTAACTTGTAAAGCTCGAGACGAACCTTTGTTTTCTAAATCGTACTATGAGGTCTTCAAGACGGTTGTCTTCTTCTATTCTCATTCGTACAATGAGGTCTTCAAGACTCATTTCCTTTTTCTTGTGCTTGAGATAACTTTTGAATTCTTTCCAAGATGGTGGTAGTTTTTCAATTATTGCGGCCACTTGGAAAGATTCACTAAGAGACATTGCTTCTTCTTGAATTTCATGCAATATAATTTGCAATTCTTGAATTTGACGAAAAACCTTTTTATCATCAACCATTTTATAGTCTAAAAAGTTTTCAATTATAAATTTCTTTGTTCGAGCATCTTCTGCTTTGTATTTTTTGTCAAGAGATTACCATAGTTGCTTTGCTGTTTCTTTTTTACTATACACATAGTAAAATGTATCATTCAAGTCATTGAGGATATAATTCTTACACAAAAAATCAGAATTAGTCCATGCCTCTTTTGCAGTTTTAGCTTGGGCAACATTTTGATCTTCCACTACTGGAGGATCTTCACGAAGGAATCTAACCAAGTTCACTGTTGTTAAATAGAACAACATCTTCTGTTGCCAAATTTTGAAATTATTTCCACTCAACTTTTCTGGCTTTTCTCCATGTATTATTGAAGAGGATAAGGCAATATTGTCTCTTTGCACTAGATCCAACATTTAATCCAACAATATTTGTATTTAGAGCAGATATGATTTTTTCTTTTTAAACAATCTATAAAATTGACAAGTATAAGTGTTTTATAAACTTTATGTAATATATAAAATTCAAATTCAAATTCTAGATATCTATAAATAAATCTGTCTTAAAATTATTAGATGTTTTATATAAATAAAATTGTCTTAAAATATATAAAATATTTAATAAACATTTTTTTAAGTAAAAAACTATTTAAAAAATTTAATATTAATTTTTTAAGATAAAAAAGAGCTTGAGAATGTTTTGTCCTGTCAATTCTATAGGTTTTATTAGCAACCTTTCAAAATCAAACATTTTCAACGTCAGAACTGGTATAGTAAACTCACAAATATTTTCCAAATTCCCACCTTCAAAAATTATATTTTTTAATACTCCAAGTTTCATCACCCATATATAATCCATGAAAACCTGCTTACTTGGAGCTAAATTAAATTAAAAAAACCATTTGCCACAAATAACTAATACTATGCAACGTCCACGATTGATGAATATTTATACACTGCAACGCCAACGCCAACGCCAACGCCAACGCCAGCAAATCATACTTCCTTATTCTTCTTCTTCACCGCCCCCATGTGATGTATTCATTAATCACAGAGGCTATTGGATGAAACAAAAATTTTAAAGGTAGAAACTGAATTGTTTGAAATTAATTTTAAAGGTAGAAGAAAAAGAAAAGAATGTAATATATATAGCTACTGGATGAATTTGAAAACAAAATTTTACAAACTAATTTAGACATCAATGTTTGAAAACAAATTGAAATGAGAGAGCATCATGCTTTTCGGTTGAGTTGAAAAATGAGGTTTTAGAAGTGGTTTTAAAAATTTTGGAAATGAATTGATAAAAGGTACTAGATAAAAGAATTGAAAATTCAATTGAAAATTGATTTCATGATTGAAAGATGTTTTAGAAATGCAAGCAAAATTACAAAAACTAAGTTCTCTTGGAAAAACACTTCTATAGTCATGACATTGATGGCCTCCTCTTCATATAAACAGTACTTTAACCACTTTTAAATCTCTTAAAACTTGCAAAAATTCATTCTAAATAGATACAAAATTGTAGCAAGCAGTTCCATGCAAACATAATGCAAAAAGAATGAAACAAAACTGATGCTTATAACAAAAGATATGAACTAAACTTAATGTCATGCTCAATGACTAGAACTAATCCTAATCAAGCATACAATAAAATGTAAAACTATTGAATGTAAGATGGCATTAAATATACTCAAAACATGAATTAGATCCTAAAAAAATGCAAACCTAAATCATGCCAAAAGATGCAGCAACTTATATAGACAAATCATGGCAATATGCATCAAAATGACACTAAAGAGTCATTTGCATTAAACATATAAAAATTAAACTAAATTACATAATTAAGGCAAAACAAAAAGTATTGAAAGTTAATAATACTTAAATATGCTCAAAAGAAGATAAAAGGAATCAAAAACTAACAACTAAAGTTGATAACACTAAAATATTCTGATATTTTAGTGACTAATTATGCCTAATTGAATACCAATTTGATGATTATTAATAACTTTTGACTTGAATTGACCATTTTTATGATTTAAGTGATTTTAGGAAGTTTTTGAGTTAAATTCGTGAGAAATTACAAGTTTAAGGACTCGATTGCAAAATCTGGAGATATTTTACATGTCGTGCTTTGACGCCCGTCAAGCAAGATCTGTTGACCGCCATCAAGCACTATTCATCAAATTTTTTATTTGTGAATTCCTATTTTGCCCCCATGTAATTCACCTATAAATAGTTGAAAATTTCCAAAGAGAAAAGGAGGAATTGCTAAGGCCAGTGAAACTCTATCACTTTTGATTTTCAACATTGTATTTGTACTTTCAATTGCTTTCATACTCTCTTTTCTTCTTGGAATCTTTTCTAAACCAAGAAGGAGTCCTTGAGGAATGGTTGTTGTTGTGTGTGAGTGATTATCATTTTGCTTTGAGTGTAAGAATTGTCTAAACCAAGAAGTTCTTGGATTCACATTCTTGGAGTGATATTGATCATTAATATCACTAATCCTCCAAGTTGTTGATCTAGCTAGTTGCTTCAACCATAAGGAATTTTTCTACATTTACGACTACATCTACAAAGTTCATGGAGATTCCAGAGTTGTTGCTTTTATTGTACATCTTCTACCACTTTTATTTTCATTAATCTTGTATTGATGATTTAGAGAACAATTCCCATTTTAGGATCTCTACCTTCTACATTTCTTATAGGATTGCATATGAGAATAATAGTATGATTCATCTATTTGATTATTCATGTGTGATCTATGTTATTGTTTCTTAGTTACTTGCATCATGTCTTGTTAGATTGCATCTTATGAATGTGAGTTTCATGGAGATATAGTATAGACTACCATATACCTTTGTACATAGCTATATGGTAGGATTTGAGGTAGACATGTGAGAGCCAACCATAGTTAATCATGTTGATCCTTGGATCTAGCAAATGAGTTCTCAAGTGAATAGAATCCATTACTTAGAACCTCTCATGTTCATGTGTGCTTAATGAAGATCCTATTCATCTTTTACTTGTTTTTATTGCTTTCTTAGATTAGATCTAGATAGTTTTCAACATCTTCTATCATTTGCTTGGAGCTTATGTCTTCAAATTTCATAGTTTATCAATTATTGAATTCAACCTTACTTCCTTTGGATATAATGATAATAAACGTAAAATCTAAACTCACTCAACAATTGATACCCTACTCAACTCTTTGATACTTCTATATTGACAACCTATCCTTTCAAATCAATTTAATCAAAATGTTAATGATTAACTAAAGAGTTAAAACACGTCATAAAAGTGATTAACCAAAGTCATTGACGTGAGCTATACGTACTCTTATAACTCTCTCTTTACGCTTCAATTAAGATATCATTTTATGATTAAATGGATTAAGAGAATTGATTGTCACTTTAAAAGTATCAAAGAGTAAGACAGAGTACCCATCGTTGAGTAAATATTATATTTTATATTTATTTATCGTTATATCCTAAGGAAGTAAGATTGAATTCAAACAATTGATAAACTATGAACATTCCAGGCATAAGCTCCAAGCACAAGACAAGAGAGGTTGATAACTATCTAGATCTAATCTATGAAAGCAATAAAAATAAGTAAAGGAAGGTTAGGATCTTAATTAAGCACACAGGAATATGAGAGGTTCTACATAATGGATTCTCATCACTTGAGAACTCATATGCTTAGATCCAATGGTCAACATGATTAAGTATGGTTAGCTCTCACATGTCTACCTCAAACCCTACCATATAGCTATGCATATAGGTATATGGATAGCCTATACTACATCTCCATGAAACTCACATCCATAATATGTAATCTCACAAGACATAATGCAAGAAACAAGGAAAACATAGCATATATCACACATGAACAATCAAATAGATGACATATTATTTATTCCCATATCAACTCATAAAAAAACCATTTGCCACAAATAACTAATACTATGCAACGTCCCCAATTGATGAATATTTATACACTGCAACGCCAACGCCAGCAAATCATACTTCCTTCTTCTTCTACTTCACCGCCCCCATGTGATGTATTCATTAATCACAGAGGCTACTGGATGAAACAAAAATTTTAAAGGTAGAAACTGAATTGTTTGAAATTAATTTTAAAGGTAGAAGAAAAAGAAAAGAATGTAATATATATAGCTACTGGATGAATTTGAAAACAAAATTTTACAAACTAATTTAGGCATCAATGTTTGAAAACAAATTGAAATGAGAGAGCATCATGCTTTTCGGTTGAGTTGAAAAATGAGGTTTTCGAAGTGGTTTTAAAATTTTTGGAAATGAATTGATATAAAGTACTAGATAAAAGAATTGAAAATTCAATTGAAAATTGATTTCATGATTGAAAGATGTTTTAGAAATGCAAGCAAAATTACAAAAACTAAGTTCTCTTGGAAAAACACTTCTATAGTCATGACATTGATGGCCTCCTCTTTGGTAGCATATAAACAGTACTTTAACCACTTTTAAATCTCTTAAAACCTGCAACAATTCATGCTAAATAGATACAAAATTGTAGCAAGCAATTCCATGCAAGCATAATGCAAAAAGAATGATACAAAACTGATGCTTATAACAAAAGATATGAACTAAACTTAATGTCATGCTCAATGACTAGAACTAATCCTAATCAAGCATACAATAAAATGTAAAACTACTGAATGTAAGATGACATTAAAAATACTCAAAACATTAATTAGATCCTAAAAAATGCAAACCTAAATCATGGCAAAAGATGCAGCAACTTATATAGACAAAGCATGGCAAAAGATGCAGCAACTTATATAGACAAAGCATGGCAATATGCATCAAAATGACACTAAAGAGTCATTTGCATTAAACATATAAAAATTAAACTAAATTACATAATTAAGGCAAAACAAAAAGTATTGAAAGTTAATAATACTTAAATATGCTCAAAAGAAGATAAAAGGAATCAAAAACTAACAACTAAAGTTGATAATATTAAAATATTCTGAAATTTTAGTGACTAATTATGCCTAATTGAATACCAATTTCATGATTATTAATCACTTTTGACTGACCTTTTTTTTATCTAAGTGATTTTAGGAAGTTTTTGATGTACATTCGCGAGAAATTACAAGTTTAAGGACTCAATTGCAAAATCTGGAAATATTTTGTATGTCGCGCCTTGACGCCCATCAAGCAAGATCGGTTGACGACCATCAAGCACTATTCATCAGATTTTTTATTTGTGAATTTCTATTTTACCCCCGTGTAATTCACCTATAAATAGTTGAAAATTTCCAAAGAGAAAAGGAGGAATTGTTAAGGCTAGTGAAACTCTATCACTTTTGATTTTCAACATTGTATTTGTAATTTCAGTTGCTTTCATACTCTCTCTTTTCTTCTTGGAATGGTTGTTGTTGTTGTGTGAGTGATTATCATTTTGCTTTGAGTGTAAGAATTGTCTAAACCATGAAGTTCTTGGATTCACATTCTTGGAGTGATATTGATCATTAATATCACTAATCCTCCAAGTTATTGATATAGCTAGTTGCTTCAACCATAAGGAATTTTTCTACATTTACGACTACATCTACAAAGTTCATGGAGATTCTAGAGTTGTTGCTTTTATTGTACATCTTCTACCACTTTTATTTTCATTAATCTTGTATTGATGATTTATAGAACAATTCCCATTTTAGGATCTGTATCTTCTACATTTCTTATAGGATTGCATATTAGAATAATAGTATGATTCATCTATTTGATTATTCATGTGTGATCTATGCTATTGTTTCTTAGTTACTTGCATCATTTCTTGTGAGATTGCATCTTATGAATGTGAGTTTCATGGAGATATAGTATAGGCTACCATATACCTTTGTACATAGCTATATGGTAGGATTTGAGGTAGACATGTGAGAGCCAACCTTAGTTAATCATGTTGATCCTTGGATCTAGCATATGAGTTCTCAAGTGATGAGAATCCATTGCTTAGAACCTCTCATGTTCATGTGTGCTTAATGAAGATCCTATTCATCTTTTACTTGTTTTTATTGCTTTCTTAGTTTAGATCTAGATAGTTTTTAACCTCTTCTATCATTTGCTTGGAGCTTATGTCTTCAAATTTCATAGTTTATCAATTATTGAATTCAACCTACTTCCTTTGGATATAATGTTAATAAACCTACAATCTAAACTCACTCAACAATTGGTACTCTACTCAACTCTTTGATACTTCTATAGTGACAACCCATCCTTTTAAATCAATTTAATTAAAATGTTAATGTTTAATTAAAGAGTTAAATCACGTCATAAAAGTGATTAACAAAAGTCATTGACGTGAGCTATACGTACTCGTATAACTCTCTCTTTACTCTTCAATTAAGATATCATTTTATGATTAAATGGATTAAGAGAATTGATTGTCACTTTAAAAGTATCAAAGAGTAAGACAGAGTACCCATCGTTGAGTAAGTATTATATTTTATATTTATTTATCGTTATATCCTAAGGAAGTAAGGTTGAATTCAAACAATTGATAAACTATGAACATTCCAGGCATAAGCTCCAAGCACAAGACAAGAAAGGTTGATAACTATCTAGATCTAATCTATGAAAGCAATAAAAACAAGTAAAGGAAGGATAGGATCTTAATTAAGCACACATGAATATGAGAGGTTCTACACAATGGATTCTCATCACTTGAGAACTCATATGCTTAGATCCAATGGTCAACATGATTAACTATGGTTGGCTCTCACATGTCTACCTCAAACCCTACCATATAGCTATGCATATAGGTATATGGATAGACTATACTACATCTCCATAAAACTCACATCCATAATATGTAATCTCACAAGACATAATGCAAGAAACAAGAAAAACATAGCATAGATCACACATGAACAATCAAATAGATGACATATTATTATTCCCATATCAGCTCATAAGGAAATATAGAAGATAGAGATCCTATATTTTTTAATTGTGCTAAAATCATTCATTCAAGATACATGAAAAAGAAAAGAGGAAGAAGATGTAGAACAATTAAGTAAGGACTTCTTCAATCTCCAAGATGTTGTAGACGTATTCGTAAACCTTCAACAATCAACAAATCTTCTCAAGAACATCTATATAGAAAAGCTCCTTATGGTTCGGGTAACTTTGCTATATCAACAACTTTGAGGATAAGTGATATTATAATCCAAGAATGTGAATGCAAGAACTTCTTGGTTTAGATAATCCTTACACTCACAACACTCGAAACAATATGATAATCACTCACATACAACAACAACAATCCCTCAAGAACTCCTTCTTGGTTTAGACAAGACTTCAAGAAGAAAAGAGAGTGTATGAAAGCACAAAAAAAATGTTGAAGATCAAAAGTGAAAGATTTTCACTATCCTTTAACAATTCATCTATTTTTGTCTAGGAATTTCCACTATTTATAGATGAATTACATGGGGCAAAATAGGAATTTACAAATAAAAAATCTGATGAATAGTGCTTGATGACCGTCAACTGATCTCGCTTGACGGCCTTCAAGAACAAGGTCTTGACGGGTGTCAAGGTACAACATGTAAAATATCTTTAAATTTTGCAATTAAGTCCCTAAATTTGTAATTTCTCGCAAATTTGCCTCAAAACTTTCTAAAATCACTTAATTTATAAAATTGGTCAAATAAAGTCCAAAGTAATTAATAACGTTCAAATTGGCAATCAATTATGCACAATTAGTCAATAAAACATGATAATATTTTAGCATGCAAAACTATCAAGAAAAACAATGAGCAAAAACTAGCAAACTATTGCAATGAACTGGTTTCTAAAAGTACTTAGACAGTGCAATTATTAAAATTACTTAAATTATCAAAAAATATAATCAATCAAGAAAAAAAATCAAGAAAAAAAAAATATCAAAAGCAAAAGAAAGCATGACAAGCAACTATTTAAGTCAAGTTATATGAAAAACAAGAACAAAGAAGTTCAAACATGACAGTATTTTTAAAACTTTTGTAGAAAATTCATTTTAAAACCTATATTAATAAAACTAACATTATCTAAATCCTAAGATCAAGAAGAATAAACAAAAATTACAGTTTAGTACGATCATAAAAAAATACAAAACTAAACAAGAAGAAACTAGTCACCCATGTAACATTAATCCAGCAAAGTGAACTAGTGTAAAAATACCTAATATAGATATACTAAATGCTTTGAATCCTAATAATGAAATGCAAAAGGTAAGTAAACGAGTATCCTAAGCAATGAACTAAATATCAAAACCCTAGTGTATGATCATTTAAAAGAACAAAAACTGTTCAAAAACTCATGGATCAAAGAACATGTAATTGAAGAAAACCTAAGGCACAATTTCTAAGGAAATCAAAATTCTATAAGCAATAAACACAAATATTTAACCTAAAAACTAAAAGACATGCAAATGTATAAGAAAGAAGACTCAAAAGAAGTCCTATACTAAACAAAACTAAGTAAAGGAAACAAGAAGACATTCAAGTACTTAAGAGATCTATTCGTAGAATATATGTAAAACTATTCAAGTAGAACTAATATATATACTAAAACATCAAAGTAAATCAAACATATATCAAAGAAAAATCAATCAAATCAAAGAAAACCTAAATCAATAAAAACTAAGTTCTTACGACATGCAAAAACATGTAAAACTAATCATAAGAAATAACTAGTAAATCATGGCATCATATACTATAAACTCAACTAGGTCAAATAGGCCATGTAAAACATGCTATTAAAAAACAAAATAAACCTAAGAACATAATATCTAAACAAGTAAGGATTGAACATATTGCATGCTAAGAAATGTATAGTATATAGTTATATATGTGTATATAGGTAAAACTATCATTTAAAAACCTAAGACATATCATCTAATGATGAAACAAAACATGCTAAAAGGATTAAATATAAACAAGAAGAGTTGATTAAACTCAAACTAAACATTTACGACTCACATAGGCATGAATTGACATTCAAAAGTTAAACCAAACTAATACATGGAAGATAAGCAAACTAATCAATGGAAACTCAAAACTAAGTAACCTAAAACATTGAACAAGATATCCTAAACCTAAAACACATTAAAACTAATCAAACTAAGGATTAAAGGACATGTAAACTAACCTAACTAATCATTAAAATCTGCATTAAATGAGATTGAAAATGACTTAAAAATATCTTTAAACTAAACTAAGGCATAAACTAACTAAACCAAACCTAAACTATACCTAAAATATACCAAAAGAACACACATAAAACCTAAAAAATGAAAAACCTAAAATCACTAAAAATCCTAGGCCGAGAGCTCAAAGGAACACAGAACATGCTTGCTGGAATTTGATAAATGAAACTAAACATGCTAAACAAATCAAACTAGGTAAACCGTGGCATACAAAACAAACTAGAAACAAGAAAAGCAAGATACAATCAATAGATCTAAACAACTAAACCTAATTAGATTCAATTAAACTAAGTTAGATCAAATATTAGATGAAAACTAAACCTAAAATCATGCTAGAATTAAAGTTGATTAAAGAGTTCAAGTACTAGATTAGACTAGGCACTAGTTACTAGTTAGAAAAGATTAGGTTAAAGCTATTAAAATCTAAACCATACATCCTAAACTAAGTTAGTATTCTACATCTAAACTAAGCTAAACTAACCAAAACTTAAGAACCTAAACTAAGTAAGATAAAAAAAAGAACTAAAAACAAGATAAACTAAAGGTTAATCTAATCTAAACCAAAAATATCAAGATCTTGACAAGCGTCAAGGCGCGACGTGTAAAATATATCTTCAGACTTAGGAATTAAGTCCCTAAACTTGTAATTTCTTGCGAATTTATCCCAAAAACTTCTTGAAACAACTTTAATCACAAAATTTGTCAAATCAAGCTAAAAGTGATCAATTAACATCAAATTGGTATTCAATTAGGCACAATTAATAACTAAAATATCAGAATATTTTAGTGTTATCGGCTGCCATTTTTGTAAATAAAAGAAAGAAAAATGGCAATAGCTACTGGAAATCAAAATGATTTGAAATCAAATTGAAAAGAAAGAAAAAGAAATAGGATTGAAACTGGAATTGAGAATGCACCAACATTCTTGGATGAGTGCTTTTGTTCTCTGGTATACACATGAGAACTAAAATTTATTTTCAGAAACTGAATTTTGAGATTAATTTAAAAGCAAAAGAAAGAGAAAATAAAGTATAATATAGCTACTGGATTAAATGTAAAACAAAACTTTACAAACTGAATTAGAAATGAATTGAAATTTAAGGTGATGCTGATTGTTAAATTATTTAGAATCCTGCTGGTTGATGTAATTAACCATAAAAAATTCACACGAAACGTTACATTTTAAAAAATATTGAAGAAATTTATGAAAAAATATTATATTTTTTAAAATATGAAACTTTAAAATTTATCAAAATAAATATTTTAAGACTAAATTTATCAAATTTATTGTGATTAAATTAACGCATAATATATAATATATATATATATATATTATTTATAATTTAAACCTTATCTTATTTATTAGACAGTTGTAGTGAGAGTTATTTCCCATAAAATTCCCATTTATCTCTTTATTCCAATAAAATAATAAAATGAAAATGACTATTAGATATGAATAAGTTATTAATATATATATATATATTTATTTCTTTGTTTGTTTTATTGTCTTCCAACACTACCCTTCTCTCTCTTACATGGTAAGACAAATGAGAGGTGGAGGAAATGGTGCCACGTAAAACTGAATTAGATGAAAATTGAGGTTTTAGAAGTGGTTTTAAAATTAGAGGAAATGAAATGATAAATAGGTACTAGACAAAAGAGTTAAGAATGCAATTTGGAAATTGATTTCATGATTGAAAATGTTTTAGAAATGCAAGCAGGTACTGGACAAAAGAGTTAAGAATGCAATTTGGAAATTGATTTCATGATTGAAAATGTTTTAGAAATGCAAGCAAAATTATAAATACTTAGTTCTTTAATATGCACAAATTATATCACATTTTTAGCATGTTTTTAGACACAAATTAAAGCATTATTGGAACGGAATTGATCATAATTGATTAAAATTTACATCCTTTTGCATAATTTGTGATTTTGAAAGTTTTATGAGTAAATTGCATGAAAACAGCAAATGTCAGGGCAAAAGTACAATTTTTAGAAGTTCTGAGCTCGGGACAAGCGTCCCAGAAGCCAGAACGGCCGCCCTGACCAAGTCAAGGCTCGGGACGAGCGTCCCAACTTTAGGACGGGTGTCCCGAACCCTAGATGTGAATCTCACATCGGTTTTCCATGTAAAAATCCCTCCAATTCACTCTTATAAATACCCCAAGGGATGGAAGGTTAGAGATATCTCTCAGCACTCAACACAAGCCATGTAGCAACAAAGAGTGCCTCGTTTTCTCTATTTTCTAAGTGGTTATCTCAGATTATGGGAATTCGATTAGATAGTTTTCATCTTTGGTATTCATAGAATACCGAGATTTCGTTAGGAGATCATAAGAGAGCATTAAGTGGTGACTAAACTCAGGACATTGCTTAAACTCAGGACGTAAGGTAAAACAATCGCTACTAGGCCAAGGAAGAATTCTCCGAAGGTTCTGCCGATCAGAGTCGGGTTGAGCAACCTAAAGGATACAAGTTTGGCAACGCCGGCGGACCTCATAAAGTGGTGACTACTCTATGTACATGGTCCCCTACATCCTCTCTGTATATCTTTGAGTTGTGTTCGTCTAAATATCTATTTGGATACTAAATCATGATTGATATATTATACATGTTTTGCAAGTTGAGGTTCTCTTCATTTTTCCAAAAAGGTCACCTGCTAAATTAACATTATGCCTGATAATCTATTTGCTCTTTTAAACTAAATGAACGGTTACAGACAATTCCTAACCATGGTCTACATCATAAACCTGCTTAGTTTAACAGATCTTAAGCTAGGGTAGAATAACATCCTTAAGGTCTGCCAGATTAGGTAAAATAACATACAGATCACCATGTTTGTTAAAGTAACCTAATGAGGGTGAGTTTGGGCGCTATGCCGATATTAGGGTGAGTGGTATGCTTTCCTAAGTGACACAGACTTTCATGGATATTTTAACCCGAAACGTGAGAAGGGTCATCATTAAGGTAGGGTGAATACACTAGGTAACTCAGATATGGTACACAAACAGATACAGTTCATAATTGTAATCCAGACCAAGATATATCTAAAATATTCGAAGATAGGTCAACCAAGTTGCGGAAACAGTAATATACATAAGAATACATGTCTATGTGATAACTCTTACATGCTTGATAAGTGTTCGTTATGTGTTGTTGGGATACAAAATCAATCTTCAAGATATTGATAATCGATTGACTGATTTGTAAATAAGATGAATGTTAGGATTAAGTGATAGATGCTATTAAGCCGTTACCAGTTCCCTGGAAGTACGATATTAATCATTTAAAATTGTAGATACTTTCCAATAACTAGCTACATGATAGGTACTCTATCTTAGGTTCTAATTGATTAAGTGAACCAATAAATGCTAAAGTGACAGCTAGTCAGACTAAGTCTCTCATTATTCATAATCAATAGAAGTTAATAAATCCTATCTTTTAGCATACCAATCGGAACGCATGTCTCCTTGAATAACACTTTAGAGTCATGACATTGATGGCCTCTTCTTAGGTTGCATATAAACAGTATCTTAACCACTCTTAAAGCACTTTAAACCTGCAAAAAGTCGTGCTAAATAGATACAAAATTGCAGCAAGCAATTTAATGCAAAAAGAATGAAACAAAACTCATGCTTATAACATAAAATATGCAGTAAAACTATGCATCATGATCAATGATTCTAACTAATCCTAATGAAGCATACAAGAAAGGGTAAAACTACTCAATGTAAGATGTACCAAAAGAACACAAATAAAACCTAATAAATGAAGAACCTAAAATCTCAAAAAATTCCAGCCGAGAGGTACTGCAATTCAGGGGGAAAACAGAGCATAGATGCTGGAAATTGAAAAACACGTTAAGACATACAAAACAATTCAAACTAGGCAAACCATTGGCATACAAAACAAACTAATAACATGTAAATGAAGTTAGAAACAAGAATTTTACACAACTAAACCTAATTAGATTCAATTTAACCAAGTTAGGTCATGTATTAGATTTTAACTAAACCTAAAATTATATTAGAATTAAGGTTCATTAAAGAGTAAAACTACTAGATTAGACTAGGTACAAGTTACAAGTTAGAAAAGATTAGGTCAAGGCTATTAAAATTTAAACAAAACTAACCTAAACTAAGTTAGTATTCTACATCAAAAACTAAGCTAAACTAACCAAAACCTAAGAACCTAAGCTAAACTAAGGAAGATCTAAAACATCTAAAAACAAGATAAACTAAAGGTTAAACCTAAACTAAACCAAAAACTAAAGTCAAAAACTAATGAAAGCAAGGTAAAAGGGACCTAAACTTTTATTCATAGTTCATTCATTATCTTCAATTAAATTCAAACCATAACCAAATTAAAATTATCTAAAATCTTAAAATCCTAGATTCATTGTGAAATCTATTTGGCTTCCTAGTGACGGCACAAAACATCTGACGAGAGTTATACTCACTGCTCTTCAATTAAGGTAATGTTTTATGATTAACTGGACTAAGGAAATTAAGGTCACTTATTAAGAACAAGGAGTCGGGCAGAGTACTCATCGTTGAATGAGTTTAGATTTTACATTTATTATCGTTATTTTCCAAAGAAGTATGGTTGAATTCAATAATTGATAAACTATGAAATTAAAGACATAAGCTCAAAACAAATGATTTAAGAGGTTGAAAACTAACTAATTCTGATCTAAGAAAGAAATAATAGAAATTAGTAGATGAATAGGATCTTCATTAAGCACACATGAACATGAGAGGTTCTAAACAATAGATTCTCATCAATTGAGAACTCACATGCTAGATCCATGGAAAAACATGATTAACTATGGTTGAATCTCACATATTTACCTCAAACCCTACCATATACCTATGCACAAAGGTATATGTAGCCTATACTATATCTCCATAAAACTCACATCCTTAAGATGCAATCTCAAAAAAGATATGATGCAATAACTAAGAAATAGAAGTATAGATCACACATAAATAATCAAATAGATGGATGAAATTATTATTCTCTTATCCAATCCTATAAGAAAGGTAGAAGATAGAGATCCTAAAATGTGAATTGTGCTCTAAAATATCAATACAAAAATTAATAAAAATTAAAGAGGTAGAAGATGTACAACAAAAGCAAAACTCTCTTGAATCTCCAAGAACTTTGTAGATGTAATCAAAATCCTTCAACAATCACCAACTTCTCCCAAGATCTTGATGTAGAAAAATTCCTTGTGGTTGAGGCAACTTCTTATATCATAACCTTGGAGGATTAGTGATATTAATGATCAAAAGCACTCCATGTATATGAATCCAAGAGCTTCTTGGTTTAGATAACTCTTACACTCACAACGCTCAAAGAAAAATTTATAATCACTCATACACAACAACAACAAATCCTCAAGGAATCCTTCTTGGTTTAGACAAGACTCCAAGAGAAAATGAGAGAATTTAGAGTAATTGAAAGAACAAAAACAATGTTGAATAACAAAAGTGATAGAGTTTCACTAGCCTTAACAATTCCTCCTTTCTTCTCTGGGGAATTCTACCTATTTATAGGTGAATTACATGGAGGTGAAATAGGAATTTCACAAATAAACAATTTGATGAATAGTGCTTGACAGTCGTTTATAGATCTCGCTTGATGGGCGTCAAGGCATAACGTGTAAAATATCTTTAGATTTTGCAATTGAGTCCCTAAACTTGTAATTTCTCGCAAATTTGCCCCAAAACATCCTGAAATTACTTTAATCACAAAATTGGTCAAATCAAGTCAAAAGTGATCAATTAACATCAAATTGGTATTCAATTAGGCACAATTAGCCACTAAAGTTTTTGAATATTTTAGTGTTATCACCTACCCCAAGCATCAATCACTGTTTCATCTGTATCTTGAGTAAAACTACAGAGAGCTTTTCGATACTCCAGGATCATTGCTGCAGAGTAATACTCCTCAAGAAATGCTTTGCTGAACTCATCACAGGATGTGATAGAGTTGGCATGCAACTGTAACCAACATCTCTTAGCCCTATCCCTTAGTAAATAGGGAAAGATATTAAGGTTTGTTACATCAACTGAATTATCCCCCTTCAAACCCTCACAAAGGTTTGAAAACTTGGCTAGATGCTAGAGGGGGTTTTCAACAACAGTCCCTCAAAATTGGACCCTTGTTGTTATCAATTGCAAGATACTAGGTTTTAGGTTGAATTGTGGATTTCCAAGGACCCTGATAGAGTTGCACAACCTGATAGTTTGTGGTTGTATGTATGCTTCCAACGGGGGTCTCTCGGCAACCATCTTAGCTCTTCTTTTATTAATGGTACGGATTAAAAATTTGGGATCCTGAACTGGTGGTTCAAAGTCGACTTCTGAGTTCTGAGTCATGCAACTACAAAAAAATAGATAAGTCTATCTGAGCCAAAAATTGAAAGACTTTATCTAGATAGAAGAGGGTTTTTATTTACAAAGAAAAATACTTTTTGGGTTTTTGATTTTTAAAATTTTTGTGGGGTTTTGAATAATTTCCCTAATATGGTCTTAGAATTATTTTTTAAAATTTGATTAAGTTAAAAAATTTTAATTAAAGATAATTTCTAAAATTAATTATTCAAGTAAATCTTATATTTTAGAAAATGTTGATTAATTCAATCGAGATATTATTTTATAATTAATAAATTACTACCGTTACGTATTATAAATTTCTAGAATTTTGATAAGAAATTCTAAAATTTTATGAATGTTCCCCATTAACGGCACCAAAAATATGATGTGTTCTTTTGATAATGTGCTAAATACAGGATTTATAACGTATGTTGATTATGAATAATTAAGGACTTTATATTAGCACATAGGAAATGTTGTTACTTAACCAAAAAGAACCTAAGACAGAGTATCTATTGTGTAGCTAGTCTATTTTTAGCATCAACGATTTTACATTTGTAATTATTATCTGTCCCAAGAAAGTAGCAATGATTTAGTAGCATCTTTTACTTAGTTTCATAATTTATCTATCACGAACTAATCAATGGTTTTTCCTTGATTGAAGGAGTGACTTGATCACAATCATACTCAACAGATTAATAACATGCAAAGAGGACTTTGACAGTTAAGCATTCATAAAGAGTTTATAACTGCAGTTTAGACAATTTACTTGACCTAGTCTCGATCTAAGGAAATTATGATTGGTTATCTACTTGTTACCATATATGAGTTACCTAAGTTAATTATCTCGATATTGGTCAGCGGTGATAATCCTAATCATCTTTCAAGTTACTTAGTAAGCATCGTGTTACTACCTCACTTTAAGACTGACATAGAGAACTAACTCAGTATTATTAAGTTTTTAACATACATGGTGTCTGTCATTGTAATCATCCTAATCTAGTAGTATCTACAATTACCTTCCGGTCAATGCTTAAAGTATAACTATTGAATTAAATTCATTATGATTTGTTTCATAATCATAAATTTAACTTAAAAGTACAAACAGTTAATCAAAGCATAATGATAGTTTTAGCTTCATGATCTTCCAAGGAAATAAGTAAATCAAAACCTCAAATTGCAAACATATATAATTAAACATCTCGAGTTCCAGGATTCAAATATTTATTCAAATAAACTACATGAAACATTAAAGATAAAGTTTAGAGAATAATTGTCGTGAGGCTGTCACTACTTTATGTTATTTTCCTTGATGTGATCTCCTTTGCTTCCGGGAGTCGACCTTAATCTAGACGTTAGAACCTTCAGGGCACGTCTCTTCAATCTAGTAGCAATGCTTCACCTTCCGGTCAGGGCTCAAACACTACTATATGAACTAAGACAATGATAACCTAGAACTCTCAAGGATTTTTTATTGAAATCATAGTATTATATGAAAATTGGACTCAAACACTATGTTGCACGAGTTTCTGGAACCTGAGATAAATGCTTAAAACAAGGAGAATCGAGTCACTCTAAGCTACTAGATGCTCTGTATTGAGTGGAGAAGGGATATGTTGAAATGTCGAGGCCTGGGGTATTTATAGGAGCGATCTGGAACAAAAATTAAATAATTTTTCGATGTGGGACTTTGACCAGGCCTGGAGACGGCCCTTCTAGGGAGATGTTGCCCATCGCCAAAGGATGACAATTCTCCCTCAGAGGACGGTCGATCTTGTCTTTCTGGAAATTACCATTTTGCCCCATTATTTGTTGTTTTATACAATCAGCCCTTGAAACATCCAAAATCTAAAATTTAGCAATTAAATGTTAATTTAATGTAATTAATTCCAAATACTTCCCAAATTGACCTAATTCAAATCTAAATACATGCTAAACATATGATATAATTTAGTGTTATCACTCATCTAGGTCCACCTCTTTGGATCATTCTCCTATGGGTACTAGATGTGCTTCAAAGATTCTATTATAGCATGGAAGTTAAAAGGTATAACAAATGAAGAGTCCTTTTCCTACATAAGCATGTCGACGACCTCAAATGATTCAACTACAACCATATGAGATAGGTGAGCAAAAGCTACACACCTTTTGTCTTTAATATGGGCCCGCAACAGTTCCTTCTATGTCTGCTCATTTAACCATCCATCTAGCTATTCATACTTTTTCTTTATGTGAAGAACATCTCTTTATGTAACTTCATCTTTTTTAACCTCCTCCTTTAGTGCAACCTTCATCTCATCCTTATGCCACCAGAAAGTGCCAATCTCTATGTCCTTCACTTCTAGTTGACCCACCACGTCATCCTAAACCTTTTTCATTTCTTGAAGGTATGATTTTATTGACTTCTTCTCAACTTTAACCACGCATAGATCATCTATCAACTCTTGGTACCTGCCCCACATCTCAAGCCCTAACTCAAATGCTTGATATTACTAATAGCAATAACATTGTAGCAGATCAGCGTCCCGAAAGTTACTGTAAATTGCCTTATTTATTGGAGGTATCACGTAATTTATGGACTCCTCCACCTTATGAGTTGTTACATCTTTGATCACCCAAAGATCAGTCGCGGAATAAATATTTCTTCAATTTCAACTGCTTTGCCGTTGTGAACCAACATTCTAAAAATCCATCCAAATCTTCATTGTGGCACTAGGATCTCTGAAGAAGCTTTAGAATGTACGTTTGACGTAACTTCACCAACCTACATCGGTTCTACGTAATTCATTGTTAATCCATTATTATAATTTGAAAAAAATATATTCAAAATTTACAAATATACGATATCAAACGATCGTTGTTCCTGCTCACGCTTCTGCACAAAAGCTCCCCTTAACATTTGAGCGATCATATTCATTCTTGCCATAAAAAATCACAATATCAACATATATTACATGACTACCTCCTTAAATTTCTAAAGGATGCAAAAACCTCATTCATTCAAACACACAAATTTGTATCTTTATTTTTATTAAATATATTTAATGATGAAATAATTGTAATTAAGATTATAATTGAACCATGTTTCGATATTTTTAGCCTTGATCTGTGAGTCATTCTCATATTGTTAGACTTCATTTTATTATTCTTTAAAATTTATTTTATTAAACCATTGACTTGATATAAAGGGAAAACGTGTTGGGAATGCTACATAAAGTTGAAAATAAGAGTTTGGATGTAAAATTTTTATGCATTTTTTTTGTTTGAGAATAAATCTCTGAAGCCATCAACGAAACTGAAAAAAAAAGACATGAAAGAAAAAAGTTGTAACAGGATAGAATGAAATAAAAAGATATTTACAAACAAAATAATAATAATAATAATAGTAATTGCAAACTTGAAAGTACAACCATGAGAAACCAAATGCAAAAAAATGAAGTCTTTACCATGACATTGGAGAATTGGATTTTATAGTTCAATATTTTTCTCTTCCCTTTTCTTCTATGTATGCTTTATAAGATAGTTTCATTTAAATATTGTATTTATCGATAAAAATTATCTATGAAATAGAATCTTATTACTAACTATGGTATTATTTTTAATATTGTCATAAATTCTAAATACACATATCTTTAATAAATTTTATTACCAACTATTAGTTGTTTAAACAAAATAATAGATTTCAAATTGCTTTGTTAATATATATATATATATATTATAATCAAATTAAAGAAATATTTTAATATATTTGTTATTATTATTTGATGAAGATCACACGATGAATATATACAAAACTTATGAATATATTAATTATTTTATTTTTTGTCCGTTATTTACTATGCAACTATTTTTCTTGTTTTCTTTATTTTTACTTTTTTATTTTTGTTTACTTCTAACTATTAAACCCAAAAAGTGAAAACCCAATTTTACCCATAGCATTAGTAAACTTCTCCTTCTATTTCAAAATTTAATGCCTTTTTAGATTTCTCCAACTCAAAGTGTATCTAAGCAACATAGCAAACCAACAATTGTAGTTTCTTCTTTCGTCCGCTCATTTAACCCTCCATTTGATCATTCATACTTTTGCTTCACGTCATGGACATTTTCGCTGCTTCATGCTTCTTAATTGGATGAACTCCCTCTAATGTACATTTAACTTCATTAGTAGCAAGATCCTTTGGGAGACCCCCCATCCTCTCGAATTGGATACTAGATGTCCTTCGAAGATTAATTCTATCATAACATGAAAGTTAGAAGGTAAAACAAATGACTTTTCCTACATAAATATCTTCATGTCCTCAAATGATTTGACTACAATCATAAGAGATATGTGAGCAAATGGGAAGTTGCACCTTTAGTCTTTGGAAAAGAGCCTATTATAGTTTCTTCTTTGTCCGCTTATTTAATCCTCCATTTGGTCATTAATACTTTTGCTTTACGTCAAGGACATTTTCACTGCTTCATGCTTTTTAACCTCTACCTAAAAGGTAACCATCATATTATCTATTTGCAATCAGAAAGTGTCAATCTTAATGTTCTTCATTAGAAGTTGACCCACAATGTCATCCCAAACCATTGTCATTTATTGAAGGTATGATTTTATTGACTTCTTCTTAACTTCATTTACGCCAAAATCGTCTATTAACTCGAGGTACTTGTCCCAGCTCTCAATCCCATAGCCAATTGTTTGATATTATTGATAGCAAAAATATTACAAACCACCAAAATAACCCCATCTCCAACAGTCGAAAGGTGGGAATCCTTGTAATATTCTAAATCACTCCTGAACATGACAACAAAAAGAATTAAAACATTTACAGCCCCTACTTTGATAAGTAGTTGCGCGTCAGCTACAAAGTAACAACTCAACAGAATACATAATAAAGATATAGTAGATCAGCCACCTTAAAATGCTCTATCTGTTGGAGGAATCACATAATCTATGAACTCGACCTGTTGACTTACATGTTCGATCACCTGAAGATTCAATTGCAAAACTATTTTTTCTTAACATTTCAATTTCATCGAATGGGGAACTTCGTATGAATGTTGACATTTTGAACCATCATTTTGAACGTACATCGAGATTCTCATTAGACACTATGATATCTAGAGTACCTTCAAAAAGTACCTTTGATGTAAATTAACCAAAACACGTGGACCCTATATAAACCATTGATAATCCATTATTATAATTTGAGTTAGTATTTTCAAGATTACAAATATACGTTATCAAATGATTCTTGTTCTAGCTCAAGCTTTAATTTGCTCTGAAGTCCTTAATATTTGAGTGATCATATTCATTCTTGCCATAAACAAAATCACAAAATCAACATGCATTACACGAATAGAAAATTTATGTATACTACAAAATCAATACATATCTACCATATGTCGAACTTGCATCCATACGCCAACCCTGTGCTTTGCATTTGTGCCTCCAATCAATCCTCCCCTACTACAATTTCTATCTTTTTATGTGTAAACATGATCGCATCTCCACCATCCTTATAACTAGTCCTAGGAAATTCATTATTTACCCCCTTATTATTGTTTTACAAAACAGTAATAATCTGGACACCTTAAAAGATTGACAGCATTGAAAAGTGTCATTCTTTCATGCATGTGTGGAAACTCCATTCCTTTTAAGCTTTTACACTTATGGCTCAAATAAAGCAGTCGTCTCCATAACTCCAAACTAACTTCTATCCAACAAACTCTACACACCATTATTGTCACACCTCGAATTCGAACCTAGTTCTTTCTACTAAAATCTAAAATTCAAGATACAACATCACTATATCCTCATATTTTTCAAGGATGTAGAAGAATCATTCAATCAAACACAAAAATTCGTTTCTTTATTTTTATTAAAGATTTTAAATGAAGAAATAATGGTAATTAAGGCTATAATTGAATAGTGTTTCATATTTTTGGCTTTGATTTGTGAATCATTCTAGTCTTATTAGACTTCATTTTATCATGCTTTAAAATTTATTTTATTAAGCCCTTTTTTGGACACAATGTGAAAATGCATTGTGATATGCATAAATCATATCACATTTTTAGCATGTTTTTAGGCATAATTTAGGGTGAAATTGATGGTAATTCGTTCTTAATTGTTTGTTATTAAATCAATTTCACAGTTTTTGTGATTTTGGAAGTGTTAGGTGAAAAGTAGAAGAAAATGGCAAATTTCGGGGCAAAAACGTGATTTTCAGAAGTTCAGAAGTCGAGATGGGTGTCCCGAAGTCAGGATGGGCGTCCTGACCTGGTCAACAGGCCAGGACGGGCGTCCAGGACTCGGGACGGCCGTCCTGACCTGGTCAACAGGCCGGGATGGGTATCCCAGATCTAGGACGGGTGTCCGGAGCCCCAGTTCAGAATCCCACATCAAAATTTTGAGAAAAAATCACCCAGCTCCCCTACTATAAATACCTCAGGCATTCCTCAGTTGAATTGATTCCTCTCCACTCGATCTGAGTCATTTAGTGACTTCAAGTATACAGTTTTCCATAGTATACAAGTTACTTAGTGACTCAGGTTTTAGTATAAGTTTATTTATTTTCTTAGATAGTGTCTCGTTTTCTTTGTTTTTGAGAGTTAGTCTCAGATCCTAGGATACGACTAGATAGGTTCGTTTATGGTATTCATAGAATACCCGGAGTTTCGTTAGGAGATCCTAAGAAGGCTCTAGGCATTCGAAGAGTCAGTCAACAGGGCTGTGCTTAAGCTGGGTATTAAGGTAAAGTCCAGCTACTAGGTTGAGGAAGTGTCCTCCGAAGGTTCTGTCGAGCAGTCCAAGATATACAAGCAGTTGCTGCATCGGCAAGACTAAGTAAAGGGTGAATACTTTATGACATCAGTCCCCCTGTCCCTCTCTTTATATGTCTGTACTGTGTTCGTCCAAACATTCATTATGTCTATTGGATTATGATTTTATGAATATTTGTTATGCATGTTGAAGTACTTTATGATTTTCTGGAAATGGCCACCAGCTTAACTTTCATTATGTCTGCATGTCTAATGTAGTTTCTTTTAAACTAAATGTAGGGTTATAGACAATTCCTAACCATGGTCTAATCATAACCTGTTTAGTTTAACAGACATTAATTTAGGACTTCCCCGTCAGGATACATTAATGTCTGTCATATTAGATGAAATAACCTATAGATCACCATGTTTGTTAGAGTAGTCTAAGTAGGCTGAGTTTGTGTGTTTATGCCGGCGTTAGGGCGAGCGGCATGATCCCCGAAGTGACATAGGGCTTTCATGGATGCCTTTAGCTAGAACCGTGAGTAGGGCCGTCATTAAGGTAGGCGGTTTATCAGGTAACTCGGATGTGGTACACCTGTAGACTCAGTACATAGTTGCAATCTAGGCCAAGATATATCTAAAATACTCGAAGATAGGTCAATCAACATGTAGGAATAGTATAACATAGAATTATGACATTATCTGTAAAACACTCTTAGACTTAAATAGACTTAAACCTAATGGAGAATGAATCACCCTCTCATCAAAGATATTGATGAACGATTGCATAACTGGATCATAAGATAAGAGTTAGGGTAAGAGGATAGTTACTACTAAGCCGTTACCACTTCCCTGAGAGTACGATATTTGATTTAATTAAAATCGTAGATACTTTCCAACAGACTAGCTACACGATAGGTACTCTGCCTTAAGTTCTGATTGATTAAGTGACAGTTTAGAGACTAAATGTGACAATTAGTGAGGCTATGTCCTTAATTACTCATAATCAACATAGGGTAAAACAACACCTATTTTAGTATATTAGTCGGAACACATCAAATTTTTGGCGTCGTTGCCGGGGAAATATCATAATGAGTTTAAGATTATTGGCCACAATTCTAGAAGCTTATGATAGGTAACGGTAGTAACCTAGACCTTAGACCTAACACTTATTTTATGCTAGTTACACAATCAATTTCCGAAATATAGGGTTATCATAACTAATTAATTTTATACATTATCTGAAATTAAGACATTTAGGATAGTCAAAATTTAGAAAATTATTCTAAAACTATATTGAGGAAATTTAACTTCTTTCGAAATAAAATATAAAAAGAAAAAAAATGTTAAAAATTTAAAACCCGAAAAAAGTGTTTTTCTTGCTCAACATTAAGTTGTTCTTCTTCCTTATCTCTTGTAATATTTGTTCTTTCATAGTTGAACATTTGTTTTCTTTCAATTTTTTTCTTTTCTTTTCTTTTCTTCTATAAAATTTTCTGAAAAATATTATTTTCCAGAAGATAAAAGAAATAAATTTTTCGTGTTTACAGTTTTTCTGTTTGTTTGTTTTTTTTTTCGAAAAACAAAAGTATGGAAGTGAGGAAAAAATTTTTTTTCTTCTGAGTTGTAAAATTTTGGCTTAGATTTTTATTGGGAAGAAATTCCATTTTAGAATTTTCTTAGAGTCATGCCGGCTTTATTAGGACGAGTTATGAAATGATTTTTCCTTAATAGCCAGACCTTTGAATGTTCTATTGAGAAAGGATGTTCCTTTTGTTTTTGCTGATAATTGCATGATATCTTGTTGAACAAATTAAAGGAACTAGTTATTACTGCACTCATTCTGACATTACTTGATTGAAAATTGCTTTTTGAATTGATGTTAGTAATTATGCAGTAAGAATTGTTTAGGACAAGGGCATGATTAGACATTATTCATATCTTACCTAGTCTAGACAATATTATACCCTAATTACTCTACTCTGAGATATATGTTCAATAAAACTGGTGCTGAACCAAGATTGATTAATTGAGTTTTATTGAATTTGATATAGAAAGACGGGATAAAAAGAAGGGCTGAAAATCTAGAAAGCAAACCATTGGTCTAGATTAAAAACCGAGTTAGAGGCTATTGACGAGACAGTAGTATCTGATAAAATTTTTAATGAGAATTTATTTTCATTGTTTGCTATGAGTAATGATTCTCCTCCGTGGTTTACCGATATTACTAATTATCTAGTTGCTAATTATTCCCAAGTGATATGACTTATCAGCAAAAGAAGAAATTCTTTGTTGATTTGGAATATTACTACTAGGGAGATCCGTTTTTCTATTTCGAATTTTTGCAGAGTAATTAATCAGAAGATGTGTCTCGGAAGGCAAAGACCACAAGATTTTGGAGCATTGCCATAGAAAAATCTACGGGAGACCAATTGACTGCTATCAACACTGTCCAGAAAGTGTTGAACGTAGGATCTTATTGGTCCACAATATTCAAGAATTATGTATCCTTGATACAGTCCTGCGATGCTTGCCAAATAACAGGTAACAGATCCTCTAGAGATCGTCTACCCCAGCAAGGTACACAAAGTGTTGCAATCTTTCGATATCTAGGGTATTCATTGAATCCTTTTTCTTTCTTCCTTCTAGCAACAAGTGCATCATAGTAGCTGTAGAACACTTTCAAAATGGCCTGAACCACAGGCATTACCTACTAATGATGTTAAAGTCATGTGCAGATCCTGTGAGAAACTATTTTCTAGATTCAGATGTGCCTATGTATCAATCTGTGAAGTTTTCCAAGTGCTTCACTTTAGCGGGAATTGCTATGGGAATGGAATACTGACCATTCCAACTGAAGTAGGAGTAGGTTGTTGCAGTCAATGTTGCTCCAATGGGAGATGCATACAATCCCAACTAGAGAAATCATACGGGATTGAGCTGAGGAATAATTCGGAAGCTGGAAACTTTTAGAAGATACCACCACAGCAAAATCCCTACCCATAGAATCAACAGATGAGATACTGGTTAGACCCGTTTTACTATTATAGAAGTGTAGCCATACGGGGCAAGACGTCACTTCTCAAAAAGTAAACGGGCAACAATTAAAGTCATACTAGTGCAAGCAAGTGAACTACCAAGTAGTATCGAACGGTCGACATATATAGAGGAATTTGGCGTTGTATCAGGAGCATAGCAATGGAGGAGCTTGCATCCCCTGCATACCAATCAGCTGTGAGAATCTTCCCCGAGGAAGTCTTAAATACTTGGGCCCAGATCTACACCACTGGAGCCTCCTACCACCACGGCTTCGCCAAAGCTTCAGGTATCTTTTCTGCCATTCAAAACTTGCATGCAATACCTTCACTTACATTGGCAGGTAGGCACATCAATCCAAAGAAGTCTCATTCCTAGACATGTTCCTTCTGGACATGTTGCTACAATTACCAGAAACTTTACAAATGATTCGAGGAAGCAGTCCTTGGGGCTCGAGCCAAGAGTCAAGGGCACTTCAGTGATAGCACATGACTGGGGTGAAGAGCCAATTGGAAGATCAAAGCAGACCCTTCTACTCGATACATGAAGGGAGTTCTTCTAACCCTCATCTTTCGCTACTTTATTTAAAATTTTGTTTTCTTTCTATTTTATTTTCATTCCGTGGTTTGTTTGTCTTTCCTATTTTTCTTTTTAAACTCTTATTTCTCAAATAAGTATGGGGTAAGTGTTTTGTTTGTCTTGTTTTCTATCTTCCCCTTAGTTAGTCGAATAAGTATGGGGTAAGAATTTTCTGTTTTGTTTTTATTTCTTCTTGTTTTCAAATAAGTGTGGGGTAATTTAGATATGCATGAACACTGAGGACAGTGTCAGACTTAAGTGTGGGGTAGCAGTGCATAGTGCACTGTAGTAGGAAAACGTTTTTGCATGATTTTTGCATGTTTTCTCCGTATTTTCACACCCTTCCAAAAAAAATTTCAAAATTTTTCAATCTTTCAGACTTCAAAATGAAATATGATTGGTAAGGAATTGCTGATATCTATGATATGTAGGTAGAATGTTATGATTAGTAGGAGACAACGTGATGACTTTCTTGAACTTATCGATTAGAAATAGGGAATTCCTGATAATTGAGCACAACTTAGTTTGGATTAGAGACCTCAACCAAATACCTTTTCAAAACTTAACTAGATAAGATTAGACCAGTTGAGGATGTATTGGCAATCAAAATGATTAGATGATGCTCTGAGCTGAAAGTGAAAAGAAAAATAAAGAGAGTTAACTAAATAGGGTAGTTTGCAAGCGGCCTTTGCTACTCGAGCACCACTCCTTAGGGGAACTTAAAGCCGATGCCCTAAGGTCGTGTAGGTCTGGGAGTCATCGGAGTGGGACTCACTACATGGGTAGTTAAAATTAACGTGTGAAAGCAGACACAAAATACCCTGAAAAATCAATAAATGCTTAATTAAAAATCTGGTCACCGAGGCTCAGAACTCAGAAAGTTGTTTATTGTTAGTATGTCTAGCGACGGGTCGAAGTATTATTTGGTAATAGTCGAGATGAGAGTATATTGTGTTGACTATCTAGTCTAGACCAATACACACACTACACATCAGGAAGACCTTGTGACTGAGAGAAGAGTTCAATCTAGTTATTAAGTTGTTAAACCTGTTTGACCATGATAATCTACTAGAGACATTTGAGACCTTGTCATAGCAACTTAACCAGTCAGACCTGTGTTGTGAATTATCTGATTCAGTGAAGAGTTTTAGAAAAAAAAACATGACTAGAAATTTGAAGTGACTGCACATATGATTTAAAATCACTAACTTCAGGTAGACTTTGCTTGAGGACAAGCAAAAAGCTGAGTGTGGGGTTATATGATATGCATAAATCATATCACATTTTTAGCATGTTTTTAGGCATAATTTAGGGTGAAATTGATGGTAATTCGTTCTTAATTATTTGTTATTAACTCAATTTCACAGTTTTTGTGATTTTGGAAGTGTCAGGTGAAAAGTAGAAAAAAATGGCAAATTTCGGGGCAAAAATGTGATTTTCAGAAGTTCGGAAGTCGGGATGGGCGTCCCAAAGTCAGGATGGACATCCTGACCTGGTCAACAGGCCAGGACGGGCGTCCAGGACTCGGGACGGCAGTCCTGACCTGGTCAACAGGCTGGGACGGGCGTCCCGAGCCCTAGTTCAGAATCCCACATCGAAATTTTGAGAGAAAATCACTCAGCTCCCCTACTATAAATACCCCAGGTATTCCTCAGTTGAATTGATTCCTCTCCACTCGATCTGAGTCATTTAGTGACTTCAAGTATACAATTTCCATAGTATATAAGTTACTTAGCGACTCAGGTTTTAGTATAAGTTTATTTATATTCTTAGATAGTGTCTCGTGTTCTTTGTTTCTGAGAGTTAGTCTCAGATCCTAGGATACGACTAGATAGGTTCGTTTCTGGTATTTATTGAATACCCAGGGTTTCGTTAGGAGATCCTAAGAAGGCTCTAGGCATTCGAAGAGTCAGTCAACAGGGATGTGCTTAAGCTGGGTATTAAGGTAAAGTCCAGCTACTAGGCTGAGGAAGCGTCCTCCGAAGGTTCTGTCGAGCAGAGTCTGGTCGAGCAGTCCCACATATACAAGCAGTTGCTCCATCGACGAGACTAAGTAAAGGGTGAATACTTTATGGCATCAGTCCCCCTGTCCCTCTCTTTATATGTATGTACTGTGTTCGTCCAAACATTCAATATGTCTATTGGATTATGATTTTATGAATATTTGTTATGCATGTTGAAGTACTTTATGATTTTCCGAAAATGGCAACCAACTTAACTTTCATTATGTCTGCATGTCTAATGTAGTTTCTTTTAAACTAAATGTTGGGTTATAGACAATTCCTAACCATGGTCTAATCATAACCTGTTTAGTTTAACAGGCATTAATTTAGGACTTCCCCGTCGGGATGCATTAATGACTGCCATATTAGATGAAATAACCTATAGATCACCATGTTTTTTAGAGTAGTCCAAGTAGGCTGAGTTTTTGTGTTTATGCCTGCATTAGGGCGAGCGGCATGATCCCCGAACTGACATAGGGCTTTCAAGGATGCCTTTAGCTCGAACCGTGAGTAGGGCTGTAATTAAGGTAGGGCTGTTTATCAGGTAACTCAGATGTGGTACACCTTTAGACTCAGTACATAGTTGTAATCTAGGCCAAGATATATCTAAAATACTCGAAGATAGGTCAATCAACATGTAGGAATAGTATAACCTAGAATCAGGACATTATCTGTAAAGCATTCTTAGACTTAAATAGACTTAAACCTAGTGGAGAATGAATCACCCTCTCATCGAAGATATTGATGAACGATTGCATAACTGGATCATAAGATAAGAGTTAGGGTAAGAGGATAGTTACTACTAAGCCGTTACCACTTCCATGGGAGTACGATATTTGATTTAATTAAAATCGTAGATACTTTCCAATAGATTAGCTACACGATAGGTACTCTGCCTTAGGTTCTGATTGATTAAGTGACAGTATAGAGACTAAATGTGACAATTAGTCAGGCTAAGTTCTTAATTATTCATAATCAACATAAGATAAAAGAACACCTATTTTAGTATATCAGTCGGAACGCATCACATTGCAAATGTTACGCAATGTTAAAAATTTGACACTTTTAGTGAATAGTCATTTAAAAGCCATACATGAGTAAGAGTTGGACTTAAGAAGGATATAAGAATTCTTATTTTTGAGAGTCAGAATAATTTATAAATTCAACTCATTCTTAAAGCTATTTACTAATTAAAATTTTGATTTTTTTCTTTCTTTTACTTTTTGTGTTTTTAATTTTTAAATAGGTTAATTATTATATTTACATTTATAAGCAATATTATTTAGTCATAAAATTTGTCTTTTTTTATAAATAGTGATTTAATCATGCTCTTACATAAATATTTATAATATATATATATATATATATATATATAGAGAGAGAGAGAGAGAGAGAAAGAAGTGAGTATAAAATTTTGTTATTTTTATTAAAAATATGATAAAATATAAAACAAAAAGAAAAAATATGCATAAATTATTTATTCTATATATATTATATATATATTATATATATATATATATATATATGTATGTATTTTTTGAATGACTCAAAGAGCATGACATATTAAACTCAAAAATTATGCACACTTATATACACAAACATATCGAAACATCTCATACGCAAATTCTTTACATAGTCCACGACCTTTGAATTGTTCGAAGCATTCTTGTTGACATTTTGGAAGATAGCGAGAGTTTGGATGTCAAACTTTTACACATGTTTTTGTTTGAGAATAAACTTCTGAAGCCATCAACGAAACTGGAAAAAAAAAACATAAAAGAAAAAATTTGTTACAAATACAATGAAAAAAATGTATATATTTACAAAAAAATAATTAATATAATAATGATAGTAAACACAAACCTGAAAGTACAACCATGAGAAACCAAATGCACAAAAATGAAGTCTTTGTTATGACTTT
Source organism: Asclepias syriaca (assembly GCA_027405835.1). Lineage (NCBI taxonomy): Eukaryota > Viridiplantae > Streptophyta > Magnoliopsida > Gentianales > Apocynaceae > Asclepias > Asclepias syriaca. Next base: position 10,972,177 of record CM049924.1, read on the forward strand.
GGAGAATTAGATTTTCAAATAGTTTAGTATTTTTCTCTTTCCTTTGCTTCTATATATATGCTTTATAAGATAGTTTTATTTAACTATTGTATTTATAGGTGAAAATTACCTATGAAATAGAATCTTATTACCAACTATTATATATTTTTAATATCTTCAGAAATTCTAAATACACATATCTTTGATAAATTTTATTACCAACTATTAGTTGTTAAAACAAGATAATTAATTTCACATTGCTTTGCTAATATATATATATATAATATTATAATCAAATTAAAGAAATATTTTATTATATTTGTTATTATTATTTATTGAAGATCAAACGATGAATATATACAAAACATATGAATATATTAATTATTTTATTTTTTGTCTGTTATTCACTATCATACATTTTTTCTTGATTTCTTTATTTTTACTTTCTTATTTTTGTTTACTTCTCACTAGTAAACCCAAAAAGTGAAAACCCAATTTTACCCATAGCATTAATAAACTTCTCCTTCTATTTCAAAATTTAATGTCTTTTTAGATTTCTCCAACTCAAAGTGTACCTAAACAACATAGCAAACCAACAATTATAGTTTCTTCTTCGTCCGCTCATTTAACCCTCCATTTTGGCCATTCATACTTTTGCTTCACGTCAAGGACATTTTCCCTGCTTCATGCATCTTAACTAGATGTACTCCCTCAAATGTACATTTACCTTCATTAGTAGCAAGTTCTTTTGGGAGACCCCCCATCCTCTCCAATTGGGTACCCTTCGAAGATTAATTCTATTGATTCGTTCCGATTTGATATGCTAAAGGATAGAGTTTATTTATCTATGTTGACTATGATTAATTAAGGACTTAAAATTTAGTATTTAAATAATTGTCACTTAATTAAACAGAACCTAAGGCAGAGTACCTATCGTGTAGCTAGTTATTGGAAAGTATCTACTATTTTACATTTATAAAATATCGTAATCCCAAGGAACTGACAACGACTTTGTAATAACTATAACTTAATCCTAACAATCGTCCTATTAATAGAATCAAACAATCGATTATCAATATTTTGAGAGTGGTTTGTATCACAACAGCACATCCAAGTATCAAGCATTAAGAGTTATCAAATAGATATATGCATTCTGATGTATACTCATGTTTATACAATTTGGTTGACATATCTTCGAATATTTTAGATATATTTTAGTTTGGAATGTAATTATGAATTGTATCTATTTGTGTACCATATCTGAGTTATTTGGTATATTCACCCCTATTGTAGGATGATCCTTCTCACCTTTCGGGTTAAAGTATCCATGAAAACCTATGTCATTTAGGTAATCATGCCACCCACCCTAGGGCTGGCCTAGCATGCAAACTCAGCTCTAATAGGATTAATTAACAAGCATGGTGATCTGTATTATTGTTCATCCTAATCTGGCAGTAACTACACCTTCCTTTTCCTTTAGGTGATGTAGGCTGTTAAACTAAAAATGGGTTATGTATGACCATGGTTAGGAATTATCTATAACCTCAGTTTTAATTTAAAAGAGCAAATAGATTATCAGGCATAATGTTAGTTTAGCTTTATAACCTTTCTAGAAAAATGAACAGAACCTCAACTTGCAAAACATGTATAATATAACAATCATAATTCATCATTCAAATAAATATCTAGATGAACACAACCCAAAGAAATATATAAAGGATCTAGGGAACCATGTCCATAGAGTAGTCACCACTTTATGAGGTCTGCAGACATTACTAATCGTGTATCTTTTGCGTTGCTCGATCCTACCCTAGACGGCAGAACCTTCGGAGAACGCTTCCTTGGCCTATAGCAATTACTTACCTTACGTCCTGGGCTTAAGCAATGTCATGTGGACTAAGTCTACGTTAACCTATTGCTCTCTTAGGATCTCCTAATGAAATCCCGGTATTCTATGAATGCAAAAAACGAATACTAATCCAATCGAATTCCTAAAATCTGAGATAAACACTCAGAGAACAGAGAAAACGAGACTCTTAATGTTGCTAGATGACTTGTGTTGAGTGCTAAGGGATGAATTCAATACTCTAGACCCTGGGGTATTTATAAGGGGTGAAAGGAGTGACTTTTCCTTAAAGAAACAATGTGGGACACCATTCTGGTGCTTAGGACGCCCGTCCCCATGCTTGGGATGCCCGTCCTGAGGCTTGACCAGGTCAGGGTGGGCCTCCTGACCTCTGTGACGACCACCCCGACCCTTGACTCGGTCAGGGTGGCATTTCAACCTCTGGGATGGCCACCCCTAGCTCAACCCTTGCATAATTTACACTTTTACCGCAATATTTTCTGTTTTTATGAAAGTTACTCCTGAAATTTCTAAATCACAAATTATGCAATTTAATGTCAATTTGATTCAATTACGATCAAATAAGTTCCAATATTGCACTAATTTTTGTCTAAAAACATACTAAAAATGTAATATGATTTGTGCATATCATCTATCATAGCATGAAAGTTAGAAGGTAAAACAAAATGAAGGGCCCTTTTCCTACATAAATATCTTCACAGGCTCAAATGATTGGACTACAATCATAAGAAATATGTGAGCAAATGGGATGTTGCACCTTTACTCTTTGGAAAAGAGCCTACTATAGTTTCCTCTTTGTCCGCTCATTTAACCCTCCACTTGGCCCTTCATACTTTTGCTTCACGTCAAGGACAATTTCGCTGCTTCATGCTTCTTAACCTCTCCCAAAAATGCAACCTTCATATTATCTATTTGCGACAAGAAAGTGTCAATTTTAATGTTCTTCATTACCAATTGACCTACAATGTCATCCCGAACCTTTGTCATTTATTGAAGGTCTGATTTTATTGACTTCTTCTTAACTTCAATCACACTAAAATCATCTATCAACTCGAGGTACTTACCCCACATCTCAATACCTCTACCAATTCCTTGATATTATTGATAGCAAAAATATTACAAACCACCAAAGTAACCCCATCTCCAACAGTCCAAAGGCGGGAATCCTTGTAATATTCTGAATCATTCATGAACATCATAGCAAAAAGAATTAAAACATTTACAACCCATACATGAATAAGTAGTTGCGCGGCAACTACAAAATAAGAACTCAATAGAATATAGAATAAGGATATAGTAGGTCACCCACCTGAAAATGCCCGATCTGTTGGAGGAATCACATAATCTATGAACTCCACTTGTTGACTTATTACATGTTCAATCACCCGATGATTCCATTGCAGAACAAATATTTCTTCTACTCAAACTTCTTTCCCCTTCATCCATTTCAATTTCACCAAATTTGGAACATCGTACGAATGTTGCCATTTTGAACCATCATTCTGAACATACATCCAGATTCTCATTAGACACTATGATCTCTAGAGTAACTTCAAAAAGTATCTTTCATGTAAATTCAGCAACAAACGTGAACCCTATATAAACCATTGATAATCCATTATTATAATTTGAGTTAGTATTTTCAAGGTTACAAATATACGTTATCAAATGATTCTTGTTCTAGCTCACGCTTTAATTTGCTCTGAAGCCCTTCTTAACATTTGAGTGTTCATATTCATTCTTGCCATAAACAAAATCACAAAATAAACATGCATTACACGAATAGAAAATTTATGTATACCACAAAATCAATACGTATCTATCATATGTCTAACGTACATTCATACACCAACCCTGCGCTTTGCATTTGTGCATCCAATCAATCCTCCCCTACTACAATTTCTATATTTTTATGAGTAGACAAGATCGCATCTCCACCATCCTTATAACTAGCCCTAGGGATTCATTATTTACCCCCTTATTATTGTTTTACAAAATAAAAATAATCCGGTAACCTTAAAAGACGGATAGCATTTAAAAATGTCATTCTTACATGCATGTTTGGAAACCCCATTCCTTTTAGCACACTACTTGTACTAATTGTTTGATCGATAGATGGAACCTTGGACTAGTTGATTGTTGGTATTTAATATTTTGTATTTTGTGATGATTATCCGACGTACTTATGGGAGTTTGAGGGATAGTGACCACTGCTAATAAATAAAAGAATAAACAGGTATTTCATAAGTGTCCTTCGCTACTTGAACATCACATCTGAAGGGAACCTGATGCCCGGTGCCCTAAGGTCCTCAAGATCTGGGAGTCATCGGAGTGAGGTGCGATACATTAGTAGTTGATGTTGACATGTGTGCTTGAATGTAAACAACCCTCCGAAAAAATACAATAAAAGTGGTCAATTGTTCCTTAGCTCTAAAAAAGTAATTAGGAACTGGTTGTTGCGATTTATAGAATTGATCAAATTTCTTAATGATTTAATTGCTTTTGTTAATGTTTGTGTTGTACTTTTTGAAACCTAATGCATTTGTGATATATAAGCATTCTTACTAATGACCTGGAATGGTTGAAGTGGAATACTTGGCTGAAATGGAATACATGATATATGATGGTAATTTTGGTGTTGTTATGGTGTGAGCATTTTAATATGTATATATATATATATGATATAGATCAAGGGTGGAGATTACACTTTCATTAAAAAATCAAGGGTCAAGATCAAGGGTGGAGATTGGACTTTCATTAAAAGCATCAAGGGTCAAGATTTAAGGGTTTATGTGAATGTAAAAATGTGAATATATATTATTCACGTGAAGAAGAAGAAGAAGAAGGGTAAGAGAGAAAATTCTTGTGGGCAGTAGAGATTTTTGAGATAAAATTCAAGAAAAACACTCCGTAGCAATCCTCTCAAATCTTACTTTCATATAGAAAAGGCCTATTATTATCACTCATTTTTTATGTTTTTGAAGAATAGTTTTGGAGAATACATCAAAGAAAGGTTATTTATCAACTTGGAGGTGACATATCATTTCTCATTTATCTTTGATGTATTATACTATTAAAGAAAGGTATGGGTCTTTTGTTTAAGTTTGAAATATCATGTTGAACATTAAATTCTAGTCATATCTTTGGGGTATGTTTGTATTTGCCAAACCTAAGTGATAGAGAAGGCATCGTTTCTATTGGGTAGAGTAGGAAGTGATTCTACTCTTTATCTTATGAAATTGTAATTGTGTGAGTAAGGGAGTAAGCTTTCTTTGTAGCTCTAGTGAAGAGCATTGTGATAAACAAGTAACTAGTGAAGTTGAAGTGAAAGGGTAGTGAACCCTATCACCGTGGATGTAGCCTACCTTGTTGGCGGTAAACCACGTAAATTGATTGTCTCTTTACTTTTATGCAAGTGTGTGTGTGTGTGTGTTAACATTGATATATGAACTAAAAGGTCATCTCTCAAGAAATGGATCACAATAGTTGAATTACACAAATAATTGCTTGGGTTGTTGAAATTTGGTATTAATTTTTGTTGGGCTGCTAAAATCTACAGAAACATTGCACTGAATTTTTGGAAAAGTGTTAAGCACTAATTCACCCCCCCCCCTAGTGCACTCCTTGGGCATAACAATTGGTATCAGAGCTTGGTCTGATTGTGACTTGTTTTAAACACCTATCTTGTGCATGTTGTGATTTATCTTGATTGCTAGCTGGTTTATTCTCATTGTTCTTGAAGCAATTGTTGATATTATATTGCTCCTATTTGTCCTGAATTTGAGCAACATTATTTGAGTGTTTATTGTGAAAATTCTTTCTATTGGAGTATGAGTTCAAGTGTGGTAAACAACAAAGGAGTTCCTATCTTTAATGGTCAGAATTTTTAGTTTTGGAAAACAAGACTGAATGCATATCTTCTATCCATGGGTCATGTTGTTCAAAATATTGTTAAAGAGGGAAATACAGAAGTTGAACAAGATGGTTCTGTGGCAGCAGCTGATATTAAAAATATTGAGTGATATGCACAAATCATATCACCTTTTTAGCATGTTTTTATATACAAATTAGGGTGTAGCTGAAACCAAATCGATCTTAATTGATTGAAATTGACATCTTTTTACATAATTTGTGATTTTGGAAGTTTCAGAAGTAAATTGCTCTAAAACAGTAAATATTGGGGAAAAAATGCTATTTTTGGACATTCTGAACTCGGGGCGGGCGTCTCGGAGCCAGAACGCCTGCCCTGACCGAGTAAAAGACTCGGGGCGGCCGTCCCCAAGTTAGAGCGCCCTTCCTGACCTGGTCAAAACATGGGGACGGGCGTTCCAAGCTCAGGAAGGGTTTCCCGAGCAACAGAGTTGAGTCCTACATCGAATATTCATGTAAAACCTCTTCCTTTTCACCCCTATAAATACCCTAGGGGTTGGAAGGTTAGAGATATCCCTCAGCACTCAACAAAAGCCATCTAGCAATAAAGAGTGTCTCATTTTTTTTGTTTTCTTTGTGTTTATCTCAGATTTTGAGAATTCAATTAGATAGTGTTCCCCTTTGGTATTCATGGAATACCCGGGATTTCATTAGGAGATCCTAAGAGACCATTAGGTGATCGAATAGCTAGTCAACAGGGCATTGCTTAAGACTAGGATGTAAGGTAAAGCAATCGCTACTAGGCTAAGGAAGCGTTCTCCAAATATTCTGTCGATCAGAGTCAAGTCGAGCAACCCAAAGTATACAAGTATTGGCAACGCCTACGGACCTAATAAAGGGTGAATACTTTATGGTGGTGTTCCCCTAAACCCTCTCTGTATATCTTTGTGTTGTATTCGTCTAAAGATTTATTTGAATACTAAATTTTGATTGCTATATAATACATGTTTTTCTCGTTGATGTTCCACTCATTTTTCTAGAAAGGTCACCTGCTAAATTAACATTATGCCTGATTATCTGTTTGCACTTTTAAACTAAATGAACGGTTATAGACAATTCCTAACCATGGTCTACATCATAACCTATTTAGTTTAACAAGCCTTATGTTATGGTAGAATATATTAAGGTCTTCCATATTAAGTAAAATAACCTACAGATCACCATGTTTGTTAGAGTAGCCGAATGAGGCTGAGTTTGGGCGCTATGACAGCGTTAGGGTGAGTGGCATGATTTCCTGAGTGACACAAGCTTTCATGGATACTTTAACTCGAACTGTGAGAAGGTAGGGTGTATACATAAGGTATCTCAGATTTGGTACACATGCAGATACAATACAAAATTACATTCCAGACCAAGATATATCTAAAATGATCGATGATAGGTCAACCAACTTGTAGAAACAGTATATATACATCAGAACATATGTCTAGAGGATAACTCTTGCATGCTTGATAAGTGTGTGTTATGTGTGATTGGGATCACCAATCAATCCAAAGTATTGATTATCGATAGACTGATTAGATAAATAAGATGATTGTTAGGATTAAGGGATAGTTGCTACTAAGCCGTTACTAGTCCCCTAGGAGTACGATATTTATAATTTTAAAATCATAGAAACTTTCCAAGAACTAGCTACACGATAGGTACTCTGCCTTAGGTTCTGATTAATTAAGTGACAACAATTAAATGCTAAAGTGACAGTTAGCAAGACTAAGTCCTTAATTACTCATAATCAATATAGGTAAATAAATCCTACCTTTTAGCATACTAATCGGTACTTATCAGATTTTTGGCACCTTTGCCAGGGACATTCATAAAATTTTAGGATTCCTTATCAAAATTCTAGAAGATTATGATAGGTAATGGTAGTAATCAATACCTTAGTAAACAATCATTCTTATTTGAATTAGTCAATTAATTTCCTGAACTATAGGATTATCTTGAATAATTAATTTTAGAAATTATCTAAAATTAAGAAATTTAGGTTAATCAAATTTTAGAAAATTGTTCTATAATCATCCTAAGGAAATTAAATAAAAAAAATTAAATTTGATGCGTTCCGATTGGTATGCTAAAAGATAGAATTTATTTACCTATATTGATTATGAGTAATTAAGGATTTAGTTTTAAAAACTGTCACTTTAGCATTCAATTGTTGTCACTTAATCAATCAGAACCTAAGGCAGAGTACCTATCGTGTAGCTAGTTCTTGGAAAGTATCTACGATTTTAAATTATAAATATCATACTCCCAGGGAACTGGAAATGGTTTATTAGAAACTATCTCTTTATCCTAACAATCATCGTATTATTCAATCAGTCAATGATAATCAATATCTTGGAGATTGATTGGTGATCACAACAACACATAACAAGAACTTATCAAGCATGCAAGAGTTATCCACTAGACATATATTATGATGTATATTTACTATTTCTACAAGTTGGTTGACCTATCCTCGAACATTTTAGATATATCTTGGTCTGGAATGGAATTATGAACTGTATCTGCCTGTGTACCACATCTGAGTTACCTTATGTATTCACCCTACCTTAATGATGACTCTTCTCACGTTTCGAGTTAAAATATTCATGAAAGCCTGTGTCACTCAGGAAATCATACCACTCACCCTAATGCCAGCATAGAGCCCAAACTCAGCCTCATTAGGCTACTTTAACAAACATGGCAATTTGTTGGTTATTTTACCTAATATGGCAGACCTTAATATATTTTACCCTAACTTAAGGCTTGCTAAACTAAACAGGTTATAATGTAGACCATGGTTAAGAATTCTCTAAAACCGTTCATTTAGTTTAAAAAAGCAAACATATTATTAGAGATAATGTTAATTTAGCCGGTGACCTTTATGGAAAAATGAGTATAACCTTAACGTGCAAAAAATGTATAATATAGTAATCATAATTTAGTATTCAAATTAATCTTTAGACGAACACAACACAAAGATATACAAAGAGGATCTAGGGGACCACCACCATAAAGTATTCACCCTTTAATAGGTCTAGCAGCGTTGCCAATACTTGTATACTTTGGGTTGCTCGACCTGACTCTAATCGGCAGAACCTTTGGAGAACACTTTCTTATCCTAGTAGCGATTGCTTTACCTTACATCCTGGGCTTAAGCAATGCCTTGTTGACTAGCTATTTGATCACCTAATGCTCTCTGAGGATCTCCTAACGAAATCTCAATTATTCTATGAATACAAAAAATGAACACTATCTAATTGAATTCTCAAAATCTGAGATAAATACTCAAAAAACATAGAAAATGAGACACTCTTTATTGCTAGATGGCTTGTGTTGAATGTTGAGGGATATCTCTAACCTTCGAACCCCTAGGGTATTTATAGGGGTGAGAAGGAAGAGGTTTTACATGAATTTTCAATGTGGGACTCAACTCTATTGCTCGGGACACCTGTCCCGAGCTTGGGATGCTTGTCCCGGTGCTTTGACCAGGTCAGGATAGGCGTCCTGACTTGGGGACGACCGCCCCAAGTCTTTGACTCCGTCAGGGCAGGCATTCTGGCCCATTGACTCCCAGATCTACACAACCTTAGGGCATCAGGCATTAAGTTCCCTTCGGAAGGGGTGCTCGAGTAGCAAAGGATACTTGCAAACTATCATTTTTACATTTAAGCTATGATACTTTTAGCTCAGATTCCATCTAGTCATTCAAGTTGCTATCACATTCTCAAATGGTCTAATATTATTTAGTTTTGCTGAAAAAGATATTCGGTTGATTTTTATAATCCAAACTAAGTTGTGCTTAAAAATCAGGAATTCCCTACTTCTAGGTGATAAATTCAGCAAAGCAATCGCAATTTTCCTAATGATCATAACACTCTACTCAATAGATGTCACAGACAAAAGCAGTTTTCCAATTAGTTAATTCCATTTTTGAAGTCTGAAAGAGTGAAAAGTTTTGAAAAATTTTGGAAGGATGTAATTTCAGTGAAAATCAGAGGAAAATATTCAAATATTTTAAACACAAAGGAAAATATGCAAATATTTTAAACACGAGTGTATTGTACACTACTACCCCACATTTAAGATTTACACTGTCCTTAGTGTTTATGCATATCTTATCACCCCACACTTATTTGAAAAATAAAAGTAAAAACGAAAAATAGAAAAAATAAATAAAACAACGGAATAAAGAAAACAACACTGTTATATCATATAAATCCAAGTTGTCATACAGAGAAATATATGTTCATGATACCTCGTCCTACATCGATAAGTGAAGTAAGTATGCAATGGTATGTAAGAATGGGCCTAGGTACTCATAATCAACTCGGGGTATCCCTTTTGGTACAATGAAGACAAGACCAGTAGTTGATTATGGGTATTGCCAAGCCCATAGTTGCAGCACGGGTCCGAGGGTTTGGGTCGTGACAATTGGTATCAGAGCAAGTTACTAGCCTGGACCATGGGAACTAAGTGCTACACTCGAGGGAGGGAGCCACCTCTAGAATCCCGGACATCCACTGGTTGATCATGGGCTAAAGCTTATTATGTACGAGTGGACCCTAGCGAGGACGCTAGGCCTTAAGGGGGGTGAATGTGATACCCCTTCCCACATCGATAAGTGAAGTAAGTATGCAATGGTACGTAAGAATGGGCCTAGGTACTCATAGTCAACTTGGGATATCCCCTTTTGTATTGTGAGGACAATACCAAGTAGTTGATTATGGGTATTGCTAAGCCCATAGTTGCAGCATGGGCTTGAGGGTCTGGGTCGTGACAATGTTATACAACACAGACTTTCCACATAATCATATAAACAACAAGAATTGAAAAGAAAAGAAAGAAAAAAGAAGAACTAAGAACTCGGATCATCCTCTGTCGGAGGGACGAAGATATCGTAGTCATTGGTCTAGAGGTTGCTGGTATAGTTTAGTGTAGATTACTTAGTCTTTAGTTTCCCTTGTTTCGTTAGTATAGGTTTAGCCTTAGGTTTTGGTTAGTTTAGGTTAGCTTAGATGTAGAGTTTAGCCTTAGAATAGGTTAATCTAGTTTAGTATTAAATAGCTTTAATCTAACTTCAACTAATTCTTAACTTGTTCTAATCTAGAGTAGTTTAATTCTTGCTTTAACCTTAGAATAATTGAACTTACTTTTAACATAACTCTTAACCTAGAGTTAATTAGGTCTTTAGGTTTAGAATTTACCCTTCTTCACTTGTTTCTTTTGTTCTTATTTTGGTTTGATTGATTTTAGATTGCTTTTGTAGTAGTAGATGTTAATTTTTCAAAGTTGTAAAAAATTCCAGCAAGCTTTCTCTGCTTTGCTCTGGTTCTCCTCTGTTCTCCAGAAGTCTACTACTGTCTGATTTTTGTTAAAATTTTGATAGTTTTATGTTCTACTGCCTTTTAGATTTCATTTTATATATTATTTGTTTAATTTAGATATGGTTTGATTAGTTTTTAATTTTAATTAGTTTAAAGTGGTGGTTGAAAAATTCTGCTGCGGTACCTTTTGTTTTATATGTATATATGTACTTATATTTGATGTATATTTTAGTAATTTAATTGAATTATATTTAATATATATATATATATCTATAATTATAGTACTTATTTTTGTCTTTAGTTTGATATATTAATTAATTAATTAATTTTTGGGATTTACTCATGCATTCAAGAGAATAAGGTACACTTCTCTAAAAACCTCTTGCAATTTTATTGTCAATTTTTTTGATTGTTTCGATTTATTGTGGTCTTTTTTAAGAGTTGTTGAGATTGATCTTGGGATAATCTATGTTGATTTTGAACTTTCAAAATTATTGGATTAAGCTAAGTCTCTTTATGCTAAAATAACCTTAGTCTTGGCATTGCACCTTAAGTGTTTGATTAATTGCCTTTAGTTTAGTTTTATGATTTTGGAGCATGTTCTTCTCTTATAAGTTAGTTCTTTTGATGTTAAGTCTTTGCTCTTAGTTTCATGTACATAGTATAAGATATTGTTCAATTGCCCTTTAGACTAGGCATTAGTCATTCACTTAGTTGATGTGCATGTTTTACATGATCTTAATACCTAAAACAGTGCACAACTTGAATTATTTAATCAATCTTAATTCCTTATGTTTGTTATTTATTAGTATATTGTTCTTAATTATGTTTTAGTACTTAATTGTTAAGGTATTTCGCATTTACTTTATCATAATTATGTAAGTATGCATGCAAGCACCTCACTGTAATTTTGGACAGCATGCATCTTGTCTCCTTTTTGCTACTAATTTTTGATCTTTTTGTATTTTCATAAGATATTTTAACAGAAGAAACCTCTTGATCTTAGAATCAAGATGGAATAAGTTTCACTCCAATTGGTTTTAAAAAACATTTGTTATGATTTTGTAAAACTCACTGCCAGTTTTGAAACAACTTTTGCCTAGTTACCTTTGTTTCTTATTTTGTTGAGCTTTTTGCTTTACATTTTTTTTAATCTATCCGACCTTATATGCATTCTATAAATGTTGATATTTAACCTTACTTTTAAGATTCCTTAATTAATTTCTTTTAGATTGCATGATATTTAATTATGTTAGAAGTCACTAGCATGCATCTTACTTGTTTTTGCCCACTGTTTTGGTTAGTTTTCTTTGTATGCTTGTTTAGTTTGTTTAGTTTGTTTTTTCCTTTATTTTTAGATATATAATGTCATCTAATTTCCAGTAGTGTTTCTTACTTTTTTATTCATCTTTTTAATGCAATTTTTAACTTGTTTTATGACCATTAACCTTTAATGCCAACTTTGAAGCAATTTTCCTTTCCATGCCTATTCAATTTACTGTTTTATACCATAATTCCAATATGTATTTATGCTTGATCTTAATCATATTTATGCATCTTCTGTGCCTTCTTTTGTATGGTACGCTTTTTGCACTTTAAGATATACCTATTTAGATTGCATTTTGGTCATATATTTTAGAAGCCTCTTTACTTAGTGCATAACTTATGTTTTAAGCATGAGTTTTTATTCATTCTTTTTGCCATTTGTTTGCATCATTTGGAAGAGTTGCAATTGCATGTTTAGCACAATTTCTTGCCGAGACCTAAGAGTGGTTAAGGTACTGTTTTAAATACCTAAGAGAAAGACCAACAATTTCTTATCATAGAAGTGTGATGAAAAAGACCATATCTTGTATTGTTCATTTTTTATTACAACTTTAATTGTTGGACTTTAGATTATGTTTTATGTTTTCAAAATGCTTATTTTTTTTCTGACATTATTTTCAGTACCTAATATTTTTCAACTCTTGCAAAAATATTTTCCTTAAATCATTTCTCACTAAAACTCAAATTTTAGAAAATTTTTGATTCAACCATGTGCAAGAAAATGTTTTCAACTCTTATGAAAACAATCTTTCCTATTTTAACCTTATTGGTTAACTTATTAGATTATATTCAAATTATTTTTGCACTTTAATTATTGCTTTAAGTTGTATTACTTTTGTTTTTATTCTCTTTGAATCTTAACTCTTCTTAACTTATTTTTTTTAGAATGCTTTTGGATTCTCTTTTTTTTTTAATTATTTTTAATCCTTAATTTAAATTTTTTTTTTTCTTTACAATTATTATTTTTATATAATAATTTTTTTTAAAGTAAAAAACTCTTGGACTTTCTTGAGATTATCTTTCCTCTTAATATTTTTTTTACTACTTCTCTTCTTTCTCTTTATCTTCCATAATTTTATTTTTATTTTTATTTATTTTTATTCTTTTTCTTCTTTCTTTTTTATTTAATTAATTTCGTTTTAACTTTATTTTAAATTTTCTTGTAATAGTTAGTTTTTATTTTGATTTGTTTCTTAGAATTTGCCTAGTTCTTTGTAATATAGGATTTTTTTTCTTTGGCTAGTTTTAGCCATTGTAACTTTGGACTTTCTTGTTTATTGTTTTAATTCTCTTCTATTTTATTCTTCTTCCAATCCTTACTCTCAATTTACACTCCAATAGTGGTTTATTCGCTCTCACCTTGTAGGGGTATCTCTCAATAGATAGCAGTATCCTATCCTTAGATCACTCAAAGGAGATGAAGCTCATGATGAAGGAGATAATAAAATCTAATCAAGATATTATCGAGTCCAACCGCATATTACAAAAACATCATGAAGAAAAGATGCAAGAATTCAAAGAGAGGATGACTAAGACGGAAAATTTTCTTTCCACTCAACAAGAAGCTATCATCAATTTTGGAAAAACAAATAAGCATGATCATCAATCACATTAATAAAGAAACATTCACATCTAGAGAGTGCAATGATTCTAATTCTTTTCTATCAAGGTCACTTGAGCTGTCTCAAGATTCTAACACTTCCTCTTTAATACAGGGCGACCGAGGAATTGAGTTACTAAAGCTAGGTGATGAAGATATTTCCAATGATGATCACACTGCTAAGGACACATCTAAATCAACTTCCTGTCATAGTCATTTAAAGAATGTTGAACGAGTTTTACTTATAAACTTATTAATTTGCTTACTCAAACTCATCCTGATTCTCAATTGCTTGAATTACGTGTTTCTCCCTTATATTCAAAATTTTTGAAGGATATCGTAACAAGCAAACAGAATTTAATCATAGGGAAGTTTTACGTAAGCAAAGTTTATTCTGTTCTAATCTTGAATTAATTTCTTTCTAAAGATTTTGACTCCTTTATATTTTTTTTGGTGCTATTGAAAATCTTTGCGAATTGCCTATTATAGTTGATTTTGATTCCGACTTATGATGCCTTTAGAAATTTCAAAGAGATTAAGCTCGCAATTCTTACCTTCTTCATTTAGTTTACAACTTAGCAATAAGACCATCGTTTACATACAAGGAATAAATGAAGATGTGTTTGTACACTTGGGAAATCTTTGTATACCTGCTGATTTTGTTGTTTTAGACATGGAAATTAAGGAATATGTACTTCTTGGGAAACCTTTTATCAATACTTTAAAAACTTTAATTGATGCTTCTAATGGATACTTAAATTTTTCTTTAGATAACAATAAGGTGGAGCTAAATTTTAATAAAACTTTACAGTATCCATTATTCTTAGATGATAAAGAAGAAGGTTGGGATGTTATGGATTCTTGCATAATAGATTTTGTGACCACTTGTTATGATCCAACTCTTTTGATTTTTAACTCCTATGAAACAAGAACTCTAAACACTTTTTGCAATTATAATTTTGAATTTAAAGATAGACAAATAGTAAATTCAATTGAAGCACCCCCTACATTAGAATTAAAATATCTTCCGAGCCATCTGTGTTATGTCTATCTTGATAACAAGAAACACTTTCCTATAATCATATCTTCTTGTTTAACAGAAGAACAGAAGAATCTAACCCTACAAGTAGTACGAAGATACAAGAAAGCTTTTTCTTACAAGATTTCTGACATTCCAGGAAGAGATCCTAGCTTCTGTTCTCATAAAATTCTGTTAGAGAAAGAATTCAAACCTTGTATACAACCTCAACGAAGACTAAATCCTAACATGTGTGAGGTTGTTAAGAAAGAAGTTATAAACTCCTCGATGCAGGTCTCATCTACCCGATCTCCGATAGCGAGTGGGTTTATCCAGTACAAGTACTACCAAAGAAAGGCAGCCTCACCGTAATCAAGAATGACAACAATGAGCTTATTCCAACAAGAACAGTTACTGGTCATAGAGTTTGTGTTGATTATAGGAAATTAAATAGCGCTACCCGAAAAGATCATTTACATCTTCCTTTTATTGATCAAATGCTCGAAAGATTAGCTGGGCACTCTTATTATTGTTTTCTTGATGGATTCTCAGGATATTTTCAGATTCCAGTCGTACCCAAGGATCAACACAAAACAACATTCACATGCCCCCATGGTAAATTTGTGTATAGAAGGATGCCTTTCAGGTTATGTAGCGCACCTGCCACATTTCAAAGGTGCATGACCTCCATTTTTAATGATATGATGGGTAAATCTATGGAAGTCTTTATGGATGATTTTTCAGTATTTGGTGATAGCTTCGAATTATGTTTGAAAAATCTAGAACTTATGCTTATTTGTTGTATCCGTGCTAATCTTGTTTTAAATTGGGAAAATGTCATTTTATGGTAGAAGAAGGAATAGTACTAGGACATAAAATTTCAAAATTAAGAATGGAAGTAGATAAAGCCAAAATAGAAGTAATTTCGAAACTTCCACCTCCTACTTCTGTCAAGGCAATTAGAAGTTTTCTTGGTCATGCAGGATTTTATCGAAGATTCATAAAAGATTTTTCTCTAATTTCTCAACCTCTGAGTCATCTTCTGGGGAAAGATGTTTCTTTTGTTTTCGACACTACTTGTATACATGCTTTCAATAAATTAAAGGAATTACTTACAACTACTCCTGTTATAATATCTCCTAACTGGAGTTTACCTATTGAGCTTATGCGTGATGCTAGCCATTTTGTAGTAGGGGTAGTTCTTGGTCAACGAATCGAAGGTAAGTTCAGAGTAATATACTATGCTAGTAAAACTCTAACTGTAGCACAAGAAAATTACACTACTACAGAGAAGGAGTTATTAGCTATAGTGTATGCTTTCGATAAATTTCGTTCTTATCTAGTACTTTCCAAGACTATTGTTTATACTGATCATTTTGCATTAAAATACCTATTTAGTAAAACTGATGCTAAACCCCGACTTATTCGTTGGGTACTTCTTTTACATGAATTCAATATTGAGATTAAAGATAGAAAGGGAGCTGAAAATTTAGCTCCAGATCACCTATCCAGATTGGAAAATCCGAATTTGGAGCTATTAATGAAACAATTATTCATGATACCTTTCCAGATAAACATTTAAATTGGTTAGAAATTCTAAACTATATCGATAAATTTCACCCTTGGTATTCAGATATAGCAAATTATCTTGCTGCTAATATAACTCTAAAGGGGTTATCTTCCCAACAGATAAAGAAGTTTTATGTGGAATTGAAATATTACTTTTGGGAAGATCCTTTCTTGTTTAAAATTTGTACAGATTAAATTATTCGAAGATGTATATTTGGGAGTGAATGCAGTAAGATCCTTTATCACTGTCACACAGGACTTACATGAGGACATTTGGCAACAAATAGTACAGCTCGGAAAGTTCTAGAAGCTGGGTTTTATTGGCCAACTCTTTTTAAAGATGCTATTAATTGCATAAAAACTTGTGATGCATGCCAACGAATAGGTAGATTTCTTACAAGAATGAACTTCCATAAAAAGGTATTCAGGTCGTTGAAATCTTTGATATTTGGGGAATAGATTTTATAGGTCCTTTTCCTTCATCTTTTAGAAATAAATATATTTTTGTAGTCGTAGAATATTTTTCTAAATGGCCTGAAGCTCAAGCTCTTCCTACTAACGATGCTAACATGGTGTGTAAATTTTTGAAAAAGTTGTTTTCCAAGTTTGGATTTCCAAGAGCTCTTATTAGCAATCGAGTGACTCGTTTTTGCAATACTCAACTTACGAAAGTTCTTCAATGCTATGGAATTCAACATAGAATTTCAACATCTTATCACCCACAGACTAACGGGCAAGTTGAGGTAACGAATCGAGGTATTAAGAGAATTTTAGAAAGAACCGTAGGGGTCAATAGAAAAGATTGGTCTTTAAAGCTTGATGATGCATTATGGGCATTTAGGACTGCTTATAGAACATCTACTGTTTTTTCGCCCTTTAAACTTGTCTATGGAAAAGCATGTCATTTACTTGTTGAAATTGAACATAAAGCCTTCTGGGCTCTTAAGATATGCAATTTAGATGATGAGTTATCCTTACATGAAAGAACTTTGCAATTAAATGAACTCGATGAATGGAGATTTAACGCCTATGAAAACTCAGTTAACTTCAAAATGCATAGTAAACTTTGGCATGATAGGCACCTTAGTTCTCCTAAGGATTTTCAATTGGGTGATAAAGTTTTGTTATTCAATTCTCGTTTAAAGTTTTTCCAAGGAAAGTTTAAGAGCTTTTGGAGCGGTTCCTTCACCATTAAAAACGTATCACCTGATGGAGCTTGTGAAATCATTTCAGATGTTGGTTCAACTTTTAAGGTAAATGGTCAAAGTTAAAGTTTTACAAAGAAGCTGATCCTATACCACTTGATACTTAATTTTCTTTAACTTAATTAATTTTCTTTTATTTTATTCTAATTCTCTTTATTCTTTTTATTTCCTTGTTTTATTAAAATATTTCTTTTAGTATTTTTCCTAAACATTATTCTTCTAATTACTTTCTTTATTGTTTTTAAATAATTATTTCTTATCTATTTTTATTTAATAATTTTTATTTATTCTATTTTATTCTTTTAAGATTAATTTTAATTTATCTTTTTATTATTTATTTGGCCTATTTATTCTAACTTATCGTTTCATTATTTATGTGGCCTATTTATTCTATTTTATTCTCTTTATTATTTTTATTTTAATTTACTTTCTTTATTATTTATTTAGCCTATTTATTTGTTTTTTCTTTTTTCTTTTTGTTATTTTTGTTGCATATTTATCCTAATTTACTCTCTTTATTATTTATGTGGCCTATTTATGTTAATTTATTCTTTATTTTTATTTATTTGGCCTATTTATTGTATTATTTCTTTATTATTTATTTTGCATATTTATTAATTATTAATTATTTGTCCTTCTTTCTCTCTTTTATTTACCTTTGTTCTTTATTTAAGTGTGGAGTATTTCCACAATGAGGACATTGTGCATCTTAAGTGTGGGGTGGGGATTCATCTTGGTACTTTTCTTTCTTATGATCATCAATTTTTGTCCAAATTTTTTTAAAAATAAAACTTCTAAAATATTTTCAACTTTTTCTGCTTGTTCGTTTTATTCCAAAAAGATAATTTTTCTTGATTTCTTAGATTTTGACTTTTGTCTCGCCAATGATAGAAATGACTGCTATTGCATGATTCTTGTGATATAAACTCAACCGGACTATTGAAATCTGAGACGTGCACTATTATAGGAAATTCCTAGCAATTTTTTAGCACACTACTTGTACTAGTTGTTCGATAGATGGATGAACTCTTGAACTTTCTCGATTGTTGGTATTCTGATCTTCTATTTTTTGTAACGATTGTCCGACGTGCTTATAGGAGTTTGAGGGACGGTGACCATCGTTAATAAAATCAACTAATAAAAGGTTATTTCATAAGTGTCCTTCGCTACTTGAAAATCACTCTTGATGGGAACATAATGCCTGATGCCCTAAGGTCTCTGAGATTTGGGAGTCATCGGAGTGAGATTCGCTACATGAGTAGTTGAGGTTGACATGTGTACGTGAATGTAAACAAACTTACGAATTAAAAAAAAGTGATCATTTGTTCTTCAGCTCTGAAAAAAGTGTTTAGGAACGATTGTTGCAATTTACAGAATCTATCGAATTTCTTGACGATTGGACTGCTTTGAGAGGAAATTTGTTAGTTGAGTGCTGAACTATGAGTAGCCACACACACATTTAGGGAAATTCTATTATCTTCACGAGTCTTGGATGAATTTAGAAATTTGCAAGTCACATCTTCGGGAGTTGTGTGAGAATAGTCAATGAGGAGCTAGGGGACGATTGTTAATTTCGGAGGATTAAGGGAGAAAATCTTGCGGAGTAATTTGGATAGTTTGTGAGAGTTAGAGATTTTTAAAACTTGTCACTTTTTGGATTTAATTGTTTTTCAAAAATATTTTAGCATTGATTGTTCTTTCTTTTCTTCCATACTTGTTATTTGTTTGGGGACAAGCAAAAGTCTAAGTGTGGGGTATTTGATAACACTAAAATATTCAGGTATTTTGGTGACAATTTGTGCTTAATTGTTGATTCAATTGTTAATAAATAATCAATTTTAGTTTAATTTTACTAATTCCTTGATTAAATTGATTTCATGAAGTTTTTGGAGCAAAAACGTGAGGAATTACAAATTCAGGTACTCAATTGTAAAATCTGAAGATATTTTACACGTCGCTTCTTGACACCTGTCAACACCTTGTTCTTGATGGCCGTCATGAACGATCTGTTGACGACCATCAAGATCTCAACATCAGATTTTTTTATTTGTGAATTTCCTAATTTACCCCCATGTTTTGTATCTATAAATAGTGGATTTTTCCACAGATGTAGTATATGTAGAACCACAAATCATAGAGAGAATTATAGGTTTTGTTTCATTGTATTCTTTGTACTTTGAAACTTCTCAACACAAGATTTATTTTTCTTTCATAGCCATTCTCTTCTTTTGTTCCTCTTTAAATTCTTGTTCATACACCAAGGAGAGAGTTTAGAGAGTCCTTCAAGTTGAGAGTGAGAGTCCAATCTACTCTTTAGAAGTTAAGTGTTTGACACTCATACTACAGGAGGTTTTAACATTCAAGTTCTTGGAGTGAGGTTGGTAATCAATATCAAACCTCCTATTATAGATTAGTGAATTGGATAGTTCACGACGGTACGGAGTTCAAGAATCTAATTTCCCTTGGAGGAGTGTGTTGATGTGTTGAAGAAAAGGTTGAGGAAGAACATATACAAGAGCTTGGAGATCTCAAGAGTCCTAGTTTTACTTGTACACATCTCTTATCTCTTTGCTTTCTTATTAATCTTGTATGTATGTGTTTCAACAATAATTATCATTTAGGATCTCCTTTTGTACTACATTACTTTAGATATAATTGTTGAGAACTCTTTGATGTTTCATGGTTGAGTATTTCTATGCTAATCTATTTTAATTGATCTTTGATTTTTACATCTATGTGTTTAAAGGATTCCATCTTAATAGATGTGAACTTCCGTAGAACTTTTGATATAGGCTACCATATCCCTAGAGGACAATTTGGTGAGCTATAAGGGTAGAGGTCAAGTCAACCTTGGGTTGGATATCTATGTCTTAGTCCTAAGTTTGGAGACTCTCAATTCATGATAGTTTATGATACTAAGAATCTCTCAATAGTTATGTGTGCTTGTGTAAATTCTTAAAGATCCTAAGATTGTTTTTATCTATTGCTTATTTTATTACTTTCTTTTAGTTGCTTTCTTTATTTGCTTTCTTGATTAGATCTCTTTCCTACTCTTATTTGTTGGAATCTAAACTTTAGTTTTCTCTAAGTCCATTATTAGTAGAGGAATCCTAACTTTCTTGGAAAACGATTTATAAATTTTTAAAACGATGGTGTTTAATACTCCCCTAAAATGATAATCAAAAGCCTCCATTTAATCTAAAAAATATAGTCTAGAAAAGCATAATCAAACTCAATATTTTTAATATCAGCTGCTGCCATAGAACCATCTTCTTCAACTTTTGTATATCCTCTTTAACAATATTCTGAACAGCAAGACCCATGGATAGAAGATATGCATTCATTCTTCTTTTCCAAAACTGAAAATTCTGACCATCAAAGATAGGAACTCCTTTGTTGTTTACCACACTTGAACCCATACTCCAATAGAGAGAATTTTCACAATAAACACTCAAATAATGTTGCTCAAATTCAGGACAAATAGAAGCAATATAATATCAACAATTACTTCAAGAACAATGAGAATAAACAAACTAGCAATCAAGATATATCACAGCATGCACAAGATAGGTGTTTAAACAAAATCACAATCAAACCAAGCTCCGATAGAAATTGTTATGCCCAAGGAGTGCACTAAGAGGGGGGGGGGGTAAGTCAGTTCTTAACACTTTTAAAAAATTCAGCACACTATTTCTGTATATTTTCGCAGCCCAACAAAAATTAATACCAAATTTCAGCAATCCAAGCAATTGTTTATGTGTAATTCAGCTATTGTGATTCATTTATTGAGAGATGCCCTTTTAGTTCATATATCAATGTTAACACACACACACTTGCATAAAAGTAAAGAGACAATCAATTTACGTGGTTTACCACCAACAAGGTAGGCTACATCCACGGTGATAGGGTTCACTACCCTTTCGCTTCAACTTCACTAGTTACTTGTTTATAGAGCTGTAAACGAACTAAACTGTTCGCGAACAAAGCTCGTTCGAGCTTGTTTATACTCGGTTCGATCTCGTTCATTTATTAAACAAACATACACGAACAAACTTTTAGGCTCAATTAAATTTCAAGCTTATCCAAACATTGTTCGCGAACATACCGAGCGTTCGTGAACAAATTATAAATATTTATATATATTATTAAAAATAATATTTAATATTTAAATTAGAAAATTTTTTAATTTTTGTTCCTAATTTCTAGAGGTGATTCAACTTCCCCAACGTTCTTCAAAGTGTTAAAGCAATTTGTTTCTTTCATAACCATAAAAAAACTCTTGAGTTCTAACTCAATCAACTTTCTTTCTATACAAACCCTAAAAAGTTGACCGTTCTCCTTCCCTTACCTTCTCAAAGTAGAGACTCAATTGAAAAAATAAGTTTAAAGGTAAGTATATTATTTTCTTACCATATTTATTTTATTTTATTGGAATAATTAGATTATATTTGTTTGATATTTAAAATATTGAAAATTATATTATTCTTTATGGCTATCAGATTTTATTTGAATTATTTTTTTCTTCTCCTTTAACTTGTATATATAAAAATAATGATTAATATATTTAAAAATATTCTTTATATATTTAACATTTTTTTTGCAGATAGAAGATGATGATCTATCTTTCCAAGATATTATTTTTATCTTAGTTTGAAATGTAATCATTTTAATTATTATATTTAGACTTATCATTTAAAAGAATGTTCACTTTTATTATTATTATTATTAAATAGATAAATATTTTAATTCAATTTTTTTTATTTTTATAAATTTGAAATTTTGAAAAAAAAAATTAATATTTAAATTCAAATTTAAATTTGAAAATACTTTAAACTTAATCGAGCGAACTCGAGCTCGAACTCGAAAAAAAATTTAACCGAACAAACTCGAACAATTTTTTCTGTTCAAAATATTAAACGAGCGAGCTCAAACATGCTCGAATTATAATCAAACAAACTAAAAATATCTCATGCTCGGTTCGACTCGGCTCGTTAACAGCTCTACTTGTTTATCACAATGCTCTGCACTAGAGCTACGAAGAAGGCTCACTCCCTTACTCACACAAGTACAATTTCATAAGATAAAGAGTAGAATCACTTCCTACTCTACCCAATAGATACGATGCATTCCATATCACTTAGGTTAGGCAAATACAAACATACCCAAAAGATATGACCAGAATTTAATGTTCAACATGATATTTTGATAACTCTAAAATAATAGAGTTATTCACATCTAATTTGCCACATTTTATTCGGGAATTAATTGACTTTATTTGGAAAATGGAATAAAAATGTGTTGATTTGATATTTTCTCTCTTTTAACCTAAAAATGTGGATTTATTGTTAAAAGTCAATGTAATTGAATTAATTTCTCAAAATGTGGATAAGCTGTACTATTTGTTATTATTTAGAAATTAATTTGAATTGAATTGTTGTGACAAGGGTAAAAAGGGAATTTTGATGGGTGAAATTTGTGAAAGAAAGTTGGATGAAGGTTAACCATGAAGAACGTGAAATATGTGTGGACAATTTGCATCTTTACATATATATATATATATATATATATTATACACCCACACACTATTTGTCACTTAAAAATCCAGTTGGGCATATTAATTAAAGCTGAACTTGCAGTACTATGCATTTATTTCTCTTGTCCTATCCATTTTACACATATGTATATATATATATATGTTTGTTTTTGAACGTGCAGGTCAAAGGGTGGACAAGAAGGTTGAAATAAAAGACAAGAAATTCAGGAAAGTAGCTGAGTTGTCGCTGTTGACCTTGCAGCCGTCCGAGGAAAAGGACAAAAACTCCTGCAGAAAGTTCTAAAATTCTGCCAATATCAGAAGAACAAGACAAAAACTCTGCTGCAAATGCTGCAGCATCAGAGGAAAACGACAAAAGATCACAGAAAGCAGCGGGAGACCGGCTGCAATTGCTGCAGCATTCAGAGGAAGATGACAAAAATTTCAGAAGGCAGCTAGGATTTATTTTGACTATTTGTTGGGATTTATGAAGACCATTCCAGAAATGATGGACAGATGGCAGCTTGGTAATGGCTCTTGGTGCACAAAGAGGCTATATGTATGTGAAAACCCGAGAGGAGGAGTGAGGCTAGTCTTGGAGAGTTTGAGAGCTAGTCTTTGTAGTTTTAGTTTTGGCTTTTGGCCATCTTAGAGATTGGTTTTTCTTCTTAGTTTTCTTAGATAGTTCATAGTCTTTCGATAGGATAGTTTTTCTTCTTAGTTTTAGACTAACTCTTAGGAAGGGAAGAACACAAGAGTGAGCAGGGTGACTTGCTGAAGCATTCATCAGCTGAGCAGTAGAGAAGCAGCAGCATCAAGCAGAGGAAACGAAGGGCAGCATATTGATTAAACCGATTTGGGCAGTAGGGTGATCTCCTGCCAGAGTAATTCTCTCTCCATTTCCTCAATTTGCTACTATTTTTTGTAACTAAATGTTCTTTGTAATATGAGAATGTTTACATGAGTTCAAGGATTGATTAAAAATATTTTGGGAGTGATTTGTTTTCCGTCTTATGCTTGACTCCGTTGATTGGTGTCACTAAGGACCTAGGGACTATCTTTCCTATTACGTTGATTCTTGCTTTCCATGATTCGTTTCAGCATAATACATATTTTTAACCTGAAGATGTTGAGGTGTAGTTAAGTATGAGCATGTTGAATACACTGTTTTGACTATGATGATAAGTATGCTGAAGCATGACTTTCTGTTTTATGTTTAATGCTTGTATGGGGCAATGCTTGGTTTATTCATGTAATTACATTAGAATTATGTGGCGTTAGATTTGAGAACTGCGTGAACAGTGGTAAAAACACAAAAGTGCACTCATATGGCAGTGGATTTGAGAACTGCGTGAACAGCGGTACATTCACTGCCTAGCATTGTGCTAGGTCCACGGTATGTTATCGGGGATCTAGACTAGTAGATCAAGTAGTCTGGGTGAAACCAGACATGCTGTAGCATTGATATGGAACTTAAAGCATGCTTTGTATACTTAGATTCATCTCTGGTTTGTACTTACATTTTTGGCGTGAATGCCGCAGCATTGTATTACCTGCAATACTCTTGTGGTTATTTCCAGTAGGCTAACCCTTAACTGTTAGTGTAGTTAGGAGTAGGAATGCCGTAGCATTAGACCAATCTCAGTTCATGATTTATCATTCTTTATTCTTTTATTCTTTTATGATTCATTATTCTTCATTCATTTATTCTTTTCACCATTTGTACAATCATATTTGCTTTTGTAATTGACATACATAGTCCCTGTGGGATCGATAATCTTTTACTTAGGTACATATATTACTTGTTGACCGGTGTATACTTGCACTTGTTAAGATTGCGTTGATTTATTCTATATTCTTATCTTCTCAATTTGTGACACACGCACACAACGCAACATGTTTTTGGCGCCGTTGCCGGGGACTTTGGAGTCAATTTGATTGTAAATATTGATTGTTTGCATGTGGTTACTTTTATTTTTCAGTTTATTTTTATACTCATTCTTGAGCTTATGAGATTATGGAAATGATTGTATGAGGTACGAATAAATTATGCATGAGCTGAACTATTTTGTAGATTTATTGATCTGAATTATTTGCTAAATGTCAGCTTGTGTATCATTCATTCCTTAACGTGTGCTGTTTTGCATGAGTAAAACGCGCAAGGGCTCTCAAGAGATGAGGAGCAGACCACAAGGATCACTTCCGAGCGATACAGAAAATCCAAGAAGAGAAGGAAAAGAACATTGCAAGGCTGTAACACTACGAAGTGGCAGAATACTGGACGAGCCAAAAATGAAGTCTGGAGCAGCTGAGTCGACCAGTGAGTCCAGCCAGAATCCAGAAATTCCAGTAGCTGCAGAAGAATCAGTGGAGCCAAATGTTGCAGCATCGTAAATGCCGCAACAAAGCACCATTCCAGAACAGTCGGATGCTGCAGTATCAGCACCACCAATGCCGCAACAATGCAATATTCCAGAGAGCAAACCAGTACAGCAAAGAATGCCTTTTCCACAGAGGTTTGCCAAGAAGAAACAAGATGAGCAGTTTAAGAAGTTCTTGGACATTTTGAAACAGCTGCACATCAACATTCCATTGGTGGAAGCCATAGAACAAATGCCCAACTATGCGAAATTCATGAAGGATATCCTTACAAAAAAGAGCAAGTTGGGAGAATATGAAATTGTTCCACTAACCAAAGAATGCAGTTTCTTTTTGCAGGATAAATTGCCCCCTAAAATGAAAGATCCGGGGAGCTTTAATATTCCTTGTTTTATTGGAGACTCATATTGTGGTATGGCCTTGTGTGACCTTGGTGCTAGCATAAACTTGATGCCTATGTCAGTTTTCAAACAGTTGGGCATAGGAAAGGTAAGACCTACGACGGTAACATTGCAATTGGCGGATAGGTCTCTAGCTCACCCAGATGGGAAAATTGAGGATGTCCTGGTAAGAGTGGATAAGTTTATTTTTCCAGCTGACTTTATTGTTCTTGACTATGAAGCAGATAGGGAAGTTCCCATTATTTTAGGAAGACCTTTCCTAGCTACGGGAAGGACTCTTATTGATGTGCAAAAAGGGGAGCTAACCATGAGATTCCAAAACGAAAGAGTCACATTCAACGTATTCAAAGCCATGAAATTCCATGATGAAGGTGAGGAGTGTTTTCAGATTACCACCCATGATTCTTGGGAAGAAAAAGATGAAGAGCAAGGTGAGGATGCCACGGATGCATTAATGGAGGAAAGTTTACATGAGGATGGCAATATGGAGACCAAAGCACATTCAGCTTGGGTAGAAGGAAGCCCCCAAAGGTTCAGATTTCGAGCTCAATATGAATCCTTGGAGCTGTCTTCTAGAGATTTCAAGATAACAAAACCTTCAGTTGAAGAACCACCACAGCTGGAATTGAAGCAGTTGCCGCAACATTTGAAGTATGGGTTCTTAGAGGCAGATTCAACGCTGTCATTGATCATTTCAGCCTTCCTTGATGCTGCACAAGAGGAGAAATTGCTTGGAGTACTAAGGCAGCACAAGAGAGCTATGGGCTGGACCTTAGCTAACATTAAAGGCATAAGTCCAACCTTATGCATGCACAAAATCAGTTTGGAAGAAGCTTCCAAAAATTCCATAGAAGGGTAGCGAAGATTGAATCCAATTATGAAGGAAGTGGTGAAGGAATAAATCATCAAGTGGCTGGATTTTGGAATCATCTACCCCATCTCTGAAAGTTCTTGGGTAAGTCCTATTCAATGTGTGCCCAAGAAAGGAGGAATCACTGTGGTAACAAATGAAGACAACGAGTTGATTCCTACCAGAACAGTCACGG
Organism: Asclepias syriaca; assembly: GCA_027405835.1. Taxonomy (NCBI): domain Eukaryota; kingdom Viridiplantae; phylum Streptophyta; class Magnoliopsida; order Gentianales; family Apocynaceae; genus Asclepias; species Asclepias syriaca. The sequence goes on from CM049924.1 coordinate 10,999,339, forward strand.
GATGGCGCATATGCATTGATTATAGGAAACTCAACAAAGCCACGAGGAAGGACCACTTCCCATTGCCTTTCATTGACCAAATGTTGGACAGGTTAGCTGGACATGAGTATTATTGTTTTCTGGATGGTTATTCAGGTTACAACCAGATTGCTGTAGCACCAGGGGACCAAAGACAAAACTACTTTCACTTGTCCCTATGGTACATTTGCATTTAGGAGGATGCCATTCGGGTTATGCAATGCTCCAGCAACGTTCCAGCGCTGTATGATGGCCATTTTCACAGATATGGTGGAGTAGTACTTAGAGGTTTTTATGGATGACTTTTCCATATTTGGGGATTCTTTTGATAAGTGTTTAGAAAATTTGGCCAATGTACTTAAACGTTGTGAGGAAACTAACTTAGTCCTCAATTGGGAGAAGTGTCACTTTATGGTTAGAGAAGGAATTGTGTTGGGTCACAGGATTTCAAAGAAAGGTCTTGAAGTAGACCGAGCAAAGATAGAAGTGATTGAAAAGCTACCAACCCCAACAACCGTGAAACACATTCGGAGCTTCTTGGGACATGCGGGCTTCTACCGGAGATTCATCAAAGACTTTTCTAAGGTATCTAAGCCTTTATGTCAATTATTAGAAAAAGATAATGTGTTTTCTTTTGATGCAGCCTGTGCCGCAGCATTTGAGGAGATCAAACAAAAGCTTATTTCAGCCCACGTTATCATAGCACCTAACTGGAATTTACCATTTGAGCTGATGTGTGATGCAAGTGACTATGCAGTAGGTGCTGTTTTGGGGCAGCGGCATAACAAAATTTTTCATTCCATCTATTATGCAAGCAAGACACTCACGGAGGCTCAGGTAAATTACACTGTTACTGAAAAAGAGTTACTTGCTGTTGTGTTTGCCTTTGATAAATTCAGGTCCTATTTGGTGGGCACTAAAGTGATAGTCTACACCGATCATTCTGCCATCAAATATCTACTTGCAAAGAAGGACTCAAAACCAAGGCTCATTAGATGGATTCTACTCCTACAAGAATTCGATGTGGAAATCAAGGACAAAAAGGGAGTGGAAAACCAAGTTGCTGATCATTTGTCTCGATTGGAGCAACAAGGGGGATGTGAAATCCCAATTAATGAACAATTTCAGGATGAACAACTGCTGGAAATTTCAGAAGACATGAAGCTGCCTTGGTATGCAGATTTTGCTAACTTTCTGGCCAGCGGTGCAATGCCGCCGGATTTCTCATACCATGAACGAAAGAAGTTTCTCCATGATGTCAAAAGTTATTTTTGGGAAGAACCCTTTTTGTTCAAGCAATGTAAAGACCAAGTGATTCGGAGATGTGTAAACGATGATGAAATTGAGGACATCATTTTTCAATGTCACAACTCACCATGTGGAGGACATTTTGGAGGGTCAAGAACTGCAGCAAAGGTACTACAATCTGGTTTCTTTTGGCCTTCATTATTTAAAGATTGTTATGAGTTTGTGGCAAGGTGTGATCGCTGCTAAAGGGTAGGAAACATCTCAAGAAGAAACGAAATACCTCTCACCAACATTTTGGAAGTGGAACTCTTTGATGTATGGGCTATTGATTTTATGGGACCTTTCCCACCTTCTTTTGGGAATTCATACATTTTAATGGCAGTGGATTATGTGTCTAAGTGGGTGGAAGCTGCAGCATTCCCCACTAATGATTCCAAAGTGGTGACAATTTCCTTAGAAAGAATATTTTCTCACGTTTTGGAACACCTAGAGCAATCATCAGTGATGAAGGTTCTCATTTTGTCAACAAATGGCTAGGAGCCTTGCTAGCCAAGTACCATGTTCATCACCGAGTTACCTTGCCATAACTATTCATAAAATCATAATCTGATATTCATAATTGATGTTTAGGACAAAGCAATAAAACATATAAGAGAGGGGTATGGGGACTGATGCCATAAAGAAATCACCCTTTACTTAGTCTCGCCTACAGAGCGTACTGCTGTATACGTCGTATTGCCCGCCCTGACTCTGCTCGCCAGAACCTTCGGAGGACGCTTCCTCAGCCTAGTAGCTAGACTTTACCTTACGTCCTGGGCTTAAGCCTAGCCCTGTGGACTGACTCTTCGAACGCCTAGAGCTCTCTTAGGGTCTCCTAACGAAACCCCGGGTATTCTATGAATACCGGAAACGAACCTATCTATAGAAACCTAAGATCTGAGACTATTTCTCAGAAACTAAAACAAAACACTAATAAGAAAGAAAACTGAGATCTGAGTCTCTGAGTGAGTTGTGTACTGGAAAATTGTACACTGGAAACCACTTAATGACTCAGATCGAGTGGACAGGGATGAATTCAACTGCTGGAGGCCTGGGGTATTTATAGCAGCTTCCCGGAGTGAAAATTTATGAAAAATTCGATGTGGGACAGCTTCTGGCGGCTCGGAACGCCCGTCCCGGTTCAGGACGCCCGTCCTGGCGGTTTGACCGGGTCGGGACGCCCGTCCCGGACCTTTGACCGGGTCAATATTTCCAAAAATTGCGTTTTTGCCCCAGAATTTGCTGTTTTCGTCTACTTTTCACCTGATACTTCCAAAATCAAAAAAACCGTGAAATCAAGTAAATAGTAAACAATTAATGTCAATTTACTCTCGATTTCACATTAAAACATACATAAAAACATGCTAAAAATGTGATACGATTTTCGCGTATCAAGTTTCAAAAAAATGTGCCTTAATCATTTCAATGTTACTGAGTTTACTAGAATTTCGCCTCAAGGGGTATATATAAATGAACCTAAAAGTTCTGTTTCTTCATACCAAGCTAATTCTTTTTTATGAACAAAGAAATTTTTCTAAGTCTAGACTATTGTGTAAAAGATGGGGAGTAAAAATAGGTTTCACTTAGAGTCAACTAATACCTAATTATTCTAAAAAATTGGTACATAGTCTACAAGAATATACTTTAATTTTAAGAATTCATCATTAATCGGGTCCCAAAGTCTGTCCTAATCCTGCTTAAGCCAATTTTCTAATGGAATAGATGCAAATGCTACCGCATTCATGCTATCAGCTCTTTTATGCTAATCCATTCATTCAACAAAACACAATCAGATATTAACTCATTCAGATCAGAATGCTATAGCATAACACAAATCATTTCAAAATAGATATAGCGGAAAGGAGATGTCATTAAAGCTTTGAGACAAAGATTTCAGCTTTTTGGCCAGAGGACACCCTCCCCAAACTTAAGGAGAAGCAATGTCCTCATTGCAAAACAAACATTAAGAAAAACAAGCAGCAAGAAAGTTCAGATAACAAAACAACGAAAGAAAAGAAATTGTGCAGCCCTGCTCAGCAGGTTAATAAGTACAAAACGAAGTGCAATAAAAGTAAATAGTTCAGAGAAAGAACCACTCCCATTGTGCCAGGAGTGCCTTAGAGAATATTAATATCGTCATCCATTTTGTTTGGATCGTCGTCGGGTAGGTGCTGTTGTGGGAAGGTCGGCCAAGGATTACCAGATTGTTGCCTTTGTCGCGGCAATGCCCGAAAGTAGGCAACATCACGGTCGCGAGCATATCGCCAGTAGAGTTGCTACTGTGCAAACATTTATGCCACAATCATTGCCGGAGCATCCATTGAAGACGTTGCTGGAGCATCTGGTGTTGCTGAAAATGGAGTTTGAGTCGAAGGAGTCTGGGTGCTGTCAGGGGGATGTTGTGGCGGTGTTGAGGGAAGGATCCGGCTTAGGTCATACTCTGAGATAGTTCCCTGTGGGCAGAAATACGTGTCCTCCATGGCTACCACCACGCCAGCAGCCCTGCAAAGCATACAAATTAAAGTGGGGAAGAACATTTCCCCACTCCTTTTATTAGCACAAGCCCGGATCTGCTCACAAACAAGTTTTCCAACATTAATGGGACGGGCTTTTACAATACAGGCTAATAAAACAATTCGTTCAATGTTCAGAGAAGATGTGTCTCTCGTGGGCATCAGGGAGTGTCTGATAAAATAGAACTAGACTTTCGCTTCATTAGTTAAAAATTCCCTACAGCATGTTTTATTTCCTTGCTTTGAGAGGGTCCATTGGGTGCATGGAACTGTGACTTCTTGTAGCAGCTTATCGCATGTCTCCTCATTGACAAGGAAGGAGAAGAAATCATAAGCATCGTTGATGTAGTCGCTTAACCCGAATAGTTGGTTGATGGCCCTCAGATTTAGTGAGATGTGTCTCTCTATGGCGAACACCGAGTAGACGTTGTTTGGCCACAAATTGGCGTAGAATTCACGCACAATGGATGAATCTAGTTCAGGACATTGACTACAGAATCTTTCCCATCCTAGGATCTGGATAACATCACGACACTCAGAGGGAAGGGGGTAAGGAGATTCCCCGTCCAGAACAAAACCCAAATCAGGCAAGGACTGTTTCTCGCTGTACAGATCCTGGAATCGAGACTCTGCATCCATGGATGCAAAGCGTTCCTTGGTGCATTTTTGTGCCACTTGCTTCAGTCGAGGCATCTAAAAAAACAAGTGTAAGAACAATCGCATACATAAGCTGTAGCTAAAACAGAAAAAATAAATTCCCAATTTCAAAAGCAAACATGACCGGCATGACCTTTTCACAAATGAAAATTCTTGCGACTCAACTTATCAAAACAAAAGAGACAAAATGAAACTGAAATTTTCTTTCCAAAACTTTCAGTACGTTCAACGCACCCCCATTTCAAACATAATGTACTGTCCCAAGAACACATTTCACATACGATTACAGAAATAGCAAATGTAACCCTAATTTCAAAATCTTTTTTAAATCTGATTCTTCCAGAAATTTGCGGAAATACTGTTTAGAAATAGACTCCAATAAAAAGAAATGAGGTTGTCCCACAGAAAGAAAGTATAGACTCGAGATCATACCTTGTTTCGTAGGGTTCATGTAAAGTTGATTCTGAATAAAATTTTACACCTTGCTTACCTTTTGTTCTTGACGGTCGGATAGAAATGTAGGATAATTAGTTTCGGGGAGATATCACTAAAGGGGTAGGACTTCAAATGTAGTAGTTAAAAATCTTTTAATTCCCCACTCCATTACTTACAGAGATGTTTTGGAAATATATGTGTCCCTTCGGTTTTCCAAATGGTTTTTCTTTTTCTGTATTCAAACAAAAAAAAATTAAAGGAGAGAAAACGTCTCACCTTCACACGTACTGATTGTGTCTGAGTGATCTTTTCTGTAGACTGGCGGTTGCCTTAATTCCTGACGCGCCTCTTCCCAAAGTCTGACGCCGCCTGATGAAGTTGACCCATCCACGTTACCCATAGTCAACTTCCTCATAAATGTTATTGTACCTTGATGCTACTACTTACAAAAAGAATTTTGTAAGTATTGAGGAATAAAATAATAAAAATGAAGAAAATATTAACAGCGAAAAAAACACGAGGCTGGTAAAAAATGAACAGTGACCGCCATTATTCAAAAACGAAAGTACGGAAATAGAAACGCAATAAAATAAAATAGGAAAGTGTTCACTTGGAATTTTTGTACTTATGTCGGGTCTATTTAATTACTCGTCCGCGACCAATGATAGAGGTGAAAAATTTTGCTCGAGATCACCATCTCTATAAAGTTTCAATATGTGCCTGTTGACCTTGAATTTGGCACCATTTTTGCCTACGACCAAGACCACTCCATACGAATATATCTGTTCTATTATGTATGGCCATGTCCATCTCGATTTTAATTTGCCCGGAAATAATTTCAACATTGAATTAAATATTAGAACTTGTTGTCCAATTTCAAAGTTTCTTGCTTGGATGTGTTTGTCATGCCATCTTTTAGTTTTTTCCTTGTACAATTTGGCATTTTCATAAGAAAATAGTCTCAACTCATCCAATTCCGAAAGCTGCAGCATTCTCTTGTATCTGGCAGCATTCATGTCCAGATTAAGATGCTGCAATGCCCAATATGCCTTGTGCTCTAATTCTACTCGTAGATGACAAGCTTTCCTGAAAACAAGTCTATAAGGAGACATTCCAATTGAAGTCTTGAAAGCTGTTCGATAGGCCCATAGAGTATCATCTAACCTTTTTTACCAATATTTTCTACTAGGGTTTACCACCTTCTCAAGTATACCTTTGATGATTCGGTTGGACAATTCTACTTGTCCGTTGGTTTGAGGATGATAAGGTAGAGCAATTTTGTGACGAACATTATATTTGACTAACATAACACTTAGCCACCTGTTAACAAAGTGAGTCCCTTCATCATTAATAATTGCTCGTGGAGTTCCAAACCGTGTGAAAATATTTTTTCTTAGAAAGTTCATCACGACTTTGGAATCATTGGTGGGGAATGTTGCGGCTTCCAGCCACTTTGAAACATAGTCTACTGCCATTAAGATGTATGATTTTCCGAAAGTAGGGGGGAAAGGTCCCATGAAGTCAATACCCCATACATAAAAAAGTTCAACTTCCAAAATGTTGGTAAGAGGTATTTCTTTTCTCGGTGAGATGTTTCCTACCCTTTGGCAGCAATAATACTTTGCCACAAACTCATAGCAATCTTTAAATAATGAAGGCCAAAAGAAACCAGATTGTAGTACCTTTGCTGCAGTTCTTGACCCTCCAAAATGTCCTCCACAAGGTGAGTTGTGACATTGAAACATGATATCCTCAATTTCATCGTCATTTACACACCTCTGAATCATTTGGTCTTTACATTGTTTGACCAAAAAGGGTTCCTCCCAAAAATAACTCTTAACATCATGGAGGAACTTCTTTCTTTCTTGGTATGAGAAATCCGACGGTATTTCACCACTAGCCAAATAGTTAGCAAAGTCGGCATACCATGGCATTTTCATATTTTCTTGAATTTCCAGTAATTTTTCATCTAGAAACTATTCATTAATGGGGATTTGGAATCCCTCTTGTTGTTCCAACCGAGATAGATGGTCGGCTACTTGATTTTCTACTCCTTTCTTGTCCTTGATTTCCACATCAAATTCTTGTAGGAGTAGGATCCATCTAATGAGCCTTGGTTTTGAGTCCTTCTTTGAAATTAAATATTTGATGACAGAATGATCGGTGTAGACTATCACTTTTGTGCCCACCAAATAGGACCTGAATTTATCAAAGGTAAATACAACAGCAAGCAACTCTTTTTCAGTAACAGTGTAATTTACCTGAGCCTCAGTGAGTGTCTTGTTGGCGTAATAGATGGAATGAAACATTTTTTTTCGCCGCTGCCCCAAAACTGCACCAACTGCATAGTCACTAGCATCACACATTAGTTCAAATGGTAGACTCTAGTCCGGTGCTATGATAATGAGGGCTGAGATTAGCTTCTGCTTAAGCTCCTCAAATGCTGCGGCACAGGCTGCATCAAAAGAAAACACATTATCTTTTTCTAATAACTTACATAAGGGCTTGGATACCTTTGAAAAGTCTTTGATGAATCTTCGATAGAAGCCCGCATGTCCTAAAAAACTTCTAATGTGTTTCACTGTCGTAGGGGTCAGTAATTTCTCGATCACCTCTATCTTTGCTCGGTCCACTTCAAGGCCTTTCTTTGAAATTTGATGACCCAATATAATACCTTCGTGAACCATGAAGTGACATTTTTCCTAGTTGAGGACTAAGTTGGTGTCCTCGCATCGTTTAAGCACCTTGGCCAAATTCTCTAAGCATTCATCAAAAGAATCCCCAAAAATGGAGAAGCCATTCATAAAAACTTCTAAGTACTGTTCCACCATATATGTGAAAATGGCCATCATACAGCATTGGAACGTTGTTGGAGCATTGCATAATCCGAATGGCATTCTTCTAAATGCAAAAGTACCATAAGGACAAGTGAAAGTCGTTTTATCTTGGTCCCCTGGTGCTACAGCAATCTGGTTGTAACTAGAATATCCATCCAGAAAACAGTAATAATCCCGTCCAGCCAACCTATCCAACATTTGATCAATAAAGGGCAGTGGGAATTGGTCTTTCCGTGTGGCTTTGTTGAGCTTTCAGTAATCAATGCAAATCCTCCATCCCGTGACGGTTCTGGTGGGAATCAACTAGTTGTCTTCGTTCTGCACCACTGTAATTCCCCCTTTCTTGGGCACACAATGTACAGGACTTACCCATGAACTGTCAGAGATAGGATAGATTATGCCAAAATCCAACCACTTAATAATTTGCTCCTTTACCACTTCCTTCATAATAGGGTTCAATCTTCTCTGCCCCTTAATTGAATTTTTGGAATCTTCTTCCAAAATAATTTTATGCATGCATAAGGTTGGACTTATACCTTTTATGTCAGCTATGGTCCAGCCCATAGCTCTCTTATGCTGCTTTAGAACTCCAAGCAATTTTTCTTCTTGTTCAGCATCCAGCAATGCTGAAATAATCACAGGCAGCGTTGAGTCTGATCCTAGAAATCCGTACTTCAAATGCTACGGCAATGACTTAGTTCCAGCTCAGGTGGTTCTTCCACAGAAGGTTTTGTTACTTTGATTTCCCGAGATGACAAATCCAAGGATTCAAATTGCGCGCTAATTTTGAAACCATGAGAATTTGCTTCTAACTAGGTTGAATATTCCTCTTCTTCCTCATTGCCATCATCATGCAACATTTCCTCCATCAACACTCTCTCCAGTACATCATCTCCATATTTCTTCTGCTCTTCAACTTCCTTTGTCAAAGAATCAACAGTGGATATTTGAAAATAATCCTCACCTTCATCATGAAATTTCATGGCCTTGAACACATTAAACGTGACTTTATCATCTTGAAACCTCATGGTGAGTTCCCCTTTTTGAACATCAATGAGAGTCCTTCCCGTAGCAAGGAAAGGTCTCCCCAAAATAATAGGAACTTCCCTATCTGCTTCATAATTTGGCATCTGCTCTATGGCTTCTACCAAAGGAATGTTGATATGCAGTTGTTTCAAAATGTCCAGAAACTTCTTGAACTACTCATCCTGTTTCTTTTTAGCAAACCTTTGTGGAAAAGGCATCCTTGGTTGTATTGGTTTACTTTCTGGAACTTTGCTTTGCTTCGGCATTGATGATGCTGCAGCATCGGGCTCCACTTTGGCTGGTTCAGCTACTAGACTTTCTTCTTCTTTGTCCTCCTTGCTGGGCTCACTGGATTTCTCCACTGCTCCAGGCTTGATTGTTGGTTCTTCCAATATTTTCCCACTCCGTAGAGTCATCACTTTGCAATGTTCCTTTCCTTCTCTCCTCGGACTCTCGGTGTCACTTGGGAGTGACCCTTGTGGTCTGTTTTTCAATTCTTGGGCCAACTGCCCCATCTAGGTTTCAAGGTTTCGTACAGTGGATGTCAAGCCTTGAATGGTTGTCTCCGTTCTTGCCATAAAATCTCTCATCATATTTTCCAAATTGTTTGAATGTGGTGGTGGTTGTTGTTGAGGCCTTTGCTGAAGTTGTTGTTGCTGCTGGGGGTACTGCTGTTCCTGGAACATTGGCCTCTGGTTCATACCTTGGCTATTCTACATCCCCTGGTCTCTCCAAGAAAAGTTGGGATGCTGCCGCCAAGTAGGATTATAAGAGTTTGACTGTAAACTATTACCTCTTGTCTGCTTCCCCATGTAGCATACTGATGCTGGATTGTGAACACAATCCTTAAAAGAGTGTCCTTCACCACAGTAGACACAACACACATCTTGCACCTGGCTTACATTAGACTGGTTAGGTTGTTCAGCCGTCTGCCCGCTATGCTGTTGCATACTCAGTGTTTTTAGCATGTTGGACATGGATGAAACATGAGCTGAAAGTGAAGTTATTGGATCTAATTCCAACACTCCAGCCACCCTTCTTCCACTTGGCAATCTTGTTGTAGGCCATTGATAGTTGTTATTGGCAATTCTCTCAATTAATTCATAGGCTTCATTGTATGTTTTAGCCAATAATGCACCATTTGCTGAAGCATCAACTATCATTCGTGTGTGTGCATTTAACATGTTGTAAAATGTTTCGATTTGAATGCAATGTGGGATTCCATGATGTGGGAAACTCCTTAAATCTTTCCCATCCTCGTACAATGATTCTTCTTCTTCTAATTGATGAAAAGAGGTAATTTTGTTTCTTAACCTAGTATTTTTTATGGGAGGAAAATATTTCATTAAAAATCTCTCAATAAGTTGCTGCCATGTAGTTACACTACCCGAGGGTAGAGAATTAAGCCATGCTCTAGCTTTGTCTCTCAAGGAATATGGAAAAAAATTCAGCCTCAAAGCATCGTCTATTACCCCTGGTAGTTTAAAACAGTCGCTTACTTACATAAATAAACGTACGTGCAAGTGTGGATCCTCAGCAGGTAGTCCACCAAACTTCCCTACTGTTTGCAACATTTGAAACATTACTGGTTTCAACTCGAATTATGTTGCGGCAATCTCTGGTCGCACAATGCTTGGGTTCAATTCATTGAACATAGGGATAGCATACTGCCAAATGGCATAGTCCCTATCATCTGCCATTACCACTGGATTGTAGACAGGTTCAGGTTGAATTTCACGTTAGTCCGCCATAGCTGCCTTATCCGTGGTTTGTTTCTTCTTCCTTAACGCCTTGGTTGTTCTCTCAATTTCTGGGTCTAGTGGCAGCAATGTAGCTTGAGAGCCCTTGCACGTTTTACTCATGCAAAACAGCACACGTTAAGGAATGAATGATATACACAAGCTGAAAATTACAAAATGATTAATATCAATAATGTTCAACTAAAATTCAGCCCATGCACAAATGTCCGTCCCTCATACACTAAATCAACAGACTATTAAGCACAAGTATGAGTATACAAGAACACTGAAAAAATAAAAGTAACCAAATGTAAACAATCAATATTTACAAACAATTGACTCCGAAGTCCCCGACAACGGCGCCAAAAACTTGTTGCGTTGTGTGCGTGTGTCACAATTTGTAAAGATAAGAAAATGAAGTAAATCAACGCAATCTTAACAAGTGCAAGTATACACCGATCAACAAGTAATATATGTACCTAAGTACAAGATTATCGATCCCACAGGGACTAAGTGTGCCAATACAAATGCAAATACGATTGTACAAATGTTTAAAAGAATAAAGAATAAAGAATGAGGAATGATGAATAATGAATAGAGATTGGTCTAATGCTACGGAAATGCTACTCCTACAGTAAAACTAAACTAACAGTTAAGGGTCAGCCTACTGGAAATAACCACAAGAGTACTGCAGGTAATACAATGCTGCGACATTCAAGCCCAAAATGTAAATACAAACCAGAGATGAATCTAAATATACAGAACATGCTTTCAGTTTCCAGATTAATGCTACAGTGATCAGGTGCTACCCAGATTACTTGATCTATTAGTCTAGATCCCTGATAACATCGTTTCATGGAGTACGAAGTACCGTTGACCTAGAACAACACTAGTCAGTGAATTTGGTCATGTCCCCTGCAATGTTGAGCGCACGGTCATGCGTCTCAATCTAGTGCCACATAATTATCATGTCAACTAGCTCCCCTCCGTTAGAAGGCCATATACTAGTTCGATTCATACTTTGGATAGTCGTAACCGCAAGTGATGCTAAATCAATTTAAGTAATTACATGAATAAACCAAGCATGCCCCATACAAGCAGTAAACATAAAAACAAAAAACAATGCTACAACATATCCATCATCGTATTCCATACAGGGTACTCAACATGTTCATATTTAACTATGCCACAACATCTTCAGGTTATAAAAATATATGTTCAATACAGAGAATAACGAAATCCAGGAATTAAAGTAATGTAATAAAATACTCCCATCATCATGGTAAATAATTCTATTACAAAACAAGTTTAATCAATCCACAAAATTCGCCTTCTACTCATGCCCAATACTCAAGCTAGAATCTATACAAGACAATGAACAATAATGAGGAAATGGGCAGAGAATTACTCGGGTCTGAGATCACACTACTGCCTAGATCAGGTTAATCATGATTGCTCAGTGCTATTCTCCTCTGTCTGATGTCGCGACGTCTTTTCTGCTCAGCAAATGAATACCCAGCAAGTCATCCTGCTTCCTCTCGGGGTTTTCCCTAAGAAATTAATCTAAAGCTAAAAAGAAATGCTAAACTATGCTGCCGAACTGCTACTGTGTTATCTAAAAATGAAGAAAAACCAATCTCTCTTCAAAAGTCTAAAAGTCTAATCTCCAACAGTCTCTTCTTCTCTCGGTTTTTCAAGTATATATAATGTTTCTTCTTGCACCGAGATTCAGCCTCAATCTGCCATCTGTCCCTATTTCTAGAATTTTCTTATAATATTAAGCAAATAAAATGAATAATCCAGAAATTAATTCCAGCTGCCTTCTGATTTCTTTGTCCTTTTCCTCCATGTTACAGGATTCTCTGCGAATTTCAAGCTCCAACTGCCACGTTTAATTAATTAAAACAAAATTAATTCTGAAAATAGCTGAATAATCACTCGGTAATTTCATTCCCTTTTTACCCAATAAATCAATCCAAATTAAATTCCAAATAATAATCCAATAAATGCAACTCGTAACAATATTTGGAAATTAATTAAATTAAATTGACATATTGACAATAAAACCTCATTTTTCGTAAAAAGAGAAAGAATATCAACTAGACGCATTTTAACTCCAATTTCCAAATAAATTTAGTTATTTCAAAAGCAAAACCTGGAAAAGTAAATGTGAATAACTCTATTATTTTAGAGTTATCAACACTGTCCTTAGTGTACACGCAGATACCCCACGCTTATTTGAAAAATAATAGAAAAATTAAAAACAGAAAAACAAGATGAAGAACATAAAACTGTTATATCATATAAATTCAAGTTTGAATACATAGAATTATATACTATACAGCCCAAACATATGCACATATCACTATTAAAAGAAAAAGAAAAAGACTAAGAACCTGGATCGTCATCTGGTGAGAATAAGTAGACCTCGTGGTCGTCAGTAGCTCGACTACTGTAATACTAATAAAGCTCCTTGATCAAACTACTGTTCCTACTGACCTTGTCGTCTATCACTGCCCACTGCCTACGGATATCTGCCATATCTTGGCTATGCCTAGCTCGCAAATCTACCAGCCCCTGTGTCATATGCCGCTCGAAGGTGGTGCGTGGTACAAATGTCAGGGCCGGTGGTGCCTGTTGCATGAACGGATCTGACGTTGATGACTCACCTGGCTGCTCGGTGTGAATGGAGTATCTCCCTTCTACATCTCGTACTATCATCCCCATGTTCTGAAGAACAGTCAAATCGGTGGGGATAGTGGACAGAGTTATCTGGGTCAACTCTGAACCTTCGATATCTAGCTCCAGGTAGTGGACTATTCGGGTGATGAACGACTTGGGCCCCAAACACTGCTTCCGAGTGTTTGTAGCAAAGCCCCTCATGGCAAGGGTGATGAACCTACCCATATCCACCGTGATGCCTCTGTGCATATGGGCCAGAAGGAATGTCTCCGTCTGAGTGATATTTCTCGGAGCGGTCCGACGACCTTCCAGTGTGTGAGCTACGATGGTATGTAAATAGCAGAGAGCTGGAAAGATACCTGTAGCCTTTATGAGGCTGTGCTGATAGGGGACTCCAGTCGTGCAGGTCTGGGCCCAAGCTTTGGAGACGTCATCCGAAGTGAAGTCTCGTACGACCATCAAGTAGGTGGAGGTCTTTAGCTCCGCCTACTGACAGACACCAAGTGCAATGCCAAACTTAGCCATGCTCATCGACCAGTCTAGTCCACCCAGTCGGAATGTAACCTGCTCACGCTAAAATGTTAAAGAGGCATAGAACTCACATACAAGCTCTAAGTAAGTAGGCTCGGTGACGATGAAGACTCGGCTGTAAGGAAGGATGTCGAGCATACGCCGAATCTCCTACTCCACTCCAAGCATCCTGACTGCAGTCTAGTCAAGCATTTTGCCAGCTAGAATGTTGAGTTCGATCAACCCTTGGCTCCTCTCCTGGTAAGCCAGGACAGTAGGTAAGAGTGTGAAAGGATGTGTCACAGCTGTGACAGTCATAGATGGAGTGACACGTGCACGTTTGGGAGCCATCTGAGAAGTTTGAACTTTTTCGAAGGATTCAAGTTTAGCGGGAAAATTCAAGAATTGGTGGGAAAAAAGTTTAAATTTGAATTCTGGAAGCAAATTCGAATTCAGAGGGGAAGATTGGCTTTGGGTGGAGATTTGACTTTTGGCGGGAAAAAATCGAATTTTGGAGGGAAATTCAAATTTTAAAAAGAACTTCAAAAATTCAAAATTTTTGAGGGAAAATTTGAAAATTCAAAAATTTTAAAAATTTTTGGAGGGAAAATTTTAGAGAGATTAGAGAGGGAAGATAATTTTAAAGTGGTCATTTATTCCTTAGCTCTAAAAAAGTGATTAGGAACGGTTATTGCGATTTATAGAATTGATCCAATTTCTTAATGATTGAATTGCTTTTGTTAATGCTTGTGTTTTAATTGTTGGAACCTAATGCATTTGTGATATATTGGCATTCTTACTAATGACATGGAATGGTTGAAGTGGAATACTTCGCTGAAATGGAATACATGATCAATGATGGTAATTTTGATGTTGTTATGGTGTGAGCATTTTAATATATATATATATATATATATATATATATATATATATGATATAGATCAAGGGTGGAGATTACACTTTTATTAATGAATCAAGGGTCGAGATTGAACTTTCAATTAAAAGCATCAAGGGTCAAGATTTAAGGGTTTGTGTGAATGTAAAAATGTGAATATATATTATTCACGTGAAGAAGAATAAGAACGGTAAGAGAGAAAATTTTGGTGGGTAGTGGAGATTTTTCACAAAAATTCAACAAAAATACTCCGTAGCAATCCTCTCAAATCTTACTTTTTCATGGAGAAAAGACCTATTCTCATCACTCATTTTTGAAGTTTTTGAAGAACAGTTTTGGAGAATACATCAAAGAAAGGTTATTCATCAACTTGGAGGTGACATATCATTTCTCATTTATCTTTGATGTATTATACTATGTAAGAAAGCTATGGGACTTTTGTTTTAGTTTGAAATATGTTGCGTTGTGTGCGTGTGTCACAAATTGAGAAGATAAGAATATCGAATAAATCAACGCAATCTTAACAAGTGCAAGTATACACCGGTCAACAAGTAATATATGTACCTAAGTACAAGATTATCGATCCCACAGGGACTATGTATGTCAATTACAAAAGCAAATATGATTGTACAAATGGTGAAAAGAATAAAAGAATGAAGAATAATAAATCATAAAAGAATAAAAGAATAAAGAATGATAAATCATGAACTGAGATTGGTCTAATGCTACGGCATTCCTAGTCCTAACTACACTAACAGTTAAGGGTTAGCCTACTGGAAATAACCACAAGAGTACTGCAGGTAATACAATGCTGCGACATTCACGCCAAAAATGTAAGTACAAACCAGAGATGAATCAAAGTATACAAAGCATGCTTTAAGTTCCATATCAATGCTACAGCATGTCTGGTTTCACCCAGACTACTTGATCTACTAGTCTAGATCCCCGATAACATACCGTGGACCTAGCGCAACGCTAGACAGTGAATGTACTGCTTTTCACGCAGTTCTCAAATCTAACGCCACATAATTCTAATGTAATTGCATGAATAAACCAAGCACTGCCTCATACAAGCATTAAACATAAAACAGAAAGTCATGCTGCAGTATATTTATCATCATAGTCAAAACAGTGTATTCAACATGCTCATACTTAACTACACCTCAACATCTTCAGGTTAAAAATATGTATTATGCTGAAACGAATCATGGAAAACAAGAATCAACGTAATAGGAAAGATAGTCCCTATGTCCTTAGTGACACTAATCAACAGAGTCAAGCCTAAGACGGAAAACAAATCACTCCCAAAACATTTTTAATCAACCCTTGAACCAAGAATCATGAAAGACAAGGACTAACGTAATAGGAAAAACAGTCCCTAGGTCCGTAGTGACACCAATCAACGGAGTCAAGCCTAAGATGGAAAACATATTACTCCCAAAACATTTTTAATCAATCCTTGAACTCATGTAAACATTCTCATAGTACAAAGAACATTTAGTTACAAAAATAGTAGCAAATTGAGGAAATGGAGAGAGAATTACTCTGGTCGGAGATCACCCAACTGCCCAAATCGGTTTAATCAATCTGCTGCCCTTCATTTCCTCTGCTTGATGTTGCTGCTTCTCTACTGCTCAACTGATGAATGCTTCAGCAAGTCACCCTGCTCACTCTTGTGTTCTTCCCTTCCTAAGAGTTAGTCTAAAACTAAGAAGAAAAACTATCCTATCGAAAGACTATGAACAATCTAAGAAAACTAAGAAGAAAAACCAATCTCTAAGATGGCCAAAAGTCAAAACTAAAACTACAAAGACTAGCTCTCAAACTCTCCAAGACTAGCCTCACTACTCCTCTCGGATTTTCACATACATATAGCCTCTTTGTGCACCAAGAACCATTACCAAGCTGCGATCTATCCATCATTTCTGGAATGGTCTTCATAAATCCCAGCAAATAGTCAAAATAAATCCTAGTTGCCTTCTAAAATTTTTGTCATCTTCCTCTGAATGCTGCAGTAGTTGCAGCCGGTCTCCCGCTGCTTTCTGTGATCTTTTGTCGTTTTCCTCTGATGCTGCAGCATTTGCAGCAGAGTTTTTATCTTGTTCTTCTGACAGTGGCAGAATTTCAGAACTTTTTGCAGGAGTTTTTGTCCTTTTCCTCTGACGGCTGCAAGGTCAACAACGACAACTCAGCTACTTTCCTGAATTTCTTGTCTTTTATTTCAACCTTCTTGTCCACCCTTTGACCTGCACGTTAAAAAACAAACATATATATATATATACATATATATATACATATGTGTAAAATGGATAGGAGAAGAGAAATAAATGCATAGTACCGCAAGTTCTGCTTTAATTAATATGCCCAGCTGGATTTTTAAGTGACAAATAGTGTGTGGGTGTATAATATATATATATATATATATATATATGTAAAGATGCAAATTGTCCACACATATTTCACGTTCTTCATGGTCAACCTTCATCCAACTTTCTTTCACAAATTTCACCCATCAAAATTCCCTTTTTACCCTTGTCACAACAATTCAATTCAAATTAATTTCCAAATAATAACAAATAGTACAGCTCATCCACATTTTGAGAAATTAATTCAATTAAATTGACTTTTAACAATAAATCCACATTTTTAGGTAAAAAGAGAGAAAATATCAAATCAACACATTTTATTCCATTTCCAAATAAAGTCAATTAATTCTCGAATAAAATGTGGCAAATTAGATGTGAATAACTCTATTATTTTAGAGTTATCACACCCCTAAACTTAGGTCATTGCTCGTCCCGAGCAATGCTGCAGCAATGCGGAAGCAACCAAGAATATACATACCCACATAAAAACTTTGTTCAGCAAGTTCAGTCAATCCTGAGACCAATGATTTCAGAAAGAGAAAAATGCAGAATTCAAGTAGACATAATGTTCCATCCTTAGGTGAATAACCAAATATTAACTAACCCAAGCTCAAAGAATATCCACTCCAAAGTGTGTGTGTAAATAGTCTTTCCTTTTCAATCTCTCATTCATAAGTCAACATATGGTAATCCTAAGGTTCATTTTGTATTCTCAAACTCAATCCATTACACCCCTCTCCACTAATGTAGCAAATTTAGCAATAAAGATCAAAGAGGTCTTAAATTGGTTGTAATGTAGGCTAGGGCTAAGGTAGGAAAAATATGGATAAAAAGTAGGCTCCAAACTTAGTCCTAGTCTGCCATGAGCTTCTACCTAATGATATCACTTCCCAAAATTGTTTTTTCAATCCCACGGAGCATAACAATTTACACCCTGTTTCAGAAACACGTGCATCATTTAACCACAATCAGTATATAACATTTAACCTCAAAGAAGCATAACACGTATTTCCTTTTTGCTCTCTTTTTGTTCTTCTTTTTCTTTTTAAAGTAAAGAGGGTGTTTTCATTCTTTTTTTTCGCACATGTTTTCATACACATACCCTCAATACGTAGAGCATTTATATCAGAAGTTCAAATTTTCCTTAAATACCACTAATCCCAGAAAAATGATAATGCTGCAACATTGAGCTGCGGCATTCCTATGTTCCTTCTCATAGCATTCTTAGCATACCCCCAAACTTATGTTCAACAATGTTCACAGCAGACTAAGATCAAGTTTTAGGGAAGACAAAGAATGGATACATGCAAATCATTTAGGATAAGTGGCTCTTGATAAGGGTGTCAAGAAATTAGGCTTAGGCTCAACTTGGGTTAACTAAGGAAGTAAAATACATTAGGGTAGGCTAGAAAGGCTCAAACGATTCAAGAACATGCCTCAATCATTTCTATATTACCAAATCTACTAGGATTTTGCCTCAAGGACTATAACAAATGAGTCAAAAATTCTAAACCTTCATACCAAAGTGACTCTTTTTATGAACATGAAATCTCCAAGTAAGACTATGTGCAAAAGATAGGGAGTAGAAATAATTCTCACTTAAAGTCAACTAATACCTAATTATTCTGAAAAGAAGGTACAAGGTCTACGAGAATGTATTTTTCATTTTTTTAAGATAACATCATAAATCAGGTCCCAAAAGTCTATGCTAATCCTGCTGACGCTAAGGCTCTAATGGGTCATATGATAATGCAGCCGCATTCATGCAATCAGGTCGTCTATGCCAGATCAATCAATTTATAAGGCATCCTAAAACAGTTCTTTTTAGACAAGGCATCTATGCATTCAAATATATCACTCAGAAATTCAGCAAAGAGGTTGTTCATGCATTCAAAAGACAGCAGGAAAATTTTTGAAAAATATCACCATTTTTTGAACTTTTTGCCCTAAGAGGACACCCTCCCCCAAACTTAAAGGGAAGCAATGTCCTCATTGATTTTAACACCAAAGTTCCATTAGGACAAACAACAGGTAAAGCAATGTAGCAAAACAAAACACAACACAACAAAACAAAAGAGTCTAAAAACAACAATCAAGGAAAACAAATCAAAACAACAACAAAAAAGTAAAGATGTTCAAGGCCTGCACAGCAGGTAAATTAAAGTACGATCCAAAAAAACAAACAGAAAAGTAAAGGAGTTCAGGGGTTAGGAACTACTCCCGTCTCAAGGGAGTGCATCAAGGTGTGAGGATAACATCATCATCCTCCATCCGGTTGGAATCTTCAGTTGGTACGAGTTCAGGCGGGAAGGTCGGCCATGGATGACCAGCATGTAGACGGTTTCTGGGGAGGGATCTGATGTAGGCTTCGTTGTGTGCACGCATGTACCTCCAGAAGATTTGAAGTTGCGCATACATCTGTCTGGTCATTGCTGCAGCATCGTCTGAACTTGATGCTGCAGCATCCGTTGCTGCTGGAGAAGGGATTTCAGTTTCTGCAGACACAAGTGTTGGGGCTGGTGGTGTTCTCTTAGGTAGCTGGGGCTGCAGACCAGCCGCTCTCTGACGAACACGGCATACACACTATTTGGCCATAGGTTGGCGTAGAATTCCCGGACAACTCCAGTGTTCGGTTCGACTCTTTGGGCGCAAAATCTGTCCCAACCCAGTACTCTGATTATGTGCCGGCATGTTTCCGGAAGAGGGTATGGTGTCTCACCTATGAGGTCAAACCCTAAATCCTCGAGACACTATTTTTCTGCGTACAGCTCCGTCATTCTGGTTTCAGCATCAGACGAGGAGAATTTCTCTTTCGGAGGGAGTTTTCGTGCCACTTGCTTGGTTCTCATATGTAAAGACTAAAACATGTAAGAATAATTTGCCTAGAGAGGCCACAGCTATCAAATAGTCCCGAGATGTAAGATAGAACTTGCAAGTAAGACTAAAAAGAAAACCAACAGTCACGGACTGTCTTTTTTTTTTCAATCCAGAAAATCAGTCTTTGTTTCCAAAATATTCAGTTAAAATCATGCAGTACATGCTGGTGTACCCGACATAAGATAAGATTTTAAAGACTCGTAGAATGACCTATCTATCCCGTCTGCAATTTAGCACTGACCCAAAAAAAATATTTTGCAAAATTCCCGAAGGACAGTTATCAGTTAAGAAAATATCACATATATCAGGAACCTCCATCAGTAAATATCAGAATAATATATCAGTTACTGCCCGAGGATTAGAGACAACTGCAAAATTTTTCAAAATTTCCCAGGGGTACCAGTGCCAAAAGATTATTCAGAAATGGATATTGTCAACAACAAAAATATCCCTCCATCTCAAAGTCATTAAAAATTTTCAACCCCCTTTTATCAGAAATCAGTGGACAATACAATACCCATTTCAAAATAGAGCTTGTTTTCGGAAGATTCAACTTGAACCCATAAAATAAAACGCAGATTTTTCAGTAAACCCAGAATGTGGAACCCATCATTTAGTACAAACATTCAGAAAATCCAGTCGTTAGCAAGAATAACATGCTTCGAAACAAAAACTACAGCCAACCATTTACACAAAAACACCTATTTTGTTCACATTTATCACAGTAAATCTGAAGATATTAAGCATGCATCCACAGCCCACTCACTGTATACCAACAAAAATGTCTATATTTTTGTCCAGAAAGAAAAAGAAAACCAGATCTGAGCAGTGAAAGAGGAAAGAAAACCCATGCTCTTCGGCTGACCCAAAAAAAAAAATTTCAGCCGCAAATTCATAGTTTAATCTTCAGATTGAAGTAAGAAAACATACCTTTGTGCGTCGGATTTAGCTCGAGAATCGTCGGTCAGAAGAAGAACCGAAAAAACCTCAGTGTGTTTTCTCTCTTTCCCTTTTTCTCTTTCAGTAAGAAGTGGATGCAGTGAGCAGTGTGTAAATGTTTCTCTTGTTTTTAAGTATGAAATGCTTCTTAGTCGGGTTAGTGAGAACAACGAAGTGAATGTTGGTCTTTTGGTTTCTCTAACCAAGTGACTTTTATCCCCTTAGAAAATTAATTATGGAATATAATAATGACTACTTGCCTTGGGAAGAATGGAAATGGAAAGGTCACCTTTTTGTTCCTTGAAAGCAATAAAGAAAGGGTTTGACTAAATTTTCTCTTACCCATTTGGTCATTTGTCTTTTATCCGGAAGTAGGATGAGTGTTCTGCCCCAAAATATGTATATACTGTGTGTATATCTTCTTTTGACCTGCAATAAAGGCAGAACAAGACAAAGAAATAAGAAAGCTAGAAATGGCATGAACGTTCTGCCCAAAAAATAATAATATATATGTATATATATATATATATATATATCCTATTGACCCGCTGAAATAGAACAAGGCAGAAAACAGCTGTCGGGTACAGGTGTACCCGACACAGAATAGGACAAAAAGCAGAGATAGTAAATAAATAAATAAAAACAAGATAAACTGGAATTAAATAAATAAACCAGCAATTAAAATAACTAAATAGTCAACAAATAAAACATAAAGTAAATAAACAGAAATAAAAGAAATATCAGAAAATAGAATAAATAAACGGTAGTAAAGAAAAACAATAAATAAACAGAAATCACACAAAAAGAAAATAGAAACAAGCAATCAGGAAAATCAGCTAAAATAAATAAATTGAGAAGAAAGAAAACGGAAATTGAACTAAACAAAAAGAATAGAAAATAAAATAACAAGTAAACAGGAAGCAAATAAATTAAATAAACATAGAAGAAAGAAAAAAAACGGAAAATAAATAATAAAATGGAAAAGAAAACAGAAAATAAAATTGGAGAGTGTTCACTTGAATTTTTCTTTTGTGTGGGGTCTACCTAATTCTCCATCATTGAGCAATGATAGAGAATCAACGGTTTGCTCTTGGTCTCCATCTCTGTAGATTTTTAGTCTATGCCCGTTGACCTTGAACTTGGTCCCCGTGTTGTTCATAACCGAGACCACTCCATGAGGATGAATTTGTTCAATTGTGTACGGTCCGGTCCATCTCGACTTCAATTTTCCTGGAAAAAGTCTCAATCTTGAATCGAAAATCAAAACTTGCTGTCCAACTACAAAATTTCTTGGCTAGATGTTTTTGTCATGCCACCTCTTAGTCTTCTCCTTGTATAACTTGGCATTTTCATAAGAAAATAATCTCAGCTCATCCAGTTCAGAAAGCTGCAGCATTCTCTTGTTTCCAACAACATTCATGTCCATGTTGAGATGCTGCAGCGCCCAGTATGCTTTGTGCTCTAGCTCCACGGGTAAGTGACAAGCCTTCCCAAAAACGAGTCTGTACGGAGACATACCTATTGAGGTCTTGAAAGCTGTCCGGTAGGCCCATAGAGCGTCATCTAACCGTCTTGACCAATCTCTTCAGTTTGGGTTAACCACCTTCTCAAGGATACCTTTGATGATTCGGTTGGACAATTCAACTTGCCCATTTGGTTGAGGATGGTTGTTTTGTATGTTGAAGTTATTATGTTTTTTCGGAAATAGCCACCTGCTAAATAATCATTATGTCTGCATGTCTAATGTAGTTTCTTTTAAACTAAAATAGGGTTATAGACAATTCCTAACCACGGTCTATTCATAACCTGTTTAGTTTAACAGGCATCAATTAGTATTGGTGTCTGCCATACTAGATAAAATAACATGCTGAACACCTGGCTTGTTAGAGTAGTCTAGGTAGGCTGAGTAGAGCGTTATGCCAGCGATTACGAGCCTTCAGAGTGATCCCCGAAAGTGACATAGGGCCTTCATAACTGTCTTTGTTCGTACCGTGAGTAGGGCCGTTTACCTTAATGA
This sequence comes from Asclepias syriaca, assembly GCA_027405835.1. Classification (NCBI taxonomy): domain Eukaryota; kingdom Viridiplantae; phylum Streptophyta; class Magnoliopsida; order Gentianales; family Apocynaceae; genus Asclepias; species Asclepias syriaca. The sequence continues at coordinate 11,022,137 of CM049924.1, forward strand.
TAGGGGGCGGTAGCATAGAGACTCAGATGTGGTACACCTTTAGACACAGAACATAGTTGCATTCCAGGCTAAGATATATCTAAAACACTCGAATATAGGTCAATCAACATATAGGAACAGTATAACATAGAATCAGAACTTATCTTTAAAACACTTCTAGGGTTAATTAGACTTGAACCTAGTGGAGAATGGATCACCCTCTCATCAAAGTATTTGATGAAGATTGCATAACTGGATCATAAGATAAGAGTTAGGATAAGAGGCTAGTTACTACTAAGCCGTTGCCACTTCCCTGGGAGTACGATAATTAACTTAGTAAAATCGTAGATACTTTCCAATAGACTAGCTACACGATAGGTACTCTGCCTTAGATTCTGGCTGATTAAGTGACACCATAAGACTAAACGTGACAATTAGTCAATCACAGTCCTTAATTAATCATAATCGACATAGGGTAAAATAACACCTATTTAGTACGTCAACCGGAATCGCATCAAAACTATTGAGCCTTTCAAGCCTGACCATGATGCATGTATTTTTCCTAGTGAACCAAGTTGAGCCTAGCATAATTATTTGACACCCATATCGAACAGATGAAGCCACTTTTTCCAAAATATTTGTTTATATCCTTTCTTTGCCGCCTAAAACTTAATCTCAGTCTACTTAGAATATGTTTAAAAATAAGTTTGGGGTGCAAGAAAGAGAGAAAAAGAAAGAATTTCTGAGAAAAAAAAAAGAAGAAATCATAGAAATACTGCAGCATCCTAGAATTGTGGCCGATAAATTCTGAAATTAAGGATGATAAGGGTGATGTATGTGAATGCTTGAAAAAGAGAGTAAAACTCTTTGAATACAAAGGTGAAAAAGAAATAAAAGAAAAGAACGAAGCTCATTATTGAGGATGCCTATCAACAATGTGACCGAATTATTTGCTGGAGCAAAAGTGAGAAAAAGGCAAACCCTCTACAGGAAAAATATATAAAATTACTTGCATTAAGTGTGTTCTGGGCAGATTGGGACTGAGTTTAAGCCCACTTTTTTATCTATATTTATCATACCTTAGCCCCAACCCACATTACAACCAAAGTAAGACCTTTTTTATCTTTGTTAATGAGTTTGCTACATTAGTGGAGAGTGGTATAATAAATTGAATTCTGGCAATACAAAATGTATCTTGGGATTATCAACTGTTGGTTCATGAATAAAAGAAACCAATAAGTTGGACTATACACACACACTGGAGTAGAAATTCTTTGAGTTTGGGTTGGTTAATATTTGGTTATTTAACGAAAGATGGAACATTATGCCTGCTTGAATTTTGAATTTCTCTCTGAAATCATTGGTCCCAAGTTTAGCCGAAACTGTTGAGCCAAAGTTTTTAGTGGGTATGCATATTTCATTTTGCCTTCGCATTGTTGCAGCATTGCTCGGGACGAGCAATGATTTAAGTTTGGGGGTGTGATAACTCTAAAATAATAGAGTTATTCACATTTACTTTGCCACGTTTTGCTTTTGAAATAACTGAATTTATTTGCAAATTGGAGTTAAAATGCGTATAGTTGATATTCTTTCTCTTTCTACAAAAAATGAGGTTTTATTGTCAATATGTCAATTTAATTTAATTAATTTCCAAATATTGTTACGAGTTGCATTTATTAGATTATTATTTGGGATTTAATTTGGATTGATTTATTGGGTAAAAAGGGAATGCGATTACCGAGTGATTATTCAGCTATTTTCATAATTATTTCTATTTTAATTAATTAAACGTGGCAGCTTGAGCTTGAAATTCGTAGAGAATCCTGCAGCATGAAGGAAAAGGACAAAGAAATCAGAAGGCAGCTGGAATTAATTTCTGGATTATTCATTTTGTTTGCTGAATATTATAAGAAAATTCCAGAAATATGGACAGATTGCAGATTGAGGCTGAATCTCGGTGCAAGAAGAAACACTATATATACTTGAAAAACCGAGAGAAGAAGAGACTTTTGGAGATTAGACTCTTAGACTTTTGAAGAGAGATTGGTTTTTATTCATTTTTAGATAGCACAGTAGCAGTTCGACAGTATAGTTTAGCATTTCTTTTTAGCTTTAGATTAATTTCTTAGGAAAAACCTGAGAGGAAGCAGGATGACTTGCTGGGTATTCATTAGCTGAGCAGAAAAGACGTCGTGGCATCAGTCAGAGGAGAATAGCACTGAACAATCATGATTAAACTGATCTGGGCATTAGCGTGATCTCAGACCCGAGTAATTCTCTGCCTATTTCCTCATTATTGTTTATTGTCTTGTATAGATTCTTGCTTGAGTATTGGGCATGAGTAGAAGGCAAATTTTGTGGATTGATTAAACTTGTTGTGTAAAAGAATTATTTACCATGACAATGGGAGTATTTTATTACATTACTTTAATTCCTAGATTTCGTTATTCTCTGTAATGAGCATATATTTTTATAACCTGAAGATGTTGTGGCATAGTTAAATATGAACATGTTGAGTACACTGTATAGAATACGATGATGGATATGTTGTAGCATTGTTTTCTATTTTTATGTTTACTGCTTGTATGGGGCATGCTTGGTTTATTCACGTAATTACTTAAATTGATTTAGCATCACTTGCGGTTACGACTGTCCAAAGTATGAATCGAGCTAGTATCTGGCCTTCTAACGGAGGGGAGCTAGTTGACATGATAATTATGTGGCACTACATTGAGACGCATGACCGTGTGCTCAACATTGCAGGGGACGTGACCAAATTCATTGACTAGTGTTGTTCTAGGTCAACGGTACTTTGTACTCCATGAGACGATGTTATCGGGGATCTAGACTAATAGATCAAGTAATCTGGGTAGCACCAGATCGCTGTAGCATTAATCTAGAAACTGAAAGCATGTTCTATATATTTGGATTCATCTCTGGTTTATATTTACATTTTAGGCGTGAATGCCGCATCATTGTATTACCTATAGTACTCTTGTGGTTATTTCTAGTAGGCTGACCCTTAACTGTTGGTTTAGTCTTACTGTAGGAGTAGCATTGCCGTAGCATTAGACCAATCTCTATTCATTATTCATCATTCCTCATTCTTTATTCTTTATTCTTTTAACCATTTGTACAATCGTATTTAAATTTGTATTGGCACACTTAGTCCCTGTGGGATCGATAATCTTGTACTTAGGTACATATATTACTTGTTGACCGGCGTATACTTGCACTTGTTAAGATTGCGTTGATTTACTTCATTTTCTTATCTTTACAAATTGTGACACATGCACACAATGCAACAAGTGTAAATTTTAAGTGTGGGAGAGTAGTGCACAGTGCACTCATCTTTCAAATATTTGCATGTTTTTCCTAATATTTCACTGAAGTTGCACCCTTCCAAAAAAAATTCAAATTTTTTACTCTTTCAGACTTCAAAATTAGTATCGATTGATTGAAAACAGCTTATATCTGCGATATATGTTTAGTAGAAGGTTATGACAATTAGGAAATATTTTGATTGCATTACTGAATTCATCACTTTGAAGTAGGGAATTCTTGATTTTTTAGCACAACTTAGTTTGGATTAGAAAAATCAACCCAATATATTTTCAAGCTAGAATTAAATAATATTAGACTGGTTGAAAATGTGTTAGCCACGTGAATGAGTAAATGGAATTCTGAGTTGAAAGTGTCATAGCTTAAAAGTAAAAAGGGGTAGTTTGCAAGTATCCTTTGCTACTCGAGCACCCCTTCTGAAGGGAATTTAATGCCTGATGCCCTAAGGTCGTGTAGATCTGGGAGTCATTGGAGTGGGGCTCGATACCTGGGTAGTCAAAGTTGATATGTGAATGCAAACACAAAAATACCCTGGAAATCAATTAAAACATACACCTAGTGTATTTTTAGTTGAAATTCATAACAAGAGAGTGTTGGCACCAAAGCTCAGAACCTGGAAGGTCATTTATTATGCTATTTGTATTCGGAATAACTGGTCGAAGTATTATTTGGTAACTGGTTAAAAAGTTTATTCCGAGTTGACAATCTAGTCTAGACCAGTACACACACTACACATTAGGAAAACCCTGTGACTGAAGTTGAGCTAGAACTCAGTAAAACTTTTGAACTATTTTAGCCTATAAGGTCATGACACAATTACTGAATAATTGAGACCTTTACATAGCAACTCGATTAGTCCATATCTATTTTCTGAATTATCTGACTGAGTGAAAGATTTTGCTAAAAAACATTGCTGAAAACCTTGTTGTGATTGCACCTATGATTTAGCATTTATTAATGTCATATAGGATTTGCTTGAGGACAAGAAAAACGCTAAGTGTGGGGTTATATGATATGCACAAATTATATCACTTTTTTAGCATGTTTTTAAACACAAATTAAGGCATAATTGGAACTAAATCGATCTTAATTGATTGAAATGAAAGTAGTTTTGCATAATTTGTGAGTTTGGAAGTTTAAGGAGAAATTTGTAAGAAAACAGCAAATATCGGGGCAAAAGTGTGAATTTTGGATGTTCTAAACTTGGGGCGGGCGTCCTGGAGACAGAACGCTCGTCCTGACCAAGTCAAAGGGTCGGGACGGCCAACGTCCGAAGCAGTGCATTCGTGTCCCGCATAGAAAAATCATGTAAAACCTCTTCCTTTTCACCCCTATAAATACCCTAGGGGTTGGAAAGTTAAAATCATCCCTCAACACTCAATACAAGTTATTTAGCAACTTCGAGTGTTGATGCGATTCCGGTTGACGTACTAAATAGGTGTTATTTTACCCTATGTCGATTATGATTAATTAAGGACTGTGATTGACTAATTGTCACGTTTAGTCTTATGGTGTCACTTAATCAGCCAGAATCTAAGGCAGAGTACCTATCGTGTAGCTAGTCTATTGGAAAGTATCTACGATTTTACTAAGTTAATTATCGTACTCCCAGGGAAGTGGCAACGGCTTAGTAGTAACTAGCCTCTTATCCTAACTCTTATCTTATGATCCAGTTATGCAATCTTCATCAAATACTTTGATGAGAGGGTGATCCATTCTCCACTAGGTTCAAGTCTAATTAACCCTAGAAGTGTTTTAAAGATAAGTTCTGATTCTATGTTATACTGTTCCTATATGTTGATTGACCTATATTCGAGTGTTTTAGATATATCTTAGCCTGGAATGCAACTATGTTCTGTGTCTAAAGGTGTACCACATCTGAGTCTCTATGCTACCGCCCCCTATCATTAAGGTAAACGGCCCTACTCACGGTACGAACAAAGACAGTTATGAAAGCCCTATGTCACTTTCGGGGATCACTCTGAAGGCTCGTAATCGCTGGCATAACGCTCTACTCAGCCTACCTAGACTACTCTAACAAGCCAGGTGTTCAGCATGTTATTTTATCTAGTATGGCAGACACCAATACTAATTGATGCCTGTTAAACTAAACAGGTTATGAATAGACCGTGGTTAGGAATTGTCTATAACCCTATTTTAGTTTAAAAGAAACTACATTAGACATGCAGACATAATGATTATTTAGCAGGTGGCTATTTCCGGAAAAACATAATAACTTCAACATACAAAACAACTATTCATAAAATCATAATCTGATATTCATAATTGATGTTTAGGACAAAGCAATAAAACATATAAGAGAGGGGTATGGGGACTGATGCCATAAAGAAATCACCCTTTACTTAGTCTCGCCTACAGAGCGTACTGCTGTATACGTCGTATTGCCCGCCCTGACTCTGCTCGCCAGAACCTTCGGAGGACGCTTCCTCAGCCTAGTAGCTAGACTTTACCTTACGTCCTGGGCTTAAGCCTAGCCCTGTGGACTGACTCTTCGAACGCCTAGAGCTCTCTTAGGGTCTCCTAACGAAACCCCGGGTATTCTATGAATACCGGAAACGAACCTATCTATAGAAACCTAAGATCTGAGACTATTTCTCAGAAACTAAAACAAAACACTAATAAGAAAGAAAACTGAGATCCGAGTCTCTGAGTGAGTTGTGTACTGGAAAATGTACACTGGAAACCACTTAATGACTCAGATCGAGTGGAGAGGGATGAATTCAACTGCTGGAGGCCTGGGGTATTTATAGCAGCTTCCCGGAGTGAAAAATTCTGAAAAATTCGATGTGGGACAGCTTCTGGCGGCTCGGGACGCCCGTCCTGCGTTGACCGGTCGGACGCCCGTCCCGGGTTCGGGACGCCCGTCCCGGACCTTTGACCGGGTCAATTTCCAAAAATTGCGTTTTTGCCCCAGAATTTGCTGTTTTCGTCTACTTTTCACCTGACACTTCCAAAATCAAAAAACCGTGAAATCAAGTAAATAGTAAACAATTAATGTCAATTTACTCTCAATTTCACATTAAAACATACATAAAAACATGCTAAAAATGTGATACGATTTTCGCGTATCAGATAACCCCACACTTAGCTTTTTGCTTGTCCTCAAGCAAAGTCTACATGGAGTTAGTGATTTTAAACCGTAGTGCAGTCACTTAAATTCCTAATCATGTTTTTATTCCAAAAATTCTTCAGACAATTCTTAACACAGGTCTGATTGGTTAGGTTGCTATGACAAGGTCTCACATGTCTCTAGTAGTTTGTTATGATCAGGCAGAAAATAAATCAACAACTAGGTTGGACTTTTTTCTTAGTCACAGGGTCTTCCTGATGTGTAGTGTGTGTACTAGTCTAGACCAGATAGTCAACACAATGAACTCTTATCTTAACTGCTACCAGATAATACTTCGACCTATCGCTAGACATACTGACAACAGATAACTTTCTGAGTTCTGAGCTTTGGTGATCAGATTTTTAATGTTTTAGCACTTAGTTATTTTCTTTATAGATTCAGGGTATTTCGAGTTTGCTTAGAACACGTCAACTTCAACTACCCATGTAGCGAGTCCCACTCCGATGACTCCCAGATCTACACGACCTTAGGGCATCAGGCTTTAAGTTCCCCGAAGGAGTGGTGCTCGAGTAGCGAAGGCCGCTGGCAAACTACCCTATTGTAATTAACTTCCTTAAGTTCTTTTCACTTTTAGCTCAGAGTCTCATCTAGTCATTCTAACTGCCAATATATCCACAACTGGTCTAATTTTATCTAGTTAAGTCTCGAATAGGCAATTGGTTGAGGTCTCTAATCCAGACAAGGTTGTGCTCAGTTATCAGGAATTCCCTATTCCTAATCAATTAGTCCAAGATAGCTATCGACTATCTCCTACTAACCATAACATACTACCTACATATCATAGACATAAGCAATTTGTTTAACCAAGCATACTGCATTTAGAAGTCTGAAAGACGGAAAAATTTTGAAAATTTTTTGGAAGGGTGTGAAAATACAGGGAAAACAAGCAAAAGCATGCGAAAATTTTTCAAACTGCTTCAAACTGCTACAGTGCACCGTGCACTGCTACCCCACACTTAAGTTTGGCACTGTCCTCAGTGTTCATGCATAGCTAATTACCCCACACATTTGAAACAAGAAATAAAACATAATAAAACAAAAAAAAAAAAAAAATAATGCAACAATTCTGTATGTCATATAAATCAATTTTGTACAAAGATTCATAGTCATACAGCCCAGACATACACAAAGAACAAGATAAACAAAGACAAAAGAAAAAGAAAAGAAAGAAAAGAAGGGGAGAGAGAGACTAAGAACCCGGCGGGTCGCCATCCAGTGGACCGAGGTCTGTTAGGTCAAACTCGAAGTTCTCCGCTACTCGGGCAGTCTGCTGATGTATCTCCTCAATCCTACTGGTGATCATGGCGATCCTGTCATCCATCACCGCCAGTCGTCTGTCAATCCGGTCATCCATCATGGCCAGCCGCTGTCAATCCGGTCCATGTCTCGACTGTATCGTGCCGATAGTTCTGCCAATCCGTGCGACATGTGTCGTTCGAAGGCAGTACGTGGCACGAACGTCTCGGATGGATGGATATGCGGTGGAGCTGCTTCTGATGCCGAAGCCTGTCCTGGCTGCTCTGTGTGGATGGTGTAGCGGCCGCTCGCATCCCGGACAACCATTCCCATGTTCCGTAGGATGGTAACGTCTGTGGGAATAGTGGTTGGGGCGACCAGAGTAAGCTCCGAGCCCTCTATGTCCAACTCCAGGTAGCGGGCTATCCTGGTGATGAATGGCCCGAGCCCCAGACACTGTTTCCGAGTGTCCGTAGCAAAACCCCGCATGATGACTGTGATAAGTCGAGCCATCTCTACTGTGGATCCCATATGCATGTTGGCCAAGAGGAATGTCTCCATCTGGGTGACATTCCCGGGGGCCGTCCGTCGTCCTGACAAAGTGTGTGCAATAATGGCATGTAAGTAGCGAAGAGCAGGATAGATACCTGTGGCTTTCGCAAAGCCATGCTGGTAGGGAACACCCGTCATACAGATCTGAGCCCAAGCAGTGGAGACCTCTGCAGAAGTGAAGTCCCGAACTGCTGTGGTGTAGGCGGGCGTATCCAGCTCCTCTCTCTGCCAGATACCCAAAGCGATGCCGAACTCGGCCATGCTCATCGACCGATCTATTCCGCCTAAGCGGAATGTGATCTGCTCCTGATGGCATGCAAAGGATGCATAGAACTCACATACCAGCTCCAGGTACGTGGGCTCTGTGACGATGAATACTCGACTGTAGGGTAGTACATCGAGTATGCGTCTGACCTCAGCCTCTACTCCCAGTGTCTGTACTGCTGCCCAATCCAGCGTTCTGCCCGTCAGTATCGTGCGTCCGATGTACCCAGTGCATCTCTCCTGATATGCTGTGCTGGAGGGAAACAGCATAAAAGGATGTGTCACTGAGGTAACTGTCATGGTAGATGGGGTACGAGCACGTTTGGCAGCCATTTGGTTTGAAAGTGTTTGAGAGACTTTTGGGAGTTTTAGGTAGGAAGGAAGGTTCGAATTCGAATTCTGGAGGTGAATTTGAATTCAAAAGGGTGAAATTAGGCTAGGGAAAGATTTCGAAATTTTTGGCGGGAAATTCGAATTTTGGAGGGAAATTCGAATTTGGAAGGAAATTTAAAATTTAAATTTTGGAGGGAAATTTGAAATTTTAAATTTGAAAAGTTTGCCAAAGGTGAAGAGAGAGAGTTATTTGAGAGAGGTGGATTTTTGGAAGTGAATTTTGAGGGAAAAATGAAAAAAATTGAGATTTTATAGACGGGGAGGCCTTCGGGACGCCCGCCCCGGAGGCAGGACTCCCGTCCCTCTGGACGCCCGTCCCGGGTTGCCTCGGGACGCGTGCCAATTCCGAAAATATTTTTTTTTTCTAATTCCTGCAAATCTCAGTATACCAAAAATAATCATAATTTTTAACAATGCTTCATGTTTATCCAACGAAATTCAGAAGTTGTTAAAAAAAACTCTATGCAAAAATTCCTCAGTCTCACTTTTTCGAAAATCATACTACCCTAATTTTATTCCTATTTAAATTCAGCAAGAAAAACAAAAATTTGAATTTATACAATTTAGTTAATGAAAAATAAACTGTAATTGCAAAATTTTCGTTTTTCATAGAAATAAAATGTCTGAAGAAAATTGTTGAAAATAAAGGACCCTTTAAAAATGTTTGAAAAATAGAAAAATATGGGTCAATTATTCAAGTTTCAGTTCAAACTTATTATTTGCTGAAAATAAAAGTAAAAGAATCTTCCCTTTTTAACGAATCCTGTCTCTGATCTCCTGTAGTTCTGTCCGAATGCTTCGCATTTCTATGCGTATTGTTCGCATCTCATCCCTCTGCCTGTTTTGCTCACTGCGTAGATCAGCCATCTCTCGGAGTAGTTGTGCACCTTGGTTCTCCTGGAGATTGACCGTGGCTCTGAGTCGGTCTACGTTAGTTGTGATGTTCAGACTGAGTTGGTCTAAATGACACAGTCTGCTGGCAATCCCTTGGTCCATCTCATAGACCCTTTGAGTTAGTGTGTCTATCTGCACGGACAACAGTGAATAATAACCGTTAGTACTCCCCGCAGATGAAGGGGTGCGCTCGTGAGGTGTTGGGGTGTATGCAGGAGAGGTCGGTGAATTCTGGGTTTGATCAGTAGGGGGTGGATTTAGAGGAACTCTCTGGGTAGGAGGGTGAATTGGAGATCTCTGGGGTACTTCTCTAGGAGGGAAGGTATCCTCAGAAGGATCTTCTTCCGTGGGACTATGCTCACGGGTGTTCAGGAATCGTCTCACTAGTTCACTGGCATCAGGGCTCGAGTTTACTTCTACTGGTTGTGAAGGAAGAGTCCCTCGTGGTACTTCTGGTGCGGGTCTAGAGGGGCCTTCTGGTTTCGTCTTCTTTGGTCCTGGAGTGTCAGGGTTTTCTGTTTTCTTTGCCTGGTTAGTAGCTGCTCTTGTTCTCTTCATCTCTGAGTGCAAAGTCTGGTTAGAAATAACAAATAACAAACATAGGAAAGTGAAGACAAACGAGAAAAATATTTTTATGGATTTTAAAATTTATTTAGAAAGCAGGTAAATTTCCTCAATATGGTTCTAGAATAATTTTCTAAAATTTGATTATCCTAAGTCTCTTAATTCCAGATATTATCTAAAATTAATTAGTTATGATAATCCTATATTCAGGAAAGTGATTGTCTAACTGGTATAACATAAGTGTTAATCAAAAGTCTAGGTTACTACCGTTACCTATCATAAGTCTCTAGAATTGTGGCCAATAATCCTAAATTCATTATGATATTTCCCCGGCAACGGCGCCAAAAATCTGATGCGATTCCGGTTGACGTACTAAATAGGTGTTATTTTACCCTATGTCGATTATGATTAATTAAGGACTGTGATTGACTAATTGTCACGTTTAGTCTTATGGTGTCACTTAATCAGCCAGAATCTAAGGCAGAGTACCTATCGTGTAGCTAGTCTATTGGAAAGTATCTACGATTTTACTAAGTTAATTATCGTACTCCCAGGGAAGTGGCAACGGCTTAGTAGTAACTAGCCTCTTATCCTAACTCTTATCTTATGATCCAGTTATGCAATCTTCATCAAATACTTTGATGAGAGGGTGATCCATTCTCCACTAGGTTCAAGTCTAATTAACCCTAGAAGTGTTTTAAAGATAAGTTCTGATTCTATGTTATACTGTTCCTATATGTTGATTGACCTATATTCGAGTGTTTTAGATATATCTTAGCCTGGAATGCAACTATGTTCTGTGTCTAAAGGTGTACCACATCTGAGTCTCTATGCTACCGCCCCCTATCATTAAGGTAAACGGCCCTACTCACGGTACGAACAAAGACAGTTATGAAAGCCCTATGTCACTTTCGGGGATCACTCTGAAGGCTCGTAATCGCTGGCATAACGCTCTACTCAGCCTACCTAGACTACTCTAACAAGCCAGGTGTTCAGCATGTTATTTTATCTAGTATGGCAGACACCAATACTAATTGATGCCTGTTAAACTAAACAGGTTATGAATAGACCGTGGTTAGGAATTGTCTATAACCCTATTTTAGTTTAAAAGAAACTACATTAGACATGCAGACATAATGATTATTTAGCAGGTGGCTATTTCCGGAAAAACATAATAACTTCAACATACAAAACAACTATTCATAAAATCATAATCTGATATTCATAATTGATGTTTAGGACAAAGCAATAAAACATATAAGAGAGGGGTATGGGGACTGATGCCATAAAGAAATCACCCTTTACTTAGTCTCGCCTACAGAGCGTACTGCTGTATACGTCGTATTGCCCGCCCTGACTCTGCTCGCCAGAACCTTCGGAGGACGCTTCCTCAGCCTAGTAGCTAGACTTTACCTTACGTCCTGGGCTTAAGCCTAGCCCTGTGGACTGACTCTTCGAACGCCTAGAGCTCTCTTAGGGTCTCCTAACGAAACCCCGGGTATTCTATGAATACCGGAAACGAACCTATCTATAGAAACCTAAGATCTGAGACTATTTCTCAGAAACTAAAACAAAACACTAATAAGAAAGAAAACTGAGATCTGAGTCTCTGAGTGAGTGGTGTACTGGAAAATTGTACACTGGAAACCACTTAATGACTCAGATCGAGTGGAGAGGGATGAATTCAACTGCTGGAGGCCTGGGGTATTTATAGCAGCTTCCCGGAGTGAAAAATTCTGAAAAATTCGATGTGGGACAGCTTCTGGCGGCTCGGGACGCCCGTCCTGGCGGTTTGACCGGGTCGGGACGCCCGTCCCGGACCTTTGACCGGGTCAATATTTCCAAAAATTGCGTTTTTGCCCCAAAATTTGCTGTTTTCGTCTACTTTTCACCTGATACTTCCAAAATCAAAAAAACCGTGAAATCAAGTAAATAGTAAACAATTAATGTCAATTTACTCTCGATTTCACATTAAAACATACATAAAAACATGCTAAAAATGTGATACGATTTTCGCGTATCAAGTGTCTCATTTTCTTTGTTTTCTGAGTGTTTATCTCAGATTTTGATAATTCGATTAGATAATGTTCATTTTTGGTATTCATAGAATACCCGGGATTTCGTTAGGAGATCCTAAGAGAGCATTAGGTGAGCGAATAGCAGTCAACAGGGTATTTCTTAAGCCCAGGATGTGAGGTAAAGCAATTGCTACTAGTCTAAGGAAGCGTTCTCCAAAGGTTCTACTGATCAAAGTCAGGTCAAGCAACCAAGAGCATACAAGTAGTCTCTTCACCAATGAACTTGATAAAGGGTGAATACTTTATGGTGGTGTTCCCCTAGATCCTCTCTATATACTTTGTGTTGTGTTCGTCTAAATACTGATTTGAATACCAAACTATGATTGCATGTTATATGTGTTTTTCATGTTGAAGTTATTCTCATATTTCCAGAAAGGTCACCTGCTAAATTAACATTATGACTGAATATCTGTTTTCTCTTTTAAACTAAATGAACGGTTATAGACAATTCCTAACCATGGTCTAATCATAACCTGTTTAGTTTAACAAGCCTTAAGTTAGGATAAACTGTATTAAGGTCTGCCATGTTAGGTAAAATACCTTATAGATCACCATGTTTGTTAAAGTAACCTAATGAGGCTGAGTTTGGTCGCTATGCCGGCGTTAGGGTGAGAGGCATGAATTCTTAAGTGACATAGGTATTCATGGATGCCTTTAACTCGAACCATGACTAGGGTTATCATTAAGGTATGGTGAATACATCAGGTAACTCAGATGTGGTACACAAGTAAGATACAGTACATAATTGCATTCCACACCAAGATATATCTAAAATATTCGAAGATAGATCAATCAACATGTAGGAACAATAAAGCATACATCAGAACATATGTCTATATGATACTTCTTGCATGCTCAATGATTATGTGTAATGTGTGATTGGGATCACCAACTCTTAAAATTATTGATGAACGATTGATTAATTACATAAATAAGATGAATGTCAAGATTAAGGGATAGTGGCTACTAAGCCCTTACCAGTTCCCTGGGATTACGATATTAATAAATTAAAATTGTAGGTACTTTCCAAGGACTAGGTACACGATAGGTACTCTGCCTTAGGTTCTGATTGATTAAGTGACAACAATTAGATGCTAAAGTGACAGTTAGTAAGAGTAAGTCTTTAATTACTCATAATTAACATAGGTAAATAAATCCTATCTTTTATCATACCAATCGGAACGCACACTAGACAGCTGCTGACAACCCCTTAAGCATCTAGCTGACCTTTGTGAGGGTTTGAAGGGGGATAACACAATTGAAGTAACAAACTTGAATCTCTTTCCCTATTCACTAAGGGATAGGGCTAAAAGATGGTTGTTACAGTTGCATGCCAACTCTATCACACCCTAGGATGAGTTCAACAAAGCATTTCTTGAGGAGTATTACTCTGCAGCAAATATCCTAGAGTATCGAAAAGCTCTCTCTTGCTTTACTCAAGATACAGATGAAACAGTGATTGATGCTTGGGGTAGGTGATAACACTAAAATATTCAAAACTTTTAGTGACTAATTGTGCTTAATTGAATACCAATTTGATGTTAATTAATCACTTTTGACTTGATTTGACCAATTTTGTGATTAAAGTAATTTCAGGAAGTTTTGGGGTAAATTTGCAAGAAATTACAAGTTTAGGGACTCAATTGCAAAATCTAAAGATATTTTACATGTCGCGATTTGACGCCTGTCAAGCGAGATCTATAAACGACCGTCAAGCACTATTCATCAGAATTTTTATTTGTGAAATTCCTATTTTGCCTCCATGTAATTCACCTATAAATAAGCGGAATTCCCCAGAGAAGAAAGGAGGAATTGTTTAGGCTAGTGAAACTCTATCATTTTTGTTATTCAACATCGTTTTTGTTCATTCAATGACTCTCATATTCTTTCATTTTCTCTTGGAGTCTTGTCTAAACCAAGAAGGATTCCTTGAGGATTTGTTATTGTTTTGTATGAATGGTTATAAATTTTTCTTTGAGTGTTGTGAGTGTAAAAGTTGTCTAAACCAAGAAGCTCTTGGATTCATATACTTGGAGTGCTTTTGATCATTAATATCACTAATCCTCCAAGGTTATGATATAAGAAGTTGCCTCAACCACAAGGAATTTTTCTACATTAAGATCTTGGGAAACGTTGCTGATTGTTGAAGGATTTTGATTACATCTACAAAGTTTTTGGAGATTCAAGAGATTTTTGCTTTTGTTGCACATCTTCTACCTCTTTAATATTTATTATTTTTGTATTGATGTTTTAGAGCATAATTCACATTTTAGGATCTCTATCTTCTACCTTTCTTATAGGATTGGATAAGAGAATAATAATTTGATTCATCTATTTGATTATTTATGTTTGATCTATACTTATATTTCTTAGTTACTTGCATCATATCCTTTTTTAGATTGCAACTTATGGATGTGAGTTTCATGGAGATATAGTATAGGCTACATATACCTTTGTGCACAGCTATATGGTAGGGTTTGAAGTAAACATGTGAAAGCCAACCATAGTTAATCATGTTTTTCCTTGGATCTAGCATGTCAGTTCTCAAGTGATGTGAATCCATTGTTCAGAACCTCTCATGTTCATGTGTGCTTAATGAATATCCTATTCATCTACTGATTTCTTTTATTGCTTTCTTAGATCAGAATTAGTTAGTTTTCAACCTCTTAAATCATTTGTATGGAGCTCATGCCTTTAATTTCATAGTTTATCAATTATTGAATTCAACCATAATTCCTTAGAAAATAACGATAATAAATGTAAAATCTAAAATCACTCAACTATGGATACTCTGTCCGACTACTTGATCTTAATAAGTGACCTTAATTTCCTTAATCCATTTAATCATAAAACATTACCTTAATCGAAGAGTAGTGAGAATAACTCTTGTCAGATATTTTGTGTCGTTACTGGGGAAGCCAAATAGATGTCATAATGAATCTAGGATTTTAAGATTCTAGATAATTTTACTTTGGTTATGGTTTGAATTTAATTAAAGATAATGAATGAACTATGAATAAAAGTTTAGGTTCCTTTTACCTTGCTTTCATTAGTTTTTGACTTTAGTTTTTGGTTTAGTTTAGGTTTAACCTTTACTTTATCTTGTTTTTAGATGTTTTAGATCTTCCTTAGTTTAGTTTAGGTTCTTAGGTTTTTGTTAGTTTAGCTTAGTTTTTCATCTAGAAGGACTAACTTAGTTTAGGTTAGTTTTGTTTAGATTTTAATAGCTTTGTGATACGCGAAAATTGTATCACATTTTTAGCATGTTTTTACGTATGAATTTGGGTGAAATCAAGGGCAATTTGATCTTGATTGTGCATTATTCACTTAATTTCACAGTTTTTATGATTTTGGAAGTGTCAGGTGCAAAGTAGACGAAAACAGCAAATTTTGGGGCAAAAACGCAATTTTTGGAAATGTTGACTCGGTCAAAGGTCCTGGACGGGCGTCCCGACCAAGTCAAGGCACCTGGACGGGCGTCCAGGACCCGGGACGGGCGTCCCGAGCCGCCAGAAGCTGTCCCACATCGAATTTTTCAGAGATTTTCACTCCGGGAAGCTGCTATAAATACCCCAGGCCTCCAGCAGTTGAATTCATTCCTCTCCACTCGATCTGAGTCATTTAGTGGTGTCCAGTGTACAATTCTCTAGTACACAACTCACTCAGAGACTTGGATCTCAGTTTTCTTTCTTGTTAGTGTTTTGTTTTAGTTTCTGAGAAATAGTCTCAGATCTTAGGTTTCTATAGATAGGTTCGTTTCTAGTGTTCATAGAACACCCGGGATTTCGTTAGGAGATCCTAAGAGGGCTCTAGGCGTTCGAAGAGTCAGTCCACAGGGCTAGGCTTAAGCCCAGGATGTAAGGTAAAGTCTAGCTACTAGGCTGAGGAAGCGTCCTCCGACGGTTCTGGCGAGCAGAGTCGGGTCAAACAATACGGCATATACAGCAGTACGCTCCATCGGCGAGACTTCGTGAAGGGTGAATTCTTTATGGCATCGGTCCCCCTGTCCCTCTCTTATATGTTGTTATTGTGTTTGTCCAAATAACTGTTTGAATACCAGATTATGTTTTTATGAATATTTGTTATTTATGTTGAAGTATTATGTTTTTCTAGAAATGGCCACCTGCTTAAATATCCATTATGTCTGCATGTTTATTGCCGTTCTTTTAAACTGAAATTAGGGTTATAGACAATTCCTAACCACGGTCTATTCATAACCTGTTTAGTTTAACAGACATCAATTAGTATTGGTGTCTGCCATACTAGATAAAATAATCTGCGGAACACCCCGTTGGTTGAAAGTAGTCTAGGTAGGCTGAGTAGAGTTTTATGCCGGCGGTTATGCGACGAGCAGTATGATCCCCAAAGTGACATAGGGCGGTCATTGCTGACTTTAGTCCGAGCCGTGAGTAGGGCCGTTACCCTTAACGGTGGGGCGGTAGCGTAGAAACTCAGATGTGGTAGCCTTTAGACACAGAGCATAATTGCAATCCAGGCCAAGACATGTCTAAAACACTCGAATATAGGTCAATCAACGTATAGTAACAGTATAACATAAAATCAGGATCTAATCTTTAAAACACTTTCAGGTTTAGCTAGACTTAAACCTAGTGGAGAATGAATCACCCTCTCATCAAAATTATTGATGAAGATTGCATAACTGGATTATAAGATAAGAGTTAGGAAGAAAGGCTAGTTACTACTAAGCCGTTGCCACTTCCCTGGGAGTACGATATTTATTTAATAAAATCGTAGATACTTTCCAACAGACTAGCTACACGATAGGTACTCTGCCTTAGGTTCTGGCTGATTAAGTGACACCATAGAGACTAAATGTGACAATTAGTCAATCACAGTCCTTAATTATTCATAATCAACATAGGGTAAAATAACACCTATTTAGCACATCGGTCGGAAACCGCATCAGATTTTTGGCGCCGTTGCCGGGGAAATATCATAATGAATTTAGGACTCCTGATCAAAATTCTAGACACCGATCAAAATTCTAGATACTTATGATAGGTAACGGTAGTAACCTAGACTTTAGACCCAACACTTATGTTATACCAGTTAGACAATCAATTTCCGAAATATAGGATTATCATAACTAATTAATTTTAGATAATATCTGAAATTAAGACACTTAGGATAATCAAATTTTAGAAAATTATTCTAAAACCATATTAAGGAAATTTACCTGCTTTCAACATAAAAAGAAAAAAAATGTTAAAAATTTAAAATCCCAAAAAGAATGTATCTTTCTTGCTCAACGGTGAGTTGTTCCTTTTCCCTATCTCTTGTTTTTCTAGTTGTTTTCTTAGTTGCTCTTTTTCGTGTTTTTCTTCCTTTTTTAATTTCGAAGAAATAAAAATGGAAATGAGGATAAAATTATTTTCTTCTGAGTTGTAAAATGTTGGCTTAGATTTTTATCGGGAAGAAACTCTATTTTAGAATTTTCTTAGAGTCATGCCGGCCTTATTAGGATGAGTTATGAAATAGTTTTTCCTTAATAGCCAGACCTTTGAATGTTCTATTGAAAAAAAAGGATGTTCCTTTTGTTTTGCTGATGATTGCATGAGAACTTTTAAACCGAAAGGAATTACTGCACCATTATGGCATCACCTGATTGAAATCTGCTTTTTGAATTAATATGTGATGTAATGATGTAGTATGAATTGTTTGATGATAAGAAAGTTCATGCATGATAAATTCCGATCTTATCTAGTCTTGTCTAAAAACAATAGGTTACACTGATCACTCTGAGATATCTGCGTTCAATAAAACTAATGATGAACCAAGATTGATTAGTTAAGTTCTATTGAATTTGATATAGAAAGAAGGGATAAGAAAAAGGGTTGAAAATCTAGAAAGCAAACCATTTGTCTAGATTAGAAAACCCCGAGTTAGAGGCTAGTGTAATACTGATAAATTTTTGGATGAAAACTTATTTGCATTGTTTGCTATGTATAATAATTCTCATCTGTGGTTTATTTCAAATTATCTAGTCACTGAATAAGTTCCAAGTGATATGACTTATCAGCAAAAGAAGAGATTCTTTGCTGATTTGAAATATTACTACTGGGCAGTTTCTCTTCTATTTCAAATTTTTGCAGATCAGTTGATCAGAAGATGTGTCTCAGAAGACGAAGGCCACAAGAGTTTGGAGCATTGCCCTAAAGAATCTACGGGAGACCAATTGACTACTATCAACACTGCCCGGAAAGTGTTGAAAGCAGGATCTTGTTGACCCACCATATTCAAGGACTTTTGTATCTCTGATACAGTCATGCGATGCTTTCCAAATAACAGGTAACACATCTTCCAGAGATCATCTACCCCAGCGACGTACATAGAATGTTGCAACCGTTGATATCAGGGGTATTTCGAATCCTTTTCCTTTCTTCCTTTGAAAATAATAACATCATAGTAGTTGTGGAACACTTTTCAAAAATAGCCTGAACCACAGGCATTACCTACTAATGATGTTAGAGTCATGTGCAGATTCTAGTTGTTTTCCAGATTCAGAGTGCCGATGTCTTAGGAAGAATTGTTCAGCCTGTGTATCAAATCTGTGAAGTCTTCTAAGTACCACACTCTAGCAGGGATTGCTATGGGAATGAAATACGAACCATTCCAAAAGTGGTTGGAGCAGGTTACTGCAGAATGCTGCTCCAATGGGAAATGCATACAATCCCAGCTGGAGGAATCATACGGGATTTAGCTGAGGAGTAATTCGGAAGCTGGAAACTTTCAGAAGACACCACCACAGCAAAACCCACACTCGCAGAATCAATAGATGAGATACTGGCAACAATTAAAGCCAGACCAGTGCAAGCAAGTGATCTACCAAGAGGTAACGAACGGACGACAGATATAGAGGAATTTGGCATTGTGTCGGGAGCATAGCAATGGAGGAGCTTGCATTCCCTGCATACCAATCAGCTGTGAGAAACTTCCCCGAGGAAGTCTCAAAATACTTGGGCCCAGATCTACACAACTGGAGCCCCCTACCACCACAGCTTCGCCAAAACTTCAGGTATCTTTTCTTCCAGTCGAGACTTGCATGCCATACCTTTACTAACAGTGGCAAGAAGGCACACAAATCCCAAGAAGTCTCATTCCTAGACACGTTACTCCTGGACACGGTGCTATGATTGTGAGAAATCTTACAAATGATTCGAGGAAGCAAACCGTAGGGCTCGAGCCATTCATCAAATGAATAGGCCACTACATGGAGCTCGACAATGAAGGATCGAAGCTGACATCATCCGTTACAGTATCTAGTGCTTACAGAGTCAAGAATGCCTCATTAATAGCACATGGCTAAGGTGAAGAGCCAATTGACAGATCAGAGAAGACCCTTCTGCTCGCGACATGAAGGGAGTTTTTCTAATCCTCATGTTCCTTTACTTTTATTTTCTTTGTTTGGTGTCCTGTTTTGTTATTTCTTTGGTTGTTTTATTTTCTCTCTTACCCTTAGTTAGTCAAATAAGTGTGGGGTAAGAGTTTTCTATTTTGTTTTTGTTTCTTGTTTTCAAAAAAGTGTGGGGTAGCTAGATATGCATGAATACTGAGGACAATGTCAGACTTAAGTGTGGGGTAGCAGTGCACGGTGCACTGTAGCAGTTTGCAAAATTTTTCGCATGAATTTGCTTATTTTCCCCGCATTTTCACACCCTTCCAAAAAACAATTTCAAACTTTTTCCGTCTTTCAGACTTCTAAATGCAGTATGCTTGGTTAAACAATTGCTTATGTCTATGATATGTAGGTAGTATGTTATGGTTAGTAGGAGATAATTGATAGCTATCTTGGACTAATTGATTAGGAATAGGGAATTCCTGATAACTGAACACAACTTTGTCTGGATTAGAGACCTCAACCAATTACCTATTCGAGACTTAACTAGATAAAATTAGACCAGTTGTGGATATATTGGCAGTTAGGATGACTAGATGAGACTCTGAGCTAGAAGTGAAAAGAAATTAAAAGAAGTTAATCAAATAAGGGTAGTTTGCCAGCGGCCTTCGCTACTCGAGCACCACTCCTTCGGGGAATTTAAAGCCTGATGCCCTAAGGTCGTATAGATCTGGGAGTCATCGGAGTGGGACTCGCTACATGGGTAGTTGAAGTTGACGTGTTCTAAGCAGACTCAAAATACCCTAGAAAATCTATAAACGAAAGGAATCAATAAATGCTAAATGATAGAATCTGATCACCAAAGCTCAGAACTCAAAAAGTTGTCTGTTGTTAATATGTCTAGCGATAGGTCGAAGTGTTATCTGGTAGTAGTTAAGACAAGAGTACATTGTGTTGACTATCTGGTCTGGACTAGTACACACACTACACATCAGGAAGACCCTGTGACTAAGAAAAAGACCAACCTAGTTGTTGATTTGTTTTCTGCCTGATCATAACAAGCTACTAAAAACATCTGAGACCTTGTCATAGCAACCTAACCAGACAGACCTGTATTAAGACTTGTCTGAAGAATTTTTGGAATAAAAACATGACTAGGAATTTAAGTAACTTCAGGTAGACTTTGCTTGAGGACAAGCAAAAGGCTAAGTGTGGGGTTATCTGATACGCGAAAATCGTATCACCTTTTTAGCATGTTTTTACGTATGAATTTGGGTGAAATCAAGGGCAATTTGATCTTGATTGTTCATTATTCACTTAATTTCACAGTTTTTATGATTTTGGAAGTGTCAGGTGCAAAGTAGACGAAAACAGCAAATTTTGGGGCAAAAACGCAATTTTTGGAAATGTTGACTCGGTCAAAGGTCCGGGACGGGCGTCCCGACCAAGTCAAGGCACCTGGACGGGCGTCCAAGACCCGGGACGGGCGTCCCAACCTGGTCAACAGACCAGGACGGGCGTCCCAATCCGGGACGGGCGTCCCGAGCCGCCAGAAGCTGTCCCACATCGAATTTTTCAGAGATTTTCACTCCGGGAAGCTGCTATAAATACCCCAGGCCTCCAGCAGTTGAATTCATTCCTCTCCACTCGATCTGAGTCATTTAGTGGTGTCCAGTGTACAATTCTCTAGTACACAACTCACCCAGAGACTCGGATCTCAGTTTTCTTTCTTGTTAGTATTTTGTTTTAGTTTCTGAGAAATAGTCTCAGATCTTAGGTTTCTATAGATAGGTTCGTTTCTAGTGTTCATAGAACACCCGGGATTTCATTAGGAGATCTTAAGAGGGCTCTAGGCATTCGAAGAGTCAGTCCACAGGGCTAGGCTTAAGCCCAGGATGTAAGGTAAAGTCTAGCTACTAGGCTGAGGAAGCGTCCTCCGACGGTTCTGGCGAGCAGAGTCGGGTCAAACAATACGGCATATACAGCAGTACGCTCCATCGGCGAGACTTCGTGAAAGGTGAATTCTTTATGGCATCGGTCCCCCTGTCCCTCTCTTATATGTTGTTATTGTGTTTGTCCAAATAACTGTTTTAATACCAGATTATGTTTTTATGAATATTTGTTATTTATGTTGAAGTATTATGTTTTTCTAGAAATGGCCACCTGCTTAAATATCCATTATGTCTGCATGTTTATTGCCGTTCTTTTAAACTAAAATTAGGGTTATAGACAATTCCTAACCACGGTCTATTCATAACCTGTTTAGTTTAAACATAATCAATTAGTATTGGTGTCTGCCATACTAGATAAAATAATCTGCGGAACACCCCGTTGGTTGAAAGTAGTCTAGGTAGGCTGAGTAGAGTTTTATGCCGGCGGTTATGCGACGAGCAGTATGATCCCCAAAGTGACATAGGGCGGTCATGGCTGACTTTAGTCCGAGCTGTGAGTAGGGCCGTTACCCTTAAAGGTGGGGCGGTAGCGTAGAAACTTAGATGTGGTAGCTTTTAGACACAGAGCATAATTGCAATCCAGGCCAAGACATGTCTAAAACACTCGAATATAGGTCAATCAACGTATAGTAACAGTATAACATAAAATCAGGATCTAATCTTTAAAACACTTTCAGGTTTAGCTAGACTTAAACCTAGTGGAGAATGAATCACCCTCTCATCAAAATTATTGATGAAGATTGCATAACCATTTTATAAGATAAGAGTTAGGAAGAAAGGCTAGTTACTACTAAGTCGTTGCCACTTCCCTGGGAGTACGATATTTATTTAATAAAATCGTAGATACTTTCCAACAGACTAGCTACACGATAGGTACTCTGCCTTAGGTTCTGGCTGATTAAGTGACACCATAGAGACTAAATGTGACAATTAGTCAATCACAGTCCTTAATTATTCATAATCAACCTTGGGTAAAATAACACCTATTTAGCACATCGGTCGGAAACCGCATCACTTTGACCTAATCTTTTCTAACTTGTAACTTGTACCTAGTCTAATCTAGTAGTTTAACTCTTTAATGAACCTTAATTCTAATATAATTTTAGGTGCATCTTACATTGAGTAGTTCTACGCTTTCTTGTATGCTTCATTAGATTTAGTTTGTATCGTTGATCATGATGCATAGTTTAGTGCATATTTTATGTTATAATCATGAGTTTCGTTTATTCTTTTTGCATTATTTTTGCATTAAATTGCTTTCTGCAATGTTTTATCTATTTAGCATGACTTTTTGCAGGTTTTAAGAGCTTAAAGAGTGGTTAAGGTACTGTTTGTATGCAACCTAAGAAGAGGCCATCAATGTCATGACTCTAAAGTGTTATTCAAGGAGACTAATGTGTTTCGATTAGTATGATAAAATATAGGATTTATTAACCTATATTGATTGTGAATAATTAAGGACTTAGTCTTACTAACTGTCACTTTAGCATTTATTGGTTGTCACTTAATCAATCAGAACCTAAAACAGAGTACCTATCGTGTAGCTAGTTCTTGGAAAGTATCTATGATTTTAAATTAATAATATCGTAGTCCCAAGGAACTGTTAACGACTTAGTAGCAACTATCACTTAATCCTAACAATCATCTTATTCACAAATCAGTCAATCGATTATCAATATCTTGGAGATTGATTTTGTATCCAACAACACATAAATAACACTTATCAAGCATGTAAGAGTTATCATAGACATGTATTCTGATGTATTACTATTTCCACAACTTGGTTGACCTATCTTTGAATATTTTAGATATATCTTAGTCTGCAATGCAATTATGAATTTTATCTACTTCTGTACCATATCTGAGTTACCTAGTGTATTCACCCTACCTTAATGATGACCCTTCTCAAGTTTCGGGCTAATGTATCTATGAAAGCCTATGTCACCCAGGAAATCATACCACTCACCTTAATACCAGCATAGCGCCCAAACTCAGCCTCATTAGGTTACTTTAGAAACATGATGATCTGTATGTTATTTTACCTAATCTGGCAAACCTTAAGGATGTTATTCTACCCTAGCTTAAGGTCTGTTAAACTAAACAAGTTTATGATGTAGACCGTGGTTATGAATTGTCTGTAACCGTTCATTTAGTTTAAAAGAGCAAATAGATTATCAAACATAATGTTAATTTAGCAGGTGACCTTTCAGGAAAAATGAACATAACCTCAACTTGCAAAACATGTTGATATGCATAAATCATATCACGTTTTTAGCATGTTTTTAGGCATAATCTAGGGTGAAATTGAGTGCAAATCAGTCTTAATTGCTCGTTATTAACTCAATTTCACAATTTTTATGATTTTGGAAGTGTCAGGTGAAAAGTGGAAGAAAATGGCAAATTTTGGGGCAAAAATGCAATTTTTCAGAAGTTCGGACTTCGGGGAGGGCGTCCCGAATAAGGACGGGCGTCTTGACCTGGTCAACAGGCCAGGACAGGCGTCCAGGACTCAGGACGGGCGTCCCGAGCAGAAATTCCAAGTCCCACATCGAATGTTTGAGAGAAAATCACTCTAGAAAGCTGCTATAAATACCCCAGGTCTTCCTCAGTTGAAATTATCCCTCTCCACTCGATCTGAGTCATTCAGTGGTTTCCAGTGTACAATTCTTGAGTACACAACTCACTCGGAGACTCAGATTTCAGTATAAGTTTTCTTTCTTTCCTTTTTGTGTTTCGTTTTTCTTAGTTTCTGAGAAATAGTCTCATATCCTAGGGTTCAATAGATAAGTTCGTTTCTGGTATTCATAGAATACCCAGGATTTCGTTAGGAGATCCTAAGAGGGCTCTAGGCGTTCGAAGAGTCAGTCCACAGGGTTGGGCTTAAGCCTAGGACGTAAGGTAAAGTCCAGCTACTAGGCTGAGGAAGCGTCCTCCGAAGGTTCTGTCGAGCAGAGTCGGGTCAAGCAATACGGCATATACAGCAGTACGCTCCATCGGCGAGACTACATAAAGGGTGATTTCTTTATGGCATCGGTCCCCCTGTCCCTCTCTTATATGTTGTTATTGTGTTTGTCCAAATATCAATTATGAATACTGGATTATGGTTGTTATGGGTATTTGTTATATATGTTGAAGTTATTATGTTTTTCCGGAAATGGCCACCTGCCTAAATATTCATTATGTCTGCATGTCTAATGTAGTTTCTTTTAAACTAAAATTAGGGTTATAAACAATTCCTAACCACCGTCTATTCATAACCTGTTTAGTTTAACAGGCATCAACTAGTATTGGTGTCTGCCATACTAGATAAAATAACCTGCGGAACACCCTGTTTGTTAGAGTAGTCTAGGTAGGCTGAGTAGAGCGTTATGCCGGCGGTTATGGGCCAGCGACGTGATCCCCGAAGTGACATAGGGCTTTCATAGCTGTCTTTTGTCCGAACCGTGAGTAGGGTCGTTTACCTTAACGATGGGGCGGTAGCATAGAGACTCAAATGTAGTACACCTTTAGACTTAGAACATAGTTGCAATCCAGGCCAAGACATGTCTAAAACACTCGAATATAGGTCAATCAACATGTAGGAACAGTATAACATAGAATCAGGACCTTATCTATAAAACACTTCTAGGCTGAATTAGACTTAAACCTTAGTGGAGAATGGATCACTCTCTCATCAAAATTATTGATGAAGATTGCATAACTGGATCATAAGATAAGCGTTAGGATAAAAAGGCTAGCTACTGCTAAGCCGTTACCACTTCCCTAGGAGTACGATATTTATTTAATAAAATCGTAGATACTTTCCAACAGACTAGCTACACGATAGGTACTCTGCCTTAGGTTCTGGCTGATTAAGTGACACCATAGAGACTAAATGTGACAATTAGTCAATCACAGTCCTTAATTACCCATAATCAACATAGGGTAAAATAACACCTATTTAGCGTATCAGTCGGAAAGCCATCATATGTATAATATAGCAATCATAATTTAGTATCCAAATAGATATTTAGACGAACACAACTCAAAGATATACAGAGAGGATCTAGGGTACCATGTCCATAGAGTAGTCAGCACTTTATGTGGTCCGCCAGCGTTGCCAAACTTGTATCCTTTGGGTTGCTCGACCTGACTCTGATCGACAAAACCTTCGGAGAATGCTTCATTGGCCTAGTAGTGATTTCTTTACCTTACGTCCTGGGCTTAAGCAATGCCATGTTGACTAACTATTCGCTCACCTAATGCTCTCTTAGGATCTCCTAACGAAATCCCGGTATTCTATAAATACCAAAGACGAACACTATCTAATTGAATTCCCAGAATCTGAGATAACCACTCAAAAAATAGAGAAAACGAGGTACTCTTTGATACTAGATGGCGTGTGTTGAGTGTTGAGTGTTGAGGGATATTTCTAACCTTCCATCCCTAGGGTATTTATAGGAGTGAATTGGAGGGGTTTTTACATGGAAAACCGATGTGGTATTCACCCGTTCCGAGCCTTGACTTGGTCAGGGCATGCATTTTGGCTTCTGGGACGCCCGCCCCGACCTCAGAACTTCCAAAAATTATACTTTTCCCCGATATTTGCTGTTTTCATGCAATTTACTCCTAAAACTTTCAAAATCACAAATTATGCAAAAATGTTAATTTTAATCAATTAAGATCATTTCGGTTCCAATAATGCTCTAATTTGTGTCTAAAAACATGCTAAAAATGTGATATGATTTGTGCATTTAAGAGAACTAAGTATTTGTAATTTTGCTTGCATTTCTAAAACATTTTCAATCATGAAATCAATTTCCAAATTTCATTCTTAACTCTTTTGTCCAGTACCTATTTATCATTTCATTTCCTTTAATTTTAAAACCACTTCTAAAACCTCAATTTTCAATCTAATTCAGTTTTACGTGGCACCATTTCCTCCACCTCTCATTTTTCTTACCATGTAAGAGAGAGAAGGGTAGTTTAGGAAGACAATAAAATAAACAAAGTAATAAATATATATTAATAATTTATTCATATCTAATATTCATTTTCATTTTATTGGAATAATGAGATAAATGGGAATTTTATGGGAAAAAACTCTCACTACAACTGTCTAATAAATAAGATAAGGTTTAAATTATAAATTATATATAGTTATCAAATGAAATGTTAACAAATCACTACTAGTGAATTTAAATGAATACTTACAAAGTATATATATATATATATGTTATGCCCAAGGAATGCACTAAGAAGGGGGGGGGGGTGAATCAGTGCTTAACTCTTTTAAAAAATTCATCACATTGTTTTTGTGGATTTTAGCACCCCAACAAAGATTAATACAAAATTTCAGCAACACAAGCAAATTTTTGTTTGTAATTCAACTATTATGATCCATTTCTTGTGAGATGTCCTTTTAGTTTATATGTCAATGTTAACACACACTCACTTGCATAAAAGTAAAGAGACAATCAATTTACATGGTAGACTACATCCACGGTGATATGGTTCACTACCCTTTCACTTCAACATCACTAGTTACTTGTTTATCACAATGCTCTTCACTAGAGCTACAAAGAAGACTCACTCCCTTACTCACACAATTACAATTTCTTAAGATAAAGAGTAAAATCACTTCTTACTCTACCCAATAGAAACGATGTCTTCCCTATCACATAGGTTAGGAAAATCCAAAACATACCCCAAAGGTATGACCAGAATTTAATGTTCAACATGATATTTCAAACTAATTCAAGAAATCCATAGTTTCCTTATATAGTATAATACATCAAAGAAAACTGAGGAATGACATGTCACCTCCAAGTTGTTGAATAAACTTTCTTTGATGTATCCTCCAAAACTATTCTTCAAAAGCTTCAAGAATGAGTGATACGAATAGACCTTTTCTCCAAGATTTGAGAGGATAGTAGCGGAGTGTTTTTCTTGAATTTTCTCTAAAAAAACTCTACTACACACCACCAGAATATTTCTCTCCTTCTTTAAAAAAATCTTGTTTCTAACCTAAATATATATATATTCACATATTTGCATTCACACAAAAACCCTTTAATCTTGACCATTGATACTTTTAATAAAAGTTCAATCTCCACCCTTAATCTTGACCCTTGATTCTTTAATGAAAGTGTAATCTTCACCCTCGATCTATATCATATATATATATATATATATATCAATATATATATATATATATATAGATATATTTCAAAATGCTCACACCATGAATGCACCAAAATTACCATCATTAATCATCTATACCATTTCAGCCAAGGATTTCACTTCATCCATTCCATGTCATTCGAAAGAAGCCAATATATCACAAATGCATTAGGTTCCAACAATTACAACACAAGCATTAACCAAAAGGACTCAACAATCTCCCCCTTTGGAATTGTTGGCAACCATAACGAGAAGCTAATGACATTAACAGAAAACTAAATTCAGAGTCAAAATAAAATTTAGATTAAGTGTACTACTCCCCCTACAGATATACTCTCCCCTTTCCATGATATTCATCCCCTATTAGCTTTTCATGTGTCATTCTCCCCCTTTGACAATAATTCCAAGAGCAAGAGTGGGAGAGAAGAGACTTACCATTTCAAAGTGAAGGAGCAGGTTGCACACCCAGGTGTAATCTATGAATCTCAAATACACCATGAGAGAGTGGCTTGGTAAATATATCCGCCCCTTGCTCACCACTAGGCACAAACACAAGTTTTACTGCACCTCTTTCAACTTTATCTTTGATGAAATGATAACGAAGCTCAATGTGTTTGGCTTTAGAGTGTTGAACTGAGTTCTTGGTAAGATCAGTGGCACTCTTATTATCACAAAAGATAGAGATGGGAAGTGACACTTCATCAACTAAATTTATTAATTGACATCTCATCCACAAAACTTGAGTACAAGCTAAAGTTGCAGCAATATACTCTGCCTCAGTACTGCTTAGTGCAATACATTCTTGTTTCTTGCTGATCCATGATACACATTTGCTACCCAAAAAGGAAACTCCCCCTGAAGTAGATTTTCTGTCATCAATATTTCCAGCCCAATCTGTGTCTGTGAATGCCCTCAAAATAATACTATCTAATCTCGGATACCACAACTCAAAATCTGTTGTACCCTTAAGATATCTTAGAATTCCTTTCACTCAATTAGATGTTATTCCTTAGGATCAGATTGATATCTAGAGGCTTGGCAAACTGAATGCATAATATCTGTTCTCGTGGTTGTCAAATAAAGAAGACTACCAATCATGCTTCGATATTCCATTTGACTCACACTTTTACCTTTCTCATCTTTACACAATTTGCAATTTATTGCCATAGGAGTACTTACTGGTTTTGCAATCAAACATACCAAACTTCTTCAATATTTCCTTGGTATATTTGGTTTGTGACACAAATAAACCATCTTTCCTTTGTAAAACTTGCAGCCCTAGGAAGTAGGATAACTCCCCAATCATGGACATCTCAAATTTACTTTACATTTTTTAGGCAAAGTATTGACAAAGGCTTAATTTGTTATCACAAAAAATGATGTCATCAACATACACTACAATCACAAGTTTTCCATCTTTTCCCTTCAGTACATATAGATTACTGTCCACACTACCCTTCTTGAAATTCAACTTCTTCAAATAAGCATCCAGTCCTGAATACCATGCTCTTGGTGCTTGCTTCAATCCTTAAAGTGCTTTCTTTAAGCGACACACCTTGTTCTCATCATTTCATTGTACAAAACCATCAGGATGCTCTATGTAGACTTCTTCATTCAAGTTACCATTCAAAATGCCGATTTGACATCCATTTAAAAAATAGTGTAACCTCTGGAAATTGCAACAACAAGAAACATTCTGATTGCTTCCAATCTAGCCACTGGGGAAAAAGTTTCATCTACATCAACTCCTTCAATTTGTGAGTACCCCTTACATACTATCCATGTTGCATCATTTTGAGCATCCTCAACAGTGAGTGGCTCTATATGTGAAATTAAGGAAGTAGCACACATATTCTGAAATTGCCTTTGTGTTTTCACTGGTGCTTTGGGATCTCCAATAATGTTAAAATCCCCAATTTCACACCATTTGGAGTTTGCCAACTGTTCACTAGTCCAATTGTTTTTTTTGGAGTTCCTTGTGCTTCTCATATTTTGAGAAAGTGACTCATCACTACTAATTTCAGAATCTTCAACAACTTGCTCACTTTTCTTTTCTTCTTCATCTTCATCAAGTTCCATGTCACTATCATTGACATCAAATTTCTTCAAGTATTCACTTACTTTTGAAGCATTAGGTTCTTCCACAACTTTCACATCACAACTTTCAATAACTTTTTAAAGCCTTTTATTGTAGATACGATATGTTTTACTTTTACTAGAATAAGCAAGAAAGATACCTTCATCAGCTCTATCTTCAAATTTTTCTAGAGCTTGATCTTTGTTCTTGATAAAACACTTGCTGCCAAAAAACTCCAAAGTACTTTACATTTGACTTTCTTCCATACCAAAGCTCAAAAGGTGTCTTCATGGAGTGTGGTCTCAATAGTTCTCTGTTTTGCACATGTACCGTTGCAATGGCTGTCTCTTTCAAGATTTTGTGTGAGATTTTGTTTTCAATCATCATTGAACGAGCCATTTCTACTACAGTTCTATTTTTCCTTTCCACCACTCCATTCTGTTGAGGAGTCTGAACAATTGAAACTTGATGTTTAACACCATGCTTCTCAAGATAGGCTTCAAACTCACGTGAGGTAAACTCCTTGCAATTATCAGTTTTTAACACCTTGATCTTTTTATCATGCTGATTTTGTGTTAATCTCAAGTACCTTTTGAAACAGCTAAGAGCTTCATTCTTGTGTTTAATGTGCATGGTGCACATCATTCTAGTGAAGTCATCTACAAACAATATGAAATTATTTTTTTCCCTTATGTCTCATTGGACCACAAATATCTGAATGAATTAGATCAAGTACTCCTTTTGAATTGTGCTCTTTCAAGTTGTGGCAAATGTTGGCCATTTTTCCTTTCTGACATGTAGAGCAAATTGAGTCTTTGTCTCTATTTTAATCAGGCAAATTTCTAACAGCTTTGTTCTTCACAAGTTCTCTCATGCTTTTTTGATTGATGTGTCCCAATCTCTTGTGACATAGTGTATTTTTATCTGAACTAGACAACAAGCAAGTATTTTCTTTCTCATCAATGAGATACAAGTCCTTCTTGTTCCTTGTTCCTTTTGCAACAATCTCACCATTCTTGGAACTCTGCACAATGCAACCTTGATGTGTAAATAATACTTCATGTCCACAATCACAAAGTTGACTCACACTCATCAAATTATACTTGAGTCCATCAACAAATAAAACTTCTTTAGAACATAGCTTTTCACTTCCAAAAGTAGCTTCACCCAAGCCTTTAATCATTAGACCACTTTTATCAGCAAATTTCACAAAGCCTTTATCAACATCTTGTGTAATCTCCAAAAGCTTTTTATCTCCTGTCATATGAGAAGTGCAACCACTATCCATGATCTATGATGCTCTTTTTGTTTTGGTCTTCAAAGTAATTTCTACAACATTTGCTTGTTCAGTCCTTTCCACTTTTCTGTACACTTTCCTTCCCTTAAAATATCCTCTCCCTTCCTGATTATTCAAATTGACTTGTCTTGGAATTTGGTTGGGCACAATGGTCATGCATTCTGCAACACAATGACCTATCAAGTTGCATCTTTCACACTGAATAACATTTTCATCCAAAGTTTGGAAACTGTTGTTCAAAGGACAAGAAAATGATGTAGCAGATTTCATTCTTCTCATGTGTGGGTGAATCCTTCTTGTAGTAAAAGATCTTGAATCTTGTTTTACATGCTGAAAAAATTGATTTCCCCATCTTCCTCTGTGTTGATAATTTTACCCAAACCAATTACCAAACTGTCTAAAAAATGGATATGAACCAACTTGTGATATGTTCTTGTTTCTACAAACAATTGCTCGATGTCCATACTTACCACAACTGAAACAATACTCATTGAACCTCATAAAACTACCATGTCTTCCAAACTACCATGTCTTCCCACTGTTTTCATCCATCAATGGTATGATGTTTTCTTCAAACCCCAAACCTTGTTTTCCCATTGAATGTGTCCTTTGCATTTCAATGCACTTCTTTAGCTTCATTGAAGACTCATTTCTAGCTTCATCATTTGACATATTAGAACTTTCTCCACAAGGTGAAACAAATTAAGTTTCCAAAAATATTATCATTTTGTTCTTTGCTTTCTGTTCAAGTGTTTCCACTTGTTTTGCTTTTGCAACCAATTCAATGGCCATGTCATCATTGATCTTCACTTGTTCTTCAAGTTTGAAAGTTAACTCTTCAACTTTCTCTAGCAAGATCTTGTTTTCATGTTTAAGTATTTCTTTCTCTACATTGATCATAGATAGTATATCTTCAGAATTTTGTAAATTAGTAGTCTCACTTTGTAATTTACCAAGTTCTTGCTCAAGCTGATGCACTTTCTCTTCAAGGACTATCCATCTTCAAATCTCTTAGCAATAGATTGTATATCTTTCAGTGCAGCAATGGCTCCTTTCACTTTCTTTCTTTGTTTGCTCAATTCATTAAGTGCACCTTCAAGTTCAAGTTTTAAATTAATTCTACCTTCTATTTCTTCTTCAGATTGTTCTTCCTCACAAGTAGAATTAACTTTTACAACCGTAAGATTTTCTTCATCTTCTGAATCATCAATGTCACTTGAATATGAATCACTTTTGGAATCTGAAATTTTCTTGTACTTCTTGCTCATGTAGTTTCTCTTTCTATAGGATGTATTTCCATTTGCCTTAGAGTAAGTTTTCAACTTACTCCTCGAATCAAACCTCTTTTCAGCTCTCTTAAAAGAATGATCATCATTTTCATCTTCAATTTTCTTAGGGCATTTAAATGCAAAGTTACCTATGCCACCACAATTGGAACACTTCAAAGGTAGTTTTCCTTTGTATTTTCCTCTTTTACTTTTAAAGTTTCTTGAGATAAAAACCATTGCTCTTTCAAACTCATCAGCATCATCAACATTAGTGATGCGTTCCGATCGATATGCTAAAAATAGGTTTAATTTACCCTATATCGATTATGAATAATTAAGGACTTAGAATTACTAATTGTCACATTTAGCATCTATGTTGTCACTTAATCAATCAGAACCTAAGGTAGAGTACCTATCGTGTAGCTAGTCTGTTGGAATGTACCTACGATTTTAATTTAAGAAATTATCATACTCCCAGGGAAGTGGTAACGGCTTAGTAGCAACTATCCTTTTACCCTAACTCTCATTTTATTATTCAGTTATGTAATCATTCATCAATATCTTTGATGAAAGGTTGATCCATTCTACACAAGGTTTGAGTTTATTAAGCATGCAAGAGTATTTTACAAACAAGTGCTCTGATACATGTTATATTGTTTCTACATGTTGATTGACCTATCTTCGAGTATTTTAGATATATCTTGGTCTAGATTGCAATTACATACTGGTTCTACTTGTGTACCACATATGAGTTATCTAATAGACTGCCCAATCGCCATTGACGGCCCTACTCACAGTTCGAGCTAAAGGCATCCATGAAAGTCCTGTGTCACTCAGGAGATCATGCCGCTCGCCCTAACGCCGGCATAAACACATGAACTCAGCCTCCTTAGACTACTCTAAAAAACATGGTGATCTGTAGGTTATTTTATCTAATATGGCAGACCTTAATGCTTTCGTCCTCACACAAAGCCCTAAATTAAGGCCTATTAAACTAGACAGGTTATGATTAGACCGTGGTTAGGAATTGTCTATAATCGTTCATCTAATTTAAAAGAGCAAGTAGACATGCAGTCATAATGATAATTAAGCTGGTGACCATTCCGGAAAAATGTAAATATCTTCAACATACAAAACACATATTCATAATATCATATTTTTTAATATTCAAATGGGTCTTTGGACAAACACAGTACAAAAATATAAAGAGAGGGACAAGGGGACCACCACCATAAAGTATTCACCCTTTATTAGGCCAGCTGATGGAGCAACTACTTGTATATCCTGGACTACTTGACTCGACTCTGCTCGACAGAACCTTCGGGGAACGCTTCCTCAGCCTAGCAGCTATTGCTTTACCTTACGTCTCAGACTTAAACAAAGCCCCGTTGATGGGCTTCCGACTGATATGCTAAAATAGGTGTTATTTTACCTTATGTCGATTATGAATAACAAAGGACTTATGATGGGTTTCCGACTGATATACTAAAATAGGTGTTGTTTTACCTTATGTTGATTATGAGTAATTAAGGACTTATCCTGACTAATTGTCACATTTAGTCTCTATGTTGTCACTTAATCAATCAGAACCTAAGCCAGAGTACCTATCGTGTAGCTAGTCTGTTGCAAAGTATCTACGATTTTAATTAAATCAAATATCGTACTCCCAGGAAAGTGGTAACGACTTAGTAGTAACTATCCTCTTACCCTAACTCTTATCTTATGATCCAGTTATGCAATCGTTCATCAATATCTTTGATGAGAGGGTGATTCATTCTCCACTAGGTTTAAGTCTATTCAAGCCTAAAAGTGTTTTACAGATAATGTCCTGATTCTATGTTATACTGATCCTACATGTTGATTGACCTATCTTCGAGTATTTTAGACATGTCTTGGCCTGGATTGCAACTATGTACTGAGTCTAAAGGTGTACCACATCTGAGTTACTTGATAAACCGCCCTACCTTAATGATGGCCCTACTCACGGTTCGAGCTAAAGGCATCCATGAAAACCCTATGTCACTTCGGGGATCATGCCGGTCGCCCTAACGCCAGCATAAACACACAAACTCAGCCTACTTAGACTACTCTAACAAACAAGGTGATCTATAGGTTATTTCATCTAATATGGCAGACATTAATGCATCCCGACGGGGAAGTCCTAAATTAATGCCTGTTAAACTAAACAGGTTATGATTAGACCATGGTTAGGAAATGTCTATAACCCTACATTTAGTTTAAAAGAAACTACATTAGACGTGCAGATATAATGAAAGTTAAGCTGGTGGCTATTTCCGGAAAATCATAAAGTACTTCAACATGCATAACAAATATTCATAAAATCATAATCTAATAATCATAACAAATGTTTGGACAAACACAGTACAGACATATAAAGAGAGGGACAGGGGGACTGATGCCATAAAGAATTCACCATTTACTTAGTCTCGCCGATGGAGCAACTACTTGTATATGTTGGACTGCTCGACCCGACTCTGCTCGGCAGAACCTTCGGAGGACGCTTCCTCAGCCTAGTAGCTGGACTTTACCTTAATACCCAGCTTAAGCACAGCCTTGTTGAGTGACTCTTCGAACGCCTAGAGCCCTCTTAGGATCTCCTAATGAAACCCCGGGTATTCTTTGAATACCATAAACGAACCTATCTAGGCGTATCCTAAGATCTAAGACAGACTCTCAGAAACAAAGAACACGAGACACTATCTAAGAATATAAATAAACTTATACTAAAACCTGAGTCGCTAAGTGACTTGTATACTATGGAAAATTGTATACTTGAAGTCACTAAATGACTAAGATTGAGTGGAGAGGAATCAATTCAACTGAGGAAGGCCTATCTTATCTTATGATCCAGTTATGCAATCGTTCATCAAATTCTTTGATGAGAGGTTGATTCATTCTCCACTAGGTTCAAGTCTATTGAAGCCTACACGAGTGTTTTACAGATAATGTTATGGTTTTATGTTATATTGTTCCTACATGTTGATTGACCTATGTTTGAATATTTTAGATATATCTTGGTCTAGATTGCAATTATGTACTGATTCTACTTGTGTACAACATCTGAGTTACCTAATAAACTACCCCATCGCCATTGACAGCCCTACTCAAGGTTCGAGCTAAAGGCATCCATGAAAGTGTTGTATCACTCAGGAGATCATGTCGCTCGCCCTAACTCCGGCATAAACACGCAAACTCAGCCTACTTAGACTACTTTAACAAACATGGTGAACTATAGGTTATTTCATCTAATATAGCAGACCTTAATTCTTCCGATGGGAAGTCCTAAATTAAGGCCTGATAAACTAGACCGTGGTTAGGAGTTGTCTATAACCATTCATCTAGTTTAAAAGAGCAAGTAGACATGCAGTCATATTGATAGTTAAGCTGGTGACCTTTCCGAAAAAATGTAAATGACTTCAACATGCAAAACACATATTCATAAAATCATAGTTTAATATTCATAATAAGTATTTGGACGAACACAATACAGACATATAAAAAGAGGGACAAGGGGACCTCTACCATAAAGTATTCACCCTTTACGTAGTCCACTGATGGAGTAACTGCTTGTATATACTGAACTGCTCGACCCGACTCTGCTCGACAGAACCTTCAGAGGATGCTTCCTCAGCCTAGTAGCTATGTTTCACCTTATACCCCAGCCTAAGCACAGCCCTGTTGACTGACTCTTCGAACGCCTAGTGCTCTCCTATCGAAATCCCGGGTATTCTATGAATACCAACAATGAACCTATCTAGTCGTATTCTAAGATCTGAGACAGACTCTCAGAAACGGAGAACACGAGACACTCTCAAAAACTATAAATATACCTAAACTAAAAACCTGAAATCACTAAGTGACTTGTATACTATAGAAAATTGTATACTTGAAGTCACTAAATGACTCAGATCGAGTGGAGAGGAATGATTTCAACTGAGGAAGGCCTGGGGTATTTATAGCAGGGGAACTGAGTGAATATTTCTACAAAAATCGATGTGGGACTTTGACCAGGCGTTCGGGACGCCCGTCCTGGATCTGGGATGCCCGTCCCAGCCTGTTGACCAGGTCAGAATGGTCGTCCCGAGTCCTGGACGCCCATCCTGGTCTGTTGACTAGGTCAGGACGGTCGTCCTGGGTTCTGGACGCCCATCCCGACTTCTGAACTTCCAAAAATTAGGTTTTACCCCCGAAATTTAACATTTTCTTGCAGATTTCACCTGACACTTCCAAAATCACAAAAACTGCGAAATTGAGTTAATAACAGTCAATTGAGAACGATTTAACACCAATTTCACCCTAAATTGTGCCTAAAAACATGCTAAAAAGTGATATGATTTGTGCATATCATATAACCCCACACTTAGCTTTTTGCTTGTCCTCAAGCAAAGTCTACCTGAAGTTATTGATTTTAAATCATAGGTGCAGTCACTTAAAATTCCTAGCAATGTTTTTACCCCAAAATTTATCATTGAGTCAGATAATTCACAACACAGGTATGACTGGTAAGGTTATCATGACAAGGTCTCAAATGTCTCTAGTAGATTATCATGGGCAAGCAGGGTTAACAACTTAATAACTAGATTGAACTCTTCTCTCAATCACAAGGTCTTCCCGATGTGTAGTGTGTGTACTAGTCTAGACTAGATTGTCAACACAATATAATCTTATCTTGACTCTTACCAGATAATACTTCGACCGGTCGCTAGACATACCAGCAACAAACAACCTTCTGAGTTCTGAGCTTTTGTCACAAGATTTTTTTTTCAATTAAGAACTTCAATATAAGAATACACTGGGCTATGTATTTTTAAATTGATTTTTCAGGGTACTTTGTGTTTGCTTTCACACGTCAACTTTAACTACCCATGTAGCGAGTCCCACTCCGATGACTCCCAGACCAACACGACCTTAGGGCATCAGGCTTTAAGTTCCCTTAAGGAGTGGTGCTCGAGTAGCAAAGGCCGCTTGCAAACTACCCTATTTATTTAACTTTTTTCACTTCCAGTTCAGAGCATCATCTAGTCATGTAGACTGCTAATATATCCTCAACTGGTCTAATATATTTAGCTAAGTCTTGAAAAGGTATTTGGTTGAGGTCTCTAATCCAAACTAAGTTGTGCTCAAGTATCAGGAATTCCTTATTTCTAATTGATGAATTCAAGAAAGTTATCATGTTGTCTCCTACTTATCATAATGCTCTACATACATATCATAGACATCAGCATTTCTTTACCAATCATAACTGCCTTTTGAAGTCTGAAAGAGTGAAAATTTTTGAAAAAAAAATATTTGGAAGGGTGTAATTCTAGTGAAAATATGGGAAAACATGCAAAACGTTTTACTGCTACAGTGCACTGTGCACTACTACCCCACACTTAAGTTTGACATTGTCCTCAGTGTTCATACATATCTAAATTACCCCACATTTATTTGAAAAAACAAGAATAAATAAAGACAAACATAAAATTCTTACCCCACACTTATTTGACTAACTAAGGGGAAGAGAGAAAATAAAACAATCAAAAGAAATAAACAAATATAATAAAAGAAACAAATGTTGCTATGTCATATAAATCAACGTCATACAAAGATTCATATTTCATACAACCCAGACATGATCACACACATAAAGCAGAAAAATGAAAGAAAGAAAAAAAAAAGGAAAAGAAAAACTAAGAACCAGGCTTATCATCATCGGGTGCACGAAAGTCTGCTGAAAAGTAGACCTCTAGGTCTTCGACCAATCGGGAAGTCTGCTAAAAAATCTCCTCGACCCTACTGTTGGTAATGGTGATTCTATCTTCCATTATCGACATCCATCTCTCAATGTTTCCCATATCCCGGCTATGTCGGGCTGTGAGTTCCGCCAATCCTTGCGACATATGTCGCTCAAAGGCGGTGCGTGGGACGAATGTCTGGGTCGGAGGTATATATGCTGGGGCCGATCCCGGTGCCGATGCCTCTCCCTACTACGACCATCCCCATGTTCCAAAGAATGGTAAGGTCCGTAGGAATGGTGGTCGGGCCAACCTGGGTAAGCTCTGAGCCCACGATGTCTAACTCCAAGTAGTGGGCTATCCTGGTGATGAACGACCCGAGCCCAGAACATTGTTTCTGATTGTCCTTAGCGAAACCCCGCATGATGACGGTGATAAGTCGAGTCATCTCTACTGTAGTACCCATATGCATGTTGGCCAGGAGGAATGTCTCCATCTAGGTGACATTCCCGGGGGCCGCTCGACGTCCTGACAGAGTATGTGCTATAATGGCATGTAAATAGTGAAGGGCATGATGAATACCAGTGGCTTTCGCGAAGTCGTTCTGGTAGGGAGTGCCCATCGTACAAATCTGAGCCAAAGCGGTGGAAACGTCTCCAGAAGTGAAGTCTTGAACTGCTGTGGTGTAGGTGGGCGTATCCAGCTCTTCCCTCTGCCAGATACCCAAGGTTATGCTCATCGATTGATCCATTCCGCCAAGTCAGAATGTGATATGCTCCTGCTGGAATGTAAATGAAGCATAGAACTCACATACCAGCTCAAGGTAGGTCGGCTCAGTGACGAAGAAGACTCGACTGTAGGGTAGTACGTCTAGTATGCATCGGATCTCCTGCTCAACTCCCAATGTCTGGACTGCTGCCCAGTCAAGTGTTCTGCCAACTAGTATGCTGCGTCCGATGTGTCCATGACACCTCTCCTGATATGCCAGAATGGAAGGAAAGAACATAAAAGGACGTGCCATAGATGTGACGGTCATGGAAGAAGTAATACGAGCGCGTTTGGGAGCCATCTATTTGAGACGTTAGAGAGAATTTGAGAATTTAGGCGGGAAAAAAATTCGAATTCGAATTCTGGAGGTAAATTCGAATTCAGAAGGATGGATTTTGGTTAGGGGAGGATTTTGAGTTTTTGGCAGGAAATTAGAATTTTGGAGGGAAATTTGAATTTTGAAATTTCAAGAGGTTGCCAAAAATTTGTAGAGAGAAGGCGGAGAGAATTTTGTAGAGAGATGATTTTTGGTGGTTGATTTGGGAGGAAATGGAAAAAATGAAATTTTTGTAGAAGGGGTCGGCCTTCGGGACGCCCATCCCGGGCTGCCTCAGGATGTGTGCCACTTCCAGATTTTTTTTCTTCATAATTCCCTGCAAATCTTAATACACCAAAAACAATTATAATTTTTAACAAGTCTTCATGTTTAGCCTATATGATTCAGAAGCTGTTAAAAACCCTTGGAAAAATTCTCAATCTCTTTTCAAAAATCATAACTACCCTAATCATATCCTAATTTCTATTCAGCAAAGAATTTTAGAAAAACAAAAGACTAAAAATAAACTGTATTTTTAACACATTTGTTTTTCATAAATAATTGAAAAATAAAATGTTTGAAGAAAAATTACTGAATAAAATAAAAGACCCTTTTAAAAGTTTGAAAATAAAAAGTAGGGGTCAATTATTTAACTTTAGTTCAAACAATTTATTTGTTGAAAAGTAAAAAGAATCTTCCCTTTTTCAAACATTTAGAATGTTTTATTATTTTATTTATATATATTTTATTAGAAATATTATTTATGACTTATATTGTTATCTAATTTAGATATATTTCATATTTTTAATATGTATTTATTTAAATTTTTAGGTATTTAATAAATAAAATTATAAAATTAATATATATTTTAAAATAGAGCATATTAACGGAATTGTTACACATTATCGATTGAAATTAGTGACAATCAAATCAATTGAATATTTGTTGCTAAATATTGACAACAATCTATAGTTAAATAGCAACGGCAACTTATCGCTGACATAATTTGGTTGCTAAATAGTAATGATCTAATGACATTAGTAATTTAACTAAATAGCCATAGTCGAACGCCATAGAAAATTCGTTGATAAATAGCGACGATATATGTGTCATTATTGATATCTACAAACTATTTTGCAAAGGTTAAATTTATTATAAATTTATCACAAATAGTGACAGGCATACGTAGATGCAAATCCATCACAAATAGCGACCGTATCTTGATGCCATCTCTATTAGTAACGATGTTTTTAGAGACGATCATATCTGTTGCGCATCAGTCACAAATGCCATTTTGTGATGGACTTTCCAAGGATACGACCGTCACTAAACTTGAATTTTCTAATAGTGTCTGTGCATAAGCGCCAAGCTAGCTTAGTGACAAAGGCGACATTGTTGTCTCTGAATCTGCGGATACCCAATCCTCCAGAACTCTTCGGCTTGCAGATGGCTTCCCAAGCTCTCAGATACATAGGGCGTTTATTCTAGCCCACTAAAACCGTCTAACTATTGAATCCATAGTACCGCACCCTCGTTTAGGTAATAGAACCATCTGCATTGAGTATGAAGGGATAACCATTGCCACAACTATTATAAGGACTGATCTACCAGTAAAAGACAGATTCTTCGTTTTCCACCCAAAAAGTGATGGGTTTCCGACTGATATGCTAAAAATAGGTGTTATTTACCCCATATCGATTGTGAATAACTAAGGACTTAGAATTACTAATTGTCACATTTAGTATCTATGTTGTCACTTAATCAATCAGAACCTAAGGCAGAGTACCTATCGTGTAGCTAGTCTGTTGGAAAGTATATACGATTTTAATTTAATAATTTTATCGTACTCACAGGGAAGTGGTAACGACTTAGTAGTAACTATCCTTTTACCCTAACTCTTATCTTATGATCCAATTATGCAATCGTTCATCAAAATCTTTGATGAGAGGTTGATTCATTCTCCACTAGGTTCAAGTCTATTTGAGCCTACAAGAGTGTTTTACAAACAGAGTTCTGATATCTGTTATATTGCTCCTACATGTTGAATGACCTATCTTCGAGTATTTTAGATATATCTTGGTCTAGATTGTAATTATGTACTGATTCTACTTGTGTACCACATCTGATTTATCTAATAAACCGCCTCATCGCCATTGACGGCTCTACTCACAGTTCGAGCTAAAGGCATCCATGAAAGTCCTGTGTCACTCAAGAGATCATGCCGCTCGCCCTAACACCGGCATAAACACGCGAACTCAGCCTACTTAGACTACTTTAACAAATATGGTGATCTATAGGTTATTTCATCTAATATGGCTGACCTTAATGCTTTCGACGGGAAGTCCTAAATTAAGGCCTGATAAACTAGACAGGTTATGATTAGACCGTGGTTAGGAGTTGTCTATAACCGTTCATCTAATTTAAAAGAGCAAGTAGACATGTAGTCATAATGATAGTTAAGCTGGTGACCTTTCCGAAAAAATGCAAATAACTTCAACATGCATAACACATATTCATAATATCATTGTTTAGATTTCAAAATGAGTCTTTGGACAAACACAGTACAGACATATAAAGAGAGGGACAAGGGGACCACCGCCATAAAGTATTCACCCTTTATTAGGTCTACTGATGGAGCAACTGCTTGTATATCCTGGACTGCTCAGCAGAGCCTTCGGAGGACGCTTCCTTGCTCTAGTAGCGTTTGCCGCCTTCCTACCTTCCCTCCGCTAGCTTGACAAAGTCCTGTAGGGCAATTCTTCGAACGCCTAGTGCTCTCTTAGGATCTCCTAACAAAATCCTAGGTATTCTATGAATAGTAAAAATAAACCTATCTAGTCGTATTTTAAGATCTGAGACAGACTATCAGAAACGAAGAACACGAGACACTCTTGAAAACTAAAAATCTACTTAAACAAAAAACACCTGAAATCACTGAGTGACTTGTATACTGTAGAAAAATGTATACTTGAAGTCACTGAATGACTCAAATCAAGTGGAGAGGAATGATTTCAACCGGGAAAGGCCTGAGGTATTTATAGCAGGGGAACTGAGTGTATTTCTCTTCAAAAATCGATGTGGGAGTCTGACTAGGGGTTCGGGACGCCCCTCCCGGCCTGTTGACCAGGTCAAGAAGACCGTCCCGGTCTATTGACTAGGTCAAGACGCCTATCCCGGGTCCTGACTTCTGAACTTCCGAACTTCCGAAAATCACGTTTTTGCCCCGAAATTTGCCATTTTCTTGCATATTTCACTTGACACTTCCAAAATCACAGAAACTACGAAATTGTGTTAATAACAGTTAATTGAGAATGATTTAAAACCAATTTCACCCTAAATTATGCCTAAAAACATGCTAAAAAAGTGATATGATTTGTGCATATCATATAACCCCACAGTTAGCTTTTTACTTGTCCTCAAACAAAGTCTACATGAAATTATTGATTTTAAATCATAGGTGCAGTCATTTAAAATTCCTAGCGATGTTTTTATTCCAAAATTGATCACTGAGTCAGATGATTCACAACACAGGTCTGACTGGTTAAGTTGCCATGACAAGGTCTCAAATATCTCTAGTAGATTATCACAATCAGGCAGGGTTAACAACTTAATAACTAGATTGAACTCTTCTCTTAGTCACAAGGTCTTCCTGATGTGTAGTGTGTGTATTTGTCCAGACTAGATTATCAACACAATATAGTGTTCTCTTGACCCTTACCAGATAATACCTCGACCGGTCGCTAGACACACCAGCAACAAACAACCTTCTAAGTTCTGAGCTTTGGTGTCAAGGTTTTTCAATTAAGAATTTCAATATAAAAATACACCGG
The DNA here is from genome assembly GCA_027405835.1 of Asclepias syriaca. Classification (NCBI taxonomy): domain Eukaryota; kingdom Viridiplantae; phylum Streptophyta; class Magnoliopsida; order Gentianales; family Apocynaceae; genus Asclepias; species Asclepias syriaca. The sequence goes on from CM049924.1 coordinate 11,065,355, forward strand.
GCTATGTATTTTTAGATTGATTGTTCAGGGTATTTTTGTATTCTCTTTCACACGTCAACTTTAACTACCCATGTAGCGAGTCCCACTCAGATGACTCCCAGATCTGCACGACCTTAGGGCATCAGGCTTTAAGTTCCCTTAAGGAGTGGTGCTCGAGTAGCAAAGGCCGCTTGCAAACTACCCTATTTATTTAACTTTTTCACTTCCAGCTCAGAACATCATCTAGTCATTTAGATTGCTAATTCATCCTCAACTGGTCTGATATTATTTAGCTAAGTCTTGAAAAGGTATTTGGTTGAGGTCTCTAATCCAAACTAAGTTGTGCTCAAGTATCAAGAATTCCTTATTTCTAGTCAATGAATTCAATAAAGTTATCACGTTGTCTCCTACTGATCATAATGCTCTACATACATATCATAGATAAGCATTTCTTTACCAATCATAACTGCATTTTGAAGTCTGAAAGAGTGAAAATTTTTGAAATTTTTTTTAGAAGGGTGTAATTTTAGTAAAAATATGGGAAAGCATGCAAAACTTTTGCTGCTACAGTGCACTGTGCACTGCTACCCCACACTTAAGTTTGACACTGTCCTTAGTGTTCATGCATATCTAAACACCCCACACTTATTTGAAAAACAAGAATCAAAAAGAGCAAAAATCAACATGAGCATAAAACTCTTACCCCACACCTATTTGACTAACTAAGGGGAAGAGAAATAAAACAAAGCAGGTAATAAAAATAATAAAATGTAATAAAAGAAACAAATGCTGTTATATCATATAAATCAACGTCATACAAAGATTCATATTTCATACAGCCCAGACATGATCACTCATAAAGTAGAAAAATGAAAGAAAGAAAAAGAAAAGGAAAAGAATAACTAAGAACCAGGCTCATCGTCATCGGGTGTACAGAAGTAGACCTCATGGTCTTCGGCCAACTGGTAAGTATGCTGAAAAATCTCCTCGACCCTGCTGCTGGTCATGCTGATTCTATCTTCCATCATCGACATCCGCCTCTCGATGTTTGCCATATCCCGGCTATGTCAGGCTGTGAGTTCCGCCAATCCTTACGACATATGTCGCTCAAAGGCGGTGCGTGGGATGAATGTCTGGGTCAGAGGTGTATACGCTGGAGTCGATCCCTGATGCGTTCCGGTCGATATGCTAAATAGGCGTTATTTTACCCTATGTTTGATTATGATTAATTAAGGACTGTGGTTGACTAATTATCACATTTAGTCTCTAAGGTGTCACTTAATCAGCCAGAACCTAAGGCAAAGTACCTATCGTGTAGCTAGTCTATTAGAAAGTATCTACGATTTTATTAAATAATTATCGTACTCCCAGGGAAGTGTTAACGGCTTAGTAGTAACTAGCCTTTTATCCTAACTCCTATCTTATGATTCAGTTATGCATTCTTCATCAATGACTTTGATGAGAGGGTGATCCATTCTCCACTAGATTTAAGTTTACTTAAGCCTAAAAGTGTTTATAGATAAAGTTCTGATTCTATGTTATATTGTTCCTATATGTTGATTGACCTATCTTCGAGTATTTTAGATATATCTTAGCCTGGATTGAAACTATATTCTGAGTCCAAAGGTGTACCACATCTGAGTAATCTGATATACCGCCCCATCGCCAAGGTAAACAGCCCTACTCACGGTTATTACTAAAGACAGCTATGAAAGCCTATGTCACTTCGGGGATCATGCCACTTGCCCATAACCGCAGGCATAAACGCTCTACTCAGCCTACCTAGACTACTCTAACAAACATGGTGCTCTGCAGGTTATTTTATCTAGTATGGCAGACACCAATACTAATTGATGCCTGTTAAACTAAACAGGTTATGAATAGACCGTGGTTAGGAATTGTCTATAACCCTAATTTTAGTTTAATAGAAACTACATTAGACATGCAGACATAATGAATATTTAAGCAGGTGGCTATTTCCGGAAAAACAAAACAACTTCAACAAATATAACAAATATTCATAACAGTTGTAATCTAGTATTCATAATCGGTATTTGGACAACACAATAACAACATATAAGAGAGGGACAGGGGGGGACTGATGCCATAAAGAAATCACCCTTTACGTAGTCGCGCCGTTGGAGCGTACTGCTGTATATGTCGTATTGCTTGACCCGACTCTGCTCGTCAGAACCTTCTGAGGACACTTCCTCAGCCTAGTAGCTAGACTTTACCTTACGTCCTGGGCTTAAGCCCAGCCTTGTGGACTGACTCTTCAAATGCATAGAGCCCTCTTAGGATCTCCTAACGAAATCCCGGGTATTCTATGAATACCATAAACGAACCTACCTATCGAACCCTAGGATCTGAGACTATTTCTCAGAAACTAGAAAAACGAAATACAAAAAGGAAAGAAAGAAAACTTATACTGAAATCTGAGTCTCCGAGTGAGTTGTGTACTCTAGAATTGTACACTGGAAACCACTGAATGACTCAGATCGAATGGAGAGGGATGAATTCAACTGAGGAAGGCCTGAGGTATTTATAGCAGCTTTCTGGAGTGATTTTCTCTCAAAAATTCGATGTGGCATTTGACTTTATGGTTCGAGACGCCCGTCCCGGTCTGTTGACCAGGTCAGGACGGCCGTCCCGAGTCCTGGACGCCCGTCCTGAACCGGGACGCCCTCCCCGAAGTCTGAACTTCTGAAAATTTGCATTTTTGCCCCGAAATTTGCCATTTTCTTCCACTTTTCACCTGACACTTCCAAAATCATAAAAACTGTGAAATTGAGTTAATAATGAACAATTAAGACCAATTTACCCTCAATTTCACCCTAAATCATGCCTAAAAACATGCTAAAAATGTGATATGATTTATGCATATCATATAACCCCACACTTAGCTTTTTGATTGTCCTCAAGCAAAGTCTACTTGAAGTTAGTGATTCTAAATCATAGTGCAGTCACTTAAATTCCTAGTCATGTTTTTTATTCCAAAAATTTATTCAGACGATTCTTAACACAAGTCTGAATGGTCAGGTTGCTATGACAAGGTCTCAAATGTCTCTAGCAGATTGTTATAGTCAAGCAGAAAACAGCTTAACAACTAGGTTGAACTCCTTTCTTAGTCACAAGGTCTTCCTGATGTGTAGTGTGTGTACTAGTCTAGACCAGATAGTCAACACAATATATTCTCGTCTTAACTACTACCAGATAATATTTCGACCATGTTGCTAGACATAATAACAATAGACAACATTCTGAGTTCTGGGCCTTGGTGATCAGATTTTTAATGATTTAGCATTTATGGATTTTCTTTATAGATGTAGGGTATTTTGAGCCTGCTTAGAACACGTCAACTTCAACTACCCATGTAGCGAGTCCCACTCTGATGACTCCCAGACCTACACGACCTTAGGGCATCAGGCTTTAAGTTCCCCGAAGGAGTGGTGCTCGAGTAGCGAAGACGCTAGCAAACTACCCTTATTTAATTAACTTTCTTTTATTTCTTTTCACTTTTAGCTCAGAGTCTCATCTAGTCATTCTAATTGTCAAAACATCCACAACTGGTCTAAATTTATCTAGTTAAGTCTTGAAAAGGTAATTGGCTGAGGTCTCTAATCCAGACAAAGTTGTGCTAAGTTATCAGGAATTCCCTATTCCTAATCAATTAGTCCATGATAGCTATCACATTGCCTCCTACTAACCATAACATTCTACCTACATATCATAGACATAAGCAAAGTTTAACCAATCATACTGCATTTAGAAGTCTGAAAGAATGAGAATTTTGAAAAAAAAATTTGGAAGGGTGTGAAAATATGAAAATATGGGGAAAACAAGCAAAATCATGCAAAAGGTTTCTCACTACAGTGCACTGTGCACTGCTACCCCACACTTAAGTCTGACACTGTCATCAGTGTTCATGCATTTCCAAGCTACCCCACACTTATTTGAAAACAAGAAATAAAATAAAACAACACAAAAAATTCTTACCCCACACTTATTCAACTGACTACGGGTAAGAAGAAACATAGAGTTCTGAAAGAAATAACAAAACAGGAAATAGAATGAAGGAGATTCTCCCTTATTCTGTGAAGTCCACAGTCTGCTCGACGAGTCAAACGGCTCTCTGTAAATCTTCAGGCGTTGTCCGTTTACTTTATGAATAATGCCGTTAGAATCCATGATGTCACATGCTCCGAAAGGTGATACTTTTGTGATTGTGAATGGTCCTGACCAATAGCTACGTAGCTTTCTTGGGAAAAATTTTAAACGTGAGTTGTATAGCAATACCTTATCTCCTGGTTCAAAATTCTTCTGGGTTCTGAGTCGCCTGTCATGCCGGAGTTTACTTCTCATCTTGAATTGGTGTGAGTTTTCATAGGCTTTGAGCCTCCACTCATCCAATTCATTGAGTTGTAGAATCCGGCGTTCCTTAGTTAAATTATCGTCGAGGTTGCATTTTTGTACCGCCCAATAAGCTCTGTGTTCAAGTTCAACTGGAAGGTGACATGCTTTTCCATAGACTAATCGATAGGGTGAGAATCCTAGTGGTCTTGTATGCTGTACGGAAGGCCCATAATGCGTCCTCCAGCTTATTGGCCCAATCCTTACGGTTAACACCCACAGTCTTTTCTAGATTCTCTTTATTCCCCTATTGGTTACCTCAGCCTGCCCATTGGTTTGGGGATGGTAGGCTGTGGAAATGCGATGTTGAACTCCGTACTGCTGAAGTACCTTCTACAATTGAGAGTTGCAGAAGTGCGTACCTCGATCACTGATTAGGGCTTTTGGACATCCAAATCTGGCGAAAATCTGCTTAAGGAATTGCATACGACTCTAGCATCATTAGTAGGTAGGGCCTGTGCCTCAGGCCATTTTGAAAAATATTCTACAGCTACTATGATGTACTGCTTACCAAAAGAGGGGGAATGGACCCATGAAGTCTATACCCCATATGTCAAATATTTCTACACTTTGAATTACCTGTTGGGGTAGACTGTCTCGAGAAGATGGTTCCCGTTTCTGACAGGCATCGCACGATCCTGTGAATGCTGCGCATCCTTGAATATGGTAGGCCAGTAAAGCCTGCTTCTAATACTTTTCGGGCGGTATTAGCTGCAGCTAAGTGACCGCCTGTTGGTCCGCAGTGACAATGTTCCAGAATTTGGAAACCTTCTTCTTGAGAGCACATCTTCTGATCATCTGATCTGCACATATTCGAAATAGAAAAGGATCTTCCCAATAGTAATATTTCAGGTCAGCAAAGAATTTTTTCTTTGTTGAGCAGTGATATCACTAGGGAGAGTCCGGGCTGCCAAGTAATTTGCTATATCTGCAAACCAAGGGGGTGAGAATAGCAAACAATGCACATAGATTCTCATCCGGAAATTTATCAGATATGATTGTTTCATCAATGGCTTCTAGGGTCGGATTCTCTAGCCTAGACAAGTGGTCTGCGGCTAAGTTTTCTGCCCCTTTCTTATCCCGAATTTCTATGTCAATTCTTGAAGCAATAAAACCCATCTAATTAATCTTGGTTTTGCGTCGGTTTTATTGAACAAGTATTTTAGTACAGAATGATCAGTATAAACAATAGTTTTAGACATGACTAGATAAGATCAAAACTTATCAAACGCATATACTACTGCTAATAATTCCTTTTCTGTCGTAGTGTAATTTTCCTGAGCATCAGTTAAGGTTTTACTAGCATAATATATTACGAAATTTCTTATCATGTCTTTGTCCTAAAACTACTCCTACTGCATAGTCACTAGCATCACACATAAGCTCAAAAGGTAGACTCCAGTCGGTGATGTCATGATAGGTGCAGTGTTAAAGTTCCTTAAGTCTATTAAAAGCTTTTAGACATTTTCATCAAAGACAAATGGAACATCTTTTCCGAGTAAATTGGTCAACGGCCTGGCTATTAATGAAAAATCTTTTATAAACCTACGATAAAAGCCAGCGTGTCCCAAAAAACTTCTAACGACTCTAACATTTTTGGGAGGAGGTAGTTTCAAAATAACTTCAATTTTGGCCTTATCTACTTCCATACCTAGGTGTGAGATCTTATGTCCTAAAATGACTCCCTCTTTTACCATGAAGTGACATTTTTCCCAATTTAAAACCAGGTTAGATTTTACACAACGTTTCAACATTAACTCCAAGTTCTTTAGACAAACCTCAAATGAATTACCAAAAACAGAAAAGTCATCCATAAATACTTCCATAGATTTTCCTAACATGTCCTCAAAGATAGCAGTCATACAACGTTGAAATGTAGCAGGTGCATTACACAAACCAAAAGGCATCCTTCTATATGCAAATGTTCCAAAAGGGCATGTGAACGTAGTTTTATGCTGGTCCTCAGGGGAAATAGGAATTTGAAAATAACCAGAAAACCCATCAAGAAAGCAATAAAACATTTGTCCAGATAATCTCTCTAGCATTTGGTCTATAAAAGGAAGGGGAAGTGATCTTTTCGTGTGGCCGTATTTAGTTTTCTATAGTCTATGCATACACGATGACCAGTTACAGTTCTTAGGGATTAGTTCATTATGCTCATTCCTAACAACTGTTATACCGCCTTTCTTAGGTACTACCTGCACCGGGCTTACCCACTCACTATCTGAGATAGGGTAGATAAGTCCTGCATCTAACAGTTTAATGACTTCTTTCTTAACAACATCACACACATTAGGATTCAACCTCCTTTGAGGTTGCACACATGGCTTATACTCATTTTCTAGAAGAATCTTATGCGAACAAAAGCTTGGATTAATACCTGGGATGTCTGCAATTTTGTAGGCAAAGGCTCTTCTATACTTTCTGCACATGTCCACAGTCAGCTTCCTTTGTTCTGCAGTCAGATCAGCTGCAAGAATAATGGGAAGTTTCTTGTTGTCATCTAGGAATTCGTAGCACAGATGAGTGGGTAGTTCCTTCAGTTCCAAGTCTGGTGGATCTTCAAACGAGGTTCGTTTTTCTTCATCTCATCATCACCTATCTCAGTGAAACTATCAGAAGTATTTCATTTTCAGAAGAGCTAAGTTCAGGCTCCTCTAATTCTAGGGAGTCCTCACTTAGACTTGATAGTTTGAGCATAGGTCTGTCACGTTAATTGCAATCAAGTGTTCCATGGCATCCACACAAAAACAAGTATCATCTAAATGCATGGGATACCTAAGGGTCTCATTTAGATCAAAAGTGATGTCATCATTTCCTACCCTTAACTTGATTTGACCATTACTGACGTCTATTAATGCTTTTGAGGTAGCTAGAAATGGTCGACCTAGGATCAGGGGCACTCCTCCTTCCCCATTCATATCCATGACAACAAATCCACAGGAAACAAATTTTCCGACCTTTACTAAGAGATCTTCAATTATTCCTTGGGGATTTTGACTGTCCTATCTGCAAGTTGTATGCACATCCTAGTCGTTTTCAAATCATGCAATCCTAATTTATCAAATAAACTAGATGGCATAAGATTATACTAGCTCCTAAGTCTGCTAATGCATGCATGTTAGTAATATTTCCAATTGTACATGGCAAGGTAAAACAACCAGGATCTTTCTGTTTAGACGGTAGTTTATTCAACAGGACCGCCGAACATTCTTCATTAAGAACCACCTTGTCCATGTCAAATTTTCTTTTATTACTAACAACTTCTTTTAAAAACTTAGCATACTTTGGCATTTCAGAAATAACATCAAGTAAAGGTAAATTAACATGAATCTGACTAAAATTCTTAAGAAACTTTTCAAATTGCTCCTTATCTTTATTGTGCATAAGTCTGGCAGGGTAAGGTACTTTTGGCCGGTACTCAGGAATAAACTCCGTCTTCCCTTTCCTTGCTACTTCGATTTCGACATCCGTCGGCGTTGGGTCCTTGGAGCCTTCTTCTGGTTCCTGCACAAGAATAGGAGGGTCAGATGGTTTGGGTGGAGATGGAGATAGAATTTTACCAGATCTTAGAGTGATGTCTTGCATTCAGTTTGAGGGTTGGTCTCAGTGTTGCTTGGTAGCGTTCCCTGGGACCTGTGAGAGAAATGGGTGGATAGCTGACCCATTTGTCTCTAAAGTTTGTATAGCAGCTTGTGTGTTTTGATTGTTTGCTCGGTCTGCTTCTGTCTATTCTCGTTCTGCTGTTCTGCTGGATTCTTTCTGCGTGAGCTTCTGGATCTTCTGTTGGACTCTATCATTTCCTTGTTAGAGTCGAAATGCTCTTCAGCATGTCTCTGAATTCTTGCATGGGGTCAGTGGAACGATGTAGTTCCTTGGTGCAGGCAGAGCGACTTGCTAGTTCTACGGATATGGCAGTTGCTGAGGTACTCTTTTCTAGAAGTTTGTAGTCCCGGAATTGTTTCTCCAACCAAATCCCGGATGGTTCTTCCAAGTGGGATTGTAGGTATTCCCTATAGGAGCAGAATTCACTGCGTCTACTTGTTCCATATCCTCTCGAATAGTTAATATCCCATTACCATAACAATCTCCACTGAAATGTGGTCCTTGGCAAAATTCGCAGACTTGGTACACTGACTGAACGCTTTTCCCCCGTTGGAAGGCATTCAGCTAATTAGTAATGCTGACCTTCAGTGCCTCAAATTGATCATCAGTTGATGGGTTTCCGACTGATGTGCTAAACAGGTGTTATTTTACCCTATGTTGATTATGAATAATTAAGGACCGTGATTGACTAATTGTCACATTTAGTCTCTATGGTGTCACTTAATCAGTCAGAACCTAAGGCAGAGTACCTATCATGTAGCTAGTCTGTTGGAAAGTATCTACGATTTTATTAAGTTAATTATCGTACTCCCAGGGAAGTGGCAACGGCTTAGTAGTAACTAGCCTTTTATCCTAACTCCTATCTTATTATCCAGTTATGCAATCTTCATCAAATACTTTGATGAGAGGGTGATTCATTCTCCACTAGGTTTAAGTCTAATTAATCCTAGAAGTGTTTTATAGATGAGTCCTGATTCTATGTTATACTGTTCCTATATGTTGATTGACCTATCTTCGAGTATTTTAGATGCATCTTAGCCTGGATTGCAACTATGTTCTGTGTCTAAAGGCGTACCACATCCGAGGTCTCTAATAAACCACCCTACCTTAATGACGGCCCTACTCACGGTTCGGGATGAAGGCATCCATGAAATCCCTATGTCACTTCGGGGATCATACCGCTTGCCCTAGCCGCCGGCATAATCGGACTCAGCTCGGCCCCTACCTAGACTACTTTAACATGCAGGGTGTTCAGCAGGTTATTTTATCTAGCATGGCAGACACCAATACTAATTGATGTCTGTTAAACTAAACAGGTTATGATTAGACTGTGGTTAGGAATTGTCTATAACCCTAACTTTAGTTTAAAAGAGCACATTAAACATGCAGACATAGTGAATATTTAGCAGGTGGCTATTTCTGAAAACATATAATAACGTCAACATATAAAACAACTATTCATAAAAAATCGTAATCTCATATTCATAATATGTATTTAGAACAAAACAATAACAACATATAAGAGAGGGACATGGGGACTGATGCCATAAAGAAATCACTCTTTACGTAGTCTCGCCGACGGAGCGTACTGCTGTATATGTCGTATTGCTCGCCCTGACTCTGCTCACCAGAACCTTCGGAGGACGCTTCCTCAGCCTAGTAACTGGGCTTTACCTTAATACCCAGCTTAAGCCCAACCCTGTGGACTGACTCTTCGAATGCCTAGAGCCCTCTTAGGATCTCCTAACGAAATCTCGGGTATTCTATGAATACCAGAAACGAACATATCTATAGAAACCTAAGATCTGAGACTATTTCTCAGAAACTAAAACAAAACACTAATAAGAAAGAAAACTGAGATCCGAGTCTCTGAGTGAGCTGTATACTAGAGAAGTGTACACTGAAAACCACTAAATGACTCAGATCGAGTGGAGAGGAATGATTTCAACTGCTGGAGGCCTGGGGTATTTATAGCAGCTTCCCGGGGTGATTTTTCATCAAAAATTTGATGTGGGACTGGTTCTGGGTATTCAGGACGCCCGTCCCGGATTGGGACACCCGTCCTGATCTGTTGACCAGGTCAGGATGCCCATCCCGGGTTCGGGACGCCTGTCCTGACCCTTTGACCAAGTCAACATTTCCAAAAATTGCGTTTTTGCCCCAAAATTTGCTGTTTTCATCTACTTTTCACCTGACACTTCCAAAATCATAAAAACCGTGAAATTGAGTAATTAACAAACAATTAAGATCACTTTTCCCTCAATTTCACCCAAAATCATACATAAAAACATGCTAAAAAGGTGATACGATTTTCGCGTATCAGATAACCCCACACTTAGCTTTTTGCTTGTCCTCAAGCAAAGTCTACCTGAAGTTAGTGATTCTAAATTGTAGTGCAGTCACTTAAATTCCTAGTCATGTTTTTATTCCAAAAATTCTTCAGACAAGTCTTAACACAGGTCTGGCTGGTTAGGTTGCTATGACAAGGTCTCAGATGTTTTTAGTAGCTTGTTATGATCAGGCAGAAAACAAATCAACAACTAGGTTGAACTTCTTTTTTAGTCACAGGGTCTTCCTGATGTGTAGTGTGTGTACTAGTCTAGACCAGATAGTCAACACAATGTACTCTTGTCTTAACTACTACCAAATAACACTTCGACCCATCGCGAGACATATTAACAGCAGACAACTTTTTGAGTTTTGAGCTTTGGTGATCAGATTTTTAATGTTTTAGCATTTAGTTATTTTCTTTATAGATTCAGGGTATTTTGAGTCTGCTTAGGACACGTCAACTTCAACTACCCATGTAGCGAGTCCCACTCTGATGACTCCCAGATCTACACGACCTTAGGGTATCAGGCTTTAAGTTCCCCGAAGGAGTGGTGCTCGAGTAGCGAAGGCCGCTGGCAAACTACCCTTATTTGATTAACTTCCTTTTGTTTCTTTTCACTTTTAGCTCAGAGTCTCATCTAGTCATTCTAACTGCCAATATATCCATAACTGGTCTAATTTTATCTAGTTAAGTCTCGAACAGGCAATTGGCTGAGGTCTCTAATCCAGACAAGGTTGTGCTCAGTTATCAGGAGTTCCCTATTCCTAATCAATTAGTTCAGCAGTAGTCATCAATTATCTCCAACTAATCATAACATACTACCTACATATCATAGACATAAGCAATTGTTTAACCAAGCATACTGCATTTAGAAGTCTGAAAGACGGAAAAAATTTTGAAAAAATTTTGGATGGGTGTGAAAATACGGGGAAAACAAGCAAAGTGTGAAAATACGGGGAAAACAAGCAAAATCATGCGAAAATTTTTGCAGAAAAATGCAAACTGTTACAGTGCACCGTGCACTGCTACCCCACACTTGAGTCTGACACTGTCCTCAGTGTTCATGCATATCTAAGTTACCCCACACTTATTTGAAAACAAGAAACAAAAACAAAACAAAGAACTCTTACCCCACACTTTATTCGACTAACTAAGGGTAAGAGAGAAAAATAAGGCAACAAAACAAGAAGGATAGCAAAACAGAACACAAAACAAATAAAATAAAAGGAATATGAGGATTAGAAAAACTCCCTTCATGTCGCGAGCAGAAGGGTCTTCTCTGATCTGTCAATTGGCTCTTAACCTTAGCCATGTGCTATTGTTGAGGTGTTCTTGACTCTGCAAGCTCTAGATATTGGAACGGATGAGTCAGCTCCGATCCTTCATTGTCGAGCTCTAGGTAGTGGCATATCCATGTGAGGAATGACTCAAGCCCCAGGGACTGTTTTCTCGAATCATTTGCAAAGTTTCTCGTAATCGTAGCAACGTGTTCAGAAGGAACGTGTCTAGGAATGAGACTTCCTGAAGGTTTGGCGAAGCTGTGGTGGTAGGGGGCTCCAGTTGTGTAGATCTGGGCCCAAGTATTTGAGACTTCCTCGGGGAAGCTTCTCACAGCTGATTGGTATGCAGGGAATGCAAGCTCCTCCATTGCTATGCTCCCGACACAATGCCAAATTCCTCTATATCTGTCGACCGTTCGTTACCTCTTGGTAGATCACTTACTTGCACTGGTCTGGCTTTAATTGTTGCCAGTATCTCATCTATTGATTCTGCGAGTGTGGGTTTTGCTGTGGTGGTGTCTTCTGAAAGTTTCCAACTTCCGAATTACTCCTCAGCTAAATCCCTCCTTGCTACGGGAAGGACTCTCATTGATGTTCAAAAAGGGGAACTCACCATGAGGTTTCAAGATGATAAAGTCACATTTAATGTGTTCAAGGCCATGAAATTTCATGATGAAGGTGAGGATTGTTTTCAAATATCCACTGTTGATCCTTTGACAAAGGAAGACGAAGAGCGGAAAAAATATGGAGATGATGCACTAGAGAGAGTGTTGATGGAGGAAATGTTGCATGATGATGGCAATGAGGAAGAAGAGGAATATTCAGCCTGGTTAGAAGCAAATTCTCATGGTTTCAAATTTAGCACGCAATTTGAATCCTTGGATTTGTCTTCTCGGGAAATCAAAGTAACAAAACCTTCTGTGGAAGAACCACCTGAGCTGGAACTAAAGTCATTACTGCAGCATTTGAAGTACGGATTTATGGGAGCAGACTCAACGTTGCCTGTGATTATTTCAGCATTGCTGGATGCTGAACAAGAAGAAAAATTGATTGGAGTTCTAAAGTAGCATAAGAGAGCTATGGGTTGGACCATAGCTGACATAAAAGGTATAAGTCCAACCTTATGCATGCATAAAATTATTTTGGAAGAAGATTCCAAAAATTCAATTTAGGGGCAGAGAAGATTGAACCCTATTATGAAGGAAGTGGTAAAGGAGCAAATTATTAAGTGGTTGGATTTTGGCATAATCTATCCTATCTCTAACAGTTCATGGGTAAGTCCTGTACAGTGTGTGCCCAAGAAAGGGGGAATTACAGTGGTGCAGAACGAAGACAACGAGTTGATTCCCACCAGAACCGTCATGGGATGGAGGATTTGCATTGATTATTGAAAGCTCAACAAAGCCACACGGAAAGACCACTTTCCACTGCCCTTTATTGATCAAATGTTGGATAGGTTGGCTGGACGGGATTATTACTATTTTCTGGATGGATATCTGGTTACAACCAGATTGTTGTAGCACCAGGGGACCAAGATAAAACGACTTTCACTTGTCCTTATGGTACTTTTGCATTTAGAAGAATGCCATTCGGATTATGCAATGCTCCAGCAACATTCTAATGTTGTATGACGACCATTTTCACAGATATGGTGGAACAGTACTTAGAAGTTTTTATGGATGACTTCTCCATTTTTGGGGATTCTTTTGATGAATGCTTAGAGAATTTGGCCAAGGTGCTTAAACGATGCGAGGACACCAACTTAGTCCTCAACTGGGAAAAGTGTCACTTCATGGTTCAAGAAGGTATTGTATTGGGTCATCGAATTTCGAAGAAAGGCCTTGAAGTGGACCGAGCAAAGATAGAGGTGATCGAGAAAATACCGACCCCTACGACCGTGAAACACATTAGAAGTTTTTAGGACATGCGGGCTTCTATCAAAGATTCATCAAAGACTTTTCAAAGGTATCCAAGCCCTTATGTAAGTTATTACAAAAAGATAATGTGTTTTCTTTTGATGCAGCCTGTGCCGCAGCATTTGAGGAGCTTAAGCAGAAGCTAATCTCAGCCCCCATTATCATAGCACCGGACTAGAGTCTACCATTTGAACTAATGTGTGATGCTAGTGACTATGCAGTTGGTGCAGTTTTGGGGCAGTGGCGAAAAAAAATGTTTCATTCCATCTATTACGCCAACAAGACACTCACTGAGGCTCAGGTAAATTACACTGTTACTGGAAAAGAGTTGCTTGCTGTTGTATTTACCTTTGATAAATTCAGGTCCTATTTGGTGGGCACAAAAGTGATAGTCTACACCGATCATTCTGTCATCAAATATTTAATTTCAAAGGACTCAAAACCAAGGCTCATTAGATGGATCCTACTCCTACAAGAATTTGATGTGGAAATCAAGGACAAGAAAGGAGTAGAAAATCAAGTAGCCGACCATCTATCTCGGTTGGAACAACAAGAGGGATTTCAAATCCCCATTAATGAATAGTTTCTAGATGAAAAATTACTGGAAATTCAAGAAAATATGAAAATGCCATGGTATGCCGACTTTGCTAACTATTTGGCTAGTGGTGAAATACCGTCGGATTTCTCATACCAAGAAAGAAAGAAGTTCCTCCATGATGTTAAGAGTTATTTTTGGGAGGAACCCTTTTTGGTCAAACAATGTAAAGACCAAATGATTCAGAGGTGTGTAAATGACGATGAAATTGAGGATATCATGTTTCAATGTCACAACTCACCTTGTGGAGGACATTTTGGAGGGTCAAGAACTGCAGCAAAGGTACTACAATCTGGTTTCTTTTGGCCTTCATTATTTAAAGATTGCTATGAGTTTGTGGCAAAGTATTATTGCTGCCAAAGGGTAGGAAACATCTCACCGAGAAAAGAAATACCTCTTACCAACATTTTGGAAGTTGAACTTTTTGATGTATGGGGTATTGACTTCATGGGACCTTTCCCCCCTTCTTTCGGAAAATCATACATCTTAATGGCAGTAGACTATGTTTCAAAGTGGCTGGAAGCCGCAACATTCCCCACCAATGATTCCAAAGTCGTGATGAACTTTCTAAGAAAAAATATTTTCACACGATTTGGAACTCCACGAGCAATTATTAATGATGAAGGGACTCACTTTGTTAACAGGTGGCTAAGTGTTATGTTAGTCAAATATAATGTTCGTCACAAAATTGCTCTACCTTATCATCCTCAAACCAACGGACAAGTAGAATTGTCCAACCGAATCATCAAAGGTATACTTGAGAAGGTGGTAAACCCTAGTAGAAAATATTGGTAAAAAAGGTTAGATGATACTCTATGGGCCTATCGAACAGCTTTCAAGACTTCAATTGGAATGTCTCCTGATAGACTTGTTTTCAGGAAAGCTTGTCATCTACCAGTAGAATTAGAGCACAAGGCATATTGGGCATTGCAACATCTTAATCTGGACATGAATGCTGCCAGATACAAGAGAATGCTCCAGCTTTCGGAATTGGATGAGTTGAGACTATTTTCTTATGAAAATGCCAAATTGTACAAG
This sequence comes from Asclepias syriaca, assembly GCA_027405835.1. Taxonomy (NCBI): domain Eukaryota; kingdom Viridiplantae; phylum Streptophyta; class Magnoliopsida; order Gentianales; family Apocynaceae; genus Asclepias; species Asclepias syriaca. The sequence goes on from CM049924.1 coordinate 11,080,511, forward strand.
GAAAAAACTAAAAGATGGCATGACAAACACATCCAAGCAAGAAACTTTGAAATTGGACAACAAGTTCTAATATTTAATTCAAGGTTGAAATTATTTCCGGGCAAATTAAAATCGAGATGGACATGGCCATACATAATAGAACAGATATATTCGTATGGAGTGGTCTTGGTCGTAGGCAAAAATGGTGTCAAATTCAAGGTCAACAGGCACATATTGAAACTTTATAGAGATGGTGATCTCGAGCAAAATTTTGCACCTCTATCATTGGTCGCGGACGAGTAATTAAATAGACCCGACATAAGTACAAAAATTCCAAGTGAACACTTTCCTATTTTATTTTATTGCGTTTCTATTTCCGTACTTTCGTTTTTGAATAATGGCGGTCACTGTTCATTTGTTACCAGCCGCGTGTTTTTTTAGCTGTTAATATTTTCTTCATTTTTATTATTTTATTCCTCAATACTTACAAAATTCTTTTTGTAAGTAGTAGCATCAAAGTACAATAACATTTATGAGGAAGTTGACTATGGGTAACGTGGATGGGTCAACTTCATCAGGCGGCGTCAGACTTTGGGAAGAGGCGCGTCAGGAATTAAAGCAACCGCCAGTCTACAGAAAAGATCACTCAGACACAATCAGTACGTGTGAAGGTGAGACGTTTTCTCTCCTTTAATTTTTTTTTGTTTGAATACAGAAAAAGAAAAACCATTTGGAAAACCGAAGGGACACATATATTTCCAAAACATCTCTGTAAGTAATAGAGTGGGGAATTAAAAGATTTTTAACTACTACATTTGAAGTCCTACCCCTTTAGTGATATCTCCCCGAAACTAATTTTCCTACATTTCTATCCGACCGTCAGGAACAAAAGGTAAGCAAGGTGTAAAATTTTATTCAGAATCAACTTTACAAAAACCCTACGAAACAAGGTATGTTCTCGACTCTATACTTTCTTTCTGTGGGACAACCTCATTTCTTTTTATTGGAGTCTATTTCTAAACAGTATTTCCGCAAATTTCTGGAAGAATCAGATTTAAAAAAGATTTTGAAATTAGGGTTACATTTGCTATTTCTGTAATCGTATGTGAAATGTGTTCTTGGGACAGTACATTATGTTTGAAATGGGGGTGCGTTGAACGTACTGAAAGTTTTGGAAAGAAAATTTCAGTTTCATTTTGTCTCTTTTGTTTTGATAAGTTGAGTCGCAAGAATTTTCATTTGTGAAAAGGTCATGCCGGTCATGTTTGCTTTTGAAATTGGGAATTTATTTTTTCTATTTTAGCTACAGCTTATGTATGCGATTGTTCTTACACTTGTTTTTTTAGATGCCTCGACTGAAGCAAGTGGCACAAAAATGCACCAAGGAACGCTTTGCATCCATGGATGCAGAGTCTCGATTCCAGGATCTGTACAGCGAGAAACAGTCCTTGCCTGATTTGGGTTTTGTTCTAGATGGGGAATCTCCTTACCCCCTTCCCTCTGAGTGCCATGATGTTATCCAGATCCTAGGTTGGGAAAGATTCTGTAGTCAACGTCCTGAACTAGATTCATCCATTGTGCATGATTTCTACGCCAATTTGTGGCCAAACAACGTCTACTCGATGTTCGTCATAGAGAGACACATCTCACTAAATCCGAGGGCCATCAACCAACTATTCGGGTTAAGTGACTACATCAACGATGTTGATGATTTCTTCTCCTTCCTTGTCAATGAGGAGACATGCGATAAGCTGCTACGAGAAGTCACAGTTCCATGCACCCAATGGACCCTCTCAAAGCAAGGAAATAAAACCTGTCGTAGGGAATTTTTAACTGATGAAGCGAAAGTCTGGTTCTATTTTATCAGACACTCCCTGATGCCCACGAGAGACACATCTTCTCTGAACATTGAACGAATTGTTTTATTGGCATGTATTGTAAAAGCCCGTCCCATTAATGTTGGAAAACTTGTTTGTGAGCAGATCCGAGCCTGTGCTAATAAAAGGAGTGGGGAAATGTTCTTCCCCACTTTAATTTGTATGCTTTGCAGGGCTGCTGGCATGGTGGTAGCCATGGAGGACACGGATTTCTACCCACAGGGAACTATCTCGACGTATCACCTAAGCCGGATCCTTCCCTCAGCACCGCTACAACATCCCCCTGACAGCACCCAGACTCCTTCGACTCAAACTCCATTTTCAACAACACCGGATGCTCCAGCAAAGTCTTCAATGGATGCTCTGGCAATGACTGTGGCACAAATGTTTGCACAACAACAACTCTACTGGAGATATGCTCGTGACCGTGATACTGCCTACTTTCGGGCATTGCCGCGACAAAGGCAACAATCTGGTAATCCTTGGCCGACCTTCCCACAACAGCTCCTACCTGACGACGATCCAAACAAAATGGATGATGACATTAATATTCTCTAAGGCACTCCCGGCACAATGGGAGTGGTTCTTTCTCTAAACTATTTACTTTTATTGCACTTCGTTTTGTACTTATTAACCTGCTGAGCAGGGCCGCACAATTTCTTTTCTTTCGTTGTTTTGTTATCTGAACTTTCTTGCTACCTGTTTTTCTTAATGTTTGTCTTGCAATGAGGACATTGCTTCTCCTTAAGTTTGGGGGAGGGTGTCCTCTGGCCAAAAAGTTGAAATCTTTGTCTCAAAGCTTTAATGACATCTCCTTTCTGCTATATCTATTTTGAAATTATTTGTGTTATGCTATAGCATTCTAATCTGAATGAGTTAATATCTGATTGTGTTTTGTTGAATGAATGGCTTAGCATAAAAGAGCTGATAGCATGAATGCGGTAGCATTTGCATGTATTCCATTAGAAAATTGGCTTAAGCAGGATTAGGACAGACTTTGGGACTCGATTAATGATGAATTCTTAAAATTAAAGTATATTCTTGTAGACTATGTACCAATTTTTTAGAATAATTAGGTATTAGTTGACTCTAAGTGAAACCTATTTTTACTCCCCATATTTTACACAATAGTCTAGACTTAGAAAAATTTCTTTGTTCATAAAAAAGAATTAGCTTGGTATGAAGAAACAGAATTTTTAGGTTCATTTATATATACCCCTTGAGGCGTAATTCTAGTAAACTCAGTAGCATTGAAACGATTAAGGCACATTTTTTTGAAACTATTGAGCCTTTCAAGCCTGACCATGATGCATGTATTTTTCTTAGTGAACCAAGTTGAGCCTAGCATAATTTTTTGACACCCACATCGAACAGATGAAGCCACTTTTTCCAAAATATTTGTTTATTTCCTTTCTTTGCCACCTAAAACTTAATCTCAATCTTCTTAGAATATGTTTAAAAATAAGTTTGGGGGTGCAAGAAAGAGAGAAAAAGAAATAATTTCTGAGAAAAAAAAGAAGAAATCATAGAAATGTTGCAGCATCCTAGAATTGTGGCAGATAAATTCTGAAATTAAGGATGATAAGGGTGATGTATGTGAATGCTTGAAAAGGAGAGTAAAACTCTCTGAATACAAAGGTGAAAAAGAAATAAAAGAAAAGAGCGAAGCTCATTATTGAGGATGCCTATCAACAATGTGACCGAATTATTTGTTGGAGCAAAAGTGAGAAAAAGGTAGACCCTCTACAGGAAAAATATATAAAATTACTTGCATTAAGTGTGTTCTGGGCAGATTGGGACTGAGTTTAAGCCCACTTTTTTATCTATATTTATCATACCTTAGCCCCAGCCCACATTACAACCAAAGTAAGACCTTTTTTATCTTTGTTAATGAGTTTGCTACATTAGTGGAGAGTGGTATAATAAATTAAATTATGGCAATACAAAATGTATCTTGGGATTATCAACTGCTGATTCATGAATAAAAATAACCAATAAGCTGGACTATGCACACACACACTGGAGTAGAAATTCTTTGAGCTTGGCTTGGATAATATTTGGTTATTTAACGAAAGATGGAACATTATGCCTGCTTTAATTTTGAATTTGTCTCTCTGAAATCATTGGTCCCATTTTTAGCCGAAACTACTGAGCCAAAGTTTTTAGTGGGTATGCATATTTCATTTTGCCTTCGCATTGTTGCAGCATTGCTCGGGACGAGCAATGATTTAAGCTTGGGGGTGTGGTAACTCTAAAATAATAGAGTTATTCACATTTACTTTGCCACGTTTTGCTTTTGAAATAACTGAATTTATTTGGAAATTGGAGTTAAAATGCGTCTAGTTGATATTCTTTCTCTTTCTACGAAAAATGAGGTTTTATTGTCAATATGTCAATTTAATTTAATTAATTTCCAAATATTGTTACGAGTTGCATTTATTGGATTATTATTTGGGATTTAATTTGGATTGATTTATTGGGTAAAAAGGGAATGAGATTACCGACTGATTATTCAGCTGTTTTCAGAATTAATTCTATTTTAATTAATTAAACGTGGCAGTTTGAGCTTGAAATTCGTAGAGAATCCTGCAGCATGAAGGAAAAGGACAAAGAAATCATAAGGCAACTGGAATTAATTTCTGGATTATTCATTTTATTTGCTGAATATTATAAGAAAATTCCAGAAATATGGACAGATGGCAGATTGAGGCTGAATCTCGGTGCAAGAAGAAACACTATATATACTTGAAAAACCGAGAGAAGAAGAGACTTTTGGAGATTAGACTTTTAGACTTTTGAAGACAGATTGGTTTTTATTCATTTTTAGATAGCACAGTAGCAGTTCGGCAGTATAGTTTAGCATTTCTTTTTAGCTTTAGATTAATTTCTTAGGGAAAACCCGTTAGGAAGCAGGATGACTTGCTGGGTATTCATTAGTTGAGTAGAAAAGACGCCGCGGCATCAGTCAGAGGAGAATAGCACTGAGCAATCGTGATTAAACTGATATGGGCAGTAGCGTGATCTCAAACCCGAGTAATTCTCTGCCTATTTCCTCATTATTGTTTATTGTCTTGTATAGATTCTTGCTTGAGTATTGGGCATGAGTAGAAGGCAAATTTTGTGGATTGATTAAACTTGTTTTGTAATAGAATTATTTACCATGACGATGGGAGTATTTTATTACATTACTTTAATTCCTGGATTTCGTTATTCTCTGTACTGAGCATATATTTTTATAACCTGAAGATGTTGTGGCATAGTTAAATATGAACATGTTGAGTACACTGTATAGAATACGATGATGGATATGTTGTAGCATTATTTTCTATTTTTATGTTTACTACTTGTATGGGGCATGCTTGGTTTATTCATGTAATTACTTAAATTGATTTAGCATCACCTGCGGTTACGACTGTCCAAAGTATGAATCGAACTAGTATCTGGCCTTCTAACGGAGGGGAGCTAGTTGACATGATAATTATGTGGCACTAGATTGAGACGCATGACCGTGTGCTTAACATTGCAGGGGACGTGACCAAATTCACTGACTAGTGTTGTTCTAGGTCAACGGTACTTCGTACTCCATGAGACGATGTTATCGGGGATCTAGACTAATAGATCAAGTAATCTGGGTAGCACTAGATCGCTGTAGCATTAATCTGGAAGCTAAAAGCCTGTTGTATATATTTAGATTCATCTCTGGTTTGTATTTACATTTTAGGCGTGAATGCCGCAACATTGTATTACCTGCAGTACTCTTGTGGTTATTTCCAGTAGGTTGACCCTTAACAGTTCGTTTAGTCTTACTGTAGGAGTAGCATTGTCGTAGCATTAGACGAATCTCTATTCATTATTCATCATTCCTCATTCTTTATTCTTTAATATTTTAACCATTTGTACAATCGTATTTGCATTTGTTTTGGCACACTTAGTCCATGTGGGATCGATAATCTTGTACTTAGGTACATATATTACTTGTTGACCGGCGTATACTTGCACTTGTTAAGATTGCGTTGATTTACAAATTGTGGCACAGGCACACAACGCAACAAGTGTAAATTTTAAGTGTGGGGTAGTAATGCACAGTGCACTCATCTTTCAAATATTTGCATGTTTTTCCTAATATTTTCACTGAAGTTGCACCCTTCCAAAAAAATTTCAAATTTTTTACTCTTTCAGACTTCAAAATTAGTATCGATTGATTGAAAACAGCTTATATCTGCAATATATGTTTAGTAGAAGGTTATGACAATTAGGAAATATTTTGATTGCATTACTGAATTCATCACTTTGAAGTAGGGAATTCCTGATTTTTTTAGCACAACTTAGTTTGGGTTAGAAAAATCAACCCAATATATTTTCAAGCTAGAATTAAATAATATTAGACTGGTTGAAAATGTGTTAGCAACTTGAATGAGTAAATGGAATTCTGAGTTGAAAGTGTCATAGCTTAAAAGTAAAAAGGGGTAGTTTGCAAGTGTCCATTGCTACTCGAGCACCCCTTCTGAAGGGAATTTAATGCCTGATGCCCTATGGTCGTGTAGATCTGGGAGTCATTGGAGTGGGGCTCGATACCTGGGTAGTCAAAGTTGATATGTGAAAGCAAACACAAAAATACCTTGGAAATCAATTAAAACATACACCTAGTGTATTTTTAGTTGAAATTCATAACAAGAGAGTGTTGGCACCAAAGCTCAGAACTCGGAAGGTCATTTATTATGCTATTTGTATTCGGAATAACTAGTCGAAGTATTATTTGGTAACTGGTTAAAAATTTTATTCTGAGTTGACAATCTAGTCTAGACTAGTACACACACTACACATTAGGAAAACCCTGTGACTGAAGTTGAGCTAGAACGCAGTAAAAGTTTTGAACTATTTTAGCCTATAAGGTAATGACACAATTACTGAATAATTTAGACATTTACATAGCAACTCGATTAGTCCATATCTATTTTCTGAATTATATGACTGAGTGAAAGATTTTGCTAAAAACATTGCTGAAAACCTTGTTGTGATTGCACCTATGATTTAGCATTTATTAATGTCATATAGGATTTTCTTGAGGACAAACAAAAAGCTAAGTGTGGGGTTATATGATATGCACAAATCATATCACTTTTTTAGCATGTTTTTAAACACAAATTAGGGCATAATTGGAACTAAATCGATCTTAATTGATTGAAACGAAAGTAGTTTTGCATAATTTGTGATTTTGGAAGTTTCAGGAGAAATTTGTAAGAAAACAGCAAATATCGGGGCAAAAGTGCGAATTTTGGATGTTCTAAACTCGGGGTGGGCGTCCTGGAGACAGAACACCCATCCTGACTAAGTCAAAGGGTAGGGACGGTCGGCGTCCGAAGCAGTGCATTCATGTCCCGCATAGAAAAATCATGTAAAACCTCTTCCTTTTCACCCCTATAAATACCCTAGGGGTTGGAAAGTTAAAATCATCCCTCAACACTCAATACAAGTCATTAAGCAGCTTCGAGTGTCTCATTTTCTCTATTTTCTGAGTGTTTATCTCATATTTTGATAATTCGATTAGATAATGTTCGTTTTTGGTATTCATAGAATACCTGGGATTTCGTTAGGAGATCCTAAGAGAGCATTAGGTGAGCGAATAGCTAGTCAACAGGGTATTGCTTAAGCCCATGATGTAAGGTAAAGCAATCGCTACTAGTCTAAGGAAGCGTTCTCCAAAGGTTCTGCTGATCAGAGTCAGGTCAAGCAACCCATAGCATACAAGTAGTCTCTTCGCCGACGAACCTGATAAAGGGTGAATACTTTATGGTGGTGTTCCCCTAGATCCTCTCTGTATACTTTGTGTTGTGTTCGTCTAAATACTAATTTGAATACCAAACTATGATTGCATGTTATATGTGTTTTTCATGTTGAAGTTATTCTCATATTTCCAGAAAGGTCACCTGCTAAATTAACATTATGACTGAATATCTGTTTTCTCTTTTAAACTAAATGAACGGTTATAGACAATTCCTAACCATGGTCTAATCTTAACCTGTTTAGTTTAACAAGCCTTAAGTTAGGATAAATTGTATTAAGGTTTGCCATGTTAGGTAAAATACCCTATAGATCACCATGTTTGTTAAAGTAACCTAATGAGGCTGAGTTTGGTCACTATGCCGGCGTTAGGGTGAGAGGCATGAATTCTTGAGTGACATAGGTTTTCATGGATGCCTTTAACTCGAATCATGAGTAGGGTCATCATTAAGGTATGGTGAATACATCAGGTAACTCAGATGTTGTACACAAGCAAGATATAGTACATAATTGCATTCCACACTAAGATATATCTAAAATATTCGAAGATAGATCAATCAACATGTAGGAACAATAAAGCATACATGATGCGCTCCCGACTGATATGCTAAAATAGGTGTTGAAATACCCTATGTTGATTATGAGTAATTAAGGAATGGGATTGACTAATTGTCACGTTTAGTCTTTATAGTGTCACTTAATCAGTCAAAACCTAAGGCAGAGTACCTATCGTGTAGCTAGTCTGTTGGAAAGTACCTACGATTTTATTAAGTTAAATATCGTACTCCCAGGGAAGTGGTAACGGCTTAGTAGTAGCTAGCCTTTTATCCTAACTCTTATCTTAAGATCCAGTTATGCAATCTTCATCAATAACTTTGATGAGAGGGTGATCCATTCTCCACTAAGTTTAAGTCTAATTAAGCCTAAAAGTGTTTTATAGATAATGTCTTGATTCTATGTTATATTGTTCCCATATGTTGATTGACCTATCTTCGAGTGTTTTAGACATGTCTTGGCCAAGATTGCAACTATGTTCTGAGTCTAAAGGTGTACCACATCCGAATTATCTGATAAACCGCCATACCTTAATGACAGCCCTACTCACGGTTCGAGGTAAAGGCATCCATGAAAGCCCTATGTCACTTCAGGGATCATGCCGCTCGCCCTAACGCCGACATAAATGCTCAACTCAGCCTACTTAGACTACTCTAACAAACAGGGTGTTCCGCAGGTTATTTTATCTAATATGGCAGATACTAATACTAATTGATGCCTGTTAAACTAAACAGGTTATGAATAGACCGTGGTTAGGAATTGTCTATAACCCTAATTTTAGTTTAAAAGAACACATTAGACATGCAGACATAATGAATATTTAAGCAGGTGGCCATTTCCGGAAAATCATAAGATCTTCAACATATAAAACAAATACTCATAAAAATCATAATCTCGTAAACATAATTAGTATTTGGACAATCAAAATACAAACATATAAAGAGAGGGACATGGGGACTGATGCCAAAAAGAAACCACCCTTTACTTAGTCTCGCCGATGGAGCAACTGCTTGTATATGTCGTATTGCTCGACCCGACTCTGCTCGCCAGAACCTTCGGAGGACGCTTCCTCAGCCTAGTAGCTGGACTTTACCTTAATACCCAGCTTAAGCCCAGCCCTGTGGACTGACTCTTCGAATGCCTAGAGCCCTCTTAGGATCTCCTAACGAAATCCCAGGTATTCTATGAATACCAGAAACGAACCTATCTATCAAAGCCTAAGTTCTGAGACTAATTCTCAGAAACTAAGAAAACGAAACACTAACTAGAAAGAAAGAAAACTTACATTGAGCCTGAGTCTCTCAGTGACTTATGTACTCGAGGAAAGTGTACAATCGAAGTCACTAAATGACTCAGATCGAGTGGAGAGGGATAAATTCAATTGAGGAAGGCCTGGGGTATTTTTAGCAGCTTTCTGGAGTGAATTTTTCCAAGATTTTTGATGTGGGACTTGGACCAGGCGCCCGGGACGCCCGTCCTGGATTGGGACGCCCGTCCCAGTCTGTTGACCAGGTCAGGATGGCCGTCCCGAGTCCTGGACGCCCGTCCTAATTCCGGACGCCCTCCCCGACATCTGAACTTCTGAAAAATTGCGTTTTTGCCCCGAAATTTGCCATTTTCTTCTATTTTTCACCTGACACTTCCAAAATCATAAAAACTGTGAAATTGAGTTAATAATAAACAATTAAGACCGATTTGCCCTCAATTTCACCCTAAATCATGCCTAAAAACATGCTAAAAATGTGATATGATTTATGCATATCAGATAACCCCACACTTAGCTTTTTGCTTGTCCTCAAGCAAAGTCTACCTGAAGTTAGTGATTCTAAATCATATGTGCAGTCACTTAAATTTCCTAGTCATGTTTTTATTCCAAAAATTACTCAAACAATTCTTAACACAGGTCTGACTGGTTAGGTTGCTATGACAAGGTCTCAAATGTCTCTAGTAGATTGTTATAATCAAGCAGACAACAAACTTAACAACTAGATTGAACTCTTCTCTCAGTCACAAGGTCTTCCTGATGTGTAGTGTGTGTACTAGTCTAGACCAGATAGTCAACACAATATACTCTCGTCTTAACTACTACCAGATAACACTTCGACCCGTCGCTAGACATACTAACAATAGACAACTTTCTGAGTTCTGAGCCTTGGTGATCAGATTTTTAATTGTTTAGCGTTTATTGATTTTCTTTCTTTTATAGATTCAGGGTATTTTGAGTCTGATTTGAACATGTCAACTTCAACTACCCATGTAGCGAGTCCCACCCCGATGACTCCCAGACCTACATGACCTTAGGGCATCAGGCTTTAAGTTCCCCGAAGGAGTGGTGCTCAAGTAGCAAAGGCCGCTGGCAAACTACCCTTATTTAATTAATTCTCTTTTGTTTCTTTTCACTTTTAGCTCAGAGTCTCATCTAGTCACTCTAATTGGCAATACATCCACAACTGGTCTAATCATATCTAGTTAAGTCTTGAAAAGGTAATTGGCTGAGGTTTCTAATCCAGACTAGATTGTGCTCAGTTATCAGGAATTCCCTATTTCTAATTAATAAGTTCAAAATAGTCATCATATTGCCTCCTACTAAACCATAACATTCTACCTACATATCATAGACATAAGCAAATGTTTAACCAATCATACTGTATTTAGAAGTCAGAAAGAATGAAAATTTTTGAAAAAATTTGGAAGGGTGTGAAAATACGGGGAAAACAAGCAAAATCATGCAAAACTTTTCTCAAACTACTACAGTGCACCGTGCACTGCTACCCCACACTTAAGTCTGACACTGTCCTCAGTGTTCATGCATTTCTAATTACCCCACACTTATTTGGATACAAGTAACAAAAACAAAACAGAGAATACTCTTACCCCACACTTATTCGAATAACTATGGGTAAGAAAGAAATTAAAGCAATGAAATAAAATAACAAGATAAAATAGAGGAAACAATGTTGTTATGTATATCAATCAACGTTACACAGAGATTCATATTTCATACAGCCCAGACATGATCACACACACAGAACAAAAACAACAAGAGAAAAGGAAAAGAAAAGGAAAAGAAAAGCTAAGAACCCGGCTCATCGTCGTTAGGTGGACTGAAGTCTGCTGGAAAGTAGACCTCTGTGTTTTCCACTAGTTGGGAGGTATGCTGATAGATCTCCTCGATCCTGCTGGTGTTCATAGCGATTCTGTCATCCATCATTGCCATCCGTCTCTCAATCCTTTCCATATCTCGACTATATCGGGCTGAGAGTTCTGCCAATCCGTGTGACATATGTCGTTCGAAGGCAATGCGTGGAACAAACGTCTCGGACGGAGGTATATGTGCTGGAACTGATCCGAGTGCCGATGCTTGTCCTGGATGCTCCGTGTGGATGGAGTAGCGCCCATTTGCATCCCGTACGACTATCCCCATGTTCCGTAGAATGGTAAGGTCCGTAGGAATGGTGGTCGGGGTAACCTGGGTCAACTGCGAGCCCTCGATGTCCAACTCCAGGTAGTAGGCTATCCTAGTGAGGAACGGCCCGAGCCCTAGACACTGTTTCTGAGTATCTGTAGCGAAACCCTGCATGATGACCGTGATGAGCCGAGCCATCTCTAGTGTACAACCCATGTGCATGTTGGCCAAGAGGAATGTCTCCATTTGGGTGACATTCTCGGGGGCCGTCCGCCGTCCTAACAGAGTGTGTGCGATAATGGCATGTAAATAGTGAAGGGAAGGATAAATACCTGCGGCTTTCGCAAAGCCATGCTGGTAGGGATCACCCGTCATACAGATCTGAGCCCAAGCAGTAGAGACGTCTGCAGAAGTGAAGTCTCGAACTGCTGTGGTGTAGGCGGGCGTATCCAGCTCGTCTCTCTACCAGATACCCATGGCGATGCCGAACTCGGCCATGCTCATCGACCGATCTATTCCGCCCAAGCGGAATGTGATCTGCTCCTAATGGTATGTAAACGACGCATAGAACTTACATACCAGCTCTAGGTATGTCGGCTCAGTGACGATGAAGACTCGACTGTAGGGTAGTACGTCGAGTATGCGTCGGACTTCCTGCCAACCTCTAGCGTTTGTACTGCTGCCCAATCAAGCGTTCTGCCAGTTAGTATAGTGCGTCCGATATACCCATGACATCTTTCCTGGTATGCTGGGCTGGAGTGAAACAGCATGAAAGGATGTGCCACAGATGTGACGGTCATGGTAGACGTGATACGAGCGCGTTTAGGAGCCATATGGTTGAGAGAGTTCGAGAGACTTTGAGAATTTAGGCGGGAAGGAAGATTCGAATTCGAATTCTGGAAGTGAATTTGAATCCGGAAGGGTGGATTTTGGTTAGGGAAGGATTTTTGAGTTTTTGGCGGGAAATTCAAATTTTGGAGGGAAATTCGAATTTTGAAACTTTTGGGAGTTGCCAAAAATTTGTAGAGAGAAGGTAGAGAGAAAATTTTTAGAGAGATGAATTTTTGGTGGTTGATTTGAGAGAAAATGGAAAAAAGGGAATATTTGTAGGAGGGGCGGCCTTCGGGACGCCCATCCCGGGTTGCTTCGGGATCGTGCCAATTCCGAAAAAAAAAATTTATTTTTTTCTCTCTTTTTTTTTTCGTAGTTCCCTACAAATCTCAGTACACCAAAAACAATATATAACAAGTCTTCATGTTTATCCCATCAAGTTCAGAAGCTGTTAAAATCTCTGTGTAAAAATTCCTCAATCTCTTCTTTTTTCGAAAATCATGGCGACCCTAATTTTATCCTAACTTATATTCAGCAAGAATTTCAGAAAAACAAAAATTGAGTTTATATAATTTAATTAGTGAAAAATAAACTGCATTTGCAAAACCTTTGTTTTTCATAGAAATTTGAGAAATAAAATGTCTGAAAAAATTGTTGAATAAAATAAGAGACCCTTTTAAAAAGTTTGAAAATAAAAAAGTAGGGGTCAATTATTTAATTTTAGTTCAAACAATTTATTTGCTGAAAATAAGAGTAAAAGGAATCTTCCCTTTTTCAACGGCTCTTATTTCTGATCTCTTGTATCTCTGCTTGTATGTTTCGCATCTCTATGCGCATGGCTCTCATCTCATCCCTTTGCCTGCCCTGCTCACTTCTTAAGTCAGCCATCTCTCTGAGTAGCTGTGCACCTTGGTTCTCCTGGAGACTGACCGTGGCTCTGAGTCGGTCCATGTTGGTTGTGATATTTAGACTAACTTGGTCTAAATGACACAATCTGCTTGCAATTCCTTGATTCATCTCATAGATCTGTCGAGCCAAAGTATCTATCTGCACAGACAACACTGAATGAGAACCGTTAGTACTTCCCCCGGATGAAGGGGTGTGCTCATTAGGTGTTGGAGTGTACTCAGGAGATGTTGGTGAGTTTTGGGTTTGGTCAAGGGGTGGTGGATTTATAGGAACTCTCTGGGCAGGAGTGTGAACTGGAGATCTTTGAGGTTCTTCTCTAGGAGGAAAGGTATCTTCAGAAGGATCTTCTTCCGTGGGACTAGGCTCACGGGCGTTCAGTAATCTTCTCACTAAGTCACTGGTGTCTATGCTTGAGTTTATTTCTATGGGTTGGGAAGGTAGGTTTCCCTGTGGTATTTCTGGTTCAGGCCTAGATGGTCCTTCTGGTTTGGTCTTCTTTGGTCCTGGAGTGTCAGGGTTTCTTGTTTTCTTTGCTTGATTAGTAGCTGCTCTTGTTCTCTTCATCTATGAGTGCAAAGTCTAGTTAGGAATAACAAATAACAAAAATAGAAATAAAACAAAATAGAAAATCAAGAAAGAAATTTTTTTGGTTTTTAAAAATTTTTAACATTTTTTTTCTTTTATACTTTATTTAGAAAGCAGATAAATTTCCTCAATATGGTTTTAGAATGATTTTCTAAAATTTGATTATCCTAAATGTCTTAATTTTAGATGATATCTAAAATTAGTTAGTTATGATAACCCTATATTTCGGAAAGTGATTGTCTAACTAGCATAAGATAAGTGTAGGTCTAAAGTCTAGGTTACTACCGCTACCTATCATAAGTTTCTAGAATTGTGGCCAATAATCCTAAATTCATTATGATATTTCCCCGGCAATGGCACCAAAAATCTGATGCGTTCCCGACCGATATGCTAAAATAGGTGTTGAATTACCCTATGTTGATAATGAGTAATTAAGGACTGAGATTGACTAATTGTCACGTTTAGTCTTTATAGTGTCAGTTAATCAGTCAGAACCTAAGGCAGAGTACCTATCGTGTAGCTAGTCTGTTGGAAAGTACCTACGATTTTATTAAGTTAAATATTGTACTCCAAGGGAAGTGGTAACGACTTAGTAGTAACTAGCCTTTTATCCTAACTCTTATCTTAAGATCTAGTTATGCAATCTTCATCAATAACTTTGATGAGAGGGTGATCCATTCTCCACTAAGTTTAAGTATAATTAAGCCTAAAAGTGTTTTATAGATAATGTCCTGATTCTATGTTATATTGTTCCTATATGTTGATTGACCTATCTTCGAGTGTTTTAGACATGTCTTGGCCTGGATTGCAACAATGTTCTGAGTCTAATGGTGTACCACATCCGAGTTATCTGATAAACTGCCCTACCTTAATGATGGCCCTACTCACGGTTCGAGCTAAAGGCATCCATGAAAGCCCTATGTCACTTCGGGGATCATGCCGCTCGCCCTAACGCCGGCATAAACGCTCAACTTAGCCTACTTAGACTACTCTAACAAACAGGGTGTTCCGCAGGTTATTTTATCTAATATGGCAGACACCAATACTAATTGATGCCTGTTAAACTAAATAGGTTATGAATAGACCATGGTTAGGAATTGTCTATAACCCTAATTTTAGTTTAAAAGAACACATTAGACATGCAGACATAATGAATATTTAAGCAGGTGGCCATTTCCAGAAAATCATAAGAACTTCAACATATAAAACAAATACTCATAAAAATCAGAATCTCGTAAACATAATTAGTATTTGGACAATCACAATACAAACATATAAAGAGAGGGACAGGGGGACTGATGCCATAAAGAAATCACCCTTTACTTAGTCTCGCCGATGGAGCAACTGCTTGTATATGTCGTACTGCTTGACCCGACTCTACTCGCCAGAACCTTCGGAGGACGCTTCCTCAGCCTAGTAGCTGGACTTTACCTTAATACCCAACTTAAGCCCAGCCTTGTGGACTTACTCTTCGAACGCCTAAAGCCCTCTTAGGATCTCCTAACGAAATCCCGGGTATTCTATGAATACCAGAAACGAACCTATCTATCGAAGCCTAAGTTCTGAGACTAATTCTCAGAAACTAAGAAAACGAAACACTAACTAGAAAGAAAGAAAACTTATACTGAGCCCGAGTCTCTCAGTGACTTTTGTACTCGAGGAAAGTGTACAATCGAAGTCACTAAATGACTCAGATCGAGTGGAGAGGGATGAATTCAACTGAGGAAGGCCTGGGGTATTTTTAGTAGCTTTCTAGAGTGAATTTTTCCAAGCTTTTTGATGTGGGACTTGGACCAGGCACTCGGGACGCCCATCCCAGTCTGTTGACCAGGTCAGGACCGCCGTCCCGAGTCCTGGACACCCGTCCCGACCTGTTGACCAGGTCAGGACGCCCGTCTTGATTCGGGATGCCCTGCCCGACATTTGAACTTCTGAAAAATTGCGTTTTGCCCCGAAATTTGCCATTTTCTTCTACTTTTCACCTGACACTTCCAAAATCATAAAAACTGTGAAATTGAGTTAATAATAAACAATTAAGACCGATTTGCCCTCAATTTCACCCTAAATCATGCCTAAAAACATGTTAAAAATGTGATATGATTTATGCATATCAATACATCAGAACATATGTCTATATGATACTTCTTGCCTGCTCAGTGATTATGTGTAATGTGTGATTGGGATCACCAACTCTTAAAATTATTGATGAACGATTGATTAATTACATAAATAAGATGAATGTCAAGATTAAGGGATAGTGGCTACTAAGCCGTTACCAGTTCCCTGGGATTACGAGATTAATAAATTAAAATTTTTCCTTGGATCTAGCATGTGAGTTCTCAAGTGATGTGAATCCATTGTTTAGAACCTCTCATGTTCATGTGTGCTTAATGAATATCCTATTCATCTACTGATTTCTTTAATTGCTTTCTTAGATCAGAATTAGTTAGTTTTCAACATCTTAAATCATTTGTATGGAGCTTATGCCTTTAATTTCATAGTTTATCAATTAACGATAATAAATGTAAAATCTAAACTCACTCAACTATGGATACTCTGTCCGACTACTTGATCTTAATAAGTGACCTTAATTTCCTTAATCCATTTAATCATAAAACATTACCTTAATCGAAGAGTAGTGAGAATAACTCTTGTCAGAATTTTTGTGCCATTACTGGGGAAGCCAAATAGATGTCATAATGAATCTAGGATTTTAAGATTCTAGATAATTTTAATTTGGTTATGGTTTGAATTTAATTGAAGATAATGAATTAACTATGAATAAAAGTTTAGGTTCCTTTTACCTTGCTTTCATTAGTTTTTGACAATAGTTTTTGGTTTAGTTTAGGTTAAACTTTAGTTTATCTTATTTTTCGATGTTTTAGATCTTCCTTAGTTTAGTTTAGGTTCTTAGGTTTTTGTTAGTTTAGCTTAGTTTTTGATGTAGAAGGACTAACTTAGTTTAGGTTAGTTTTGTTTAGATTTTAATAGCTTTGACCTAATCTTTTCTAACTTCTAACTTGTACCTAGTCTAATCTAGTAGTTTAACTCTTTAATGAACCTTAATTCTAATATAATTTTAGGTTTAGTTAACATTTAATACTTGACCTAACTTGGTTAACTTGAATCTAATTAGGTTTAGTTGTGTAAAATTCTTGTTTCTAACTTCATTTACATGTTATTAGTTTGTTTTGTACACCAATGGTTTGCCTAGTTTGAATTGTTTTGTATGTCTTAATGTGTTTTTCAATTTCCAGCATCTATGCTATGTTTTCCCCCTAAACTGTAGTATCTCTCAGCTGGAATTTTTTGAGATTTAGGTTTTTTATTTTTTAGGTTTTATTTATGTTCTTTTTGATGCATCTTACATTGAGTAGTTCTATGCTTTCTTGTATGCTTCATTAGGATTAGTTTGAATCGTTGATCATGATGCATAGTTTAGTGCATATTTTATGTTATAATCATGAGTTTCGTTTATTCTTTTTGCATTATTTTTGCATTAAATTGCTTTCTGCAATTTTGTATCTATTTAGCATGACTTTTTGCAGGTTTTAAGAGCTTAAAGAGTGGTTAAGGTACTGTTTATATGCAACCTAAGAAGGGCCATCAATGTCATGACTCTAAAGTGTTATTCAAGGAGACTAATGTGTTTCGATTAGTATGCTAAAATATAGGATTTATTAACCTATATTGATTGTGAATAATTAAGGACTTAGTCTTACTAACTGTCACTTTAGTATTTATTAGTTGTCACTTAATCAATCAGAACCTAAAACAGAGTACCTAACGTGTAGCTAGTTCTGGGAAAGTATCTATGATTTTAAATTAATAATATCGTAGTCCCAAGGAACTATTAACGGCTTAGTAACAACTATCACTTAATCCTAACAATCATCTTATTCACAAATCAGTCAATCGATTATCAATATATTGGAGATTGATTTTGTTTCCCAACAACACATAAATAGCACTTATCAAGCATGTAAGAGTTATGACATAGACATGTATTCTGATGTATTACTGTTTCCACAACTTGGTTGACCTATCTTTGAATATTTTAGAAATATCTTAGTCTGTAATGCAATTATGAATTTTATCTACTTCTGTACCATATCTGAGTTACCTAGTCTATTCACCCTACCTTAATGATGACCCTTCTCAAGTTTCGGGTTAAAGTATCTATGAAAGCCTATGTCACTTAGGAAATCATACCACTCACCCTAATACCAGCATAGCGCCCAAACTCAGCCTCATTAGGTTACTTTAGAAACATGGTGATCTGTATGTTATTTTACCTAATCTGGCAAACCTTAAGGATGTTATTCTACCCTGGCTTAAGGTCTATTAAACTAAACAAGCTTATGATGTAGACCGTGGTTAGGAATTGTCTGTAACCGTTCATTTAGTTTAAAAGAGCAAATAGATTATCAGACATAATGTTAATTTAGCAGGTGACCTTTCAGGAAAAATGAACATAACCTCAACTTGCAAAACATGTATAATATAGCAATCATAATTTAGTATCCAAATAGATATTTAGATGAACACAACTCAAAGATATACAGAGAGGATCTAGGGTACCATGTCCATAGAGTAGTCAGCACATTATGAGGTCTGCCAGCGTTGCCAAACTTGTATCCTTTGGGTTACTCGACCCGACTCTGATCGACAGAACCTTCGGAGAATGCTTCATTGGCCTAGTAGCGATTTCTTTACCTTACGTCCTGGGCTTAAGCAATGCCATGTTGACTAACTATTCGCTCACCTAATGCTCTTTTAGGATATCGTAACAAAATCCCGGTATTCTATAAATACCAAAGACGAACACTATCTAATTGAATTCCCAAAATCTGAGATAACCACTCAAAAAATAGAGAAAACGAGGTACTCTTTGATGCTAGATGGCTTGTTGTGAGTGTTGAGGGATATTTCTAACCTTCCATCCCTAGGGTATTTATAGGAGTGAATTGGAGGGGTTTTACATGGAAAACTGATGTGGGATTCACGTCTGGGGTTCAGGACGCCCGTTCTGAGCCTTGACTTGGTCAGGGCAGGCATTCTGGCTTCTGGGACGCCCACCCCGACCTTAGAACTTCCAAAAATTATACTTTTACCCCGATATTTGCTGTTTTCATGCAATTTACTCCTAAAACTTTCAAAATCACATATTATGCAAAAAATGTTAATTTTAATCAATTAAGATCATTTCGGTTCCAATAATGCTCTAATTTGTGTCTAAAAACATGCTAAAAATGTGACATGATTTGTTTTGTGCATTTAAGAGAACTAAGTATTTGTAATTTTGCTTGCATTTTTAAAACATTTTCAATCATGAAATCAATTTCCAAATTTCATTCTTAACTCTTTTGTCCAGTACCTATTTATCATTTCATTTCATTTAATTTTAAAACCACTTCTAAAACCTCAATTTTCAATCTAATTCAGTTTTACGTGGCACCATTTCCTCCACCTCTCATTTTTCTTACCATGTAAGAGAGAGAAGGGTAGTTTAGGAAGACAATAAAATAAACAAAGTAATAAATATATATTAATAATTTATTCATATCTAATATTCATTTTCATTTTATTGGAATAATGAGATAAATGGGAATTTTATGGGAAAAAACTCTCACTACAACTGTCTAATAAATAAGATAAGGTTTAAATTATAAATTATATATATAGTTATCAAATGAAATGTTAACAAATCACTACTAGTGAATTTAAATGAATACTTACAATATATATATGTTATGCCCAAGGAATGCACTGAGAATAGGGGGGGGGGTGAATCAGTGCTTAACTCTTTTCAAAAATTCAGCACATTGTTTTTGTAGAGTTTAACACCCCAACAAAGGTTAATACAAAATTTCAGCAACACAAGCAAATTTTTGTTTGTAATTCAACTATTATGATCCATTTCTTGTGAGATGTCCTTTTAGTTTATATGTCAATGTTAACACACACTCACTTGCATAAAAGTAAAGAGACAATCAATTTACGTGGTTCGCCACCAACATGGTAGGCTACATCCACGGTGATATAGTTCACTACCCTTTCACTTCAACATCACTAGTTACTTTTTATCACAATGCTCTTCACTAGAGCTACAAAGAAGACTCACTCCCTTACTCACACAATTACAATTTCTTAAGATAAAGAGTAAAATCACTTCCTACTCTACCCAATAGAAACGATGTCTTCCCTATCACATAGGTTAGGCAAATCCAAAACATGCCCCAAAGGTATGACCAGAATTTAATGTTCAACATGATATTTCAAACTAATTCAAGAAATCCATAGTTTCCTTATTTAGTATAATACATCAAAGAAAACTGAGGAATGACATGTCACCTCCAAGTTGATGAATAAACTTGGAGGTGATAAGAATGAGTGATAAGAATAGACCTTTTCTCCGAGATTTGAGAGGATAGTAGCGGAGTGTTTTTCTTGAATTTTCTCTAAAAAATATATACTACACACCACCAGAATATTTCTCTCCTTTTTAAAAAAAATCTTGTTTCTAACCTATATATCTATATATTCACATATTTGCATTCACACAAAAACCCTTTAATCTTGACCATTGATACTTTTAATAAAAGTTCAATCTCCACCCTTAATCTTGACCCTTGATTCTTTAATGAAAGTGTAATCTTCACCCTCGATCTATATCATATATATATATATAATATATATATATATATATATATATATATATATATTTCAAAATGCTCACACCATGAATGCACCAAAATTACCATCATTAATCATGTATACCATTTCAGCCAAGGATTTCACTTCAACCATTCCATGTCATTAGAAAGAAGCCAATATATCACAAATGCATTAGGTTCCAACAATTACAACACAAGCATTAACCAAAAGGACTTAACAATCTCCCCCTTTGGAATTGTTGGCAACCACTAGGCACAAACTCAAGTTTTACTTCACATCTTTCAACTTTATCTTTGATGAAATGATAACGAAGCTCAATGTGTTTGGCTTTAGAGTGTTGAACTGAGTTCTTGGCAAGATCAATGGCACTCTTATAATCACAAAAGATAGAGATGGGAAGTGACACTTCATCAACTAAATTTAGTAATTGACATCTCATCCACAAAACTTGAGTACAAGCTAAAGTTGCAGCAATATACTCTGCCTCAGCAGTGCTTAGTGCAATGCATTCTTGTTTCTTGCTTATCCATGATACACATTTGCTACCCAAAAAGAAAACTCCCCATGAAGTAGATTTTCTATCATCAATATTTCCAGCCCAATCTGTGTCTGTGAATGCCTCAAAATGATACTATCTAATCTCGGATACCACAACTCAAAATCTGTTGTACCCTTAAGATATCTTAGAATTCCTTTCACTGCAATTAGATGTTATTCCTTAGGATCAAATTGATATCTAGAGGTTTGACAAACTGAATGCATAATATCAGTTCTCGTGGTTGTCAAATACAGAAGACTACCAATCATGCTTCGATATTCCATTTGACTCACACTTTTACATTTCTCATCTTTACACAATTTGCAATTTATTGCCATAGGAGTACTTACTGGTTTTGCAATCAAACATACCAAACTTCTTCAATATTTCCTTGGTATATTTCGTTTGTGACACAAATAAACCATCTTTCCTTTATTAAACTTGCAGCCCTAGGAAGTAGGATAACTCCCCAATCATGGACATCTCAAATTTACTTTACATTTTTTAGGCAAAGTCTTGACAAAGGCTTAATTTGTTATCACAAAAAATGATGTCATCAACATACACTGCAATCACAAGTTTTCCATCTTTTCCCTTTGATATGCATAAATCATATCACATTTTTAGCATGTTTTTAAGCATAATTTAGGGTGAAATTGATGGTAAATCGTTCTTAATTGATTGTAATTAACTCAATTTCACAATGTTTGTGATTTTGGAAGTCTCAGGTGAAAAGTAGAAGAAAATGGAAAATTTTGGGGCAAAAACGTGATTTTCAGAAGTTTAGAAGTCGGGGTGGGCGTCCCGAAGTCATGATGGGCGTCCTGACCCGGTCAACAAGCCAGGACGAGCGTCCAGGAGTTGGGACGGCCGTCCTAACCTGGTCAACAGGCCGGGACGGGCGTCCCAAGCCCCAGTTCAGAATCCGACATCGAAATTTTGAGAGAAAATCACCCAGCTACCCTACTATAAATACCCCAGGCATTCTTCAGTTGAAACCATTCCTCTCCACTCGATCTAAGTCATTTAGTGACTTCATGTATACAGTTTTCCATAGTATACAAGTCACTTAGCGACTCAGGTTTTAGTATAGGTTTATTTACATTCTTAGATAGTGTCTCGTACTCTTTATTTCTAAGAGTCTGTCTCAGATCCTAGGATACGACTAGATAGGTTCGTTTCTGGTATTCATAGAATACCCGGGGTTTCGTTAGGAGATCCTAAGAGGGCTCTAGGCTTTCGAAGAGTCAGTCAACAGGGCTGTGCTTAAGCTGTGTATTAAGGTAAAGTCCAGCTACTAGGCTAAGGAAGCGTCCTCTGAAGGTTCTGTCCAGCAGAGTCGGGTCGAGCAGTCCAACATATACAAGCAATTGCTCCATCAGCGAGACTAAGTAAAGGGTGAATACTTTATGGCATCAGTCCCCCTGTCCCTCTCTTTATATGTCTGTACTGTGTTCATCCAAACATTTATTATGTCTATTGGATTATGATTTTATGAATATTTGTTATGTATGTTGAAGTACTTTATGATTTTCTGGAAATGGCCACCAGCTTAACTTTCATTATGTCTGCATGTCTAATGTAGTTTCTTTTAAACTAAATGTAGGGTTATAGACAATTTCTAACCATGGTCTAATCATAACCTATTTAGTTTAACAGGCATTAATTTAGGACTTCCCCGTCGGGATGCATTAATGTCTGCCATATTAGATGAAATAACCTATAGATCACCATGTTTGTTAGAGTAGTCTAAGTAGGCTTCCTCATTCCCAATTTTTTTAAAATTAAAAAATAGAAATAACACAAAAAGAGCAACAAATGTACAACTAAGAAAACAACTAAGAAAGAACAAATAATATAAGAGATAGGGAAGAAGAACAACTTACTGTTGAGCAAGAAAAATACATTTTTTTCGGGTTTTAAATTAATTTTTTTCTTTTTTCATATTGCATTTCGAAAGCAGTTAAATTTCCTCAATATAGTTTTAGAATAATTTTCTAAAATTTGATTATCCTAAATGTCTTAATTTTAGATAATATCTAAAATCAATTAGTTATGATAACCCTATATTTCGGAAATAGATTGTCTAACTAGCATAAAATAAGTGTTAGGTCTAAGGTCTGGGTTACTACCGTTACCTATCATAAGCTTCTAGAATTGTGGCCAATAATCCTAAGTTCATTATGATATTTCCCCGGCAACGGCACAAAAAATCTGATGGGTTTCCGACAGATATACTAAAATAGGTGTTGTTTTACCCTATGTTGATTATGAGTAATTAAGGACTTAGCCTGACTAATTGTCACATTTAGTCTCTATACTGTCACTTAATCAATCAGAACCTAAGGTAGGGTACCTATTGTGTAGCTAGTCTGTTGGAAAGTATCTACGATTTTAATTAAATCAAATATCGTACTCCCAGGGAAGTGGTAACGGCTTAGTAGTAACTATTCTCTTACCCTAACTCTTATCTTATGATCCAGTTATGCAATAGTTCATCAATATCTTTGACGAGAGGGTGATTCATTCTCCAATAGGTTTAAGTCTATTTAAGCCTAAGAGTGTTTTACAGATAATGTCCTGATTCTATGTTATATTGTTCCTACATGTTGATTGACCTATCTTCGAGTATTTTAGATATATCTTGGCCTAGATTGCAACTATGTACCGAGTCTAAAGGTGTACCACATCTGAGTTACCTGATAAACCGCCCTACCTTAATGACGGCCCTACCCACGGTTTGAGCTAAAGGCATCCATGAAAGCCCTATGTCACTTAGGGGATCATGCCGCTCGCCCTAACGTCGGCATAAACACACAAACTTATTCTTTTCTTTTGAGGTGTCAATTTTTGGCTTAGGTGTTAATTTGGAAAAAATATCATTATAGAAATTTCTTAGGTCATGCTAGGTTTATTAGACGAATCATGAAATAAAATTTTCTTTAATAGACAGACCTCTAAGTATTCTAATGAGAAAGGATGTTCCTTTTTGATGATAAATGCATGATATCGTTTTACTGAAGGAACTGTTTATTACTGCACCCATTATGACATCACTTGATTGGAATTTTCTTTCTGAATTGATATGTGATGCTAGTGACCATGTAGTAATGATTGTTTTAGGAAATAGGCATGATTAGAACCTTCATGTTATACACTATGCAAGTAAGACCTTTTACTGATGCCTAGTAGAACCATACTACTACTAAAAAGGGATTACTAGTCGTTGTATATAATGATAGATTCATACCATATCTAGGTTCATTTAAAACAATAGTATGCACTGATCACTCTAAGATATCTGTTCAATAAAACTGTTGATGAACCATAATCGATTAAGTTGAGTTTTATTATTACTTGAATTTGATGTGGAAGTAAGGGAAAAAATAAGGGGATGAATATCTAGAAAGCAACCCATTGGTCTAGATTAGAAAACCCTGAGTTAGAGGCTATTGATGAGACTGCATATCTGATAAATATTTTTCGATGAGAATTTTATTTCATTGCTTGCTATGTATAATATTTCTCCTCCTTGGTTTATCGATACTGTAAATTATCTAGTCGCTAAGATATTCCCGAGTGATATGACCTATCAGCAAAAGAAGAGATTCTTTGTTGATTTGAAATATTACTACTGGGAAGATCCCTTTTCTATTTCGAATTGTTGTAGAGTAAGTGATCAGAGGATGTATCTCGGAAGGCGAAGGCCATACGATTCTGAAGCATTGCAATAATCTATGGGAGACCAATTGACTGCTATCAACACTGTCCGAAAAGTGTTGAAAGCAGGATCTTATTTGTCCACAATATTCAAGAATTCGGTATCCTTGATACAGTCCTGCGATGCTTGCCAAATAACAGGTAGCACATCCTTCAGAGATCGTCTACCCCAGCAAGGTACACAAAGTGTTGCAACCTTTTGATATATGGGGTATTCATTCAATCCTTTTTTCTTTCTTCCTTTTGGCAACAAGTACACCATAGTAGCTGTAGAACACTTTCAAAATGGCATGAACCACATGCATTACCTACTAATGATGTTAAAGTCATGTGCAGATTCTGTGAGAAACTGTTTTCTAGATTCAGATGTGCCTATGTATCAAATCTGTGAAGTCTGCCAAGTACCACACATTAGCAGGGATTGCTATGGGAATGAAATACGGACCATTCCAAAAAGAGGTAGGAGTAGGTTACTGCAGAATGCTACTCCAATGGGAAACACATACAATCCCTACCAATGAAATCATCCGGGATTTAGTGGAGGAATGACTCTGGAACTAAAAACTTCCATAAAATACCACCACAACAAAGTCCTTAGCCACAGAATCAACAGATGAGATGTTGTTAATGGTCAAACCCTTTTACTATGACAAAAGTGTCGTCATAGGAAGCTTGTGTTATAATGGATCAAGATAACACTACTAAAAAGGTAAACGGGCAACAATTTGATCTATCCAAGTGCGAGCAAGTGACCTACAGACCAAGCGGTATCAACCGGTAGATAGATATAAAGGAGCTTGGCGTTGTATCAGGAGTATAGCTGTGGAGGAGCTTGCATCCCCTGCATACTAGGTAGTTGTGTGAAACTTCCCTGAGGAAGACTCAATTATTTGGGCCCAGATATGCACCACTAAAGCTCCCTACCACCACGGCTTCGCCAAGTCTTTAGTCCATGGGGCTCGAGTCATTCATCACACTGGTAGCCACTACTTGGAGCTTGACATTGAAGGATCAGAGCTGACAAGGATAGCTCCATCGACTAGACCCACTGACCTGAATATCGTTCAGAAAATGGGGATGGCAATTCATGACCCAGAAGGGAGACACACCCTCCATACGAGGCACACTGCAGAGTTAGCAGCTCCAGCATTCAGAGCTTACAAAATCGAGGACATTTCAGCGACAACACATGGCTGAGGTGAACAGCCAATTGACATATCAGAGCAGACCCTTCTACTCGATACATGAAGGGAGTTTTTCTAATCCTCATCTTCCTCTCATTTTATTTTGTTTTCTCTTCATTGCTTTGTTATTTATGTTACCATTCGTGCTTTGTTTTATTTTATTTTTTTTCTCTTCCCCTTAGTCAAATAAGTGTGGGGTAAGAATTTTATGTTTGTCTTTTTCCTTATGCTTTTCAAATAAATGTGGGGTAATTTAGATATGCATGAACACTGAGGACAGTGTCAGACTTAAGTGTGGGGTAGCAGTGCACAGTGCATTGTAGTAGAAAAAAAATTTTGCATGTTTTTCCCATTTTTTCACAACCTTCCAAATTTATTTTCAAATTTTTTCACTCTTTCAGACATCAAAATGCAGTATGATTGGTAAAACATTGCTTATGTCTATGATATGTAGGTAGAATGTTATGATTAGTAGGAGACAACGTGATGCCTTTCTTGAACTTATCGATTAGGAATAGGGAATTCCTGATACTTGAGCACAGCTTAGTTTGGATTAGAGACCTCAGCCAAATACCTTTTCAAAACATAACTAGATAAGATTAGACCGGTTGAGGATGTATTGGCAATCAAGATGACTAGATGATGCTCTGAGCTGAAAGTGAAAAGAAAAATAAAGAGAGTTAACTAAATAGGGTAGTTTGCAATCGGCCTTTGCTACTCGAGCACCACTCCTTAGGGGAACTTAAAGTCTGATGCCCTAAGGTCGTGTAGGTCTGGGAGTCATCGGAGTGGGACTCGCTACATGGGTTAGTTAATATTTTGGCGCCGTTGCCGGGGACTTTGGAGTCAATTTGATTGTAAATATTGATTGTTTGCATTTGGTTACTTTTATTTTTCAGTTTGTTTTTATACTCATTCTTGAGCTTATGAGATTATTTAGATGATTGTATGAGGTACAAATAAATTATGCATGGGCTGAACTGTTTTTTGTGAGTTTATTGATCTGAATTATTTGTCAAATTTTCAGCTTGTGTATATCATATATTTCTTAACGTGTGCTGATTTTTGCATGAGTAAAACGCGAAAGGACTCTCAATCTACATTGCTGCCACTAGATCTAGAAATTGAGAGAACAACTAAATCATTAAGAAAGAAGAAGCAAACTACAGATAAGGCGGTCATGGAAGAACAATGAGTTATCAAGCTGAACCCGTCTACAATCCTGTAGTAATGGTAGATGATGGGGACCATGCTATCTGACAGTATGTTGTCCCTATGTTCAATGAGTTGAATCCAAGCATTGTAAGACCAGAGATGACTGCAGCCCAGTTCAAGCTGAAACCAGTGATGTTTCAAATGTTGCAAACGGGATAGTAGATGAAGTGTTGAGGCTGAAATTGTTCCCGTACTCCCTAAGACCTCTACAACAACCACCACCTTCAACGCTTTAGAAAACATGATGAGAGACTTCATGGCAAGGACAGAAACAACCATACAGGGATTATCCTCTACTGTACGGAACTTGGAAAGCCAAATTGGGTAGTTAGCTCAAGAGATGAGGAGCAGACCACAAGGATCACTTCCAAGTGATACAGAAAATCCAAGAAGAGAAGGAAAGGAACATTGCAAGGCAGTTACATTGCGGAGTGGCAGAATACTGGACGAGCCAAAAATGAAGTCTGGAGAAGCTGAGAAGACCAGTGAGTCCAGACAGAATGCAGAAATTCCAGTAGCTGGAAAAAAAAATTTCAGTGGAGCCAAATGCTGCAGCATCGAAAATGCTGCATCAAAATAGCATTCCAGAACAGCCGAATGCTGCAGCATCGAAAATGCTGCAGTAAAATAGTGTTCCAGAACAGCCGAATGCTGCAGCATCTCCAATGCTGCAGCAATGCAAAATTCCAGAGAGCAAACCAGTACAACCACGCATGCCTTTTCCACAGAGGTTTGCCAAAAAGAGACAAGATGAGCAGTTCAAGAAGTTCTTGGACATTTTAAAGCAGCTGCACATCAACATTCCATTGGTAGAAGCAATCGAACAAATGCCCAACTACGCCAAATTTATGAAGGATATCCTTACAAAGAAGAGAAAGTTGTGAGAATATGAAATTGTTGCACTAACCAAAGAATGTAGTTTCTTTTTGCAGGATAAATTTCCCCCTAAAATGAAAGATCCGGGGAGTTTCAATATTCCTTGTTCTATTGGAGAATCCTATTGTGGTATGGCCTTGTGTGATCTTGGTGCTAGCATCAACTTGATGCCTATGTCAGTTTTCAAACAATTGGGCATAGGAAAGGTAAGACCTACGACGGTAACTTTGCAATTGGCGGATAGGTCTCTAGCTCACCCCGATGGGAAAATTGAGGATGTCCTGGTAAGAGTGGATAAGTTTATTTTTCCAGCTGACTTTATTGTTCTTGATTATGAAGCAGACAGGGAAGTTCCCATTATTTTAGGAAGACCTTTCCTAGCTACAAGAAGGACTCTTATTGATGTGCAGAAAGGGGAGCTAACCATGAGATTTCAGAACGAAAAAGTCACATTCAATGTATTCAAAGCCATGAAATTCCATGATGAAGGTGAGGAGTGTTTTCAGATTACCACCCGTGATTCTTGGGAAGAAAAAGATGAAGAGCAAGGTGAGGATGTAACGGATGCATTAATGGAGGAAAGTTTGCATGAGGATGGCAATATGGAGACCAAAGCACATTCAGCTTGGGTAGAAGGAAGCCCCCAAAGGTTCAGATTTCGAGCTCAATATGAATCCTTGGAGCTGTCTTCTAGAGATTTAAAGATAACAAAACCTTCAGTTGAAGAACCACCACAGCTGGAATTGAAGCAATTGCCGCAACATTTGAAGTACGGGTTCTTAGGGGCAGATTCAACACTGCCCGTGATCATTTCAGCCTTCCTTGATGCTGCACAAGAGGAGAAATTGCTTGGAGTACTAAGGCAACACAAGAGAGCTATGGGCTGGACCTTAGCTGACATTAAAGGCATAAGTCCAACCTTATGCATGCACAAAATCAGTTTGGAAGAAGCTTCCAAAAATTCCATAGAAGGGCAGCGAAGATTGAATCCAATTATGAGACTATTTAATTCCATACAAGTTTTGATTTTTAATTCAAGATTGAGACTATTTCCAGGCAAATTGAAATCGAGATGGACCGGACCATACACAATTGAACAAATTTATCCTTATGGAGTGGTCTCGGTTGTGGATAAAAAGGGGATCAAATTTAAAGTCAATGGGTAAAGACTCAAACTCTACAAAGATGGAGACCAAGAGCAAACCGTTGCATCTCTATCTTTGGTTAATGCTGACGAATTAAATGGACCCAAAACAAGTGACAAATTCAAGTGAACACTTTTTATTTTTGCTTTATTTTATGTTTTTCCTTTCTTTCTGTTTATTTATTATTTCCTGTTTTTCTTTCTTTCTGATTACTTATTATTTCTGTTCTTTTTGTTTTATTAGGTGTCAGGTACCCCTGTACCCGACCACTGTTAGTTTTTTCTGTTTTGTTGTTTTCTTTGTTTTTATTTTAGTTTGGGGGATGCTCCAGCATCGACCTCTACAGATGTCGCGGCAACGACAACGTGCTGGAAATCCTTGGCCCTGTTTCCCGACCAAACTCCTACCTGAGGAGGATCCCAACAGAATGGATGACGATGTCATCATCACCCCTTGATGCACTCCCATCGAGACGGGAGTAGTTCTTAACCTTACCCTCCTTTACTTTTATGTTTTTGGGATTGTACTTCGATTGCCTGATGTGCAGGTCTTGAACACCTTTACTTGTCTTTTGTTTTATTTTGTTTTGTTTTGACTCCTTTTGTTTTGTTTTGTTCTGTTTGGTTACATTGCTTTGCCTGCCATATGAATTAAAGCAATGAGGACATTGCTTCCCTTTAAGTTTGGGGAGGGTGTCCTTTAGGGCAAAAAGTTCAAAAATGGTGCTAATTTTCAAAATTTTTCCTGCTGTCTTTTGAATGCATGAACATCCTCTGTGCTGAAATTCTGAGTGATCTATTTGAATGCATAGATGCCTTGTCTGAAAAACTGTTTTAGGATGCCTTATAAATTGATTGATCTGGCATAGAAGACCTGTTTGCATGAATGTGGCAGCATTTTTCATATGACCCATAGAACCTTAGTTTTAGCAGGATTAGCGTAGACTTTTGGGACCCGATTTATGATGATATCTTAAAAACAAAAGTACATTCTCGTAGACTTTGTACCTTCTTTCAGAATAATTAGGTATTAGTTGACTTAAGTGAGAATTATTTCAACTCCCTATCTTTTGCACATAGTCTTACTTGGAAATTTCATGTTTATAAAAAAGTCACTTTGGTATGAAGGTTCAGAATTTTAGACTCATTGTTATATCCTTGAGGCGAAATCCTAGTAGATTTGGTACTAAAGAAATGATTGAGGCATGTTCTTGAACCGTTTGAGCCTTTATAGCTTACCCTAATATATTTTGCTTCCTTAGTTAACCCAAGTTGAGCCTAAGCCTAATTTCTTGACACCCTTATTAAATAGCCACTTATCCTAAATGTTTTGCATGTATCCATTCTTTGTTTTCCCTAAACTTGATCTTAGTCTGCAATGAACACTGTTAAACATAAGTTTGGGGGTATACTAAGAATGCTATGAGGAGGAACATAGGAATGCCGCAGCTCAATGCTACAGCATTATCATTTTTATGGGGTTAGTGGTATTTAAGGAAAATTTGAACTTCTGATATAAATGCTCTACGTATTGAGGGTATGTATATGAAAACATGTGTGAAAAAATGAAAGCACCCTCGTTACTTTAAAAAGAAAAAGAAGAACAAAGAGAAGAGCAAAAAGGAAATACGTGTTATGCTTCTTTGAGGTCAAATGTTATATGTTGATTGTGGTTAAATGTTGCACGTATTTCTGAAACAGGGTGTAAATGTTTATGCTCCTTGAGTTGAAAAAAAAATTTAGAAATGTTGTAGAATTGCTGCAGCATTGGTGTTGCTGCAGCATTTTTATTCACTGAAAAAACATTTCTTTTGGGAAGTGATAGCATTGGGGGGAAGCTCATGGCAGACTAGGACTAAGTTTTGAGCCACTTTTTATCCATATTTTTCCTACCTTAGCCCTAGCCTACATTACAACCAAATTAAGACCTCTTTGATCTTTATTGCCAAATTTGCTACATTAGTGGAGAGGGGTGTAATAGATTGAGTTTGAGGATGCAAAATGAACCTTAGGATTACCATATGTTGACTTATGAATGAGAATTAAAAGGAAAGACTATTCACACACACACTGGAGTGGAAATTCTTTGAGCTTGGGTTAGTTAATATTTGGTTATTCACTAAGGATGGAACATTATGTCTACTTGAATTTTGCAATTTTCTCTCTGAAATCATGGTCCCAAGTTTGGCTGAAACTGCTGAACAAAGTTTTTATTGGGTATGTATATTCTGGTTGCTTCTGCATTGCTGCAGCATTGCTCGGGACGAGCAATGACCTAAGTTTGGGGGTGTGATAACTCTAGAAAAATAGAGTTATTCACATCTAATTTACCACATTTTATTCGGGAATTAATTGACTTTATTTGGAAAATGGAATAAAAATGTGTTGATTTGATATTTTCTCTCTTTTTACCTAAAAATGTGGATTTATGGTTAAAAGTCAATTTAATTGAATAAATTTCTCAACATGTGGATAAGTTGTATTATTTGTTATTTGGGAATTTATTTGAATTGACTTATTGTGACAAGGGTAAAAAGGGAATGTGGATGGTTGACATTGTTGGATAAAAGTGACCGAGAGGAAAGTGAAGAATGTGTGGAAAATTTGCATCTATACATATATATATATATATACATCTATATCTACATATATATCTATATGTATATATATATATAATACACACTCACACACTATTTGTCACTCAAAATCCAGCTGGACATTGTGGACATACTATGCATATTATTCCTTTTGTCCTATCCAATATATATATATATATATATATATATATATATATGTTTGTTTGTAGACAAGGTGGACAAGAAAGTAGAAGACAAAGACAAGAATTTCAAGAAAGTAGCTGGAATGTGCAGCTGGAATATGCTGCTGAAATCCTGCAGCATTCATAGGAAAAAAGACAAGAATTTCAAGAAAGTAGCTGGAATGTGCAGCTGGAATATGCTGCTGAAATCCTATAGCAATCATAGGAAAAAAGACAAGAATTTCAGGAATGTGCTGTTGGAATATGCTGCTGAAATCCTGCAGCAATCATAAAAAAAAGACAGAAATTCGGCTGCATATGCTGCAGCATTCAGTGGGAGATGACAAGAAAATTCCAGAAGACAGCTGCAAATTATTTTTTTATTTGCTGGAATTTTTGGAAAGAAAAATAAGAGCATTATGGACAGTGGGCACGGCAGAGAGAGTGAGAGGGAGTGATAGAGTAGTTCAGTTTTGGCTTTTGGCCATTGGAGAATAGGATAGGTTTTCTTCTTAGTTTTTTAGACTAACTTTTGAGAGGGAAACCCAAGAGTGCGGGTGACTTGCTGCGCCATCAGCTGAGCAGTAGGGATGCAGCAGCATCAAGCAGAGGAAACGAAGGGCAGCAGTACGTTGATTAAACTGATTTCGGCAGTAGGGTGATCTCCGATCCAGAGTAATCCTCTCTCCATTTCTTCAAGTTACTACTGTTTTGTAATCAAATGTTCTTTGTAATATGAGAATGTTTACATGTATTCAAGGATTGATTAAAAATGTTTTGGGAGTAATATGTTTTCCATCTTAGGCTTGACTCCGTTGATTGGTGTCACTAAGGACCTAGGGACTGTTTTTCCTATTACTTTAGTCCTTGTCTTTCATGATTCTTGGTTCAAGGGTTAATTAAAAATGTTTTGGGAGTGATTTGTTTTCCGTCTTAGGCTTGACTCCGTTGATTGGTGTCACTATGGACCTAGGGACTATCTTTCCTATTACGTTGATTCTTGTTTTCCATGATTCGTTTCAGCATAATATATATCTTTAACCTAACGATGTTGTGGTGTAGTTAAGTATGAGCATGTTGAATACACTGTTTTGACTATGATGATAAGTATGCTGCGGCATTACTTTCTGTTTTTATGTTTAATGCTTGTATGGGGCAATGCTTGGTTTATTCATGTAATTGCATTAGAATTATGTGGCGCTATATTTGAGAACTGCGTGAACAGCGGTAATCACATAGTAGTGGATTTGAGAACTGCGTGAACAGCGGTACATTCACTGCCTAGCGTTGCGCTAGGTCCGCGGTATGTTATCGGGGATCTAGCCTAGTAGATCAAGTAGTTTGGGTGAAACCAGACATGCTATAGCATTGATATGGAACTGAAAGCATGCTTTGTATACTTAGATTCATCTTTGGCTTGTACTTACATTTTTGGCGTAAATGCCGCAGCATTGTATTACCTGCAGACTCTTGTGGTAATTTCCAGTAGGCTGACTTTTAATTGTTAACTGTAATTTTAGTTAGGTAGAATTGCTGCAGCATTTCTGTTGCTGCAGCAGTAGCTTAGCAGTAGACTTTTAACTGTTAACTGTAGTTAGGAGTAGGAATGCCGTAGCATTAGACCACTCTCCATTCATTATTCATCATTCTTTATTCTTTTATTCTTTTAACTATTTGTACAATCGTATTTGCATTTGTAATTGGCATAACCAAATATTAACTAACCCATGTTCAAAGAATTTCCACTCCAGTGTGTGTGTGAATAGTCTTTCCTTTTTAATCTCTCATTCATAAGTCAACATATGGTAATCCTAAGGTTCATTTTGTATCCTCAAACTCAATCTATTACACCCATCTCCACTAATGTAGCAAATTTAACAATAAAGATCAAAGAGGTCTTAATTTGGTTGTAATGTAGGGTAGGGATAAGGTAGGAAAAATATGGATAAAAAGTGGCTCAAAACATAGTCCTAGTCTGCCAAAAGAAATTTTTTTTTCAGTGAATAAAAATGCTACAGCAACACCAATGCTGCAGCAATTCTACAACATTTCTAAATTTTTTTTTTCAACTCAAGGAGCATAAACATTTACACCCTGTTTCAGAAATACGTGCAACATTTAACCACAATCAACATATAACATTTGACCTCAAAGAAGCATAACACATATTTCCTTTTTGCTCTTCTCTTTGTTCTTCTTTTTCTTTTTAAAGTAACGAGGGTGCTTTCATTTTTTTCACACATGTTTTCATATACATACCCTCAATACGTAGAGCATTTATATCAGAAGTTCAAATTTTCCTTAAATACCACTAACCCCATAAAAATGATAATGATGTAGCATTGAGCTGCGGCATTCCTATGTTCCTCCTCATAGCATTCTTAGTATACCCCCAAACTTATGTTTAACAGTGTTCATTGCAGACTAAGATCAAGTTTAGGGAAAACAAAGAATGGATACATGCAAAACATTTAGGATAAGTAGCTATTTAATAAGGGTGTCAAGAAATTAGGCTTAGGCTCAACTTGGGTTAACTAAGGAAGCAAAATATATTAGGGTAAGCTATAATGGCTCAAACGGTTCAAGAACATGCCTCAATCATTTCTTTAGTACCAAATCTACTAGGATTTCGCCTCAAGGACTATAACAGATGAGTCTAAAAATTCTGAACCTTCATACCAAAGTGACTCTTTTTATAAACATGAAATTTCCAAGTAAGACTATGTGCAAAAGATAGGGAGTTGAAATAATTCTCACTTAGAGTCAACTAATACCTAATTATTCTGAAAGAAGGTACAAAGTCTACGAGAATGTACTTTTGTTTTTAAGATATCATCATAAATCGGGTCCCAAAAGTCTACGCTAATCCTGCTAAAACTAAGGTTATACTGGGTCATATGAAAAATGCTGCCACATTCATGCAAACAGGTCTTCTATGCCAGATCAATCAATTTATAAGGCATCCTAAAATAGTTTTTCAGACAAGGCATCTATGCATTCAAATAGATCACTCAGAATTTTAGCACAGAGGATGTTCATGCATTCAAAAGACAGCAGGAAAAATTTTGAAAATTAGCACCATTTTTGAACTTTTTGCCCTAAAAGGACACCCTCCCCCAAACTTAAAGGGAAGCAATGTCCTCATTGCTTTAATTCAGATGGCAGGCAAAGCAATATAACCCAAACAGAACAAAACAAAACAAAAGGAGTCAAAACAAAACAAAATAAAACAAAAGACAAGTAAAGGTGTTCAAGACCTGCACAGCAGGCAATTGAAGTACAATCCCAAAAACATAAAAGTAAAGGAGGGTAAGGTTAAGAACTACTCTCATCTCGATGGGAGTGCATCAAGGGGTGATGATGACATCGTCATCCATTCTGTTGGGATCCTCCTTAGGTAGGAGTTTGGTCGGGAAATAGGGCCAAGGATTTCCAGCACGTTGTCGTTGCCGCGGCATCTGTAGAGGTCGATGCTGGAGCATCCCCCAAACTGAAATAAAAATAAAGAAAACAACAAAACAGAAAAAAACTAACAGTGGTCGGGTATAGGGGTACCCGACACCTAATAAAACAAAAAGAACAGAAATAATAAGTAATCAGAAAGAAAGAAAAATAGGAAATAATAAATAAATAGAAAGAAAGGAAAAACATAAAATAAAGCAAAAATAAAAAGTGTTCACTTGAATTTGTCACTTGTGTTGGGTCCATTTAATTCTTCAGCATTGACCAAAGATAGAGAAGCAACGGTTTGCTCTTGGTCTCCATCTTTGTAGAGTTTTAGTCTATGCCCATTGACTTTAAATTTGATCCCCTTTTTATCCACAACCGAGACCACTCCATAAGGATAAATTTGTTCAATTGTGTATGGTCCGGTCCATCTCGATTTCAATTTTCCTGGAAATAGTCTCAATCTTGAATTAAAAATCAAAACTTGTTGTCCAACTTCAAAATTTCTTGGCTGGATGTGTTTATCATGCCACCTCTTCGTTTTTTCCTTCTATAATTTGGCATTTTCATAAGAAAATAACCTCAGCTCATCCAGTTCAGAAAGCTGCAGCATTCTCTTGTTTCCAGCAGCATTCATGTCCATGTTGAGATGCTGCAGCGCCCAGTTTCTGAAATTTCCAGCAATTGTTCATCAGGAAAATGTTCATTAATTGGGATCTGGAATCCCTCTTGTTGTTCCAATCGAGACAAATGATCAGCCACTTGATTTTCTACTCCCTTCTTGTCCTTGATTTCCACATCAAATTCTTGTAGGAGTAGAATCCATCTAATGTGCCTTGGTTTTGAGTCCTTCTATGCAAGTAAATATTTGATGGCAGAATGATCGGTGTAGACTCTCACTTTCGTGCCCACCAAATAGGACCTGAATTTATCAAAGGCAAATACAATAGCAAGCAACGTTTTTTCAGTAACAGTATAATTTACCTGAGCCTCCGTGAGTGTCTTGCTTGCATAATAGATGGAATGAAAAATTTTGTTATGCCGCTGCTCCAAAACTGCACCTTTGAAAAGTCTTTCATGAATCGTCGATAGAAGCCCGTATGTCCCAAGAAGCTTCGAATGTGTTTCACGGTTGTTGGGGTTGGTAGCTTTTCAATCACTTCTATCTTTGCTCGGTCTACTTCAAGGCCTTTCTTTGAAATCCTGTGACCCAACACAATTCCTTCTCTAACCATAAAGTGACACTTCTCCTAATTGAGGACTAAATTGGTTTCCTCACAATGTTTAAGTACATTGGCCAGATTTTCTAAACACTTATCAAAAGAATCCCCAAATATGGAAAAGTCATCCATAAAAACTTCTAAATACTGCTCAATCATATCAGTGAAAATGGCCATCATGCAGCGCTGGAATGTTGCTGGAGCATTGCAAAGTCCGAATGGCATTCTTCTGAATGCAAATGTGTCGTAGGGACAAGTGAAGGTTGTTTTGTCTTGGTCTCCCGGTGACACAGCAATTTGGTTGTACCCTGAATAACCATCCAGAAAATAATAATACTCATGTCCAGCTAACCTGTCCAACATTTGGTCAATGAAAGGCAATGGAAAGTGGTCCTTCCTCTTGCCTTTATTGAGTCTCCTATAATCAATGCATATGCGCCATCCCGTGTCTGTTCTTGTAGGAATCAATTCGTTGTCTTCATTTGTTACCACAGTGATTCCTCCTTTCTTGGGCACACATTGAATAGGACTTACCCAAGAACTGTCAGAGATGGGGTAGATGATTCCAAAATCCAGCCACTTGATGATTTGTTCCTTCACCACTTCCTTCATAATTGGATTCAATCTTCGCTGCCCTTCTATGGAATTTTTGGAAGCTTCTTCCAAACTGATTTTGTGCATGCATAAGGTTGGACTTATGCCTTTAATGCCAGCTAAGGTCCAGCCCATAGCTCTCTTGTGTTGCCTTAGTACTCCAAGCAATTTCTCCTCTTGTGCAGCATCAAGGAAGGCTGAAATGATCATAGGCAGTGTTGAATCTGCCCCTAAGAACCCGTACTTCAAATGCTGCGGCAATTGCTTCAATTCCAGCTGTGGTGGTTCTTCAACTGAAGGTTTTGTTATCTTTAAATCTCTAGAAGACAGCTCCAATGATTCATATTGAGCTCGAAATCTGAACCTTTGGGGGTTTCCTTCTACCCAAGATGAATGTGCTTTGGTCTCCATATTGCCATCCTCATGCAAACTTTCCTCCATTAATGCATCCGTTACATCCTCACCTTGCTCTTCATCTTTTTCTTCCCAAGAATCAAGGGTGGAAATCTGAAAACACTCCTTACCTTCATCATGGAATTTCATGGCTTTGAATACGTTGAATGTGACTTTTTCGTTCTGAAATCTCATGGTTAGCTCCCCTTTCTGCACATCAATAAGAGTCCTTCCTGTAGCTAGGAAAGGTCTTCCTAATATACTGGGAACTTCCCTGTCTGCTTCATAATCAAGAACAATAAAGTCAGCTGGAAAAATAAACTTATCCACTCTTACCAGGACATCCTCAATTTTTCCATCGGGGTGAGCTAGAGACCTATCCGCCAATTGCAAAGTTACCGTCGTAGGTCTTACCTTTCCTATGCCCAATTGTTTGAAAACTGACATAGGCATCAAGTTGATGCTAGCACCAAGATCACACAAGGCCATACCACAATAGGATTCTCCAATAGAACAAGGAATATTGAAACTCCCCGGATCTTTCATTTTAGGGGGCAATTTATCCTGCAAAAAGAAACTACATTCTTTGGTTAGTGCAACAATTTCATATTCTCCCAACTTTCTCTTCTTTGTAAGGATATCCTTCATAAATTTGGCGTAGTTGGGCATTTGTTCGATTGCTTCTACCAATGGAATGTTGATGTGCAGCTGCTTTAAAATGTCCAAGAACTTCTTGAACTGCTCATCTTGTTTCTTTTTGGCAAACCTCTGTGGAAAAGGCATGCGTGGTTGTACTGGTTTTCTCTCTGGAATTTTGCATTGCTGCAGCATTGGAGATGCTACAGCATTCGGCTGTTCTGGAACACTGTTTTGCTGCAGCATTTTCGATGCTGCAGCATTTGGCTCCACTGAATTTTTTTTTCTGCTACTGGAATTTTTGCATTCTGGCTGGGCTCACTGGTCTTCTCAGCTGCTCCAGACTTCATTTTTGGCTCGTCCAGTATTCTGCCACTTCGTAGTGTTACCGCTTTACAATGTTCGTTTCTTCTCTCCTTGGATTTTTTTGTATCACTTGGGAGTGATCCTTGTGGGCTGCTCCTCATCTCCTGAGCTAACTGCCCCATTTGGCTTTCCAAGTTTCGCACAGTAGAGGATAATCCCTGTATGGTTATTTCCGTTCTTGCCATGAAGTCTCTCATCATGTTTTCTAAAGCGTTGAAGGTGGTGGTTGTTGTAGAAGTCTTAGGGAGTACGGGAACAATTTCAGCCTCTACACTTCATATGCTATCCCGTTTTCAACATTTGAAACATCACTAGTTTCAGCTTGAACTGGGCTGCAGTCATCTCTGGTCTTCCAATGCTTGGATTCAATTCATTAAACATAGGGACAACATACTGTCAGATAGCATGGTCCCCATCATCTGCCATTACTACAGGATTGTATACGGGTTCAGCTTGGTAACTCATTGTTCTGCCATGACCGCCTTATCTGTAGTTTGCTTCTTCTTTCTTAACGATTTAGTTGTTCTCTCAATTTCTGGATCTAGTGGCAGCAATGTAGATTGAGAGTCCTTTCGCGTTTTACTCATGCAGAAATCAGCACACGTTAAAAAATATATGATATACACAAGTTGAAAATTTGACAAGTAATTCAGATCAATAAACTCACAAAAAATAGTTCGGCCCATGCATGATTTATTCGTCCCTCATACAATCATTTCAATAATCTCATAAGCTCAAGAATGAGTATAACATAAAACAACAAAAATATAACCAAATGCAAACAATATTTACAATCAATTGACACCAAAATCCCCGGCAACGGCGCCAAAAACTTGTTGCGTTGTGTGCGTGTGTCACAATTTGTAAAGATAAAGAAAATAGAATAAATCAATGCAATCTTAACAAGTGCAAGTATACACCGGTCAACAAGTAATATATGTACCTAAGTACAAGATTATCGATCCCACAGGGACTATGTATGCCAATTATAGATGCAAATATGATTGTACAAATGGTTAAAATAATAAAAGAATAAAGAATGATGAATGATTAATGGAGAGTGGTCTAATGCTACGGCATTCCTACTCCTAACTACAGTTAACAGTTAAAAGTCAGCCTACTGGAAATTACCACAAGAGTACTGCATGTAATACAATGCTGCAGCATTTACGCCAAAAATGTAAGTACAAGCCAAAGATGAATCTAAGTATACAAAGCATGCTTTCAGTTCTATATCAATGCTATAGCATGTCTGGTTTC
Organism: Asclepias syriaca; assembly: GCA_027405835.1. Lineage (NCBI taxonomy): Eukaryota > Viridiplantae > Streptophyta > Magnoliopsida > Gentianales > Apocynaceae > Asclepias > Asclepias syriaca. The sequence goes on from CM049924.1 coordinate 11,120,463, forward strand.
ACCCAAACTACTTGATCTACTAGTCTAGATCCCCGATAACATACCGTGGACCTAGCGCAACGCTAGGCAGTGAATGTACCGCTACCGCTGTTCACGCAGTTCTCAAATCCACTACTATATGATTACCAATGTTCACGCAGTTCTCAAATATAGCGCCACATAATTCTAATGCAATTACATGAATAAACCAAGCATTGCCCCATACAAGCATTAAACATAAAAACAGAAAGTAATGTTGCAGCATACGTATCATCATAGTCAAAACAGTGTATTCAACATGCTCATACTTAACTACACCACAACATCGTCAGGTTAAAGATATATATTATGCTGAAACGAATCATGGAAAACAAGAATCAACGTAATAGGAAAGATAGTCCCTAGGTCCTTAGTGACACCAATCAACGGAGTCAAGCCTAAGACGGAAAACAAATCACTCCCAAAACATTTTTAATTAACCCTTGAACCAAGAATCATGAAAGACAAGGACTAAAGTAATAGGAAAAACAGTCCCTAGGTCCTTAGTGACACCAATCAACGGAGTCAAGCCTAAGACGGAAAACATATTACTTCCAAAACATTTTTAATCAATCCTTGAATACATGTAAACATTCTCATATTACAAAGAACATTTGATTACAAAACAGTAGTAACTTGAAGAAATGGAGAGAGGATTACTCTGGATCGGAGATCACCCTACTACCGAAATCGGTTTAATCAACGTACTGCTGCCCTTCGTTTCCTCTGCTTGATGCTGCTGCGTCTCTACTGCTCAGCTGATGAATGCTGCAGCAAGTCACCCTGCTCACTCTTGGGTTCTTCCCTCTCAAAAGTTAGTCTAAAAAACTAAGAAGAAAACCTATCCTATTCTCAAATGGCCAAAAGCCAAAACTGAACTACTCTATCACTCCCTCTCACTCTCTCTGACGTGCCCACTGTCCATAATTCCCTTATTTTTCTTTCCAAAAATTCCAGCAAATAAAAAAATAATTTGCAGCTGTCTTCTGGAATTTTCTTGTCATCTTCCACTGAATGCTGCAGCATTTGCAGCCGAATTTCTGTCTTTTTTTCCTATGATTGCTGCAGGATTTCAGCAGCATATTCCAGCTGCACATTCCAGCTACTTTCCTGAAATTCTTGTCTTTGTCTTCTACTTTCTTGTCCACCTTGTCTACAAACAAACACACACACACACATATATATATATATATATATATATATATATATAAAATGGATAGGACAAAAGGAATAATATGCATAGTATGTCCACAAGTGTCCAGTTGGATTTTGAGTGACAAATAGTGTGTGGGTGTGTATTATATATATATATACATATAGATATATATATAGATATAGATGTATATATATATATATGTATAGATGCAAATTATCCACACATTCTTCACTTCCTTCTCGGTCACTTTTATCCAACAATGTCAACCATCCACATTCCCTTTTTACCCTTGTCACAATAAGTCAATTCAAATAAATTCCCAAATAACAAATAATACAACTTATCCACATGTTGAGAAATTTATTCAATTAAATTGACTTTTAACCATAAATCCACATTTTTAGGTAAAAAGAGAGAAAATATCAAATCAACACATTTTTATTCCATTTTCCAAATAAAGTCAATTAATTCCCGAATAAAATGTGGTAAATTAGATGTGAATAACTCTATTATTCTAGAGTTATCAGAAAGCAAACACAAAATACCCTAAAAAATTAATAAAAGAGAAAAAGCAATAAATGCTTAATTAAAATTCTGGTCACCAAGGCTCAGAACATAGAAAGTTGTTTGTTGTTAGTATGTCTAGCAATGGGTCGAAATATTATCTGGTAAGAGTCGAGATGAGAGTATATTGTGTTGACTATCTAATCTAGATTAGTACACACACTACACATCAGGAAGACCTTGTGACTGAGAGAAGAGTTCAATCTAGTTATTAAGTTGTTAAACCTGCTTGACTATGATAATCTACTAGAGATATTTCAAACCTTGTCATAGCAACTTAACCAGTCAGACATGTGTTGTGAATTATCTGATTCAGTGAAGAATTTTGGAGTAAAAACATGACTAGAAATTTTAAGTGACTGCACCTATGATTTAAAATCACTAACTTCAAGTAGACTTTGCTTGAGGACAAGCAAAAAGCTGAGTGTGGGGTGAAATTACTAAATCACATTTTTAGCATGTTTTTAGGCATAATTTAGGGTGAAATTGATGGTAAATCGTTCTTAATTGATTGTTATTAACTCAATTTCACAGTTTTTGTTATTTTGGAATTGTCAGGTGTAAAGTAGAAGAAAATGGCAAATTTTGGGGCAAAAACGTGATTTTCAGAAGTTCAGAAGCCGGGGTGGGCGTCCTGAAGTCAGGATGGGCGTCCTGACCTGGTCAACAAGCCAAGACGGGCGTCCAGGACTTGGGACAGCCATCCTGACCTGGTCAACAAACGGGGACGGGCGTCCCGAGCCCCAGTTCAGAATCCCACATAGAAATTTTGAGAGAAAATCACCCAGCTCCCCTACTATAAATATCCCAGGCATTCCTCAGTTGAAACTATTACTCTCCATTCGATCTGAGTCATTTAGTGACTTCAAGTATACAGTTTTCCATAGTATACAAGTCACTTAGCGACTCAGGTTTTAGTATAGGTTTATTTACATTCTTAGATAGTGTCTCGTGTTCTTTGTTTCTGAGAGTCTGTCTCAGGTCCTAGGATACTACTAGATAGGTCGTTTCTGGTATTCATAGAATACCTGGGGTTTCGTTAGGAGATCCTAAGAGGGCTCTAGGCGTTCGAAGAGTCAGTCAACTGGGCTGTGCTTAAGCTGGGTATTAAGGTAAAGTCCAGCTACTAGGCTAAGGAAGCGTCCTCTGAAGGTTCTGTCGAGCAGTCCAACATATACAAGAAGTTGCTCCATCGGCGAGACTAAGTAAAGGGTGAATACCTTATGGCATCAGTCCCCCTATCCCTCTCATTATATGTCTGTACTGTGTTCGTCCAAACATTTATTATGTCTATTGGATTATGATTTTATGAATATTTGTTATGCATGTTGAAGTACTTTATGATTTTCCAGAAATGGCCACCAGCTTAACTTTCATTATGTCTGCATATCTAATATAGTTTCTTTAAACTAAATCTAGGGTTATAGGCAATTCCTAACCATGGTCTAATCATAACCTGTTTAGTTTAACATGCATTAATTTAGGACTTCCCCGTCGGGATGCATTAATATCTCCCATATTAGATGAAATAACCTATAGATCACCATGTTTGTTAGAGTAGTCTAAGTAGGCTGAGTTTGTGTGTTTATGCCGGCGTTAGGGCGAGCGGCATGATCCCCTAAGTGACATAGGGCTTTCATGGATGCCTTTAGCTCGAACCATGAGTAGGGCCGTCATTAAGGTAGGGCGGTTTATCAGGTAACTCAGATGTGGTACACCTTTAGACTCAGTACATAGTTGCAATCTAGGCCAAGATATATCTAAAATACTCGAAGATAAGTCAATCAACATGTAGGAACAGTATAACATAGAATCAGGACATTATCTGTAAAACACTCTTAGGCTTAAATAGACTTAAACCTAGTAGAGAATGAATCACTCTCTCATCAAAGATATTGATGAACGATTGCATAACTAGATCATAAGATAAGAGTTAGGGTAAGAGGATAGTTACTACTAAGCCGTTACCACTTCCCTGGGAGTACGATATTTGATTTAATTAAAATCGTAGATACTTTCCAACAGACTAGCTACACGATAGGTACTCTGCCTTAGGTTCTGATTGATTAAGTGACAATATAGAGACTAAATGTGACAATTAGTCAGGCTAAGTCCTTAATTACTCATAATCAACATAGGGTAAAACAACACCTATTTTAGTATATCAGTCGGAAACCCATCACCCTTCAGTACATATAAATTACTGTCCACACTGCCCTTCTTGAAATTCAACTTCTTCAAATAAGCATCCAGTCTTGAATACCATGCTCTTGGTGCTTGTTTCAATCCATAAAGTGCTTTCTTTAAACGGCACAACTTGTTCTCATCATTTCATTGTACAAAACCTTCAGGATGCTCTATGTAGACTTCTTCATTCAAGTTACCATTCAAAAATTCCGATTTGACATCCATTTGAAAAATAGTGTAACCTCTGGAAATTGCAACAACAAGAAACATTCTGATTGCTTCTAATCTAGCCACTGGGGAAAATGTTTCATCTACATCAACTCCTTCAATTTGTGAGTACCCCTTACATATTATCCATGTTGCATCATTTTGAGCATCCTCAACAGTGAGTGGCTCTATATGTTTAATTAAGGAAGTAGCACACATATTCTGAAATTGCCTTTGTGTTTTCACTGGTGCTTTGGGATCTCCAATAATGTTAAAATCCCCAATTTCACACCATTTGGAGTTTTCCAACTGTTCACTAGTCCAATTGTTTTTGTTGGAGTTCCTTGTGCTTCTCGTATTTTGAGAAAGTGACTCATCACTACTAATTTCAGAATCTTCAACAACTTGCTCACTTTTCTTTTCTTCTTCATCTTCATCAAGTTCCATGTCACTATCATTGACATCAAATTTCTTCAAGTATTCACTTACTTTTGAAGCATTAGGTTCTTCCACAACTTTCACATCACAACTTTCAATAACTTTTTGAAGCCTTTTATTGTAGACACGATATGTTTTACTTTTACTAGAATAGCTAAGAAAGATACCTTCATCAGCTCAATCTTCAAATTTTTCTAGAGCTTGATCTTTGTTCTTGATAAAACACTTGTTGCCAAAAAACTCTAAAGTACTTTACATTTGTCTTTCTTCCATACCAAAGCTCAAAAGGTGTCTTCATGGAGTGTGGTCTCAATAGTGCTCTGTTTTGCACATGTACAGTTGCAATGGTTGTCTCTTTCAAGATTTTGTGTGAAATTTTGTTTTCAATCAACATTGAACGAGCCATTTCTACTACAGTTCTATTTTTCCTTTCCACCACTCCATTCTGTTGAGGAGTCCAAACAATTGAAACTTGATGTTTAACACCATGCTTCTCAAGATATGCTTCAAACTCACGTGAGGTAAACTCCTTGCAATTATCAGTTCTTAACACCTTGATCTTTTTGTCATGCTGATTTTTTGTTAATCTCAAGTACCTTTTGAAATAGCTAAGAGCCTCATTCTTGTGTTTAATGTGCATGATGCACACCAATCTAGTGAAGTCATCTACAAACAATATGAAATACTTTTTTTCCCTTATGTCTCATTGGACCACAAATATCTGAATGAATTAGATCAAGTACTCCTTTTGAATTGTGCTCTTTCAAGTTGTGAGAAATGTTGGCCATTTTTCCTTTCTGACATGTAGAGCAAATTGAGTCTTTGTCTCTCTTTAAACCAGGCAAATTTCTAACAGCTTTGTTCTTCACAAGTTCTCTCATGCTTTTTTGATTGATGTGTCCCAATCTCTTGTGCCATAGTGTATTTTTATCTGAACTAGACAACAAGCAAGTATTTTCTTTCTCATCAATGAGATACAAGTCCTTCTTGTTCCTTGTTTCTTTTGCAACAATCTCACCATTCTTGGAACTCTTCATAATGCAGCCTTATTGTGTAAATAATACTTCATGTCCACAATCACAAAGTTGACTCACACTCATCAAATTATACTTGAGTCCATCAACAAATAAAACTTCTTTAGAACATAGCTTTCCACTTCCAAAAGTAGCTTCACCCAAGCCTTTAATCATTAGACCACTTTTATCAGCAAATTACACAAAGCCTTTATCAACATCTTGTGTAATCTCCAAAAACTTTTTATCTCTTGTCATATGAGAAGTGCAACCATTATCCATGACCCATGATGCTCCTTTTGTTTTGGTCTTCAAAGCAATTTCTACAACATTTGCTTGTTCAGTCCTTTCCACTTTTCTATACACTTTCCTTCACTTAAATATCCTCTCCCTTCTTGATTTTTCAAATTTACTTGTCTTAGAATTTGGTTGGGCACAATGGTCATGCATTCTGCAGCACAATGACCTATCAAGTTGCATCTTTCACACTGAATAACACTTTCATCCAAAGTTTGGAAACTGTTGTTCAAAGGACAAGAAAATGATGTAGCAGATTTCATTCTTCTCATGTGTGGGTGAATCCTTCTTGTAGTAAAAGATCTTGAATCTTGTTTTACATGCTAAAAAAATTGATTTCCCCATCTTCCTCTGTGTTGATAATTATACCCAAACTAATTACCAAACTGCCTCAAAAATGGATATGAACCAACTTGTGATATGTTCTTGTTTCTACAAACAATTGCTCGATGTCCATACTTACCACAACTGAAATAATACTCATTGAACCTCATAAAACTACCATGTCTTCCCACTGTTTTCATCCATCAATGGTATGATGTTTTCTTCAAACCCCAAACCTTGTTTTCCCATTGAATGTTGCCTTTGCATTTCAATGCACTTCTTTAGCTTCATTGAAGACTCATTTCTAGCTTCATCATTTGACATATTAGAACTTTCTCCACAAGGTGAAACAAATTATGTTTCCAAAAATATTATCATTTTGTTCTTTGCTTTATGTTCAAGAGTTTCCACTTGTTTTGCTTTTGCAACCAATTCAGTGGCCATGTCATCATTGATCTTCACTTGTTCTTCAAGTTTGAAAGTTAACTCTTCAACTTTCTCTAGCAAGATCTTGTTTTCATGTTTAAGCATTTCTTTCTCTACATTGATCATAGATAGTATATCTTCAGAATTTTGCAAATTAGTAGTCTCACTTTGTAATTTACCAAGTTCTTGCTCAAGCTGATGCACTTTCTCTTCAAGGACTATCCATCTTCAAATCTCTTAGCAATAGATTGTATATCTTTCAGTGCAGCGATGGCTCCTTTCACTTTCTTTCTTTGTTAGCTCAATTCATTAAGTGCACCTTCAAGTTCAAGTTTCAAATTAATTCTACCTTCTATTTCTTCTTCAGATTGTTCTTCCTCACAAGTAGAATTAACTTTCACAACCATAAGATTTTCTTCATCTTCTGAATCATCAATGTCACTTGAATATGAATCACTTTTGGAATCTGAAATTTTCTTGTACTTCTTGCTCATGTAGTTTCTCTTTCTATAGGATGTATTTCCATTTGCCTTAGAGTAAGTTTTCTCCTTACTCCTCGAATCAAACCTCTTTTCAGCTCTCTTAAAAGAATGATCATCATTTTCATCTTCAATTTTCTTAGGGCATTTAAATGCAAAGTGTCCTATGCCACCACAATTGGAACACTTCAAAGGTAGTTTTCCTTTGTATTTTCCTCTTTTACTTTTAATGTTTCTTGAGATAAAAGCCATTGCTCTTTCAAACTCATCATCATCATCAACATCAGTGATGCATTCCGATCGATATGCTAAAAATAGGTTTTATTTACCCTATATCGATTATGAATAATTAAGGACTTAGAATTACTAATTGTCACATTTAGCATCTATGTTGTCACTTAATCAATCAGAACCTAAGGTAGAGTACCTATCGTGTAGCTAGTCTGTTGGAAAGTACCTACGATTTTAATTTAAGAAATTATCGTACTCCCAGGGAAGTGGTAACGGCTTAGTAGCAACTATCTTTTTACCCTAACTCTCATTTTATTATTCAGTTATGCAATTATTCATCAATATATTTGATGAAAGGGTGATCAATTCTACACAAGGTTCGAGTTTATTAAGCATGCAAGAGTATTTTACAAACAAGTGCTCTGATATATGTTATATTGTTTCTATATGTTGATTGACCTATCTTCGAGTATTTTAGATATATCTTGGTCTAGATTGCAATTACATGCTGGTTCTACTTGTGTACCACATATGAGTTATCTAATAAACCGCCCAATTGCCATTGACGGCCCTACTCACGGTTCGAGCTAAAGGCATCCATGAAAGTCCTGTGTCACTCAGGAGATCATGCCCCTCGCCCTAACGCCGGCATAAACACACGAACTCAGCCTCATTAGACTACTCTAACAAACGTGGTGATCTATAGGTTATTTTATCTAATATGGCAGACCTTAATGCTTTCGTCCTCACACAAAGCCCTAAATTAAGGCCTATTAAACTAGACAGGTTATGATTAGACCGTGGTTAGGAATTGTCTATAACCGTTCATCTAATTTAAAAGAGCAAGTAGACATGCAGTCATAATGATAATTAAGCTGGTGACCATTCCGAAAAAATGTAAATATCTTCAACATGCAAAACACATATTCATAATATCATAATTTAATATTCAAATGGGTCTTTGGACAAACACAGTACAAAAATATAAAGAGAGTGACAAGGGGACCACCACCATAAAGTATTCACCCTTTATTAGGTCAGCTGATGGAGCAACTACTTGTATATCCTGGACTGCTTGACCCGACTCTGCTCGACAGAACCTTCGGGGAACGCTTCCTCAGCCTAGCATCTATTGTTTTACCTTACGTCTCGGGCTTAAGCAAAACCTTGTTGACTAACTCTTTGATCACCTAGTGCTCTCTTAGGATCTCCTAATGATAGGCTTCCGACTGATATGCTAAAATAGGTGTTATTTTACCATATGTCGATTATGAATAACTAAGGACTTAGAATGACTAATTGTCACATTTAGTCTCTATGTTGTCACTTAATCAATCAGAACCTAAGGCAGAGTACCTATCGTGTAGCTAGTCTGTTGGAAAGTATCTACGATTTTAATTTAATCAATTTATCGTACTCCTAGGGAAGTGGTAACGGCTTAGTAGTAACTATCCTTTTACCCTAACTCTTATCTTATGATCCAGTTATGCAATCGTTCATCAAATTCTTTGATGAGAGATTGATTCATTCTCCAGTAGGTTCAAGTCTATTTAAGCCTACAAAAGTGTTCTAAAGATAGTGTTCTAGTTTTATGTTATATTGTTCCTACATGTTGATTGACCTATCTTTGAATATTTTAGATATATCTTGGTTTAGATTGCAATTATGTACTGATTCTACTTGTTTAGCACATCTGAGTTACCTAATAAACTGCCTCATCGCCATTGACGGCCCTACTCACGGTTCGAGCTAAAGGCATCCATGAAAGTCTTGTGTCACTCAGGAGATCATGCCGCTCTCCCTAACGCCGGCATAAACACGCAAACTTAGCCTACTTAGACTACTTTACCAAAGTTGGTGAACTATAGGTTATTTCATCTAATATGGCAGACCTTAATTCTTTCGACATGAAGTCCTAAATTAAGGCCTGATAAACTAAACAGGTTATGATTAGACCATGGTTAGGAGTTGTCTATAACCATTCATCTAGTTTAAAAGAGCAAGTAGACATGCAGTCATATTGATAGTTAAGCTGGTGACCTTTCCGGAAAAATGTAAATGACTTCAACATGCAAAACACATATTCATAAAATCATAGTTTAATATTCATAATAAGTATTTGGACGAACACAATACATACATATAAAGAGAGGGACAAGGGGACCTCTGCCATAAAGTATTCACCCTTTACGTAGTTCGCTGATGGAGCAACTGCTTGTATATGCTGGACTGCTGATATGCATAAATCATATCATGTTTTTATTATGTTTTTAGGCATAATTTAGGGAGAAATTGAGGGCAAATCGGTCTTAATTGTTTATTATTAACTCAATTTCACAGTTTTCATGATTTTGGAAGTGTCAGGTGAAAAGTAAAAGAAAATGGCAAATTTCGAGGCAAAAACGCAATTTTTCAGAAGTTCGGACTTCGGGGAGGGCGTCCTGACCTGGCCAACAGGTCGGGACGGGCGTCCAGGACTCGGGACTGGCGTCCCAATCCTAGACGGGCGTCCCGAACCAGAAAATCAAGTCCCACATCGAATTTTTGAGAGAAAAACACTCCAGAAAGCTGCTATAAATACCCCAGGCCTTCCTCAGTTGATTTCATCCCTCTCCACTCGATCTGAGTCATTCAGTAGTTTCCAGTGTACAATTCTCTAGTACACAACTCACTCGGAGACTCAGATTTCAGTAAAAGCTTTCTTTCTTTCCTTTTTTTTGTTTTCGTTTTTCTTAGTTTCTGAGAATTAGTCTCAGATCCTATGGTTCGATAGATAGGTTCGTTTCTGGTATTCATAGAATACCCGGTATTTCGTTAGGAGATCCTAAGAAGGCTCTAGGCGTTCGAAGAGTCAGTCCACAGGGCTGGGCTTAAGCTGGGTATTAAGGTAAAGCCCAGTTACTAGGCTGAGGAACCGTCCTCCGAAGGTTCTGGCGAGCAGAGTCGGATCGAGCAATACGACATATACAGCAGTACGCTCCATCGGCGAGACTACGTAAAGGGTGATTTCTTTATGGCATCAGTCCCCCTGTCCCTCTCTTATATGTTGTTATTATGTTGTTCGAAAAATTAAATATGAATACGAGATTACGATTTTTATCAATATTTGTTTTATATGTTGAAGTTGTTATGTTTTTCCGGAAATAGCCACCTGCTTAATATTCACCATGTATGCATGTCTACTGTGTTCTTTTAAACTAAAATTAGGGTTATAGAAAATTCCTAACCACGGTCTAATCATAACCTGTTTAGTTTAACAATCATCAATTAGTATTGGTGTTTGCCATGCTAGATAAAATAACCTGCGGAACACCCTGTTTGTTAAAGTAGTCTAGGTAGGGGCTGAGTTGAGCGTTTATGCAGGCGGCATGATCCCCGAAGTGACATAGGGCTTTCATGGATGCCTTTAGCTCGAACCGTGAGTAGGGCCGTCATTAAGGTAGGACGGTTTATTAGAGATCTCGGATGTGGTACACCTTTAGACTCAGAACATAGTTGCAATCTAGGCTAAGATATATCTAAAACACTCGAATATAGGTCAATCAACATATAGGAACAGTATAACATAGAATCAGGACCTCATCTATAAAACACTTTTGGGCTTAATTAAACTTAAACCTAGTGGAGAATGGATCACCCTCTCATCAAAGTCATTGATGAAGATTGCATAACTAGGATCATAAGATAGGAGTTAGGATAAAAGGCTAGTTACTACTAAGCCGTTACCACTTCCCTGGGAGTACGATATTTGATTTAATTAAAATCATAGATACTTTTCAACAGACTAGCTACACGATAGGTACTCTGCCTTAGGTTCTGATTGATTAAGTGACAATAATTGAATGCTAAGTGACAGTTAGTAAGACTCAGTCCTTAATTACTCATAATCGACATAGGTAAATAAAGCCTATCTTTTAGCAAAACAATCGGAACGCATTAACTGCTCGACCCGACTTTGCTCGACAAAACCTTCGAAGGATGATTCCTCAGCCTAGTAGCTATGCTTTACCTTATAACCTGGCCTAAGCACAGCCCTGTTGACTGACTCTTCGAACACCTAGTGCTCTCTTAGGATCTCCTAACGAAATCCCGGGTATTCTATGAATACAAAAAATGAACCTATCTAGTCGTATTCTAAGAATTGAGAAAGACTCTCAGAAACGAAGAACACGAGACACTCTCAAAAACTATAAATATACCTAAACTAAAAACCTGAAATCACTAGGTGACTTGTATACTATAGAAAATTGTATACTTGAAGTCACTAAATGACTCAGATCGAGTGGAGAGGAATGATTTCAACTGAGGAAGACCTGGGGTATTTATAGCAGGGGAACTAGGTGAATGTTTCTGCAAAAATCGATGTGGGACATTGACCAGGCGTTCGGGACGCCCGTCTTGGATCTGGGATGCCCATCCCGGCTTGTTGACCAAGTCAGGACAACCGTCCCGAGTCCTGGACGCCCGTCCTGGTCTGTTGACCAGGTCAGGACGCCTATCCCGACTTTCAAACTTCTGAAAATTATGTTTTTGCCCCGAAATTTGCCATTTTCTTGCAAATTTCATGTGACACTTCCAAAATCACAAAAACTACGAAATTGAGTTAATAACAGTCAATTGAGAACGATTTAACACCAATTTCACCCTAAATTGTGCCTAAAAACTTGCTAAAAAGTGATATGATTTGTGCATATCATATAACCCCACACTTAGCTTTTTGCTTGTCCTCAAGCAAAGTCTACCTGAAGTTATTGATTTTAAATCATAGGTGGAGTCACTTAAAATTCCTAGCAATGTTTTTATTCCAAAATTTATCACTGAGTCAGATAATTCACAACACAGGTCTGATTGGTAAAGTTGCCTTGACAATGTCTCAAATGTTTCTAGTAGATTATCATGGTCAAGCAGGGTTAACAACTTAATAACTAGATTGAACTCTTCTCTCAATCACAAGGTCTTCCCGATGTGTAGTGTGTGTACTAGTCCAGACTAGATTGTCAACACAATATAATCTTATCTTGACTCTTACCAGATAATACTTCGACCGATCGCTAGACATACCAGCAACAAACAACCTTCTAAGTTCTGAGCTTTGGTGACAAGATTTTTTTTTCAATTAAGAACTTCAATATAAGAATACACTGGGCTATGTATTTTTAGATTAATTATTCAGGGTACTTTGTGTTTGCTTTCACACGTCAACTTTAACTATCCATGTAGCGAGTCCCACTCTGATGACTCCCAGACCTACATGACCTTAGGGCTTCAGGCTTAAGTTCCCTTAAGGAGTGGTGCTCGAGTAGCAAAGGCCGCTTGCAAACTACCCTATTTATTTAACTTTTTTCACTTCCAGCTCAGAGGGCCATCTAGTCATTTAGACTGCTAATATATCCTCAACTGGTCTAATATTATTTAGCTAAGTCTTGAAAAGGTATTAGGTTGAGGTCTCTAATCCAAACTAAGCTATGCTCAAGTATCGGGAATTCCTTATTTCTAATTGATGAATTCAAGAAAGTTATCATGTTGTCTCCTACTGATCATAATGCTCTACATACATATCATAGAAATCAGCATTTCTTTACCAATCATAACTGCATTTTGAAGTCTGAAAGAGTGAAAATTTTTGAAATTGTTTTTTGGAAGGGTGTATTTCTAGTGAAAATATGGGAAAACATGCAAAACATTTTACTGCTACAGTGCACTGTGCACTGCTACCCCACACTTAAGTTTGACACTATCCTCAGTGTTCATACATATCTAAATTACCCCACACTCATTTGAAAAAACAAGAATAAATAATGACAAACATAAAATTCCTACCCCACACTTATTTGACTAACTAAGGGGAAGAAAATAAAACAATCAAAAGAAATAACAAAATATAATAAAAGACACAAATGTTGTTATGTCATATAAATCAACGTCATACAAAGATTCATATTTCATACAGCCCAGACATGGTCACACACATAAAGCATAAAAACGAAAGAAAGAAAAAGAAAAGGAAAAGAAAAACTAAGAACCAAGCTCATCATCATCGGGTGCACGAAAGTCTGCTGAAAAGTAGACCTCTAGGTCTTCGACCAATCGGGAAGTCTGCTGAAAAATATCCTCGACCCTACTGTTGGTTATGGTGCTTCTATCTTCCATTATTGACATCCATCTCTCGATGTTTCCCATATCCCGGCTATGTCGGGCTGTGAGTTCCGCCAATCCTTGTGACATATGTCGCTCAAAGGCGTGCATGGGACAAATGTCTGGGTCGGAGGTATATATGTTGGGGCCGATCCCGGTGCCGATGCCTCTCCCTGCTGCTCCGTGTGGATGGAGTAGCACCCAGTTGCATCCCTTACGACCATCCCCATGTTCCGTAGAATGGTAAGGTCCGTAGGAATGGTGGTCGGGGCAACCTGGGTCAGCTCTGAGCCCTCGATGTCTAACTCAAAGTAGTGGGCTATCCTGGTGATGAACGACCCGAGCCCCAGATACTGTTTCCGAGTGTCCTTAGTAAAACCCCGCATGATGACGGTAATAAGTCGAGTCATCTCTACTATAGTACCCATATGCATGTTGGCCAGGAGGAATGTCTGCATCTGGGTGACATTCCCGGGGGCCGCCCACGTCCTGACAGAGTATGTGCTATAATGGCATGTAAATAGCGAAGGGCATGATGAATACATGTGGCTTTCGCGAAGCCATGCTGGTAGGGAGTGCCCGTCGTACAAATCTGAGCCCAAGCGGTGGAGATGTCCGCAGAAGTGAAGTCTCAAACAGTTGTGGTGTAGGCGGGCGTATCCAGCTCTTCCCTCTGCCAGATACCCAAAGCTATGCCGAACTCGGCCATGCTCATCGATCGATCCATTCTGCCTATTCAGAATGTGATATGCGCCTGTTGGAATGTAAATGAAGCATATAACTCACATACCAGCTCAAGGTAGGTCGGCTCAGTGACGATGAAGACTCGACTGTAGGGTAGTACGTCGAGTATGCGTCGGATCTCCTGCTCAACTCCCAGTGTCTGGACTGCTGCCCAGTCAAGCGTTCTGCCAACCAGTACGCTACGTCCGATGTGTCCATGACACCTCTCCTGATATGCCGGAATGGAAGGAAAGAACATAAAAGGATGTGCCACAATGTGACGGTCATGGAAGAAGTAATACGAGCTCGTTTGGGAGCTATCTGTTTGAGACGTTCGAGAGAATTTGAGAATTTAGGCGGGAAAGAAAATTCGAATTTGAATTCTGGAGGTAAATTCGAATTCAGAAGGATGGATTTTGGTTAGGGGAGGATTTTGAGTTTTTGGCAGGAAATTCGAATTTTGGAGGGAAATTTGAATTTTGAAATTTCAAGAGGTTACCAAAAATTTGTAGAGAGAAGATGGAGAGAATTTTGTAGAGAGATGATTTTTAGTGGTTGATTTGGGAGGAAATGGGAAAAATTGAAATTTTTGTAGAAGGGGTCGGCCTTCGGGACGCCCGTCCAGAAGCGGGACACCCATCCCGGGCTGCCTCGAGATGCATGCCACTTCCGGATTTTTTTTCTTCATAATTGCCTGCAAATCTTAATACACCAAAAACAATTATAATTTTTTAACAAGTCTTCACGTTTAGCCTATAAGATTCAGAAGCTATTAAAAACCCTTGGAAAAATTCTCAATCTCTTTTCAAAAATCATAACTACCCTAATCATATCCTAACTTCTATTCAACAAAGAATTTTAGAAAAACAAAAGACTAAAAATAAACTGTATTTTAAAACATTTATTTTTCATAAATAATTGAAAAATAAAATGTCTGAAGAAAAATTATTGAATAAAATAAAAGACCCTTTTAAAAGTTTGAAAATAAAAAGTAGGGGTCAATTATTTAACTTTAGTTCAAACAATTTATTTTCTGAAAAGTAAAAAGAATCTTCCCTTTTTCAATGACCTTTATTTTTGATTTCTCGCATCTCTACTCGCATAGCTCTTATCTCATCCCTTTGACTGCCCTGCTCACTTCGTATGTCAGCTAACTCCCGTAGTATCTGTGCACCTTGGTTTTCCAGGAGGCTTACTGTGGCCCTGAGTTGGTCCATGTTGGCAGTGATATTCAGAATGCTTTGTTCTGAATGACACAGTCTGCTTGCGATCGCTTGATCCATCTGGTAAATCCTGTGAGTCAAAGTGTCTATCTGCATGGACAAAACTGGCTAAGAACCGTTAGTACTTCCTCCGGATGAGGGGGTGTGCTCGTTAGGCATTTGAGTATACTCAGGAGATGTTGGTGAGTTTTGGGTTTGATTAAGGGGTTGTGGATTTCTAGGAACTCTTTGGGCAGGAGTATGAACTGGAGATCTTTGAGGTTCTTCTCTCGGAGGAAAGGTTTCTTCAGAATGATCCTCTTCCGTGGGACTGTGCTCACGAGTGTTTAGTAATCTTCTCACTAAATCACTGGTGTCTACGCTTGTGTTTATTTCTATAGGTTGTGGAGGAAGGTTCTCCCGTGGTATTTCTGGTTCAGGCCTAGATAGTCCTTCTGGTTTTGTCTTCTTTCGACCTAGAGTGTCAGTGTTTTTTGCTTTCTTTGCTTGGTTTGTAGCTGCTCTTGTTCTCTTCATCTATGAGTGTAAAGTCTGGTTAGGATAATAATACAAATAGCAAAAATAGAAAGAAGAAACAAAATGCGGATAAATAAGAAAAACAAGAAAAATATTTTTGAGTTTTTTTTCGAAAGTAGTTAAATTTCCTCAATACGGTTTTAGAATAATTTTCTAAAATTTGATTACCCTAAATGTCTTAATTTCAGATAATGTCTAAAATTAATTAGTTATGATAACCCTATATTTCGGAAACTGATTGTCTAACTAGCATAAAATAAATGTTAGGTCTAAGGTATAGATTACTACCGTTACCTATCATAAGTCTCTAGAATTTTGATCAGGAATCCTAAATTCATTATGATATTTCCCAAACAACGGCGCCAAAAATCTGATGGGCTTCCGACTGATATGCTAAAATAGGTGTTATTTTACCCTATGTCAATTATGAATAACTAAGGATTTAGAATGACTAATTGTCACATTTAGTCTCTATGTTGTCACTTATTCAATCAGAACCTAAGGCAGAGTACCTATCGTGTATCTAGTCTGTTGGAAAGTATCAACAATTTTAATTTAATCAATTTATCGTACTACCAGGGAAGTGGTAACGACTTAGTAGTAACTATCCTTTTAACCTAACTCTTATCTTATGATCCAATTATGCAATCGTTCATCAAATTCTTTGATGAGAGGTTGATTCATTCTCCACTAGGTTCAAGTCTATTTAAGCCTACAAGAGTGTTTTACAGATAGTGTTCTGGTTTTATGTTATATTGTTCCTACATGTTGATTGACCTATCTTCGAATATTTTAGATATATCTTGGTCTAGATTGCAATTATGTACTGATTCTACTTGTGTACCACATCTGAGTTATCTAATAAACCGCCCCATCGCCATTGACGGCACTACTCACGGTTCGAGCTAAAGGCATCCATGAAAGTCCTGTGTCACTCAGGAGATCATTCCGCTTGCCCTAACGCTGGCATAAACACGCAAACTCAGCCTACTTAGACTACTTTAACAAACATGGTGAACTATAGGTTATTTCATCTAATATGGCAGACCTTAATGCTTCCGACGGGAAGTCCTAAATTAAGGCCTGATAAACTAAACAGGTTATGATTAGACCGTGGTTAGGAGTTGTCTATAACCATTCATCTAGTTTAAAAGAGCAAGTACACATGCAGTCATATTGATAGTTAAGCTGGTGACCTTTCCGGAAAAATGTAAATATCTTCAAAATGCAAAACATATATTCATAAAATCATAGTTTAATATTCATAATAAGTATTTGGATAAACACAATACAGACATATAAAGACACGGACATGGGGACCTCTGCCATAAAGTATTCACCCTTTACGTAGTCCACTGATGGAGCAACTACTTCTATATGCTGGACTGCTCGACCCGACTCTGCTCGATAGAACCTTCGGAGGACGCTTCCTCAGCCTAGTAGCTATGCTTTACCTTATAACCCGGCCTAAGCATAGCCATGTTGACTGACTCTTTGAACGCCTAGTGCTCTCTTAGGATCTACTAACGAAATCCCGGGTATTCTATGAATACAAAAAACGAACCTATCTAGTCGTATTCTAATATTTGAGACATACTCTCAGAAATGAAGAACACGAGACACTCTCAAAAACTATAAATATACCTAAACTAAAAACCTGAAATCACTAAGTGGCTTGTATACTATAGAAAATTGTATACTTCAAGTCACTAAATGACCAAGATCGAGTGGAGAGGAATGATTTCAACTGAGGAAGGCCTGGGGTATTTATAGCAGGGGAACTGGGTGAATGTTTCTATAAATATCGATGTGGGACTTTGACCAGGCATTCGGGATGCCTGTCTTGGGTCTGGGACGTCCGTCCCGAGTCCTGGACGCCCGTCCTGGTCTGTTGACCAGGTCAGGAAGCCCGTCCTTGGTTCTGGACGCCCATCCCGACTTCTGAATTTCCGAAAATCACATTTTTGCCCCAAAATTTGCCATTTTCTTGCAGATTGCACCTGACACTTCCAAAATCATAAAACCTGCAAAATTGAGTTAAACACAATCAATTGAGAACGATTTAACACCAATTTCGCCCTAAATTGTGCCTAAAACATTCAAAAAAGTGATATGATTTGTGCATATCACCTAACGAAATCCTAGGTATTCTATGAATACTAAAAGTGAACCCTATCTAGTCATATTCTAGGAATCTGAGACAGACTCTCAAAAAACAAAGAACACAAGAAACTCTCGTATACTGAAATCTACTAGAACGAAAACACCTAAGATCACTAAACAACTCGTATACAGTAGAAAACTCTGTACTGGAAGCCACTGAATGATTTAGATCAACTGGAGAGGGATGATTTCAACTGTAGAAGGCCTGATACGCGAAAATCGTATTACTTTTTTAGCATGTTTTTATGTATGATTTCGGGTGAAATTGAGGGCAAATTGATCTTAATTGTTTGTTATTTACACAATTTCACAGTTTTTATGATTTTGGAAGTGTCAGGTGAAAAGAAGACGAAAACAGAAAATTTTGGGGCAAAAACGCAATTTTTGGAAATGTTGACTTGGTCAAAGGGTCAGGACGGGCGTCCCGAACCCAGGACGGGCGTCCCGAACCAGTCAAACCACCGGGACGGGCGTCCAGACCTGGTCAATAGATCAGGACGGGCGTCCCAATCTGGGACGCGCGTCCCGAACCCCCAGAACCAGTCCCACATCGAATTTTTGATGAAAAATCACCCCGGGAAGCTGCTATAAATACCCCAGGCCTCCAGCAGTTGAATTCATTCCTCTCCACTCGATATGAGTCATTAAGTAGTTTCCAGTGTACACTTCTCTAGTACACAACTCACTCAGAGACTCGGATCTCCGTTTTCTTTCTTATTAGTGTTTTGTTTTAGTTTCTGAGAAATAGTCTCAGATCTTAGGATTACATAGATAGGTTCGTTTTTGGTATTCATAGAATACCCGGGATTTCGTTAGGAGATCCTAAGAGGGCTCGAGGCGTTCGAAGAGTCAGTCCAAAGGGCTGGGTTTAAGCCGGGTTGTTAAGTAAAGCCTAGTTACTAAGCTGAGGAAGCGTCCTCCGACGGTTCTGACGAGCAGAGTCGGGTCAAGCAGTAAGGCATATATAGCAGTACGCTCCAACGGCGTGACTACGTAAAGGGTGATTTCTTTATGGCATCAGTCCTCCCTGTCCCTCTATTTATATGTTGTTACTGTGTTTGTCCAAATACTGATTTGAATACCAGATTATGTTTTTATGAATATTTGTGATATATGTTGA
The DNA here is from genome assembly GCA_027405835.1 of Asclepias syriaca. Taxonomy (NCBI): domain Eukaryota; kingdom Viridiplantae; phylum Streptophyta; class Magnoliopsida; order Gentianales; family Apocynaceae; genus Asclepias; species Asclepias syriaca. The sequence continues at coordinate 11,139,683 of CM049924.1, forward strand.
AGATATTATGTTTTTCTAGAAATGGCCACCTGCTTAAATATCCATTATGTCTGCATGTCTATTGCCGTTCTTTTAAACTGAATTTAAGGTTATAGACAATTCCTAACCACGGTCAATTCATAACCTGTTTAGTTTAACAGACATCAATTAGTATTGGTGTCTGCCATACTAGATAAAATAATCTGCGGAACACCCTGTTGGTTGAAAGTAGTCTAGGTAGGCTGAGTAGAGTTTTATGCCGGCGGTTATGAGACGAGCGGTATGATCCCCAAAGTGACATAGGGCGTTCATTGCTGACTTTAGTCTGAGCCGTGAGTAGGGCCGTTTACCTTGGCGATGGGGCGGTAGCATAGAAACTCAGATGTGGTAACCTTTAGACACAGAACATAGTTGCAATCCAGGCCAAGACATGTCTAAAATACTCGAATATAGGTCAATCAATGTATAGTAATGGTATAACATAAAATCAGGATCTCGTATATAAAACATTTTCAGGTTTAGTTAGACTTAAACCTAGTGGAGAATGAATCACCTTCTCATCAAAATTATTGATGAAGATTGCATAACTGGATTATAAGATAAGAGTAGGAATAAAGGCTAGTTTCTACTAAGCCGTTACCACTTCCCTGGGAGTACGATAATTAACTTAATAAAATCGTATATACTTTCCAACAGACTAGCTACACGATAGGTACTCTGCCTTAGGTTCTGGCTGATTAAGTGACACCATAGAGACTAAATGTGACAATTAGTCAATCACAGTCCTTAATTATTCATAATCAACATAGGGTAAAATAACACCTATTTAGCACGTGAACCGGAATCGCATCAAATTTTTGGCGCCGTTGCCGGGGAAATATCATAATGAATTTAGGATTCCTAATCAAAATTCTAGAGACTTATGATAGGTAACGGTAGTAACCAAGACCTTAGACCTACACTTATCTTATACTGGTTAGACAATCAATTTTCGAAATATAGGGTTATCATAACTAATTAATTTTGGATAATATCTGAAATTAAGACACTTAGGATAATCAAATTTTAGAAAATTATTCTAAAACCATATTAAGGAAATTTACCTGCTTTCTAAATTAAACATAAAAAGAAAAAAAATGTTAAAAATTTAAAATCCAAAAAGAATGTATTTTTCTTGCTCAATGGTAAGTTGTTCTTTTCCCTATCTCTTGATCTTTCTTAGTTGTTTTCTTAGTTGTTCATTTGTTGCTCTTTTTCGTGTTTTTTTAATTTTAATTTCGAAGAAATAAAAATGGAAATGAGGATAAAATATATTTTCTTCTAAGTTGTAAAATTTTGGCTTAGATTTTTATTGGGAAGAAATTCAATTTTAGAATTTTTCTTAGAGTCATGCCGGCTTTATTAGGACGAGTTATGAAATAATTTTTCCTTAATAGCCAGACCTCTGAATGTTCTATTGAAAAAAGGATGTTCCTTTTGTTTTGCTGATGATTGCATGAGAACTTTTAAACCAAAAGGAATTACTGCAACCATTATGGCATCACCTGGTTGAAATCTACTTTTTGAATTAATATGTGATGTAATGATGTAGTACGAATTGTTTTAGGACAGAAACATGATAAGAAAGTTCATGCATGATAAATTCCGATCTTATCTAGTCTTGTCTAGAAACAATAGGTGACACTGATCACTCCAAGATATCTGTGTTCAATAAAACTAATGCTGAACCATACTTGATTAAGTTAAGTTTTATTGTTACTTGAACTTGATATAGAATAAAGGGATAAGAAAAAGGGTTAAAAATCTAGTAAGCAAACCTTTGGTCTAGATTAGAAAACCCCGAGTTAGAAGCTATTGACGAGACAGTAGTATCTGATAAACTTCTGAATGAGAAATTATTTGCTATGAATAGTGATTCTCCTCCGTAGTTTACTGATATTACTAATTATCTAGTTGCTAATTATTCCCAAGTGATATGACTTATCAACAAAAGAAGAAATTCTTTGTTGATTTGGAATGTTACTACTAGGGAGATCCGTTTTTCTATTTTGAATCATTGCAGGGTAAGTGATCAGAAGACGTATCTCAGAAGATGAAGGACACAAGATTTTGGAGCATTGTCCTAAAGAATCTACGGGAGACCAATTGACTACTATCAACACTGTTCGGAAAGTGTTGAAAGTAGGATCTTGTTGACCCACCATATTCAAGGATTTTGTATCTCTGATACAGTCCTGCGATGCTTGCCAAATAACAAGTAACACATCTTCCAGAGATCATCTACCCCAGCGACGTACACAGAATGTTGCAACCGTTGATATCAGGGGTATTTCGAATCCTTTTCTTTTTCTTTCCTTTGAAAATAATTACATCATAGTAGTCGTGGAACACTTTTCAAAAATAGCCTGAACCACAGGCATTACCTACTAATGATGTTAAAGTCATGTGCAGATTCTAGTTGTTTTCCAGATTCAGAGTGCCGATGTCTTAGGAAGAAATGTTCAGCCTGTGTATCAAATCTGTGAAGTCTGCTAAGTACCACACTTTAGCAGGGATTGCTATGGGAATGACTGACCATTCCAAAAGAGGTAGGAGTAGGTTACTGCAGAATGCTGCTCCAAAGGGAAATGCATACAATCCCAACTAGAGGAATCATACGGGATTTAGCTGAGGAATAATTCGAAAGCTGGAAACTTTCAGAAGATACCACCACAGCAAAACCCGTACCCGCAGAATTAACAGATGAGATACTGGCAACAATTAAAGCCAGACCAGTGCAAGCAAGTGATCTACCAAGAGGTAATGAAGGGTCGAAGGATATAGAGGAATTTGGCGTTGTATCAGGAGCATAGCAATGGAGGAGCTTGCATTCCCTGCATACCAATCAGTTGTGAGAAACTTCCCCGAGGAAGTCTCAAATACTTGGGCCCAGATTTATACAACTGGAGCCCCCTACCACCACAGCTTCGCCAAAACTTCAGGTATCTTTTCTTCCATTCGAGACTTGCATGCAATACCTTTACTAACATTGGCAGGAAGGCACACAAATCCCAAGAAATCTCATTCCTAGACACGTTCATCCTGGACACGTTGCTATGATTGTGAGAAATCTTACAAATGATTCGAGGAAGCAGTCCGTGGGGATTGAGCCATTCCTCAAATGGATATGCCACTACCTAGAGCTCGACAATGAAGGATCGGAGCTGACGTCATCCGTTCCAATATCTAGAGCTTGCAGAGTCAAGAACACCTCAGCAATAGCACATGGCTAAGGTGAAGAGCCAATTGACAGATCAGAGAAGATCCTTCTGCTCGCGACATGAAGGGAGTTTTTCTAATCCTCATATTCCTTTTATTTTATTTGTTTTGTGTTCTGTTTTGCTATCCTTCTTGTTTTGTTGCTTTATTTTCTCTCTTACCCTTAGTTTGTCAAATAAGTGTGGGGTAGTTTAGATATGCATGAACACTGAGGACAGTGTCAGAAATAAGTGTGGGGTAGCAGTGCACGGTGTAGTGTAGCAGTTTGCAAACTTTTTCGCATGCTTTTGCTTGTTTTCCCCGTATTTTCAAACCCTTCCAAAATTTTCAAAATTTTTCCGTCTTTCAGACTTCTAAATGCAGTATGCTTGGTTAAACAATTGCTTATGTCTATGATATGTAGGTAGTATGTTATGGTTAGTAGGAGATAATTGATGACTATTGCTGAACTAATTGATTAGGAATATGGAATTCCTGATAACTGAGCACAACTTTGTCTGGATTAGATACCTCAGCCAATTGCCTGTTCGAGACTTAACTAGATAAAATTAGACCAGTTGTGGATATATTGGCAGTTAGAATGACTAGACGAGACTCTGAGCTAAAAGTGAAAAGAAACAAAAGAAAGTTAATCAAATGAGCATAGTTTGCCTGCGGCCTTCGCTACTCGAGCACCACTCCTTCGGGGAACTTAAAGCCTGATGCCCTAAGGCCGTGTAGATCTGGGAGTCATCGGAGTGGGACTCGCTACATGGGTAGTTGAAGTTGACGTGTTCTAAGCAGACTCAAAATACCCTGAATCTATAAAGAAAATAACTAAATGCTAAAACATTAAAAATCTGATCACCGAAGCTCAGAACTCAAAAAGTTGTCTGTTGTTAGTATGTCTAGCGATGGGTCGAAGTGTTATCTGGTAGTAGTTAAGACAAGAGTACATTGTGTTGACTATCTGGTCTAGACTAGTACACACACTACACATCAGGAAGACCCTGTGACTAAGAAAAAGTTCAACCTAGTTGTTGATTTGTTTTCTGCCTGATCATAACAAGCTACTAAAAACATCTGAGACCTTGTCATAGCAACCTAACCAGTCAGACCTGTGTTAAGAATTGTCTGAAGAATTTTTGGAATAAAAACATGACTAGGAATGCACATATGGTTTAGAATCACTAACTTCAGGTAGACTTTGCTTGAGGACAAACAAAAAGCTAAGTGTGGGGTTACATGATACGCGAAAATCGTATCACTTTTTAGCATGTTTTTATGTATGATTTCGAGTGAAATTAAGGGCAAATTGATCTTAATTGTTTGTTATTTACTCAATTTCACGGTTTTTATGATTTTGGAAGTGTCAGGTGAAAAGTAGACGAAAACAGCAAATTTTGGGGCAAAAACGCAATTTTTGGAAATGTTGACTTGGTCAAAGGGTCAGGACGGGCATCCCGACCCAGTCAAACCGCCGGGACGGGCATCCCGACCTTGTCAACAGATCAGGACAGGCGTCCCGAACCCCTAGAACCAGTCCCACATCAAATTTTTGAAGAAAAATCACCCCGGGAAGCTGCTATAAATACCCCAGGCCTCCAGCAGTTGAATTCATTACTCTCCACTCGATCTGAGTCATTAAGTGGTTTCCAGTGTACACTTCTCTAGTACACAACTCACTCAGAGACTCGGATCTCAGTTTTCTTTCTTATTAGTGTTTTGTTTTAGTTTCTGAGAAATAGTCTCAGATCTTAGGATTACATAGATAGGTTCGTTTTTGGTATTCATAGAATACCCGAGATTTCGTTAGGAGATCCTAAGAGGGCTCGAGGCGTTCAAAGAGTCAGTCCACAGGGCTGGGCTTAAGCCGGGTTGTTAAGTAAAGCCCAGTTACTAGGCTGAGGAAGCGTCCTCCGACGGTTCTGACGAGCAGAGTCGGGTCAAGCAGTAAGGCATATATAGCAGTACGCTCCAACGGCGTGACTACGTAAAGGGTGATTTCTTTATGGCATCAGTCCTCCCTGTCCCTCTATTTATATGTTGTTACTGTGTTTGTCCAAATACTGATTTGAATACCAGATTATGTTTTTATGAATATTTGTGATATATGTTGAAGATATTATGTTTTTCTAGAAATGGCCACCTGCTTAAATATCCATTATGTCTGCATGTCTATTACCGTTCTTTTAAACTGAATTTAAGGTTATAGACAATTCCTAACCACGGTCTATTCATAACCTGTTTAGTTTAACAGACATCAATTAGTATTGGTGTCTGCCATACTAGATAAAATAATCTGCGGAACACCCTGTTGGTTGAAAGTAGTCTAGGTAGGCTGAGTAGAGTTTTATGCCGGCGGTTATGAGACGAGCGGTATGATCCCCAAAGTGACATAGGACGTTCATTGCTGACTTTAGTCTGAGCCGTGAGTAGGGCCGTTTACCTTGGCGATGGGGCGGTAGCATAGAAACTCAGATGTGGTAACCTTTAGACACAGAACATAGTTGCAATCCAGGCCAAGACATGTCTAAAATACTCGAATATAGGTCAATCAACGTATAGTAACGGTATAACATAAAATCAGGATCTCGTCTATAAAACATTTTCAGGTTTAGTTAGACTTAAACCTAGTGGAGAATGAATCACCTTCTCATCAAAATTATTGATGAAGATTGCATAACTGGATTATAAGATATGAGTAGGAATAAAGGCTAGTTACTACTAAGCCGTTACCACTTCCCTGGGAGTACGATAATTAACTTAATAAAATCGTAGATACTTTCCAACAGACTAGCTACACGATAGGTACTCTGCCTTAGGTTCTGGTTGATTAAGTGACACCATAGAGACTAAATGTGACAATTAGTCAATCACAGTCCTTAATTATTCATAATCAACATAGGGTAAAATAACACCTATTTAGCACGTCAACCGGAATCGCATCAAGGCCTAGGGTATTTATAGCGGGGATGCTAAGTGATTTTCTCTTTAGAAAACAATGTGGGATACTATTCATGGGTTCGGGACGCCTGTCCCGGTGCTTTGACCGGGTCGGGATGCCCGTTCTAGGTCTTTGACCAGGTCGGGACGCCCGTTCTAGGTCTTTGACTAGGTTGGGATGCCCGTTCTAGGTCTTTGACTAGGTCGAGATGCCCGTTCTAGGTCTTTGACCTGGTCGGGACGCCCGTCCTGGCTTCTGAACTACCGAAAATCATGTTTTTGCCCCAAAATTTGCCATTTTCTTGCATATTTCACCTGAAACTTCCAAAATCACAAAAACTACAAAATTGTGTTAATAACAGTCAATTAAGAACGATTTAACTCCAATTTCACCCTAAATTGTGCCTAAAAACATGCTAGAAAAGTGATATGATTTATGCATATCATATAACCCCACACTTAGCTTTTTGCTTGTTCTCAAGCAAAGTCTATATGAAACTATTGATAATTTAAATCATTGGTGCAGTCACATAAAATTCCTAGCAATGGTTTATACCAAAATTGATCACTAAGTCAGATAATTCACAAAAACAGGCCTGACTAGTTAAGTTGCTATGACTAGGTCTCAAATGTCTTAGTAGATTATCATGGTCATGCAGGTTTAACAATTCAATAATTAGACTGAACTCTACTCTTAGTCATGAGATCTTCCCGATGTGTAGTGTGTGTATTAGTCTATACTAGATTGTCAACACAATATAGTCTTCTCTTAACTCTTACCAGATAATACTTCGACTAGTCGTTGGACATAACAACAACAAACAACCTTCTGAGTTCTGAGCCTTGGTGTCAAGCTTTTCAATTAAAATTTTCAATAAAAGAACACATTGGGCTATGTATTTTTAGATTGATTGTTCAGGGCATTTTTGTGTTCGCTTTCACACATCAACTTTAACTACCCATATAGCGAGTCCCACTCCGATGACTCCCAGATCTACATGACCTTAGGGCATCAGGCTTTAAGTTCCCTTAAGAAGTGGTAATCAAGTAGCAAAGGACGCTTGCAAACTACCCTATTTATTTAACTTTTTCACTTCCAGCTCAAAGTATCATCTAGTCATTAAAATTGCTAATACATCCTCAACCGGTCTAATATTATTTCATTAAGTCTTGAAATGGTATTTGGTTGATGTCTCTAATCCAAACTAAGTTGTGCTCAATTATCAAGAATTCCCTATTTCTAATCGAGGAATTTCAGTAAAGTTATCAACTTGTTTCCTATTGATCATCATGCTCTACTCAACATATATCATAGACATAAGCATTTCTTTACCAATCACTACTGCATTTTGAAGTTTGAAAGAGTGAAAAAATTTTGAAATTTTTTTTGGAGGGTGCAATTTTAGTAAGAAATATGGGAAACATGCAAACTTTTACTGCTACAGTGCACTGTGCACTGCTACCCCACACTTAAGGTTTACACTGTCCTTAGTGTTCATGCATATCCTATCACCCCACACTTATTTGCAAAACAAAAGTTGGAAAACATAACATATAAAACTCTTACCCCACACTTATTTGACTAACTAAGGGGTAGAGAAAGAAAATAAAATAACAAAACAAAAAGGTAATAGAAATAACAAAATAGAATAAAAGAAACAATGCTGTTATGTCATACAAATCAACTTTTTGCATACAAAGATTCATATTTCATACAGCCCAGACTTATCACATAATCACACATAAAGCGAAAAATGAAAGAAAGAAAAAGGAAAAGAGAAACTAAGAACCGGGCTCATCATCATCAGGTGGCCAGAAGTTGACCTCGAGGTCTTTAGTAAACTAGGAGGTCTGTTGATAGATCTCCTCGACCCTACTGTTGGTCCTATTGATTCTTTCATTCATCATCGCCATCCACCTCTCAATGTTCTCCATATCCCTGCTGTATCGGGCAGTGAGTTCCGCCAACCCCTACGACATATGTCGCTCCAAGGTGGTGCGTGGTACGAACGTCTGGGTCAGTGGTATATGCTTTGCTGCTGGTCCCGGTACCGATGACTCTCCTTGTTGCTCCGTTTGGATGGAGTATCGCCAAGCTACATCCCGTATGACCATTCCCATGTTTCGTAGAACAGTTAAGTCTGTGGGAATGGTGGTCGGAGTAATCTGAGTCAACTCCGAGCCCTCGATGTCCAACTCCAGATAGTGGTCTATCCGGGTGATGAACGGCCCGAGCCCTAGACATTGCTTCCGAGTGTCTATAGCAAAACCCCGGTTGATGATGGTAATGAGTTGGGCCATCTCCACAGTAGTGCCACTGTGCATATTAGCCAGGAGGAATGTCTCCATCTGGGTGACATTCCCCAGGGCAATACATCGACCTGCTAGAGTATGTGCTATGATGGTATGTAAATAGCGAAGGGCCGGGTGGATACTTGTGGCTTTCGTGAAGCCATGCTGATAGGGGGTGCCAGTCGTGCAGATTTGGGCCCATGCGGTATAGACGTCCGCAGAGGTGAAGTCTCGTACATCCATAGTGTAGGCAGGTGTATCCAGCTCCTCTCTCCACCAAATACCCAAAGCAATGCCTAACTCGGCCATACTCATTGACTGGTCCATTCCGCCCAGTCAGAATGTGATTTGCTCTCGCTGGAATGTGAAGGAAGAATAAAACTCACAAACCAGCTAGAGGTAGGTTGGCTCGGTGATGGTGAAGACTCGACTGTAGGTTAGTATGTCGAGTATGCGCTGGATCTCCCGCTCGACTCCTAGTGTCCGAACTGCTGCCCAGTCGAGCGTTCTGCCAACCAGTATGCTGCATCCAATGTGCCCGTGGCACCTCTCCTGATATGCTAGAATGGAAGGGAAAAGAATGAAGGGGTGTGCCATAGATGTGACAGTCATTGAAGAGGTGATATGTGCGCGTTTTGGAGCAATTTGGTTGAAGGAATTTGAGAAAGTTCGAGAATTTGGTGGGAAATAAAATTCAAATTTGAATTCTGGAGGCAAATTCGAATTCAGAAGGGAGGATTTTGTTTAGGAAAGGATTTTGAGTTTTTGGTGGGAAATTCAAATTTTGGAGGGAAATTCGAATTTTGGAAGGAAATTCAAAAGTTCAAATTTTTGGAGGGAAAAGTTGAAATTTTAAAATTCAAGAGTTTGCCAAATTTTTGGAGAGAATTTTTGTAGAGAGATGATTTTTGGAGGAAAATGAAAAAAAAAATTGAGTATTTATAAAGAGGGGCTGCCCTCGGGACGCCCGTTCCGGCTACCTCGGGATGCGTGCTGCTTTTGGAATTTTTTTTCCTTTTTTTTGAAATTCCCTGCAAATCTTTATACACCAAAACAATTATAATTTTTAACAAATCATCATGGTTAGCCAATGCAATACAGAAGTTGTTAAAAACCTTTTCAAAATTTCTCAGTCTATTCTCTTTTCAAAAATCATAATTGCCCTAATCATATCCTTACTTTCTATTCAGCAAAAATTCTAGAAAAACAAAAGACTAAATTCACACAATTTAATCAATGAAAAATAAATTGTATTTTTAACACATTTGTTTTTCGCAAAGAATTGAAAAAATGTCTGAAGAAATTTTTTTGAACAAAATAAAAGACCCATTTAAATTTTGAAAATAAAAAAATAGGGGTCGGTTATTAAATTTTTGTTCAAACAATTTATTTGCTGAAATAAATAAAAAGAATCTTCCCTTTTTCTATCGGCCTTTATTCCTTATCTCTCTCATCTCCACTCGCATAACTCTCATCTCATCTTGTTGCATTCCTTGCTCCTCTCGTATTTCAGCTGACTCCCGTAGTATCAGTGCACTTTGGCTTTCTTGGAGATTTACCGTGGCCCTTAGTTGGTCCACGTTGCCTGTGATATTCAGAATGCTCTAGTCTGAGTGACAGAATCTGCTTGCGATCGTTTGATCCATCTAGTAGATCTTGTGAGTCACAATATCTATCTGCACGAACAAAACTGACTGAAAACCATTAGTATTTCCTCCGAATGAAGGTGTTTGTTCGTTAGGTGTTGGGGTATACTCAGGAGATGTTGGTGAGTTTTGGGTTTGGTCAAAGGGTTCTAGATTTTCAGGAACTCTTTGGGCAGGAGTGTGAACTGGAGATTTTTGAGGTTCTTCTCTTGGAGGGAAGGTCTCTTCAGAAGGGTCCTCCTCCTCCATAGGACTGGGTTCACGGGTATTCAAGAATCTGTTCACTAAGTCACTAGTGTCTAGGCTTGAGTTAATGTTTATAGGTTGTGGAGGATTGTTCTCCTGTGGTGATTCTGGTTCGGTCCTAGATGGTCCTTCTGGTTTCTTCTTCTTTCGAACTAGAGCGTCGGGATTTTCTTGTTTCTTAGCTTGGTTTGTAGCTGCTCTTGTTCTCTTCATCTATGAGTGTAGAGTCTGGTTAGAATCAAACAATAATAAAACAAATAATGAAAAATAATAAAAACAAAATAAGACAAACAAAAGAGTGAAACAAAATACGAAGAAAATTAAAAACAAGAAAATATTTTTAGGTTTTTTTTAAAACAATTTAAATTTCCTTGATAAAGTTTTAGAATGATTTTCTAAAATATGATTATCCTAAATGTCCTAATTTTAGATAATTTCTAAAATTAATTAGTTATGATAACCCTATATTTCAGGAAACTGATTGTCTAACTAGATTAAAGTGAGTGTTATGTCTAAGGTATAGATTACTACCGCTACCTATCATAAGTCTCTAGAATTTTTGATCAGGAATCCTATCATAAGTGAGTGTTATGTCTAAGGTATAGATTACTACCGCTACCTATCATAAGTCTCTAAAATTTTTGATCAGGAATCCTATCATAAGTGAGTGTTATGTCTAAGGTATAGATTACCAGGGAAGTGGTAACGACTTAGTAGCAACTATCCTTTTACCCTAACTCTCATTTTATTATTTAGTTATGCAATCATTCATCAATATTTTTGATGAAAGGTTGATCCATTCTACACAAGGTTCGAGTTTATTAAGCATGCAAGAGTATTTTACAAACAAGTGCTCTGATATATGTTATATTGTTTCTACATGTTGATTGACATATCTTCGAGTATTTTAGATATATCTTGGTCTAGATTGCAATTACATACTGGTTCTACTTGTGTACCACATCTGAGTTATCTGATAAACCGCTCCATCGCTATTGACGGCCCTACTCAAGGTTCGAGTTAAAGGCATCCATGAAAGTCCTGCGTCACTCAGGAGATCATGCCGCTCGCCCTAACGCCGGCATAAACACACGAACTCAGCCTCATTAGACTACTCTAACAAACATGGTGATCTATAGGTTATTTTATCTAATCTGGCAGACCTTAATGCTTCCGTCCTCACACAAAGCCCTAAATTAAGGCCTGTTAAACTAGACAGGTTATGATTAGACCGTGGTTAGGAATTATCTATAATCGTTCTTCTAATTTAAAAGAGCAAGTAGACATGCAGTCATAATGATAATTAAGCTGGTGACCTTTCCGGAAAAATGTAAATATCTTCAACATGCAAAACACATATTCGTAATATCATAATTTAATATTCAAATGGGTGTTTGGACAAACACAATACAAAAATATAAAGAGAGGGACAAGGGGACCACCACCATAAAGTATTCACCCTTTATTAGGTCCGCTGATGGAGCAACTACTTGTATATCCTAGACTGCTTGACCCGACTCTGCTCGACCGAACCTTTGGGGAACGCTTCCTCAGCCTAGCAACTATTGCTTTACCTTATGTCCCGGGCTTAAGTAAAGCACTGTTGACTAACTCTTCGATCACCTAGTGCTCTCTTAGCATCTCCTAACGAAATCCCGAGTATTCTATGAATACTAAAAATGAACCCTATCTAGTCGTATTCTAGGAATCTGAGACAAACTCTCAAAAAACAAAGAAAACGAGAAACTCTCGTATATTGAAATTTACTTGAACGAAAACACCTGAGATCACTAAATGACTCGTATACAGTAGAAAACTATGTACTGGAAGCCACTTAATGATTCAGATCAAGTGGAGTGGGATGATTCAACTGTAAAAGGCCTAGGGTATTTATAGCAGGGATGCTGAGTGATTGTCTCTTCATAAAATGTTGTGGGATACTGTTCATGGGGAGGGGGGGGGGGGGAGGGTGAATCAGTGCTTAACTCTTTTCAAAAATTCAGCACACTATGTCATAATTTGTAAAGATAAGAAAATGAAATAAATCAACGCAATCTTAACAAGTGCAAGTATACACCGGTCAACATTTATATATGTACCTAAGTACAAGATTATCGATCCCACAGGGACTAAGTGTGCCAATTACAAATGCAAATATGATTGTACAATTGGTTAAAAGATTAAAAGAATAAAGAATGATGAATAATGAATAGAGATTGGTCTAATGCTACGGCAATGCTACTGCTACGGTAAAGGTAAACTAACTGTTAAGGGTCAGCCTACTGGAAATATCCACAAGAGTACTACATGTAATACAATACTGCGGCATTCACGCCCAAAATGTAAATACAAACCAGAGACGAATCTAAACATACAGAACGTGCTTTCAGTTTCTAGATTAATGCTACAGGGATCTGGTTCTGCCCAGATTACTTGATCTACTAGTCTAGATCCCCAATATCATCGTCTCATGGAGTACGAAGTACCGTTGGTCTAGAGCAACACTAGTCAATGAATTTGGTCATGTCCCCTGCAATGTTGAGCGCACGGTCATGCATCTCAATCTAGTGCCACATAACTATCTTGTCAACTAGCTCCCTTCCGGTTAGAAAGCCAGATACCAGTTCATACATAACTTGGATAGTCGTAACCGCAAGTTATGCTAAATCTATTTAAGTAACTACATGAATAAACCAAGCATGCCCCATACAAGCATCAATCATAAAAACAGAGAACAATGCTACAACATATTCATCATCGTATTCAAAATAGTATAATCAACATGTTCATACTTAACTATGCCACAACAACTTCAGGTTATAAATATACATTCAGTACTGAGAATAACAAAATCCAGGAATTAAAGTAATGTAATAAAATGATCCTATGGTCATAGTGAATAATTCTATTACAAAACAAGTTTAATTAATCCATAAATTCGCCTTCAACTCATACCCAATATTCAAGCAAGAATCTATACAAGACAATGAACAATAATGAGGAAATGGGCAGAGAATTACTCGGGTCTGAGATCACTCTACTGCTCAGATCGGTTTAATCACGCTTGCCCACTATTATCCTCCTCTGACTGATGCAGCGACGTCCCTTCTGCTCAGCTGATGAATACTCAGCAAGTCACCCTGCTTCCTCTCGGGTTTTTTCCCTACAGAATTAATCTAATGCTAAAAAGAAATGCTAAACTCTACTACCGAATTTCTACTGTACTAAATGAGTAAAACCAATCTCTTCTTTTTCCAAAAGTCTAAAAGTCCTTTCTTCTCTCAGTTTTCATGTATATATAGTATTTCTTCTTGCTCCCGAGATTCAGCCACATTCCGCCATCTGTCCACATTTCTGGAATTTTCTTATAACATTCCACCATGCTGCAGGATTCTCTCGGGTTTCAAGCTCCAGCTGCCACGTATTTAATTAATTAAAATATAACATAATAATTTCTGAAAATAACTAAATAATAAATTGATAAATTGATTTCTTCATCTCATTCCCCTTTTTACCCTTGTCACAATAAATCAATTCGAACCAAATCCCAAATAATAATTAGATAAAATCAATTCGTAACAAAAATTTGAAAATTAATTGAATTAAATAGACGTAATGATATTAAAACCATATTTTTCATAAAAAGGGAAAGAAAAATCAACTAGACGCATTATAAATCCAATTCACGCACAAATTCAGTCATTTTAAAAGCAAAACGTGGCAAAGTTTATGTGAATAACTCTATTATTTTAGAGTTATCACGCCCCCAAACTTAGCTCATTGCTTGTCCCGAGCAATGCTGCAGCAAAGCAAAGACAAAATGAAATGCTTACATCCACTAGAGAATTTGGCTCAGCAATTTTAGCTAAACTTGGGACCAGTGATTTCAGAGAGAAAAATTTTAAAAATTCCAGTAAGCATCATGTTCCCTCTTTCTTTAAATAGCCAAATATTAACCAACCCAAGCTCAAAAATTTTCACTCCAGTGTGTGTGTGCATAGTCCAGCCTATAAATTTCCTTCATTCATGAATCAGCAATTGATAATCCTAAGATTCATTTTGCATTGTCAGAATTCAATTTATCATACCACTCTCCACTAATGTAGCAAACTCACTAACAAAGATCAAGGAGGTCTTACTTTGGTTGTAATGTTGGCTGGGGCTAAGGCATGATAAATATAGGAAAAAAAAGTAGGCCCGAACTTAGTCTCAATCTGCCTTGAACATATTAATGCAAGTATTTCACTTTTTTTTCTCCTGTTGAGGATCTACACTATTTTTTCATCTTTGCTCCAGCAAATAATTCATCATTTAGTCACATTTTTTATAGGTATCCTCAATAATGAGCTTCGCTCTTTTTCATTTCTTTTTCACCTATGTATTCAGAGAGTTTTACTCTCTTTTTCAAGCATTTAAATACCTCACCCATATTATTCTTAATTTCAGAAATTAACTGCCATAGTTCTAGGATGCTGCAACATATTGCTACAGTATTCTTATGCTTATTTTCAGCAATTCTTTTTCTTTTTCTTCTCTCCTTTTTCCGCACCCCCAAACTTATTTTCAACAAATATTCTAAGCAGACTAAGATTGAGTTTATAGGAAGCAAAGAAAGGATATATGCAAATATTTTAGAAAAAGTGGCTAGTTGTTTATCATGGGTGTCAAGAAATAAGCTAAGCTCAACTTGGTTCACTAGGGGAAAATAAATGCATCAAGGTTAGGCTGGAAAGGCTCAATCGTTTCAAGAATGTGCCTCAATCATACCAATGATATTGAATTCACTATAATTTCGCCTCAAGTGGTATTATAAATGATCCTAAAAATTCTGTTTCTTCAAACCAAGCTAACTCTTTTTTAGGAATAAAGAAAATTGTCTAAGTCTAGACTATTGTGCAAAAGATGGGAGTAAAAATAATTTTTACTTAGTGTCAACTAATATCTGAATATTTTCAAAACATTTAGTACATGGCATACAAGAATTAGTTTTAGCCTTAAGATATCATCATCAATCGGGTTCCCAGGGTCTACCCTAATCCTGCTCAAGTCAGTTTTCTAATGAAACACATTCAACTGCTATTGCATTCATGCTAACAGTTCCTTATGGTAAAGCCATTCATTCATTAAAAAAAACATTCAGATGTTAACTCATTCAGATCATAATGCTACAACATAAGTCTTAGCATTTCTTAAACACAAATCTAACAGAATAGAGATGTCATTATCACTTCAGTTAAAGGACAAAGATTTTAGCTTTTAGCTAAGGGACACCCTCCCCCAAACTGAAGGAGAAGCAATGTCCACATTGCAAAACAAACAGTAAGAAAAACAGGCAGCAAGATAACCCAAATAGCAAAGACAAGGAAAGAAAACAAAATTTTCGGCCCTGCTCAATAGGTTAATAGTACAAAAAGTGTAACCAAAAGTAAGGAGTTTTAGAGAAAGAACCACTCCCATTGTGCCAGGAGTGCCTCAAATAATGATGTCATCGTCGTCCATCGTGTGTGAGTCTTCGGGCAGCAGTTGTTATGGGAAAGTTGGCCAAGGCACTCTAGATTGTTGTCGTTGCTGCGACAATGATCTGAAGTGCGCAGCATCCCAGTTTTTGGCATACTGCCGGTACAACTGTTGTTGCTTGTACATTTGAGCCATAGTCATTGCCGGAGCATCCATTGAAGAAGTTGCTGGAGCATCCGGTGTGGCCGAGAATTTAGTTTGAGTAGAAGGAGTCTAGAAGCTGTCCGTGGGAGGTTGTGGTGATGCAGTGGGGAGGATCCTGCTTAAGTCGTAAGCAGAGATAGTCTCCTGCGGATAAACATTCGTGTCCTCCATGGCCACCACCACTCCAGCAGCTCTGCACAATAAACAAATCAAAGTGGGGAAAAATATTTCCCAGCTCTTCTTATTAACACAGGCACGGATCTGTTCACACACCAATTTACCAACATTTATAGGCCGGCCTTTGACAATGCAGGCTAGCAGGACGATGCATTCAACATTCAGTGAAGAAGTGTGCCCTGTGGGCATCACCAAGTGCCTAATGAAATAGAACCAAATTTTGGCTTCGGGGGTCAAAAATTCACGGCGGCATGTCTTGTTTCCTTGTTTAGACAGGGGCCAGTGTGTTCCTGGGACAGTTACCTCTTGTAACAGCTTGTCACAAGTGTCATCGGTGAAGTTGGCAAGATATGAGTAGAAGTCGTCGGCGTCGTTCTGGTAGTTGGTCAGATCGAAGAGCTGGTTAATTGCTCTCGGACTCAACGAAACATGGCATTCTCTGACAAAGACCGAATACACATTATTCGGCCATATGTTGGCGTAAAATTCTCGGACGGTCGAGGGATCGGGTTCTACGCGTTGGGTACACAACTTTTCCCATCCCAAAATACGTATTACATCACGACATTCAGTGGAAAGAGGATAAGGAGACTCCCCCCGTCCAAGATAAACCTTAGGTCGGACAAAAATTGCTTTTCGGCATACAGTTCCTGAAAGCGTGCTTCTGCATCCATCGAGGGATCGGTTATGCACTTGTTTGATACTCAGGATGGTGCAGATCTGATGATAAATATGATGGAGTAGAAAGTTTTTAATTTATTGGCATTCATGCCCAGTCCACTTAAAGAAAAAAAAAACTCCTCCAACACTTGATTAATAGTTTGAGCATTCTCTTCTATTGCTTCAGCAAACAAAAATATGTCATCTGCAAAAAGAGTATGAGATATGGAAGGTCCTTGTCTAGTGATGACAATAGGTTTTCAATTTCTCAATGAAACTTGATTATGAATAAGTTTTGAAAGATGCTCCATAATCATGATGAAAAGGTAGGGTGACAAGAGATCACCTTGCCTAACTCCCCTTGATGGTTTAAAATTTTTTGAAGGATTACAATTTATGAGGACGACCATTTCAGCTGTAGTGATACAAGACATGACTATTTTAATGATTTTGGAAGGAATACCTATCGATTCAAGCATACAATGGATGAAGTTCCAATTAACCTTGTCAAAAGCTTTTTCCAAGTCAATTTTGATGGCCATAAGTTTAGATTGATTAGCTTTTCTATGGTGGAAACACTTGAGTGTTTCTTGTAAAAGGATAAAGTTGTCAATTGTTCTTCGATTGGGAAGAAAGCTGATTTGAAAAGGATCAATCAACTTGCTAAGGATAGGATGAAGTCTTGCAACAATGATTTTGGTAAGAATTTTATAGATAGTGTTGCATAGGCTAATTGGTCTAAACTGATTGATTGTCTCAGGGCAATTAGTTTTGGGGATTAGAAAGACATAGGTTTGATTGAGATGAGTTGGAATACTTTCATTGGAATAGATATCATGGAGAAGATTTTTGATAGCTGGAAGAGTATTCTTCAGGTATTCTTGGAAAAAAATGGATGGAAACCATCAGGACTAGGCGCCTTATCACTTGCATTTTCTCTTTTGGCAACATGAAAAAGAATATCTTTTGGAATTGCATTGAATAATGTTGCTCTGGCTATTTTGTTCTTTCTCCCATCCACCAAGGCTTTTGTATCTATAGGAATTACCGCGTCCCACAAATCATTTGCCTCCATTACTGCTTGCATTTTTATGGACCATGCAGAGTAATTTTTCCGTGTCAAAATGGGATATGAAATTGTTGTGGAGAATTCCTTGTCAATTCCTTGATTGCTTCCCATCATTTTAAGTAGGATGGAAAATGGGTATATTCTAAAAATTGGGTTTACAACCTCGCTATGATACCAAATGTTAGATATAGAAATACCCACAATACTTACACTTTTAACAAATGCAACGAAAAGATTAAGTCAATCAAAAATACTTGTTCTATTCATAAGGATCTAACTATCACTCATACTATTCTTAAGAATCTAACTATCTGTCCTATTCTTAAGGAAATATTGACAGATTCTTATAACTAAATAAAATAATCAAAAATATAACAACTAGATTAAGTCAACAAACATGTCTCCTCGAGCTAGTAGCACTGCTTCACCTTTCGGTTAGGGCTCAAGCACTACTCTATGAACTAAGAAAACGAGAAGCTAGAGCTCTTGGGGATTTCCTATCAAAATCCCAGAATTCTATGAAAATAGAAATCAAATATTACATCAAGTTCCCGACACCTGAGAATAAGACTCAAAACGAGGGCATCAAATGACTCTGTGTTGCTAAATGCTCTGTGTTGAGTGGAAAGGAATGATGATGAAGTGCAGAGGCCTGAAGATTTATAGGGGTGAACTGGAGCAAAAAATCATAAAATTTTTAATGTGGGAGCTTGACCGGGCCTCAAGACGACCGTCCTCTCCTTATGGTGGTTGTCTCCAACTTCTGGGAAATTACAATTTTTCCTCATATGTTGCTATTTTGTGCAATTTAACTCATGAAGTTTCTCAAAACTAAAATTTAGCAATTAAATATTAATTTAATGCCATTGAGTCCAAATACTTTCCAAATTGATCTAAATCAAGCAAATATAAATACATTCTAACAATATGATATAATTTAGCATTATCAGTGTCCCACTATGACTAGGACATTATCTGTAAGATCTTCTTGCCGGACAAACAACAAGGCGAGGTTTCACAATGCTTCTCGTCTGGACAAGAAAATCTGGGAGTCACTGTGGAGCTCCCCTCTACATGAAAAGCATAAAATGTTAGTATGGAGAATTTTAAATAATGTGATTCCAACGAAAGAGCGCTTGAAATATTTTATCCCTCTCACAGAATCATCCTACTTCTGATGCAATTTGTACGTTGAATCCATTGATCATATTCTATTTGAGTGTCCAATTGCAGTTAAGTGCATGTTGGATGAGATCACCTTGGTAGATACGTATCTCCCACTCTCCCACTTTGCAAGGCTAGGGTATGTTAGATGGTTCCAAATGCTACTAGATAATGGAGATTATTTTTAGATAGACTTGGTAGAGAAGTAGAAGATCCTTCAATTTGCTGTGCTGACATTTGAACAGATGTGGATTACCAGAAACAAGATCAGGCTTGGAGGAAGTGATCAAGACTGGGAGAAGATGGTGGATCAAATTATGAAGAATTTGAACGTGTACTGTCAAGCTGCTAATAGAAGAACAATCAACAAGAAAAGGAACCTTCACTGGAGTTTTAAACCCCTCGGTTATTAGGGGAATATAAATTCAATTACGACATCTCGCTCATTGGCAGCAAGGCCACTTCAGCTATAATTCTCAAAAATTATCAAGGTACTATATTGGGGGCTTATATCAACCATTTCTCTACCAGTAATTCATTTTGTGCGGAAATCGAAGTTGTTATCCAAGCATTCATAATTGCGGATGATTTAAGGATGGCTAAGGCTTGTTCTGAAGGAGATGCCATACAAGTGGCCTTGACATTACAAGGAATGGAAGATTACAGTGACTGGAGAGCTAAGGATAATATAGCTAAAAGTAGAATTTTTTTGAAAAATAAACCGTTCTGGTTTGTTAATTTTGTAAATTGCCAATGTAATTTTTGCGCCCATAATGTTACCACTTAGGCTCGTAATATTGATGTCAATGGCTCCTTTGACATACCACCATCCCCTTGAAGATACTTTCTAACCTGGGGAGGAACCTCTGTATATGTAGTTGGCGATGATTCTATGAATGCTTGATACACACTTAGGCTCGTAATATTGATGTCAATGGCTCCTTTGACATACCACCATCCCCTTGAAGATACTTTCTAACCTGGGGAGGAGCCTCTGTATATGTAGTTGGCGATGATTCTATGAATGCATGATACAAACTTAGGCTCGTAATATTGATGTCAATGGCTCCTTTGACATTACACCATCCCCTCGAAGGTACTTTCTAACCTAGGGAGGAACCTCTGTATATGTAGTTGGCAATGATTCTATGAATGCATGATACACACTTAGGCTCGTAATATTGATGTCAATGGCTCCTTTGACATACCACCATCCTCTCTAAGGTACTTTCTAACCTGGGGAGGAACCTGTGTGGTTGACCATGATTTTATGAATGCATGATACACTACTATAAATAATAATAATAATAAATAAATAAATAAATAAATGGTGATGGATTTGAATACGTATGAACAAATTATATATATATTAATTTTTTTCAAATAAAATAAATATTTCGATTTAAAACCTGGTTTACTTATAAAATAAGTTAGACATACCTTGTCTCTTCTTCCGTACCTTTGGAGTGGTCTATTTATGAACTAAGAGAATAAACTGAAAACTCCTCTACATTTTGAAAAAAAAAAAAAAATCTTTCCAAGTATATTCAAAAAAGGATAAAATGAACACTTTGAGGTTAATATTTTATTTAAATTTTGAAACTACATCTTTTTTCTGTAAAAACTAATTTAATTCGAAAGAATTAATTTATATAAATTTATTTAAAAATTATATGAAAATTTTAAAGAGAAATAAAATTAAAAAAATTAGATAATTAATGATGAAATTTATTGTTAGATAAGCGTAATTTGGTTGGTAATATTTTAAGTTATAATTTTAAGAGATGGACAGGACTAAAATAAGATGGGTTAAAAACAAATATTTTTATTGATATTATTTTTTATAATCATAACAAAACAAGACAAATGATATATATTATATCTAAACATCGCAAACATGATTGACAACTTTCTTTTACAAATTATAAGTTTATTTAAACTCCATAAAAAGAAATAGCACTTATATATATATATATATATTATATATATATATATATTTAACTATCAAAATTTTGTTTTTTCAAATTATGGTGTTTTTTAAAAAAATGGGTTATATACCAAACTTTGAATTTGAAATGGAATATTTAAAGAAGAGGATGGGATCAGTCCTTTTTGTTGAAGCAGTCGTGATAGGAGTAGCACAAGCGCTGAGCAATGCCTCTGACGGATCTGCACTCGGAGTAAGGATGGTTTTGTGCATAGTAGTTTTTGCACAATGCATCTCATTTTTTCTCATCAAAATTTACACTGCATGGACCTAAAATCGATATGCATGGTTCTCCTGGTGGTCTTTGTGCTCCTATCATCGTACCTGTATACATACATACATACATATTAAAGTCAAAATTTGAATGTTATTTTACTCTGAATTACTAATGCTGAATTTAACTTTTACTCAAAAAAATATCTCATTCTAATTTCATTTATTACATACTCACATGAACGGTAAATACTCATTTTTTAAATAATCTTATATTACATTTTTTATTAATTATGCTAAATTAAGATTCGATGACAAATAAAAATAATATATATATATATATATATATATATATACACACATATATATATTAGAGTGGAAATAATTACCTGCTCCAATGATGATAAGAAGAAAAGTGGCCAACATTGTGGATGGAAAAGCCATTTTCTTCTTAAGAAGACCCCCACACACACTTTTAAATTATAAGTAAACAGAAAAAAATCAAGTTTGCAATGTTTTTCAATGATTTCTTTTTTGTCTCTTATTATATATATATTAAAAATTTCAGCTAATAGAAGATTTCTTAACTGTGTTTATCGGACAATCAAACAATTTCTTGGTTCTTAAAAAAAAAGAAAAACTTGTGGTGATATATTCTTTCCGCTTTAAACCACATATAATTTATTATTATTTTTTCCATATATATATATTCTATTTAAACTTGTAAACTTTCAGAAAGTTGAAATTTTCTCCTAATTTATATATATATATATATATATATATATAAAATCTAAATATGTATTATTATTAAATGTTTTTTACATTATCGATATTATAATGACAATCTTAATACAAATATATATTGTTAAGAGGCGTTACTCGAATGTATGCATCCTCACTTGTAATTAAAAAGTTATGACTTTAAGACATAATATATATATTATATTTAGATAAAATACTTTTTAATTTATTTAATTAATAAAACATTTTATGACGAACTTTCTAGAAAGCCTTAGGATTTGATTTATGCACTATACAATGTATATATATAAGATTAATTTACCAAATTATGTATGACTAATACCTTCTAACTAAAAATACTTTCTAACTAAAAATTATATTTATAAACACAATAATCTTTTTCAAAGATAAAATGAAAAGAAGAAAGTACAATGTACAATGAAGCAACCACTTTGAAAGGATTTTATTAGTAAAATGTTTTATTAGCATTAACATGTTTAATGATTATATTTTTTTTTTTTAGTACAATAAGGAAATATATATTAAGTAGAAGTTCCAAACATATCCTTAGAGAGGACAAACTATTCGGTTACATTAGTTTTATGGCATACATTACTAATTACATCTTTATTGAAAGTCGTTAAAGCAAAGGAAGGGGCTGCTATAAAGGAATAGTTGTTCGGGATGTTCACTGCCGTATTTAGTAAGTAAATCAGCAACAACATTTTCTTCTCGAAAAACATGGCTAATGGTGAAGCTCTGGAGTTAATGGAGAAACCATCTGTAATCATGCAAAATAGTAGAAAGATTAGCAAGTGCCATATTATTAACAAGAGATTGGATTAATACATGAGAGTCCGAATTTATATCTACTTGCAAAATACCATTTGAAATTGCTAATTCAAAGCCTTTTTTCAAAGCCTTAAACTCTGACTAATCGCTAGATGAGCAGTGGAAACCTTGGAAAACCCAAGGATCCAATCACCTTTAGAATTCCTAAATACACCACCAGCTCCTCCATGTCGTTTGTGTATAGAAAAAACACCATCAATATTAAGTTTAACATGAGATTCCTTTGGAGGATACCATTTAATGTGGTGAGTAACAATGGTTGGAGAGGCTAATTTATGGAGGTTTTTTATATTGATAAATTCAGAAACCACTTTGAGTATATGATGAATACTTGGTGTGTCCTGGACAGTTTGCTGAATGACATTCCTATTTCTAGTTTTCCAAAGTAGCTAACAACTGAAGGCAAACAAAGAACTCCATGGAATATTTAAGAAGAGGGTCGAATGATCAGAGAGATTATTTTGTAACCATAATCTAAATGGGTGATCAGGCTGTAAAAGGTTTTTTTTTTTCAATTGTTGGGAATAAATTGAGTTAGTGTATTCCAGATGAGTTGAGCTGAGCTACAATTCCGCAATATATGATTAGGAGTTTCAACAGTGTTATGACATTTATAACAAAACTCAGAGATTTGCATACCTCTATGATTTAGTAAATGATTACATTTAATCCTTTCATGCCGCACAACCAAAGAAACATGATGATTGTTTTTGGGACGTTAAGTTTCCAAATCCAATTAAGATTAATGTCTACATTAGAGTCTACATTTAGTAAAGTGTTGTAGTAAGAGAAGAGCTATAAACGAACCAAATTGTTCGCGAACAAAGCTCGTTTATGCTCGGTTCGGATTTGTTCATTTATTAAACAAACAAACTCGAACACAATTTTAGGCTCGATTAAATTTTAAGCTTATTCAAACATTATTCGCGAACTTTACCGAGCATTCGCGAACGAATTATATATATATATATATATTATATATTATTTTTAATATATATGTAGGATTTTAACGATGTAGAATATGAATTTGATAGACGAAATCGAAAAACAATAATAAAATAAGAACACACGATTTACCCAAGTTCACCCCAATTTAGGGCTACGTCCTGCAAACGGAATTTTCTATTATTATTTCTTGGTTCAATTAACTCATTACAATGATATTCCTATATATAGGCGTCTAAACCCTACATATCACTGGGCCTAAACACGTTGGTGTTTCGGGGGCGCTGCCCCGGAACCCCCCGCCCGTTGTCCGGGCAGCGGGACTCCCGAGGCGGGGGCTTCGCCCCCGAAGTGTCCTCGAAATATTTACCAACTCCAACAATATAAAATAATATATAATATTTAAATTAGAGATATTTTAAATTTTTTCCTAAAAATGGGTGATTCACTATTTCTTTAAGAATCTATTAAATAGTTAAATATTTAAATTATAATTTTTTTATTAGTTTATAAATTTTAAATTTTGAAAAAAAAATAATATTTAAATTTATTTTTTAATTTTTTTATCTTAATTGAGCGAACTCGAGCTCGAACTCAAATAATAATAAAAACAATAATCGAACAAACTCTCATAGTTTTTTCTGTTCGAAATACTAAACAAGCGAACTCAAACATGCTCGAATAATAATCAAACAAACTCAAAATATCCCATGTTCGAATCGACTCGGTTTGTTAACAACTCTAAGCAAGAGGCAGTGGAAAAAACACCGTTAGAGGTAATGGTTCGAAAGATGGTGCCACTATTATTGCTAGTAATAGGAGTTGTAGGAATAATTGTATGCCTAATGATACCTTCTAAATCTGCTGTTAAAGGATAGCAAAGTTAAAAAAAGTCTCAAATACCATTTTTAAGGAAATGACTGATAGTAACATGATGTTCTTTTAAAGTAAGTGGGCTAGTAAGAAGTTGATTAAGAGATGTGTTCAAAGAGGAAGCCCAAGTGTCAGTCCAAAACCTAACATTATTTCCTTTTCCTATAGACCATTTGGAATGTTTAGAGAGGATGGGCCAACCTGCTATTATCCCTTTTCAAATAAAAGAATGTTGTGTTTCTTTAGTAGGTATAATGAAAGGGTTAATTGTGTTTTGATGGTGGTATTTAGCAAAGAGAATATTCTTCCATGGTGTAGTATTCTTAAGGGTAATAAATCTCCAAGCAAGGCTTGTAAGTAATGCAAGATTAGGTAATTTTGCATATCTAATTTGCAAAACTCCATATTTTTTTGGTTGGGTAAATTGTATGACAATTAACTAAATGAATTTTTCTATTGGTATGACATGAACTCCAAATAAAGTTTCTAATAATGTGATTGATCGTGTATGTTGTTTAAGTAGGTAGCAGAAAGTATTGCATGATGTGGGTGAGGATAGTAGACAGGAAAGAGTTAGCAACTGTTACTCTACCTGCTTGATATGCATAAATCATATCACTTTTTTAGCATGTTTTTAGGCACAATTTAGGGCAAAATTGGTGTTAAATCATTATCAATTGACTGTTATTAACTCGATTTCGCAGTTTTTGTGATTTTGGAAATGTCATGTGAAAAGTGCAAGAAAATGGCAAATTTCGGGGCAAAAATGTGATTTTCAAAAGTTCGGAAGTCGGGATGGGCGTCCAGAACTCAAGATGGGCTTCCAGGACTAAGGACGGCCGTCCTGACATGGTCAACAGGCCGGGACGGGCGTCCCGAATGCCTGGTTAAAGTCCCACATCGAAATTTTGAGAGAAATTCACCCAGTTCCCCTGCTATAAATACCTCAGGCCTTCCTCAGTTGAAATCATTCCTCTCCACTCGATCTGAGTCATTTAGTGACTTCAAGTATACAATTTTCTACAATATACAAGTCACCTAGTGATTTCAGGTTTTAGTATAGGTATATTTATAGTTTTAGAGAGTGTCTCGTGTTCTTTGTTTCTGAGAGTTTGTCTCAGATCTTAGAATACGACTAGATAGGTTCGTTTTTGGTATTCATAGAATACCCGAGATTTCGTTAGGAGATCCTAAGAGAGCACTAGGCGTTCAAAGAGTCAGTTAACAGGGTTGTGCTTAAGCTGGGTATTAAGGTAAAGCATAGCTACTAGGTTGAGGAAGCGGCCGCCGAAGGTTATGCCAAGCAGAGTCGAGTAGAGAAGTCCAATATATACAAGCAGTTGCTCCATCAGTGGACTACGTAAAGGGTGAATACTTTATGGCATCGGTCCCCTTGTCCCTATCTTTATATGTCTGTACTGTGTTCATCCAAATAACTATTATGAATACCAAACTATGATTGTATGAATATGTGTTTTGCATGTTGAAGTCATTTATATTTTTTCGAAAATGGTCACCAGCTTAACTATCATTATGACTGCATGTCTACTGTAGTTTCTTTTAAACTAGATGAATGGTTATAGACAATTCCTAACCACGGTCTAATCATAACCTGTTTAGTTTAACATGCATTAATTTAGGACTTCCCGCTGGAAGCATTAATGTCTGCCATATTAGATGAAATAACCTATAGATCACCATGTTTGTTAAAGTAGTCTAACTAGGCTGAGTTTGTGTGTTTATGCCGGTGTTAGGGCGAGCGGCATGAGCTCCTGAGTGATACAGGACTTTCATGGATGCCTTTACCTCGAACCGTGAGTAGCGCCGTCATTAAGGTAGGGCAGTTTATCAAGTAACTCAGATTTGGTACACCGGTAGAACCAGTACATAATTGCAATCTAGACCAAGACATATCTAAAATACTCGAAGATAGGTCAATCAACATGTAGGAACAGTATAACATAAAATTAAAACATTATCTGTAAAGCACTCTTTTAGGCTTAAATAGACTTGAACCTAGTGGAGAATGAATCACCCTCTCATCAAAGAATTTGATGAACGATTGCATAACTGGATCATAAGATAAGAGTTAGGGTAAGAGGATAGTTACTACTAAGCCGTTACCACTTCCCAGGGAGTACGATAATTGATTTAATTAAAATCGTAGATACTTTCCAACAGACTAGTTACACGATAGGTACTCTGCCTTAGGTTCTGATTGATTAAGTGACAATATAGAGACTAAATGTGACAATTAGTCATTCTAAGTCCTTAGTTATTCATAATCAACATAGGGTAAAATAACACCTATTTTAGCATATCAGTCGGAACGCATCAGATTTTTGGCGCCGTTGCCGGGGAAATATCATAATGAATTCAGGATTATTGGCCACAATTCTAGAAGCTTATGATAGGTAACGGTAGTAATCTATACCTTAGACCCAACACTTATTTTATGCTAGTTAGACAATCAGTTTCCGAAAATATAGGGTTATCATGACTAATTAATTTTAGACATTATCTGAAATTAAGACATTTAGGATAATCAAATTTTAGAAAATTATTCTAAAACCATATTAAGGAAATTTAACTGCTTTCGAAATAGAATATAAAAAGAAAAAAAAAAGTTAAAAGTTAAAACCCAAAAAAAAATTGTATTTTTCTTGTTCATCCGTAAGTTGATCTTCCTCCCTATCTCTTGTATTATTTATTCTTTCTTAGTTGTACATTTGTTGTTCTTTTTCAATTTTTCTAATCTTTCACTTCCTGTTTTACTCCACTAACCAGTTTGCTCAGGCTTAACGTATTCTTCTCTGTAGTTGCATGACTCAAACTTTAGAAGCTAACCTTGAACCCCCAGTTGAGAATCCCGAGCGTCTCATCTGTACAACTTATAGGCGAAGAACAGAAATGGCTGCTGAAAGACCTCCCCTCGAATCCTACATCCAGCCACAGACTGTTCCAGTGTCATCCGCCATTCAAATCCCTGGAAACCCTCGCTATGATCTTAAACCGAATGTGATCCAGTTGATTATAAATCGGGTCCAGTTTGGAGGAACTGCAGCCGAGAATCCGCTAGAACACTTATCCGACTTCTCCTCTCTTTGCAAAGGTCTCAAGGGAGATCACACTGCAGAAGTAACCAAACTAAACCTCTTCCCCTACTCAATCAGGGACAGAGCTAAGAGATGGTTGGCACAGCTACCTACTAACTCAATCACTTCGTGGGATGAGTTAAGCAAAGCCTTCCTAGAAGAATACTACTCTGCACCAAGAGTCCTGGAATATCGAAGGGCTCTATCCAGTTTTACTCAAGCTGCTGATGAGACAGTGATCGAAGCTTGTGACAGATTCAAGGAGCTACTCAAGCTCTGCCCCCAACATGGACTTACCGAAGCACTGCTGATCCAGCAATTCTACGGGGGTATGACGGACATGGGCAAGCAAGTTCTTGATGGACTCAATCCCCAGAGCGGTTTCAATGGAATGACTGATGTAGACGCTAGAAACGCTCTGGAGAGGCTCTATAGGAATAGCAAGAACTGGCGCACGAGTAACCGAGCTAAGAAACAACCAGTTAATGCGGCCCTCGCCTCCACTGATGATCAATTTGAGGCACTGAAGGCCAGCATTACTAATCAACTGAATGCTTTCCAACAAGGGAAAAGCGTTCAGCCAGTATACCAAGTCTGCGAATTTTGCCAAGGACCACATTTTAGTGGAGATTGTTATGGTAATGGAATATTGACTATTCCAGAAGATATGGAACAAGTAGACGCAGTTAACTCTGCTCCTATGGGAAATACCTACAATCCCACCTGGAAGAACCATCCGGGATTTAGCTGGAGAAACAATTCCAGGACTGCTAACTTCCAGAAAAGAGTGCCTCAGCAATTGCCCTACCCGCAGAATCAGCAAGTCGCTCTGCCCGCACCAAGGAACTACATCGTTCCATTCGACCCCATGCAAGAATTTTGGGACATACTGAAAGGCATTGCTGACTCTAACAAAGAAATGATAGAGTCAAATAGGAAAGTCCAGCAAGCTCATGCAGAGAGAATCCAGCAGAACGAGAACAGACAGAAGCAGACCGAGCAAACAGTCAAAAACACACAAGCTGCTATACAAACCTTGGAGAGACAAATGGGCCAGCTATCCACCCATCTCTCTCACAGGTCACAGGGAACGCTACCAAGCAACACTGAGACCAATCCCCAAACTGAATGCAAGACCATTACTCTAAGATCTAGTAAATTTTTATCTCCATCTCCTCCCAAATCATCTGACCCTCCTATTCTTGTGCAGGAACCAGAAGAAGACTCCCAGGACCCAACGCCGATGGATGTTGAAACCGAAGTAGCAAGGAAAGGGAAGACGGAGTTTTTCCTGAGTACCGACCAAAAGTACCTTACCCTGCCAGACTTATGCAGAATAAAGATATGGAGCAATTCGAAAAGTTTCTTAAGAATTTTAGTCAGATTCATGTTAATTTACCTTTACTTTATGTTATTTCTGAAATGCCAAAGTATGCTAAGTTTTTAAAAGAAGTCGTTAGTAATAAAAGAAAATTTGACATGGACAAGGTGGTTCTTAATGAAGAATGCTCGGCAGTTTTACTGAATAAACTACCTTCTAAACAGAAAGATCCTGCTTGCTTTACCTTGCCATGTACAATTGGAAATATTACTAACATGCATGCATTAGCAGACTTAGGAGCTAGTATTAATCTCATGCCATCTAGTTTATTTGATAAATTAGGATTGCATGATTTGAAAATGACTAGGATGTGCATACAACTTGCAGATAGGACAGTCAAAATCCCCAAGGGAATAATTGAAGATATCTTAGTAAAGGTCAGAAAATTTGTGTTCCCTGTGGACATTGTTTTCATGGATATGAATGGGGAAGGAGGAGTGCCCCTGATCCTAGGTCGACCATTTCTAGCAACCTCAAAGGCATTAATAGACGTCAGTAATGGACAAATCAAGTTAAGGGTAGGTAATAAGGACATCACCTTTGATCTAAATGAAACCCTTAGGTATCCCATGCATTTAGATGATGTTTGCTTTTATGTGGATGCTATTGAACACGTGACAGACCTATGCTCAAACTGTCAGCTCCTCCGAGTATGAAATTAACTCTGATAGTTTCACTGAGATAGGTGATGATGAGATGAAGAAAGAATAGACTTCATTTGAAGATCCACCTGACTTGGAACTGAAGGTATTGCCCACTCATCTGTGCTATGAATTCCTAGACAACAACAAGAAACTTCCCATCATTCTCACAGCTGATTTGACTGCAGAACAACGAAAATTGACCGTGGACATATGCCAAAAGTATAGAAGAGCCTTTGCCTACAAAATTGCAGATATTCCAGGTATTAATCCAAGCTTTTGTTCGCATAAGATTCTTCTGGAAAATGATTATAAGCCATGTGTGCAACCTCAAAGGAGGTTGAATCCTAATGTGTGTGACGTTGTTAAGCAAGAAGTAATCAAAATTTTGGATGCGGGACTTATCTATCCTATCTCAGATAGTGAATGGGTAAGCCCGGTGCAGGTAATACCTAAGAAAGGCGGTATAACAGTTTTCAGAAATGAACATAATGAATTAATTCCTACGAGAACTGTTACTGGTCATCGTGTATGCATAGACTATAGGAAACTAAACACGGCCACACGAAAAGACCATTTCCCTCTTCCTTTTATTGACCAAACGTTAGAAAGATTATCTGGACATATGTTTTATTACTTTCTTGATGGGTTTTCTGGATATTTTCAAATTCCCATTTCCCCAGAAGACCAGCATAAAACTACTTTCACATGCCCTTTTGGAACATTTGCATATAGAAGGATGCCTTTTGGTTTGTGTAATGCACCTGCTACCTTCCAACGTTGTATGACTGCTATCTTTGAGGATATGTTAGGAAAGTCTATGGAAGTATTCATGGATGACTTCTCTGTTTTTGGAAATTCATTTGGGATTTGTCTAAAAAACCTGGAATTAATGTTGAAACTTTGTATAAAATCAAATTTGGTTCTAGATTGGGAAAAATGCCACTTCATGGTAAAAGAAGGGATTGTATTAGGACACAAGATCTCACACCGAGGTATGGAAGTAGATAAGGCTAAAATCAAAGTTATTTCAAAACTACCTCCACCTAAGAACGTGAGAGCCGTTAGGGGTTTTTTGGGACACGCTGGCTTTTATCGTAGATTTATAAAAGATTTCTCACTAATAGCCAGGCTGTTGACCAATTTACTTGGAAAGGATGTTCCATTTGTCTTTGATTAAAAATGTCTAAAAGCCTTTAATAGACTCAAAGAACTTCTAACTACTGCGCCTATCATGACGTCACCTGACTGGAGTTTACCTTTTGAACTAATGTGTGATGCTAGTGATTATGCAATAGGAGTTGTTTTAGGACAAAGACATGATAAGAAATTTCATGTAATATATTACGCTAGTAAAACCTTAACTGATGCTCAGGAAAATTACACTAGGACAGAAAAGGAATTATTAGCAGTAGTATACGCATTTGATAAATTTCGATCTTATCAGGTCCTGTCTAAAACCATAGTTTATACTGATCATTCTACATTAAAGTACTTGTTCAATAAAACCGATGCAAGGCCAAGATTAATCAGATGGGTTTTATTGCTTCAAGAATTCGACAAAGAAATTCGGGATAAGAAAGGGGCAGAAAACATAGCCGCAGACCACTTGTCAAGGCTAGAGAATCCAGCCCTAATATCTATATATGAATCAATCATATCTAACAAATTTTCGGATGAGGATTGATATGCATAAATCATATCACGTTTTTAGCATGTTTTTAGGCATAATCTAGGGTGAAATTGAGGGCAAAACGGTCTTAATTTCTCGTTATTAACTCAATTTCACCGTTTTTATGATTTTGGAAGTGTCAGGTGAAAAGTAGAAGAAAATGGCAAATTTCGGGGTAAAAACACAATTTTTCGGAAGTTCGGACTTCGAGGAGGGCGTCCTGACCTGGTCAACGGGCCAGGACGGGCATCCAGGACTCAAGACGGGCGTCCTGACCTGACCAACAGTTCAGGACGGGCGTCCCGAGTAGAAATTCCAAGTCCCACATCGAATTTTTGATGAAAACTCACCCCATGAAGCTGCTATAAATACCCCAGGCCTTCCTCAGTTGAATTCATCCCTCTCCACTCGATCTGAGTCATTCAGTGACTTCCAGTGTACAATTCTCTAGTACACAAATCACTCAGAGACTCAGATTCTAGTATAAGTTTTCTTTCTTTCCTTTTTAGTGTTTCATTTTTCTTAGTTTCTGAGAAATAGTCTCAGATCCTAGGGTTCGATAGATAGGTTCATTTCTGGTATTTATAAAATACTCGGGATTTCGTTAGGAGATCCTAAGAGGGCTCTGGGCGTTCGAAGAGTCAGTCCACAGGGCTAGGCTTAAGCTGGGTATTAAGGTAA
The DNA here is from genome assembly GCA_027405835.1 of Asclepias syriaca. NCBI lineage: Eukaryota > Viridiplantae > Streptophyta > Magnoliopsida > Gentianales > Apocynaceae > Asclepias > Asclepias syriaca. The sequence goes on from CM049924.1 coordinate 11,171,841, forward strand.
AGCCCAGTTACAAGGCTGAGGAAGCGTCCTCCGAAGGTTCTGGCGAGCAGAGTCGGGTCAAGCAATACGACATATACAGCAGTACGCTCCATCGACGAGACTAAGTAAAGGGTGATTTCTTTATGGCATCAGTCCCCCTGTCGCTCTCTTATATGTTGTTATTGTGTTTGTCCAAAGAATAATTTTGAATATCAGATTATGGTTGTTATGGATATTTGTTATATATGTTGAAGTTGATATGTTTTTTCGGAAATAGCCACCTGCTTAAATATTCATTATGTCTGCATGTCTAATGTAGTTTCTTTTAAACTAAAATTAGGGTTATAGATAATTCCTAACCACGGTCTATTCATAACTTGTTTAGTTTAACAGGAATCAATTAGTATTGGTGTCTGCCATACTAGATAATATAACCTGCGGAACACCCTGTTTGTTAGAGTAGTCTAGGCAGGCTGAGTAGAGCGTTATGCCGGCGGTTATGGGCCAGCGGCGTGATCCCCGAAGTGACATAGGCTTTCATAGCTGTCTTTTGTCCGAACCGTGAGTAGGGCTGTTTACCTTAGCGATGGGGCGGTAGCATAGAGACTCAGATGTGGTACACCTTTAGACTCAGAACATAGTTGCAATCCAGGCCAAGATATGTCTAAAACACTCGAATATAGGTCAATGAACATGTAGGAACAATATAACATAGAATCAGGACCTTATCTATAAAACACTTTTAGGCTTAATTAGACTTAAACCTAGTGCAGAATGGATCACCCTTTCATCAAAGTTATTGATGACATTGCATAACTGGATCATAAGATAAAAGTTAGGATAAAAGGCTAGCTACTACTAAGCCGTTACCACTTCCCTAGGAGTACGATATTTATCTAATAAAATCGTAGATACTTTCCAACAGACTAGCTACATGATATGTACTCTGCCTTAGGTTCTGACTGATTAAGTGACACCATAGCGACTAAATGTGACAATTAGTCAATCCTAGTCCTTAATTACTCATAATCAACATAGGGTAAAATAACACCTATTTAGCATATCAATCGAAAACACATCAGATTTTTGGCGCCTTTGCCGGGGAAATATCATAATGAATTTAGGATTAAAGGCCACAATTCTAGAGACTTATGATAGGCAGCGGTAGTAACCTTGACCTTAGACCTAACACTTATTTTCTGCTAGTTAGACAATCAATTTCCGAAATATAGGATTATCATAACTAATTGATTTTAGATATCATCTGAAATCAAGACATTTAGGATAATCAAATTTTAGAAAATCATTCTAAAACCATTTGAGGAAAGTTAACTGCTTTCGAAAAAAAATTTAAAATTTAAAACCCGAAAAAAAAATTGTATTTTTCTTGCTCAATGGTAAGTTGTTCTTTTCCCTATCTCTTGTTCTTTCTTAGTTGTTTTCTTAGTTGTAAATTTTTTTGCTCTTTTTCGTTTTCTAGTTTTCGAAGAAATAAAAATGGAAATGAGGATAAAATATATTTTCTTCTGAGTTGTAAAATTTTGGCTTAGATTTTATTTTATTTTTTGGGAAGAAATTCCATTTTAGAATTTTCTTAGAGTCATGCCGGCTTTATTAGGACGAGTTATGAAATAATTTTTCCTTAATAGCCAGATCTTTGAATGTTCTATTGAAAAAAGGATGTTCCTTTTGTTTTGCTGATAATTGCATGAGATCTTTTAAACCAAAAGGAATTACTGCACCCATTATGGCATCACCTGATTGAAATCTGCTTTTTGAATGAATATGTGATGTAATGATGTAGTAAGAATTGTTTTAGGACAGAAACATGATAAGAAAGTTCATGTATGATAAATCCTGATCTTATCTAGTCTTGTCTAAATCAATAGGTTACACTGATCACTCTGAGATATCTGTGTTCAATAAAACTGATGCTGAACCATAATTGATTAAGTTAGGTTTTATTGTTACTTGAATTTGATATAGAATGATGGGGTAAGAAAAAGGGTTAAGAATCTAGAAAGCAAACCTTTGGTCTAGATTAGGAAACCCTGAGTTAGAGGCTATTGACGAGACATTAGTATCTGATAAATTTCTGAATGAGGATCTATTTTCATTATTTGCTATGAGTAATGATTCTCCTCTGTGGTTTACTGATATTACTAATTATCTAGCTGCTAATTATTCCCAAGTGAGATGACTTATCAGCAAAAGAAGAAATTCTTTGCTGATTTGAAATATTACTACTGGGTAGATTTCTCTTCTATTTCAAATTTTTGCAGAGTAAAGTGATCAGAGGATGTATCTCGGAAGGCGAAGGCCACATGATTCTGAAGCATTGCAGGAATCTATGGGAGACCAATTAACTGCTATCAACACTGTCCGGAAAGTGTTGGAAGTAGAATCTTGTTGACCCACCATATTCAAGGATTTTGTATCTCTGATACAGTCCTGCTATGCTTTCCAAATAACAGATTCTATGAGAAGTTGTTTTCTAGATTCAGAGTGCCAATTGCCTTAGGAAGAAACGTTCAGTCTGTGTATCAAATCTGTGAAGTCTGCCAAGTACTTCACTTTAGCAGGGATTGCTATGGGAATGAAATACGAACCATTCCAAAAAGAGGTAGGAGTAGGTTACTGCAGAATGCTGCTCCAATGGGAAATGCATACAATCCCAGCTGGAGGAATGATACGGGATTTAGCTGAGGAATAATTCGGAAGCTGGAAACTTTCAGAAGATACCACCATAGCAAAACCCCTACCCGCAGAATCAACAGATGAGATACTGGCAACAATTAAAGCCAGACTAGTGCAAGCAAGTGATCTACCAAATGGTATCGAAGGATCGAGAGATATGGAGGAATTTGGCATTGTATCAGGAGCATAGCAATGGAGGACCTTGCATACCCTGCATACAATCAGCTGTGAGAAACTTCCCCGAGGAAGTTTCAAATACTTGGGCGCAGATCTACACCACTGGAGCCTCCTACCACCACGGCTTCGCCAAAGCTTCAGGTATCTTTTCTGCCATTCGAAAATTGCATGTAATACCTTTACTGACACTGGCAGGTAGGCACACCAATCCAAAGAAGTCTCATTCCTAGACACGTCCCTTCTGGACACACTGCTACGATTACGAGAAACTTTGCAAATGATTCGAGGAAATAGTCCTTGGGGCTTGAGTCATTCCTCAAATGGATATGCCACTACTTGGAGCTCGAAAATGAAGGATCAGAGCTGACGTCATCCGTTCCAATATCTAGAGCTTGCAAAGTCAAGAACACCTCAGCAATAGCACATGCCTAAGGTGAAGAGCCAATTGACAGATCAGAGAAGACCCTTCTGCTCGCGACATGAAGGGAGTTTTTCTAATCCTCATATTCCTTTACTTTTATTTTATTTTCTTTGTTTTATGTTCTGTTTCGTTATGTCCATTATCCTTCTTGTTTTGTTGCTTTATTTTCTCTCTTACCCTTAGTTAGTCAAATAAGTGTGGGGTAAGAGTTCTTTGTTTTGTTTTCATTTCTTCTTGTTTGCAAATAAGTGTGGGGTAGTTTAGCTATGCATGAACACTGAGGACAGTGTTAGACTTAAGTGTGGGGTAGCAGTGCACAGTGCACTGTAGTAGTTTGAAAAGTTTTGCATGATTTTGCTTGTTTTCCCCATATTTTCACACACTTCCAAAAGTTTTTCAAAATTTTTCATTCTTTCTGACTTCTAAATGCAGTATGATTGGTTAAACATTGCTTATGTCTATGATATGTGTGTAGAAGTTATGTTTAGTAGGAAGCAATGTGATAGCTATCTTGAACTAATTGATTAGAAATAGGGAATTCCTGATAACTGAGCACAACTTAGTCTGGATTAGAAACCTCAGCCAATTACCTTTTCAAGACTTAACTAGATAAAATGAAGACAAGTTGTGGATGTTTTGACAATTAGAATGACTAGATGAGACTCTGAGCTAAAAGTGAAAAGAAACAAAAGAAAGTTAATCAAATAAGGGTAGTTTGCCAGCGGCCTTCGCTACTCGAGCACCACTCCTTCGGGGAACTTAAAGCCTGATGCCCTAAGGTCGTGTAGGTCTGGGAGTCATCGGAGTGGGACTCGCTACATGGGTAGTTGAAGTTGACGTGTTCTAAGCAGACTCAAAATACCCTGAATCTATAAAGAAAAAAATCAATAAATGCTAAATCATTAAAAATCTGATCACCAAGGCTCAGAACTCAGAAGGTTGTTTGTTGTCAGTATGTCTAGCGATGGGTCGAAGTGTTATCTGGTAATAGTCAAGACGAGAGTTTATTGTGTTGACTATCTGGTCTAGACTAGTACACACACTACACATCAGGAAAACCTTGTGACTAAGAAAAGAGTTCAACCTACTTGTTAAGTTGTTTTCTGCTTGATCATAACAATCTACTAGAGACATTTGAGACCTTGTCATAGCAACCTAACCAGTCAGACCTGTGTTAAGAATTCTCTGAATAATTTTTGGAATAAAATCATGACTAGGAAATTTAAGCGACTGCAGTATGATTTAGACTTTGCTTGAGGACAAGCAAAAAGCTAAGTGTGGGGTTATCTGATGTGCATAAATCATATCACGTTTTTAGCATGTTTTTAGGCATAATCTAGGGTGAAATTGAGGGAAAATCGGTCTTAATTGCTCTTTATTAACTCAATTTTACCGTTTTTATGATTTTGGAAGTGTCAAGTGAAAAGTAGAAGAAAATGGCAAATTTCGGGGCAAAAATGCAAATTTTCAGAAGTTTGGACTTCGGGGAGGGCGTCCCGAATCAGGACGGGCGTCCAGGACTCAGGACGGGCGTCCTGACCTGGTCAACAGTTCAGGACGGGCGTCCCGAGCAGAAATTCCAAGTCCCACATCGAATTTTTGATGAAAATTCACCCCAGGAAGCTGCTATAAATACCCCAGGCCTTCCTCAGTTGAATTCATCCCTCTCCACTCGATCTGAGTCATTCAGTGACTTCCAGTGTACAATTCTCTAGTACACAAATCACTCAGAGACTCAGATTCCAGTATAAGTTTTCTTTCTTTCCTTTTTAGTGTTTCGTTTTTCTTAGATTCTGAGAAATAGTCTCAGATCTTAGGGTTCGATAGATAGGTTCGTTTCTGGTATTCATAGAATACTCGGGATTTCGTTAGGAGATCCTAAGAGGGCTCTAGGCGTTCGAAGAGTTAGTCCACAAGGCTGGGCTTAAGCTGGGTATTAAGGTAAAGCCCAGTTATTAGGCTGAGGAAGCGTCCTCCGAAGGTTCTGGCGAGCAGAGTCGGGTCAAGAAATACAACATATACAGCAATACGCTCCATCGGCGAGACTAAGTAAAGGGTGATTTCTTTATGGCATCAGTCCCCCTTTCCCTCTCTTATATGTTGTTATTGTGTTTGTCCAAAGAATAATTTTGAATATCTGATTATGGTTGTTATGGATATTTGTTATATATGTTGAAGTTGTTATGTTTTTCTGGAAATAGCCACCTACTTAAATATTCATTATGTCTGCATGTCTAATGTAGTTTCTTTTAAACTAAAATTAGGGTTATAGACAATTCCTAACCACGCTCTATTCATAACTTGTTTAGTTTAACAGGCATCAATTAGTATTGGTGTCTACCATACTAGATAAAACAACCTGCGGAACATCTTGTTTGTTAGAGTAGTCCAGGTAGGATGAGTAGAGCGTTATGCCGGTGGTTATGGGCCAGCGGCGTGATCCCCGAAGTGACATTGGGCTTTCATAGCTGTCTTTTGTCCGAACCGTGAGTAGGGCCGTTTACCTTAGCGATGGGGCGGTAGCATAGAGACTCAGATGTGGTACAACTTTAGACTCAGAACATAGTTGCAATCCAGGCCAAGACATGTCTAAAACACTTGAATATAGGTCAATCAACATGTAGGAACAATATAACATTGAATCAGGACCTTATCTATAAAACACTTTTAGGCTTAATTAGACTTAAACCTAGTGGAGAATGGATCACCCTTTCATCAAAGTTATTGATGACGATTGCATAACTAGATCATAAGATAAGAGTTAGGATAAAAGGCTAGCTACTACTAAGCCGTTACCACTTCCCTGGGAGTACGATATTTATCTAATAAAATCATAGATACTTTCCAACAAACTAGCTACACGATAGGTACTCTGCCTTAGGTTCTGGCTGATTAAGTGACACCATAGAGACTAAATGTGACAATTAGTCAATGTCAGTCCTTAATTACTCATAATCAACATAGGGTAAAATAACACCTATTTAGCATATCAATAGGAAACGCATCAAGGATCTATGTGCACTGTTTGCTATTTTCTCACCCCCTTGGTTTGCAGATATAGCAAATTACTTGGTAGCTCAGACTCTTCCTAGTGATATCACTGTTCAACAGAGAAGAAAATTCTTTGTTGACCTTAAATATTACTATTGGGAAGATCCCTTTCTGTTTCGAATATGTGCAGATCAGATGAACAAGAGATGCGTCTCTCAAGAAGAAGGTTTCCAAATTCTGGAACATTGTCACTGCGGACCCGCAGGCGGTCACTTAGCTGCAGCTAATACTACCCGGAAAGTATTAGAAGCAGGCTTCTACTAGCCTACCATATTCAAAGATGCCTGTCAGAAAGCTGGAAACATATCTTCTCGAGACAGTCTACCCCAACAGGTAATTCAAAGTGTAGAGATATTTGACATATGGAGTATAGATTTTATGGGTCCATTTCCTCCCTCTTTTGGTAAGAAGTACATCATAGTAGCTGTAGAATATTTCTCAAAATGGCCTGAGGCGCAGTCCCTACCTACTAATGATGCTAGAGTCGTGTGCAGATTCCTTAAATAGCTATTCGCTAGATTTGGATGCCCGAAAGCCCTAATCAGTGACCGAGGTACACACTTCTGCAACTCTCAATTCCAGAAGGTACTTCAGCAATATGGAGTTCAACATCGCTTTTCCACAGCATACCATCCTCAAACCAATAGGCAAGCTGAGGTAACCAATAGAGGAATAAAGAGAATCCTAGAAAAGACTATGGGTGTTAACCGTAAGGATTGGGCCATGAAGCTGGATGATGCATTATGGGCCTTCCGTACGGCATACAGAACCACTACGGGATTTTCACCTTATAGACTAGTCTATGGAAAAGCATGTCACCTTCCTGTTGAACTTGAACATAGAGCTTACTGGGCAATGCAAAAATGCAATCTAGACAATAACTTAACTAAGGAACACCAGATTTTACAACTCAACGAATTGGATGAGTGGAGGCTCAAAGCCTATGAAAACTCACATCAATTCAAGATGACAAGTAAACTCCGGCATGACGGCGACTCAGAGCCCAGAAGAATTTTGAACCAGGGGATAAAGTACTATTATACAATTCACGATTCAAACGTTTCCCAGGAAAGTTGCATAGCTGCTGGTCAGGCCCGTTCACTATCACGGAAGTATCACCCTTTGGAGCACGTGTGATACGCGAAAATCGTATCACATTTTTAGCATATTTTTATGTATGATTTCGGGTGAAATTAAGGGTAAATTGAGGGTAAATTGATTTTAATTGTTTGTTATTTACTCAATTTCAAGTTTTTATGATTTTGGAAGTGTCAGGTGAAAAGTAGACGAAAACAGCAAATTTTGGGGCAAAAACGCAATTTTTGGAAATGTTGACTTGGTCAAAGGGTCAGGACGGGCGTCCCGAACCCGGGACAGGCGTCCCAACCCAGTCAAACCGCCGGGACGGGTGTCCCGAACCCTCAGATCCAGTCCCACATCGAATTTTTGATGAAAAATCACCCCGGGAAGCTGATATAAATACCCCAGGCCTCCAGTAGTTGAATTCATTCCTCTCCACTCGATCTGAGTCATTAAGTGGTTTCCAGTGTACACTTCTCTAGTACACAACTCACTCAGAGACTCGGATCTCAGTTTTCTTTCTTGTTAGTGTGTTGTTTTAGTTTCTGAGAAATAGTCTCAGATCTTAGGCTTACATAGATAGGTTCGTTTCTGGTATTCATAGAATACCCGGAATTTCGTTAGGAGATCCTAAGAGGGCTTGAGGCGTTCGAAGAGTCAGTCCACAGGGCTGGGCTTAAGCCGGGTTGTTAAGTAAAGCCCAGCTACTAGGCTGAGGAAGCGTCCTCCGAAGGTTCTGACAAGCAGAGTCGGGTCAAGCAATACGGCATATATAGCAGTACGCTCCAACGGCGTGACTACGTAAAGGGTGATTTCTTTATGGCATCAGTCCCCCCTGTCCCTCTCTTTATATGTTGTTACTGTGTTTGTCCAAATACTGATTTGAATACCAGATTATGTTTTTATGAATATTTGTGATATATGTTGAAGTTATTATGTTTTTCTAGAAATGGCCACTTGCTTAAATATCCATTATGTCTACATGTCTATTGCCGTTCTTTTAAACTGAAATTAAGGTTATAGACAATTCCTAACCACGGTCTATTCATAACCTGTTTAGTTTAACAGACATCAATTAGTATTGGTGTCTGCCATACTAGATAAAATAATCTGCGGAACACCCTGTTGGTTGAAAGTAGTCTAGGCAGGCTGAGTAGAGTTTTATGTCGGCGGTTATGAGACGAGCGGTATGATCCCCAAAGTGACATAGGGCGTTCATTGCTGACTTTAGTCCGAGCCGTGAGTAGGGCCGTTTGCCTTGGTGATGGGGCGGTAGCGTAGAAACTCAGATGTGGTAACCTTTAGACACAGAACATAGTTGCAATCCAGGCCAAGACATGTCTAAAATACTCGAATATAGGTCAATCAACGTATAGTAACGGTATAACATAAAATCAGGATCTCGTCTATAAAACATTTTCAGGTTTAGTTAGACTTAAACCTAATGGAGAATGAATCACCTTCTCATCAAAATTATTGATGAAGATTGCATAACTGGATTATAAGATAAGAGTTAGGAATAAAGGCTAGTTACTACTAAGTCGTTACCACTTCCCTGGGAGTACGATAATTATGTAATAAAATCGTAGATACTTTCCAACAGGCTAGCTACACGATAGGTACTCTGCCTTAGGTTCTGGCTGATTAAGTGATACCATAGAGACTAAATGTGACAATTAGTCAATCACAGTCCTTAATTACTCATAATCAACATAGGGTAAAATAACACCTATTTAGCACGTCAACCGGAATCCCATTAACGTGTCATCATGGATTCTGACGGCACTACTCAAAAAGTGAACGGGCAACACTTAAAGATCTACAAAGAACCATTCGACTTGTCCGAGCAGACTGTTGACTTCACAGAATAAGGGAGTATTTCTTTCATTTTATTTTATTTTCTGTTATTTTGTTATTTCTTTTGTTGTTTTATTTCGCTCTTACCCTTTGTTAGTCAAATAAGTGTGGGGTAAGAATTTTTCTGTTTTGTTTTTATTTCTTCTTGTTTTTCAAATAAGTGTGGGGTAATTTAGATATGCATGAACACTGAGGACAGTGTCAGACTTAAGTCTGGGGTAGCAGTGCATAGTGCATTGTAGCAGAAAAAGTTTTGCATGTTTTTCCCATACTTTCACTAGAATTACACTCTTCCAAAAAAATTTCAAAATTTTTCACTCTTTCGGACATCAAAATGCAGTTATGATTGGTAAATAATTGATGATGTCTATGATATGTATGTAGAATATTATGATCAGTAGGAGACAACGTGATAACTTTCTTGAATTTATCGATTAGAAATAAGGAATTCTTGATACTTGAGCACAACTTAGTTTGGATTAGAGACCTCAACCAAATACCTTTTCAAGACTTAGCTAAATAATATTAGACCAGTTGAGGATATATTAGCAGTCTAACTGACTAGATGATGCTCTGAGATGAAAGTGAAAAAAGTTAAATAAATAGGGTAGTTTGCAAGCGGCCTTTGCTACTCGAGCACCACTCCTTAAGGGAACTTAAAGCCTGATGCCCTAAGGTCGTGTAGGTCTGGGAGTCATCGGAGTGGGACTCGCTACATGGGTAGTTAAAGTTGACGTGTGAAAGCAAACACAAAATACCCTGAAAAATCAATCTAAAAATACATAGCCCAATGTATTCTTATATTAAAATGCTTAATTGAAAATCTTGTCACCAAAGCTCAGAACTCAGATGGTTGTTTGTTGCTGGTATGTCTAGCGACCGGTCGAAGTATTATCTGGTAAGAGTCAAGATAAGAGTATATTGTGTTGACAATCCAGTCTGGACAGGTACACACACTACACATCAGGAAGACCTTGTGACTGAGAGAAGAGTTCAATCTAGTTATTAAGTTGTTAACCCTGCTTGATCATGATAATCTACTAGAGACATTTAAGACCTTGTCATGGCAACTGAACCATTCGGACCTGTGTTGTGAATTATCTGATTCAGTGATAAATTTTGGAATAAAAACATTGCTAGAAATTTTAAGTGACTGCACCTATGGTTTAAAATTAATAATTTCTGGTAGACTTTGCTTGAGGACAAGCAAAAAGCTAAGTGTGGGGTTATATGATATGCATAAATCATATCACTTGTTTAGCATGTTTTTAGGCACAATATAGGGCGAAATTGATGTTAAATCATTATCAATTGACTGTTATTAACTCGATTTCGCAGTTTTTGTGATTTTGGATGTGTCAGGTGAAAAGTGCAAGAAAATGGCAAATTTCGGGGTAAAAACATTATTTTCAAAAGTTCGGAAGTCGGGATGGGCGTCCTGACCTGGTCAACAGACTAGGACGAGCGTCCAGGACTTGGGACGGCCATCCTGACCTTGTCAACAGGCTGGGACGGGCGTCCCAGATCCAGGACGGGGGCCCCGAATGCCTGGTCAAAGTCCCACATCGGATTTTTGAGAGAAATTCTCCCAATTTCCCTGCTATAAATACCCAGGCCTTCCTCAGTTGAAATCATTCCTCTCCACTCGATCTGAGTCATTTAGTGACTTCAAGTATACAATTTTCTATAGTATACAAGTCACTTAGTGATTTCAGGTTTTAGTATAGGTATATTTATAGTTTTAGAGAGTGTCTCGTGTTCTTTGTTTCTGAGAGTCTGTCTCAAATCTTAGAATACGACTAGATAGGTTCGTTTTTGGTATTCATAGAATACCCAGATTTCATTAGGAGATCCTAAGAGAGCACTAGGCATTCGAAGAGTCAGTCAACAGTGCTGTGCTTAAGTTAGGTATTAAGGTAATGCATAGCTACTAGGCTGAGGAAGCGTCCTCCGAAGGTTCTGCCGAGCAGTCCAACATATATAAGCAGTTGCTCCATCAGCAGACTACGTAAAGGGTGAATACTTTATGGCATCGGTCCCCTTGTACATCTCTTTATATGTCTGTACTGTGTTCGTCCAAATAACTATTATGAATACCAAACTATGATTGTATGAATATGTGTTTTGCATGTTGAAGTCATTTATATTTTTCGGAAATGGTCACCAACTTAACTATCATTATGACTGCATGTCTACTATAGTTTCTTTTAAACTAGATGAATGGTTATAGACAATTCCTAACCACGGTCTAATCATAACCTGTTTAGTTTAACAGGCATTAATTTATGACTTCCCGTTGGAAGCATTAATGTCTTCCATATTAGATGAAATAACCTACAGATCACCGTATTTGTTAAAGTAGTCTAAGTAGGCTGAGTTTGTGTGTTTATGCCGGCGTTAGGGCGAGCGGCATGATCTCCTGAGTGACACAGGACTTTCATGGATGCCTTTAGCTCGAACCGTGCGTAGGGCCGTCATTAAGGTAGGGCGGTTTATCAAGTAACTCAGATGTGGTACACCGGTAGAATCAGTACATAATTGTAATCTAGACCACGACATATCTAAAATACTCGAAGATAGGTCAATCAACATGTAGGAACAATATAACATAAAATCAGAACATTATCTGTAAAACACTCTTTTAGGCTTAAATAGACTTGAACCTAGTGGAGAATGAATCACCCTCTCATCAAAGAATTTGATGAACGATTGCATAACTGGATCATAAGATAAGAGTTAGGGTAAGAGGATAGTTACTACTAAGTCGTTACCACTTCCCTGGGAGTACGATAATTGATTTAATTAAAATCGTAGATACTTTCCAACGGACTAGCTACACGATAGGTACTCTGCCTTAGGTTCTGATTGATTAAGTGACAATATAGAGACTAAATGTGACAATTAGTCATTCTAAGTCCTTAGTTATTCATAATCAACATAGGGTAAAATAACACCTATTTTAGCATATCAGTCAGAACGCATCACTGCTATATTAAGAGTCTTAGATTTCTAACTACAATGTTTGGCTTCCAGACTAGAAATGAGATAACTTGAATTGGAATGTCTAGGTGAAAAAGATTGAAGTGGAAAACCTAAATAGTTATCTATGTTATGAACTTGTTTGATACTCAGGATGGTGGAGATATGATAACAAATATGATTGTCACAGTTATTAGAGTAGAAAGTTATTAATTTATTGGCATTCATGTTCAGTCCACTTAAAGAAAAAAAAAACTCCTCCAAGACTTGATTAATAGTTTGGGCACTCTCTTTTGTTGCTTCAACAAACAAAAATATGTCATCTGCAAAAAGAGTATGAGATATGGAAGGTCCTTGTCTAGTAATGATAATAGGTTTTCAATTTCGCAATGAAACTTGATTATGAATAAGTTTTGAAAGATGCTCCATATTCATGATGAAAAGGTAGGGTGACAAGGGATCACCTTTCCTAACTCCCCTTGATGGTTTAAAAAAATTTGAAGGATTACAATTTATGAGGACGGCCATTTCAGCTGGAGTGATACAAGACATGACTATTTTAATGATTTTGGAAGGAATATCTATCGATTCAAGCATACAATGGATGAAGTTCCAATTAACCTTGTCAAAAGCATTTTCCAAGTCAATTTTGATGGCCATGAGTCAATTTTCGACGAATTAGTTTGGTTCTGATACCAGGAACGAAAATTTTTCTGTCTCTCTCTCCTCAGAACAGAAAATATTAGGACGATCCAGCGAACGTGGATATCAACTTAATACCATGTTTCCCACATCTCACCAACAGACCACTGTGGCGAGCAAACACACCAGGGACCGAAACGCCCCCTCCCCCTGCCCAGAAAGGCACTTTACTCCATCAGCGAAGTATGCGAGAGTCAACTGTCGAGCAAGCAGTCAAGGGAGAAAAGCTGCTCCATCAGCAAAGTAGGTGAGAGTCAACCGTCGAGCAAGCAGTCAAGGGAGAAGCCGCTGCGATAGACTCCGTCCGAAGAGAAACAGGCACGAGCGAAGTCTAGATCAGGCGCGAAGAAGCCACATCGATCACTTGAAAAAGCACTTTGTCTAAACCATCTGGCAAAGTCAGCTCGACCATCGATTCGTTTCGCCACAACCCGGTATTCACAATCTCTTCCCATCTATTTCTTCTCCACCACAAAAAAGGAAAGTAAAATCACATCATCTTCAATTATTACTCTTTCCTTCCTTCCTTCCTTCCGTTTCTCTTTCTCTCTCTATCATAAATGTTGGGTTTACTAAACCCATAGAATAAAAAAAAATAAAAAACCTCCCCTACGATCGAATATGGAACCATTGACCCACCATTTACTCCTCCGTTTGCCTTGATTGAGAGCCATGTGTCAATGCCAATTGATTTTTACAAAATCCTTGGTGAAAATCTCATTTCCTCGGTGATGGTACGAGAAGAGCTTATGAAGCTAAGGTTTCCAAGCCGCCGTAGTATAGATATAGTCAAGATGCTCTTGTGAGCCGCAGACAAATCCTTCAAGCCTCTTGCGATACCCTTATGAATTTCAGAGTTAATCTTGGAATTTGCCTTCACTTCGAGTCAATCATGGAGTTAAAGTTTCGAGTAAATCATGAAACTTATGAATTTCAAAGTTAATCATGGAATTCACCCTCACTTCGAGTTAATCTAGGAGTTAAAAGTTTCAGAGTTAATCATGGAATCCACCCTCGCTTCGAGTCAATCTTAGAGTTAAAAGTTGCAGAGTTAATCATGGAACTTATGGATTTCAGACTTCATCATGGAATCCGCCCTCACTTCGAGTCAATCTTGGAGTTAAAAGTTTCAGAGTTAATCATGGAACTTATGGATTTCAGAGTTAATCATGGAATCCACCCTCGCTTAGAGTCTATCATGGAGTTAAAGTTTCGAGTAAATCACGAAACTTATGAATTTCAGAGTTAATCATAGAATTCGCCATCACTTCGAGTTAATCTTGGAGTTAAAAGTTTCAGAGTTAATCATGGAACTTATGGATTCCAGAGTTAATCATGGAATCCACCCTCACTTTGAGTCAGAGTTAAAAGTTTCAGAGTTAATCATGGAACTTATACATTTCAGAGTTAATCATGGAATCCACCCTCACTTCGAGTCAATCTTGGAGTTAAAAGTTTCAGAGTTAATTACAGAACTTATGAATTTAAGAGTTAATCACGGAATCTGCCCTCACTTCGAGTCAATCTTGGAATTAAACGTTTCAGAGTTAATCATGGAATCCACCCTCGCTCCGAGTCAATCTTGGAGTTAAATGTTTCATAGTTAATCATGGAACTTATGAATTTCAGAGTTAATCATGGAATCCACCCTCGCTTCGAGTCAATCTTAGAGTTAAAGTTTTGAGTAAATCATGAAACTTATGAATTTCAGAGTTAATCATGGAATTCACCCTCACTTCAAGTTAATCTTGGAGTTAAAAGTTTCAGAGTTGATCATGGAATCCACCCTCGCATCGAGTCAATCTTGGAGTTAAAAGTTGCCTAGGTAATTGATACGCGAAAATCGTATCACATTTTTAGCATGTTTTTATGTATGTTTTAATGTGAAATCGAGAGTAAATTGACATTAATTGTTTAGTATTTACATGATTTCACGGTTTTTATGATTTTGGAAGTGACAGGTGCAAAGTAGACGAAAACAGCAAATTTTGGGGCAAAAACACAAGTTTTGGAAATGTTGACTCGGTCAAAGGTCCGGGACGGGCGTCCCGACCAAGCCAAGCCAGAGGGACGGGCATCCAGCACCAGGGACGGGCGTCCTGACCTGGTCAACAGACCAGGACGGGCGTCCCAATCCGGGACGGGCGTCCCGAGCCGCCAGAAGTTGTCCCACATCGAATTTTTCAGAGATTTTCACTCCGGGAAGCTGCTATAAATACCCCAGGCCTCTAGCAGTTGAATTCATCCCTCTCCACTCGATCTGAGTCATTAAGTGGTTTCCAGTGTACAATTTTCCAGTACACAACTCACTCAGAGACTCGGATCTCAGTTTTCTTTCTTATTAGTGTTTGTTTTAGTTTCTGAGAAATAGTCTCAGATCTTAGGTTTCTATAGATAGGTTCGTTTCTGGTATTCATAGAATACCCGGGATTTCGTTAGGAGATCCTAAGAGAGCTCTAGGTGTTCAAAGAGTCAGTCCACAGGGCTAGGCTTAAGCCCAGGACGTAAGGTAAAGTCTAGCTACTAGGCTGAGGAAGCGTCCTCCGAAGGTTCTGGTGAGCAGAGTCAAGGCGAGCAATACGACATATACAGCAGTACGCTCCGTAGGCGAGACTTCGTAAAGGGTGATTTCTTTATGGCATCGGTCCCCATGTCCCTCTCTTATATGTGTTATTGCTTTGTTCTAAATATGAATTATGAATATCAGATTACGATTTTATGAATAGTTGTGTTATATGTTGAAGTTTTTATGTTTTTCCGGAAATAGCCACCTGCTAAATATTCATTATGTCTGCATGTCTAATGTAAGTCTCTTTTAAACTAAAACTAGGGTTATAGACAATTCCTAACCACAGTCTATCCATAACCTGTTTAGTTTAACAGGCATCAATTAGTATTGGTGTCTGCCATACTAGATAAAATAACCAACGGAACACCTTGTTTGTTAGAGTAGTCTAGGTAGGCTGAGTAGAGAGTTATGCCGGCGGTTTTGCGACGAGCAGCATGACCCCGAAGTGACATAGGGTACCGTTCATTGCTGACTTTAGTCCGGGCCGTGAGTAGGGCCGTTTACCTTAACGATGGGGCGGTAGCGTAGAGACCTCAGATGTGGTACACCTTTAGACACAGAACATAGTTGCATTCCAGGCGAAGATATATCTAAAACACTCGAATATAGGTCAATCAACATATAGGAACAGTATAACATAGAATCAGAACTCATCTGTAAAACACTTTTAGGATTAATTAGACTTAAACCTAGTGGAGAATGGATCACCCTCTCATCAAAGTATTTGATGAAGATTGCATAACTGGATTATAAGATAGGAGTTAGGATAAAAGGCTAGTTACTACTAAGCCGTTGCCACTTCCCTGGGAGTACGATAATTAAATTAATAAAATCGTAGATACTTTCCAATAGACTAGCTACACGATAGGTACTCTGCATTAGGTTCTGGCTGATTAAGTGACACCATAGAGACTAAATGTGACAATTAGTCAATCACAGTCCTTAATTATTCATAATCAACATAGGGTAAAATAACACCTATTTAGCATGTCAACCGGAATCGCATCAGATTTTTGGCGCCGTTGCCAGGGAAATATCATAATGAATGTAGGATTATTGGCCACAATTCTAGAAACTTATGATAGGTAGCGGTAGTAACCTAGACTTTTGACTTACACTTATCTTATACTAGTTAGACAATCACTTTCCTAAATATAGGATTATCATAAATAATTAATTTTAGATAATATCTGGAATTAAGACACTTAGGATAATCAAATTTTAGAAAATTATTCTAAAACCATATTAAGGAAATTTACCTGCTTTCTAAATAAATCAAAATCCATAAAAATATTTTTCTTGCTTTCTTGTTTCACTGTGCTACGTTTTGCTATTTGTTATTTTTAACCAGACTTTGCACTCAGAAATGAAGGAAACAAGAGCCCAGGATATTCTGGACGAAGTAGAACATAACACTTCCCCAGAAATCCAAACAATTCCTTCTTCTCCCGAATACACTCTTGCTTCTCCCGAATACACTCCTGCTTCTCCCGAATACACTCCTGCCTCTCCCGAATACATTCCTGCTTCTCCCGAATATACTCCTAAATCTCCCGAGTACACCCCAAAATCTCCTGAATATACTCCTGCATCCCCCGCACCTAACGACCAACCACCTTCATCAGAGGATAGCACTGACAGTTCTCAATCAGCCTTGGCTGCCCGGGTAGATACTATATCTCACAGGATAAGCGCTATGACTCAGACAATACCGGGCGGACTAAGACGATAATATCAGGCTGTTCTAACCTTAAGTTCTGAAGTAATCCAACTCAGAACCACAATAGAACGCCAAAATGTGCAATTACTCCGAGAGATGATGGAAATCTTGAAGGAACAAAGGAACCAGCAGGAGGAAATGCGCAACATACAAGCAGAACTGCAAGAGATGCGAAACATTCGGACAGAACTACAGGAGATCAGAGATAGGATTCGTTAAAAAGGGAAGATTCTTTTACTCTCAACAAATAATTCGTTTGAACTGAAACTTGAATAATTGACCCTTATTTCCTATTTTTCAAACATTTTTAAAGGGTCATTTATATTCAACAATTTTCTTTAGACAATTTATTTCGAATTTCTATGAAAAACAAGAGTTTTGCAAATACAGTTTATTTTCCACTAATTACATTGCACAAACTCAGTTTTATTTTTCTGAAATTCTTGCTGAATTTAAGTTAGGATAAAATTAGGGTAGTCACAATTTTCGAAAAGAGACTGAGAATTTTTTTCATAGAGTTTTTAACAACTTCTGAATTTTATTGGATAAACATGAAGCCTTGTTAAGAATTATGATAATTTTTGGTATTTTGAGATTTTCATGGAATTACGAAAAAAAAATTTTATTTTTCCCGGAATTGGCACGCGTCCCGATGCAACCCGGGACGGGAGTCCTCCCTCCGGGACGGGCGTCCCGAAGGTCACCCTTCTATAAAAATTCAATTTTTTTCATTTTCTCTCAAATCTACAACCAAAAATTCATCTCTCTAAAAAACATTTCTCTCTAGCCTCTCTCTACAAATTTTTGGCAAACTCCTCAAAGTTTAAACATTCGAATTTCCCTCCAAAATTTGAATTTTAAACTTCACCCAAAAATTCGAATTTCCCTCCAAAATTCGATTTTCCCGCCAAAAATTCAAAATTCGCCCCTAACCTAAGTTCATCCTTCTGAACTCAAATTTACCTCCAGAATTTGAGTTTAAAGCTTTCTTCCCCACCTACACTCTCTCATACATTTTAAATGGCTCCCAAACGTACTCGTACCACATCTACCATGACAGTTACCTCAGTGACACATCCTTTTATGTTGTTTCCCTCCAGCACAGCATACCAAGAGAGATGCACTGGATACATCGGGCGTACGATACTAACGGGCAGAACGCTGGATTGGGCAGCAGTACAGACACTGGGAGTAGAGCCGGAAGTCAGATGCATACTCGACGTGCCACCCTACAGTCGAGTATTCATCGTCACCGAGCCCACATACCTGGAGCTGGTATGTGAGTTCTATGCGTCTTTTACCTGCCAACAGGAGCAGATCACATTCCGTTTAGGCGGAATAGATCGATCGATGAGCATGGCCGAGTTCGGCATCGCCCTAGGCATCTGCAGTTCGAGACTTCGAGACCACAGCAGTTCGAGACTTCACGTCTGCAAACGTCTCCACTGCTTGGGCTCAGATCTGCATGACGGGTGTCCCATACCGGCATAGCTTTGCAAAAGCCACAGGTATTTATCCTACTCTTCGTTACCTGCATGCTATCATTGCACACACGTTGTCAGGACGACTGACCGCACCCAGAACTGTCACCCGGATGGAGACGTTCCTTCTAGCCAACATGCACATGGGGTCTACAGTAGAGATGGCGAGACTCATAGCGGTCGTCATGCGAGGATTCGCTACAGACACTAGGAAACAGTGTCTGGGACTCGGACCATACATCACCAGGCTAGCCCGCTACCTGGAGTTGGACATAGAGGGCTCGGAGCTTACTCTGGTTGCCCCAACCACTATTCCCACAGACGTTACCATTCTACGGAACATAGGAATGGTTGTACGGGATGCGAATAGCCGCGACACCATCCACACGGAGCAGACAGGACAGGCATCGGCATCGGAAGCATTGCCAGCGCATATCCCTCCATCCGAGACGTTCGTGCCACGTACTGCCTTCGAACGACACATGTCGCACGGATTGGCAGAACTATCGGCCCGATACAGTCGAGACATGGACAGGATTGACAGACGGCTGACGATGATGGAGGACAGGATTGACAGACGGTTGGCGATGATAGATGATAGGATCGCCATGAACACCAGCAGGATTGAGGAGATACATCAGCAGACTTCCCGAGTAGCGAAAAACTTTGAGTTTGACTTAGCAGACTTAGGTCCACTGGACAACGATCCGCCGGGTTCTTAGTCTCTCTCTCCTTCTTTCCTTTTCTTTCTTTTTCTTTTGTTTTTTTTCTTGTTCTATGTGTATAAACATGTCTGGGCTGTATGACGTATGAATCTATGTACAAATTTGATTTATATGACATACAGAATTGTTTGCATTATTTTATTTTATGTCTTACTTACCCATACAGATTCCTTTATTTTTCTGTTTTATTTCTTATTTTCAAATAAGTGTGGGGTAATTAGATATGCATGAACACTGAGGACAGTGCCAGACTTAAGTGTGGGGTAGCAGTGCACGGTGCACTGTAGCAGTTTGCAAAATTTTTCGCATGAATTTGCTTGTTTTCCCCGTATTTTCATACCCTTCCAAAAAAAATTTCAAACTTTTTTCTGTCTTTCAGACTTTTAAATGCAGTATGCTTGGTTAAACAATTGCTTATGTCTATGATATGTAGGTAGTATGCTATGATTAGTAGGAGATAGTTGATAGCTATCTTGGACTAATTGATTAGGAATAGGGAATTCCTGATAACTGAGCACAACTTTGTCTGGATTAGAGACCTCAACCAATTACCTGTTCGAGACTTAACTAGATAAAATTAGACCAGTTGTGGATATATTGGCAGTTAGGATGACTAGATGAAACTCTGAGCTAGAAGTGAAAAGAAATTAAAAGAAGTTAATCAAATAAGGGTAGTTTGCCAGCGGCCTTCGCTACTCGAGCACCACTCCTTCGGGGAATTTAAAGCCTGATGCCCTAAGGTCGTGTAGATCTGGGAGTCATCGGAGTGGGACTCGCTACATGGGTAGTTGAAGTTGACGTGTTCTAAGCAGACTCAAAATACCCTGAATCCATAAAGAAAATAACTAAGTGCTAAAACATTAAAAATCTTATCACCAAAGCTCAGAACTCAGAAAGTTATCTGTTGTCAGTGTGTCTAGCGATAGGTCGAAGTATTATCTGGTAACAGTTAAGATAAGAGTTCATTGTGTTGACTATCTGGTCTAGACTAGTACACACACTACACATCAGGAAGACCCTGTGACTAAGAAAAAAGTCCAACCTAGTTGTTGATTTGTTTTCTGTCTGATCATAACAAGCTACTAGAGACATTTGAGACCTTGTCGTAGCAACCTAACCAATCAGACCTGTGTTAAAAATTGTCTGAAGAATTTTTGGAATAAAAACATGACTAGGAATTTAAGTGACTGCACTACGGTTTAGAATCACTAACTCCATGTAGACTTTGCTTGAGGACAAGCAAAAACTGATACGCGAAAATCGTATCACATTTTTAGCATATTTTTATGTATGTTTTAATGTGAAATCGAGAGTAAATTGACATTAATTGTTTAGTATTTACTTGATTTCACGGTTTTTATGATTTTTGGAAGTGACAGGTGCAAAGTAGACGAAAACAACAAATTTTGGGGCAAAAACGCAATTTTTGGAAATGTTGACTCGGTCAAAGGTCCGGGACGGGCGTCCCGACCAAGCCAAGCCAGAGGGACGGGCGTCCAGCACCAGGGACGGGCGTCCCGACCTGGTCAACAGACCAGGACGGGCATCCCAATCCGGGACGGGCGTCCCGAGCCGCCAGAAGCTGTCCCACATCGAATTTTTCAGAGATTTTCACTCCGGGAAGCTGCTATAAATACCCCAGGCCTCCAGCAGTTGAATTCATCCCTCTCCACTCGATCTGAGTCATTAAGTGGTTTCCAGTGTACAATTTTCCAGTACACAACTCACTCAGAGACTCGGATCTCAGTTTTCTTTCTTATTAGTGTTTGTTTTAGGTTCTGAGAAATAGTCTCAGATCTTAGGTTTCTATAGATAGGTTCGTTTCTGGTATTCATAGAATACCCGGGATTTCGTTAGGAGATCCTAAGAGAGCTCTAGGCGTTCGAAGAGTCAGTCCACAGGGCTAGGCTTAAGCCCAGGACGTAAGGTAAAGTCTAGCTACTAGGCTGAGGAAGCGTCCTCCGAAGGTTCTGGTGAGCAGAGTCAGGGCGAGAAATACGACATATACAGCAGTACGCTCCGTAGGCTAGACTTCGTAAAGGGTGATTTCTTTATGGCATCGGTCCCCATGTCCCTCTCTTATATGTGTTATTGCTTTGTTCTAAATATGAATTATGAATATCAGATTACGATTTTATGAATAGTTGTGTTATATGTTGAAGTTTTTATGTTTTTCCGGAAATAGCCACCAGCTAAATATTCATTATGTCTGCATGTCTAATGTAAGTCTCTTTTAAACTAAAACTAGGGTTATAGACAATTCCTAACCACGGTCTATCCATAACCTGTTTAGTTTAACAGACATCAATTAGTATTGGTGTCTGCCATACTAGATAAAATAACCAACGGAACACCTTGTTTGTTAGAGTAGTCTAGGTAGGCTGAGTAGAGAGTTATGCCGGCGGTTTTGCGACGAGCAGCATGACCCCGAAGTGACATAAGGTACCGTTCATTGCTGACTTTAGTCCGGGCCGTGAGTAGGGCCGTTTACCTTAACGATGGGGCGGTAGCGTAGAGACCTCAGATGTGGTACACCTTTAGACACAGAACATAGTTGCATTCTAGGCTAAGATATATCTAAAACACTCGAATATAGGTCAATCAACATATAGGAACAGTATAACATAGAATCAGAACTCATTTGTAAAACACTTTTAGGATTAATTAGACTTAAACCTAGTGGAGAATGGATCACCCTCTCATCAAAGTATTTGATGAAGATTGCATAACTGGATTATAAGATAGGAGTTAGGATAAAAGGCTAGTTACTACTAAGTCGTTGCCACTTCCTTGGGAGTACGATAATTAAATTAATAAAATCGTAGATACTTTCCAATAGACTAGCTACACGATAGGTACTCTGCCTTAGGTTCTGGCTGATTAAGTGACACCATAGAGACTAAATGTGACAATTAGTCAATCACAGTCCTTAATTATTCATAATCAACATAGGGTAAAATAACACCTATTTAGCATGTCAACCGGAATCGCATCAGTAATCATGGAATTTATGGATTTCAGAGTTAATCATTGAATATGCCCTCACTTCGAGTCAATCTTGGAGTTAAAAGTTTCAGAGTTAATCATGAAACTTATGGATTTCAGAGTTAATCATGGATCCACCCTTGCTTCGAGTCGATCTTGGAGTTAAAGTTTCGAGTAAATCACGAAACTTATGAATTTCATAGTTAATCATGGAATTCGCCCTCACTTCGAATTAATCTTAGAGTAAAAAGTTTCAGAGTTAATCATGGAACTTATGGATTTCATTGTTAATCATGGAATCCACCCTCACTTCGAGTCAATCTTGGAGTTAAAAGTTTCAGACTCAATCATGGAACTTATGGATTTCAGAGTTAATCATGGAATCCACCCTCACTTCGAGTCAATCTTGGAGTTAAAAGTTTCAGAGTTAATCACGGAACTTATGAATTTCATAGTTAATCATATAATTCACCCTCACTTCGAGTTAATCTTGGAGTTAAAGTTTCGAGTAAATCACGAAACTTATGAATTTCAGAGTTAATCATGGAATTCATCCTCACTTCGAGTTAATCTTGGAATTTATCATCTCATTATACTTCGAGTTACACTTGGAGTTATTTTAATTCATCTTGTCCCAAGGACAAAATTTGGATTTTTCCACAGGTTAAAGACAAGACAAACAGCCCAAAGAACAATGGATTTTCAGTTACGTCGAAGTAAAAGAAAGTCACTCTTCCACTTCGATGAGGGGCACTAAGAAGTATAAAAATATCCTGTATTGACGTGGAGTGAAAGATCTGACGTGTCCATCGACCGAGCATATCGGAGCCCACAGCTCCGCTAAACAAAGCACCGAAGTCCGCGGTCTCGCCTCTCAGGCAACCCACTTTGCCAATATCCTGACTACTAGCTAGTCAAGATTATTCCAGAATATTTTTCAAAGAATCTCTTTTGACCAACAGTTTATCTTAAGATCACTCGATTAAAAGTATCTCACAGAATATCCCTATAACAGTGGGATATTTCAGAATCTGACAACTATCAGATTCTTCACTGCGGACCTATTTTTCAGGGTCATTTATTCCTATAAATACCCCCTTCATGAGGATAAAAGGTAAAGCCAGATAACTAAACAAACTCTCTACCAATTTCATATATCTCTCTAGTCAGATTTAGAATACTGACTTAACCATCGGAGGGTTCGTCGGAGGTCCCTCACCCTCTATCTCGAACTTCTCTATTTCGCAGATATTTACGGAGGAAATCTTCATCAAAGCACTTGCGAGATAGCCACCGAGGCAGAGATATTTTGGCAGAGATCATCAGACGACGCCGGTTAATCGGCACGTGGCGTCAAACCAATTTTCAACGAATCAATATACATATATATATATATATATATATATATATATATATATATATATGAGGTAAATATGTATTATTATTAATGTTTTTTACATTATCGATATTATAATGACAATCTTAATACAAATATATATTGTTAAGAGGCGTTACTCGAATGATATGCATCCTCACTTGTAATTAAGAAGTTATGACTTTGAGACATAATATATATATATATATATATATATATTATATTTAGATAAAATAGTATTTTAATTTATCTAATTAATAAAACATCTTATGACGAACTTTCTAGAAAGCCTTATAAGGATTTGATTTCAGAGAACATCTTATAAAAATAAAATTATGCACTGATGTTGCCAGATTATTTTCCTCACAACTATTCTTAGGGTTCTTGAATCTCCCAAAACCCTCCTCTATCACATCTTAGAAGGGTTTTTATTTATCATTGTCTATGGGTCGTGGGCCTTCTATCCCGGGTATTCTATGAATACAAAAAACGAACCTATCTAGTCATATTCTAAGATATGAGACAGACTCTAAAAAACGAAGGACACGAGACACTCTCTAAAACTATAAATATACCTATACTAAAACCTGAAATCACTAAGTGACTTGTATACTATAGAAAATTGTATACTTGAAGTCAATAAATGACTCAGATCGAGTAGAGAGGAATGATTTCAACTGAGGAAGGCCTGAGGTATTTATAGCAGGGGAACTGGGTGAATTTCTCTCAAAAATTCAATGTGGGACTTTGACCAGGCATTCGGGATGCCCGTCCCGGCCTGTTGACCAGGTCAGGATGGCCATCCCAAGTCCTGGACGCCTGTCCTGGGTTCTGGATGCCCATCTCGACTTCCGAACTTCTAAAAATCACGTTTTTGCCCTAAAATTTGCCATTTTCCTGCACTTTTTACTTGACACTTCCAAAATCACAAAAACTACGAAACCGAGTTAATAACAGTCAATTGATAATGATTTAACACCAATTTTGCCCTAAATTGTGCCTAAAAACATGCTAAAAAAGTGATATGATTTATGCATATCATATAACCCCACACTTAACTTTTTGCTTGTCCTCAAGCAAAGTCTACTTGAACTTATTGATTTTAAATCATAGGTGCAGTCACTTCAAAATTTCTAGCCATGTTTTTATTCAACAATTTATCACTGAATCAGATAATTCACAACACAGGTCTGACTGGTTAAGTTGCCATGACAAGGTCTCAAATGTCTCTAGTATATTATCATGGTCAAGTAGGGTTAACAACTTAATACCTAGATTGAACTCTTCTCTCAGTCACAAGGTCTTCCCGATGTGTAGTGTGTGTACTAGTCCAAACTAGATTGTCAACACAATATACTGTTATCTTGACTCTTACGAGATAATACTTCGACCGGTCGCTAGATATACCAGCAACAAACAACCTTCTGAGTTCTGAGCTTTGGTGACAAGATTTTCAATTAAGCATTTCAATATAAGAATACATTGGGCTATGTATTTTTAGATTGATTTTTCAGGGTATTTTGTGTTTGCTTTCATACGTCAACTTTAACTACCCATGTAGCGAGTCCCACACTGATGACTCCTAGACCTACACGACCTTAGGGCATCAGGCTTTAAGTTTCCTTAAGGAGTGGTGCTCGAGTAGCAAAGGCCGCTTGCAAACTACCCTATTTATTTAACATTTTTCACTTTCAGCTCAGAGTATCATCTAGTCATTTAGATTGCTAATACATCCTCAACTGGTCTAATATTATTTAGCTATGTCTTGAAAAGGTATTTGGTTGAGGTCTCTAATCCAAACTAAGTTGTGCTCAAGTATCAGGAATTCCTTATTTCTAATTGATGAATTCAAGAAAGTTATCACGTTGTCTCCTACTGATCATAATACTCTACATACATATCATAGACATCAGCATTTCTCTACCTATCATAACTGCATTCTGAAGTCTGAAAGAGTGAAAACATTTGAAAAAAAAATTGGAAGGGTGTAATTGTAGTGAAAATATGGGAAAACATGCAAAAAGTTTACTGGTACAGTGCACTGTGCACTGCTACCCCACACTTAAGTTTGACACTGTCCTCAATGTCCATGCATATCTAAATTACCCCCACACTTATTTGAAAAACAAGAAGAAATAAAAAAAAATTCTTACCCCACACTTATTTGACTAACTAAGGGTAAGAGTGAAATAAAACAACAAAAGAAATAACAAAATAACAGAAAATAAAATAAAATGAAAGAAATACTCCCTTATATTGTGAAGTCAACAGTCTGCTCGGACAAGTTGAATGATTCTCTGTAGATCTTTAAGCGTTGCCCGTTCACTTTTTGAGTAGTGCCGTCAGAATCCATGATGACACATGCTCCAAAGGGTGATACTTCTGTGATAGTGAACGGGCCTGACCAGCAACTACGCAACTTTCCTGGGAAAAGTTTGAAACACGAGTTGCATAACAGTACTTTATCCCCTGGTTCAAAATTCTTCTAGGCTCTGAGTCGCCTGTCATGCCGGAGTTTACTTGTCATTTTGAATTGATGTGAGTTTTCATAGGCGTTTAGCCTCCACACATCCAATTCGTTGAGTTGTAAAATACGGTGTTCCTTAGTTAAGTTATCGTCTAGATTGCATTTTCGCACTGCCCAGTAACCTCTATGTTCAAGTTCAACAAGAAGGTGACATGCTTTTCCATAGACTAGTCTATAAGGTGAAAATCCCGTAGTGGTTCTGTATGCTGTACGGAAGGCCATTCTGTATGCTGCACATGACTCTAGCATCAATAGTAGGTAGGGCCTGCGCCTCAGGCCATTTTGAGAAATATTCTACAGCTACTATGATGTACTTCTTACCAAAAGAGGGAGGAAATGGACCCATGATGTGTTTCCAGCCGATATGCTAAATAGGTGTTATTTTACCCTATGTTGATTATGAGTAATTAAGGACTGTGATTGACTAATTGTCACATTTAGTCTCTAAGGTGTCACTTAATCAGCCAGAACCTAAGGCAGAGTACCTATCGTGTAGCTAGTCTGTTGGAAAGTATCTACGATTTTATTAAATAATTATCGTACTCCCAGGAAAGTGGTAACGGCTTAGTAGTAGCTAGCCTTTTATCCTAACTCTTATCTTATGATCCAGTTATGCAATGGTCATCAATAATCTTGATCAGAGGGTGATCCATTCTTCACTAGGTTTAAGTCTAATCAGGCCTAAAAGTGTTTATAGACAAAGTTCTGATTCTATGTTATACTGTTCCTATATGTTGATTGACCTATCTTCGAGTGTTTTAGATATATCTTAGCCTGGAATACAACTATGTTCTGAGTCTAAAGGTGTACCACATCTGAGTAATCTGATATACCGCCCCATCGCCAAGGTAAACGGCCCTACTCACGGTTACTACTAAAGACAGCTATGAAAGCCCTATGTCATTTCGGGGATCATGCCGCTTGCCCATAACCGCAGGCATAAACGCTCTACTCAGCCTACCTAGACTACTCTAACAAACAGGGTGTTCCGTGGCTATTTCCGGAACAGGCCATGACACCAATACTAATTGATGACTGTTAAACTAAACAGGTTATGAATAGACCGTGGTTAGGAATTGTCTATAACCCTAACTTTAGTTTAAAAGAAACTACATTAGACATGCAGATATAATGAATATTTAAGCAGGTGGTTATTTCCGGAAAAACATAATAATTTCAACATGTATAACAACTATTCATAATAATCAAAATCCAGTATTCATAATTGCTATTTGGTCATACACAATAACAACATATAAGAGAGGGACAGGGGGACTGATGCCATAAAGAAATCACCCTTTACTTAGGCTCGTCGATGGAGCGTACTGCTGTATATGTCGTATTGCTTGACCCGACTCTGCTCGCCAGAACCTTCGGAGGACGCTTCCTCATCATAGTAACTGGGCTTTACCTTAATACCCAGCTTAAGCCCAGCACTATGGACTAACTCTTCGAACGCCTAGAGCCCTCTTAGGATCTCCTAACGAAATCCCGGGTATTCTATGAATACCAGAAACGAACCTATCTATCGAACCCTAGGATCTGAGACTATTTCTCAGAAACTAAGAAAAACGAAACACAAAAAGGAAAGAAAGAAACTTATACTGAAATTTGAGTCTCCGAGTGAGTTGTGTACTCGAGAATTGTATACTAGAAACCACTGAATGACTCAGATCAAGTGTAGAGGGATGATTTCAACTGAGGAAGGCCTGGGGTATTTATAGCAGCTTTCTGGAGTGATTTTCTCTCAAAAATTCGATGTGGGACTTGAATTTCTGGTTCGGGACGCCCGTCCCGGATTGGGATGCCCGTCCCGGTCTGTTGACCAGGTCAGGACGCCAGTCCTGAACTGGGACGCCCTCCCCGAAGTCCGAACTTCTGAAAAATTGCGTTTTTGCCCCGAAATTTGCCATTTTCTTCCACTTTTCACCTGACACTTCCAAAATCATAAAAACTGTGAAATTGAGTTAATAATGAACAATTAAGACCAATTTACCCTCAATTTCACCCTAAATCATGCCTAAAAACATGCTAAAAATGTGATATGATTTATGCATATCATATAACCCCACACTTAGCTTTTTGCTTGTCCTCAAGCAAAGTCTACTTGAAGTTAGTGATTCTAAATCATAGTGCAGTCACTTAAAACCCTAGTCATGTTTTTATTCCAAAACTTTATTCAGACAATTCTTAACACAGGTCTGACTGGTCAGGTTGCTATGACAAGGTCTCAAATGTCTCTAGCAGATTGTTATAGTCAAGCAGAAAACAACTTAACAACTAGGTTGAACTCCTTTCTTAGTCACAAGGTCTTCCTGATGTGTAGTGTGTGTACTAGTCTAGACAAGATAGTCAACACAATATACTCTCGTCTTAACTACTACCAGATAATATTTCGACCCTGTTGCTAGACATAATAACAATAGACAACTTTCTGAGTTCTGAGCCTTGGTGATCAGATTTTTAATGATTTAGCATTTATTGATTTTCTTTATAGATGTAGGGTATTTTGAGTCTGCTTAGAACACGTCAACTTCAACTACCCATGTAGCGAGTCCCACTCCGATGACTCCCAGACCTACACGACCTTAGGGCATCAGGCTTTAAGTTCCCCGAAGGAGTGGTGCTCGAGTAGCGAAGGCCGCTGGCAAACTACCCTTATTTAATTAACTTTCTTTTATTTCTTTTCACTTTTAGCTCATAGTCTCATCTAGTCATTCTAATTGTCAAAACATCCACAACTGGTCTAATTTTATCTAGTTAAGTCTTGAAAAGGTAATTGGCTGAGGTCTCTAATCCAGACTAAGTTGTGCTCAGTTATCAGGAATTCCCTATTCCTAATCAATTAGTTCAAGATAGCTATCACATTGCTTCCTACTAACCATAACATTCTACCTACATATCATAGACATAAGCAATGTTTAACCAATCATACTGCATTTAGAAGTCTGAAAGAATGAGAATTTTGAAAAAATATTTTGGAAGGGTGTGAAAATATGGGGAAAACAAGCAAAATCATGCAAAAAGTTTCTCACTATAGTGCACTGTGCACTGCTACCCCACACTTAAGTCTGACACTGTCCTCAGTGTTCATGCATTTCTAAGCTACCCCACACTTATTTGAAAACAAGAAGCAAAACTAAAAAAAAGGCTCTTACCCCACACTTATTTGAATGACTATGGGTAAGAAGGAAAAATAAGGAAATAACAGAACTAATAAGAAAACATAGAGAAAACAATGCTGTTATGTCATATCAATCAATGTTACACAGAGATTCATAATTCATACAGCCCAGACATGATCACACATAGAATGAAAACAATAAAAGGAAAAGAAAAGGAAAGAAAAACTAAGAAGCTCGCCGTCATTAGGTGGACCGACGGCTGCCGAAAAGTCTACCAGAAAGTCTGCCGGAAAGTGGACCTCGGAGTTTTCCACCAGGTGGGAGGTATGCTGATGAATCTCATCTATCCTGCTAGTGTTCATAGCGACTCTATCCTCTATCAACGTCAGCTATCTCTCGATCTTATCCATATCTCGACTGTATCGGGCTGAGAGTTCTGCCAATCCGTGCGACATGTGTCGTTCGAAGGCAGTGCGTGGAACAAACGTCTCGGACGGAGGTATGTGTGCTGGAATTGCTCCTGGTGCCAAGGCCTGTCCTGGCTGCTCCGTGTGGATGGAGTAGCGTCCATTTGCATTCCTTACGACCATTCCCATATTCCGTAGGATAGTGAGGTCCGTAGGAATGGTGGTCGGGGTGACATGGGTCAGCTCCGAACCCTCGATGTCTAAATCCAGGTAGTGAGCTATCCTGGTGATGAATGGCCCGAGTCCCAGACACTGTTTCTGAGTGTCCGTAGCGAAACCCCGCATGATGACAGTGATAAGTCGAGCCATCTCTACTGTGGATCCCATGTGCATGTTGGCCAAGAGGAATATCTCCATTTGGGTGACATTCCCGGGGGCCGTCCGTCGTCCTGACAAAGTGTGTGCAATAATAGCATGCAAGTATCAAAGAGCAGGATAGATACCTGTGGCTTTCGCAAAGCCATGCTGGTATGGGACACCCATCATACAGATCTGAGCCCAAGCAGTGGAGACGTCTGCAGACGTGAAGTCTCGAACTGCCGTGGTGTAGGCGGGCATATCTAGCTCGTCTCTCTACCAGATACCCATGGCAATGCCGAACTCGGCCATGCTCATCGACCGATCTATTCCACCCAAGCGAAATGTGATCTGCTCCTGATGGTACGTAAATGACGCATAGAACTCACATACCAACTCTAGGTATGTTGGTTCAGTGACGATGAATACTCAAATGTAGGGTAGTACGTCGAGCATGCGTCTGACTTCCTGCTCCACCTCTAGCGTTTGTACTACGGCCTAGTCAAGTGTTCTGCCCGTCAGTATGGTGCATCCGATGTATCTGTGACATCTCTCCTGGTATGCTGGGCTGGAGTGAAACAACATAAAAGGATGTACCACCGATGTGACGGTCATGGTAGATGTGATACGGGCGCGTTTGGGAGCCATTTGGGTTGAGAGCGTTTGAGAGATTTTGAGAATTTAGGCAGGAAGGAAGATTCGAATTCAAATTCTAGAGGTGAATTTGAATTCGGGAGGATGGATTTTTGGTTAGGGAATGATTTTGAATTTTTGGCGGGAAATTCAAATTTTGGAGGGAAATTCGAATTCTAGAAAGAAGTTTAAAATTCAAATTTTGGAGGGAAATTTGAATTTTTGAACTTTGGGAAGTTTGCGAAAAATTTGTAGAGAGAAGATAGAGAGAATTATTTGAGAGAGATGAATTTTTTGAAAGTTTATTTGAGGGGAAATGAAAAAAATGGATTATTTGTAGGAGGGGCGGCCTGCCCGTCCCGGGTTACTTCGGGATGCGTGCCAATTCCGAATTTTTTTTCGTAATTCCCTGAAAATCTCAGGATACCAAAAATAATCATAATTTTTAACAAGTGTTCATGTTAATCTAATCAAATTCAAAAGCTGTTAAAAAAAACTCTATGTAAGAATTCCTCAACCTTTTTCGAAAATCATGACTACCCTAATTTTATCCCAACTTGAATTTCAGCAAGAATTTCAGAAAAACAAAAACTGAGTTTATGCAATTAATTAGTGAAAAATAAACTGCATTTGCAAAACTTTTGTTTTTCATAGAAATTTGAAAATAAAATGTCTGAAGAAAATTGTTGAATAAAATAGAGGACCTTTTAAAACGTTTGAAATTAGAAAATAGGGGTCAATTATTCAGGTTTAGTTCAAACAATTTATTTGCTGAGAATAAAAGTAAAAGAATCTTCCCTTTTTCAACGACCCTTATCTCTGATCTCACGTAGCTCTGCCTGAATGTTTCGCATCTCTTGTAGTTCTGCTCGTATGTCGCGAATGCTATACACCGAGCTCCAACTCCGCAGGCCGGAGACGATTGGAGAAATGTTCAATGTAGCCAGGAAAGTAGCCCTGGCTGAAGGCAGTGCGACCGAGCCGACTTGGCGAAGAAAAGATAAACAGCCTGAACCATCAAAACAGGCGACCTCAAATTTTCCACAGCGGAAGGACAATAATCGAGGTAAGAAACTTGAGACGTTTACGCCCTTAAATGTCTCAAAGGAAAGTTTAATTGCAGTCTTGAAGGAGAAACACGGAGTCTGAGACCCCGCGCCAATGAAAGCACAGACTTATACCTCGCGAGATAAGACCAAGTTCTGTAGATTCCACAGAGATTATGGTCACACAACGGAGGAATGTTTTCAACTGAAACGAGCCATCGAAAAGCTCATTCAGGAAGGATGTTTAAAGGAGTACATCACAGGCGTACAACAACAGAAGGATAAGGGAGAACGGGTAATCAATATGATTAACCCAGAGATGGGCTCGGTAAGAAAAATAAAGAAAAGAATCTATAATCTCACTAAATCATACCTTGTCCCGAAGTATGAATTCGAGCATCAAGAAGCCATTACTTTCACCAACGAGGAGCTAGCAAGTAATGAGGAGGCAAAAATCAGTCCCATAGTCATAGAAGCAGGGATGACCAGAGAATGGATCGACAAATGCACGGTAAAAAGAGTTTTAGTGGACACGGGAGCCACAAGAAACATCATGTACCGGAGATGCTTCGAAGAAATGGGTCTGAAAGATAAACATCTCAAGACAAGTCGTATGGTGCTAGAAGGATTCACACCTCAAAAAGTACCGGTAAGGGGAACAGTAAGACTGCATGTCACCCTTGGCGAAGGCGATAAAGCTCGAACAGAAGAGGTTAAGTTCTACGTAGTGGACTTAGAATCTCCTTATAATGCCATAGTGGGAACACCTTTCCACGCGGCTTTTGATCTAGTTATCTCCACTTCGCACCAGCAAGTGAAGTTCCACACCTCACGAGGTGTCGGATTTGTAAGGAGCAGCCCTCGGAGTTTATTAGGGCAAATAATGAAAATAAAAAGAAAGAGGGACTCCCCTGAAAAGTCTGGAAAAATCAACATGGTGACAGAGGAGCATTGCCACAAAATGATTATTGATCCTGAAAAGATTAAAAGAGTCAATATGTCGACAAAAGGGCTCCACCATGAAGTTATCAACGATCATGAGACGAAGGAAAGAAGAGATGCCGAAAATCATAGCTCTGCCCCTAATCCCGAAGTATCAAAGGATAAAGAATATGATGAGGTAGAAATAAATCCCACTTATCCTGAACAACTCGTCAAGATCGGGAAAAATATGCCAGACAAACTCAGACAGGATCTCATTAAATTTCTCAAAGAGCATCAACAGAACTTCGCGTGGTGCACAGAGGATATGCCTGGAATCAATCCCACTATCTCAGAACATGCCTTAAACATCGACCCGAAGTATCGCCCAATTAAACAAAAGTCAAGGAAATTCGGTGATGACAAAATACAAGGCATGAAGGAGGAAGTAAATAAACTTTTGCAAGCGAAGTTTATTCGTGAAGTCCAGTACCCCACCTGGCTGGCCAATGTAGTTATGGTGAAAAAGTCTACCGGAAAATGGAGAATGTGTGTAGACTACACCGACCTCAACAAAGCTTGCCCCAAGGATTGCTATCCTCTACCTTGGATCGATGCACTGGTGGACTCCACAGCAGGATACGAATACCTGAGCTTCATGGATGTGTTCTCGGGATATCATCAAATTAAAATGAAGCCCAGCGACCAAATACATACTTCGTTCCGAGCAGCAGGGGCCGTTTACTGCTACAACGTCATGCCCTTTGGATTAAAAAACGCAGGGGCCACATATCAATGGATGATGAACTATATCTTCCAAAGTCAAATCGGAAGAAATATGGAAGTGTATGTGGATGACATGGTAGTGAAAACAAAGCACAGCACTTCGCACTTAGAAGATTTAGAGGAAACATTTTCTAATTTGGCAAAGCACAACCTCAAACTCAACCCCACGAAGTGCACCTTCGGAGTAAAATCTGGTAAGTTTTTGGGTTTTATGACATCAGAACGAGGGATTGAAGCAAACCCGGAGAAACTGGAGGCGATAGCTCGGCTCACTAAGCCCAAATGCGTGAAAGATATCCAAAGGTTGAATGGATGCATCGCGGCTTTGGGAAGATTTGTATCAAAGTCAGCAGAAAAATGTCTCCCACTTTTCAAAGCTTTGAAAAGTTCAAAGAATAGTTTCGTATGGACTCCGGAATGCAGCCAGGCATGGAAAGATTTAAAATGTTACTTGACAAATCTTCCTCTATTGCGACCTCCGAATTACGGAGAAACACTCTTCTTGTATTTATCATTTTCAGATGTGATTATAGCATCAGTATTAATAAAAGAAGAAGGAACAACACAGTTTCCCGTGTACTTCGTTAGCAAAGTTTTGAATGAGGCAGAATCCAGATATTCTAACATTGAAAAGTTGGCATATGCCTTAGTCATTTCCGCACGGAAACTGAGGCCTTACTTTGAATCTCATCCCATTGTAGTCTACACTAATGCCCCGCTAAGACAAATTTTTCATAAGTTAGACCAATCTGGGAGGATGCTACGCTGGTCCATTGAACTGTGAGGCCAGGATATTACATTCAAACCCCGCACATCCATCAAAGCACAGGCTCTGTGCGGAAGGTTCATTCACTGAGGACAACTTGGAAAAAACTGAACCCGCCAAAGAGCCATGGGAACTGAAAATTGATGGAGCAGTAAACTCCAACGGGATCGGAGTTGGGCTAGTGTTGACATCACCAAACAAAGAATACTCGGAAGTATGAGCTATCAAATTAAAGCCCGACATATCAAATAACCAAGCAAAATACGAAGCACTGCTAAAAGGATTGGAATGGGCGCATAACGCAAACATCCGAGCCCTCAAAGTCTACAGTGATTCACAACTAGTGGTGAACCAAGTTTAGGGAACTTACGCAGTACAATCAGAAGGACTACAGCCTTATGTAGACAAGGCTAGAAAATGGAGGGATAAGTTTCCTTTTTTCTCACTGTCTTTGATTAGTAGGAAAGATAATCAGGAAGCAGATAGGCTGGCAAAAATTGCCTCAGGAGAAACTCCCAATGAAGATGACGTTCCTATCGAAGATGCATCTGGGGAACACGAGGTCATTCGGTGCCTAAACCCTACTTCGGCGAGTTGGGATGAAGAAATGAAAAACTTCATCCAACATGGGACTCTCCCGAACGATGCTACCCTGGCGCGACAAATCAAAAGATAATCTGCGAGGTACACTATTCATGATGATATCCTATACGGACGGTCTTTTACTAGACCTCTACTTCGTTGTGTTCCACCATCTCAAGTAGAGGATTTATTAGCCGAAGTGCACGAAGGAGTGTGTGGAGGTCATCCAGGTGCCCGAGCTGTAGCAGAACGGGTCATTAACCAAGGATATTATTGGCCCACACTTAGAGAAGATGCCAAAAGGTATGTTAAAAAATGTGACACTTGTCAAATTTTTGGCACAATTCCACATCTACCCTCAGTGGAGCAAACCTCAGTCGTGGCGGCTTGGCCTTTCGACATGTGGGGTATGGATTTAATGGGAAAGTTCCCAAAAACAAGGAACGACTGTGAATATTTGGTGGTAGCAGTAGACTATTTTTCGAAATGGATCGAAGCTAGGGCACTAACAAGTCCCACGGAAGAAAATGTTTCCAAGTTCTTTCGCGAACAAGTGTTGTGCCGCTTTGGGATACCCCGTGCAGTAGTCACGGATCACGGAGTACAATTCTCCACCAAGTTTATGTCAGAATGCCAACGGTTGCACATCAAGCATTGGAAATCATCCGTGGCGCACCCCCAGGGGAATGGACAAGCTGAAGCAGCTAATAAGTTGGTATTAGCAGCATTAAAGAAAAACTTGAAAGGAAAGTCTAACAAATGGGCTGATGAATTGAACTCTGCTCTATGGGCAGTACACACTTCGACTAGGGGCCCCACTGGAGAAACAACTTACTCTTTGGTGTACGGATCAGAAGCTATAGCACCAGCCGAAGTAGCACTGCCCACAGCTAGAGTAGCCATGTACAGCGAAGATGCTAATAAAGAAAGAAGAAATCTGGAGCTAGACCTACTAGAAGAGAGAAGGATAGCAAGTCGCCTAAGGTCGCAATCATTCAAAGAAAAAACTAAGAAAATTCATGACAAAAGGCTATTCAAATGACCCATAAAGGTCGAAGACTGGGTACTACAAAAAATTGAAGGCACGACGCGACATATACAGGCAAACAAACTAACCCCGAATTGGGAAGGCCCGTATCTCATGAAGCACGAAGTAAGACCCGACACCTACAAGCTCATGAACAAGGATGGCGTCCTTCTCCCAAATCCGTGGCATGTAAATCACCTAAAGAGGTACTTTGTATGAAATACATCTGGACAAATCGTCCCGAATAACAAATCATTTGAGGCAAGTCCTTAAATTCCAAAAGCGAAGTTTTACTTTTGACTTTGAGCAGTCCCAGTTATTATTCAAGTCAAACTCGAGCACGATCTCGAAAAAACACAAACCTGCGAGTAGGTCGCAGTAAGAAAATCAGGCTAAGACCTGAAATCCACACGCAATGCCGTGGTTGCGAGGTGCCAAGTCAAGGCTTGGACAAGCGCTAAGTCAAAAGCATACTCGAGGTACTGAAGTACACGAGCACCATGGTAAGTACTTAAAAGTACTATTACGATTCTCTTGCGAAGTATTGGTTTTGAAGTGTTAGTAAATGTTTAACAATTTGGAGTATCAAGTTCAGATCCATTATTTGGTAAATTTATGATTATCAAGTTCAGGTCCATTACTTGGTAGATTTATGATTATTTGAAGTATCAAAGTTCAAACTCACCACTTGGTAGATTTTATTGCCATGAAAATATCAAGAAGTTAAAATAAAACAAACACTTCGAAAGATTCATGATATTGAAGACCAATCTTGGTTACAAAAAAATATATATATACAAAGTCAAGGAGCAGCAGAGCTAGAGCCTGGAGCATCAGACTGAGGCCCTTCACCCAACAAGTCCCAGAAAGTAGGAGTAGAAGGCTGCGGTGGGATCCAAACAGGTTTTCCTCTTCTCTCATCCCTCTCCCGGAGTGCTTCTAACTCTTCAGGAGTAAAAGGAACGAAGTCTGCTCCGTCACGACAGAAGCTATTGTCAAAATTGGACTTGGAGGCTTGAAGGAGGATTGACTTGTCTTCAAAAAACGGATGCAACTGTCTGATAACATGAACACATCCCTTGTCTAGGATGGAGCGAGCTTCAGCCTGATACTCAGAGGAATTGCGAAAGTCTTCAATGATCTTCTTTTTAAACTCCTCTGAGGGACAGTAATCCAATTCCTTCTGCAGAGATAGTCGGTTGGCAGCAGCTTCGTCTCTGTCCAATTTAAACTTCTCTCTCTCCTCCAGCCAATAATTCCTTTCAACGTTCAGACCAGCTACCTCCTCCTTCAACCCTGACATCAACCTCCTCTTCTCCTCTGCTTCGTTGGCGTAGTATTGCTTCTCAGCAGTCAACGATTCTATTATTCCAGCTTGTTTCTTGACTTCTTGCTCCAACGAAAGCAGACGAGGCTCATTGGTACTTCTCCACTCCGCATCTGCTGCTGCCTGCTTTGTTTGCTCTGTTGTTCGGGATCTGGATATGTGAAGTGCTAAGGAAGAAGCCTACAAAAGGAAAAGAGAGATAAAAAATCATACCCAGGGAAAACTTGAGAAACAAAGAATAAAAAAAAGAAAAAATAGAATATACCCGAGCAAACAAAGCCCCAAGGCGGTTGGTAGCCTCTTCCACATACATCTCGCTCATCCCAGCCAGACTGCTCGGGTCATGAGCACGTTCCAGAATAGCCTCACCAACCAAAGCTGCGACATAAGGATTGTTGAATCGAAGGTTGGTAAGCGGCGGAGTCCTCTCCACAATCTCCATGGCCAGAGACTTGAAATCCTCTGCCTCTGTAGGTAACTCAAACCCCGGCTGAAGCCAAGAAGGGCCAGGAGATTTGGAGTTTACCTCAGGTTCAGCTGCCGGATTATCCTTCCCGTCATCAATAGGAGAAGGCTTAACCGGAGTTGACACAGAAGCAGGTTGAGCTGCCAGCGGGACTGCCTCCAAAACCTCTTCCGAAGCCGGCAAGGTAGGTGACAAGGGAGAAGAATCTTTAGGAAAGTCCCGAGGTAAGTCTTCTGCAGGACGTCTAGGCGAAGTTCTTCTCTTTTGGCGAGGACGAAGTCCCTCTTCCTCCTCCAAAGAGGCTTCCTCACGAGACTCTGGAGCTGGACGCGGAGTTTCCTCCCGGGGCCTTCGAACTCCCCTGCTCCGTTTGGGAACCTCAGCAGATGAGGCGTATGTCAGCGGAGTGTCCCCAGAGGCACCCAGGTCTATGAGCCTAGGGGGAAACCGAGGAAGAGAGTTCAAGTGGGTTTGCTGAACGTCTCTCTCCTCCTCACGCTCTCCCCATATGGTCTTAAACATGGTTGGACCTGCAAGTAGAACAAAAGGTCAATACCGAAGTAAAACAGAAAGCAAGGAAAACAAGTATGTGAGCTATATACCCTTGCCCGTCCGACAACCCCGACCAAGAGAGCACGCATCACACTGATATGAAAAAATACCCCCGGGGTGTATGGTCCAATCTTCATTTGGCTCCTCCTTCGCGAAGCCTAACTCCCTTTTTCTTTCAGACAATCCGGGCCCTATCCCACACCACCTAAGACTCGACTCACTAAGCAAATCAGCAGACGAATAAACCCGAGTTTGTTTTTGTCTATCATCTCCTAAATCTCGGGTGATGATCTCTAAAAAGATTTTTCGGAATGATTAAGTGTGGAGGGATACTGGATTTGGGGCCATTGAAAGTTCTCATTTACATAAGGGCGAAACGGAAAACCAATGCGGGATTCTATCATCATCCATCTTTCCTTAAACTCTACTTTGTTAGGAGGAGAATCAAAAAGTAAAACTCTATTCTTACGGGGACGAATAGAAAGTGATGCGGTTTCTGACCGATATGCTAAATAGGTGTTATTTTACCCTATGTTGATTATGAATAATTAAGGACTGTGATTGACTAATTGTCACATTTAGTCTCTATGGTGTCACTTAATCAGCCAGAACCTAAGGCAGAGTACCTAACGTGTAGCTAGTCTATTGGAAAGTATCTACGATTTTATTAATTTAATTATCGTACTCCCAGGGAAGTGGCAACGGCTTAGTAGTAACTAGCCTTTTATCCTAACTCCTATATTATAATCCAGTTATGCAATCTTCATCAAATACTTTGATGAGAGGGTGATCCATTCTCCACTAGGTTTAAGTCTAATTAATCCTAAAAGTGTTTTAAAGATGAGTTCTGATTCTATGTTATACTGTTCCTATATGTTGATTGACCTATATTCGAGTGTTTTAGATATATCTTAGCCTGGAATGCAACTATGTTCTGTGTCTAAAGGTGTACCACATCTGAGGTCTCTACGCTACCGCCCCATCTTTAAGGTAAACGGCCCTACTCACGGCCCGGACTAAAGTCAGCAATGAACGGTACCCTATGTATCGTTAAGGTAAACGGCCCTACTCACGGCCCGGACTAAAGTCAGCAATGAACGGTACCCTATGTCACTTCGGGGTCATGCTGCTCGTCGCAAAACCGCCGGCATAACTCTCTACTCAGCCTACCTAGACTACTCTAACAAACAAGGTGTTCCGTTGGTTATTTTATCTAGTATGGCAGACACCAATACTAATTGATGCCTGTTAAACTAAACAGGTTATGGATAGACCGTGGTTAGGAATTGTCTATAACCCTAGTTTTAGTTTAAAAGAGACTTACATTAGACATGCAGACATAATGAATATTTAGCAGGTGGCTATTTCCGGAAAAACATAAAAACTTCAACATATAGCACAACTATTCATAAAATCGTAATCTGATATTCATAATTCATATTTAGAACAAAGCAATAACACATATAAGAGAGGGACATGGGGACCGATGCCATAAAGAAATCACCCTTTACGAAGTCTCGCCTACAGAGCGTACTGCTGTATATGTCGTATTGCTCGCCCTGACTCTGCTCACCAGAACCTTCGGAGGACGCTTCCTCAGCCTAGTAGCTAGACTTTACCTTACGTCCTGGGCTTAAGCCTAGCCCTGTGGACTGACTCTTCGAACGCCTAGAGCTCTCTTAGGATCTCCTAACGAAATCTCGGGTATTCTATGAATACCAGAAATGAACCTATCTATAGAAACCTAAGATCTGAGAGTATTTCTCAGAAACTAAAACAAACACTAATAAGAAAGAAAACTGAGATCCGAGTCTCTGAGTGAGTTGTGTACTGGAAAATTGTACACTGGAAACCACTTAATGACTCAGATCGAGTGGAGAGGGATGAATTCAACTACTGGAGGCCTGGGGTATTTATAGCAGCTTCCCGGAGTGAAAATCTCTGAAAAATTCGATGTGGGATAGCTTCTAGCGGCTCGGGACGCCCGTCCTGGTCTGTTGACCAGGTCGGGACGCCCGTCCTTCTGGCTTGGCTTGGTCGGGACGCCCGTCCCGGACCTTTGACCGAGTCAACATTTCCAAAAATTGCGTTTTTGCCCCAAAAATTTGCTGTTTTGTCTACTTTGCACCTGACACTTCCAAAATCATAAAAACCGTGAAATCAAGTAAATAATAAACAATTAATGTCAATTTACTCTCGATTTCACATTAAAACATACATAAAAACATGCTAAAAATGTGATACAATTTTCGCGTATCAGAAAGGATATTATCTGCCATCCGGAGTGAAGAAAAGAACATGCTAAGAATATTGTCAGTCAGCTCGAAGCCTAATCGACGACAAAGGCAAATTAAAAAAAACATTGTGCGGACAGTGTTTAGATGAACCTGACCGGGTTGAACTCGAGCAAAAATTAAAAAATCTGCAAAAGCGGGGTCTACGGGGAGATGGAAACCCAATTCAAAATGAGCTAAGGGGATAGGAACGTGATGAAGGGACATTTTTCCGGCTAAGGGCTGGACAAAGATTCTGTAAATTCTAGGGTCAATACTGTATTTACGGGCGAAAGATTCGGATTGTTCCCTAGTTACCCTATTTCTACTTAAGGGAAAATCGGAAGGAGGAGGACCAGGCAAAGGCGGCTGAAAGGGAACTCCTTCTGGAACTTCACCCCGGGTAGCCCTCCTGGCCACTGTGACTTTTGGTCGAACAGGTTGAGGGCTCCCAAAACCTTCCTCCATCAAATCCTCAACTTCCCTATTACTTCTCTTTCGAGCAGCCATATTCTACCTGCGAATGGAAGCCCAATACTTAGAACTCCATGCAAGTACAGAGCTACCCGAAACTAGCGACCTAAAACCCCTCCAGTCTCACAAAAATACAGAACCAATCCCAGAAAAATAGAAATAAACATTTCAAAACCATACAGTATTAAAACCCATCACCATAAGCAGACAGAGCTTACCTTTTTAAGATGATTGAAGCCGAGGAGAAAAACTGAAGAAAGAGTCGAAAATGCTGAAAAACAGAGAAATCTTCATAGCGTCAATGGCAGAAAGAGTTTGCAAGTAAAAGAAAATGGAATATGTGAGAAAGAATGAACCAAGACACTTTGAGAAAAATCCCTGTAATGTTTACTCACCAGAATCAAGGCATTGGGAAGGTAAAAAGGTTTCTGCCGGCTGTCATTCTGACATTTATTGCTGGGTACGAAAGAACTGTAAATCGAAACGACGGCTGATCCACGTCATAAACCCTAAGCTTTCCCAACTTCCGAAAATTGCTAAGTGTCGACATTTCACCGAAGCATCGTTCCTCAACACTTCGACGAGGGGCCACTGAGCCGACACGATTTTCCCAGGCGAAGTAACCGACTTAGAGGATAAAGAAAAACCCCCCAGACGACTTAAATACCTCTTTATGGACACCATAAATGGGGAACGCTACACAATCATTCCCCCATTTATGCCCCGTTATACCTAAACGGTTAAAATGGTAGAATTATTATTCATAAAAGGTCCATAACGGTCCAGTGCCATAATAGCCCAATCAATGATCAAGCCCATATAAAAGGGAGATCCAAACAGAAGGTAAAGAGAATTCCAATTTTTCAAGATATCCATTATATACTCTACTGACTTAAGCATCAGAGAGTTCACGGGGTACAAACTCCCCACCGAACTTGTTTTGCAGGATTGATCAGAGACGGTGCCATCCCGAAGTACCATATAAGCTCAGCGAAGTATCGCATCCTGATACTCATACTTAGCCAACTCATTTACACAACTCTCCGAGTTCCCGGCACCCTTAAATTACTTTTTTACCCTTTGACAGATTCGTGTAGAATCAATATATATATATATAATATATATATTATAATATATATATATATCTTTTATTTGTCATCAAATCTTAATTTAGCATAATTAATAAAAAAATGTTTTGTCAAATTATATAAAATTGAGTGTTTAACCTTCATGTGAGTATTTGATAATTGAAATTAGAATCAAATATTTTCTTGAGTAAGAGTTAAACTCTATAAGCGTAACGTATATCAAATTTAAATTATTGGTGATGTTTTCGAAAATAACATTCGAATCTATGACTTTTAATATGTATATATATATATATGCAGGTACGATGATAGGAGCACAAAGACCACCAGGAGAACCTTGCACATCGATTTTAGGTCCATGCAGTGTAAATTTTGATGAGAAAAAATGCGATGGATTGTGCAAAAACTACTATACACAAAACCATCCTCACTCCGAGTGCAAATCCGTCCCAGGAATTGCTCAGCGCTTGTGCTACTGCTATCACGACTGCTTCAACAAAAAAGACCGATCCCATCCTCTTCTTTAAATATTCCATTTCTAATTCAAATTTTGGTTGATAACCCATTTTTTTGTAAAAGAAAGTTGTCAATCATGTTTGGGATGTTTAGATATCATTTGTCTTTTTTTGTTATAATTATAAAAATTAATATGAATAAAAATATTTATTTTATATTTATTTTTTTTAACGTAAATTGATAAATTTCCTCATATATGTGATTTTACACGTAAACCACATTTTAAATCGAAATATTGATTTTTTTTTCATACGTATTCAAATCCATCACCATTTCTAATTCTAGATGAAATTATAATTAATTCGGATTTTTTTTTTTGAAATTTGAGTTTTATTTTAAATAAATTTAAATATATTCTTCCTTTTTTAACTTTTTATTTTTGAGAATTTTTTTAATAAAAATAAATAAATTTGTTGTAATTTAAAATATGACATTGAATTTTTTTAAGTGATTATGAATGGTTATTAAACTCATGACATTCAAAGCAAATAATATCATTAGATGTTTATAATAGAATTAAATATTATTTTCTTAATAACATTTATTTTGATCAAGAAAGTGTAAGTATAATGGTTAACACCCTCATTTTATAATTTTAAAAAATAATTATGAGTTTAAAATATTATAAAAGTAAAATATTTTAATTTTTTATGAAAATTCTTATTTATTTTAATTAAAATAATTTATGAGTATGAATTATTATATATTTTAATTTATAATTCTCGCTATTTTATTATATATTATTTTTATCATTTTCAACGTTTTATATGTAAGATATATTCCTTATCATTTTTTTCTTCTTTCTAGAAGAATTATTTTCTAAACTTAATTCAAATTTAAATTTTGTTAAACTTCTATGCAAATGAAATTCGTGAATGGTGGATGGGATAATGAAG
The DNA here is from genome assembly GCA_027405835.1 of Asclepias syriaca. Lineage (NCBI taxonomy): Eukaryota > Viridiplantae > Streptophyta > Magnoliopsida > Gentianales > Apocynaceae > Asclepias > Asclepias syriaca. The sequence continues at coordinate 11,215,408 of CM049924.1, forward strand.
ATTCAAATATGATATTTTTATGCGATTATTTGTATTTTTATCCATGTTTTTAATTCACTCTATTATTTCAGGTTAAATGTTTTATTTCTATTTAAATGTTATAGGTTAATAGTTTATTATATTATAATAAATAATATTATAATATTTTTTTCTGTTAATGTATATTGTTATATAAAAATGTGAATAGTGCCACAAGTTTCATTTATAATACAAATTATAAAGATTAAAAAAAAAATTAGGTGGTGAGATTATTCGATAATGAATTTTTTGGTTCAAATCAGAGCTTTTCTATTAAATAGACAAACAAAATAAATTACACGAATTCCTTATTTTAGGCTGAAAGAAGTTGTAACACAAGACGAATGCTTCTTTCAACTATAACATAAGGGTCTTCCAAAAAATGGCTATCACCATGTACACCCCTATTAATCCAAAGAACATGCACCATGTGCCGGATAAGGATGTACTTCAAGGTAGCCACTTGATCACATCAGCAACATTGAAAAACTTTCTTTTCAAAACTTTCGGAAGGAGAACCTTGTAGGCAATTAAATTTAATTATATATTTAAAATATATAATTAAATTTTATTTTAATATTTTAATATATATAATTTTTTTATTGAGAGATTATCTCTCATAAAGTGACAATTGACACAATATTAGACAAGTGATTGTCATCCTCTCAACTATAAATAGAGGGTCAAATTTACTTGAAAAACAAAGGAGTAAATTAAGAAGAAGCTGAGGAAATTATGCAGAAGAAACTCTGTCAAAATCCATTTCGAGAAAATCAAAGGCCTCTGAAGAAAAGTCTAGAAGCCCTCTGCATTTCTTTTATCCACAATACATATATTATTTAAATCTATGTTTAGGAATTTTGTGACAAATTGTGAAAAGAATATTGGGGTATGTTTAGGAATTTTAAAGTTGTCATTAATAGTTGTAACTAATTTAAAATTTTATTTGAAATATTATTCGGGTAGAGAATTTTAAGAAATTTTGTTTATCTAAAACATTAGATTAATTAACCAATCTATTCTCATCAAATTATACGCATTCATCAATAAAGATTAAAAAAAAATTAATACATTAGATAATGTGTCAATTCCCTCATGATAACTTTTTTTATTTTCGTCATCGTCATTTTTTTTTTAAAATGAAAAGTAGTATATTCATGAAACTTGTAAGCATTCTCAATGAAATGTATTTAGTACACGGGAATGCGAAGTTTCATACCAAATAACGGTATTTAAAAGAGTAATCCCAATTTGAGCGAACAAATGTGCTACTACGTTAGTATCTCTATGATTATACTGAATATTAATTCTAGGAGCTTTCTAGAGATCTTCTTGAAACTGAGCAATATTTCCACCAATAGTAGATAAATTCTCGTAATCTAAAATCAATAGTAAAGGGAAGTACAAAAAATCATGAATAAATTCAAAACCCAACTTCAAAGTCATGAGTTCTGCGTGTTCAGGCGATAAAATACACAGCAAAGGTTTAGTTTCCGAACGTAAAACTCGTCTCCTATCATCACGCAACACAAAACCAAAACCACTTCTGTCAGCACCATGAGACTCATCTATATTTAACTTTACCCAACTAAATGTTGGTGCCTGCCAGGAAGAGGAAACAATTCCTTGTTGCCTCTTTGCATCAATCCTAGGAACCTCCCTGAGATCCTGTTGAAACTGAGCAATAATTTCCCCAATAAGAAACAAATTTGGATCCTTTTGAACCACCTCGACACTAAATTCTTGCAATATGAAACTAGCACTAACAGAAAGTGTAAACAATCGCGAACAAATTCAAAACCTAACTTCAAAGTCATGAGTTTTACATGTTCAGGTGATAAAATACACAACAAAGGTCCAACTCCCGAACGTAAAACTCGTCCCCTATCATCACCCAACACAAAACAAAAATCACATCCGTGAGCACCATGAGCCAAACCCATTGTTGGTGCCTGCCAGGAAGATGAAATAATTCCTTGTTGCCTCTGTGTATCCATACCATCATCACAATATTCTTGGAAAATATGAAGATATTCCAATTCCCTTATCACAACATCCCCTGGCCTAGGAATTTTACCAGAGAAAATTATTGCATTTCGAGCCTTCCAAACCTCCCATAAATACATTATGGACTTTTCCAACACATTAGCAGGTTGCGAATAATTATCCATCAATAACTGAAACAAATGAAGCCAATATGTAGCCTGATGGACCATTCTCAAAGAATAGAACTTCGTTTCATACCAAGTTCGTCAAGAAAATTCACAATATAAAAAGAGATGCAGATCATCTTCTACCAAATGACAACACCCTGAATAATCCAAAGTGGAATTTATTCCTCTTTTTACCAAATTACATCGTGTTGCTAAGGCTTGATGACAAAGTAGCCAAGCAAAAACCTTAATGCATTGCGGAATTCGACATCCCCAAATTAACATTCAGTCGGAAGATGGGTTTGAAGTAGAACGGAGAATAACATTTGCCATTTCCATCGCAACCTTGTAACCTGATGACACCGTGTAATAGCCATGTTTAGTGAAATGCCACAATAATCTATCCCAACTTCCATTTTCAATCAAAGGAATCAATCCAATTTGATCCCTATCATGAGAACAAAATAAAATATTTAGAAAGTCAATTCACTAACAACCATCTTGAATAAGGGTATTCCCCTAGACATTGTCATGCAAAAATCGAAGGGAAGTTACAGGCTTAAAATTAGGAGGAGATGGAATCCAAGGATCATGATAGATACGAATTGATTGTCTATTTCCAATTCTCCATCTTAAGCTAGCTTTCAAAAGCTCCCTGCCAAACAAATTAGATTGTCACGAAAAATGAGGGGCAATTTCCCAATTTTGCTTGCATAAAATCAAAAGCTATGTAATACATATATTATTTAAATCTGCATTCTCTTACCCCTCTTTTAATTTAAAAATTATTTCTCTTTCAATATTAAACTCATCACTTTTTAGATTAAAATAAAATTACTATCAATTGAACTAAATTTTGTTAATCAGGCAACTTACTCGAATTCATGACCTTTTATTAATATATTACATTCTTTTTTTAATTTACGATCTTTTTGAAAAAAAATTCTTGATTACAGGAGAGGAAGAGTATTTAACATTTATATTCGTGAAGAGGAGTATCGTGGTAAAAATGGAAGAAGAGATTGCCTAAGTTTCGCCCAGAAACATTTTCCAAAAAAGGATCCAATGAAGTGCGACTGCGATTTCACGAAGCATTACATTTGTTATTGTCAGGCCTCCAAGCGTTAAAACATAAATTTTTCCCTTTAATTTCTTAATAATTTATATTAATTTCTCCGAAGCAACAACCTTGAATATTTTTTATCAAAATTGCAAATGCTTGCCAAAAAAAATGTCACAAATTGCGAAGATAATTTGAGGGTATGTTTAGAAATTTTAAGGTTTTTATTAGTAATCCTAATTAATTTAAAGATTTATTTGAAATATTATTCGGTAGAGAATTTTAAAAAATTTTGTTCATATAAAACACTAAATTAATTAACCAATCGATTCTTATAAAATTATACTTATTCATCAATAAAGATTAAAAAAACTAAATTTAATACATTCTCTATCTCTCAATTCGCTCCAGATAACATTTTCTCATTTTCATCATCATCATTTTTTTTAAACGAAAAGTAGTATAGTCATTAATCTTATAACTAGTCTTAATGCAATACATTTAGTACACGGGAATGTGATGTTTCATACCAAACAAAAGTATTTAAAAGAGTAACCCTAATTTGAGTTAACAAATGTGCTACTGAACATCAATCGTATGGGCGTTCTTGAGATCCTGTTGAAGTTGAGCAATATTTCCACAAATAACAGACAAATTTTGATCATTTTGAACCATGTAGGATACCAAATTCTTGAAATATGAAACCAGCAGTAGCAGGAAGTGTAAAACAAATCGTGAACAAATTCAAAATCCAACTTCAAAGCTATGAGTTCTGCGTGTTCAGGTGATGCAATAGACAACAAAGGTCCACCTCCCGAACGTAAGATTCATCCCCTATCATCACATGACACAAATGATAGAATAAAATACATATGTATTCTATATATTCCTTAAACCTAATCCCATAAGACCTAGTATGTCAAATTAATAAGAATATTAAAAAAACTAAATTGCGGAAGCATACATGATTTAATCATGTATCACCAACATATTCTTTAAGAATCCTAGAAAACCCTTTTTTCATAACCTGAAGCACATGATAGTCTTCCAAGAGATCTATCGGAGTTAGAGTTCTGTTCTACTGACGGGATATAGAATAGACACTCTCAATAAACTCTCGGGGACCATAACCAATATATAATAATAATATTCCTAGCCAACCCATCATAGTCTAGGGAATATGGTATCTACATTTGTGGGCCCATACTTATTGTTTATACATATTAGCCCAATAAACTTAATTAGATCACTTTTAATAGGGCTTAATAAAATATGATAACCTTAAATACATAATTGACACATGAGCCCACATGATTTATTAAAATAAATCCAACAATCTCCCACTTGGGCTTAATGTGTCTAAACAATTATGCATCGTTATTCTTTATGAGTACTCAATCTTTTGTTATCATTACTGTAAGCATCATTAACCAATCTGGTCCATCATTTATATTAACATATAACCAAAGGGGAATTCATCACAAAATCGTAACTAAACCAACAATGATCACGTACATCAACACAACTAAATGACATGGATCAAGTATGGTATGTAGCATGAAAATTACATGCAATGTGATCTCCACATGCCAATTTTCAACTGGTCTCTTCCGTATTCTTTAATGAGATTATACTGAATATGAAAAGAATGTAACTTAATACTTTAATACTGCAGTAATAAATATCAAATCTGTAATGCATGTTTATAGTACAAACTCTCACTGAACTGATATATCATATCAATAAGTCATATAACACCCATACGAGTAACATACTCGTATAAGACCTTGGATGTAAGACTTTAATTAATGGATTCACAATCACAGAGTTTGTCTCAATATATTCTATAAACATCAAACAACTCTAAAATTATATTAGAATATAGCAAAACCAAATTATTGTCACATAATAACTTTAATGGTCTTTAGACATTATTCAAAATTCTCAATTTAGTGACAAATTCCTTAGCTATATTTCATGAATGGATGCCTATAACTTTCATACTTAATTACCATAGTGAAAGAGTTATGAGTGTTTTACTTAACACTCTCTGAAGAAATCTCTCTTTCAAAGCCACAAATAAGATGAATAGAATCAGAAATAAATCTGTAACTATTTTAGCATATCGTGAAATCAGAATTAAAATACCTAATGATCTCCCACTGATCTGATCACACATGTATGTGAGTATCTGATATTTTTCTCTTAAAATATCACATAAACTTTTAAGTTTATGGATCTCTTAAATATCCGCCAAATACTCTAAATGCATACACAAGTATGTACATAAAACTTTTTAATATGAAGTATAAGAAATCATTTAAATTTCTTTAGCTTTAAATAAATCACTTTGTTGGGGCATTCATTGAGATACATTTATCTCTCATAGAAACTTGAGGTTACCTTGTAATAATCTTTAAATCCTTAGTACACAATAATTGACAAATAAGTCCACATAATTTATTTAAATAAATAAATCTAATAATTCTCTCACCTGGACTTCATTTGTCATGAAATAATTGTGTATGATAAATTCTTTAAACTTAATGCCCCAAATCCTTTTGAAATTGCATATTCTATTACCATAAAACTCATGCAATTTTAATACACCCACTTTTTTCAATTTCTCTTACGTAGAAAAACTTAAATCTGTAATAAATAAGTGGTTTATCAATAAAACTGTTAACTAAACAGAGAACAAAAAAACTTTTAAAATAAAATTAAACTCACAATACTTATCAAAATAAAATTGACCAAGGTAATTCAAATTCAAAAATGGTAAAACCCATCGCAAGATACCTAGCACAACATTGATATTTAGTCTTTGGATAAATATGTTAATTTGTAAGTGGTACTCTCAACGTAGTAATCAAATGTTGACAATAAATTCCTGTCAAATAATAAGCCTTTGGACCGACGAATTATTCACATGAAAGAAAAGAACCGAATAACTGTCACATATTTATTACCACATTGTGTTTAAAATTTCTGCCAAATAACAACTTTCCTTTGGGCCAATCATTATTCGTATGAAAAATTAACCACAGACAACTTTCCTTATATTTAATGATCAATCAATTTTCACATAAGTCACTTTGGCGACATTAAGTTTCCATCAACTAATCAAAATATAAAATATAAGTAGCCTAACCAAAATTGAATTTAACCAAGGTCTCATAATTTGTTTTTTGTCTAGTGATATGACCACATGTATGTTTAAATTTCTGCCAAACAATAACTTTCCTTTACGCCAATTACTATTGGCACAAAACTCAAACACACATGACCAACCTTATATTATAAATTAATTAATTTACACAAAAAGCTATATTGGCAGCATTTAAGCTTCAAATAATCAATCTAAAAATATAAGTAACTTAATTGAATTCATGAATATATATCACAAAAGACAATCCAAATATATATATATATATAAGGAATCCTTGTTAATTCTATCATAATTCACGTGGGTTCCATATCCATGCTTTCCCACAATTTATTTATTCCAAAATAAAACTCAAATATCAGTAGAATTAAGATATCTTTATGCATCATAAATCAAATCAAGAATCAAGGTGCTAAAAGATATCAAACTTCAAAAATTTCTATAAATTAATATTCAAGATTATAAAAAAAACACGATAAACTTTATTCCTTAGAAAAGGAGCCATAAATTGGTATACATAACCAACCCATAATCTTGATTATTTTGAATTATAAAATAACTGAACATGCACAATATAACTAAAATCATCAAAGACGATACCAATAAATTATTTCATGTTAATGTAACATGAATCTTAATTATCTGCAATACTATTTCTTTCTCATTTTTTGATAATTCATTAGATGATGCAATTATATTTAAAAAATACAAATCATCAAATCTAGATAGAGAATCGAAATTAATAAATTTGGAATTAACAATAAAAGACTAATTTTCTATTTCAAAATGAACAAGAACAACCAAACTTGTCCATAAATGGAAACCGAATTTCATCTAAATCCAAATAATTTCATTCTCAAATGATAACATAAGCGTCTTTATTACTTTAATAGTTTTTCATTCACCATAGTAGATTTATCTTTAACAATCACTGAATATTCTATAATTTAGACAACCCTTATTTAAACATCAAATATGATATTTGACGTATTTATTATTTATCTTTATCCAAAGTCTTTCCACAAAAATATCAAGAAAAATCTTTAATTTAATTTGTTCCATTTTCTTGTTTCTTATGTGGACCAAAGCCTCAAATTTCTTTATATTCTATATTTTCTTTCCTTTACCATTATTAGTAAATTCCAAATGAGAATACTAACACTTCATCTTGCTTTATCTCTTTTTTTCTTGAAGAAAAAAATATGAAATTAACTCATTAAGAGTCATTTTCTCCTTTAATCAATTATAATTTATAATTCTCCATAAGTTGACCGAATTATACTAGAAGAGAGATAAAAAAAACAAATGCACAGTGATGCCTTAAAATGTCTAACTTCACTGCTTTTAACACGAAAGTAAGATGAAGTGTTTTCCATAAGTACTGTCAGATATTCTTATTATCCTTATATTTTATAGAAACAAATTTTCATAAAAATTCATAATTGTTTCTATTTTTATTTTTGAATCATACAAAAGGATAATTACAAAGCTTTAGTTTATGTAGTGTTTTAAATTATACATGACAAAATCCTAATTGCATAAATAAAATAAAAACAATAAGAAAAGGTTCCAAATAAATTTACTGTAGGAAAAAAAATATAATAATTTTTTTTATCCCAAAATAATAATATACTTATACTTTAAAATAAAATATAATACTCATGTAGCATGGGTCCCACAATATATATATATATATATATAACTAAAAGTAAACTTTTATATATATATAATCACTACATCTAAAAACTTTAAAATGCCAAATTCTTTATATATATATATATATATATATAATCACTACATTCCAAAGTATATATATATAATAAAATGTATATGTGTATATATATATATCCAAATCCTTAAAACTTTAAAATTTTTATAAAAATAAAATAATAATAATGATAAAAAAACAAAAAATCGATAGTGGTAAAGTATTAAATCACATCTAAAAACTTTATATATAGCCAACCAAATGCCACAAAATTCCAATTTAATTAATTACCCACCAGATTCCCAATAAACTCATGGGCACTATAAAAATAAAAGAAAAATAGTCTTATCTCTTATGAAAACTGAATTCTTTATTTCTGAATGAAAACTTAATTCTTTAATTCTTGGATGAAAACTTAATTCTTTAATTTGGAATTTCCAATAAAAACAAAAATCTTTTTAAAAAAGAAATTTTATAAATTGACTTTATCCAAAATCCAATTAAATTGAAAACCAAAAGGCTTTCATCTTAACTCAAGTTTAATTCTTTATGTATGTGTACCAAAACTAATATATATAAATATATAATTCCAATACATATTCTTTGCTTGTGTATATATATTCTTAACAAGAAGCGAAAAAATATATATATAAACACATCACACACACACACACACACACACACACACACACACATATATATATATATATATCTTCCAAAAAAATAATAATATAACCAGAATTTCTAAAAATATATCCTTAGAAGTCAAACCTTTACCTACTAAAGACTAAAGATAGAAACGTAACTTTTAAAAATTTAAAAGTCATAATCATCAGTTTATTAATTCATTCCATAAATCTCCATAATCTTTTCTGGGATCTTGACTAAATAAACCTAAAAGGTTTAATCTTTTAAACAATATTAATTGATTTCATAAATCTCCGTAATCTTTTCTGAGATCTTCACTAAATAAACCTAAAAGGTTTAATCTTTTAACCGATTATGAATTACCCAAAAAAATATTCTTAATAATCCAACAGCTCTGATAGCACTTGATAGAATAAAATACATATGTATTCTATATATTCCTTAAACCTAATCCTATAAGACCTAGTATGTCAAATTAATAAGAATATTAATCATGTATCACCAACATATTCTTTAAGAATCCTAGAAAACCCTTTCTTCGTAACCTGTCAAAAGCAGATGATAGTCTTCTAAGAGATCTATCGGAGTTAAGGTTCTGTTCTACTGACGGGATATAGAATAGACACTCTCAATAAAGTCTCGGGGATCATAACCAATTTATAATAATAATATTCCTAGTCAACCCATCATAGTCTAGGAAATATGATATCTACATATGTGGGCCCATACTTATTGTTGATACATATTAGCCCAATAAACTAAATTAGATCACTTTTAATAGGGCTTAATAAAATATGATAGCCTTAAATATATAATTGACACATGAGCCCACATGATTTATTAAAATAAATCGAACAACAAAACCAAAACCACTTCCATGAACACCATGAGACGCATCCAACCCAATCTTGGAAACAAATCTTTGTTGCCTTTGTGTATCCACACCATCATCACTATATTCTTGGAAAATATGAAGATATTCCAATTCCCTTGCCACAACATCCCTCAGCCTAAAAATTTTAGCAGAGAAAATTATTGCATTTCGAGCCTTACAAATTCGCCATAAATACACATTATTAGCATCTTGCGAATTATTATCCACCAATAACTGAAACAAATGAAGCCAAGATGTAGCCTGATGGATCAATCTCAAAGAATAGAACTACACTCCATACCAAGCTTTTCGAGCAAATTCACAATATAAGAAGAAATGTGACGTATCACTTTTAGACATGATACACTCTTTAACTAAACATTAACATTTTGATTACATTGATTTAAGAGAATTAATTGTCACTTTAAAATTATCAAAGAGTTGGGCAGAGTACCCATCATTGAGTGAGTTTTAGATTTTACATTTATTATCGTTATATCCCAAGGAAGTAAGGTTGAATTCAAACAATAGATAAACTATGAACATTCAAGGCATAAGCTCCAAGCACATGACAAGAGAGGTTGAAAACTATCTAGATCTAATCTAAGAAAGCAATAAAAATAAGTAAAAGAAGGATAGGATCTTCATTAAGCATGCATGAATATGAGAGGTTCTACATAATGGATTTTCATCACTTAAGAACTCATATGCTTAGATCCAAGGATCAACATGATTAACTATGGTTGGCTCTCACATGTCTACCACAAATCCTACCATGCACAAAGGTATATGGATAGCCTATACTACATCTCCATGAAACTCACATCCATAAGATGTTATCTCACAAGACATAATGCAAGAAACAAGGAAAACATAGCATAGATCACACATGAATAATCAAATAGATGACATTATTATTCCCACATCCAATTCTAAAGAAATGTAGAAGATAGAGATCCTATAATTGGAAATTATGCTAAAATCATACATACAAGATAGATGAAAATAAAAGAAGAAGAATATGTACAACAATTAAGCAAGGACTTCTTCAATCTTCAAGATCTTCGTAGATGTAGTCGTAAACCTTCAACAATCAACAAATCTTCTCAAGAACATCAATGTAGAAAAGCTCCTTATGGTTGAGACAACTTTGCTATATCAACAACTTGGAGGATAAGTGATATAATGATCAATATCACTCCAAGAATGTGAATATAAGAACTTCTTGGTTTAGACAATCCTTACACTCACAACACTCAAAGCAATATGATAATCACTCACACACAACAACAACAATCCCTCAAGAACTCCTTCTTGGTTTAGACAAGACTTCAAGAAGAAAAGAGAGTGTACGAAAGCAATTGAAAGCACAAATACAATGTTGAAGATCAAAAGTGATAGAGTTTCATTAGCCTTAAACAATTTCTCCTCTTCTACTACACATGTTTATAGGTAATTAAATGGGGGTAAAAGTGGAAATTCACCAAATAAAAAAAATTTAAAAAGTAAAAAAAATTTTAAAAAATTCTGAAGTGAGGTGTCCTTGACGCCCGTCAAGAACGTCTTCGTGACGGTCGTCAGGCCGCTCCACATGGCGTGCTACGACGGTGCGAATGTGGCATCCCAGTGTCTATTCACAAATATTTGCATTTTGACGTCAAAACTTGTTATTTTATGCAATTTTGTTCTAACAACTTCATGAAGTCCTTTTTATCACAAATTAAGTCAAATCAATGTCAAAAGTGATTAATTTTAAATTCCCTTCAGAAGTGATGTTCAAATAGCGAAGGACACTTATGAATTACCTTTTATTCAACAAGTTAAGTAAATATAACAAGCGGTTGTCACTATTCCCAAAACTCCTTCAAGTAAATCGGAATGTCGTCACAAAATACGAAAGATCAAATACTAATCAATCATATAGTCCAAGAATCGATGTATCAATCAAATAATTGATACAAATAGCGTGCACATATAGGTGTTAGAGATTTCTTGTAATAAGGTAAAAATTTAATATAAAAAAATGAAAAAAATTGAAAGAATTTTTAACTCTAACCTATCTATATCAAATTAAAAATTACAAAAAACAATTCAGCCTAAATCGAACAAAACATAAATTATACGAAGTGCATGAATTAATATAAAACAGGGGAATGGAAATTTATGGAAAAACAGAGTAAAACAATGGCTGCCTACTGGAATTGTAATTGAAATGAATTTGGAAGCAATACAAGCTTCACGGGTTGCATCAGATAGCTCTCGGGAAGCACCCGAGAGCTTAAAAAATATTAATGGCTGCCAAATTTTATTTTTTTCAAAGAAAAATACAGAGTAGAATGTTGGTATCTACTGGGAATGGAATTCAATTTAAAAAATGGAAGTGGATGGAAATGAAATTGAATTGAAACAAATTGAAATAAAGCTGCTCTTGGGTACTACCCGAGAGCTTGAAAGAGAGTAATAATGGCTGCCATTTGGTTTTAAAACAAAACAAATGATGAAGATTGGTTACTGGAAATGGAAATGAAGTTTTTAAAAATTGGAAATGGAAAGCAATTTGAAATGAAAATTGAAGCAGTCAGCTTCTCAGGTGAGTGCTGATGTGCTCTCGGTGTCTACCCGAGACTTTGAAAACAATTTAAATGGATTCTAAATCTTTTAAAAACAAACAGATGAAAATGTTGGTAACTACTGGAAATGGAAATAAGAATGGAATTGATATGAATTTGAAATTGAACTGGAACTCAATTAAAAAAATTGCAAGTGAACCAAGGCCCGAGAGCTCGAAAACATCAACAATGGCAGCTTCCTTTAATCTTATATACATACAGTACCTTAAATCAATTAAACACTCTCACAACCTGCAAAAAAAAAAAAATGCTAAGAGTGCACAAATTTGCAGAGAGCAAAGCAATGCAAGAAATAATGCAAAAAGAATGACAAGAATCTCATGCTTATAACATAAGATATGCACTAATCTAATGTTATGATCAATAACTAAAACTAATCCTAATTAAGCATAAAAGAAAGTGTAAAACTACTGAATGTAAGATGAGATTAAATATATTAAAAATATGAATTAGATATGTATAAAATCTGATATTCTCTATCTGTTTGATCGTCTGTTCCATAATTCTCTAGATATGTCTTATATAAATTTTACCTATTTAGTTCTTATCTCGAAAATCCAATCTACTACACGTACGTCTGACTTTAAGCCTATTGGTTTATGTAATATTGTTTACAAATTAATTGCTAAAGATTTGAGTAATCGTTTACAATTGGTCCTACCACACTTGATTCATTCTTCTCAATATGCTTTTGTTTCTGGGCGGTTGATCACTGATAATGTGATTGTGACTTTTGAAAGTTTCCATTCTCTTCAGACAGTTAAAAATGGATCTTACCAATTTATGGGATTGAAGTTGGATATGCGAAAAGCCTATGACCGTATTGAATGTGACTATCTGTTAGGTGTTATGAATTTCATGGGCTTCCCGGATAAATTCTGTGGACGGATTCTTGCTTGCATGTCCTTTGTCTCTTTTTTCGTCTTGGCAAATGGTCAGCCTTCTAATAAAAAATTTTCATCCAGAGTTTGAGACACGGGATCCCCTTTCTCCTTTTTTATTTATTATCTGGGATGAAGGCCTGTTTGCTATGCTCCGACAGGCGAAAATGAATTTAAATCTCTATAGCTTGCCATTTGGTCGGACATGGCTTAGGGTATCCCACCTTTTTTTCATTGATGATCGTCTGCTTTTCTCACAAGCTTCCTTTGTTGTTGCTAATGTTTTACTACAAATATTGTCTCGGCATGAATTAAATTTGGGGCAATCAATTAATTTTCAGAAGTCTTCTATATTTTTTAGTTATGAAGTTCCTCATCCCCTACGACATTAGCTTTGTCAAAAGTTTCAAATTCAATTAGGATCTTTTGATATGGAAATATCTTGGTATGCCTATTTCTGCTGCTAGACGTTTGTGCAAACAGTTTCAATACTTGGTAGATCGTGTATGGCACAAATTGTGTTAGACACCGAGACGAAATTTAAATACGAGAGATATAAACAGAGTAAAAATTTCCACTATACAAATATAGTTTACAAAAAAACTCTCTCTCGGAGGAGGAGCTATACTCACTCAACTCTCTCTTTTCTTTTCCCTCACAGAACTCTCTCTGTTCTATTTTGTGTTGATATATCTGAATCATATAATGTTCAGCTATTTATAGGGATGAGTTACGATGGAAGGAAGGAGGAGAAAAAATCCAATGTATCCCATTTTTTCAATTTCTACGCAGCAGCCAATATAGAAACTTGACGCAGCCAATATAGAAGTTTGACGCAGAAATCTTTGAAGCAGCATTTGTTGAATGTGTAGAACTCAACAATTGTGGGTAGGACTCAACAATTCTCCCCCTCCTACCCATTTAGGACGAGAATGAATACGACATCATTCAGTCGACGTTCACCCCAGCTATGTCTCTACATAGCTCAAGCTTGTCTCGTGTAACCACCTTCGTCAACATATCTGCGGGATTCTCTGAGGTATGGATCTTCACCAACTTCAACAGTTGTTGCTCCATCACTTCACGTATCCAGTGATAGCGAATATCGATATGTTTTGTCCGGGAATGATACATTGAATTCTTGCTCAAATTTAGAGCACTCTGACTATCACAATGTACCAAGTACTCTTCCTGATTGACTCCCAGTTCTTGGAGAAACCGCTTCACCCACAACATCTCCTTTCCAGCTTCCGTTGCGGCAATGTACTCTGCCTCGGTTGTAGATAAAGCAACACACTTTTGTAACTTGGACTGCCAGGAAATAGATCCTCCTGCAAAAGTGAAAAGAAATCCTGATGTAGACTTTCTACCAACAAGATCGCCGGCCATATCGGAATCCGTATAGCCTTCCATAACTGGTTTAGCTCCCTCATCGCACAAACACATCTTCGATGTACCCTTTAGATATCTCAGAATCCACTTGACGGCTTCCCAGTGTTCTTTTCCAGGATTGGAAAGAAATCTGCTTACAACGCCTACAGCGTGGGCGATATCAGGTCTAGTACAGACCATAGCATGCATCAAGCTCCCTATAGCTGATGAGTACGGGATCTCCGCCATTTCCTCAATCTCCTTCTTCGTGGTCGGACACGAGTGTTTGCTAAGCTTGAAGTGGTTAGCTAATGGAGTACTTGATGGCTTTGCATGTTCCATGTTGAATCGTTTGATCACACGTTCAACATACTTCTGTTGTGACAACCACAACTTCTTGGTTTTCCGGTCACGAACAATCTTCATGCCGAGAATTTGTTCTACAGGGCCCAAGTCCTTCATTTCATAGAACTTTGATAACTCCATCTTCATCTTGCTAATCATAGCCTTGTTTTGACCTACAATCAACATGTCATCGACATAAAGAAGTAAGATAACAAAAACTCCATCTGGGAATTTCTGAATATATACGCACTGGTCTGCCTCGGTTCTCTTGTACCCTTGACCCATCATGAATGAGTCAAACTTCTTGTACCATTGCCTCGGGGCTTGCTTAAGGCCATAGAGACTCTTTTGCAGCTTGCAGACTAAGTGCTCCTTCCCCTGAACTTTGAAGCCTTCAGGTTGTTCCATGTATATTTCCTCATCCAGATTCCCGTGAAGAAACGCTGTCTTCACATCCATTTGCTCAAGTTCGAGGTCCATGCTGGCTACCAATCCAAGTATTACTCGGATTGAGGTCATCTTCACAACCGGTGAAAATATCTCGTCAAAGTCGATACCTTTCTTCTGTTCGAACCCTTTGACAACAAGCCGAGCCTTGTACCTAGCTAGATTCCCTCCATTGTTTTGCTTTAACTTGAACAACCATCTGTTCCTTAGAGCTCTCTTGCCATTAGGAAGTTTCACCAACTCATAGGTTTGATTCTTTTGGAGAGAACTCATCTTCTTGCATAGCCTGCAACCACTGCTTCTTCTCCTTATGAGTTTGAACTTCATTCAAACTTTCTGGTTCCCCATCTTCGGTGAGCATTATATACTCAGAACTTGGATACCTGCTGGACTTTGTGATGATACGGCCATACCTTGAGGTTCTTGGCCTATCTTCTTCAAACGGAGGAGTATCCTCGACATTTGGAGGGGATTGAAGCTCCCCCCGCTCAATATCCTCTTCGAAAGTTTCATTCTGAGTCTCTTCAGTATCATCAGGAACTTGTGGCGGTGTAGGATCTGGAACAATGTCTCTTACACTCGATTCTCCAGATTGTGATGGTTTTTCAGAACAAGGGTCCTGATGTATCTGGTTCTCTTGGAACACAACGTCCCTGCTTCTGATGATCTTCTTTGCTACTGGATCCCATAGCCTGTATCCAAACTCTTCATCTCCATAGCCAACAAAGATACATGGAGTGGACTTGACATCTAGCTTCTGTCTTTGCTCTTTGGATACATGTGCAAATGCCTTGCACCCGAATACTCTCAGATGAGAATATGACACCTTCTTTCGTGACCAAATCTTCTCCGGAACATTAAAGTTCAATGGTACTGAAGGTGATCTGTTGATCAGGTAGCATGCCGCTAGAACAGCTTCTCCCCAGAATAGCTTCGGCAATTTAGCCATACTGATCATGCATCTAACTTTCTCCACAATGGTCCGGTTCATCCTCTCGGCTACACCATTATGTTGTGGGGTACGTGGGACTGTCTTCTCATGTCGAATGCCGCGATTCGAGCAATATGACTTGAAGTCATTTGAAGTATACTCGCCTCCATTGTCAGATCGGAGGCACTTCAGCTTCTTCCCTGTTTCCCTTTCCACCATCATATGGAAATGTTTGAAATACTCAAGAACTTGGTCCTTGGTTTTCAACAAGTATATCCATACCTTCTTGGAAGCATCATCAATAAAAGTTAGAAAATACCTGTTTCTGCCTAAGGACTCTTCTTCAATGGGTCCGCATACGTCAGAGTGTACTAGGCTCAATATTTCTGATCTTCTTCCCTTCCTGTATGACTTGAATGAGACTCGATGTTGTTTGCCGAAAAGGCAGTGTTCACAAGGATTAAGAGAAACTTCCTTGTCTACATTGATAAAGTTTTTCTTGCTCAGGATGTTTAAACCTTTCTCCCCAATGTGTCCGAGTCTCTTGTGTCATAGATTTGGAGACCCTTTATCTTCAACTGCATTAAGACTATGAATACTAACCTTGAGATTAGTTTTGTATAGCGTGTCACAAAGGTGACCACGTCCAACAACTAAAGAACCTTTAGTTAACTTCCACATGCCGTGTCCGAAGTATTGTTCATAGCCCTCTTGATCAAGAACAGATCCTGATATAAGATTGAGCCGTAGGTCGGGGATGTGTCGAACGCCCTTTAGCTCAAAAGTGCATCCAACCTCCGTCTTCACAAGTATAGTCCCGACCCCAACAATCTTTGAGCAGCTGGTGTTCCCCATTTTCACGGTACCAAAATCTCCAGATTGATACGTGGTAAATAATTCTTCATGTGAAGTAGCATGATGAGAGGATCCTGTATCCACCACCCATTCACCTTCGCTGTTTCCAGCGTGGAGACATTCTTCTATGCTGTTGGAAAGAAGGGCTACTTCGTGTGAAATAGTGACCAAGGTATCACCATTTTCATTTTTCTTACTGGAGCTGCTTTGACCTTGTTCTCTTTTTAGCTTCCAGCAGTTGATTTTCTTGTGACCTGGAATTCCACAGTGATAGCACTTGAAATTACCTTTGTTTGAATTCTTACCATTTCCAGAATTGCCATGATCTTGAGACTTGCCTTTGCCTCGACCTCGACTTCGACCTCGACTTTGACTCCTTCCTCGTTGGTCATATCCTTTGTTCTTTGTGACAAAAGCATGTGGGTGGTCGGGTTCAGTTTCTTTCCTCCTTGCCTCTTCACTGTACAAGGCACCCTTGACAATGTTCATACTCAGTTTGCCGACTGCTGAGTTGCTGAGTGTGACAACTAGTGTTTCCCAGTTGTCCGGGAGTGTACCAAGGAGTAAAATGGCCTGCATTTCATCATCTAAAAGCATATCACATGAAATAAGTTGGTTTACCAAGTTCTGGAATGCACTTGTATGCTCTGCTACTGATCCTCCTTTCTTGAGTTGTAGCTTCACTAATCTCCTCATGAGGAGACATTTGTTCTGTGCTGTCTTCGACTGGTATATCTCCTCCAGTTTCTTCCAGAGCTTGTGAGCATTTGTCTCCTGGGAAATCTCCGGGAGAATGCTATGATCGACCCACTGCCTGATCTGAGCGGCAGCCTTCCGATTCATCTTTATCCAATCGGCTTCCTTTATTTCATTTGGCTTCTTCCCTTCATCTTCTAAGGGGTCGTGCAAGTCTTTGCAGTATAGAAGATCCTCCATCAATGGTTTCCAGATGGAATAATTTGATGATGATAATCTCATCATTGAGCTAGTTGATATACTCGACTCTTCTGAGGTCATTTCTTTAAATAGTATTTTAGAGTCCGAATTTCACAAAACGGACTGCGCGGCTGCGTCCGGAGCGGTTGATTTGGTTCTGCCTACGTGGCGGCTGGAATGGCACTGCTGACGTGGCGCTGACGAGGCGCTGACTGGGCGCTGACGTGGCGGTTGACTGGGCGCTGACGTGGCGGCTGACGGGGCAGCCTACTGGCGCTGACTGGACAGCCTACTGGGCGCTGACGTGTCGCTGACTGGACAGCCTACTGGGTAGCTGGCTTCTGCTGACGTGGCGGCTGACTGGACTGCCGGCGCTGACGTCAGGTCTTCTTCTCCGGCAACACAAAATTTACAGAAAATTTCGGACTTACCGTACGGGCTCGTCTGAGGTCGGATTTTAATTCCGTAAGATGTTCTGAACTCGTCTCGACGAGACGAAGCTTCCTGTGGTGTCAAAATGAAGTTCCGAGCACTTCAAATTTTGACAGTACGTTTCGTCGGTTCGCCTCCGGTACCGATAACTTTGCTCTGATACCACTTGTTAGACACCGAGACGAAATTTAAATACGAGAGATATAAACAGAGTAAAAATTTCCACTATACAAATATAGTTTACAAAAAAACTCTCTCGGAGAAGGAGCTATATACTCACTCAACTCTCTCTTTTCTTTTCCCTCACAGAACTCTCTCTGTTCTATTTTGTGTTGATATATCTGAATCATATAATGTTCAGCTATTTATAGGGATGAGTTACGATGGAAGGAAGGAGGAGAAAAAATCCAATGTATCCCATTTTTCCAATTTCTACGCAGCAGCCAATATAGAAACTTGACGCAGCCAATATAGAAGTTTGACGCAGAAATCTTTGAAGCAGCATTTGTTGAATGTGTAGAACTCAACAATTGTGGGTAGGACTCAACAAATTGAAGGGTTGGAAGGAAAAACTGTTCTCACAAGCGGGTAAGGAAGTTATGATTAAAGCTGTTATTCAATCTCTCCCAGCTTATACGATGCAGTGCTTTTTACTACCAAAAGGGATATGTCACCAACTGGTGAGGTTAACAAGGCAGTTCTGGTGGGGTAACTCTTCACAAGATAGAGGTATTTGTTGGAAAAAGTGGTAACTTTTTTGTACCTCAAAAAAGGAGGGAGGTTTAAGGTTTCGGGATCCTTATTATTTCAACTTGGCTTTACTTGCGAAACAGGGATGGCAAATTTTTCGTTACCCGGATTCCTTGGCAGCTTCGGTTCTTAGAGCCAAATATTTCCCTGATACGCATTTCTTGTTGGCTAGGCATGTTAATGGGAATAGTTTATTATGGCATAGTTTGTTGGCTGGAAGGACATTGCTCTCAAAGGGGTTGTCGTATAGAGTGGGGGATGACAAAAGTATTTCAATTTGGCATGATTTTTGGTTACCATCTACAAATTCTCATAAACCTTTGATCAATCGAGAGCTTGAATTGGGGTTAACGTGTGTGGCGAAACTTATCAACCAGACACCAGGACATGGAGAAATGATTTATTGCAGCACTGGTTTTTACCAGATGAAGCCATTAGGGATATTGCCCTTTGCCCCATTCCTAGTCCGGACAAATTGGTATGGCGCATGACTCCGAGGGGAGATTATACAGTCAGGTCGGGAACATGGCTAACGACTGAGGTGGGTTTTAATTCGTTGGGAGTTTCTATCCCCTCATCAAGCTCTTTCTCGGATACTTGGAAGAAAATTTGGAAGTTGTCGTGTTTACCCAAGATTAGGCATTTTGTTTGGAATATTATGAACAACGCATTGGCCACTGGGGAGAACATGGGAAAGAAGGGAATTGGGTTTCGACATTACTCTCTCTGCCACTATCTATCTAAATCATCTATCCATTTGTTCTTTCAATGCCCATTTGCGAACCAAGTGTGGATGAAGGTATGTTATCCGGCAGTGTCGCTATCACAACTACCGTCCGTCCCACTGCTATTGGCTAGGGACATCGACGGTTGGTCAACCATGGAGGCTAGTCGGTTCTGTTTGATTATGTGGGGTATTTGGCAAGCTTGAAACAAGCTTGTATTTCACCAAATGATCTCGTCAGTTAACCAAGTCTACACGTGGGTTGGGAATGAAACTCCTGGGTGTTCCGTGCTCTAAGGCCCCAAAGCATAATGCTCCCAGTCACAACCATATCTCCCCAACCGATCCTATATGATGGATTACATGTTTCCTTCGACGGGTCAAGGCAAAATGGTAAGGCTACAGTTGGAGTTCTTGTTAGGAGATCTAATGGATCAGTCTTACGTGCTCTCTCGGGTTACGTTGGTTGATGCTCTTCGTCAGTGGAAGTGGTGGAGGCTCTAGCTTTCATTCATGCCATTCGTCTAGTAAATATCATTCAATGACCGCTAAGTGAATTTTACCTCCGAATGTGCTTCACTGGTCCAACAAGTAACATCATCTGAGGAAGTGCTTTCTGTTGCTGGGCATTTCATTGATCTCATTCGCGAGTTGCTTTGTATTTTCTCTTTCATTTCGATGGTCTCTGTTCAGTGTCATTTAAATCTTCTAGCTCACCGTATGGCAGTGTAGTGTTAAGTTTATCCTGCCAAGGATTTACAGAATGGCAGGATGGTGTTTCGTCTTCTGTAATGTCAGTTATTGATGATTTTTCTAATTTGAGTTAATGAATCTTTTTGTTTTAAAAATATACATATTCATAATGTAAAAGCAAAAGCAATAATAATAATACATATTTACATCACATATATTTATAGTGTACATATATATATATATATATATATATATGGAGAAAATTTCAACTTTTGAAAGTTTACAAGTTTAAATAAAATATATATATATATATGAAAAAAAAAGAATAAATTATATGTGGTTTAAAGCGGAAAGAATACATCACCACAAGGTTTTCTTTTTTTATGAACCAAGAAATTGTTTGATTGTCCGATAAACACGGTTAAGAATTCTTCTATTAGCTGAAATATTTATATATATATATATATATATATATAAGAGACAAAAATGAAATCATTGAAAACATTGCAAACTTGATTTTTTCATTTTACTTATACTTTAAAAGTGTGTGGGGGGGGGGGGGGGGGGGGTGGGGGGTCTTTTTTAAGAAGAAAATGGCTTTTCCATCCACAATGTTGGCCACTTTTCTTCTTATCATCATTGGAACAGGTAATTATTTCCACTCTAATATATATATATATATATATATATATATTATCGTTTATTTGTCATCAAATCTTAATTTAGCATAATTAATAAAAAAATGTATTGTCAAATTATATAAAATTGAGTGTTTAACATTCATGTGAGTATTTGATAATTGAAATTAGAATCAAGTATTTTCTTGAGTAAGAGTTAAACTCTATAAGCGTAACGTATATCAAATTTAAATTAATTTAAATTAAAGGTAATGTTTTCGAAAATAACATTCGAATTTATGACTTTTAATATGTATATATGTATGCAGGTACGATGATAGGAGCACAAAGACCACCAGGAGAACCATGCACATCGATTTTAGGTCCATGCAGTGTAAATTTTGATGAGAAAAAATGCGATGGATTGTGCAAAAACTACTATGCACAAAACCATCCTCACTCCGAGTGCAAATCCGTTCCAGGAATTGCTCAGCGCTTGTGCTACTGCTATCACGACTGCTTCAACAAAAAAGACTGATCCCATCCTCTTCTTTAAATATTCCATTTCAAATTCAAATTTTGATTGATAACCCATTTTTTTGTAAAAGAAAGTTGTCAATCATGTTTGCGCTGTTTAGATATAATATATATCATTTGTCTTGTTTTGTTATAATTATAAAAATTAATATGAATAAAAAAAATTGTTTTATATTTATTTTTTTTAACGTAAATTGATAAATTTCCTCATATATGTGATTTTACACGTAAACCACGTTTTAAATCGAAATATTGATTTTTTTTCAATAGTATTCAAATCCATCACCATTTCTAATTCTAGATGAAATTATAATTAATTCGGATTTTTTTTTTAAATTTGAGTTTTATTTTAAATAAATTTAAATATATTCTTCCTTTTTTAACTTTTTATTTTTGAGAATTGTTTTTAATAAAAATAAATAAATTTGTTGTAATTTAAAATATGATATTGAATTTTTTTAAGTGATTATGAATGGTTATTAAACTCATGACATTCAAAGCAAATAATATCATTAGATATTTATAATAGAATTAAATATTATTTTCTTAATAACATTTATTTTGATGAAGAAAGTGTAATTATAATGGTTAACACCCTCATTTTATAATTTTTAAAAACAATTATGAGTTTAAAATATTATAAAAGTAAAATATTTTAATTTTTTAATGAAAATTCTTGTTTATTTTAATAAAAATAATTTATGAGTATGAATTATTATATATTTTAATTATTAATTCTTGCTATTTTATTATATATTATTTTTATCATTTTCAACGTTTTATATGTAAGATATATTCCTTATCATTTTTTTTCTTCTTTCTAGAAGAATTATTTTCTAAACTTAATTCAAATTTAAATTTTGTTAAACTTCTATGCAAATGAAATTCGTGAATGGTGGATGGGATAATGAAGATTCAGATATGATATTTTTATGCGATTATTTGTATTTTTATCCATCTTTTTAATTCACTCTATTATTTCAAGTTAAATGTTTTATTTCTATTTAAATGTTATAGGTTAATAGTTTATTATATTATAATAAATAATATTATAATATTGTTTTCCGTTAATGTATATTGTTATATAAAAATGTGAATAGTGCCACAACTTTCATTTATAAAAGGGTAAACTATCTCAGATGCACCTTTTAAAGGTCAAAATCCAGCTTTTGCACCTCAAAGATTTTTTATACACAGAATGCACTTAACGTTTCAAAACGTCCCACTACATGCACCTCTGTTAAGTCAAACCGTTAGTGACTCAATTTTACCATCAGTCAACATTTTTTTACTGTTGGGCACTGTTACGGGCAGGGGTATTTTTGTCCAACCAGCCTAATTTTTTTTTTTTTTAAATTTCCCTTTCCCTTTATTTAAATTAAGTCAGTGCAGCTTACTTTTGACTTAATAACTAGTAAGGCTTTTGTTTCACTGGATTGTAATAATAGATAACCCTCTCTAATCATTTATGATAAGAGAAGGTTTCGTCTTCAGATCTGGCGATCTTTTATTAAGGGGTTAACACTTGCATTGATTGTGCAGAATTAACTTATAGGAGTCTACAATTTTGTTAGTGAAAAATGGACCTATGAGTTTAGGTGCTCTTCCTCTTATCCACATGCATGCATCCATACTGAGCATTTTTTTCTGTTTAATCTGAGCTCTTGCAGAACATAATTTCATGTAGTTTTCTTTGCTATTTAGGTCCATTTTAATCTTCTTTCTTTACTACTTTGTTATGGAAGAAATACGTGGATGTTATCAATTTTTGGTGTATTATGATGCTTTGGTATTCTCTATCTACTTTTATCACTTGAGCTGTGGTACTGTTATAGGTTTTCTTGGTTGATCCAATATATTGTATAAATTTTCTTTTGAAAAAATGAGGCTTTGCTTGCACTTCTTTCCCCTTTTAAATATGTGGATATGCATGTAATAATTATATTAGGGGGTGCAGCAATAAAGAAATGAATTTCTGATGTTTTTTTGTTCCTCAGAAGCTTAGTATATTGCCAAGATCAGGAGGGGCATTAGGATTTACATACATTCCGCCAACCAACGAGGACAGATATTTGCTATTTGTTGATGAGTTGCGTGGACGTAAGCTGCACTGACTTAATTTAAATAAAGGGAAAGGGAAATAAAAAAAACAAAAAATATTGAGCTGGTTGGACAAAAATACCCCTGCCCGTAACAGTACCCAACAGTAAAAAATGTTGACTGACGGCAAAATTGAGTCA
This sequence comes from Asclepias syriaca, assembly GCA_027405835.1. NCBI lineage: Eukaryota > Viridiplantae > Streptophyta > Magnoliopsida > Gentianales > Apocynaceae > Asclepias > Asclepias syriaca. Next base: position 11,239,424 of record CM049924.1, read on the forward strand.
CTAACGGTTTGACTTAACAGAGGTGCATCTAGTGGGACGTTTTGAAACGTTAAGGGCATTCTGTGTGCAAAAACTTTGAGGTGCAAAAGCTGGATTTTGACATTTAAGAGGTGCATCTGAGATAGTTTACCCTTTATAAAACAAATTATAAAGATTAAAAAAAAATTATGTGGTGAGATTATTCGATAATGAATTTTTTGGTCCAAATTAGAGCTTTTCTATTAAATAGACAAACAAAATAAATTACACGAATTCCTTATTTTAGGTTGAAAGAAGTTGTAATACAAGACGAATGCTTCTTTCAGCTATAACATAAGGGTCTTCCAAAAAATGGCTATCACCATGTACACCCCTATTAATCCAAAGAACATGCACCGTGTGCCGGATAAGGATGTACTTCAAGGTAGCCACTTGACCACATCAGCAACATTGAAAAACTTTCTTTTCAAAACTTTCGGAAGGAGAACCTTGTAGGCAATTAAATTTAATTATATATATATAATATATAATTAAATTTTATTTTAATATTTTAATATTTTAATATTTTAATATATATAATTTTTATATTGAGAGATTATCTCTCATAGAGTGACAATTGACACCATATTAGACAAGTGATTGTCATCCTCTCAACTATAAATAGAGGGTCAAATTCACTTGAAAAAAAAGGGAGATGAAGCTCTGTCAAAATCTATTTCGAGAAAATCAAAGGCCTCTGAAGAAAAGTCTAGAAGCCCTCGGAAGAAATTCGTAGTCGTTCAATGAATCCAGATGAAGCCAACGACCCTCGAAGTTGGATTCCATCTGAGATCAGTCCAAAATGTACCTCGGATAAATCATAATCCATTGGATCGAATCAGCGGATCGATAGAAATAGAAAGTAAAAAGAAATTATTGTAATTATTTTACATGTAACTCATTTTTTGTAATATTTATTTACAAAAAATACACGAAAGAGGAAAATTTAATTACAAATTGGCTTGACTAGTGGGACCATTTCTCCCGCTCATCTCTTTTCGTCAAAATTAGCAAAGTCGCAAACGACAACATTAGCATCGTCGCAGACATTAAAGTTAACATCAACATCATCGCAGATGTCAAAGTCGCAGACGACGATATCAACAAAGCCGCAGACGACAACATCAACATCTTCGTAGACATCAAATCAACACCAGCATCATCGTAGACATCAAAATCAACATCAGCATCATCACAGACATCAAAGTCGGAAATGACAATATCAGCAAAGTTCACAGCGCCAGATGACGACATCAGCAAAGTCGCAAATGGCAATGGAGTCAAAAAGGGATGTCAACAAAGCAGACTCAAAGAATGTTGCTGCAGACGATGGTGTCAACAAAGTTGATTCAGATAGCGTTGCTGCAGACGTGAGTGTCAGCATTCTAACATTCAAAGCGTATGCGGGTCCTACCACTAGAAGCAAAGGAAGAGTGTTCGTTGACCCGCAGAAGAAATCGGTTGGCAATGCAAATCTCAAGTACAAAAATCCATGTTTCAATGTGACTTCAATGCAGGATCAATTTCAAGGTATTGTAGGTGGAATGTTGCAAAAGAAGCTTGCGATGCTAGAAGGAAAACATGGTGAAGATAAGTCAGCATCAGAAAATGAAGATGTTGATTCTACAAGTGCCTCCCACCATGATCAGGTAAGCAGTGACGATGAATATGAGAGTCCTGATAACACTAAAATATTCAGGTATTTTAGTGACATTTTGTGCTTAATTATTGATCTAAATATTGAGAAATAATCAATTTTTGTTTAATTTTACTAATTCTTTGATTAAATTGATTTTAGGAAGTTGTTGGGGGCAAAATTGTAAAAATAACTAAGTTTGGGGACTAAAATACAAGTTTTTCCAATCAAGAATGAAGGGTGCCTTCACAACACCATCAAGGGTGTCATCAAGACACACCAATTGTGTACATTGGCGCCACACACACGAAGTGTGTGGATGACAAGAGATTATTTTTTTTATATTATATATATTTTTATATAGAGATATTTTAATAGATAGTTTCTTGATTTTTAGATAATTTTTTTATTTATAAATTTTTGGATATTTTCATATTTTATTTTCTTATTTTCTTTGCATGTAATTTATCTAGAATAGTGGTTTTTCCATCTGTAATGTATCATGTAGAACCAAATTAGTGAGAGAATTATAGGTTGTTCTTTGTATCCTTTATACATTGATTTTTCAATACAAGATTTTTGTTTTTGTTCATTGTCATTGTCTTTTTCTACTTCTGTTTGAATTCTTATTCACAAAACAAGAAAGGAATTTAGGGAATGTTTTAAGTTGAGAGTGAAATCCAATTTTTTCTTTAGTGTGTGAGAGTTCAAGATTCACGAACCAAGGAGTTGAATCCTCACATCCTTGGAGTGAGATTGGTTATCAATATCAATCCTCCTCCTAAAGATTAGCAAGTTGAATGATCCCAAACCCATAAGGACTTCAAGTTGATGATTTCCCTTGGAGAAGTGCATTGATGTATTGAAGAAAGGTGGGAAGAAAACATCTACAAGAGATTGAAAACTTCAAGGAGTTCTAAGCTTCAACTTGTACACATTTTTCCTCCTTGTTCTTTATTGATCTTGTATGCATGATTTTAACATAAATTCTATTTTAGGATATCTTAATGTTCTACATTGCCTTAGGAATGATTTTTGAGAATTCATTGGTGTCTTATGTCTATGTGTCTTCATGTTGATCTATATCATTTGTTCTTAGATTTTTACATTTGTGTGTCTAAGGATTTCATCTTATAGATGTGAACGTCCTAAGATATTTTGATATAGGCTACCATATCCCAAAGGGCAATTTGGTTGAGCTTTAAGGGGAGAGGAATAACAACCTTAATGTTGGATATCAACCCTTAGACCATAGCATGAAGATTCTCAATTCATGAGAGTATATTGTTCTAAAAACCTCTAGATGCAGTTTCGATTGACATGCTAAAAGATGATATTTATTTACCTATATTGATTATGAATAATTAAGGACCGAGTCTTACTAATTGTCACTTTAGCATTAATTGTAGTCACTTAATCAATCAGAACCAAAGGCAGAGTACATATCGTGTAGCTAGTCCTTGGAAAGTATCTACGATTTTAAAATATAAATATCGTACTCTCAGGGAACTGGTAACGACTTAGTAGCAACTATCCCTTAATCCTAACATTCGTCTTATTTATTTAATTAATCAATCAATTATCAATTTTTTGGAGATTGATTGGTGATCCCAATCACACATAACAAGCAATAAGAATTCAAGTGTAGAGATGCATTCATCAATTTAAGCTCAGTTATTACAACTTGTTTGACCTTATCTTCGAACATTGTCGATATATCTTGATCTCTAAGGCAATTGTGAAATGTAACCATCTGTTTAACATATCTGAGTTACCTGGTGTATTCACCCATACTTTCGGAGGATCCTTCTCATTTGTCAGATTAAAGTATCCATGAACGACCCCTATGTCACTTCGATATGATGCCACTTAACCCTAGGATTGGCCAAGCGTACAAACTCAGCTTTATTAGGGTACTCTAAGAAACATGGTGATCTGTTTTGTTATTTCTTCCTAATCTTGCAGACCTTTTATAGTATGTTAAACTAAACCAGTTATGATTCAGACCTTGGTTAGGAGTTGTCTATAACCCTAGTTTAATTTAAAAGGACACTATAGTTCAACATTCATAATGATAATTCTAGCTCTATGATCTTCCCGAGAAAATGGATAGCATCTCAAATTGTAAAACATGTATGATATATGAATTCAGTATCAAATCAATATCCAGATAAAATAATTCATAAACATATAGAAACTCGTCTAGGGGACCTAATATCATAAAGTAGTAACCACTTTATGCAGGTCCAGTCGGCGCTACAGCTTCTGTATGCCTCTGATTGCTCAATCCTACTCGGCTCGGTAGAGCCTTCGGAGAACGCTTCTTAGACCTAGTAGCAATTGCTTTATGTTACATCCCGGGCTTAAGCAAATTGCCCTAATCTGACTAAGAACACACACCCTATCTCTCTCTTAGGATCTCCTAACAAAATCCCGGTATTTTGTGAAACAGAAAACTGAATACTAATCTAATCGAATTCTCAAATACTGAGATAAACACTCAGAGGTAAGAGAAAACGTTGCACTCGAAGTTGCTAAATGACTTGTATTGACTGTCGAGGGATGATTTCAACTGTTGGAGGCATGGGGTATTTATAGCAGGTTTCTAGAGTGAATTTCTCCAAAATTTTTGATGTTGGACAAGTTCTGGTGCTCGGGACGCACGTCCCGAATCCATCTTTTCCAAAAATTGTACTTTTGCCCCAAAATTTGCTATTTTCATACAATTTACTCCTGAAACTTCCAAAATCACAATTTACGTAATTTTATTTCAATTTGATTCAATTTAGATCACATACATTCAAATATTGCCCTAATTTGTGTCTAAAAACATGCTAAAAAAGTGATATGATTTGTGCATATCAAAACCCCACCCACACTTAGCTTTTTGCTTGTCCTCAAGAAAAACCTATATGAAATTAGTGAATGCTAAATCAGAGCAATGTTTTTAGCAAAATTTATCATTCAGTCAGATAATTCAAAAAACAGCTATGGACTGATCAAGTTGCTATGTAAAGGTCTCAAATATTCGGTAAATGTGTCATGACCATGTAGCTGAAACAGTTCAATAACCTGACTGAGTTCTCTGTGTAGTCACAAGGTTTTCCTGATGTGTAGTGTGTGAACTGGTCTAGACTAGATTGTCAACTCAGAATAAACTTTTCTAAGCCGTTACCAAATAATAATTCAACAAACTTTGAATATAATAGCAAAATAAACGACCTTCTGGGTTCTGAGCTTTGGTGTCAATACTTTCTAGTTACGATCCCAAATAAAAATACACTAGGTGTATGTTTTAATTGATTTCCAATGTATTTTTGTGTTTGCTTTCACACATCAACTTTGACTACCCATGTATTGATATGCATAAATCATATCACTTTTTCAGCATGTTTTTAGGCACAAATTAGGGCAAAATTGGAGATAAATCGTTCTTAATTAATCGATATTAAAACAATTGTGCAGTATTTGTGATTTTGGAAGTTCCGGGTGAAATGTGCAAGAAAATAGCAAATATTGAGGCAAAAACATGATTTTCGGAAATTTTCAATTCAGGACGGGCATCCCGACCCAGTTAAATGACCAGGACGGGCATCCCGACCCGATCAAAGCACCGGGACGGGCATCCTAACCCGGTCAATAGACTCGAGACGGGCGTCCCAAGCACCAGATCAGAATCCCACATCGGGAATCACAGAGAAAAACCCTCAAGTTCCCTGCTATAAATACCCCAGGTCTTCCTCAGTTGAAATCATCCCTCTTCACTCGATTTGAGTCATTTAGTGACTTCAAGTGTACATTTCTACACTCGATACAAGTCATTTAGTGATCTCAGGTACATCACACGAGTAGTTTAGTAATATGAGAGTGTCTCGTTTTCTTTGCTTTCTGAGTGTTTATCTCAGAATCTTAGAATTAGACTAGATAGGGTTCATCTTTGGTATTCATAGAATACACGGGATTTGGTTAGGAGATCCTAAGAGGGCATTAGGTGAGCGAAGAGCTAGTCAACAGGGCTTTGCTTAAGACCAGAATGTAAGGTAAAGCAATTGCTACTAGGCTAAGGAAGCGTTCTCCGAAGGTTCTGTCAAGCAGAGTCAGGTCAAGCAATCCAGGATATACAAGTAGTCGCTCCGTCGGCAGACCTGATAAAGGGTGAATACTTTATGGTGGTGGTTCCCTAGATCCTCTATGTATATTCTGTATTATGTTTGTCTAAATACCAATTTGAATATTAAATTATGATGATAGGTTATATATGTTTTGCATGTTGAAGTTGTTTTAATTTTTCTGGAAAGGTCACCTGCTAAATTAAATATTTCGACTGAATATCTACTTGCTCTTTTAAACTAGATGAACGGTTATAGACAATTCCTAACCAGGGTCTAATCATAATTTGTTTAGTTTAACAAACCTTAATTTAGGATGAAAAAGCATTAAGGTCTGCCATATTAGATGAAATAACCTATAGATCACCATGTTTGTTAGAGTAGTCTAATGAGGCTGAGTTAGGGTGTTTGTGCCGGGTTAGGGTGAGTGGCATGATTTCCTGAGTGACACGGGCTTTCATGGATACCTTTAATTCGAACCGTGAGTAGGGCCGTCAATGGAGATGGGTGGTTTATCATATAACTCAGATGTGGTACACAGTAAGATACAATCTGTATTTGCATTCTAGACCAAGATATATCTAAAATACTCGAAGATAGGTCAATCAACATGTAGGAACAATAGAACGTACATCAGAATACTTGTTTATAAAATACTCTTGCATGCTAAATAAACTCGAGTCTTGTGTAGTAAGAATCACCAACTCATCAAAGATTTTGATGAACTATTGCATAACTAGATAATAAAATGAAAGTTAGGGTAAAAAGATAGTTACTACTAAGTCGTTACCACTTCCCTGGGAGTACGATAATTTCTAAATTAAAATCGTAGGTACTTTCCAATAGACTAGCTACACGATAGGTACTCTGCCTTAAGTTCTAATTGATTAAGTGACAACCATGAATGCTAAAAGTGACAATTAGTAAATCTCCGTCCTTAATTATTCATAATCAAAATAGGGTAACAAATCCTGTCTTTTAGCAAGTCAATTCAGAACACACCAGATTTTTGGCGCCGTTGCTGGGGAAATATCATAAAATTTTAGGATTCCTGATCAAAATTCTAGAGGCTTATGATAGGTAGCGGTAGTAATCTATACTTTTGACAAACACTCATTTTATTCTAGTTAGACAATCAGTTTTCTGAAATATAGGGTTATCATAACTAATTAATTTTAGAAATTATCTAAAATTAAGAAATTTAGGATAATCAAAATTTAGAAAATAATTCTAAAACCTTATTTAGCAAATTTAAATTACTTTCGAAAAAAAAGAAAAACTCTTTCTTGTTTCAAATTTTTCCTCATTCTTTCTTTCACTCCTATGTTTGTTTAATTCCAAAAAACTTTCTTCCTTTGTAGAAACTAGTTTACTCCACTAACCTTTTTGCTCAGACTTAACGTGTGGTCTTTTGTAGTTGTATGACTCGAACCTCAGAAGCTAATCTTGAAACCCCAGTTGAAAATTTCGAACGTCTCATCCGTACAACTAACAAACAAAGAACATAAATGGCTGCTGAAAGACCTCCACTCGAATCCTATATCCAACCACAGACGATTCCAATGTCATCCGCCTTTAGAATCCCTGGAAATCCTCGCTATGATCTTAAACCAAATGTGCTCCAGTTGATAATAAATCGGGTGCAGTTTGGGGGAACTGCAGCCGAAAACTCACTCGATCACTTGATCGAGTTCTCCACTCTCTGCGAAGGTCTCAAGGGAGATCACACCGCGGAAGTAACCAAGCTAAACCTCTTCCCCTACTCACTTAGGGACAGAGCTAAGAGGTGGTTGGCACAGCTACCTACTAACTCAATCACAACTTGGGATGAGTTAAGTAAGACCTTTTTGGAGGAATACTACTCCGCAGCAAGAGTCCTCGAGTACCGCAAGGCTCTTTCCTGTTTCACTCAAGTTGCCGATGAGACAGTGATCGAAGCCTGGAACAGATTCAAGGAACTCCTCAGACTCTGCCCACAACATGGACTTACTGAAGCTCTGCTAATCCAACAATTCTATGGAGGTATGACAGAAATGGGCAAGCAAGTTCTTGATGGGCTTAACCCCCAGTGTGGTTTCAATGGACTTAATGAAGTAGATGCTAGAAACACCCTGGAGAGACTCTATAGGAACAGCAACAACTAGCGCACCAGTGGTCGCACCAAGAAACAACCAGTTAATGCGGCAAATGCCTCCATTGATGAGCAATTCGAGGCATTCAAAGCTAGTATTACTAATCAACTAAATGCCTTCCAACAGGGAAAGAGCATTCAGCCCATATATCAAGTCTGTGAGTTTTGCCAAGGACCACATTTTAGTGGGGACTGTTATGGTAATGGAATACTAACTATTCCAGAGGATATAGAACAAGTGGAAGCAGTTAACTCTGCCCCCATGGGAAATACCTACAACCCCAATTGTAAGAATCACCCAGGATTTGGTTGGAGAAACAATCCCGAGAATGTCAACTTTCAGAAAAGAGCACCTCAGCAAATGCCTTATCCGCAGAACCAGTAAGTCGCTCTGCCCGCACCAAGGAAATATATCTTTCCAATCGACCCCATGCAAGAATTCTGAGACATATTGAAAAGCATTGCTGACTCTAACAAGGAAATGATAGAGTCAAATAAGAAAGTCCAGGAAGATCATGCAGAGAGAATTCAGCAAAATGAGAATAGACAGAAACAAGCTGAACAAACAGTCAGGAACACACAAGGTGCCCTGCAAACTTTGGAGAGACAAATGGGACAGCTGTCAACCCATCTATCTCACAGGTCTGATAACTCTAAAATAATAGAGTTATTCACATGAGTTTTACCCATATTTTGCTATCTAATGATTAAATTTATGCATGATTCTGAGCTAAATTGCACCTAGTTGCTATGTTCTCCCTGATAACCGAAAATCGTATCACCTTTTTAGCATATTTTTATATATGATTTAGGGTGAAATTGAGAGTAAATTGATCTTAATTGTTTATTATTTACTTAATTTCACAGTTTTTATGATTTTGGAAGTGTCAGGTGAAAAGTAGACGAAAACAGCAAATTTTGGGGCAAAAACACAATTTTTGGAAATGCTGACTTGGTCAAAGGCTCAGGACGGGCGTCCCGACCCAGTCAAAGCACCGGGACGGGCGTCCAGGACTCGGGACGGGCGTCCCGACTTGGTCAATAGACCAGGACGGGCGTCCCAATCCGGGACGGGCGTCCCAATCCGGGACGGGCGTCCCAATCCGGGACGGGCGTCCCGAACCCCCAGATCAAGTCCCACATCGAAATTTTGATGAAAAATCACCCCGGGAAGCTGCTATAAATACCCCAGGCCTCCAGCAGTTGAATTCATTCCTCTCCACTTGATCTGAGTCATTAAGTGGTTTTCAGTGTACACTTCTCTAGTACACAACTCACTCAGAGACTCGGATCTCAGTTTTCTTTCTTGTTAGTGTTTTGTTTTAGTTTCTAAGAAATAGTCTCAGATCTTAGGCTACTATAGATAGGTTCGTTTCTGTTATTCATAGAATACCCGGGATTTCGTTAGGAGATCCTAAGAGGGCTCTAGGCCTTCGAAGAGTCAGTCCACATGGTTGGGCTTAAGTTGGTTATTAAGGTAAAGCCCAGTTACTAGGCTGAGGAAGCGTCCTCCGAAGGTTCTGGCGAGCAGAGTCGGGGCTAGCAATACGACATATACAGCAGTACTCTCCAACGGCGAGACTACGTAAAGGGTGATTTCTTTATGGCATCAGTCCCCAGGTCCCTCTCTTATATGTTGTTATTGTGTTGTTCCAAAAATTGATTATGAATACGAGATTACGATTTTTATGAATAGTTTGTTTTATATGTTGACGTTTTATGTTTTTCCGGAAATAGCCACCTGCTTAATATTCACTATGTCTGCATGTATAATGTGCTCTTTTAAACTAAAGATAAGGTTATAGACAATTCCTAACCACGGTCTAATCATAACCTGTTTAGTTTAACAGGCATCAATTAGTATTGGTGTCTGCCATGCTAGATAAAATAACCTGCTGAACACCCTGTTGTTAAGTAGTCTAGGTAAGCCGAGCCGAGTCCGATTATGCCGGCGGCTAGGGCAAGCGGTATGATCCCCGAAGTGACATAGGGCTTTCATGGATGCCTTCGTCCCGAACCGTGAGTAGGGCCGTCATTAAGGTAGGGCGGTTTATTAGAAACCTCGGATGTGGTACGCCTTTAGACACAAACATAGTTGCAATCCAGGCTAAGATATGTCTAAAATACTCGAATATAGGTCAATCAACATATAGGAACAGTATAACATAAATCAGGACTCATCTATAAAACACTTTAGGATTAATTAGACTTAAACCTAGTGGAGAATGGATCACCCTCTCATCAAAGTATTGATGAAGATTGCATAACTGGATCATAAGATAGGAGTTAGGATAAAAGGCTAGTTACTACTAAGCCGTTGCCACTTCCCTGGGAGTACGATATTTAACTTAATAAATCGTAGATACTTTCCAACAGACTAGCTACACGATAGGTACTCTGCCTTAGGTTCTGGTTGATTAAGTGACAATAATTGAATGCTAAGTGACAGTTAGTAAGACTCAGTCCTTAATTACTCATAATCGACATAGGTAAATAAAGCCTATCTTTTAGCATACCAATCGGAACGCATCAGATTTTTGGCGCCGTTGCCGGGGAAATATCATAATGAATTTAGGATTCCTGATCAAAATTCTAGAGGCTTATGATAGGTAACGGTAGTAACCTAGACTTTAGACCCAACACTTATGTTATACCAGTTAGACAATCAATTTCCGAAATATAGGGTTATCATAACTAATTAATTTTAGATGTTATCTGGAATTAAGACATTTAGGATAATCAAATTTTAGAAAATTATTCTAGAACCATATTGAGGGAATTTAATTGCTTTCGAAATATTAAAAGAAAAAAAATTTGTTAAAATTTAAAAATCCGAAAAAATTGTACTTTTTCTTGTTTAATGGTAAGTTGTTCTCTTTTCCCTATCTTTTGTGTTTTCTCCTTTTGAATAGTTGTTTTGTTTTGTTTTCTCTTTCTTCCAAATTTTTAAGTTTTCACTTTCCCTGTAACCCCACTAACCAGTTTGCTCAGGCTAAAACGTGTTCTTCTCTGTAGTTGCATGACTCGATCTTCAGAAGCTAACCTTGAAACACCAGTTGAAAATCCTGAACGAATCATTCGCACAGCTAATAGGCGAAGAACAGAAATGGCTGCTGAAAGACCTACCCTTGAATCCTACATCCAGCCACAGACTATCCCAGTCTCATCTGCCATCCGAATCCCTGGGAACCCTCGCTATGATCTTAAACCGAATGTGATCCAGCTGATTATAAATCGGGTTCAGTTTGGAGGAACTGCAGCCGAGAATCCGCTGGAACACCTATCTGATTTCTCTTCTCTCTGCGAAGGCCTCAAGGGAGATCATACTGCAGAAGTAACTAAACTCAACCTTTTTCCCTACTCACTGAGGGACAGAGCTAAGAGATGGTTGGCCCAGCTACCTACTAACTCCATCACCTCTTGGGACGAGTTAAGCAAAGCCTTCCTAGAAGAGTACTACTCTGCAGCAAGAGTCCTAGAATATCGAAGGGCTCTGTCTAGTTTCACTCAAGCTGCTGATGAGACAGTGATCGAAGCTTGGGACAGATTCAAGGAGCTACTCAGGCTCTGCCCCCAACATGGACTTACCGAGGCATTGCTGATTCAGCAATTTTACGGGGGTATGTCAGACATGGGTAAGCAAATTCTTGATGGACTCAATCCCCAGAGCGGTTTCAATGGAATGAGTGATGTAGATGCTAGAAACGCTCTGGAGAGACTCTACAGGAACAGCAAGAATTGGCGCACAAGTGGCCGAGCTAAGAAGCAACCAGTAAATGCGGTCGTTGCCTCCACTGATGATCAATTTGAGGCACTGAAGGCCAGCATTACTAATCAGCTGAATGCTTTCCAACAAGGGAAAAGCATTCAGTCAGTATACCAAGTCTGCGAATTTTGCCAAGGACCACATTTCAGTGGGGATTGTTATGGTAATGGGATATTAACTATTCCAGAGGATATGGAACAAGTGGACGCAGTGAATTCTGCTCCTATAGGAAATACCTACAATCCCACTTGGAAGAACCATCCGGGATTTAGCTGGAGAAACAATCCCGGGACTACTAACTTCCAGAAAAGAGTACCTCAGCAACTGCCATATCCGCAGAACCAGCAAGTCGCTCTGCCTGCACCAAGGAACTACATCGTTCCAGCTGATCCCATGCAAGAATTCAGAGACATGCTGAAGAGCATTTCCGACTCCAACAAGGAAATGATAGAGTCCAACAGAAAGATCAAAGCTCACGCGAAAGAATCCAGCAGAACGAGAATAGACAGAAGCAGACCGAGCAAACAATCAGAAACACACAAGCTGCTATACAAACTTTAGAGAGGCAAATGGGTCAGCTATCCACCCATTTCTCTCACAGGTCCCAGGGAACGCTACCAAGCAACACTGAGACCAACCCTCAAACTGAATGCAAGACCATCACTCTAAGATCTGGTAAAATTCTATCTCCATCTCCACCCAAACCATCTGACCCTCCTATTCTTGTGCAGGAACCAGAAGAAGGCTCCAAGGACCCAACGCCGACGGATGTCGAAATCGAAGTAGCAAGGAAAGGGAAGACGGAGTTTATTCCTGAGTACCGGCCAAAAGTACCTTACCCTGCCAGACTTATGCACAATAAAGATAAGGAGCAATTTGAAAAGTTTCTTAGAATTTTAGTCAGATTCATGTTAATTTACCTTTACTTGATGTTATTTCTGAAATGCCAAAGTATGCTAAGTTTTTAAAAAGTTGTTAGTAATAAAAGAAAATTTGACATGGACAAGGTGGTTCTTAATGAAGAATGTTCGGCGGTCTGTTGAATAAACTACCGTCTAAACAGAAAGATCCTGGTTGTTTTACCTTGCCATGTACAATTGGAAATATTACTAACATGCATGCATTAGCAGACTTAGGAGCTAGTATTAATCTTATGCCATCTAGTTTATTTGATAAATTAGGATTGCATGATTTGAAAACGACTAGGATGTGCATACAACTTGCAGATAGGACAGTCAAAATCCCCAAGGGAATAATTGAAGATCTCTTAGTAAAGGTCGGAAAATTTGTATTTCCTGTGGATTTCGTTGTCATGGACATGAATGGGGAAGGAGGAGTGCCCCTGATCCTAGGTCGACCATTTCTAGCTACCTCAAAAGCATTAATAGACGTCAGTAATGGTCAAATCAAGTTAAGGGTAGGAAATGATGACATCACTTTTGATCTAAATGAACCCTTAGGTATCCCATGCATTTAGATGATACTTGTTTTTGTGTGGATGCCATGGAACACTTGATTGCAATTAACGTGACAGACCTATGCTCAAACTATCAAGTTCTAAGTGAGGACTCCCTAGAATTAGAGGAGCCTGAACTTAGCTCTTCTGAAAATGAAATTACTTCTGATAGTTTCACTGAGATAGGTGATGATGAGATGAAGAAAGAACGAACCTCGTTTGAAGATCCACCAGACTTGGAACTGAAGGAACTACCCACTCATCTGTGCTACGAATTCCTAGATGACAACAAGAAACTTCCCATTATTCTTGCAGCTGATCTGACTGCAGAACAAAGGAAGCTGACTGTGGACATGTGCAGAAAGCATAGAAGAGCCTTTGCCTACAAAATTGCAGACATCCCAGGTATTAATCCAAGCTTTTGTTCGCATAAGATTCTTCTAGAAAATGAGTATAAGCCATGTGTGCAACCTCAAAGGAGGTTGAATCCTAATGTGTGTGATGTTGTTAAGAAAGAAGTCATTAAACTGTTAGATGCAGGACTTATCTACCCTATCTCAGATAGTGAGTGGGTAAGCCCGGTGCAGGTAGTACCTAAGAAAGGCGGTATAACAGTTGTTAGGAATGAGCATAATGAACTAATCCCTACAAGAACTGTAACTGGTCATCGTGTATGCATAGACTATAGAAAATTAAATACGGCCACACGAAAAGATCACTTTCCCCTTCCTTTTATTGACCAAATGTTAGAAAGATTATCTGGACACATGTTTTATTGCTTTCTTGATGGGTTTTCTGGTTATTTTCAAATTCCTATTTCCCCTGAGGACCAGCATAAAACTACATTCACATGCCCTTTTGGAACATTTGCATATAGAAGGATGCCTTTTGGTTTGTGTAATGCACCTGCTACATTTCAACGTTGTATGACTGCTATCTTTGAGGACATGTTAGGAAAATCTATGGAAGTATTTATGGATGACTTTTCTGTTTTTGGTAATTCATTTGAGGTTTGTCTAAAGAACTTGGAGTTAATGTTGAAACGTTGTATAAAATCTAACCTGGTTTTAAATTGGGAAAAATGCCACTTCATGGTAAAAGAGGGAATCGTTTTAGGACATAAGATCTCACACCTAGGTATGGAAGTAGACAAGGCAAAAATTGAAGTTATTTCAAAACTACCTCCTCCCAAAAATGTGAGAGCCGTTAGGAGTTTTTTGGGACACGCTGGCTTTTATCGTAGGTTTATAAAAGATTTTTCATTAATAGCCAGGCCGTTGACCAATTTACTCGGAAAAGATGTTCCATTTGTCTTTGATGAGAAATGTCTAAAAGCTTTTAATAGACTTAAGGAACTCTTAACTACTGCACCTATCATGACTCACACTACCAGACTGGAGTCTACCTTTTGAGCTTATGTGTGATGCTAGTGACTATGCAGTAGGAGTAGTTTTAGGACAAAGACATGATAAGAAATTTCATGTAATATATTATGCTAGTAAAACCTTAACTGATGCTCAGGAAAATTACACTACGACAGAAAAGGAATTATTAGCAGTAGTATATGCATTTGATAAGTTTCGATCTTATCTAGTCCTGTCTAAAACTATTGTTTATACTGATCATTCGCACTAAAATACTTGTTCAATAAAACCGACGCAAAACCAAGATTGATTAGATGGGTTTTATTGCTTCAAGAATTTGACATAGAAATTCGGGATAAGAAAGGGGCAGAAAACTTAGCCGCAGACCACTTGTCTAGGTAGAAAATCCGACCCTAGAAGCCATTGATGAACAATCATATCTGATAAATTTCCGGATGAGAATCTATGTGCATTATTTGCTATTTTCTCACCCCCTTGGTTTGCAGATATAGCAAATTACTTGGCAGCCCGGACTCTCCCTAGTGATATCACTGCTCAACAAAGAAGAAAATTCTTTGCTGACCTGAAATATTACTATTGGGAAGATCCTTTTCTATTTCGAATATGTGCAGATCAGATGATCAGAGATGTGTATCTCAAGAAGAAGGTTTCCAAATTCTGGAACATTGTCACTGCGGACCAACAGGCGTCACTTAGCTGCAGCTAATACCGCCCGAAAAGTATTAGAAGCAGGCTTTTACTGGCCTACCATATTCAAAGACGCCGCAGCATTTACAATCGTGCGATGCCTGTCAGAAAGCTGGAACCATATCTTCTCGAGACAATCTACCCCAACAGGCAATTCAAAGTGTAGAAATATTTGACATATGGGGTATAGATTTCATGGGTCCGTTTCCTTCCTCTTTTGGTATGAAGTACATCTTAGTAGCCGTAGAATATTTTTCAAAATGGCCTGAGGCACAGACCCTACCTACTAATGATGCTAGAGCTGTATGCAAATTCCTTCAGCAGATTTTCGCCAGGTTTGGATGTCCAAAAGCCCTAATCAGTGATCGAGGTATGCACTTCTGCAACTCTCAATTGCAGAAGGTACTCCAGCAGTACGGAATTCAGCATCGCATTTCCACAGCCTACCATCCTCAAACCAATGGGCAGGCTGAGGTAACCAATAGGGGAATAAAGAGAATCCTAGAAAAGACCATGGGTGTTAACCGTAAAGATTGGGCCAATAAACTGTAGGATGCATTATGGGCCTTCCGTACAGCATACAAGACCACTATGGGGTTCTCACCCTATCGACTAGTCTACGGAAAAGCATGCCACCTTCCGATTGAACTTGAACATAGAGCTTACTGGGCAGTGCAAAAATGCAATCTCGACGATAATTTAACTAAGGAACACCGGATTCTACAACTCAACAAATTGGATGAGTGGAGGCTCAAAGCCTATGAGAACTCACATCAGTTCAAAATGACAAGTAAACTCCGGCATGACAGACGACTCAGAGCCCAGAAAAATTTTGAACCAGGAGATAAGGTATTGTTGTATAACTCACGTTTCAAATCTTTCCCAGGAAAGCTGCGTAGCTGTTGGTCAGGACCGTTCACGATCACGGAAGTATCACCTTTCAGAGCATGTGACATCATGCATTCTGACGGCATTATTCAAAAAGTAAACGGACAACGCCTGAAGATTTACAGAGAGCCGTTTGACTCGTCCGAGCAGACTGTGGACTTCACAGACTAAGGGAGTATCTCTTTCATTTTATTTCTTGTTTTGTTATTTCTATGTTCCTTCTTACCCGTAGTTAGTTGAATAAGTGTGGGGTAAGAATCTTTTCTGTTTTGTTTCTTGTTTTCAAATAAGTGTGGGGTAATTAGATATGCATGAACATTGAGGACAGTGTCAGAATTAAGTGTGGGGTAGCAGTGCACGGTGTACTGTAGCAGTTTGCAAATTTTTTGCATGCTTTTGCTTGTTTTCCCCATATTTTCACACCCTTCCAAAATTTTTCAAAATTTTCCGTCTTTCAGACTTTTAAATGCAGTATGCCTGGTTAAACAATTGCTTATGTCTATGATATGTAGGTAGTATGTTATGGTTAGTAGGAGATAATTGATGACTATTGCTGAACTAATTGATTAGGAATAGGGAATTCCTGAAAACTGAGCACAACTTTGTCTGGATTAGAGACCTCATCCAATTACCTTTTCAAGACTGAACTAGATAAAATTAGACCAGTTGTGGATGTTTTGACAATTAGAATGACTAGATGAGACTCTGAGCTAAAAGTAAAAAGAAATTAAAGAAAGTTAATTAAATAAGGGTAGTTTGCCAACGGCCTTCGTTACTCGAGCACCACTCCTTCGGGGAACTTAAAGCCTGATGCCCTAAGGTCGTGTAGATCTAGGAGTCATCAGAGTGGGACTCGCTACATGGGTAGTTGAAGTTGACGTGTTCTAAGTAGACTCAAAATACCCTGGAAAAGCTGTTAAAGAAAAAATCATCAATAAGCGCTAAATAGAATCTGATCACCAAAGCTCAGAACTCAGAGAGTTATCTGTTGTTAGTGTGTCTAGCAATAGGTCGAAGTGTTATCTGGTAACAGTTAAGACAAGAGTTTATTGTGTTGACTATCTGGTCTGGACTAGTACACACTACACATCAGGAAGACCTTATGACTAAGAGATAGTTCAACCTAGTTGTTAAGTTACTTTCTGCTCAACCCTAACAAACTACTAGAGACATTTGAGACCTTGTCATAGCAACCTAACCAGTCAGACATGTGTTAAGAATTGTCTGAAGAATATTTGGAATAAAAACATGACTAGGAATGCACATATGGTTTAGAATCACTAACGTCAGGTAGACTTTGCTTGAGGACAAGCAAAAAGCTAAGTGTGGGGTTATCTGATACGCGAAAATCGTATCACCTTTTTAGCATGTTTTTATATATGATTTAGGGTGAAATTGAGAGTAAATTGATCTTAATTGTTTATTATTTACTTAATTTCACAGTTTTTATGATTTTGGAAGTGTCAGGTGAAAAGTAGACGAAAATAGCAAATTTTGGGGTAAAACCGCAATTTTTGGAAATGCTGACTTGGTCAAAGGCTCATGACGGACGTCCCGACCCAGTCAAAACACCGGGACGGGCGTCCCGACTTGGTCAACAGACCAGGACGGGCGTCCCAAACCCCCATATCAATTCCCACATCGAATGTTTGATGAAAAATCACCCCGGGAAGCTGCTATAAATACCCCAGGCCTCCAGCAGTTGAATCCATTCCTCTCCACTCGATCTGAGTCATTAAGTGGTTTTCAGTGTACACTTCTCTAGTACACAACTCACTCAGAGACTCGGATCTCAGTTTTCTTTCTTGTTAGTGTTTTGTTTTAGTTTTTGAGAAATAGTCTCAGATCTTAGGCTACTATAGATAGGTTCGTTTCTGGTATTCATAGAATACCCGGGATTTCGTTAGGAGATCCTAAGAGGGCTCTAGGCATTCGAAGAGTCAGTCCACAGGGCTGGGCTTAAGCTGGGTATTAAGGTAAAGCCCAGTTACTAGGCTGAGGAAGCGTCCTCCGAAGGTTCTGGCGAGCAGAGTCAGGGCGACTAATACGACATATACAACAGTACGCTCCAACGGTGAGACTACGTAAAGGGTGATTTCTTTATGGCATCAGTCCCCATGTCCCTCTCTTATATGTTGTTATTGTGTTGTTCCAAAAATTGATTATGAATACGAGATTACGATTTTTATGAATATTTGTTTTATATGTTGACGATGTTATGTTTTTCCGGAAATAGCCACCTGCTTAATATTCACTATGTCTGCATGTCTAATGTGCTCTTTTAAACTAAAGATAGGGTTATAGATATTTCCTAACCACGGTCTAAACATAACCTGTTTAGTTTAACAGGCATCAATTAGTATTGGTGTCTGCCATGCTAGATAAAATAACCTGCTGAACACTCTGCTTGTTAAGAGTAGTCTAGGTAAGCCGAGCCGAGTCCGATTATGCCGACGGCTAGGGCGAGCGGTATGATCCCCGAAGTGACATAGGGCTTTCATGGATGCCTTCATCCCGAACCGTGAGTAGGGCCGTCAATAAGGTAGGGCGGTTTATTAGAAACCTCCGATGTGGTACGCCTTTAGACACAGAACATAGTTGCAATCCAGGCTAAGATATATCTAAAATACTCGAATATAGGTCAATCAACATATAGGAATAGTATAACATAAAATCAGGACCTCATCTATAAAACACTTGTGGGATTAATTAGACTTAAACCTAGTGGAGAATGGATCACCCTCTCATCAAAGTCATTGATGAAGATTGCATAACTGGATCATAAGATAGGAGTTAGGATAAAAGGCTAGTTACTACTAAGCCGTTACCACTTCCCTGGGAGTACGATATTTAACTTAATAAAATCGTAGATACTTTCCAACAGACTAGCTACACGATAGGTACTCTGCCTTAGGTTCTGGTTGATTAAGTGACAATAATTGAATGCTAAGTGACAGTTAGTAAGACTCAGTCCTTAATTACTCATAATCGACATAGGTAAATAAAGCCTATCTTTTAGCATACCAATCGGAACTGCATCACTCCCCTTTTACGAAGAATTGTGGTTTAAATGTCAAAGAAGTCAATTTAATTGAAATAATTCCCGATTTTTGTTAGAAATTGAAATTACTTATTTTTCAGCCGAAATTTGTTTAAAAATGATTTATGATGCCAAGGGTTGAAGAAGGAATGAGATAGATGAAATTGGTAAAACATTGATTGACCGATTGATTTTGAATTTGTTATAAAATTCCCAAATATTTTTAGCATATAAATTCATTTTAATTAAAGATAATTGTGGCAGCTGCAGCTTGACACTCGGAGGAATCCTGCAGCATGGAAGAAAAAGACAAAAATCAGTTGAACAAGCTGCCAAAAATTAGAATTTATTTTGGATTATTCACATTTTTAATTTGCTGGAATTACTGGTTATTTAGCAATTATTTTGGACAGCTGGCGGTATCAAAAGGGAATTCGGGAGTAGAGAGACATATAAATACCTTAAGAAACCCGAGATACAAGATATTATTTTTCTGATCGAGAACACAAGAGAAAATCGGCAGTAGTGTTTAGTTTTTCTTTTAGCTTAGATTAATTTGTTTAGGGAAAAGTCCGAGAGGACGTAGGGCGACTTGCTAAGGAATCACAAGCTGAGTAGAAGAGAAGTCGCGACATCATTTAGAAGAGGAATAGCAGTGGGCATTTTGATGAAACCGATATGGGCAGAAGGGTGATCTCAGACCCGAGTAACTCTCTACCCATTTCCTCATTTTGTTCATTGTCTTGTATAAACTTTTACTTGACTTCCGGGTAAAAGTTGGAGATGAATCTGGGATTAATTAAACTTGTTTCGGAGTAGACGTGTTCACTATGACCATAGGAGCAGTTTATTCCATTACCTTAATTCATGTGTTTCGTTATTCCCATCATTTAATGCTTATTTGTAATCTGAAATTGTCGTAGCTTAGTTAAGTATGAACAAGTTGTGTACACTATTTTGAAAACAATGATGAATATGCTCTAGCACTGTTTTCTGTTTTATGAATAATGCTTGTATGGGATATGCTTGATTTACTCATTTAATTACTTAAAAAGACTTAGTGTAACTTGCGGTTACGATTATCCAATTTACACATCGAACTAGTATCTATCATTCTAACTGAAAGGGACTTAGTTGAGAAGATAATTAAGTGGCATTAGCTTGAGTAGCATGACCATGTGCTCAATACTGCAGGGGACATAACCAAATTCCCTGACTAGTGTTGCTTTAGACCACGGTACGTCGTACTCCATGAGACGATGGTATTGGGGCCCTAAACTAGTAAGTCAAGTAATCTGGCTGAAATCAAATCGCTGTAGAGCATATTTTGTATGTTTAGATTCATTTTTTGTTTGTACTTACATTTTGGGCTTGAATGCCGCAGCATTGTATTACCTATAGTACTCTTGTGATTAATTCCAATAGGCTGACCCTTAACTGTTAGTTTAGCTTTGCCGTAGCATTAGACCAACCCTATTCATTATTCTTTATTCTTGTGATAACCAACTGTACAATCATATTTGCACTGTTAATTGGCATACTTAGTCCATGTGGGATCGATAATCTTGTACTTAGGTATATATATTACTTGTTGACCGGTGTATACTTGCACTTGTTAAGATTGCGTTGATTTACTTCATTTTCTTATCTTTACAACTTGTGACACACGCACAAAATGCAACAACGTCGCAAGGATCACTGCCAAGCAACATTGAGACCAACCCACAAAATGAATGCAAGACCATTACTCTACAATCTGGTAAAATTCTATCTCCTTCTCCTTCAAAACCTTCTTTGCCTCCTATTCTTGTGCAGGAAACAAAGGAAGGCTCCCAGGAACCAACGCCGACGGAAGTCAAAACCGAAGTAGCGAGGAAAGGGAAGAAGGAGTCCGTCCCTGAGTACTGACCGAGAGTACCTTACCCTGCAAGACTTATGCAGAATAAAGATAAGGAGCAATTTGAAAAGGGTTTTTTAATATTTTAGTCAGATTCATGTTAATTTACCTTTGCTTGATGTTATTTCTAAAATGCCAAAGTATGCTAAGTTTTTAAAAGAGATTATTAGTAATAAAAGAAAATTTGACGTGGACAAAGTGGTTCCTAATGAAGAATGCTCGGCAGTTCTACTAAACAAACTGCCCTCCAAACAGAAAGATCCAGGCTGCTTTACTTTGCCATGTACGATTGGAAATATTACTAATATGCTTGCATTAGCAGACTTAGGAGCTAGTATCAATCTAATGCCATCTGGTTTATTTGATAAATTAGGATTGCATGATTTGAAAGCAACTAGAATGTGCATACAACTTGCAGACAGGACAATTAAAATTCCCAGGGGAATAATTGAAGACCTCTTAGTAAAGGTCGGAAAATTTGTTTTCCCTGTAGATTTTATTGTCATGGACATGAATGGAGAAGGTGGTGTGCCTTTGATTCTAGGTCGACCCTTTCTAGCTACCTCGAAGGCATTGATAGACGTCAGTAACGGTCAAATCAAACTAAGGGTAGACAATGAAGATATCACATTTGATCTAAATGAAACCCTTAAGTATCCCATGCATTTAGATGATATTTGTTTTTGTGTGGATGCTATTGACCAGCTAATTGAAGTTAACATTACAGATCTATGCTCAAACTATCAAGTCTTGAAAGAAGACTCTTTGGAAATAGAAAAAATTGATCTCAGCCCCTCCGATTACGAAATTAACTCTGACAATTTCACTGAGATATGTACTCATGAGATGAAGGAAGAGCAAACTTCGTTTGAAGACTCAGCAGACTTAGAGCTAAAGGAATTGCCCACTCATATGTGCTATGAATTCCTAGACAACAGCAGAAAACATTCCATCATTCTCGCAGCTGATCTGACTGCAGAACAATGGAATTTAACCGTGGACATGTGCAAAAAGTAAAAAAGAGCCTTTGCATACAAAATTGCGGATATTCCAGGTATCATTCCAAGCTTTTGTTCGCATAAGATTCCTATTTATGATAGTGAATGGGTAAGCCCAGTACAGGTAGTACTTAAGAAAGGTGGGATAACACTTGTCAGAAATGAGAATAATGAATTAATTCCTACGAGAATTGTTACTGGTCATCGTCTTTGCATTGATTACAGAAAACTAAACACTGCTACACGAAAAGACCATTTCCCTCTACCTTTTATTGACCAAATGTTAGAAAGGTTATCTGGACATATGTTTTACTGCTTTCTTGATGGTTTTTCTGGATATTTTCAAATCCCCATTTCCCCGGAAGACCAGCATAAGACTACCTTCACATGCCCTTTTGGAACATTTGCATATAGAAGAATGCCTTTTGGTTTGTGTAATGCACCTGCTACTTTCCAACGTTGTATGACTGCTATTTTTGAGGACATGTTAGGAGAGTCTACGGAAGTGTTCATGGATGATTTCTCAGTTTTTAGGAACTCATTTGGGAGTTGTCTAAAAAACTTGGAATCAATGTTACAGCGTTGAATAAAATCAAATTTGGTTCTAAAGTGGGGAAAATGCCATTTCATGGTAAAAGAGGGAATTGTGTTAGGACATAAGATCTCACACCAAGGTATGGAAGTAGATAAGGCTAAGATTGAAGTTATTTCAAAACTACCTCCACCTAACTCTGTGAGAGCCATTAGAAGGTTTTTGGGATACGCTGGCTTTTATCGCAGATTTATAAAACATTTTCACTAATAACCAGACCGTTGACCAATTTACTTAGTAAAAACGTTCTTTTTGCTTTTGATGAAAAATGTTTAAAAGCTTTTAACAGACTTAAGGAACTTCTGACTACTGCACATATCATGACATCACCTGACTAGAGTTTGCCGTTTGAATTAATGTGTGATGCCAGTGATTATGCAGTAGGAGTTGTTTTAGGACAAAGATGTGATAAGAAATTTTATGTAATATACTACGCTAGCAAAACCTTGACTGACGCTCATGAAAATTACACTACAACAGAAAAGAAATTACTAGCAGTAGTATACGCATTTGATAAATTCTGATCTTATCTAGTTTCGTCTAAAACAATAGTTTATACTGATCATTCTACATTAAAATACTTGTTCAATAAAATCGACGCAAAACCAAGACTAATCGTATGGGTTTTATTGCTTCAAGAATTCGACATAGAAATTAGGGATAAGAAAGGGGCAAAAAACCTAGCTGTAGATCACCTGTCAAGATTAGAAAATCCTGCCCTAGAAGCTATAGATGAATCGATCATATCCGACAAATCTCCGGATGAGAATTTATGCACCTTGTTTGCTATTTTCTCACCCCCATGGTTTGCCGATATAGCTAACTACTTGGTAGCTCAGACTCTTCCTAGTGATATCACTGCCCAACAGAGAAGGAAATTCTTTGTTGAGTTAAAATATTACTATTGGGAGGACCCTTTTTTGTTTCGAATATGTGTAGATCAAATGATCATGAGATGTGTCTCTCAAGAAGAAGGTTTCTAAATCCTGGAACACTGTCACTGCGGACCCACGGGTGGTCACTTAGCTGCAGCTAATACCGCCAGAAAAGTATTGGAAGCAGGCTTTTACTGGCCTACGATATTCAAAGACGCCGCAACTTATGCAGGATCCTGCGATGCCTATCAGAAAAAAGGAAACATGTCTTATCGAGACGGTCTACCCCAATAGGTAATTCAATGTGTAGAAATATTTGACATGTGGGGAATACACTTCATGGGTCCATTTACTTCTTCCTATGGTAATAAATACATCATAGTAGTCATAGAATATTTTTTGAAGTGGTCTGATGCACAGGCATTACCTACTAATGATGCTAGAGTCGTGTGCAAATTTTTTAGACAGATATTCTCTAGATTCGGATGCCCAAAAGCCCTCATTAGTGACCGGGGTACACATTTTTGCAACTCTCAAGTGCATAAAGTACTTCAGCAATACGGAGTTCAACATCGCCTTTCCACAGCATAACACCCTCAAACCAATGGACAGGTTGAGGTAACCAATAGAGGAATAAAACAGATATTAGAAAAGACGGTCGGTGTTAACCGTAGGGATTGGGCCATAAAGCCTGATAATGCCTTATGGGCCTTTCGTACGGCATATAGAACCTCTACAGGATTTTGACCTTATAGATTGGTCTATGGAAAAGCATGTCATCTGCTTGTTGAAATTGAACATAGAGCTTACTAGGCAGTACAAAAATGCAACCTAGATAATTCCTTGACTAAGGAAAATTGGATTTTACAACTCAACGAATTGGATGAATGGAGGCTCAAAGCCTATGAAAATTCACATCAATTCAAGATGACAAGGAAAATGCGACATGACAGGCGACTCAGATCCCAGAAGAATTTTGAACCAGGAGATAAAGTGCTATTATACAACTCTCGTCTGAAATTATTTCCAGGAAAGTTGCGTAGCTATTGGTCAGGCCCGTTCACTATCACAGAAGTATCACCCTTGGGAGCATGTGTCATAATGGATTCTGACGGTACTACTCAACTTGTCCGAGCAGACTGTTGAATTCTCAGAGTAAGGGAGTATCATTTTCATTTTTACCTTTTTCGTTTCTTTTATTCTATTTTTGTTATTTCTATTGCCCTTGTTTTCTTGTTTCTTTTCTTTTTCTTCCTCTTATTTAGTCAAATAAGTGTGGGGTAAAAGTTTTTGTTTGTTTGTTTTTCTTGCTTTTGTTCTCAAATAAGTGTGGGGTAATAAGGATATGCATGAACACTGAGGACAGTGTAAACCTTAAGTGTGGGGTAGCAATGCACAGTGCACTGTAGTAGTCAAAATTTGCATGTTTTCCCATACTTTTCACTAAAATTGCACCATTCCAAAAAAAATTTCAAAATTTTTCACTCTTTCAGACTTCAAAACCGATATTGATCGATTAAAGAAATGCTTATGTCTATGATATATGTTGAGTAGAGTATTATGATCACTAGGAAACAAGTTGATAACTTTACTGAATTCATCACTTGGAAGTAGGGAATTCCTGATATCATTGAGCACAACCTAGTTTAGATTAGAAACATAACCAAATACCTTTTTGAGACTTAAACTAAATAATATTAGACCGGTTGAGAATGTGTTAGCAGTTTGAATGACTAGATGATACTCTGAGCTGAAAGTGAAAAAGTTTAAAAGTAAAAAGGATAGTTTGCAAGCATCCTTTGCTACTCGAGCACCACTCCTGAAAGGAATTTAATGCCTGATGCCCTGAGGTCGTGGTAGATCTAGGAGTTATCGGAGTGGGGCTCGATACCCGGGTAGTTAAAGTTGATGTGTAAAAGCAAACACAAAAATACCCTAGACAATCAATTTGAAAATACACTACCTAGTGTATTCTTTTAATGAAAATTATAAATAAAAAGCCTTGACACTAAAGCTCAGAACTCAGAAGGTTGTTTGTTGCTATTATATTCAACGATTGGTCGAATTATTATCCGGTAAAAGTTTAGAAAAGCCTATATTGAGTTGACAATCTAGTCTAGATTAGTTCACACACTACACATCAGGAAGACCTCGTGACTAAGCGTAGAATTCAATCGAGTTATTGAATTGTTGCATCTACATGACCATGATAATTTACCAAACATTTGAGACATTTCCATAGCAACTTGATAAGTTAGGCTTGTTTTGTAAATCATCTAACTCAGTGATAAATTTTGGCTAAAAACATTACTAAGACCTTTGAGTGATTGCACCTATGATTTAAATTTCAATAATTTCATACAGGTTTTGCTTGAGGACAAGCAAAAAGCTAAGTGTGTGGTTATATGACTTTATAGCATGTTTTTAGGCACAAATTAGGGCAAAATTGGAGATAAATCATTCTTAATTGATTGATATTAACACTATTTTGCAATATTTGTGATTTTGGAAGTTTCAGGTGAAATGTGCAAGAAAATAGCAAATATTGAGGCAAAAACGTGATTTTCGAAACTTTTCAGTTTAGGACGGGCGCCCCGACCCAGTCAAACGACCAGGACGGGCATCCCGGACTCAGGATGGGCGTCCCGAGCACCAAATCAGAATCCAACATCAGGAATCAGAGAGAAAAACCCTCAAGTTCCCTGCTATAAATACCCCAGGTCTTCCTCAGTTGAAATCATCCCTCTTCACTCGATCTGAGTCATTTAGTGACTTCAAGTGTAGATTTCTACACTCGATACAAGTCATTTAGTGATCTCAGGTACATCACACTAGTAGTTTAGTAATACGAGAGTGTCTCGTTTTCTTTGCTTTCTGAGTGTTTATCTCAGAATCTTAGAATTCGACTAGATATGGTTCGTCTTTGGTATTCATAGAATACCCGAGATTTCATTAGGAGATCCTAAGAGGGCATTAGGTGAGCGAAGAGCTAGTCAATAGGGCTTTGCTTAAGCCCAGGATGTAAGGTAAAGCAATTGCTACTAGGCTAAGGAAGCATTCTCCGAAGGTTCTGTCAAGCAGAGTCAGGTCAAGCAATCCAGGATATACAAGTAGTCGCTACGTCGGTGGACTTGATAAAGGGTGAATACTTTATGGTGGTGGTTTCCTAGATCCTCTCTGTATATTTTGTATTGTGATAGTCTAAATACCAATTTGAATATTAAATTATGATGATAGGTTATATATGTTTTGCATATCGAAGTTGTTTTCATTTTTCCAGAAAGGTCACCTGCTAAATTAAACATTACGACTGAATATCTACTTCCTCTTTTAAACTAGATGAACGGTTATAGACAATTCCTAACTAGGGTCTAATCATAACCTGTTTAGTTTAACAGTCCTTAATTTAGGATGAAAAAGTATTAAGGTCTGCCATGTTAGATGAAATAACCTATAGATCACCATGTTTGTTTGAGTAGTCTAATGAGGCTGAGTTCGGGTGTTTATGCCGGTGTTAGGGTGAGTGGCATGATTTCCTGAGTGACACAGGCTTTCATGGATACCTTTAACTCGAACCGTGAGTAGGGCCATCAATGGCGATATGGTGGTTTATCAGATAACTCAGATGTTGTACACAAGTAAGATACAGTCTGTAATCATAATATTTTCTTTTCAGCGGCACAAATTTCTTCTTCTCATCAACGACCTAGAGGTTTTTTTTTATCATTCATCTTACTTTTTTTCTTTCTTGTATATATATATATTATTAAATATATTAAAATAATCTAATGATATAAATACCCATAATTTTTAAAAACTTAACTATGATTTAATATAATTTTTAACGGAAAGACCAATCTCACAATTATTTTATAGTTCGAGGACCAATTTTACCAAAACAATACTTTGGGGACTAAGGTCACCAAACTCTAACAAATAATAAGAGAATCTTTGATTTACGTGAGAAACAAGTTATTCTCCTTTTTCTTTTTTAGTAGCTAATTCTGTTAATTTCTAAAAACGATTATAGAAACTATCCTAATTCAGTTTTCTAACCAAGATATTTTTTTTTAAAATTTTATTTTATAGTCAGTGATCAATTTATAACTTTTATAGTTAAATTGTTAAAAAAACGTGTTAAAATCACGTTAGACGTATTTATCTTATCTAAAACTAAATTTACTTATTTTAACATATCTTTATATTTTACGGTTATTTCTTAACCATATTGTTAAAAAATTTGAATTGTATGAAATGTTGTAGCTATAAATCTTACATAAATTTTAGCTATAGATTGTTAACATAATTAAAAACTTACCATGTTGGTTAGGAGATTATGTATGGCATATATTACGTAACTTTCCATAATTTTAAAAAATATTTTAATTTTTTAAAAATAAAATGTTACTAGCCGTTACCATATATATATATATATAATAAAAAAATTTAGACAAAATTTAATTTAACATTTCTAAAGATTTAAAAAATATGAGTTCAAAAAGATGAGCTGCTTACAAATTTTTAAGAAAAATGGGTCCTACTTGTATTCACTCTCCATATTTTCGGTCCTCAAAGATTTGCTTGTGTCTACAAAATTTACGGTGCCAATAGAGTTTGTTTGTTTATTACTCGAACACTATTTTAATTCGCGCGGAACACAAACATTTGTTCGAGTTTGTTCCATTATCATCTCTTATTGTTCGTTAGTTGGTTTATGTTTAAAAAATTTTAAAATTTAAATTTAAATTTGAATATTAAATTAAATATTTAACTATTCAATAAATTCTTATAAATAATATGAAATCACCCCTAATAATTAGAAAAAAATTAAAAATTTCTAATATAAATATTATAAATTATTAAAAATAATATATATAACATATGTAAATATTTAAAATTTGTTTGCGAATGCTCAGTATGTTCGCTAACAGTGTTTGAATAGGCTTGAAATTTAATCGAGCTTCAAATTTTGTTCGAGTTTGTTTGTTTAATAAATGAACAAGCCCAAACCGATCATAAACGAGTTCAAACGAGCTTTGTTCGCAAACAACTGGATTCGTTTATAGCTCTAGATGCCAATAATATTATAAAGATATTATAGATAATTCATATATCTTCTATTTTGTTTATGTTGAATTAACATGGATAGTTAGAAATAAAGTTTCTTACAATTATATATATATATGAGAAGTAAATAATATATGAATGTTATGTATAATTTGTGTATGTTTACAATATAAAATGACTATTTATATTGCATAAATTACCTAAAATTGAAAATCTAATTATGTTTAATTAAGCCTACGATCAAGTCTACCATCAAGCCTAAAATCAAGGTTACAATCAAGCATAATATTTGACCGAATATACAAAGATATGGTAATATAAAAACAATATTACATATCTTAACAATATATAAAGATGATAATATACAAAGATATTTCATATCTTAATCATATAGAAAGATATTTCATTTTGAGTTTGGAAATAAGATCACGGAAACGAGGAACTAATGAGCTTTGGTGAAGATATTTGCAAGTTGGTCATGAGTAGAAATATAATGAAGATCGATTGTGTGATGAAGAACATGATGATGAACAAAGTGACAATCAATCTCTATATGTTTGATGCGCTCATGAAAACAATCATTGTGGGCAATATTCAGGGTACTTTGATTGTCTCAATGAATCAATGAAGTGGAGAGTAGCAGATGAAAAGGAAATGCCCATACTGTCAAGAAACCAGCAAAGTCATATGAGCTCAGAAGAGGGCTCAGCAAGAGCCCTCAATTCTGCTTCAGTGCTAGAATGAGAGTAAGTGCTAGAATGAGAGTAAACAGTTTGCTTCCTACTTCGCCAAGAGATAAGGGAATCACTGGTGAGCATTTTTTAGCCAACATTTTCTTTGGATTATGTTGAGGCTCAATTATGAATGTATATTAAGAAAAAGATTGAACACCATCATTTTAAAATTTATAAAAATCGTTTCTCAAAAAAGTTAGGAATCCTCTACTAATAATGAAACTTAGAGAAAATCAAGGTTTAGGTTCCAACATCAAGTGAAGATAGGAGAAATTTAATCTAGAAAGCAATAAAGGAAAACAATAAAAGAAAAACAATTTAGCACCTTTAAGAAATCAAGCAACACACATAACTATTGAGAGAAAAATAAAATAAATAATAAACACATAAATACAATAAAGGCCAAATAAATTAAAATAATTAAACCACATATATAATAGATTATAATAAATAGGCCACATAAATCATAAAGAATGTAAATAAAATAAATAAATAAAGCACGTAAATAATAAAGAGAGTAAATTAAAATAAAAAGGCCATATAAATAATAAAGAGAGTAAATTAAAATAAATATGCCAAATAAATAATAAAACGATAAACTAGAATAAATAGGCCAAATAAATAATAAAAAGATAGATTAAAATACGTAGGCCGAATAAATAATAAAAGGATAAGTTAAAATAAATAGGCCAAATAAATAAAAAAAAGTAAAAAGATAAGTTTATAATCTTAAGACAATAAAATATTTTAAGATAATTAAATAATTAATAAAATAGAATAAATTAAATAAAATTATTAAAATTATTAATTAAAAATATATAAGAAATAATTATTTTAACAACAATAAAGAAATTAATTAAAAGAATAATTTTTAGAAAATATTAAAAGAAATAATTAAATAAAATAAGTAATTAAAAAGAATAAAGAGAGTAAAAATAAAAATTAATTAAGTTAAAGAAAATTACAACTAACCAAAGAAAATATAAGAAACAAAATATAAAGCTAAACTAATCCTATCTAATTAGAATCATTCTTAGAAGATTCCTCGGGAATATTCAGGCGAAGATAAATTCGGTTAACCTGACGCTTGATTTGTTGAAAAACGAGTAGAAAGTTGAGAAAACTTAGGTTGAAGTTGCGAAATACTAGTGCTAAGCTGAGAAAGGTTCTCGGACTGTTGGGTCATCCCGACGACCATAAAACGCTCAAATGCATTTCGAGATTGATAAAAAGGTAAGGAGGAAGAAGGCTTGGAAAGATTATCAAGCATAGAACGTGGATGAGTGCGGCAAAGAGGTGGTGGTTGCTCCTCTGTTACCTCAGAGTCCGGTACTTGAGGCTCCTCAATAGATATCTCTCGTACAACATAGTGGCTTCCAACTCGTCGGAGCATATGCATATTCTGGAGGATCGTTTGATCTAAACGAATCGTGGAATCACTACATTGATGTACTGTGGATGTATCAACTCCAAAATACCTCGCAACTCATGTAATAAAAGGTCCGAGACCTAAACTCTTCTTTCTTGTCGAGGAGGCGTAGTCTAGTGCTTGGCGAGCAAAAATGTAATTCAAATAGATGGAGATGCCTCGATAAAGATGTGATAGAATTCTAGCATCTGTAGCTGTGAGGACAGTCTGACTATCGGATCTCTCAGTGATAGTATATGCAATAATAGCATGAAGATAACGCAACACAAGAACGAGATCGGTACCTTTAGCTTTGAACTGAATGAACGGCGTGTTGTCCTGAGAGATGTGCATCCAATAAACCGAGACATCCTCCATAAAATCACGGACAACAGTAGCGTAGACGTTGGTGGTTTGTCGATATTGAAAACTCGCTGATATGGCAGTGTAGATAACATCCGCTCAATTTCATCCGCAAAAACCAACAAACGAGCAGATTCTAAGTGAATTTGATGACCATGAAGGATAGTACATCCTAAAAGAGTATAGACATGACTGCCAAAATTGGGATGATCAGTGAAAGGAAGGAAAGGATGGCTAGAAATCTCGATGATGGATTATTTTCGGGCCATTTCGAATGAGTAAAATAAAGAATCAACCTAAAATTTGCAAGAATTATTGGTAGAAATGAAGAAAATAGAGATTGAATTGTGAAATTTTGGTTGAAAATTGGAAGATTTATAGCCACTACCGGGTCTTGACGGCCGTCAAAATCGTATCCGTTACAATCTTAACGATCAGGATGACTTGACGGCCACGAAGAACGAGTTCTTGACGGGCGTCAAAGTAGCCGTTACAATTTTTTAATTCAAATCTTGATGAGCGTCAAGCTCTAAAAATATCTTTTTTTTACAAATAAAATAAATTCTTTTATTCTGAAAAAAATAAAGAAAAGGATTTTAAAAGAAAATTTAATTTCAAATTTCTTCAAGAATAAATTTGAATTTCTCGGTAAACAACGGAGAATTTTGAGAATCAAACATTATTGAAATAATTTTGAATTTCTTCGAAATAAAGAATAGAAAATTCGGATTTCTTCCAAATAAAGAATAGAAAATTCGAATTTATTTGAATCCAAGAAATGTTCTAGAAAATAAAACTACCTTAATTGAAAAGCTTGGGAATTTATTTCAGGGCTCCAAATAGCCCAAACTCAACAGAGTATCAGATTCTAAACACAAAACTAAGGTAGAACTTAAAAACGGAACAAATTTATTCAAGAAAGAAATGAAAAAAAAAGTAAATTGAGACCGTGTACCTAGAGCGCTTGATGAAGATTCTTTTCCTGATAGAATAATTTTGTTAGAAATATCAAGAATTTAAAGAACAAATAATTTCTTCATCATTGACCCTTAACGTAATACTACCCTTGGAAACATCAATAATCGCCCATGAAGTAGCTAGAAATGGTCTTCCTAGGATATTAGGTATTGAACTATCTCCAATCATGTCCATAACAACAAAATCAACAGGGAATACAAATTTTCCTATCTTAATGAGAAGATTTTCTAAAACTCGCCTTGGTAATTTGACAATTCTATCAGCAAGTTGAATGCACATCTTAGTGGGTTTCAAGTTATATACACCTTAATTTTTCAAAAATATTAAATGACATCAAATTAATACTAGCTCCTAAATCGGCTAAGGCATTAATATTTGAAAAGGGGACAAAGGTGCATGGTAGTGTGAATGAACTGAGATCATGCTTCTTAGGGGGTAGTTTATTTAAAACGAAATCAGGACAAACTTCATTCAACACTTCTTTATCTAAATCTAGCTTTCTTTTATTCCCTATAATATCACGTAAAAATTTAGCATACTTAGGCATAGAGATAATTTCCACAAAAGGTATTTCAATGTGAGTATTCTTCAAAATATTAACGAAATTATAGAAGTCTTCTTTTTCTTTTGAAACTTTTAAACGCTCGGGAAAAGGAATTTTCTGCTTTGGTGCTGACGAGCTCGGAGGCATCTTTTGATAATTTTCTTCCAGTTTAGCTAATTCCTCTGATTTATCTTCTTTTGTTTTCTCTAGTTGCTACTCCGACATCTTCATCCTCCTACAACAAAGTGGTAGGATTAGTATTTTTAGGAACTGAAGGTTCTAGAATCTTACCAGAGCAAAGAGTTATGTTGTTGCATTCATTGGGATTCTGTTCGGTGCTGCTCGGTAAGGTTCCTGATGCTCTTTCCGAGAGGTGCTTCTAGATTTGTTCTATCTGCCTCTCTAAATTTTGTAACAAGACTTATTGATTTTTCAACGATATTTCAGTTTGTTTTAAGCGCGTCTCGTGATGCTTCATTCGTTCTTCATTTGAGTCTTGTATCTTCTTATTTGACTCGAGCATTTCTCTTTGTGATTCCATCATGCCCTTCATCATCTCCTTCATTTCTTTCAACGAATCCAAAGTTGATGGATAATTGCGAGGCCCCGGAAGCATGAGTTGTTGTCCATGTTGGTAAAAAAGAAGCGGAGGACGCTGAAAAATTTCTTTGATACCCTTGATTTCCGAGAGAAAATTGATTCCAACTGAGATTTGGGCGGTTGCGCCAATTAGGATTGTAGGTGTTTCCCATAGGTGTGAAGTTGGCAGCTTCTACTTGCTCAATTTCTTCCGGAATTGTTAAGATTCCTCCCCCGGAACATTCTCCACTAAAGTGCGGGCCTTGGAAAAATTCACAGATGTAGTTTCCTTCTTGCACGCTTTTTTCTGGAGGAAATTAATCTGATTATTCATGTTGAACCGTAGGGCTTCAAGCGGATCTTCAATAGGAGATGAATGAGCTGCTTGAACAGTTGCTCGTATGGGTTTTGTTCGGGAGCTTGTCTTCCAGTTCTTGTTTGCCCTATACATTCTTTCCAAGGCGTTCTTAGCATCGTCCTCGGTCATCCCATTGAATCCGCCTTGAGGGTTTAATCCATCTAGAACTTTCCTTCCAAGCTCGTTCATCCCTCCGTAAAATTGTTGTATGATGAAGGGCTCGGACAAACTGTGGTGCAGACATAATCTTAGCAATTCTTTCAACCGCTCCCATGATTCAAAAACAATTTCTCCTTCAAGTTGATTAAAACTTGAAATTACTTTCCGGAACTCGAGGATCTTTGCTGCCGAATAATATTCCGCTAGAAAAAGCTCGAGTGAGTTCTTCCCACGATGTAATTGATCTTGCCGGAAGTTGTGCTAGCCATCTCTTAGCTCTATCCCTCTAAGTATATGGAAAGAGACTAAACTTGGTTATTTCTAGCGTACTTGTTCCACTAAGCCCTTCGCATAGGGTCTTAGGTTTCCATCCCACTAGCCTCTTTCCCGCACATTCAATAACGTGCGTTTTCCCATGAGTTTATGCATCAAAGGAGTTCCCAAATAAATACCAAGATATGTTGTTGCAGAAACTAGAAAGGTTGTACATATTGTACTCTTCAAATACGTTAGAATTTTCGGTAAGATCCATACTTTTGACTTAGCCATATTCACCCTTTGTCTGGACAATCCACAAAATCTTTCCAATGTATATTCCATAATCTTGGCCAAGGAAAATGATGCTTCACCAAAGAGGAACAGAACGTTTGCGAAGAATATGTGAGACACTCTTAGACCATTCCTTGCTACCTTAACTAGTTTTCAGCTGCCTTATTCGACCAGATGTTGGATATTCTGGTCTATTACCTCCATGCGAAGGACAAACAAATAGGGGGAATGAGGATTCCCTTGTCAAAGCCCCCTTAATGGCTTAAAAACAAGCAATTTCTCCTCATTCCACAGCAAAGCTAGTGATGTAGTAGAGATGCAATGCATACTCAAAGAGCAATGATCATTAAAACTAGAAAAAGATATAACTTCCTTCAAGAAAGCTTACTCTACCATGTCATAGGCTTTCTCCAAATCTACTTTCAATATAGAACCACCATTTAAGCCTTTCCTCTTAAATAAAGTATGGATAACTTCTTGAGCTACTGTAATGTTATCCGAGGTCAGCATTCTCAGAATGAAACTGGATAGGTGTTTATCGGTTAACTTGCTTATTATGGGTTAAATTAAATTTACTAATATTTTTGATACCCCTTTAATCAAAACATTACATAACGATATGGGATTAAGTGTAGAGAGTGCATTAAATTTTAGAAGAAGGTAGATTACTAATTCATTAAATCCTTCGGGCAGACAACTAGAAATGATGATGTCCATCATGAGCATGGGCTCTGGCTTTTCCACCACATTCCAGAATTTATGGAAGAAAGCTATCGTAAAACCATTCGGGCCATGCGCTTTCAGTGTTGGCATCCGGAAAAATGTTGTCTTGATCTCACTTGTCGTAACCGTCCTATTAAACCAGAGCTTGTCCTGATGATTTACTGTTGGGAATCTCTAATCCAGTGAACAACATTGAGTCGGTGCTTCGGAAATATACAACTCTTTATAGAATAATACTATCATTTCCCTCAACTGGTGATCATCTTCACACCAATTTCCTATTTCGTCTTTTAACTTGCATATTTTGTTCCGACGTCTGCGTATGATGGTTGACAAATGAAAAAATTTTGTATTCCAGTCTCCAGCATGTAGCCATGTCTCTCGTGATTTCTGACGCCAAAGAAGTTCTTCCTGCTCAAGAG
Source organism: Asclepias syriaca (assembly GCA_027405835.1). Classification (NCBI taxonomy): domain Eukaryota; kingdom Viridiplantae; phylum Streptophyta; class Magnoliopsida; order Gentianales; family Apocynaceae; genus Asclepias; species Asclepias syriaca. The sequence continues at coordinate 11,274,786 of CM049924.1, forward strand.
CTTTATCTAGTTCAGATGTTATTGTGTTCTCTAACCCTCTCAAGTATTCAAAGTCATGTTCCACTCTTGCGCATTGTATTCCTTAAACCTAATCACATAAGACTTAGTATATCAAATTAATAAGAATATTAAAAAACTAAAGTGCAGAAGCGTACCTGATTTAATCCTGTATCACCAACGTATTTTTTAAGAATCCTAGAACACCCTTTCTTCGTAATCTATCAAAAGCGGATGATAGTCTTCGAAGAGATCTATCGGAGTTAGGGTTCTCTTCTATTGACGGGATATAGAATAGACACTCTTAATAAACTCTCGGAGACCATAACTAATATATAATAATAATATTCCTAACCAACCCATCATAGTCTAGGAAATATGGTATCTACATATGTGGGCTCATACTTATTATTGATAAATATTAGCTCAAAAAACTTAATTAGATCACTTTAATAGGGCTTAATAAAATATGATAGCCTTAAATATATAATTGACACATGAGCACACATGATTTATTAAAATAAATTCAACAATATTTCCACCAATAACAGATAAATTTTGATCATTTTGAACCATCTAAGACACCAAATTATTGGAATATGAAACCAGCAGTAACAGGAAGTGCAAAATAATTGTGAACAAATTCAAAACCCAACTTTCAAGCCATGAGTTCTGCGTGTTCAGGCGATGAAATAGACAACAATGGTCCAGCTCCCGAACGTAAAACCCATCCCCTATCATCACATGACACAAAACCAAAACCACTTCCATGAGCACCATGAGACGCATCCAACCCAATCATGGAAACAATTCTTTGTTGCCTCTGCGTATCCACACCATCATCACTATATTCTTGGAAAATATGATGAAATTCCAATTCCCTTGCCATAACATCCCTCGGCCTAAAAATTTTAGCAGAGAAAATTATTGCATTTCGAGCCTTACAAATCCCCCATAAATACACGTTATTAGCATCTTGCGAATTATTATCCACCAATAACTAAAGCAAATGAAGCCAAGATGTAGCCTGATTGATCAATCTCAAAGAATAGAACTCCTCTCCATACCAAGCTTTTCGAGCAAATTCACAATATAAGAAGAAATGTGACGTATCACTTTTAGACATGATACAATCTTTGATTAAACATTAACATTTTGATTACATTGATTTAAGACAATTAATTGTCACTTTCAAAGTATCAAAGAGTTGGGCAGAGTACCAATCATTGAGTGAGTTTTAGATTTTACATTTATTATCGTTATATCCCAAGGAAATAAGGTTGAATTCAAACAATTGATAAACTATGAACATTCAAGGCACAAGCTCCAAGCACATGACAAAAGAAGTTGAAAACTACCTAGATCTAATCTAGGAAAGCAATAAAAACAAGTAAAAGAAGGATAGGATCTTCATTAAGCACACATGAATATGAGAGGTTCTACATAATGGATTTTCATCACTTAAGAACTCATATGCTTAGATCCAAGGATCAACATGATTAACTATGGTTGGCTCTCACATGTCTACCTCTAATTCTACAATATAGCTATGCACAAAGGTATATGGATAGCCTATACTACATCTCCATGAAACTCACATCCATAAGATGTAATCTCATAACACATAATGCAAGAAACAAGGAAAACATAGCATAGATCACACATGAATAATCAAATAGATGACATTATTATTCCCATATCCAATTCTAAAGAAATGTAGAAGATAGAGATCCTATAATTGAAAATTATGCTAAAATCATCCATACAAGATACATGAAAATAAAAGAGGAAGAATATGTATAACAATTAAGCAAGGACTTCTTCCATCTTCAAGATCTTTGTAGATGTAGTCGTAAACCTTCAACAATCAACAAATCTTCTTAAGAACATCAATGTAGAAAAGCTCCTTATGGTTGAGACAACTTTGCTATATAAACAACTTGGAGGATAAGTGATATAATGATCAATATCACTCCAAGAATGTGAATACAAGAACTTCTTAGTTTAGACAATCCTCACACTCACAACACTCAAAGCAATATGATAATCACTCACACACAACAACAACAATCCCTCAAGAACTCCTTCTTGGTTTAAACAAGACTTCAAGAAGAAAAGAGAGTGTATGAAAGCAATTGAAAGCACAAATACAATGTTGAAGATCAAAAGTGATAGAGTTTCATTAGCCTTAAAAAATTTCTCCTCTTCTACTACACATATTTATAGGTAATTAAATGGGGGTAAAAGTGGAAATTCACCAAATAAAAAAAATTTTAAAAAAATTTGAAGTGAGGTGTCCTTGACGCCCGTCAAGAACGTCTTTGTGACGGTCGTCAAGACGCTCCACATGGTGCGCTACGACGATGCAAATGTGGCATCCTAGTGTCTATTCACAAATATTTGCATTTCGACCTCAAAACTTGTTTTTTTATGCAATTTTGCCCCAACAACTTCCTGAAATCCCTTTTATCACAAATTAAGTCAAATCAATGTCAAAAGTGATTAATTTTAAATAAATTAATGAACAATTAAGCACAAAACCTCACTAAAATTATCGGTATATTTTAGTGTTATCAAATACCCCACACTTAACATTTTGTTTGTCCTCAAGCAAATAACTAGCATGAAAAATCAATCGAATCATAAAGCACTAAAATATTCAAGGAAAAATGTTCTTCAAAGTAATGAATGAATTAAATTCTCAACGATCTCAAACTAATTACTTCACCCTTCAAGACTTTCTTCCCTAGTTACTCAAAGAATAATCTCTATCCCAAGTGCCTCATTAATTGTTTTCACATAATTTAAGAAGATATAACTCAAAAATTCCATATCCTCTCAACACTTGCAAAAATCATAGAATTTTCCTAAATGTTGTGTGTGACTACTCATACTTCATCATCCAACTAACAAACTTCTTCTCAAAGCAATTCGATCAATTCTATAAATCATAACAACTACTCCTAATCACCTTTCAAGAGCTCACAAAAAAGTTTCATTGATAGTTGTAACTAATTTAAAATTTATTTGAAATCTTATTCGGGTAGAGATTTTAAGAAATTTTGTTTATCTAAAACATTAAATTAATTAACCAATATATTATCATCAAATTATACGCATTCATCAATAAAGATTAAAAAAAATATACATAGATAATGTGTCAATCCCCATGATAACTTTTTTATTTTCGTCATAGTCATTTTTTTAAAGGGTAAACTATCCCAGATGCACCTCTTAAAGGTCAAAATCCAGCTTTTGCACCTCAAAGATTTTTGTAACATAGAATGCCCCTAACGTTTCAAAACGTCCCACTACATGCACTCGTTAAGTCAAATCGTTAGTGACTCAATTTTGCCGTTAGTCAACATTTTTTACTATTAGTACTATTCCAGTTTTAGGGTTATTTTGTCCAATTAATTTTTTTAAAAAAAACAAAGGGAAAAGGGGGGGGGCGGGAAGGAGGAGGAAGAGGGGGCGGAGAGGAGGAGGGCGAGAGGGAGGAAGGGAAGGGGGGGGAGCGAGAGGCAGGAGGGAGAAAGGAAGGAAGGGAAGGGGGGGAGCGAGAGAGGAGGGCGGAGCGAGGAAGAAGGGAAGGGGGGGGAGGGAGGGAGAGGGGAGAGAGCGAGGGGGAGGAGGAAGGGAGAGAGAGGAAGGAGGAGAGAGAGGGGGGGAGGAGGAAGGGAGTGGGAGAGAGAGGAAGGGATTTCTCTCTTCATTAATTTAATTTTTTTTCTCTATCTTCTCTTTTCTCTCTCTCTTTTTTCTTCTTTCTCTCTCTTCCTTCTTTTCTCTTCATTAATTTAATTTTTTTTCTCTTTCTCTTTTCTCTCTCTCTTTTTCTTCTTCCTTTCTCTCTCTTCCTTCTTTCTCTCTCATTAATTTAATTTTTTTTCTCTTCTCTTTTCTCTCTTTTTCTTCTTCCTTTCTCTCTTTCTTTCTTTCTCTCTCCTTCTTCCTCCTCATTTCTCACCCTATCTTTGTATTTCTCTCTCGATCTTAAAACAACGTCTCTAATATCTCTTTCTCCATTGCATAAGCAAGCTTAATTTTAAAAAACAAAATTATCTTAGAAGAAATATTTTAAAATAAACTATATTTAATTATAAAAAAAATTAGAAGGAAGAAAAGATAAAAAATTAAACTAATCATGCAAGTGAATTTCAACCCTCCTTCTTATTGTTCCTGCAGTTGGTATATGTACAATATATCCCGATTTCTGACCACTTCTCTTGGTTCTGTGAGTTACCTTTCATTGGTTATTTTAGGGTTCATCTATGTGGGTCCTCCAACTAGTTTTTCATGGCTATTTTTCTCTTTTTTATCTCTTTTGAATTTGTCGAAGAGGAAGAAAAAGGAGAGAAATACAAAGATAGGGAGAGAAATGAGGAGGAAGAAGGAGAGAGCAAGAAGGATGAGAGAGAAAGGAAGAAGAAAAAGAGAGAAAAAAGAGGAAGAGAGAAAAAAAAATTAAATTAATGAAGAGAGAAAGAAGGAAGAGAGAGAAAAAAAATTAAATTAATAAAGAGAGAAAGAAGGAAGATAGAGAAAAAAAATTAAATTAATAAAGAGAGAAAGAATGAAGAGAGAGAAAAGAGGAAGAGAGAGAAAAAAAAATAAATTAATGAAGAGAGAAAGAAGGAAGAGAGAGAAAAGAGGAAGAAGAAGGAAAGAAAAAAAAAATTTTAAAAATTTTAAAAAAAAATTAAAAAAAAAAATTAAAACAATTGGACAAAAATGCCCCTGACTGGAATAGTACTAAATAGTGAAAAAATGTTGACTAACGGCAAAATTGAGTTACTAATGGTTTGACTTAACAGAGGTGCATGTAGTGGGACATTTTGAAACGTTAGGGGCATTCTATGTACAAAAAATCTTTGAGGTGCAAAAGCTGGATTTTGAACTTTAAGAGGTGCATCTGGGATAGTTTACCCTTTTTTAAATGAAAAGTAGTATATTCATGAAACTTGTAAGCAGTCTCAATGAAATGTATTTAGTACACGGGAATGCGAAGTTTCATACCAAATAACGGTATTTAAAAGAGTAATCCCAATTTGAGCTAACAAATGTGCTGCTACGTTAGTAGACCTATGATTATACTTAATATTAATCCTAGGAGCTTCTAGAGATCCTCTTGAAACTGAGCAATAATTCCACCAATACTAGATAAATTCTCGTAATCTAAAATCAGCAGTAAAGGGAAGTACAAAAAATCGTGAACAAATTTAAAACCCAACTTCAAAGTCATGAGTTCTGCGTCTTCAGGCGATAAAATACACAACAAAGGTTTAGCTCCCGAACGTAAAACTCGTCTCCTATCATCACGCAACACAAAACCAAAACAACTTCTGTCTGCACCATGAGACTCATCTATATTTAACTTTACCCATCTAAATGTTGGTGCCAGGAAGAGGAAACAATTCTTTGTTGCCTCGTTGTATCAATCCTAGGAACCTCCCAGAGATCCTGTTGAAACTGAGCAATAATTTCACCAATAACAAATAAATTTGGATCCTTTTGAACCATTTGGGACACTAAATTCTTGCAATATGAAACTAGCACTAACAGAAAGTGTTAAAAATCGTGAACAAATTCAAAATCTAACTTCAAAGTCATGAGTTTTACGTGCTCAGGTGATAAAATACACAACAAAGGTCCAGCTCCCGAACGTAAAACTCGTCCCCTATCATCACCCAACACAAAACCAAAATCACTTCAGTGAGCACCATGAGACCGATGAAACCCATCCACATTTCACTATACCAAACCCATTGTTGGTGCCTGCCAGGAAGATGAAATAATTCCTTGTTGCCTTTGTGTATCCATACCATCATATCACTATATTCTTGGAAAATATGAAGATATTCCCATTCCCTTGCCACAACATCCCTTGGCCTAGGAATTTTACCAGAGAAAATTATTGCATTTCGAGCCTTCCAAACCTCCCATAAATACATTATAACTTTTCCAACACATTAGCAGGTTGCGAATAATTATCCATCAATAACTGAAACAAATGAAGCCAATATGTAGCCTAATGGACCATTCTCAAAGAATAGAACTTCGTTTCATACCAAGCTCGTCAAGAAAATTCACAAAATAAAAAGAGATGCAGATCATCTTCTACCAAATGACAACACCCTGAATAATCCAAAGTGGAATTTATTCCTCTTTTTACCAAATTACATCGTGTTGCTAAGGCTTGATGACAAAGTAGCCAAGCAAAAACCTTAATGCATTGCGGAATTCGACATCCCCAAATTAATATCCAGTCGGAAGATGGGTTTGAAGTAGAAGGGAGATTAACATTTGCCATTTCCATTGCAACCTTGTAACCTTATGACACCGTGTAATAGCCATGTTTAGTGAAATGCCACAATAATCTATCCCAACTTCCATTTTCAATCAAAGGAATCAATCCAATTTGATCCCTATCATGAGAACAAAATAAAATATTTAGAAAATCAATTCACTAACAACCATCTTGAATAAGGGTATTCCCCTAGACATTGTCATGCAAAAATCGAAGGGAAGTTACAGGCTTAAAATTAGGAGGAGATGGAATCCAAGGATCATGATAGATACGAATTGATTGTCTATATCCAATTCTCCATCTTAAGCCAGTTTTCAAAAGCTCCCTGTCAAACAAATTAGACTATCACGAAAATGAGGGGCAATTTCCCAATTTTGCTTACATAAAATCAAAAGCTCTGTAATACATATATTATTTAAATCTGCATTCTCTTACCCCTCTTTTAATTTAAAAATTATTTCTCTTTCAATATTTAACTCGTCACTTTTTAGATTAAAATAAATTACTATCAATTGAATAAATTACAAGCGTATGCCTATATCGTGTATGGCACAAATTGAAGGGTTGGAAGGAAAAACTGTTCTCCCAAGCGGGTAAGGAAGTTATGATTAAAGCTGTTATTCAATCTCTCCCAGCTTATACGATGCAGTACTTTTTACTACCAAAAGGGATATGTCACCAACTGGTGAGGTTAACAAGGCAGTTCTGGTGGGGTAACTCTTCACAAGAGAGAGGTATTTGTTGGAAAAAGTGGTAACTTTTATGTACCTCAAAAAAGAAGGGGGGTTTAAGGTTTCGGGATCCTTATTATTTCAACTTGGCTTTACTTGCGAAATAGGGATGGCAAATTCTTCGTTACCCTGATTCCTTGGCAGCTTCAGTTCTTAGAGCCAAATATTTCCCTGATACGCATTTCTTGTTGGCTAGGCATGTTAATGGGAATAGTTTATTATGGCATAGTTTGTTGGCTGGAAGGACATTGCTCTCAAAGGGGTTGTCGTATAGAGTGGGGGATGACAAAACTATTTCAATTTGGCATGATTTTTGGTTACCATCTACAAATTCTCATAAACCTTTGATCAATCGAGAGCTTGAATTGGGGTTAACGTGTGTGGCGGAACTTATCAACTAGACACCAGGACATGGAGAAACGATTTATTGCAGTGCTGGTTTTTACCAGATGAAGCCATTAGGGATATTGCCCTTTGCCCCATTCCTAGTCCGAACAAATTGGTATGGCGCATGACTCCGAGGGGAGATTATACAGTCAGGTCGGGAACGTGGCTAGCGACTGAGGTGGGTTTTAATTCGTTGGGAGTTTCTATCCCCTCATCAGGCTCTTTCTCGGATACTTGGAAGAAAATTTGGAAGTTGTCGTGTTTACCCAAGATTAGGCATTTTGTTTGGAATATTATGAACAACGCATTGGCCACTGGGGAGAACATGGGAAAGAAGGGAATTGGGTTTCGACATTACTCTCTCTGCCACTATCTATCTAAATCATCTATCCATTTGTTCTTTCAATGCCCATTTGCTAACCAAGTGTGGATGAAGGTATGTTATCCGGCAGTGTCGCTATCACAACTACCCTCCGTCCCACTGCTATTGGCTAGGGTCATCGAGGGTTGGTCAACCATGGAGGCTAGTCGGTTCTGTTTGATTATGTGGGGTATTTGGCAAGCTTGAAACAAGCTTGTATTTCACCAAATGATCTCGTCAGTTAACCAAGTCTACACGTGGGTTGGGAATGAAACTCCTGGGTGTTCCATGCTCTAAGGCCCCAAAGCATAATGCTCCCAGTCACAACCATATCTCCCCAACCGATCCTATATGATGGATTACATGTTTCCTTCGATGGGTCAATGCAAAATGGTAAGGCTGCAGTTGGAGTTCTTGTTAGGAGATCTGATGGATCAGTCTTAGGTGCTCTCTCGGGTTACGTTGGTTGATGCTCTTCGTCCGTGGAAGTGGTGGAGGCTCTGGCTTTCATTCATGCAATTTGTCTAGAAAATATCTACAATGACCGCTAAGTGAATTTTACCTCCGGATGTGCTTCTCTGGTCCAACAAGTAACATCATATGAGGAAGTGCTTTCTGTTGCTGGGCATTTCATTGATCTCATTCGCGAGTTGCTTTGTATTTTCTCTTTCATTTCGATTTCGGTGTCATTTAAATCTTCTAGCTCACCGTCTGGCAGTGTAATGTTGAGTTTATCCTGCCAAGGATTTACAGAATGGCAGGATGGTGTTTGGTCTTCTGTAATGTCAGTTATTGATGATTATTCTAATTTGAGTTAATGAATCTTTTTGTTTTAAAAATATATATATTCATAATGTAAAAACAAAAGCAATAATAATAATACATATTTATATAACATATATTTATAGTGTATATATATTTATATATATATATATTTGGAAAATTTCAACTTTTGAAAGTTTACAAGTTTAAATAAAAAATATATATATATATGGAAAAAAAAGAATAAATTATATGTGGTTTAAAGCGGAAAGAATACATCACCACAAGGTTTTCTTCTTTTATGAACCAAGAAATTGTTTGATTGTCCGATAAACACGGTTAAGAATTCTTCTATTAGCTGAAATATTTAATATATATATATATATATTTATATAAATATAATAAGAGACAAAAATGAAATCATTGAAAACATTGCAAACTTGATTTTTTCTGTTTACTTATACTTTAAAAGTGTGTGTGGGGGTCTTTTTAAGAAGAAAATGGCTTTTCCATCCACAATGTTGGCCACTTTTCTTCTTATCATCATTGGAACAGGTAATTATTTCCACTCTAATATATATATATATATATATATATATATATATATATTATATCTTTTATTTGTCATCAAATCTTAATTTAGCATAATTAATAAAAAAAATGCATTGTTAAATTATATAAAATTGAGTGTTTAACGTTCATGTGAGTATTTGATAATTGAAATTAGAATCAAATATTTTCTTGAGTAAGAGTTAAACTCTATAAGCGTAACGTATATCAAATTTAAATTAATTTAAATTATTGGTGATGTTTTCAAAAATAACATTCGAATTTATGACTTTTAATATGTATATATGTATGCAGGTACGATGATAGGAGCACAAAGACCACCAGGAGAACCATGCACATCGATTTTAGGTCCATGCAGTGTAAATTTTGATGAGAAAAAATGCGATGGATTGTGCAAAAACTACTATGCATGAAACCATCCTCACTCCGAGTGCAAATTCGTTCCAGGAATTGCTCAACGGTTGTGCTACGGCTATCACAACTGCTTCAACAAAAAAGACTGATCCCATCCTCTTCTTTAAATATTCCATTTCAAATTCAAATTTTGATTGATAACCAATTTTTTTGTAAAAGAAAGTTGTCAATCATGTTTGCGATGTTTAGATATAATATATATCATTTGTCTTGTTTTGTTATAATTATAAAAATTAATATGAATAAAAAAATTTGTTTTATATTTATTTTTTTTAACATAAATTGATAAATTTCCTCATATATGTGATTTTAAACGTAAACCACGTTTTAAATCGAAATATTGATTTTTTTTTCATACGTATTCAAATCCATCACCATTTCTAATTCTAGATGAAATTATAATTAATTCGGATTTTTTTTAAAAACAATTTGAGTTTTATTTTAAATAAATTTAAATATATTCTTCCTCTTTTAACTTTTTATTTTTGAGAATTTATTTTAATAAAAATAAATAAATTTGTTGTAATTTAAAATATGACATTGAATTCTTTTAAGTGATTATGAATGGTTATTAAACTCATGACATTCAAAGCAAATAATATCTTTAGATATTTATAATAGAATTAAATATTATTTTCTTAATAACATTTATTTTGATAAGAAAGTGTAAGTATAATGGTTAACACCCTCATTTTATAATTTTAAAAAAGAATTATGAGTTTAAAATATTATAAAAGTAAAATATTTTAATTTTTTATGAAAATTCTTATTTATTTTAATAAAAATAATTTATGAGTATGAATTATTATATATTTTTATTTATAATTCTCGCTATTTTATTATATATTATTTTTATCATTTTCAACGTTTTATATGTAAGATATATTCCTTATCATTTTTTTTTCTTCTTTCTAGAAGAATTATTTTCTAAACTTAATTCAAATTTAAATTTTGTTAAACTTCTATGCAAATGAAATTGGTGAATGGTGGATGGGATAATGAAGATTCAGATATGATATTTTTATGCGATTATTTGTATTTTTATCCATGTTTTTAATTCACTCTATTATTTCAGGTTAAATGTTTTATTTCTATTTAAATGTTATAGGGTAATAGTTTATTATATTATAATAAATAATATTATAATATGTTTTTCCGTTAATGTATATTGTTATATAAAAATGTGAATAGTGCCACAATTTTCATTTATAAAACAAATTATAAAGATAAAAAAATATTATGTGGTGAGATTATTCAATAATGAATTTTTTGGTCCAAATCAGAGCTTTTCTATTAAATAGACAAACAAAATAAATTATACGAATTCCTTATTTTAGGCTGAAAGAAGTTGTAACACAAGACGAAGGCTTCTTTCAGCTATAACATAAGGGTCTTCCAAAAAATGGCTATCACCATGTACACCCCTATTAATCCAAAGAACATGCACCGTGTGCCGGATAAGGATGTACTTCAAGGTAGCCACTTAACCACATCAGCAACATTGAAAAACTTTCTTTTCAAAACTTTCGGAAGGAGAACCTTGTAGGCAATTAAATTTAATTATATATATAAAATATATAATTAAATTTTATTTTAATATTTTAATATATATAATTTTTATATTGAGAGATTATCTCTCATAGAGTGACAATTAACACCATATTAGACAAGTGATTGTCATCCTCTCAACTATAAATAAAGGGTCAAATTCACTTGAAAAAAAAGGGAGTAAACTAAGAAGAAGCTGAGGAAATTATGCAGAAGAAACTCTGTCAAAATCTATTTCGAGAAAATCAAAGGCCTCTGAAGAAAAGTCCAGAAGCCCTCGAAAGAAATCCATAGTCGTTCAATGAATCCAGATGAAGCCAACGACCCTCGAAGTTGGATTCCATCCGAGTTTAGTCCAAAATGTACCTCAGATAAATCATAATCCATTGGATCGAATCAGCGGATCGATAGAAATAGAACGTAAAAAGAAATTATTGTAATTATTTTACGTGTAACTCATTTTTTTGTAATTTTTATTTACAAAAAATACACGAAAAAGGAAAATTTAATTACAAATTGGCTTGACTAGTGGGACCTTTTCTCCCGCTCATCTCTTTTCGTCAAAACTAGCAAAGTCGCAGACGACAACATTAGCATCGTCACAAACATTAAAGTTAACATCAATGTCAAAGTCGCAGACAACGATATCAACAAAGCCGCAACGACAACATCAACATCTTCGTAGACATCAAATCAACACCAGCATCATAGTAGACATCAAAATCAACATCAGCATCGTCGCAAACATCAAAGTCGTAAATGACGATATCAGCAAAGTTCACAGCGGCAGATGACGACATCAGCAAAGTCACAAATGACAATGGAGTCAAAAAGGGATGTCAACAAAGCAGACTCAAAGAATGTTGCTGCAGACGATGGTGTCAACAGAGTTGATTCAGATAGCGTTGCTGCAGACGTGAGTGTCAGCATTCTAACATTCAAAGCGTATGCGGATCCTACCACTAGAAGCAAAGGAAGAGTGTTCGTTGACCCGCAGAAGAAATCGGTTGGCAATGCAAATCTCAAGTACAAAAATCCATGTTTCAACGTGACTTCGATGCAGGATCAATTTCAAGGTATTGTAGGTGGAATGTTGCAAAAGAAGCTTGCGATGCTAGAAGGAAAACATGGTGAAGATAAGTCAGCATCAGAAAATGAAGATATTGATTCTACAAGTGCCTCCCACCATGATCAAGTAAGCAGTGACGATGAATATGAGAGTCCTGATAACACTAAAATATTCAGGTATTTTAGTGACATTTTGTGCTTAATTATTGATCTAAATATTGAGAAATAATCAATTTTTGTTTAATTTTACTAATTCTTTGATTAAATTGATTTTAGGAAGTTGTTGGGGGCAAAAGTGTAAAAATAAGTAAGTTTGGGGACTAAAATACAATTTTTTCCAATCAAGAATGAAGGGTGCCTTCACAACACCATCAAGGGTGTCATCAAGACACCAATTGTGTACATTGGCGCCACACACACGAAGTGTGTGGATGACAAGAGATTATTTTTTTTATATTATATATATTTTTATATAGAGATATTTTAATAGATAGTTTCTTGATTTTTAGATAATTTTTTAATTTATAATATTTTTGCATATTTTCATATTTTATTTTCTTATTTTCTTTGCATGTAATTTATCTAGAATAGTGGTTTTTCCATCTGCAATGTATCATGTAGAACCAAATTAGTGAGAGAATTATAGGTTGTTCTTTGTATCCTTTATACATTGATTTTTCAATACAAGATTTTTGTTTTTGTTCATTGTCATTGTCTTTTTCTACTTCTCTTTGAATTCTTATTCACAAAACAAGAAAGGAATTTAGGGAATGTTTTAAGTTGAGAGTGAAATCCAATTTTTTCTTTAGTGTGTGAGAGTTCAAGATTCACGAACCAAGGAGTTGAATCCTCACATCCTTGGAGTGAGATTGGTTATCAATATCAATCCTCCTCCTAAAGATAAGCAAGTTTAATGATCCCAAACCCATAAGGACTTCAAGTTGATGATTTCCCTTGGAGAAGTGCATTGATGTATTGAAGAAAGGTGGGAAGAAAACATCTACAAGAGATTGAAAACTTCAAGGAGTTCTAAGCTTCAACTTGTACACATTTTTCCTCCTTGTTCTTTATTGATCTTGTATGCATGATTTTAACATAAATTCTATTTTAGGATATCTTAATGTTCTACATTGCCTTAGGAATGATTTTTGAGAATTCATTGGTGTCTTATGTCTATGTGTCTTCATGTTGATCTATATCATTTGTTCTTAGATTTTTACATTTGTGTGTCTAAGGATTTCATCTTATAGATGTGAACGTCCTAAGATATTTTGATATAGGCTACCATATCCCAAAGGGCAATTTGGTTGAGCTTTAAGGGGAGAGGAATAACAACCTTAATGTTGGATATCAACCCTTAGACCATAGCATGAAGATTCTCAATTCATGAGAGTATATTGTTCTAAAAACCTCTAGATGCAGTTTCGATTGACATGCTAAAAGATTTATTTACCTATATTGATTATGAATAATTAAGGACCGAGTCTTACTAATTGTCACTTTAGCATTAATTGTAGTCACTTAATCAATCAGAACCTAAGGCAGAGTACATATCGTGTAGCTAGTCCTTGGAAAGTATCTACGATTTTAAAATATAAATATCGTACTCTCAGGGAACTGGTAACGACTTAGTAGCAACTATCCCTTAATCCTAACATTCGTCTTATTTATTTAATTAATCAATCAATTATCAATTTTTTGGAGATTGATTGGTGATCCCAATCACACATAACAAGCAATAAGAATTCAAGTGTAGAGATGCATTCATCAATTTAAGCTCAGTTATTACAACTTGTTTGACCTTATCTTCGAACATTGTAGATATATCTTGATCTCTAAGGCAATTCTGAAATGTAACCATCTGTTTACCATATCTGAGTTACCTGGTGTATTCACCCATACCTTGGGAGGATCCTTCTCATCTGTCGGATTAAAGTATCCATGAACGGTCCCGTATGTCACTTCGGTATCATGCCACTTAACCCTAGGATTGGCCAAGCGTACAAACTCAGCTTTATTAGGGTACTCTAAGAAACATGGTGATCTGTTTTGTTATTTCTTCCTAATCTTGCAGACCTTTTATAGTATGTTAAACTAAACTAGTTATGATTCAGACCTTGGTTAGGAGTTGTCTATAACCCCAGTTTAATTTAAAAGGACACGACAGTTCAACATTCATAATGATAATTCTAGCTGTATGATCTTCCCGAGAAAATGGATAGCATCTCAAATTGTAAAACATGTATGATTTATGAATTCAGTATCAAATCAATATCCAGATAAAACAATTCATAAACATATAGAAACTCATCTAGGGGACCTAATATCATAAAGTAGTAACCACTTTATGCAGGTCTAGTCGGTGTTGCAGCTCATGTATGCCTCTGATTGCTCGATCCTACTCGGCTCGGCAGAGCCTTCGGAGAACGCTTCTTAGACCTAGTAGCAATTGCTTTACCTTACATCCTGGGCTTAAGAAAATTGCCCTAATCTGACTAAGAACACGCACCCTATCTCTCTCTTAGGATCTCCTAACAAAATCCCGGTATTTTGTGATACCAAAAACTGAATACTAATCTAATCGAATTCTCAAATACTGAGATAAACACTCAGAGGTAAGAGAAAACGTTGCACTCGAAGTTGCTAAATGACTTGTATTGATTGTCGAGGGATGATTTCAACTATTGGAGGCATGGGGTATTTATAGCAGGTTTCTAGAGTGAATTTCTCCAAAATTTCTGATGTGCGACAAGTTCTGGTGCTCGGGCGCCCGTCCCGAATCCAGCTTTTCCAAAAATTGCACTTTTGCCCCAAAATTTGCTATTTTCATGCAATTTACTCCTGAAACTTCCAAAATCACAATTTACGTAATTTTATTTCAATTTGATTTAATTAAGATCACATACATTCAAATATTACCCTAATTTGTGTCTAAAAATATGCTAAAAAAGTGATATGATTTGTGCATATCAAAACCCCACACTTAGCTTTTTGCTTGTCCTCAAGCAAAACCTCTATGAAATTAGTGAATGCTAAATCAGAGCTGCAATCACTACAAGGTTCTTAGCAATGTTTTTAGCAAAATTTCTCATTGAGTCAGATAATTCAAAAAACAGCTATGGACTGATCAAGTTGCTATGTAAAGGTCTCAAATATTCGGTAAATGTGTCATGACCATGTAGCTGAAACAGTTCAATAACCTGACTGAGTTCTCTGTGTAGTCACAATGTTTTCCTGATGTGTAGTGTGTGAACTGGTCTAGACTAGATTGTCAACTCAGAATAAACTTTTCTAAGCCGTTACCAAATAATAATTCAACCAACTTTGAATATAATAGCAAAATAAACGACCTTCTAGGTTCTGAGCTTTGGTGTCAACACTTTCTAGTTATGATCCCAAATAAAAATACACTAGGTGTATATTTTAATTGATTTCCAATGTATTTTTGTGTTTGCTTTCACACATGAACTTTGACTACCCATGTATTGATATGCATAAATCATATCACTTTTTCAGCATGTTTTTAGCCACAAATTAGGGCAAAATTGGAGATAAATTGTTCTTAATTGATTGATATTAACACAATTTTTTAGTATTTGTGATTTTGGAAGTTTCAAGTGAAATGCGCAAGAAAATAGCAAATATTGAGGCAAAAACGTGATTTTCGGAAATTTTCAATTCAGGACGGGCATCCCGACCCAGTCAAATGACCAGGACGGGCATCCCGACCCGATCAAAGCACCGAGACGAGCGTCCTGACCCGGTCAATAGACTCAAGACAGGCGTCCCAAGCACCAGATCAGAATCCCACATCGGGAATCACAGAGAAAAATCTTCAAGTTCCCTGCTATAAATACCCCATGTCTTCCTCAGTTGAAATCATCCCTCTTCACTCGATTTGAGTCATTTAGTGACTTCAAGTGTACATTTCTACACTCGATACAAGTCATTTAGTGATCTCAGGTACATCACACGAGTAGTTTAGTAATATGAGAGTGTCTCGTTTTCTTTGCTTTTTGAGTGTTTATCTCAGAATCTTAGAATTAGACTAGATAGGGTTCATCTTTGGTATTCATAGAATACACGGGATTTCGTTAGGAGATCCTAAGAGGGCATTAGGTGAGCGAAGAGCTAGTCAACAGGGCTTTGCTTAAGCCCAGAATGTAAGGTAAAGCAATTGCTACTAGGCTAAGGAAGCGTTCTCCGAAGGTTCTGTCAAGTAGAGTCCGGTCAAGCAATCCAAGATATACAAGTAGTCGCTCCGTCGGTGAACTTGATAAAGGGTGAATACTTTATGGTGGTGGTTCCCTAGATCCTCTATGTATATTCTGTATTATGTTTGTCTAAATACCAATTTGAATATTAAATTATGATGATAGGTTATATATGTTTTGCATGTTGAAGTTGTTTTAATTTTTCTGGAAAGGTCACCTGCTAAATTAAACATTTCGATTGAATATCTACTTGCTCTTTTAAACTAGATGAACGGTTATAGACAATTCCTAACCAGGGTCTAATCATAATCTGTTTAGTTTAACAGACCTTAATTTAGGATGAAAAAGCATTAAGGTCTTCCATATTAGATGAAATAACCTATAGATCACCATGTTTGTTAGAGTAGTCTAATGAGGCTGAGTTCGGGTGTTTGTGCTGGGTTAGGGTGAGTGGCATGATTTCTTGAGTGACACAGGCTTTCATGGATTCCTTTAACTCGAACCGTGAGTAGGGCCGTCAATGGCGATGGGGTGGTTTATCATTTAACTCAGATGTGGTACACAGTAAGATACAGTCTGTAATTGCATTCTAGACCAAGATATATCTAAAATACTCGAAGATAGGTCAATCAACATGGAGGAAGAATAGAACGTACATCAGAATACTTGTCTATAAAATACTCTTGCATGCTAAATAAACTCGAGTCTTGTGTAGTAAGAATAACCAACTCATCAAAGATTTTGATGAACTATTGCATAACTAGATAATAAAATGAAAGTTAGGGTAAAAGGATAGTTACTACTAAGTCGTTACCACTTCCTTGGGAGTACGATAATTTCTAAATTAAAATCGTAGGTACTTTCTAATAGACTAGCTACACGATAGGTACTCTGCCTTAAGTTCTGATTGATTAAGTGACAACCATGAATGCTAAAAGTGACAATTAGTAAATCTCCGTCCTTAATTATTCATAATCAAAATAGGGTAACAAATCCTGTCTTTTAGCATGTCAATTCAGAACACACCAGATTTTTGGCGCCGTTGCTGGGGAAATATCATAAAATTTTAGGATTCCTGATCAAAATTCTAGAGGCTTATGATAGGTAGCGGTAGTAATCTATACTTTTGACAAACACTCATTTTATTCTAGTTAGACAATCAGTTTTCTGAAATATAGGGTTATCATAAGTAATTAATTTTAGAAATTATCTAAAATTAAGAAATTTAGGATAATCAAATTTTAGAAAATAATTCTAAAACCTTATTTAGCAAATTTAAATTGCTTTCGAAAAAAAAAGAAAAACTCTTTCTTGTTTCAAATTTTTCCTCATTCTTTCTTTCACTCCTATGTTTGTTTAATTCCAAAAAAATTTCTTCCTTTGTAGAAACTAGTTTACTCCACTAACCTTTCTGCTCAGACTTAACGTGTGGTTTTTTGTAGTTGTATGACTCGAACCTCAGAAGCTAATCTTGAAACCCCAGTTGAAAATCTCGAACGTCTCATCCGTACAACTAACAGACAAAGAACATAAATGGCTGCTGAAAGACCTCCACTCGAATCCTATATCCAGCCACAGACGATTCCAATGTCGTCCGCCATTAGAATCCCTAGAAATCCTCGCTATGATCTTAAACCAAATGTGCTCCAGTTGATAATAAATCGGGTGCAGTTTGGGGGAACTGCAGCCGAAAACTCACTCGATTACTTGATCGAATTCTCCACTCCATGCAAAGGTCTCAAGGGAGATCACACCGCGGAAGTAACCAAGCTAAACCTCTTCCCCTACTCACTTAGGGACAGAGCTAAGAGGTGGTTGGCACAACTACCTACTAACTCAATCACAACTTGGGATGAGTTAAGTAAGACCTTTTTGGAGGAATACTACTCCGCAGCAAGAGTCCTCGAGTACCGCAAGGCTCTTTCCTGTTTCAATCAAGTTGCCGATGAGACAGTGATCGAAGCCTGGATCAGATTCAAGGAACTCCTCAGACTCTGCCCACAACATGGACTTACTGAAGCTCTGCTAATCCAACATTTCTATGGAGGTATGACAGAAATGGGCAAGCAAGTTCTTGATGGGCTTAACCCCCAGTGCGGTTTCAATAGACTTAATGAAGTAGATGCTAGAAACGCCCTGGAGAGACTCTATAGGAACAGCAACAACTGGCGCACCAGTGGTCGCACCAAGAAACAACCAGTTAATGCGGCAAATGCCTCCATTTATGAGCAATTCGAGGCATTCAAAGCTAGTATTACTAATCAACTAAATGCCTTCCAACAGGGAAAGAGCATTCAGCCCATATATCAAGTCTGTGAGTTTTGCCAAGGACCACATCTTAGTGGGGACTGTTATGGTAATGGAATACTGACTATTCCAAAGGATATAGAACAAGTGGAAGCAGTTAACTCTGCCCCCATGGGAAATACCTACAACCCCAATTGGAAGAATCACCCAGGATTTGGTTGGAGAAACAATCCCGAGAATGTCAACTTTCAGAAAAGAGCACCTCAGCAAATGCCTTATCCACAGAACCAGCAAGTTGCTCTGCCCGCACTAAGGAAATATATCTTTCCAGTCGACCCCATGCAAGAATTCTGAGACATATTGAAAAGCATTGCTGACTCTAACAAGGAAATGATAGAGTCAAATAAGAAAGTCCAGGAAGCTCATGCAGAGAGAATTAAGCAAAATGAGAATAGACAGAAACAAACTGAACAAACAATTAGGAACACACAAGTTGCCCTGCAAACTTTGGAGAGACAAGTGGGACAGCTGTCAACCCATCTATCTCACAGGTATGATAACTCTAAAATAATAGAGTTATTCACATGAGTTTTCCCATATTTTGCTATCTAATGATTAAATTTATGCATGATTCTGAGCTAAATTGCACCTAGTTGCTATTTTCTCCCCTTTTACGAAGAATTGTGGTTTAAATGTCAAAGAAGTCAATTTAATTGAAATAATTCCCAATTTTTGTTAGAAATTGAAATTACTTATTTTTTCAGCCGAAATTTGTTTAAAAATGATTTATGATGCCAAGGTTGAAGAAGGAATGAGATAGATGAAATTGGGAAAAAATTGATTGACCGATTGATTTTGAATTTGTTATAAAATTCCCAACAATTTTTAGCATATAAATTCATTTTAATTAAAGATAATTGTGGCAGCTGCAGCTTGACACTCGGAGGAATCCTGCAGCATGGAAGAAAAAGACAAAAATCAGAATTTATTTTGGATTATTCACATTTTTAATTTGCTGGAATTCTGGTTATTTTGCAATTATTTTGGATAGCTGGCAGTATCAAAAGGGAATTCGGGAGTAGAGAGACACCTATAAATACCTTAAGAAACCCGAGATACAAGATATTATTTTTCTGATAGAGAACACAAGAGAAAATCGGCAGTAGTGTTTAGTTTTTCTTTTAGCTTAGATTTATTTGTTTAGGGAAAAGTCCAAGAGGACGCAGGGCGACTTGCTAAGGAATCACAAGCTGAGCAGAAGAGAAGCCGCGACATCATTCAGAAGAGGAATAGCAGTGGGCATTTTGATGAAACCGATTTGGGCAGAAGGGTGATCTCAGACCCGAGTAACTCTCTACCCATTTCCTCATTTTGTTCATTGTCTTGTATAAACTTTTACTTGACTTTCGGGTAAAAGTTGGAGATGAATCAAGGATTAATTAAACTTGTTTCGGAGTAGACGTGTTCACTATGACCATAGGAGCAGTTTATTCCATTACCTTAATTCATGTGTTTCGTTATTCCCATCATTGAATGCTTATTTGTAATCTGAAATTGTCGTAGCTTAGTTAAGTATGAACAAGTTGTGTACACTATTTTGAAAACAATGATGAATATGCTCTAGCACCGTTTTCTGTTTTATGATTAATGCTTGTATGGGGTATGCTTGATTTACTCATTTAATTACTTAAAAAGACTTAGTGTAACTTGCGGTTACGATTGTCCAATTTACACATCGAACTAGTATCTATCATTCTAACTGAAAGGGAGTTAGTTGAGAAGATAATTAAGTGGCATTAGCTTGAGTAGCATGACCGTGCGCTCAATACTGCAGGGGACATAACCAAATTCCCTGACTAGTGTTGCTTTAGACCACGATACGTCGTACTCCATGAGACGATGGTATTGGGGCCCTAAACTAGTAAGTCAAGTAATCTGGCTGAAATCAATTCGTTGTAGAGCATATTTTGTATGTTTAGATTCATTTTTGGTTTGTACTTACATTTTGGGCTTGAATGCCGCAACATTGTATTACCTATAGTACTCTTGTGATTAATTCCAGTAGGCTGACCCTTAACTGTTAGTTTAGCTTTGCCGTAGCATTAGACCAACCCCTATTCATTATTCTTTATTCTTGTGATAACCAATTGTACAATCATATTTGCACTGTTAATTGGCATACTTAGTCCTTGTGGGATCGATAATCTTGTACTTAGGTACATATATTACTTGTTGACCTGTGTATACTTGCACTTGTTAAGATTGCGTTGATTTACTTCATTTTCTTATCTTTACAACTTGTGACACACGCACAAAATGCAACAAGGTCGCAAGGAACACTGCCAAGCAACACTGAGACCAACCCACAAAATGAATGCAAGACCATTACTCTACAATCTGGTAAAATTCTGTCTCCTTCTCCTTCAAAACCTTCTTTGCCTCCTATTCTTGTGCAGGAAACAAAGGAAGGCTCCCAGGAACCAACGCCAACGGAAGTCAAAACTGAAGTATCAAGGAAAGGGAAGAAGGAGTCCGTCTCTGAGTACCGACCGAGAGTACCTTACCCTGGAAGACTTATGCAGAATAAAGATAAGGAGCAATTTGAAAAGTTTTTTTTTTTAAATTTTAGTCAGATTCATGTTAATTTACCTTTGCTTGATGTTATTTCTAAAATGCCAAAGTATGCTATGTTTTTAAAAGAGATTATTAGTAATAAAAGAAAATTTGACGTGGACAAAGTGGTTCTTAATGAAGAATGCTCGGCAGTTCTACTAAACAAACTACCCTCCAAACAGAAAGATCCAGGCTGCTTTACTTTGCCATGTACGATTGGAAATATTACTAATATGCATGCATTAGCAGACTTAGGAGTTAGTATCAATCTAATGCCATCTGGTTTATTTGATAAATTAGGATTGCATGATTTGAAAGCAACTAGAATGTGCATACAACTTGCAGACAGGACAGTTAAAATTCCCAGGGGAATAATTGAAGACCTCTTAGTAAAGGTCGGAAAATTTGTTTTCCCTGTAGATTTTATTGTCATGGACATGAATGGAGAAGGCGGTGTGCCTTTGATTCTAGGTTGACCTTTTCTAGCTACCTCAAAGGCATTGATAGACGTCAGTAACGGTCAAATCAAACTAAGGGTAGACAATGAAGATATCACATTTGATCTAAATGAAACCCTTAAGTATCCCATGCATTTAGATGATATTTGTTTTTGTGTGGATCCTATTGACCAGCTAATTGAAGTTAACATGACAGATCTATGCTCAAACTATCAAGTCTTGAAAGAAGACTCTTTGGAAATAGAAAAAATTGATCTCAGCCCCTCCGATTACGAAATTAACTCTGACAATTTCAGTGAGTTATGTACTCATGAGATGAAGGAAGAGAAAACTTCGTTTGAAGACTCACCAGACTTAGAGCTAAAGGAATTTCCCACTCATCTGTGCTATGAATTCCTAGACGACAACAGAAAACTTCCCATCATTCTCACAGCCGATCTGACTGCAGAACAATGGAAGTTAACCGTGGACATGTGCAAAAAGTACAAAAGAGCCTTTGAATACAAAATTGCGGATATTCCAGGTATCATTCCAAGCTTTTGTTCGCATAAGATTCTTTTAGAAAATGAGTATAAGCCATGTGTGCAACCACAAAGAAGGTTGAATCCTAATGTGTGTGATGTCGTTAAAAAAGAAGTAATCAAATTGTTGGATGCTGGACTTATCTATCCTATTTCTGATAGTGAATGGGTAAGCCCAGTACATGTAGTACTTAAGAAAGGTGGGATAACACTTGTCAGAAATGATAATAATGAATTAATTCCTACGAGAATTGTTATTGGTCATTCTCTTTGCATTGATTACAGAAAACTAAACACTGCTACACGAAAAGACCATTTCCATCTACCTTTTATTGACCAAATGTTAGAAAGGTTATCTAGACATATGTTTTACTGCTTTCTTGATGGTTTTTCTGGATATTTTCAAATCCCCATTTCCCTGGAAGACCAGCATAAGACTACCTTCACATGCCCTTTTGGAACATTTGCATATAGAAGAATGCATTTTGGTTTGTGTAATGCACCTGCTACTTTCCAACGTTGTATGACTGCTATTTTTGAGGACATGTTAGGAGAGTCTATGGAAGTGTTCATGGATGATTTCTCAGTTTTTGGGAACTCATTTGGGAGTTGTCTAAAAAACTTGGAATCAATGTTAAAGCGTTGTATACAATCAAATTTGGTTCTAAACTGGGGAAAATACCATTTCATGGTAAAAGAGGGAATTGTGTTAGGACATAAGATCACACACCAAGGTATGAAAGTAGATAAGGCTAAGATTGAAGTTATTTCAAAACTACCTCCACCTAACTCTGTGAGAGCCATTAGAAGGTTTTTCGGATACGCTGGCTTTTATCCCAGATTTATAAAACATTTTTTACTAATAGCCAGACCGTTGACCAATTTACTTAGTAAAGACGTTCTTTTTGCTTTAGATGAAAAATGTTTAAAAGATTTTAACAGACTTAAGGAACTTCTGACTACTGCACCTATCATGACATCACCTGACTGGAGTTTGCCGTTTGAATTAATGTGTGATGCCAGTGATTATGCAGTATGAGTTGTTTTAGGACAAAGACGTGATAAGAAATTTCATGTAATATACTACGTTAGCAAAACCTTGACTGACGCTCATGAAAATTACACTACAATAGAAAAGAAATTACTAGCAGTAGTATACGCATTTGATAAATTCTGATCTTATCTAGTTTCGTCTAAAACAATAGTTTATACTGATCATTCTGCATTAAAATACTTGTTCAATAAAACCGACGCAAAATGAAGACTAATCATATGGGTTTTATTGTTTCAAGAATTCGACATAGAAATTAGGGATAAGAAGGGGGCAAAAAACCTAGGTGTAGATCACCTGTCAAGATTAGAAAATCCTACCCTAGAAGCTATAGATGAATCGATCATATCCGACAAATCTCCGGATGGGAATTTATGCACCTTGTTTGCCATTTTCTCACCCCCATGGTTTGCCGATATAGCTAACTACTTGGTAGCTTAGACTCTTCCTAGTGATATCACTGCCTAACAGAGAAGGAAATTCTTTGCTGAGTTAAAATATTACTATTGGGAGGACCTTTTTTGTTTCGAATATGTGTAGATCAAATGATCGTGAGATGCGTCTCTCAAGAAGAAGGTTTCCAAATCCTGGAACACTGTCACTGCGGACCCATGGGTGGTCACTTAGCTGCAGCTAATACCACCAGAAAAGTATTGGAAGCAGGCTTTTACTGGCCTACGATATTCAAAGACGCTGCAAGTTATGCAGGATCCTGCGATGCCTATCAGAAAATAGGAAACATGTCTTATCAAGACGGTCTA
The DNA here is from genome assembly GCA_027405835.1 of Asclepias syriaca. Classification (NCBI taxonomy): domain Eukaryota; kingdom Viridiplantae; phylum Streptophyta; class Magnoliopsida; order Gentianales; family Apocynaceae; genus Asclepias; species Asclepias syriaca. The sequence goes on from CM049924.1 coordinate 11,298,799, forward strand.
CCCCAACAGGTAATTCAATGTGTAGAAATATTTGACATGTAGGGAATACACTTCATGGGTCCATTTCCTTCTTCCTATGGTAATAAATACATCATAGTAGTCGTAGAATATTTTTTGAAGTAGCCTGAGGCACAGGCATTACCTACTAATGATGCTAGAGTCATGTGAAGATTTTTTAGACAGATATTCTCTAGATTCGGATGCCCAAAAGCCCTCATTAGTGACCGGGGTACACATTTTTGCAACTCTCAAGTGCATAAAGTACTTCAGCAATACGGAGTTCAACATAGCATTTCCACAGCATAACACCCTTAAAACAATGGACAGGTTGAGGTAACCAATAATGGAATAAAACAGATATTAGAAAAGACGGTCGGTGTTAACCGTAGGGATTGGGCCATAAAGCTTGATGATGCCTTATGGGCCTTTCGTACGGCATATAGAACCTCTACAGGATTTTCACCTTATAGATTGGTCTATGGAAAAGCATGTCATCTGCCTGTTGAAATTGAACATAGAGCTTACAGGGCAGTACAAAAATGCAACCTAGATAATACCTTGACTAAGGAAAATTGGATTTTACAACTCAACGAATTGGATGAATGGAGGCTCAAAGCCTATGAAAATTCACATCAATTCAAGATGACAAGTGAAATGCGACGTGACAGGCGACTCAGATCCCAGAAGAATTTTGAACCAGGAGATAAAGTACTATTATACAACTCTCGTCTGAAATTATTTCCAGGAAAGTTGCGTAGCTATTGGTCAGGCTCGTTCACTATCACAGAAGTATCACCCTTTGGAGCATGTGTCATAATGGATTCTGACGGTACTACTCAAAAAGTGAACGGGCAACGCTTAAAATTCAATAAAGAACCACTCAACTTGTCCGAGCAGACTGTTGAATTCTCAGAGTAAGGGAGTATCATTTTCATTTTTACCTTTTTCGTTTCTTTTATTCTATTTTTGTTATTTCTATTGCCCTTGTTTTCTTGTTTCTTTTCTTTTTCTTCCTCTTATTTAGTCAAATAAGTGTGGGGTAAAAGTTTTTGTTTGTTTGTTTTTCCTGCTTTTTTCTCAAATAAGTGTGGGGTAATAAGGATATGCATGAACACTGAGGACAGTGTAAACCTTAAGTGTGGGGTAGCAATGCACAGTGCACTGTAGTAGTCAAAATTTGCATGTTTTCCCATACTTTTCACTAAAATTGCACCATTCCAAAAAAAATTTCAAAATTTTTCACTCTTTCAGACTTCAAAATCGGTATTGATTGGTTAAAGAAATGCTTATGTCTATGATATATGTTGAGTAGAGTATTATGATCACTAGGAAACAAGTTGATAACTCTACTGAATTCATCACTTGGAAGTAGGGTATTCCTGATATCATTGAGCACATCCTAGTTTAGATTAGAAACATCAACCAAATACCTTTTCGAGACTTAAACTAAATAATATTAGATCGGTTGAGAATGTGTTAGCAGTTTGAATGACTAGATGATACTCTGAGCTGAAAGTGAAAAAGTTTAAAAGTAAAAAGGATAGTTTGCAAGCATCCTTTGCTACTCGAGCACCACTTCTGAAAGGAATTTAACGTCTGATGCCCTAAGGTCGTGGTAGATCTGGGAGTCATCTGAGTGGGGCTCGATACTTGGGTAGTTAAAGTTGATGTGTAAAAGCAAACACAAAAATACCCTAGACAATCAATTTGAAAATACACTACCTAGTGTATTCTTTTATTGAAAATTATAAATAAAAAGCCTTGACACCAAAGCTCAGAACTCAGAAGGTTGTTTGTTGCTATTATATTCAACGATTGGTCGAATTATTATCTGGTAAAAGTTTAGAAAAGCCTATATTGAGTTGACAATCTAGTCTAGATTAGTTCACACACTACACATCAGGAAGACCTCGTGACTAAGCATAGAATTCAATCGAGTTATTGAATTCTTGCATCTACATGACCATGATAATTTACCAAACATTTGAGACATTTCCATAGCAACTTGATCAGTTAGGCTTGTTTTGTAAATCAACTGACTCAGTGATAAATTTTAGCTAAAAACATTACTAAGACCTTTGAGTGATTGCACCTATGATTTAAATTTCAATAATTTCATATAGGTTTTGCTTGAGGACAAGCAAAAAGCTAAGTGTGGGGTTATATGATATGCATAAATCATATCACTTTTTAGCATGTTTTTAGGCACAAATTAGGGCAAAATTGGAGATAAATCATTCTTAATTGATTGATATTAACACTATTTTGCAATATTTGTGATTTTGGAAGTTTCAGGTGAAATATGCAAGAAAATAGCAAATATTGAGGCAAAAACATGATTTTTGGAACTTTTCAATTTAGGACGGGCGTCCTGACACAGTCAAATGACCAGGATGGGCATCCCGGACTCTGGACGAGCATCCCGGACTTGGGACGGGCGTCCCGAGCACCAGATCAGAATCTGACATCAGGAATCAGAGAGAAAACCCCTCAAGTTCCCTGCTATAAATACCCCAGGTCTTCCTCAGTTGAAATCATCCCTCTTCACTCGATCTGAGTCATTTAGTGACTTCAAGTGTACATTTCTACACTCGATACAAGTCATTTAGTGATCTCAGGTACATCACACTAGTAGTTTAGTAATACGAGAGTGTCTCGTTTTCTTTGATTTCTGAGTGTTTATCTCAGAATCTTAGAATTCGACTAGATAGGGTTCGTCTTTGGTATTCATAGAATACCCTGGATTTCGTTAGGAGATCCTAAGAGGGCATTAGGTGAGCGAAGAGCTAGTCAACAGGGCTTTGCTTAAGCCCAGGATGTAAGGTAAAGCAATTGCTACTAGGCTAAGGAAGCATTCTCCGAAGGTTCTGTCAAGCAGAGTCAGGTCAAGCAATCCAGGATATACAAGTAGTCACTCCGTCGGTGGACTTGATAAAGGGTGAATACTTTATGGTGGTGGTTTCCTAAATCCTCTCTGTATATTTTGTATTGTGATAGTCTAAATACCAATTTGAATATTAAATTATGATGATAGGTTATATATGTTTTGCATATTGAAGTTGTTTTCATTTTTCCAGAAAGGTCACCTGCTAAATTAAACAATACGACTGAATATCTACTTGCTCTTTTAAACTAGATGAACGATTATAGACAATTCCTAACCAGGGTCTAATCATAACCTGTTTAGTTTAACAGTCCTTAATTTAGGATGAAAAAGCATTAAGGTCTGCCATGTTAGATGAAATAACCTATAGATCACCATGTTTGTTAGAGTAGTCTAATGAGGCTGAGTTCGGGTGTTTATGCCAGTGTTAGGGTGAGTGGCATGATTTCCTGAGTGAAACAGGCTTTCATGGATACCTTTAACTCAAACCGTGAGTAGAGCCATCAATGGCGATGTGGTGGTTTATCAGATAACTCAAATGTGGTACACAAGTAAGATACAGTCTGTAATCATAATATTTTCTTTTCAGCGGCACAAATTTCTTCTTCTCATCAACGACCGAGAGGTTTTTTTTATCATTCATCTTACTTTTTTTTCTTTCTTGTATATATATATATTATTAAATATATTAAAATAATCTAATGATATAAATACCCATAATTTTTAAAAACTTAACTATGATTTAATAGAATTTTTAACGAAAAGACCAATCTCACAATTATTTTATAGTCGATGACCAATTTTACCAAAAAAATACTTTGGGGACTAAGGTCACCAAACTCTAACAAATAATAAGAGAATCTTTGATTTACGTGAGAAACAAGTTATTCTCCTTTTTCTTTTTTAGTAGCTAATTCTGTTAATTTCTGAAAACGATTATAGAAACTATCCTAATTCAATTTTCTAACCAAGATATTTTTTTAAAAAAATTTATTTTATAGTCAGTGATGAATTTATAACTTTTATAGTTAAATTGTTAAAAAAACGTGTTAAAATCACGTTAGACGTATTTATCTTATCTAAAACTAAATTTACTTATTTTAACATATCTTTATATTTTACGGTTATTTCTTAACCATATTGTTTAAAAAATTTGAATTGTATGAAATGTTGTAGCTATAAATCTTACATAAATTTTAGCTATAGATTGTTAACATAATTAAAAACTTACCATGTTGGTTAGGAGATTATGTATGGCATACATTACGTAACATTCCATAATTTTTAAAAATATTTTAATTTTTTTAAAATAAAATGTTACTAGCCGTTACCATATATATATATATAATAAAAAAATTTAGACAAAATTTAATTTAACATTTCTAAAGATTTAAAAAATATGAGTTCAAAAAGATGAGCTGCTTACAAATTTTAAGAAAAATGGGTCCTACTTGTATTCACTCTCCATATTTTCGGTCCTCAAAGATTTGCTTGTGTCTACAAAATTTACGGTGCCAATAGAGTTTGTTTGTTTATTACTCGAACACTGTTTTAATTTGCGCGGAACACAAACATTTGTTCGAGTTTGTTCCATTATCATCTCTTATTGTTCGTTAGCTGGTTTATGTTTAAAAAATTTTAAAATTTAAATTTGAATTTGAATATTAAATTAAATATTTAACTATTCAATAAATTCTTATAAATAATATTAAATCACCCCTAATAATTAGAAAAAAATTAAAAATTTCTAATATAAATATTATAAATTATTAAAAATAATATATATAACATATGTAAATATTTAAAATTTGTTTGCGAATGCTCAGTATGTTCGCCAATAGTGTTTGAATAGGCTTGAAATTTAATCGAGCTTCAAATTTTGTTCGAGCTTAAAATTTTGTTCGAGTTTGTTTGTTTAATAAATGAACAAGCCCAAACCGAGTTCAAACGAGTTTTGTTCGCAAACAACTGGATTCGTTTACAACTCTAGATGCCAATAATGTTATAAAGATATTATAGATAATTCATATATCTTCTATTTTGTTTATGTTGAATTAACATGGATAGTTAGAAATAAATTTTCTTGCAATTATATATATATATATATATATATATATATATAGGAGAAGTAAATAATATATGAATGTTATGTATAATTTGTGTATGTTTACAATATAAAATGACTATTTATATTACATAAATTACCTAAAATTGAAAATCTAATTACGTTTAATTAAGCCTACGATCAAGTCTACTATCAAGCCTAAAATCAAGGTTACAATCAAGCATAATCTTTGACCGAATATACAAAGATATGGTAATAAAAAAAATATATATTACATATATTAACAATATATAACTAAATCAATAGGGAATACAAATTTTCCTATCTTAATGAGAAGATTTTCTAAAACTGGCCTTGGTAATTTGACAATTCTATCAGCAAGTTGAATGCACATCTTAGTGGGTTTCAAGTTATATACACCTTAATTTTTCAAAAATATTAAATGACATCAAATTAATACTAGCTCCTAAATCGGCTAAGGCATTAATATTTGAAAAGGGGCCAAAGGTGCATGGTAGTGTGAATGAACTGAGATCATGCTTCTTAGGGGGTAGTTTATTTAAAACGAAATCAGGACAAACTTCATTCAACACTTCTTTATCTAAATCTAGCTTTCTTTTATTCCCTATAATATCACGTAAAAATTCAGCATACTTAGGCATAGAGATAATTTCCACAAAAGGTATTTCAATGTGAGTATTCTTCAAAATATTAGCGAAATTATAGAAGTCTTCTTTTTCTTTTGAAACTTTTAAACGCTGGGGAAAAGGAATCTTCAGCTTTGGTGCTGACGAGCTCGGAGGCATCTTTTGATAATTTTATTCCAGTTTAGCTAATTCCTCTGAGTTATCTTCTTTTGTTTTCTCTAGTTGCTACTCCGACATCTTCATCCTCCTACAACAAAGTGGTAGGATTAGTATTTTTAGGAACTGAAGGTTCTAGAATCTTACCAGAGCAAAGAGTTATGTTGTTGCATTCATTGGGATTCTGTTCGGTGCTGCTCGGTAAGGTTCCTGATGCTCTCTTCGAGAGGTGCTTCTAGATTTGTTCTATCTGCCTCTCCAAATTTTGTAACAAGACTTATTGATTTTTCACCGATATTTCAGTTTGTTTTAAGCGCGTCTCGTGATGCTTCATTCGCTCTTCATTTGAGTCTTGTATCTTCTTATTTGACTCGAGCATTTCTCTTTGTGATTCCATCATGCCCTTCATCATCTCCTTCATTTCTTTCATCGAATCCGAAGTTGATGGATAATTGCGAGGCCCCGGAAGCATGAGTTGTTGTCCTTGTTGGTAAAAAAGAAGCGGAGGACGCTGAAAAATTTCTTTGATACCCTTGATTTCCGAGAGAAAATTGATTCCAACTGAGATTTGGGCGGTTGCGCCAATTAGGATTGTAGGTGTTTCCCATACGTGTGAAGTTGGCAGCTTCTACTTGCTCAATTTCTTCCTGAATTGTTAAGATTCCTCCCCCGAAACATTCTCCACTAAAGTGCGGGCCTTGGAAAAATCACAGATGTAGTTTCCTTCTTGCACACTTTTTTCTGGAGGAAATTAATCTGATTATTCATGTTGAACCGTAGGGCTTCAAGCGGATCTTCAATAGGAGATGAATGAGCTGCTTGAACAGTTGCTCGTATGGGTTTTGTTCGGGAGCTTGTCTTCTAGTTCTTGTTTTCCCTATACATTCTTTCCAAGGCGTTCTTAGCATCATCCTTGGTCATCCCATTGAATCCGCCTTGAGGGTTTAATCCATCTAGAACTTTCCTTCCAAGCTCGTTCATCCCTCCGTAAAATTGTTGTATGATGACAAACTGTGGTGCGGACATAATCTTAGCAATTCTTTCAACCGCTCCCATGATTCAAAAACAATTTCTCCTTCAAGTTGATTAAAATGTGAAATTACTTTCCGGAACTCGAGGATCTTTGCAGCCGAATAATATTCCGCTAGAAAAAGCTCAAGTGAGTTCTTCCCACAATGTAATTGATCTTGCCGGAAGTTGTGCTAGCCATCTGTTAGCTCTATCCCTCAAAGTATATGGAAAGAGACTAAACTTGGTTAATTCTAGCGTACTTGTTCCACTAAGCCCTTCGCATAGCAATTCGACATCCTCATAGATGCTCCTGTGGGATTTTCAGAAGGTAAACATCCAAATTGGAGTCTTGTGGTGAGAAGTTGAAGGATGCTAGGTTTAAACTCAAACTTTGCTCTGGTAGGTAAACGAATAGCTTTACATGAGGGAGTAAGTTGAGGTTGAATATAAGAGTCCAGGGTAGGTTTATTTGCTTCCATTCTTCTTTGATTTCTTCTTGCGTCACTTATTAGAGCTTCAGGGTTATTAATAATAGGCATTAGCTCTCTCGAAGACGATCTAGTCATGCACCGTAAAATAAGACGATCTCAAGATAAAATTAAGAAAGAAAGAAATACAAGAAATAAAAAAAACAAAAGCAATTGAAAATTAGGATTAAAAGAAAGCTTAAAATTAAAACAAAGTCCATTGTTACAAGGGCTAACACTAGCCAAAGAAAAGAAAACTAGGTTACAAAGAACTAGGCAAAGTTTAAGAAACAAATTAAGTAAGTAGGGAGAAGAATTGAAATACTAACTATTACAAGACAATTTAAAATAAAGTTAAAAAAAATTAATTAAATAAGATAAAAAATTAAGATAGAAGAAAAAGAGGAGAAAAGCAAGTAAAAAACAAATAAAAGTAAAAAAATCCAATCTCAGAAAACAAAAATAAAAAGGAAAGAAGTTAAAAGAAAAAACAAAAATTAAAAGGAACGAAGCTCTCGGGTAAGTCCCGAGAGTTTTTTATTTTTAAAAATAAAAGACATTAAGTTAAAAAAGTTAAGATTAAAAAGAGAATAAAAACAAAAATAAAAAATAATAATAATAATTAAAGTACAAAAATAAATTAAATAAAATTTAACAAGTTATAAAGTTAAATAACAAAAAAAGGTTAAAGTAGGAAATATTGTTTGCATAAGATTTGGAAACATTTCTTGCAAAATAGTTGAATCAAAAGTTTTCTAAAATTTGATTTTTAGCAAAGAAATGGTTTAAAAGAAAAAAAAAAATTAACATGCATGAATTGAAAAACATTAGGTACTGAAAATAATGTCCAAATATAAGCAATTGAAAATATAAAACTTGGTCCAAGCTCCAGCAATTAGAGTTGTAATAAAAAATGAACAATACAAGATATGGTCTTCTTCATCACACTTCTATGGTAGGAATTGTTGGTCTTCCTCTTAGCTAACATTTAAAACAGTACCTTAACCACTCTTAGGTCTCTTAAACCTACAAAACATTGTACTAAACATGCAATTACAACTCATACAAATGATGCAAACAATAAACAAAAAGAATGGACACAAACTCATGCTTAAAACATAAGTTATGTACTAAATAGGAAGGCTCCTAAAAATTACCAAAATGCAATCTAAATAGGCATATCTTAAAATGCAAAAAGTACCAAACAAAAGAAGGCATAAAAGATGCATAAATATGATTAACATCAAGTATAAATACAGACTTGAATTATGGTAAAAAGCAGCAAATTGCATAGGCATAAATAAGGCAATTTGCTTCAAAGTTGGCATCAAAAGAAATGGTAATAAAACTAGTTAAAAATTGCATTAAAAAGATGCCTAAAAGGGGAAGAAATACTACTGGAAATTTGATGATATTAAATATGCTAAAAAGAAAGGAAAACTAATTAATACTAACTAAACATGCATACAAAGAAAAATAACCAACACAGTGGATAAAAACAAGCAAGATACATGCTAGAGACTTTTAACATACTTAAAGATCATACAATCCTAGAAGAAATTAATTAAGGAATCCTAAGAGCAAGATTAAATATCAACATTTCCAGAATGCCTATAAAAGTAGGATAAATTAAAAACAAAGCAAAGCAAATAGAAGATCAAAAAGTTAAGCAAAATAAGTAAAAAGGCAGAAGTTGTTTCAAAATTGACAGTGATTTTCAAAAAATCATAAGAAATTGTTTTTAAAGCCAAATGGAGTGAAACTTATTCCATCTTCACCCTAAGACAAGAAATTTCTGCTGTTAAATATCTTACGGAAATTCCAAAAGAACAGAAAATAGTAGCAAAAACGAAACGGGTTGCATGCTGTCTAAAATTACAGTGAGATGCATACATGTATACTTATATTAGTATGATATATTAGATGCTATATACCTTAAAAATTAAGTGCTAAACACAAATAAGAACAGTGTACTCATAAATAATAGTCAATTAGAACTAAGATAGATCAATTAAATCAAGATGTGCACTGTTTGAGGTACTTAGAACATGTAGATCATGCACATCAAATAAGTGAAGGACTAATGCATAGTCCCTAGAGCAATTGAACAATATCTTATACTAGAGCAATAGACTTAAAAACATTTGAACTAACTTATAAACGAAAAACAAGCTATATAATCTTTAAAAATTAAAAATACAACAAAGAAACAAATTAAGTAAGTAGGGAGAAGAATTGAAATACTAACTATTACAAGACAATTTAAAATAAAGTTTTAAAAAATTAATTAAATAAGATAAAAAATTAAGATAGAAGAAAAAGAGGAGAAAAGCAAGTAAAAAACAAATAAAGGTAAAAAAATCCAATCCCAGAAAAGAAAAATAAAAAGGAAAGAAGTTAAAAGAAAATAAAAAAAAAAATTAAAAGGAACGAAGCTCTCGGGTAAGTCCCGAGAGTTTTTTCTTTTTAAAAATAAAAGACATTAAATTAAAAAAGTTAAGATTAAAAAGAGAATAAAAACAAAAAAAATAATAATTAAAGTACAAAAATAAATTAAATAAAATTTAACAAGTTATAAAGTTAAATAACAAAAAAAGGTTAAAGTAGGAAATATTGTTTGCATAAGATTTGGAAACATTTCTTGCAAAATAGTTGTATCAAAAGTTTTCTAAAATTTGATTTTTAGCAAAGAAATGGTTTAAAAGAAAAAAAAAATTAACTTGCATGAATTGAAAAACATTAGGTACTGAAAATAATGTCCAAATATAAGCAATTGAAAATATAAAACTTGGTCCAAGCTCCAACAATTAGAGTTGTAATAAAAAATGAACAATACAAGATATGGTCTTCTTCATCACACTTCTATGGTAAGAATTGTTGGTCTTCCTCTTAGCTAACATTTAAAACAGTACCTTAACCACTCTTAGGTCTCTTAAACCTGCAAAAAATTGTACTAAACATGCAATTACAACTCATACAAATGATGCAAACAATAAGCAAAAAGAATGGACAAAAACTCATGCTTAAAACATAAGTTATGCACTAAATAGGAAGGCTCCTAAAAATGACCAAAATGCAATCTAAATAGGCATATCTTAAAGTGAAAAAAGTACCAAACAAAAGATGGCATAAAAGATGCATAAATATGATTAACATCAAGTATAAATACAGACTTGACTTATGGTAAAAAGCAGCAAATTGCATAGGCATAAATAAGGCAATTTGCTTCAAAGTTGGCATCAAAAGAAATGGTAATAAAACTAGTTAAAAATTGCATTAAAAAGATGCATAAAAGGGAAAGAAATACTACTGGAAATTTGATGACATTAAATATGCTAAAAAGAAAGGAAAACAATTTAATACTAACTAAACATGCATACAAAGAAAAATAACCAAAACAGTGGATAAAAACAAGCAAGATACATGCTAGAGACTTTTAACATACTTAAAGATCACACAATCCTAGAAGAAATTAATTAAAGAATCGTAAGAGCAAGATTAAATATTAACATTTCCAGAATGCATTTAAAAGTAGGATAAATTAAAAACAAAGGAAAGCAAATAGAAGATCAAAAAGTTGAGCAAAATAAGTAAAAAGGCAGAAGCTGTTTCAAAATTGGCAGTGATTTTCAAAAAATCATAAGAAATTGGTTTTAAAGCCAAATGGAGTGAAACTTATTCCATCTTAACCCTAAGACAATAAATTTCTGCAGTTAAATATCTTACGGAAATTCCAAAAGAACAGAAAATAGTAGCAAAAACAAAACAGGTTGCATGCTGTCCAAAATTACAGTGAGATGCATACATGTATACTTACATTAGTATGATATATTAGATGCTATATACCTTAAAAATTAAGTGCTCAACACAAATAAGAACAGTGTACTCATAAATAGTAGTCAATTAGAACTAAGATAGATCAATTAAATCAAGATGTGCAATGTTTTAGGTACTTAGAACATGTAGATCATGCACATCAAATAAGTGAAGGACTAATGCATAGTCCCTAGAGCAATTGAACAATATCTTATACTAGAGCAATAGACTTAAAAACATTTGAACTAACTTATAAACGAAAAACAAGCTACATAATCTTTAAAAATAAACTATAGACAATTAATCAAACACTTAAAGTGCAATGTCAAGATTAAAGGATACTTTAGCATATGGAGATTTAGTTAAATCCAAAATTGGAAAGTTCAAAACTCAACACAAATCATCCAAAGATCAATCTAAACATTTCTAAAGATAAAAGGCACATATATATATATCAAATAAATCAAAAAATGACAAAAAGAATTTTTTTGCAAAAGGTTCTTAGAGAAGTATACCTTATGCTCTTGAATTCAATCATGAGTAAAATGGCAAAAATAGTTAAGCAATATATCAAAATAAAGACAAAAACAAGTACTATAATTATAGATACATGTATACTAAGCATAATTCAATTATAATAATATAATATACATCAAACAAAACATACATATATTATAAAAAGTACTGCAGTAGTTTTTTTTCAACAACCACTCTAAACTAATCTAATTTAAAAACTAATCAAATAATATCTAAAATAAACATATAGTATACCAAAAGAAAGCTAAAAGGCAGTAGAATATAAAAACATCAAAATGTGAAAAAAACTTTCAGACAGTAGGCGTCTGAAGAACAGAGGAGAAACAGAACAAAACAGAGGAAGCCTGCTGGAATTTTTTAAAAAATTTTGAAAAATGAACATCTACAACTAATTAAGCAATCTAAAAACAATCAAAGTAAAAAAAACACAAAAGAAACAAGTTAGGAAGGTAAATTCTAAATCTAATGACCTAATTAACACTATGTTAAGAGTTATGCATTATGTAAGTTCAACTATTCCTAAGGTTAAAGTAAGAATTGATTATGAATTAAACTACACTAGATTAGAACTAATTAAGAATTTGAAAAAGTTAGACTAAACCTATTTAAACTAAACTAGATTAACCTATTCTAAGGCCAAAACTCTACATCTAAGCTAACCTAAACTAACCAAAACAAAGGAACTAATCCTATACTAACCGAAAACAAGGAAAACTAAAGGCTAATAAAACTAGATTATACTATCTAACCAACAATAAAGAAACAAAGCAAGTAAAGGAACCTAAACTCAAAAGTTCCTAAGTTCAATTAAGTCCATTCAATTCATCCTAAATCAATTATTCGATTGTCTAGAACCCTAGAAATTCTAGATTACTAATCATATTATGATTGCCATCCCCGGCAACGGCGCCAAAAACGTGGTGAGCATTTTTTAGGCAACATTTTCTTTAGATTATGTTGAGGCTCAATTATCATATATGTTGATTATGAATGTATATTAAGAAAAAGATTGAACACCATCATTTTAAAATTTATAAAAATCGTTTCCCAAGGAAGTTAGGAATCCTCTACTAATAATGAAACTTAGAGAAAATCAAGGTTTAGGTTCCAACATCAAGTGAAGATAGGAGAAATCTAATCTAGAAAGCAATAAAGTAAAGCAATAAAGGAAAACAATAGAGGAAAAACAACTTAAGACCATTAAGAAATCAAGCAGACACACATAACTATTGAGAGGTTCTTAGCACAATAAACTCTCATGAATTGAGAATCTTCATTCTTAGGTCTAAGGGTTGATATCCAACATTAAGGTTGTATTGACCTCTCCCCTTAAAGCTCACCAAATTGCCGTCATAGGGATATGATATCCTATATCAAAATTTCTTAGGATCTTCACATCTATTGAGATGGAATCCTTAGACACATAAATGAAAAAATCAAAGAACAATTGATATAGATTAACAGGAAGACACAAATATGAAACATCAAAGAATTCTCAACAATTATTCCTAAAGCAATGTAGAACATTAAGAGATCCTAAAGGGGAATTAATGTTAAAATCATACATACAAGATCAATAGAAAATCAAAGAGGAAGAAATGTGTACAAGTAAAGCTAGGACTCTTTGAAATCTCCAAGCTCTTGTAGATGTTTTCTTTCCACCTTTTCTTCAATGCAACAACACACTCCTCCAAGGGAAATCAACAACTTTGAAGTCCTTGTGGTTTGGGACCATTCAATTTGCTAATCTTTAGGAGGAGGATTTATATTAATTACTAACCTCACTCCAAGGATGTGAAAGTGCAACTCCTTAGTTTATGCATCTTGAACTCTCACACTCTCAAGAGAAGATTGGATTTCACTCTCAACTTAAAGCACTCCCTAAACTCTTTTCTTGGTTTGTGAACTAGAATTCAAAGAGAAATAGAAGAAGAGAATGACAATGAAAACAACAATAATCTTGTATCGAGAAATTCAAAGTACAAAGAATACAATGAAAAATCTATAATTCTCCGTGTGGTGAAAAACCACTATTTATAGATACAAAACATGGGAGGAAACTAGGAAATTCACAAATAAAAAAATCTGATGATGAGGTCTTGACGACCATCAACAGATCGTTCTTGACGGCCTTCAAGAACAAGATGTTGACGGGCATCAAGACGCGACGTGTAAAATATCTTCATATTTTGCAATTGAGTCCCTGAATTTTTAATTCTTTGCGTTTTTGCCCCAAAAACTTTTTGAAATCAATTTAATCAAAGAATTAGCAAAACTAAACCAAAATTGATTATTTATCAACAATTAGATCAAGAATTAAGCACAAATTGTCACCAAAATACCTGAATATTTTAGTGTTATCAATCACTACGTAAGAAGTAATAACCTGTAGTAGAGCGTTGATCTATATGATCACCAGCCCAGCCAGAATCTGAATAACCTTGCAGCTGTAGAGAAGATGAGTTGGAGTAATGGAGACCATGAAACAAAGTACCTTTAATGTAGCAAAAAATGCAAAGTATGGCTACATGATGAGTTGTGCGAGGAGTTGTCATGAACTGACTAACAACATAAGCAATGTCAGGTCGAGTAATAGTGAGATATATAAGACTGCCAACAAATTGACGATACAAAGTACAATCAAAGATAGGAGAACCATCAGCGGTAGACAATTGAACATTGGCTTCAATTGGAGTGTTAGCAATTTTATCATCTGTAAGACCTGCACAAGAGATAAGATCAGTAACATATTTGGCTTGAGATAAATAATACCATATTGATGAAGAAGTAATCTCTAGGCCCAAAAAATAGCTTAAATGACCAAGATCTTTCATCTCAAATGGCGACTAAGAAACTGTTTGACATCATGGATACCTTGTATATCATCTTCCGTAATAATCATGTCATCAACATACAATAGTAAGATAATGATTTTGCTTCGAGTCTTTCAAAGAAATAAGGCATGATCATGATGATTGGACTTAAAGACAAACTGACAAATGGTGGAGTTGAATTTAGCAAACTAAGCCCAAGGAGCTTGTTTGAGTCCATATAAAGCCTTTCGCAAGAGACAAAATGCATTCTTAACATCCATCTGAAACAAGATCCACTGTTTGACTATTGCAATTGCTATAAGTGTACGGCTCGATGTGATATGAGCGACTGGAGCAAATGTCTTCTCATAATCAATTCTATTTTCTCGGGTGAAACCCTTAGGCACAAGACAAGCTTTATAACATTCAACTGAACCATCAGCCATAGTCTTGATTTTATACACCTATTTACAACCAACCACTGATTTATATGGAGAAAAGTAAACTAAATCCCATGTATGTGTGTTAATAAGTGCTTTAAGCTCTTCTGTCATTGCTTTCTGCCATAAAGGGTTATAGTTAGCCTCACGATAAGTGGAAGGCTCATAAAGAAAAATAATGATAGAGTAACAATGTTAACCTTAAAGAGTGATAGGAGGATAACGAATACGAGAAGACTTACGAGTTTTAGGACTAGAATTTAGAGAACTACTAGGAGAGGAAGAACTAGGATCCTCAGAAGGATGATCTTCAAGCAAGGGCGGAGGAAGGTCTGTCATTTGAATCATCAGTGTCTGTCAAAATATCATTAGGAAACAAAGAGATAGTAGGATCAGAAAAGAATGGAGGAGATGATGTGACACAGAAGCTGGATAAGGAAGAGAACATCTTATGTTCCCAAAAGGTGACATGACGTGAAACGTGAATACGTTGAGAAAGAGGTTCCCAACACCAATAGCCCTTATGTTCAATACCATAACCTAAAAAACAACACAATCGAGCTCGATGTTCCAATTTGGTATACTCGTGGGACTGCAAATGAATAAAACAAACAAATCTAAAAACCTAAAAATTATGATATTTAAGACAATGACCATAGAGACGTTCATAAAGAGAGATATTTTTTTATGATGAGAAGAATTGTGATTGATAATGTAAACTGATGTAAGAGCAGCTTCACCCCAAAAAGATTCAAGACAAGAAGATGACATAAGAAGAGCACGAACAGTGTCTAAAATGTGTCTATATTTACGTTTAGCACGACCATTTTGTGGCGAAGTGTCAGGACATGAACGTTGAACAAGCGTACCATTGCTAGCAAATAATTGACAAAGGGTAGTTTCTCGATATTCCATAGCATTATATGTATGAAAGACTTTTATGTTAAGATAAAACTGAGTTTTATCATAGTAGCAAATTGAATGTAAATTTTGGGTAACTCATAATAATTTTTCATAAGGTAAATCCATGTGTATCGAGAATAATCAACAAAAATGACAAAATACCTAGAACCGCCAATAGTAACATTAGGAGCAGGTCTCCAAATATAAGAACGAATAAGATCAAAAGGGGCAGAAGAAATAGAAGTACTATTAGTAAAAGGCAAAGCATGATGTTTAGAAAGTTCACAGGAAACACAATCAATGTGACTAGTTTTAACAGAACCTAAACAATCATTAGAAATCAAAGATCCTAATTTAGAAGAAGAAACATGACCAAGGCTTGAATGCTAAAGACTGGAAGAAACAACAGCAACAACAACTTTTGGTGGCATTTGGAGAGAGACGAGCTCAAATAACCGACCAACCTTATGTCATGTCCCAAGAACTGTGCTCGTCTAAGAATCCTACATAATACAACCATTACTCTTAAAGATTACATCATCACCAAGTTCAACAAACTGGCTAACAGATATAAGATTGAGAGATAATTTTGGTATATGAAAAGTATTATGCAACGACAATGAAGATGTGGAAATATTACTTGTGCTGAATATCTAATGTAGAGTTATCAACTGTGTGAACAACATGTGCATGAGAAGGGATAGAGATAGAATGAAAATGCTTAGACTCAGGAGTCATATGATTACAACAACCAGAATCAAAGAACCAAGACGTATGTGTAGTTGAAGTGATAGACAAAGCAGAAGAATTGAGAGTCCCAGAATTAGATTGTATATGGTGAAGAAGAGACTGGATGTCCTTTAGGGAAAAACAAAGTGACTTATCATCAGCGTCAGAGATCTTTGTGGCAACATCGATACTAGAAGAAGTACCCCCAAGATGTAGTAGATGAGTTGGTTGAATTTCTTTTACCAGGATTCTTGAGTTTTACCTCAAGTTTATAGCAAGTAGAATCAAATGTCTAGGTATTTTGAAATAATTACAATATTCCTTTTTGGACTGAGAATGGATTGAAGGTGCAACAAGAATCATATCTGGAGAAGTGAGATTGCACTCAGCTCGAAGAGTGTTAATACGAGTTTCTTACGAAATTAGTTCTCGAATTACTGTGTCCATGTTTGGCAAAGGTTTGCGATGAAGAAGAGTACCACAAATTGACTCCAATCACTGTTAAGAGTTATAAGAAAATGCCAAACATACCGACGTTTTAGAAGTTCAGCATAAATAGTTGCAGAGCTTTATCAAGCAAGAGATGATCACCAGTAGATAATTGATCCAATAAAATCTGTAACTCATAAACATAACTGTGAATGGTGTGACTTAGTTGTTGATGCATGAAATAAAGGCGTCGATAGAGCTGAAACTAATGAATATCATCTGAATTTGCATATCGATTTTTTAAGAAATTCCAAACATCTTTAGCCTAATCAAAACAACGAAATTCTAATGTAATACTAGGCTAACAAGTATTACGAAACCAAGTTAAAATTTGATGATTTTTTATATCCCATTGGTCTAACATTTCAATAAACTTATCTTTAGTCTCAGAAGGTTCTTTGGTGGGTTATTTAGTTTCACCAGTAACAATACGCCAAAGAAGTCTACCTTTTAGAAAACTACACATTTCTTGAGCCCATAAATTATAATTGTAACCATAAAAAATCACACTAATAAGATGTGTTACAAAATGAGAATTACCAGAAGCACCTATAATGATAAAAACAAAAATAGTGAAATCTGAAACTGATAAGAAAGAGGCAGAATATGAAAAAAACAGACCTAAAAATTGAGTTCAGAAGGGTCAAAACCTTTGGGAACAAATATATGTTGTTAGAGAACCGATAAAAAGATGACTAAATAAAATAGTTAAGTCAATCATACCGTGTTTGATTTAAGAGTGAATCAAATATGATGTAAAGTGCATTTTTTTTAAACAATTCTATCAAAAAACAATTTTTAAAAGAGAGAATTTTGAATTATAAAGATTAAATTAAAAAAATATATCAATTTTAATGATTAAATTAAAAAATAAGAAGAAGAATTATAATGAAAATCAATTTTACCAATTTCTTGTAATTTGAGAATTTAAATATACCAATTTGTTTTTTTAAACAAAAATTATTTTGTCAATTGATAATTTGGATTTTTTAAAAAAAATATGTAAATTTTTCTTTGAAACAATTAATAGTTTTTTTATCCTATTCATTACTAACACTAAATTTTCTGCATCCACCTATCCCTTATTTATTTTCTTTTATTGTTTTCCTTGTTGTTGTGAAGAAGAATGAAGATCTCTTTCATCATTCCCATGGTAAATATTATTATTAATTTTCTGTATTTCTTTTAGACATGATACATATATTATTTAAATCTATGTTTAAGAATTTTGTCACAAGTTGTGAAGAGAATTTTGGGGGTATGTTTAGGAATTTTAAAGTTTTCATTAGTAATTGTAATTAATTTAAAGATTTATTTGAAATATTATTCGGATAGAGGATTTTAAGGGATTTTGTTCATATAAAATATTAAATTAATTAACCAATTGATTCTCATAAAATTTTATGCATTCATCAATAAAAACTAAAAAAAAATTAATACATTATCTATATGTCAATTCACTCACGATAACTTTTTTTTTCGTCATCATCATTTTTTTAAATGAAAAATAGTATATTCATGAAACTTTTAACCAATTTCAAAGAAATGTATTTAATACACGGAATGAGAAGTTTCATACCAAATAACGGTATTTAAAAGAGTATCCCCAATTTGAGCTAACAAATGCGATACTACGTTAGTAGACCTATGATTATACTGAATATTAATCCTAGGAGCCTTCTAGAGATCCTCTTGAAACTGAGCAATAATTACACCAATAGTAAACAAATTCTCGTAATCTAAAATCAACAGTAACGGGAAGTACAAAAAATCAAGAACAAATTCAAAACCCAACTTCAAAGCCATGAGTTCTGCTTGTTCAGGCAATACAATACACAGCAAAGGTCTAGCTCCCTAATGTAAAACTCGTCTCCTATCATCACACAACACAAAACCAAAACCACTTTTCAGCACCATGAGACTCATCTATGTTTAACTTTACCCAACCCAATGTTGGTGCCTGCCAAGAAGAGGAAATAATTCCTTGTTACGTCTTTGTATCAATGCAATACCCTAATTTTATTTTTAGGATTTTATTTATTATTTAAATAGTGTGAGGGCTTAATAGTAAATAGTTATAAACTTGATATAAAAGTAATTATAAATATAAGTTTAAGCATGATTATTAGGTTTTTACTAGGACTTTCTTTTATCCTTTCAAAACACGATAGTCGTCAGATGCCAGATTTTTCAGAATACAGAGAAGTTGGAGAAGTTGACGAAAGAGGTTAATAGTTTTTAGTGTTTTTGATTAATAGGATTGTAAGATTAAGATATTAGTTATGAATTTAGTTTTAATATTCGTATTATGGATTTTTTATAGAGTTCGAAAGGAATTTAAGAGCGAAATATTTGAGTTAATCAAAAGTAACGAAAAGTACGCTAAGCATTCAATCGAGGTAGGTGATTCATCCCTCTCTATTTTTTTTATCTATAGTATGGATAATTTTTCAAGTATTGAATTTGAAGATTATAATATGTGAAAATACTTGTTTGAGTAATTGTTATCTGCTTAAGTAGAATTTTGAAAGTTTAACATCCTCAAAATTAATCTTTGGTTCCAAAATTTTTTAAGTATACATATTTTTTTATTATTCAACAATTCCGACAACAGCACAGTCCAACACTTATCGTGATTATATTTCCTTATTTTTTTATTATATATATATATATTTTATGCCGCCAAGAATTCAGAAAACTTCAATGATTATATTTCCTTTTATATATGTATATATATATATATATATATATATATATATTATATATATATATATATATATATATATATATGATGTCTCCGAGAATCATGTGATTATATTTTATATATATATATGTTTGATAGAGCCGTAAATTTCAAAATTTGATATGATTAGTTTCTTTTCCTAATTTGAGGTGATTATGTTTATTTTTTCTAATTTGATTGTATTTTTTTTTATTATATAATATATATATATATATATTATATATATATATATTTTGATACCATCAAAGAATTCATTACTCTTTTTATTATATAAAAATATTAATTAAATGTTATGTATATATTTAAATTATGTTTTGAGTTTCGAGCTATTATTATTTTAAAATAAAAAATAAGGTAAATTATTCCAGTAGCACTTAAACTTTTCAAAAATCTAGCTTTTGCACATGTACTTATTTTTGCTTTGAACTGACACTCGAACTACCAAATATCACCTCTTTTGCACTTCTGTTCAAAATTTCCATTAAACTTTATTTTCTGTCTATTTATCAAGGGCATTTTCGTTTTTTAAATTTAAAAAAAAAATTTTAAAAAAATTCCACCCATCACTCACTTTTTCAGCTTGCGGCGGTATTGTCACCGTCAGCCGGTTGAATCTCACAGATTCAGGTATTCGCGGCACCCTTTACGATTTCTCATTTTCATCCGTGAAAAATCTTGAATATCTTGATCTCATTATGAATGATTTCTCCGACACCATACCACCTCAAGTATCCCAACTTTCCAAACTCATCTATCTTGATTTATCCACAAATCGAATTTCCGGAAACATTCCACTTGAAATTGGCCTTCTCCAAAATCTTCAAACCCTACATTTAGTTCAGAATTTCTTGAATGGCTCAATTCCCGACCAAATTACCCAACTAAGATCCCTCAGCGAGCTTGCTCTGTACACAAATAAGCTCGTCGGCCCTGTTCCTGCTTCTTTCAGGAAGCTGAAAAACCTAAAGTATCTTTATATGTATGACAATTTTCTATCAGGTCCGATTCCTCCCGAGTTAGGACAACTTCGTAACCTCGTTTCCATTTCTATGTCCAACAACACTCTAGGTCAAATCCCACGTACATTCGGTAACCTCAAAAACCTCGAATTATTGTACCTTTTCGATAATAAACTATCCGGTCTCATCCCTCCTTAAATCGGAAGCTTGACATTAAAGTGAGTGATGGATGGAAGAAGAAAGAAACATATTGCGTTTATTTAGGGAAAGTGAGTGATGGGTGGAAAAAGTTTTTTTAAATTTTTTTTAAAATTAAAAAGACGAACATGCCCTTGATAAATAGACAGAAAATAAAGTTTAACGGAAATTTTGAACGGAAGTGCAAAAGAGGTGATATTTGGTAGTTCGAGTGTCAGTTCAAAGCAAAAATAAGTACAGATGCAAAAGCTGAATTTTTGAAAAGTTTAAGTGCTATTGGGATAATTTACCCTAAAAAATATTTTTTTTCTCATTTTCAATATTCTTAAATATTTTAGAATGTTAAGTATTTACATTGAAGTTTTATAAAAGTAAATTATATGTAATTCTTATATTTGATTTTATTGGGGATTAAGTGACGGATAGCAATGGGAGGAACATGTTCTACCATTTATAAGATTTTCATTGGCATGGATAAAAAGCCACCAAGATAAGACATAAGTAATGCCCTTCCTAACGGGTATAAAGTTAGGCACTATAGCTATCAGTTAAGATCCATTCGCGAAACAATCATATTATTCCCCCAATAGTTAAAAAAAACAGAAAGTAAAAGAAAAGAAAAATGAAAGATATTGATGAATGATTGCATTACATGTTTGCTCAATTTTTATTTACCATTTAATTTATGTTTTGTCTTTTCTGCTCTAAAGATAAATGTAAGGTAAATTATTATTATTATTATTATTATTTATATTATGATTTAAAAACATTTATATGTTTTTTTTGATTGAAAATTGTTTTAAAGAAGGGAAGATGTTCTGCCTACTGAGTATTTATATTCACTCATATGTTTTCTCACTTTACAGATGACAGGGAAGATAGGGTTAGAGGATGATTATTGGACATATGATATGAATAAGAGTTTGGAGTAAAGTTTTTAGTTGTTATGTTTAGAATAAACTTCTTGTTGTTTTTTTTGGAATCTTGATTTTTTTTTTTTTAGTTGAAGTTTTATTATTGAAGAAAGTTATAAATGTGGATTGATATTTTATAGATTATAAGTTAATAATTTTACTGTTTGTTGTTGGATAATTGAAAGTAAGTGACTTTACATTCTTTGGATAAATCTAGGGAGTGTAGCCGAGTCGTAATCTTGAATTTGGGATTTTAGTTCACGAACTAGGCCCGGATTCAGAGTATGATATTTAGTGGTATTAAAGCAGTAGGTTATGACTAAAAACAAATTTAGAATTGATTTGCCTTTTAGGATTAGGAAAGTTGGATTGCAGTAGAACATAGAAATTTAAGGAAGATATTATATATATATATATATATATATATATTATGTTTTTATTTTTATTATTATTTAAATAATTATATTTCTTTTCTTTGGGAAATTTTTACTAGCAATAGATGATCGTGGTAGAAGGGCTGAGACTTCCAGAGAAGGTAATCATTCTGATGAAATGGGCGAGCACGAGAATAATGGAATGAACGTTCCTCTAGCTAATTGGAGTAGAAGGACAGGTAGGCAAAGAGATGGAGTTGCAAACGATGATCGTGACGGTAGGAGAGATTCTCCACCTCCATCTCCTCCAGCTCCTGTTTTCACTATGCCCCATAAATGGTTGCATTACTCAATACGATGACTCAAGTGATGCAAGGTCAGCAACAACTTCAACAGTCTCAAGAGCGACGCTCACAGAATGCAGCTACCAGTACTAAAGCACATTATGAGGTTTTGGAGGTACCCATGGAAGTCAGGGGTAAAGTTGTCTTACCATTTTTAGTTGGAGATGCACAAAGATGGTTTGAAGGAGCTTCACCAGCATATGTATCTGCGAATCAGCCTATAAATTAGGAGGTGTTCGAAAAGGCTTTCCTGGATCATTATTTTACGGACTCACTTCGTCTTGAGAAGCAGAGACAATTCTTTAATCTGAGGCAGACTGAGTCATTGTCTGTGGTTGAATATGCGAATAAGTTTAATTCTTTGGGGCAGTATGTACCAGAGTTGATAGGAAACAGTAGATTGAGGCTGCTTCATTTTGAAGATAGATTTTTTAGATGGATTCAAGCTAGATTGTCGTCCATACCTTCACGGGATTATGAAAATTCTTACATGAGGTCTATTCGAATAGAGTCTGATATTTGTGTGGGTGATGCGGAAAGAGGAATAAAAATATTCAGACCCACTAATAGTCAACAAGGGCGGAATGTTAGGCCAAACACTGAAAGTTCCCAAGTACAGAGAAGAAGACTATTATCCAGTACAAAACAGAGTCGGGGTGAAACTTCCTTGCAAAGGAAGCCTTGTGAGACTTGTGGTAGATTACATTTTGGTGAATGCAGATTCAACTGGAGTATGTTTTAATTGTGGAGAGATCGGTCATAGAATTGCAGATTGTCCTAAGCCAAAGCCAGTGAGGCCTAATTCCTCTGACAGACCATCACTGTAACAGCCTTCACAGCCACAACAAAAGAAGTCTAATGTAAGGGTATTTGCTTTGACCCAACAAGAAGCAGATGAGTCCAATGAGGTGGTTGCAGGTACACTATCTATCAATATACTCCCAGCTTATACCTTATTTGATTGTGGTGCTACTCACTCCTTTATGTCTCATAAATTTGCTAAGACTCTTGGATTAGTGTCTGAATATTTTGTTGATACTTATCATATTGCTACACCCGAAGGAAAGATTCTCAATTCTAATCATATTATTCGAAATTGTCAAATTGATATTGGGATACATAGACTTCTTGCTAGTTTTATTTTGATTGACATATTAGATTAGACATAATATTGGGTATGGATTGGTTATCACAAAATCATGCCACAATCAATTGTAGAGAAAAGAGTGTGGAATTTAGAATACCTGAAAAGGATAAATTCAAATTTCAAGGTACATACCAGTGCAGTAAAAAGAGGATCACACCAATTATCTCGGTGATAAAGGCTTCTAAATACTTACAAGAAGGATGTACAGGATACTTAGCATATGTGGTGGATTCAAAGAAGAATATCCCAAACATGGAAGATGTACCAACTGTTTGTGAGTTTCCTTATGTGTTTCCAGAGAAATTACCAGGTTTACCTCTTAAACGTGAAGTTGATTTTGAGATTAATCTCATTCCTGGAGTAGAACCTATCTCTAAGACTCCTTATAGAATGGCACCAACTGAACTTAAGGAATTGAAAGGACAACTTCAAGAACTACTTGATATGAAGTTCATTCGGCCTAGTGTTTCACCATGGGGAGCACCTGTCTTATTTGTGAAGAAGAAGGATGGGAGCATGCGGTTATGTATTGATTATAGAGAGTTGAACAAGATCACTGTGAAGAATAAGTATCCATTGTCTCGAATAGATTATCTCTTTGATCAACTGAAGAATTCCAAGATATTTTACAAGATTGACCTTTGATCTGGATATCATCAATTGAAGATAAAGGAGGAAGATATTCCTAAAAGTGCATTTAGAACTCGATATGGACATTACGAGTTTCTCGTGATGCCGTTTGGATTAACAAATGCTCCAGCTACTTTAATGGATTTAATGAACAGGGTATTCAGAGAACAGTTGGATATCTGTGTGGTGGTATTCATTGATGATATTCTTATCTACTCATCATCGAAGGAACAACATTCAGAGCATTTAAGAATGGTACTACAGACTCTTCGAGAAAATAAGTTGTATACTAAGTTTTCAAAATGTGAATTTTGGATCCCAAGTGTGAATTTCTTGGGACATGTGATATCTAGAGAATGTGTATCCGTGGATCCAAAAAAGATAGAAGCAACTGTGGATTGGCCTCAACTATCAAATGTTACCGAGATTCATAGTTTTCTTGGTCTTGCAAGATACTGTCGGAATTTTATTGAAGGCTTCTCTTCAATCGCTATGCCTCTGACTCGTTTGAGTCAAAAGAGAACAAAGTTTGAGTGGAGCCCATCATGTGAGAAGAGTTTTCAACAACTGAAACAAAAGTTTAGTGTCAGCACCTATTTTAGCACTTCCAACTGAATCTGGAGGGTTTCAAATTTATAGCGACGCTTCGAAACATGGTTTAGGATGCATATTAATGCTGAATAGTAGGGTAATTGCATATGCTTCTCGACAGTTGAAATCATATGAGCGAAATTATCTTACCCATAATTTGGAACTAGCAACAATGATCTTTTCTCTAAATATTTGGAGACATTATTTCTATAGAGAACAGTGTGAGGTGTTCACTGATCATAGAAGATTAAAGTATCTTTTCATACAAAAGGAATTAAACATGAGGCAACGAAGATGGTAAGAGTTACTGAAAGACTATGACTTAAAAATTAGTTATCTTCCTAGAAAGACCAACAAGGTAGCAGATGCTTTAAGTAGGAAATCATTAGGGATGCTAGCCGCTATGTGGACTCAACAAGAACAGTTGATTACAGAATGGGAGAAGTTGGAGATTGAAATTGGTGAACGTATGGCCGGAATGCTTTCTAATCTTTTAGCTCATCCAACATTAATTGAAAGGATTAAGACAGCCCAAGAAAGTGATGAAGTTGCAAACCCAATAAACAATCACGTACACGAGGGTTCAGATTTTCAAAGGCACACAAACGTTAGTTTATGGCTTCGAGGCAGATTATGGGTACCAAATAATATACAGTTGAGGCAAGAAGTATTGAAGGAGGCGCATAACACCAAATTTTTGGTACACCCGGGAGGAACAAAAATGTACAGAGACTTAAAGACAAACTTTTGGTGGAAGGGAATGAAGAAAGACATTGTAGACTTTGTATCTCGTTGTTTGGTTTGTCAAAATGTGAAAGCTGAACATCAACGACCCGGAGGACTATTACAACCATTGGAGATACCAGAATGGAAATGGAAACATGAGACTATGGATTTTGTGGTAGGATTACCTAAATCCAGAACTGGTAGAGATACAATATGGGTGATAGTGGATAGACTAAGGAAGTCAGCTCATTTTCTTCCAATGAAGACCACTATGATCATGGAAGAATTGGTACGCTTATACATTGATAATATAATTCAATTACATGGAGTACCAATATCAATTTTATTTGATCGTGATTCTCGATTTGTCTCTCATTTTTGGAAAAGTTTAAATGAATCAATTGGTACCAAATTATCCCTGAGTACTGCTTTCCATCCTCAAACTGATGGTTAATTGGAGAGAGTAATTCAAATTTTGGAAGACATGCTTCGAGCTTGTGTCATTAATTTTAAAGGTAATTGGGTAGATTACCTAACCTTAGTGGAGTTTTCATACAACAATAGTTATCAGTCTAGCATTGGTATGGTTCCTTTTGAAGCTTTGTACGGGAGAAGATGTCACTCTCCCACTTATTGGGATGAAGTTGGGGAAAAGAGCATAACCGGTCCAGAATTAGTGCAAATAGCTAAAGAGAAGGTGACATTGATAAGACAACATTTGAAGACAGCTCAAGATCGATAAAGAAGTTGGGTAAATACAAAAAGGAGACCGTTGGAATTTCAGAAAGGAGAAAATGTATATTTAAGAGTCTCACCAACAAAAGATGTTATGAGATTTGGCGTGAGTGAAAAGTTAAGTCCAAGGTTTGTGGGACCTTTTGATATATTAGAGAGAGTTGGACAACTAGCATATCAACTGACTTTACCACCTGCTTTATCCAGAGTACACAATGTCTTCCATGTGTCACAATTGAGGCGTTATGTTCTGGATGAAAGTCATGTGTTAGAAGTGGAACCTTTACATGTTCAAGAGAACTTAAATTATGAAGAAGTTCCAATGAAAATTGTTGATCGTAAAGAACAAGTATTGAGAAGAAGAACTATACTGTAGGTCAAAGTGCAATGGACCAATCACACCCCAAGGGAAGCTACATGGGAATCGGAGGAAGATATGCGCACTAAATATTCATATTTGTTTGAGGAGCAAGGTACATTAGTTTCGAGGACGAAACTTTTTCTATGGGGGTAGAATGTAATACCCTAATTTTAATTTTAGGGCTTTATTTATTATTTAAATAGTGTGAGGACTTAATAGTAAATAGTTATAAGTTAGATATAAGAGTAATTATAAATATAAGCATAAGCATGATTATTAGGTTTTCACTAGGGCTTTCTTTTATCCCTTTCAGAACACGATAGCCGTCAGTGGCCAAAGTTTTTCGAATACGGAGAAGTTGATGAAAGAGGTAAGTAGTTTTTAGTGTATTTGATTAATAGGATCGTAAGATTAAGATATTAGTTATGAATTTAGTTTTAATATTCGTATTATGGATTTTTGATAGAGTCCGAAAGGAATTTAAGAGCTGAATATTTTAGTTAATCAAAAGTATCAGAAAGTACGCCAAACACTCAATCCAGGTAGGTGGACTATCCCTCTCCGTTATTTTTTTCTATAGTATGGATAATTTTTTAAGTATTGAATTTCAAGATTATGATATGTGAAAAGACTTGTTTGACTCATTGTTATCAGCTTAAGTAGAATTTTGAAAGTTTAACATCCTCAAATTAATCTTTGATTCCAAAAATTTTTAAGTATACATATTTTTTTACTATTCAACAATTCTGACGACGGCACAATCCAAAACTTGCGAGGATTATATTTCCTTTATTTTTATTATATATATATATATATATATATATATATATATATATATATATTGATGCCTCCAAGAATTCAGAAAATTTCAATGATTATATTTCCTTTTTATTATATATATATATATATGATGCCGCCGAGAATCCTGTGATTATATATATTTTATATAGCCGTAAATTTCGAAATTTGATGTGATTATATTTCCTTTTTTAATTGATGTGATTATGTTTTCCTTTTCCTAATTCGATGTGATTATGTTTCCTTTTCCTAATTAGATTTGATTATGTTTCCTTTTCTTAATTTGATGTGATTATGTTTCAATTTTTTTTATTATATAATATTTATTTATTTGATACCATCGCAGAATTCATTACTCTTTTTTTATATAAAAATATTGATTAAATAAATATATATATATATATATATATATATATATAAATTATGTTTTGAGTTTCAAGCTATTATCACTTTAAAATAAAGAATTGTTTTTTCTCATTTTCAATATTCTTAAATATTTTAAAATGTTAAGTATTTAGATTAATGTTTTATAAAAGTAAATTATATGTAATTCTTATATTTGATTTTATTGGGGATTAAGTGATGGATAACAATGGAAGGAATATGTTCCACCGTTTATAAGATTTTCCATTAGCATGAATAAAAAGTCACCAAGATATAAGATACAAGTAAGGTCATTTCCTAACGGGTATAAAGTTAAGAACTGGTATCAGTTTAGACCAATTCGCGGAACAATCATATTATTCCCCAATAGTCAAAGAAAAAACAAGAAAAATAAAAGAAAAATGAAATATATTGATTGAATGATTGTATTACATGGTTTGCTCAATGTTTTTATTTACCATTTAATTTATGTTTTGTGTTTTTGTGCTCTAAACGTAAATGTATGGTAAAATATTATTATTATTATTTAAAAACATTTATATTATTATTCTGCCTACTAAGTATTTTATACTTACCCCCTATGTTTTTCCACTTTACAGATGACGGGGAAGATACAGGGTCAGAGGATGATTACTAGACAGATGATTATGAATAAGAGTTTGGAGTAAAGTCTTTAGTTGTATATGTTTAGAATAAACTGCTTGTTGTTTTTTTGAAAACTTGAATTTTTTTTAGTTGAAGTTTTATTATTGAAGAAAGTTAGAAATTGTGGATAATATTTTATAGATTATTTAACTTAATAATTGAAAGTAAGTGGGTTTACATTCTTTGGAAAAATTTAGAAAGTGTAGTTGTGTCGTTTTCTTAAATTTGGGAATTTAGTTCACGAATTAGACCCGAATTCAGGGCATGACAATCAATTCTAGGAACCTCCCTGAGATCCTGTTGAAACTGAGCAATAATTCCACCAATAAGAAACAAATTTTGATCCTTTTGAACCATCTAGGACACTAAATTCTTGCAATTTGAAACCAGCACTAACATGAAGTATCAAAAATCGCGAACAAATTCAAAACCTAACTTCAAAGTCATGAGTTTTGCGTGTTCATGTGATAAAATACGCAACAAAGGTCCAGCTCCCGAACGTAAAACTTGTCCCCTATCATCACCCAACACAAAACCAAAATCACTTCCGTGAGCACCATGAGACCCATCCACATTTCACTGTACCAAACCCATTGTTGGTGCTTGTCAGGAAGATGAAATAATTCCCTGTTGCCTCTGTGTATCCATACCATCATCACTATATTCTTGGAAAATATGAAGATATTCCAATTCCCTTGCCGCAACATCCTTTGGCCTAGGAATTTTACCAGAAAAAATTATTACATTTCGAGCCTTCCAAATTTCCCAAAAATATACTATGAACTTTTCCAACACATTAGCATCTTGCGGATAATTATCCATCAACAACTGAAACAAATGAAGCCAAGATGTAGCCTGATGGATCATTCTCAAAGAATAGAACTTCGTTTCATACCAAGTTCGTCGAGAAAATTCACAATATAAGAAGAGAGATGCAGATCATCTTCTACCAAATGACAACACTGTGGATAATCCAAAGTGGAATTTATTCCTCTTTTACCAAATTACATCGTGTTGCTAAGGCTTGATGACAAAGTAGCCAAGTAAAAACCTTAATGCATTGCGGAATTCGACATCCCCAAATTAACATCCAGTCGGAAGATGGGTTTGAAGTAGATGGGAGATTAACATTTGCCATTTCCATCGCAATCTTGTAACCTGATGACACCGTGTAATAGCCAGATTATAATGAAATGCCACAATAATCTATCCCAACTTCCATTTTCAATCAAAGGAATCAATGCAATTTGATCCCTATAATGAGAACAAAATAAAATATTTAGAAAATCATTTCACTAACAACAATCTTGAATAAGGGTATTCCCCTAGACATTGTCATGCAAAAATCGAAGGAAAGTTACAGGCTTAAAACTAGGAGGAGATGGAATCCAAGGATCATGATAGATACGAATTGATTGTCTATTTACAATTCTCCATCTTAAGCCAGCTTTCAAAAGCTCCATGCAAAACAAATTAGACTGCCACACAAATGAGGGGCAATTTCCCAATTTTGTTTACATAAAATCAAAAGCCTGTAATACATATATTATTTAAATCTGCATTCTCTAACCCCTCTTTTAATTTAAAAAGTATTTCTCTTTTAATATTTAACTCACCATGTTTTAAATTAAAGTAAAATTACTATCAATTGAACTATATTTTGTTAATCAGGTCACTTAATCGAATTCATGACCTTTTATTAGGTCATAAGTAATATATTACATTCTTCTTTAAATTTAGGATCTTTTTGAAAAAATTTTCTTAATTACAGGAAAGGAAGAGTGTTCAACATTTATATTCGTGAAGAGGAGTATTGCGGTAAAACTGGAAGAAAAGATTGCCTAAGTTTCGCCAAGAAACATTTTCCAAAAAAGGATCCAACCAAGTGCAATTGCGTTTTCACTAACCATTACATTTGTTATTGTCAGCCCTCCAAGCGTTAAAACATAAATTTTTCCCTTTCATTTCTTAATAATTTATATTAATTTCTCTGAAGCAACAACCTTGAATCTTTTTTATGAGAATTACACATGCTTGCGGGAAAACAAATTGTCACAAATTACGAAGAGAATTTGAGGGTATGTTTAGGAATTTTAAGGTTTTTATTAGTAATGGTAATTAATTTAAAGATTTATTTTTGTTCATATAAAACATGAAATTAATTAACCAATCGATTCTTATAAAATTATACTCATTCAACAATAAATATTAAAAAAACTAAATTCAATATATTCTCTCTCTCAATTCGCTCAAGATAAAATTTTCTCATTTTCATCATCATCATTGTTTTTTAAAATGAAAAGTAGTATAGTCATTAATCTTATAACTAGTCTTAAAGCAATAAATTTAGTACACGGGGATGTGATGTTTCATTCCAAACAGCATTATTTAAAAGAGTAAACCTAATTTGAGCTAACAAATGTGCTACTGAACATCAATGGTATGGGCGTTCCTGAGATCCTGTTGAAGTTGAGCAATATTTGATAGAATAAAATACTTATAACTTGATAGAATACATTACATATGTATTCTATATATTCCTTAAATCTAATCCCATAAGATTTAGTATGTCAAATTAATAAGAATATTAAAAAACTAAATTGCGGAAGCGTACTGATTTAATCCAGTATCACCAACGTATTCTTTAAGAATCCTAGAACACCCTTTCTTCGTAACCTATCAAAAGCGGATGATAGTCTTCCAAGAGATCTATCGGAGTTAGGGTTCTCTTCTATTGACGGGATATAGAATAGACACTCTCAATAAACTCTCGAGGACCATAACTAATATATAATAATAATATTTCTAGTCAACCCATCATGGTCTAGGGAATATAGTATCTACATATGTGGGCTCATACTTGTTATTGATACATATTAGCACAATAAACTTAATTAGATCACTTTAATAGGGCTTAATAAAATATGATAACCTTAAATATATAATTGACACATGAGCCCACATGATTTATTAAAATAAATCCAACAATCTCCCACTTGGGCTTAATGTGTCTAAACAATTATGTATAGTTAATCTTTACGAGTATTCAATCTTTTGACATAATTACTGTATGCATCCTTAACCAATCCGGTCAATTAATTATATTAACATAGAACCAAAGGGGCATTCATCACAAAATCGTAACTAAACCCAA
This sequence comes from Asclepias syriaca, assembly GCA_027405835.1. Classification (NCBI taxonomy): domain Eukaryota; kingdom Viridiplantae; phylum Streptophyta; class Magnoliopsida; order Gentianales; family Apocynaceae; genus Asclepias; species Asclepias syriaca. Next base: position 11,330,459 of record CM049924.1, read on the forward strand.
CAATGATCACGTATATCAACACAACAAAATGACATGGATCAAGTATGGTATGTAGCATGAAAATTACATGCAATATGATCTCCACATGCCAATTTTCAACTGGTCTCTTCCTTATTCTTTAATGAGATCATACTGAATATGAATAGAGTGTAACTTAATACTTTAATACTTTAATACTGCAGTAATAAATACCAAATCTGTAATACATGTTTATAGATGTAATACAAACTCCCACTAAATTGATATATCATATCAATAAATCATATAACACCCATACGAGTAATATACTCGTATAAGACCTTGGGTGTAAGACTTTAATTAATGGATCCACAATCACAGAGTTTGTCTCAATATTTTCTATAAACATCAAACCACTCTAAAATTATATTAGAATATAGCAAAACCAAATTAGTGTCACATAATAACTTTAATGGTCTTTAGACATTATCCAAAATTCTCAATTTAGTGACAAATTCCTTAGCTATATTTCATAAATGGATGCTTGATAATATGTTATATAGTGGATAGAGTCAGAAATAAATCTGTAACTATCTTAGTATCCCGTGAAATCAGAATCAGAATACCTAATGATCTCCCACTGATCTGATCACACGTGTACGTGAGTATCTGATTTTGTTCTCTTAAAATATCACATAAACTTTTAAGTTCATGGATCTCTTAAATATCTGCCAAATACTTTAATAATCTATACAATATCTAAATGCATACACAAGTATGTATATAAAACTTTATAATATGAAGTATAAGAAATCATTTAAATTTCTTTAGCTTCAAATAAATCACTTTATTGGGGCATTCATTGAGATTCATTTATCTCCCATAGAAACTTGAGGGTACCTCGTAATAGTCTTTAAATCTTTAGTACACAATAATTGACAAATAAGTCCACATAATTTATTTAAATATATAAATCCAATAATTCTCCCACTTGGACTTCATTTGTCACAAATAATTGTGTATTATAAATTCTTTAAACTTAATACCCCAAATCCTTTTGAAATTGCATATTCTTATACCATAAAACTCATGCAATTTAAATACTCTCACTTTTTTCAATTTCTCTTACGTAGAGAAACTAAAATCTGTACTAAATAAGTGGTTTATCCATCCGAATAGCAAGATTAAAATTTATGCAATTATGAAATATGAAAGTATTTCTTTCCAAATCTTTAAATAATTTGTACCATTTAGTACAATAATAAAATTAAAATTAGCAGATACTGAAGCAATAAAACTATTAACTGAACATAGAACAAAAAAAACTTTAATATAAAATTAAACATACAATACTTATCCAAATAAAATTGACCAAAGTAATTCAAATTCAAAAATGGTAAAACCCATCACAAGATACCTAGCACAACATTGATATTTAGTCTTTGGACAAAAATGTCAATTTGTAAGTGGTACTCTCAACGTAGTAATCAAATATTGACAATAAATTTCTGTCAAATAATAAACCTTTCTTTAGAACGACGAATTATTCAGATGGAAGAAAAGAATCAAATAACTGTCACATATTTATTACCACATTGTGTTTAAAATTTCTGTCAAATAACAACATTCCTTTGGACCAATCATTATTCGCATGAAAAATTAACCACAAACAACTTTTCTTATATTTAATGATCAATCAATTTTCACATAAGTCACTTTGGCGACCATCAACTAATCAAAAGATAAAATATAAGTAACCAAACCAAAATTGAATTTAACCAAGGTCTCATAATGTTTTGTCTAGTGATATGACAACATGTATGTTTAAATTTCTGCCAAACAATAACTTTCCTTTGAGCCAATTACTATTCGCACGAAACTCAAACACACATGACCAACCTTATATTATAAATTAATTAATTTACACAAAAAGCTACTTTGGCAGCATTTAAGCTTCAAATAATCAATCTAAAAATATAAGTAACCTAATTGAATTCAAGAATATATATCACAAGAGACAATCCAAATATATATATATATATATATATATATATATAAGGAATCGTTATTAATTCTACAATAATTCACATGGGTTCCATATCCATGCTTTCCCACAATTTATTTATTCTAAAATAAAACTCAAATATCAGTAGAATTAAGATATCTTTATGCATCATAGATCAAGAATCTAGGTGCCAAAAGATATCAAACTTCAAAAATTTCCATAAATTAATAATCAAGATTAAAAAAAACACGATAAACTTTATTCCTTAGAAAAGGAGTCATAAATTGGTATACATGACCAATCCATAATCTTGATTATTTTGAATCATAAAAAAATTAAACATGCACAATATAACTAAAATTATCAAAGATGATACCAGTAAATTATTTCATGTTAATGCAACACAAATTTTAATTATGTGCATTACTATTTCTTTCTCATTTCTTGAAAATTCATTAGATGATGCAATTATATTTAACAAATGCAAATCATCAAATTTAGATAGAGAAACAAAATTAAAAAAATTTGGAATTAGCAGTAAAAGACTAAATTTTATATTTCTAAATGAACAAGAACAACCAAATTTGTCCATAAATAGAAACCCTAGAAACCGAATTCTATCTAAATCCAAATAATTTCATTCTCAAAGGATACCATAAACGTCTTTATTACCTTAACAGTTTTTCATTCACCATAGTAGATGTATCTTTAACGATCACTGAATTTTCTATAATTTAGACAACCCTTATTCAAACATCAAATATGATATTTTACGTATTTATTATTTATCTTTATCCAAAGTCTTTCCACAAAAATATCAAGAAAATTCTTTAATTAAATTTGTTCCATTTTCTTGTTTGTTATGTGGACCAAAGCCTTAAACTTCTTTATATTCTATATTTTCTTTCCTTTATCATTACTAGTTAATTCCAAATGAGAATACTAACACTTCATCTTGCTTTATCTCTCTTTTTCTTGAAGAAAAAAATATGAAATTAACTCATTAAAAATCATTTTCTCATTTAATCAATTATAATTTATAATTGTCTATAAGTTGACTGAATTACATTAGAAGTGAGATAAAAAAAACAAATGCACAATGATGCCTTAAAATATCTAACTTCACTGCTTTTAACATTAAAGTAGATAAAATATTTTTCATAAGTACTGTCAAATATTCTCATTATCCATATATTTTATAAACAAACTTTCATAAAAATTCATAATTGTTTCTATTTTTATTTTTTTAATCGTACAAAAGGATAATTATGAAGCTTTAATTTATGTAGTGTTTTAAATTGTGCATAACAAAATTCTAATTGCATGAATAAAATAAAAAAAACAATAAGAAAAGGTTTCAAATAAATTTATTGTAGGAAAGAAAATATAATAAACTATATTTTTTTATCCCAAAATAATAATATATTTATACTTTAAAATATAATACTCATGTAGTATGAGTCCCACCATAATATATATATATATATATATATATATATATATATATATATCACTACATTCCAAAAAACTATATATATAGCCACTTAAAAATGCAATACTTAATATCTTAAAGAAAAAACCATAGCGCAATCAAATGCCACAAAATTCCAATTTAATTAATTAACCACCAAATTCATAATAAACTCATGGGCACTATAAAAATAAAAGAAAAATAGCCTTATTCCTTATAAATTTTGAATGAAAACTGAATTCTTTATTTATGAATGAAAACTTAATTCTTTAATTTTGAATGAAAACTTAATTCTTGGATTCTTTAATTCTTGGATGAAAACTGAATTCTTTAATTCTTGGATGAATACTGAATTCTTTAATTCTTGGATGAATACTGAATTCTTTAATTGTTGGATGAATACTGAATTCTTTAATTCTTGGATGAATACTGAATTCTTTAATTTTTGGATGAATACTGAATTCTTTAATTTTTGGATGAATACCGAATTCTTTAATTTCGAATTTCTAAGAAAAGGAAAAAACCATTTTTAAAAAAATTAATTTTATTAATTGACTTTATCCAAAATCGAATTAAATTGAAAACCAAAAGGTTTTCATCTTAACTGAAGTCTAATTCGTTAATTCTGCTTAATTCAATCGTTCCTTATGTATGTGTACCAAAACTAATATATATAAATAAATAATTCCAGTACATATTCTTTGCGTGTGTATATATATTCTTTACAAGAAGCAAAAGAAAGAAAGAAAGAAATAAATAAATAATATATATATATATATATATATATATATATAAACACATCACAACAAGACGAAAATATATATACATTTATATTATTAAATAAATAATAATATATCCAAAATTTCCAAAAATATATCTTTAGAAGTCAAACCTGTACCTAATAAAAACAGAACGACCTAATCATCAATATATTAATTGATTTGATAAATCTCCATAATGTTTTCTGAGATTTTGACTAAATAAACCTAAAAGGTTTCATGAATCTCCATAATCTTTTCTGAGATCATCACTAAATAAACCTAAAAGGTTTAATCTTTTAACCGATTATGAATTACCCAAAAATATTCTTAATAATACAACATATAGGCTCTAATACCACTTGATAGAATACATTACATATGTATTCTATATATTCCTTAAACCTAATCACATAAGACCTAGTATATCAAATTAATAAGAATATTAAAAAACTAAATTACAGAAGCGTACCTGATTTAATCTTGTATCACCAACGTATTTTTTAAGAATCCTAGAACACCCTTTCTTCGTAATCTATCAAAAGCGGATGATAGTCTTTGAAGAGATCTATCAGAGTTAGGGTTCTCTTCTATTGACAGGATATAGAATAGACACTCTCAATAAACTCTCGGAGACCATAACTAATATATAATAAGAATAATTGGTGAGTTTGATCCCAAACAAATTTATCTTTGGCAAGCTGAGTCCCAAAATATTTTTTTTAACTTTTAAGGTCCCAAACTTTTTTCGTATAGAATAATAAGGTCCTTCTTGACGGATTTTGTCAAAATTTCTAAAATTTTAACTGTTGTTTGTCTTTAGTTAATTAAAGACAATGATAAAAAAGTCATTACATGTGAAAATAAAGAAAGAAAATAATAATAATAAAAACTTATTTAAAGGTAGAGATAAAAATGTCCTCATATTTTTTTAATTTTTATTTTGAAAATGTCCTCATATTTAAAATTTTAAAAATAAAACATTTATCAAAAATAGTGAGAATATCAAAAGTCGTCATCAATCTTCTTCTTCTCCGGTTAATCTTCTTCTTCTCTCTGGCACAAGATTTTTTTCTTTTTCTATCATCTTTGAAGAAAGGAAAAAGAAAAAAAAAGTAATTGAAAAAGAGGTCTTTATAGAAAGAAAAAAGAAAAAAACGAAAAAAAGAGATTTATGAAATTCAAATTTTAATCAATAGAAAAAAATAAAGTTACTTTGTTTCAAGAGAAAGAGGTCACTGATATTAAAATACTCAGTGAATCTTCAATCATTAAAACTTATTTGACAAATCAAAGTTGTTCTAGACGACAAGAAACGAATTCAAGTGGGAGCAAAAATGGAATTTTAAATTGAAAGACATTTGAATCGATGTTTGAGTAAGTATTCGAATTCCTTATCATGAATATATTTGAGTAAGTATTTAAAAATCCATGGGTAAGAAGAGGATGAACAAGAATTTAAACTCAAATTCATATTAAAATTTCTCTTCTTTTGTTTTTCTTTCTCTTTCTACAAATACGCTCTTATTCTTTTCTATTTTTTTCTTTTTTTTTCTTCAAAGATGTCAAAAACGGATAAAAAATTTGTACGAAAGAAGAAGATTGACGAAAGATTTTGATATCCTTTGATAAATTTTTTATTTTTAAAATTTTAAATGTGAGGACATTTTTATTCCTTGTTTAAATATTTCTTTATTTATTTTCACATGTAATGACTTTTTATTCTCTACAAATAAAGTTTGGGACCTTAAAAGTTAAAAAATATATTTTGGGACTCAACTTGTCAAAACTAAATTTGTTTGGGATCAAAGTCACCAATTATTCTATATAATAATAATATTCCTAACCAACTCATCATAGTCTAGGGAATATGGTATCTACATATGTGGGCCCATACTTATTATTGATATATATTAGCTCAAAAAACTTAATTAGATCACTTTAATAGGGCTTAATAAAATATGATAGTCTTAAATATATAATTGACACATGAGCCCACATGATTTATTAAAATAAATTCAACAATATTTCCACCAATAACAGACAAATTTTGATCATTTTGAACCATCTAAGATACCAAATTCTTGGAATATGAAACCAGTAGTAACAGGAAGTGCAAAACAATCGTGAACAAATTCAAAACCCAACTTTCAAACCATGAGTTCTGCGTGTTCAGGCGATGAAATAGACAACAATGGTCCAGCTCCCGAACGTAAAACCCATCCCCTATCATCACATGACACAAAACCAAAACCACTTCCATGAGCACCATGAGACGCATCCAACCCAATCATGGAAACAATTCTTTGTTGCCTCTGCGTATCCACACCATCATCACTATATTCTTGGAAAATATGAAGAAATTCCAATTCCCTTGCCACAACATCCCTCGGCCTAAATATTTTAGCAGAGAAAATTATTGCATTTCGAGCCTTACAAATCCCCCATAAATACACGTTATTAGCATCTTGCGAATTATTATCCACCAATAACTAAAGCAAATGAAGCCAAGATGTAGCCTGATTGATCAATCTCAAAGAATAGAACTCCTCTCCATACCAAGCTTTTTGAGCAAATTCACAATATAAGAAGAAATGTGACGTATCACTTTTAGACATGATACAATCTTTGATTAAACATTAACATTTTGATTACATTGATTTAAGACAATTAATTGTCACTTTCAAAGTATCAAAGAGTTGGGCAGAGTACCTATCATTGAGTGAGTTTTAGATTTTACATTTATTATCGTTATATCCCAAGGAAATATGGTTGAATTCAAACAATTTATAAACTATGAACATTCAAGGCACAAGCTCCAAGCACATGACAAAAGAAGTTGAAAACTACCTAGATCTAATCTAGGAAAGCAATAAAAACAAGTAAAAGAAGGATAGGATCTTCATTAAGCACACATGAATATGAGAGGTTCTACATAATGGATTTTCATCACTTAAGAACTCATATGCTTAGATCCAAGGATCAACATGATTAACTATGGTTGGCTCTCACATGTCTACCTCTAATTCTACCATATAGCTATGCACAAAGGTATATGGATAGCCTATACAACATCTCCATGAAACTCACATCCATAAGATGTAATCTCATAAGACAGAATGCAAGAAACAAGGAAAACATAGCATAAATCACACATGAATAATCAAATAGATGACATTATTATTCCCATATCCAATTCTAAAGAAATGTAGAAGATAGAGATCCTATAATTGAAAATTATGCTAAAATCATCCATACAAGATACATGAAAATAAAAGAGGAAGAATATGTATAACAATTAAGCAAGGACTTCTTCAATCTTCAAGATCTTTGTAGATGTAGTCGTAAACCTTCAACAATCAACAAATCTTCTCAAGAACATCAATGTAGAAAAGCTCCTTATGGTTGAGACAACTTTGCTATATCAGCAACTTGGAGGATAAGTGATATAATGATCAATATCACTCCAAGAATGTGAATACAAGAACTTCTTAGTTTAGAAAATCCTCACACTCACAACACTCAAAGCAATATGATAATCACTCACACACAACAACAACAATCCCTCAAGAACTCCTTCTTGGTTTAAACAAGACTTCAAGAAGAAAAGAGAGTGTATGAAAGCAATTGAAAGCGCAAATACAATGTTGAAGATCAAAAGTGATAGAGTTTCATTAGCCTTAAACAATTTCTCCTCTTCTACTACACATATTTATAGGTAATTAAATGGGGGTAAAAGTGGAAATTCACCAAATAAAAAAAGTTTTAAAAAATTTTGAAGTGAGGTGTCCTTGACGCCCGTCAAGAACGTCTTTGTGACGGTCGTCAAGAAGCTCCACATGGTGCGCTACGACGATGCAAATGTGGCATCCTAGTGTCTATTCACAAATATTTGCATTTCGACCTCAAAACTTTTTTTTATGTAATTTTGCCCCAACAACTTCCTGAAATCCCTTTTATCACAAATTAAGTCAAATCAATGTTAAAAGTAATTAATTTTAAATAAATTAATGAACAATTAAGCACAAAACCTCACTAAAAATATCGGTATATTTTAGTGTTATCAAATACCCCACACTTAACATTTTATTTGTCCTCAAGCAAATAACTAGCATGAAAAATCAATCGAATCATAAAGCACTAAAATATTCAAGGAAAAATGTTCTTCAAAGTAATGAATGAATTAAATTCTCAACGATCTCAAACTAATTACTTCACCCTTCAAGACTTTCTTCCCTAGTTACTCAAAGAATAATCTCTATCCCAAGTGCCTCATGAATTGTTTTCACATAATTTAAGAAGATATAACTCAAAAATTCCATATCCTCTCAACACTTGCAAAAATCATAGAATTTTCCTAAATGTTGTGTGTGACTACTCATACTTCATCATCCAACTAACAAACTTCTTCTCAAAGCAATTCGATCAATTCTATAAATCATAACAACTACTCCAAATCACCTTTCAAGAGCTCACAAATAAATGACCACTTTATTCATCATTTTTATTATATTTTTTTAATTTTTTTTAGGGTTTTTAAATTCACGTACGCATGTCAATTTTAACTATTCATTTATCGAACCTCACTCCGATGACTCCCAAATCCTGAGGACTTTAGGGCATCAGGCATTAAGTTCCCTTCAGAAGTGATGTTCAAATAGCGAAGGACACTTATGAATTACCTTTTATTCAACACGTAAAGTAAATATAACAAGTGATGGTCACTATTCCCAAAACTCCTTCAAGTAAATCGGAATATCGTCACAAAATACGAAAGGTCAAATACTAATCAATCAAATAGTCCAAGAATCGGTGTATGAATCAATTAATTGATACAAATAGCGTGCTCAAATAGGTGTTAGCGATTTCTTATAATAGTGTCCATGTCAAGTTTCAATAGTTAAATCCAGGTTAAAAAAAAAATTTACATAAAATCAATTATTTCTACCATTGGCGGGACAAAAATCAAACTCTAAGACCAAGAAAAATCTTCTTTCCAAATAAATCGAAAAGTTTGAAAAAGTAAAAATTTTGAAAATTTTTGGAAGTTTTTTTGAAAAATAGAGCAAGTTTGAAAAATGTTAAATTTTTGAAATATTTGGAAGAATTTTGAAAGATAGTGAAAATGTGATTGAATGGATGAAATCAAGTGAAATCTCACCCCCACACCTAAGATTCACAATGTCGGAAACCCCACATTTAAATTAAAAACAATATTAAATTTAAAAACACAACAAAAAATAAAGTAATAAATAATAAAATAAAATAATTAAAATAAATAAGCCACATAAATAATAAAATAAAAATAAATAAGTAAATAAAATAATCAATATAAATAAAAAGATAAATAGATAAAATAAATAATAAAATTAATAATTAGATTATTAAATAAATAAAATAAATAACAACCATAAATTAAATAAATAGAATAAATATCCAAAATAAATATATGAGATAGATTAATTAGTTAAAAGTGAGAATTAAATAGAATAAAAATTAAGATAAAAGGAAAAAAAAAATTCAACGTGTTTTTTTACCTAAGAAAAAATTATGTGCTTTGGTACAAACAGCAAAGCTCCGCGCTTTGGTACCGTATTTTTCTAAAAAAAAAGTTTTGTGCTTTTCTATAAAAAAAAAAATTACGCTTTTCTACAAAAAAAAAATTGCGCTTTTTTAAACAAAAAAAGTTCTGTGTTTTTCTACACAAAAAAAGCTCCGCGCTTTTCTACATAAAAAAACTCTGCACTTTTTTTCACAAAAAAAACTCTGTACTTTTCTACAAAAAAAAATTCGCGCTTTTCTAAATAAAAAAAGCACTGTGCTTTTCTACACAAAACTCCACGCTTTTCTACACAAAAAAAGCTCCGCACTTTCCTATACAAAATGCTTCGTGCTTTGGTACAAATAATAAAGTTCCTTGCTTTTGTACAGCTTCCCTATACAAAAAAAGCTCTATGCTTTGGTAAAAACGCTCCTTGCTTTGGTACCGCATTTTACTACACACAAAAAAAGCTCCCCACTTTGGTACAAACAATAAAGCTCCTTGCTTTGGTATTGCGCATTACTACATAAAAAATGCTCTACGCTTTGATACAAACAACAAAGTTCCTTGCATTGGTACCACATTTTACTACACAAACAAAAAAACTCCGTACTTTGGTACAAACAACAAAACTCCTTTCTTTGGTACAACTTATACTAATTTTAAATTTTATGGCTTTTTAGATTAACTATTTATATAATTGATAGATTTACTGACATGTCCTCTTCATTTTTTATCGTAGATTATTTTATTATTACTAATATTTTATCATAATATTTATCATAATTTTCACCTCGGGTAATAAGGGCTTTCAATACAAAGAAGAAAGCTATATGCTTTTGTACAAACAAAAAGTTCCGTGCTTTTGTACAGATTAACTATTTATATGATTCATATATTTACTGACAAATCATCTTTACATTTTACATATTGTTTTACTATTACTAATATTTTCTCATAATTTTCACATCTTGCGTCTAATAAGTGCTTTGGTACAAACAAAAAGCGTTGTGCTTTCCTACGATTAACTATTTATATGATTGATAAATTTACTGACATATCCTCTTTATTTTTTACAGATAATTTTATTATTCCTAATATTTTCTCATAATTTTCACCTCTTGCAAGTTTTGGTACAAACAAAAAAACTTTGCGCTTTGGTACAAACAAAAAGCTTCGTGCTTTCTTACAAATTAACTATTTCTATGATTGATAGATTTACTGACATATCCTCTTCATTTTTTACGGCATGTCTTTCTATTATTACTAATATATTTATCATAATTTTCACCTCTTGCGGATAATAAGAGCTTTCGTATAAACAAAAAAGCTTTGTATTTTTTTATAGATTAACTATTTATATGATTGATAGATCTACCGACCTAACCTTAAGCTCATCTTTTTATTATTACTAATATATTTCTCATATTTTTTTTTAAAAAAATGCTTATGGTATATATATACTCTAATAGTAAATATACAAAATTACATTTCATTTAAATTATCTTTTCAATTATTAATATCATTATATCATATCTAGATATTGTATTTTACCCGAATATTATTACTTTGCTAAAAATGTAGAAAATATTTAAATGAATCACTACGCCAGAAAATCTATAAAATCCCCTTAATGACAAAGAGGGGATAGATTTTAATGGTTGACTAAAACATTGTTGAAAGAGCCTTAAGAACAGTTCTGAGGAAAATAATCTAGAAAATATCTAATTTGGCACATCAATTTGTATTTTTATCCGTGTTTTTAATTCACCCTATTATTTTAGGTTAAATATTTTATTTCTATTTAAATGTTATAGGTTGATAGTTTATTATATTATAATAAATAATATTATAATAATTTGTTCCGTTAATGTATGTAGTTATATAAAAATGTGAATAGTGTCACAATTTTCACTTATAAAACAAATCATAAAGATTAAAAAAAATGTGGTGAGCTTATTCGATATGAATTTTTTGGTCGAACCCAGAGCTTCTCTATTAAATAGACAAACAAAATAAATTATACGGATTCCTAATTCCATACTTAAAGAAGATCTAACATAAAACGAAGGCTTCTTTCAACTATAGCATAAGGGTCTTCCAAAAAATGGCTATCACCATGTACACCTCTATTATAATTAATCCAAAGAACATGCGCCGTGTGCCGGATAAAGATGTACTTCTAGTTTTTCTAATATTCATACAAAGTCACCTAACCACATTAGCAACATTGAAAAACTACATTTTCAAATCTTCCGGAAGGAGAACCTCTCATGTTCTTCTAGCATAACTGCAGTCCCACAACAAGTGTACATAGTCGATTCATTTGTTCCACACATCTGACATTTGGGGGAGACCGCAATCCCTCTCTTTCATAACATGAATGTTGTCGGTAGTGCTTAGTGAAGGCTAATCCAAACAGTATGAGATATTCGAGTTGGTCCATAAAAGTTCAAGACATGCCTCCAAGGAATGTATAATTAATTGTGTTTTGAGACATTGCCTGGCGAATTGATTTGGTGAAGAAAACGCCAGAGCTAGAGAGATTCTAGAAGGGTACATCTAATGCAGATGTATCATGGGATACACAGTTGGCGTTTAGGCCATAACCACACTCAAAGGAAGAAATTATTGAATAATATCTACAACCCAACCCTGCACTTGACGCAAAAAATCTACCTCCTTAGCTTATTGCATGTGTATTGGTACCTGTTTCTTGCAGAGACTCAACAAGGGTTGATCTCCCCAACACTTATCCAACCAAAATAGATTTTTCCTACAATTTCCCAATTTCCACCGAACACCATCATGCACCAATGAAAAAACATTGCAAACAGCCCGCCAGATATGTAAAGCTCCAACCGTCTTTTCCCCATAACTAGCGTGTCCCAACCTCCATACTTACCCAACATAATTAGACAACTAGACTCCTCAGGATGCTTAATTAACCGTCATACTAGCTTTGATAATATGACCTTGTTCGACACCTCCAACAGTGGAAAACCTATTCCTCCACAACTTTAGGCTGGCATAAACGGTTCCATGCTATTGTGTGCAAACAACAAACCCCCTACTCCTCCCCCCATTAAAACTCCCTTTATAGTCATACAAGTTGCACAATGGTAGCTTTTGGGCTATCATCTGCATTGTATACATAAGTAAACTCATGAGGGTGGAAGAGATTAATACGATTCTTACTACCTTAGATAGGTTCTTAGGTTTCCATCCCACTAGCCTCTTTCCCGCACATTCAATAAGGTGCGTTTTCCCATGAGTTTATGCATCAACGGAGTTCCCAAATAAATACCAAGATATGTTGCTGCAGAAACTAGAAAGGTTGTACAACACTCTTCAAATACGTTAGAGTTTTTGGTAAGATCCATACTTTTGACTTAGCCATATTCACCCTTTGTCTGGACAATACACAAAATCTTTCCAATGTATATTCCATAATCTTGGCCAAGGAAAATGATGCTTCACCAAAGAGGAACAGATCGTTTGCGAAGAATATGTGAGACACTCTCAGACCATTCCTTGCTACCTTAACTAGTTTTCAGCTGCCTTATTCGAACAGATGCTGGATATTCTGGTCTATTACCCCCATGCGAAGGACAAACAAATAGGGGGAATGAGGATTCCCTTGTCAGAGGCCCCTTAATGGCTTAAACACAAGCAATTTCTCCTCATTCCACAACAAAGCTAGTGATGTAGTAGAGATGCAATGCATACTCAAAGAGCAATGATCATTAAAACTAGAAAAAGATATAACTTCCTTCAAGAAAGCTTACTCTACCTTGTCATAGGCTTTCCCCAAATCTACTTTCAACATAGAACCACCATTTAAGCCTTTCCTCTTAAATAAAGTATGGATAACTTCTTGAGCTACTGTAATGTTATCCGAGGTCAGCATTCCCAGAATGAAACTGGATAGGTGTTTATCGGTTAACTTGCTTATTATGGGTTACATTAAATTTACTAATATTTTAGATACCCCTTTAATCAAAACATTATATAACGATATGGGATTAAGTGTAGAGAGTGCATTAAATTTTAGAAGAAGGTAGATTACTAATTCATTAAGTCCTTCGGGCAGACAACTAGAAATGATGATGTCCATCATGAGCGTGGTCTCTGGCTTTTCCACCATATTCCAGAATTTATGGAAGAAAGCTATCGTAAAACCATTCGGGCCATGCGCTTTCAGTGTTGGCATCCAAAAAAATGTTGTCTTGATCTCACTTGTCGTAACCGTCCTATTAAACCAGAGCTTCTCCTGATGATTTACTGTTGGGAATCTCTAATCCAGTGAACAACATTGAGTCAGTGCTTCGGAAATATACAACTCTTTATAGAATAATACTATCATTTCCCTCAACTGGTGATCATCTTCACACCAATTTCCTATTTCGTCTTTTAACTTGCATATTCTGTTCCGACGTCTGCGTATGATGGTTGACAAATGAAAAAACTTTGTATTCCAGTCTCCAGCATGTAGTCATGTCTCTCGTGATTTCTGACGCCAAAGAAGTTCTTCCTGCTCAAGAGCTTTATCTAGTTCAGATGTTATTGTGTTCTCTAACCCTCTCAAGTATTCAAAGTCATGTTCCACTCTTACGCATTGTATTCCCCAACAGAACAATGCATCAATGCTTACATTCAAATATGTTCCCAAATTTATACCAATTCCACAATTGAATTGTCCTTGCAAACTCCCTCGTGGCTTCCATGTAGGATCGCTCTCCTTCACATGCCTCCCTGACCAAACCTTCAAAGTCGGGATGTGAGAACTAAGCAAATATCATCCAAAAGGACACTCAAACTATCTTTGTCATTGCCTCAAGTGTTCTTTAATCACGATAAGATGATGTCTGATTGTGTACGAGGAAGGTGAGTAACCACTAAATTTGGATGTATAAATAGATAGGTTCTAAGTCCTTTGTCCAAGAGTTCCTTTATACATGTTGCACCCTCATGCAAGTTACTTCATGTGAATGTAGGGCCTGAGAAGCCTAAATATATAAAAGAGCATGTCGATATAATATTTTTTAAACCCTGCATGTTTCTAGAACTGGCCGGCCTCCCTGTTTTACTCTGGCTGATAGGACCTGATTGTAATCCCCCACCAGTAACCAAGGTACTAATATACACCTTGAGAGATGCATAATATTCTCCAAAAAGATCATTGATAAGATGGAGCTACTCTTAGCTCAATTTCCATGCTTGCATCAATTCCATCTAGAGCAATATGCATTAAATTCAAATTCAATAGGCTTAGAAAGTTCACAAAGTTAAGAAAAATCAGAAAATTTATAAAATTCAGAAAGCTTTGAAGGACTCATCAAATCATAAAAATATTCAAATAACAAATCGAATTAATTAACTTGAAAGACAGAATGCTCTTCCAAAGGATGTTTCATGGCATCAAGAATATTAAAATGAACTACATCACCACCAAATTCCATTGTAAGAGTACCATTTCGCACATTAATTATAACTTTAGCAGTTTTTAAGAAAGGTCTACCTAAAATTAGTGGTACATGCTCATTAAATTTATCATCTTCCATCTTCAAAACATAAAAATTAGCAGGAAAAATGTGATTTTTTACTCTTACCAAAACATCTTCTAAACACCTGTAAGGTAAGTTGTGCTTCTATTTGCCAATTGAAGTACTATACCTTTAGGTTTAAGCTCTCTAACCTACAAAGAAGAATATTCAGAATAAGGCATAACATTAATTAAAGCGCCTAAATCTAACATGGAATTACTAAATTGAAGTTCCCCTATTGTGCAAGGTGTTGGGCCCGAATGTTCCCACAAGATTAGGCTTCTACCACTTAACTCCACATTAGTAAGATATTATCCTCTTTGGGCCTAAACCCTCACGGTTTTATTCTTGGGCAACTTCCCAAAAGGCCTCTAACTAAAGGAGTTAGTGGTACTCTTATAAGCTGTTCACCTTAGCATTATCTTAAGATGTGGGACATGGATTGATATCTTCACAGTCCTCCCCTCAAACCAAGGACCACATACTCGTGTCCTCCCCTAGAGGGATAATTATCTTGCATCCTCCGCAAGACACTAGACTCTCCACATCTGGCAAGTCCAAGCCCACCAACCTTGGGCTCTGATACCACTTGTTGGGTATAAAACCATCTGTCACAGTGAAAACTTAAACAGTATTTGAGACTTGTAAACAAAAACAAAGTAATACGAGCAAAATAATAAAATCATAATAATAAAATGGTGACACCAAAATTTAACGTGGTTCACCCTTGAATATAGGCTATATCCACAGGACCAACTCCAAAATAATTCTTCTACTAGTAAAATATTAGTAGGCTTACAACTGAGAGACTTCCCTAGAAACTTTCTAGAGGAAAACTCCGAACGACTGAGATAAACCCAAAACAGTGGTACTATAGTGTTACCAACACTATCACACAAAACATCACTATTTTGTCACTCCCCAATATTTCTCTCTCTCACAAATTTCCTTGAAGCGTAAAGATGCTTCAGAAACACATTCCCTAATCTCACCAAAAACTAATGAAGATTCAAAAGAACTTTCAAGAGAAATAAAGAAAAGAAAAGGAAGCAGAATGAAGAAAGTCTTTTTTCTTCTCTCTCTATTTTTCAAGGAAAGAAAGCCCTCAACCGAATATACCACGTCAAGATAATTTAAAATAAATTATCTATATTATCATAAAGTGCCCACTATGTGGCATGACCCACAACAATTCTCCCCCTCCCGACTACATGGGGGTTTCACCATTCCGCCTTCTTGTCGACAGTATTCGAAATTTCTTTAAAAAAGAGAGAGAAAGAAGGAAGAGAGAGAAAGGAAGAAGAAAAAGAGAGAGAGAAAAGAGAAAGACAGAAAAAAAAATTAAATTAATGAAGAGAGAAAGAAAGAAGAGAGAGAAAAAAATTAAATTAATGAAGGGAGAAAGAATGAAGAGAGAGAAAAAAAATTAAATTAATAAAGAGAGAAAGAAGGAAGAGAGAGAAAAGAGGAAGAAGAAGGAAAGAAAAAAAATTTTAAATTTGTTTTTTTAAAAAAATTAAAAAATTGGACAAAAATACCCCTAACTGGAATAGTACTAAATAGTAAAAAATGTTGACTAACGGCAAAATTGAGTCACTAACGATTTGACTTAACAGAGGTGCATGTAGTGGGACGTTTTGAAACGTTAGGGGCATTCTATGTACAAAAAATCTTTGAGGTGCAAAAGCTGGATTTTGACCTTTAAGAGGTGCATCTGGGATAGTTTACCCTTTAAAAAAATGACGATGACGAAAATAAAAAAAGTTATCATGGGGGAATTGACACATTATCTAATGTATTAATTTTTTTTTAATCTTTATTGATGAATGCGTATAATTTGATGAGAATATATTGGTTAATTAATTTAATGTTTTAGATAAACAAAATTTCTTAAAATTCTCTACCCGAATAAGATTTCAAATAAATTTTTAAATTAGTTACAACTATCAATGAAAACTTTAAAATTCCTAAACATACCCCAAAATTCTCTTCACAATTTGTCACAAAATTCCTAAACATAGATTTAAATAATATATGTATTGTGGATAAAAGAAATGCAGAAAATTAATAATAATATTTACCATGGGAATGATGGAGAAAGCTCGAGGAAAGAACCAGAAAAAGGGCTAGGTGGATAAAAGAGATCTTCATTCTTCTTCACAACAAGGGAAAACAATAGTAAGAAAGAAAATAAATAAGGGAAAATATATGAATTTAGTGTTAGTAATGAATAGGATAAAAAACTATTAATACTCAGCCGATGCATTCACTGTTTTGGATATGTATTCTTGAAACTTAGTTACTTTTGTTTCTTCTCAATATATATATATTTTACACTTTAATAGTTTCAAAGAAAAATTTACATATTTTTTTAAAAAAATCCAAATTAGCAATTGACAAAATATTTTTTTTTTAAAAAACAAATTGGTATATTTAAATTCTCAAATTACAAGAAATTCATAAAATTGATTTTCATTATAATTCTTCTTCTTCTTCTTCTTTTTTAATTTAATCATTAAAATTGATATAGTTTTTTAATTTAATCTTTATAATTCAAAATTCTCTCTTTTAAAAAAAAAATTTTAATTGATAGAATTTTTTAGAAAAAAGAGTACACTTTACATCATATTTGGTTCACTCTTGAATCAAATCGAGTATGATTGACTTAACTATTTTATTTAGTCATCTTTCGATCGGTTCTCTAACAACATATATTTGTTCCCAAAGGTTTTGACCCTTTTGAACTCATTTTTGAGGTATGTTTTTTCATATTCTGCCTCTTTCTTATCTGTTTCAGATTTGGGTATTTTTGTTTTTCGCAATTTCCTATTATCATTATAGCTGCTTCTGGTAATTCTCATTATGTAACACATCTAATTACTGTGATTTTTTATGGTTGCAATTAGATTTATGGGCTCAAGAAATGTGTAGTTTTCTAAAAGGTAGACTTCTTTAGCCTATTGTTACTGGTGAACTAAACACCCACCAAAGAACCTTTTGAGACTGAAGATAAGTTTATTGAAAGGTTAGACCAATGGGATATAAAAAATCTTCAAATTTTAACTTGGTTTCGTAATACTTGTCAGCCTAGTATTAAATTAGAATTTCGTTGTATTGATTGTGCTAAAGATGTTTGGAATTTTTTAAAGAATAGATATGAAATTTCAGATGATATTCATCAGTTTCAGCTCTATCAACGCCTTCATTGCATGCATCAACAACTAAGTCACACCATTCACAGTTATGTTTCTGAGTTACAAACTTTATTGGATCAATCATCTGATGGTGATCCTCTGTTGCCTGATAAAGCTCTGCAAGAATTTATGCTGATCTTCTTGAACGTCGGCATGTTTGCCATTTTCTTATGACTCTTTGTTATGCCCAAGGAATGCACTGAGAGGGGGGGGGGGGTGAATCAGTGCTTAACGTTTTTCAAAAATTCAACGTACTGTTTTTGTAGATTTTAGCACCCCAACAAAGATTTATACAAAATTTCAGCAACACAAGCAATTGTTTGTGTAGTTTAATTATTGTGATCCATTTCTTGAGAGGTATTCTTTTAGTTAATATACCAATGTTAACACACAAACACTTGCATGAAATTAAAGAGACAATCAATTTACGTGGTTCACCACCAACAAGGTAGGTTACATCCACGGTGATAGGGTTCACTACCCTTTCACTGTAACTTCACTAGTTACTTGTTTATCACAATGCTCTTCACTAGAGCTACAAAGAAGGCTCACTCCCTTACTCACACAAATACAATTCCTTAAGATAAAGAGTAGAATCACTTCCTACTCTACCCAATAGAAACGATGCCTTCCCTATCACTTAGGTTAGGCAAATTCAAAATATACCCCAAAGATATAACAAGAATTTAATGTTCAACAAGATATTTCAAATATGTATAATACATCAACAGAAAACGAGGATTGATCTTGTCACCTCCAAGTTGATGAATAATCTTTCTATGATGTATCATCCAAAACTCTTCTTCAAGATTTGAGATGATTGTCACGGAGTGTTTTTCTTGAATTTTCTTTCAAAAGTCTCTACTGCCCACAACTAGAATAGTTCTCCTTTTTTTTCTTCTTTTTTTCCTTTTTCTCAAAAAACAAAAACTTTGTTTCTAACGTGAATATCTATATATTCACATATTTGCATTCACCAGAATTTTTCTTTCTTGAAAAAATATCTTGTTTCTAACGTGAATATCTAGATATTCACATATAAATGCATTTACACAAAAACCCAATAATCTTGATCATTGATGCTTTTAATAATAGTTCAATCTCCACCTTTGATCCTGACCATTGATTCTTTAATGAAAGTGTAATCTTTATCCTCGATCTATATCATATATATATATATATATATATATATGTATCTTTCAAAATGCTCACACTATGAATTACACCAAAATTACTACCATTAATCATGTATATCATTTCAGCCAAGTATTTCACTCCATCCATTCCATGTCATTAGTAAGAATGCCAATATATCACAAATGCATTAGGTTCCAACAATTACAACACAAGCATTAACCAAAAAGGACTCAACAATCTCCCCCTTTGGAATTGTTGGCAACCATAATGAGAAGCTAATGACATTAACAGAAAATTAAATTCAGAGTGAAAATCAAATTCAGAATCAAATTCAAATTCAGTATACTGCTCCCCCTAAAGATATACTCTCCCCTTTTCCATGATATTCATCCCCTATTAGCTTTTCATGTGTCATTCTCCCCCTTTCACAATAATTCCAAAAGCAAGAGTGAGAGAGAAGAGACTTACCATTTTAAAGTGAAGGAGCAGGTTGGACACCCAGGTGCAATCTATGAATCTCAAATACACCTTGAGATAGTGGTTTTGTAAATATATCAGCTACTTGCTCACCACTAGGTACAAACTCAAGTTTTACTTCACATTTTTCAACTTTATCTTTGATGAAATGATAACGAAGCTCAATGTGTTTGGCTTTAGAGTGTTGAACTGAGTTCTTGGTAAGATCAATGACACTCTTATTATCACAAAAGATAGAGATGGGAAGTGACACTTCATCAACTAAATTTAGTAATTGACATCTCATCCACAAAACTTGAGTACAAGCTGAAGTTGCAGCAATATACTTTGCCTCAGCAGTGCTTAGTGCAATGCATTCTTGTTTCTTGCTTATCCATGATACACATTTTCTTCCCAAGAAGAAAACTCCCCCTGAAGTAGATTTTCTGTCATCAATATTTCCTGCCCAATCTGCGTCTGTGAATGCCCTCAAAACAATACTATATGATCTCGGATACCACAATCCAAAATATGTTGTCCCCTTAAGATATCTTAGAATTCTTTTCACTGCAATTAGATGTGCTTCCTTAGGATCAGATTGATATCTGGAGGCTTGACAAACTGAATGCATAATATATGGTCTCGTGGCTGTCAAATATAGGAGACTACCAATCATGCTTCGATATTCCTTTTGACTCACGCTTTTACCTTTCTCATCTTTACACAATTTGCAATTCACTGCCATAGGAGTACTTATTGGTTTGCAATCAAACATACCAAACTTCTTCAATATATCCTTGGTATATTTGGTTTGTGACACAAATAAATCATCTTTCCTTTGTAAAACTTGCAGTCCTAAAAAGTAAGATAACTCCCCAATCATGGGCATCTCAAATTCACTTTGCATTTTTTAGGCAAAGTCTTGACAAAGGCTTAATTTGTTACCACAAAAAATGATGTCATCAACATACACTACAATCACAAGTTGTCCCTCTTTTCCATTCAGTACATATAGATTACTGTCCACACTGCCCTTCTTGAAATTCAACTTCTTCAAATAAGCATCCAGTCTTGAATACCATGCTCTAGGTGCTTGTTTCAATCCATAAAGTGCTTTCTTTAAACGACACACCTTGTTCTCATCATTTCCAAGTACAAAACCATCAGGCTGCTCTATGTAGACTTCTTCATTCAAGTTACCATTCAAAAATGCTGATTTGACATCCATTTGAAAAATAGTGTAACCTCTGGAAATTGCAACAACAAAAAACATTCTGATTCATTCCAATCTAGCCACTGGAGCAAAAGTTTCATCTACATCAACTCCTTCAATTTGTGAGTACCCCTTGCATACTAACCTTGCTTTATTTCGAACAACTTTTCCATCCTCATTTAACTTGTTTCTGAAAACCCACTTGGTACCAATGATGTTTTTGTTAGATAGTCTCTCTGCCAATTCCCAAGTGTTATTCTTTTCAATTTGATCCAACTCTTCATTCATAGCATCTACCCATGCTGCATCATTTTGAGCATCCTCAACAGTGAGTGGCTCTATTTGTGAAATTAAGGAAGTAGCACACCTATTCTGAAATTGCCTTCATGTTTTCATTGGTGCTTTGGGATCTCCAATAATGTTAAAATCACCAATTTCACACCATTTGGAGTTTGCCAATTGTTCACTAGTCCAATTGTTTTTGTTGGAGTTCTTTGTGCTTCTCATATTTTGAGAAAGTAACTCATCACTACTAATTTCAGAATCTTCAACAACTTGCTCACGTTTCCTTTCTTCTTCTTCTTCATCAAGTTCCATGTCACTATCATTGAAATCAAATTTCTTCAAGTATTCACTTACTTTTGAAAAATTAGGTTCTTCCACAACTTTTACATCACAACTTTCGATAACTTTTTGAAGCCTTTTATTGTAGACACGATATGCTTTACTTTTACTAGAATAGCCAAGAAATATACCTTCATCGGCTCTATCTTCAAATTTTCCTAGAGCTTGATCCTTGTTCTCGATAAAACACTTGCTACCAAAAACTCTAAAGTACTTTACATTTGGCTTTCTTCCATACCAAAGCTCAAAAGGTATCTTCATGGAGTGTGGTCTCAATAGTGCTCTATTTTGCACATGTACAGCTACAATGGTTGCCTCTTTCCAAAATTTGTGTGAGATTTTGTTTTCAATCATCATTGAACGAGCCATTTCTACTACTGTTCTATTTTTCCTTTCTACCACTCCATTCTGTTGAGGAGTCCGAACACTTGAAACTTGATGTTTAACACCATGCTTCTCAAGATAGGCTTCAAACTCATGTAAGGTAAACTCCTTGCCATTATCAGTTCCTAACACCTTGATCTTTTTGTCATGCTGATTTTGTGTTAATCTCAAGTATCTTTTGAAACAACCAAGAGCCTCATTCTTATGTTTAATGTGCATGATGCACATCATTCTAGTGAAGTCATCTACAAACAATATGAAATACTTCTCTCCATTTGTGCCCTTATGTCTCATTGGACCACAAATATCTGAATGAATTAGATCAAGTACTACTTTTGAATTGTGCTCTTTCATGTTGTGAGAAATGTTTGCCATTTTTCTTTTCTGACATGTCGAGCAAATTGAATCTTTGTCTCTCTTCAATTCAGGCAGATTTCTAACAGCTTTGTTCTTCACAAGTTCTCTCATGCTTTTCTGATTGATGTGTCCCAATCTCTTGTGCCACAGTATATTTTCATTTGAACTAGACAACAAGTATTTTCTTTCTCATTAATGAGATATAAGTCCTTCTTGTTCCTTGTTCCTTTTGCAACAATCTCGCCATTCTTGGAACTCTTCACAATGCAGCCTTGTTGTGTAAATAATACCTCATGTCCACAATCACAAAGTTGACTCACACTCATCAATTTATACTTGAGCCCATCAACAAATAAAACTTCTTTAGAACATAGTTTTTCACTTCCAAAAGTAGCTTCACCCAAGCCTTTAATCTTTAGGCCACTTTTATCAGCAAATTTACAAAGCCTTTATCAACATCTTGTGTGTTCTTCAGAAGCTTTTTATCTCCTATCATATGAGAAGTACAACCACTATCCATGACCCATGATGCTCCTTTTGTTTTGGTCTTCAAAGCAATTTCTACGACATTTGCTTGTTCACTCCTTTCCACTTTTCTATACACTTTCTTTCCCTTAATATATCATCTCCCTTCTTGATTATTCAGATTGACATGTCTTGGAATTTGGTTGGGCAGAATGGTCATGCATTCTGCAGCACAATGACCTATCAAGTTGCATCTTTCACACTCAATAACATTTTCATTCAAAGTTTTGAACTTGTTGTTCAGAGGACAAGAAAATGATGTAGCAGATTTCATTCTTCTCATGTGTGGGTGAATCCTTCTTGTAGTAAAAGATCTTGAATCTTGTTTTACATGCTGAAAAAATTGATTTTCCCATCTTCCTCTGTTTTGATAATTATACCCAAACCTATTACCAAACTGCCTCAAAATTGGATATGAACCAACCTGTGATCTGTTATTGTTTCTACAAACAATTGCTCGATGTCCATACTTACCACAACTGAAACAATACCCATTGAATCTCATAAAACTGCCATGTCTTCCAAACTGAAATTTAAGAGACTGATTTCCATTAATTTTATGTTGTACCTCTCTATTTTCTTCCTTTGTAGTATTGGAATCACATATATCAAATGTTGGATGAACCACTTTTGTCTTCCCACTGTTTTCATCCATCAATGGTATGGTGTTTTCTTCAAACCCCAAACCTTATTTTCCCATTGAACGTGGCCTTTGTATTTCAATGCACTTCTTTAGCTTCATTGAAGACTCATTTCTAGCTTCATCATTTGACATATTAGAACTTTCTCCACAAGGTGAAACAAATGATGTTTCCAAAAATGTTTTCATTTATTCTTTGCATTCTGTTCAAGAGTTTCCACTTGTTTTACTTTTGCAACCAATTCAGCAGCCATGTCATTATTGATCTTCACTTGTTCTTCAAGTTTGAAAGTTAACTCTTCAACTTTATCTAGCAAGATCTTGTTTTCTTGTTCAAGCATTTCTTTCTCTACATTGATCATAGATAGTATATCTTCAGAATTTTGTAAATTAGTAGCCTCACTTTGTAATTTACCAAGTTCTTGTTCAAGCTGATGCACTTTCTCTTCAAGGACTATCTTCTCATCTTCAAATTTCACAATAGATTGTATATCTTTCATTGCAGCAGTGGCTCTTTTGGCTTTATTTTTGTTTGCTCAATTCATTAAGTGCACCTTCAAGTTCAAGTTTCAAATTAATTCTACCTTCTATTCTTCGGATTGTTCTTCCTCACAAGAAGAATTAACTTTTACAACCATAAGATTTTCTTCATCTTCTGAATCATCAATGTCACTTGAATATGAATCACTTTCGGAATCTGAAATTTTCTTGTACTTCTTGCTCATGTAGTTTCTCTTTCTATAGGGTGTATTTCCATTTGCCTTAGAGTAAGTTTTCTTCTTACTCCTCGAATCAAACCCCTTTTTAGCTCTCTTAAAAGAATGATCATCATTTTCATCTTCAATTTTCTTAGGGCACTTAAATGCAAAGTGTCCTATGCCACCACAATTGAAACACTTCAAAGGTAGTTTTCCTTTGTATTTTCCTCTTTTACTTTTAAAGTTTCTTGAGATAAAAACCATTGCTCTTTCAAACTCATCATCATCATCAATATGTGGTTCATTCTCTTTAATTTTAAGAGACTTCATAGTCTTGAAAGCAGCTTCTTTTGATGAACTGGTTGTTTGTTCTCTTTTGCTACTTGTTCTTTTTTCATATGCAATGAGAGTACTTTGTAGATCATCCATGGACACAAAATCAAGGTCTCTTTCTTCAATGGCTGAAACTTTAGCATCATATCTATCAGGAAGTGATCTCAAAATCTTCTTCACAACTGTAGAGTCCTCAACCTTTTCTCCAAGTCCAGTCATGGAACTTACAATGTCAATAACCCTGTTAAAATAATCTTCAATGGTCTCATCATTTGACATACTTAGAGCCTCAAACTTACTTCTGTAAATTTGTAGTTTAGCTTCCTTTATCTTTGAGTCTCCTTCATAAATATTCCTTAGTTTTTCCCATATATCATGTGCTGTCTTGCAATTTATAACTTTGGCAAGCTCTTTTTGAGTCAAGGCAGCATATAAGGCATTGATTGCCTTCCCATCAAGCTCAATATTTTTAATATCAGCTGCTGCAATAGAACCATCTTCTTCAACTTTTATATATCCATCTTTAACAATTTTCTGAACAACAAGACCCATGGATAGAAGATATGCATTCATTCTTGCTTTCCAAAACTAAAAATTCTGACCATCAAAGATAGGAACTCCTTTGCTATTTACCCATACTCCAATAGAGAGAATATGCACAATAAACACTTCAAATAATGTTGCTCAAATTCAGGACAAATAGTAGCAATATAATATCAACCATTGCTTCAAGAACAATGAGAATAAACCACCTAGTAATCAAGATAAATCTCGGCATGCACATGATAGGTGTTTAAACCAAATCACAATCAACCTTGGCTCTGATACAAATTGTTATGCCCAAGGAATGCACTGAGAGGGGGGGGGGGTGAATCAGTGCTTAACCTTTTTCAAAAATTCAACATTTTTGTAGATTTTAGCACCCCAACAAAGATTTATACAAAATTTTAGCAACACAAGCAATTGTTTGTGTGTAGTTTAATTATTGTGATCCATATCTTGAGAGGTATTCTTTTAGTTAATATACCAATGTTAACACACACACACTTGCATGAAATTAAAGAGACAATCAATTTACGTGGTTCACCACCAACAAGGTAGGTTACATCCACGGTGATAGGGTTCACTACCCTTTCACTGCAACTTCACTAATTACTTGTTTATCACAATGCTCTTCACTAGAGCTACAAAGAAGGCCCACTCCCTTACTCACACAAATACAATTCCTTAAGATAAAGAGTAGAATCACTTCCTACTCTACCCAATAGAAACGATGCCTTCCCTATCACTTAGGTTAGGCAAATTCAAAACATACCCCAAAGAAATAACAAGAATTTAATGTTCAACAAGATATTTCAAATATGTATAATACATCAATAGAAAACGAGGATTGATCTTGTCACCTCCAAGTTGATGAATAATCTTTCTATGATGTATCCTCCAAAACTCTTCTTCAAGATTTGAGATGATTGTCAAGGAGTGTTTTTCTTGATTTTTCTTTCAAAAGTCTCTACTGCCCACAACTAGAATAGTTCTCCTTTTTTTTCTTCTTGTTTTTTCTTTTTCTCAAAAAACAAAAACTTTGTTTCTAACGTGAATATCTATATATTCACATATTTGTATTCACTTGAATTTTTCTTTCTTGAAAAAATATCTTGTTTCTAACGTGAATATCTAGATATTCACATATAAATGCATTTACACAAAAATCCAATAATCTTGATCATTGATGCTTTTAATAATAGTTCAATCTCCACCTTTGATCTTGACCATTGATTCTTTAATGAAAGTGTAATCTTCACCCTCGATCTATATCATATATATATATATATATATATATATATATATATATATATATATGTATGTATCTTTCAAAATGCTCACACTATGAATTACACCAAAATTACTACCATTAATCATGTATATCATTTCAGCCAAGTATTTCACTCCATCCATTCCATGTCATTAGTAAGAATGCCAATATATCACAAATGCATTAGGTTCCAACAATTACAACACAAGCATTAACCAAAAAGGACTCAGCACTCTTAACAGTGATTGGAGTCAATTTGTGGTAATCTTCTTCATCGCAAATCTTTGCCAAAAATGGACACCTTAATTCGAGAACTGATTTCTTAAGAAACTCGTATTAACAGTCTTCGAGCTGAGCGCAATCTCATTTCTCCATATATGATTCTTGCTGCACCATCAGTCCATTCTCAGTCTAGAAAGGAATATTATAATTATTGCAAAAGACCTAGACATTTGATTCTACTTGCTATAAACTTGAGGTAAAACGTAAGAATCTTGGTAAAATAAATTCAACCAACTCATCTACTACATCTTGGGGGTACTTCTTCTAGTATCGATGTTGCCGAAAAGACCTCTGAAGCTGATGATAAGTCACTTTGTTTACCCCTAAAGGACATCCAGTCTCTTCTTCACCATATACAATCTAATTCTAGGACTCTTAATTCTTCGGCTTTGTCTATCACTTCAAGTACACATGCGTATTGGTTCTTTGATTCTGGTTGTTGTAACCATATAACTCCTGAGTCTAAGAATTTTCATTCTATCTCTATTCCTTCTCATGCACATGTTGTTCACACAGCTGATAACTCTACATTAGATATTCAGCACAAGTAATGTTTCCACATCTTCATTGTCGTTGCCTAATACTTTTCATGTACCAAAATTATCTCTCAATCTTATAACTGTTGGCCAGTTTGTTGAACTTGGTGCTGATGTAATCTTTAAGAGTAATGGTTGTATTATGCAAGATTCATATACGGGCACAGTTCTTGGGACATGGCATAAGGTTGGTCGGTTATTTGAGCTTGTCTCTCTCCAAATGCCACAAAAAGTTGTTGCTGCTGTTGTTTCTTCCAGTCTTTGGCATTCAAGCCTTGGTCATGTTTCTTCTTCTAAATTAGGACCTTTGATTTCTAATGATTGTATAGGTTCTGTTAAAACTAGTCACATTGATTACGTTTCCTGTGAACTTTCTAAACATCATGCTTTGCCTTTTACTAATAGTACTTCTATTTCTTCTGCACCTTTTGATCTTATTCATTCTTATATTTGGGGACCAGATCCTAATGTTACTATGGCTGCTTCTAGGTATTTTGTCATTTTTGTTGATGACTATTCTCGATACACATGGATTTACCTTATGAAAAATCATTCTGAGTTGCCCAAAATTTACATGCAATTTGCTACTATGATAAAACTTAGTTTTCTCTTAACATAAAAGTCTTTCGTACAGATAATGCTATGGAATATTGAGATACTACCCTTTGTCAATTATTTGCTAGCATTAGTACGCTTGTTCAACGTTCATGTCCTGACACTTCGCCATAAAATGGTCGTGTTAAACGTAAATATAGACACATTTTAGACACTGTTCGTGCTCTTCTTATGTCATCTTCTTGTCTTGAATATTTTTGGGGTGAAGTTGCTCTTACATCAGTTTACATTATCAATCACATTCCTTCTCATCATAAAAAATATATCTCCTTATGAGCGTCTCTATGGTCATTGTCCTAACTATCATAATGTTTAGGTTTTTGAATTTGTTTATTTTGTTCATTTGCAATCCCATGAGTATACCAAATTGGAACCTCGAGCTCGATTGTGTTATTTTTTAGGTTATGGTATTGAACATATGGGTTATTGGTGTTGGGATCCTCTTTCTCATCGTATTCACGTTTCACGTCATGTCACCTTCTGGGAACATAAGATGTTCTCTTCCTTATCTAACTTCTGTGTCACATCATCTCCTCCATTCTTTTTTGAGCCTACTATCTCTTTGTTTCCTAATAATATTTTGACAGGTAATGATGACACAAATGACATAGACCTTCCTCCACCCTTGCTTGAAGATCATCCTTCTGAGGATCCTAGTTCTTCATCTCTTAGTAGTTCTCCAAATTCTAGTCCTAAAACTCGTAAGTCTTCTTATATTCGTTATCCTCCTGTCACTCTTTAAGGTTATCATTGTTACTCTATAATTATTTCTCTTTATGAGCCTTCCACTTATCGTGAGGCTAACTCTAACCCTTTGTGGCAGAAAGCAATGACAGAAGAGCTTAATGCACTTATTAACACACATACATGGGATTTGGTTGACTTATCTCCACATAAATCAGTGGTTGGTTGCAAATGGGTGTATAAAATCAAGACTATGGCTGATGGTTTAGTTGAACGTTATAAAGCTTGTCTTGTGGCTAAGGGTTTCACCCAAGAATACATAATTGATTATGAGAAGACATTTGCTCCAGTCGCTCATATCACATCGGGCCGTACACTTATAGCAATTGCAACAGTCAAACAGTGGACCTTATTTCAGATGGATGTTAATAATGCATTTTGTCTCTTACAAAAGGCTTTATATGGAGACAAATAGGCTCCTCGGGCTTAGTTTGCTAAATTCAACTCCACCATTTGTCAGTTTGGCTTTAAGTCCAATCATCATGATCATGCCTTATGTCTTCAAAAGACTCGAAGCAAAATCATTATCTTACTATTGTATGTTGATGACATGATTATTACGGAAGATGATATACAGGGTATCCATGATGTCAAACAATTTCTTAGTCGCCATTTGAGATGAGAGATCTTGGTAATTTAAGCTATTTTTGGGCCTAGAGATTACTTCTTCTTCAACAGGGTATTATTTATCTCAAGCCAAATATGCTACTGATCTTATCTCTTGTGCAGGTCTTACAGATAATAAAATTGCTAACACTCCAATTGAAGCCAATGTTCATTTGTCTGCTGCTGATGGTTCTCCTATTTCTGACTGTACTTTGTATCGTCAACTTGCTGGCAGTCTTATATATCTCACTATTACTCGACTTGACATTGTTTATGTTGTTCATGTTGTTAGTCAGTTCATGACAACTCCTCGCACAACTCATCATGCAGCCGTACTTCGCATTTTTTGCTACATTAAAGGTTCTTGGTTTCATGGTCTCCATTACTCCAACTCATCTTCTCTATAGCTGCAAGGTTATTCAGATTCTGACTGGGCTGGTGATCACATAGATCGACGCTCTACTCCAGGTTATTACTTCTTACGTATTGATTGATAACACTAAAATATTCAGGTATTTTAGTGACAATTTGTGTTTAATTCTTGATCTAATTGTTGATAAATAATCAATTTTGGTTTAATTTTGCTAATTCTTTTATTAAATGGATTTCAGGAAGTTTTTGGGGTAAAAACATGAAGAATTACAAATTCGGGGACTCAATTGCAAACTCTGAAGATATTTTACACGTCGCGTCTTGACGCCCGTCAACACCTTGTTCTTGACGACCATCAAGAACGATATGTTGACGGCCGTCAAGACCTCATCATCAGATTTTTTTTAATTTGTGAATTTCCTATTTTACCCCCGTGTTTTGTATTTATAAATAGTGGTTTTTCACCACAGATAACATATATGTAGAACCAAAAATCATAGAGAGAATCATGGATTTTTCATTGTATTCTTTGTACTTTGAATTTCTCAATACAAGATTATTGTTGTTTTTATTGTCATTCTCTTCTTCCATTTCTCTTTGAATTCTTGTTCACAAACCAAGAAAGGAGTTTAGGGAGTGCTTTAAGTTGAGAGTGAAATTCAATATTCTCTTGAGAGTATGAGAGTTCAAGATCCACAAACCAAGGAGTTGCACTTTCACATCCTTGGAGTGAGGTTGGTAATTAATATAAATCCTCATCCTAAAGATTAGCAAATTGAATGTTCCCAAACCCACCAGGACTTCAAAGTTGTTGATTTCCCTTGGAGGAGTGTGTTGGTGTATTGAAGAAAAGGTGGAAAGAAAACATCTACAAGAGCTTGGAGATTTCAAAGAGTCCTAGCTTTACTTGTACACATTTCTTCCTCTTTGATTTTCTATTGATCTTGTATGTATGATTTTAACATTAGTTCTCCTTTAGGATCTCTTAATGTTCTACATTGCTTTAGGAATAATTGTTGAGAATTCTTTGATGTTTCATGTTTGTGTATCTTCATGTTAATCTAAATCAATTGTTCTTTGATTTTTGCATTTATGTGTCTAAGAATTCCATCTCAATAGATGTGAAGATCCTAAGAAAATTTGATATAGGCCACCATATCCCTATGAGAGCAATTTGGTGACCTTTAAGGGGAGAGGTCAATACAACCTTGATGTCGGATATCAACCCTTAGACCTAGGCATGAGGATTCTCAATTCATGAGAGTTTATTGTGCTAAGAACCTCTGAATAGTTATGTGTGCTTGCTTGATTTCTTAAAGGTCCTAAGTTGTTTTTCCTTTATTGCTTTCTAGATTAGATTTCTCCTATCTTCACTTGATGTTGGAACCTAAACCTTGATTTTCTCTAAGTTTCATTATTAGTAGAGGATTCCTAACTTCCTTAGGAAACGATTTTTATAAATTTTAAAATGCTGGTGTTCAATTCTTTTCTTAATATACATTCATAATCAACATATATGATAATTGAGCCTCAACATAATCTAAAGAAAATGTTGGCTAAAAAATGCTCACCACGTTTTTTGCGCCGGTGCTGGGGACACCAATCATAATATGATTAGTAATCTAGAATTTCTAGGGTTCTAGACAATTGAATAATTGGTTTAGGATGAATTGAATGGACTTAATTGAACTTAGGAACTTTTGAGTTTAGGTTCCTTTACTTGCTTTATTCCTTTATTGTTGGTTAGATAGTATAGTCTAGTTTTCTTAGACTTTAGTTTTCCTTGTTTTCGGTTAGTATAGGATTAGTTCCTAGGTTTTGGTTAGTTTAGGTTAGCTTAGATGTACAGTTTTGGCCTTAGAATAGGTTAATCTAGTTTAATTTAAATAGCTTTAATCTAACTTTTTCTAATTCTTAACTAGTTCTAATCTAGTGTAGTTTAATTCATAATCAATTCTTACTTTAACCTTAGAAGTAGTTGAACTTACATAATGCATAACTCTTAACATAGTGCTAATTAGGTCTTTAGATTTAGAATTTACTTTCTTAACTTGTTTCTTTTGTTCTTTTTTTACTTTGATTGTTTTTAGATTGCTTAATTAGTTGTAGATGTTCATTTTTCAAAATGTTTAAAAAAATTCCACCAAGCTTCCTCTGTTTTGTTCTGTTTCTCCTCTGTTCTTCAGACGCCTACTGTCTGAAATGTTTTTCACATTTTGATATTTTTATATTCTACTGCCTTTTGACTTTCTTTTGGTATATTATATGTTTATTTTAGATATTATTTGATTAGTTTTTAAATTAGTTTAGTTAAGAGTGGTTGTTGAAAAATATCCACTGTAGTACTTTTTATATGAATATATACATATATAAATATGTTTTGTTTGATGTATATTTTATTAATATAATTGAATTATGCTTAGTATATATGCATCTATAATTATAGTACTTATTTTGGTCTTTATTTTGATATATTGCTTAACTATTTTTGCCATTTTACTCATGATTGAATTCAATAGCATAAGGTACACTTCTCTAAGAACCTTTTGCAAAATTTATTTTTTATCATTTTTTGATTTATTTGATATATATGTGCTTTTTATCTTTAGAATTATTTAGATTGATCTTTGGATGATCTGTGTTGAGTTTTGAACTTTCAAATTTTTGGATTTAACTAAATCTACATATGCTAAAGTATCCTTTAATCTTGACATTGCACTTTAAGTGTTTGATTAATTTCCTATAGTTTATTTTTAAATATTATGTAGCTTGTTTTTCTTTTATAAGTTATTTCAAATGTTTTTAAGTCTATTGCTCTAGGTTTCATGTATCTACTATAAGATATTGGTCAATTGTTCTAGGGACTATGCATTAGTCCTTCACTTATTTGATGTGCATGATCTACATGTTCTAAGTACCTAAAACAGTATCTTGATTTAATTGATCTATCTTAGTTCTAATTGACTATTATTTATGAGTACACTGTTCTTATTTTTGTTTAGCACTTAATTTTTAAGGTATATAGCATCTAATATATCATACTAATGTAAGTATACATGTATGTATCTCACTGTAATTTTGGACAGCATGCAACCTGTTTCGTTTTTGCTACTATTTTCTGTTCTTTTGGAATTTCAGTAAAATATTTAACTACAGAAATCTCTTGTATTAGGGTTAAGATGGAATAAGTTTCACTCCATTTAGCTTTAAAACCAATTTCTTATGATTTTTTGAAAATCACTGCCAATTTTGAAACAACTTCTGCCTTTTTACTTATTTTGCTTAACTTTTTGATCTTCTATTTGCTTTGCTTTGTTTTTAATTTATCCTACTTTTATATGCATTCTGGAAATGTTGATATTTAATCTTGCTCTTAGGATTCCTTAATTAATTTCTTCTAGGATTGTATGATCTTTAAGTATATGTTAAAAGTCTCTAGAATGTATCTTGCTTGTTTTTACCCACTGTTTTGGTTATTTTTCTTTGTATGCATGTTTAGTTAGTATTAATTAGTTTTCCTTTCTTTTTAGCATATTTAATGTCATCTAATTTCCAGTAGTGTTTCTTTCCTTTTTATGCATCTTTTTAATGCAATTTTTAACTTGTTTTATTGCCATTTCTTTTTATGCCAACTTTGAAGCAAATTGCCTTATTTATGCCTATGCAATTTGCTGCTTTTTACCATAATTCAAGTCTGTATTTATGCTTGATCTTAATCATATTTATGCATCTTTTATGCCTTCTTTTGTTTAGTACTTTTTGCACTTTAAGATATGCTTATTTAGATTGCATTTTGGTCATTTTTAAAGTACTTTTTTAAATGTTACCTAAGAGGAAGACCAACAATTCTTACCATAGAAGTGTGATGAAGAAGACCATATCTTGTATTGTTCATTTTTTATTACACCTCTAATTGTTGGAGCTTGGACCAAGTTTTATATTTTCAGTTGCTTCTATTTGGACATTATTTTCAGTACGTAATGTTTTTCAATTCATGCAAGTTTTTTTTTCTTTTAAACCATTTCTTTGCTAAAAATCAAATTTTAGAAAACTTTTGATTCAACTATTTTGCAAGAAATGTTTCCAACTCTTATGCAAATAATTTTCCCTACTTTTAGCCTTTTTGGTTATTTAACTTTATAACTTGTTAAATTTTATTCAATTTATTTTTGTTCTTTAATTATTATTTTTTTTTTGTTTTGTTTTTATTCTCTTTTTAATCTTAACTTTTTAAACTTAATATCTTTTATTTAATTTTTTTTAGAATGCTCTTGCATCCTCCTTTTTACTTAAATTATTTTTAATTCTTAATTTAATATCTACTTTTTTTATTCCCTTTATTTTAATATTAAATTTTTTTTAAATAATGTTTTTTTTTAAAAAGAAAAACTCTCGGGACTTACCCGAGAGCTTCGTTCCTTTTAATTCTTTTTTTATTTTCTTTTAACTTCTTTCCTTTTTATTTTTCTTTTCCGAGATTGGATTTTTTAACTTTTATTTTTTTTACTTGCTTTTCTCCTCTTTTTCTTCTATCTTAATTTTTTATCTTATTTATTTAATTTCTTTTTAACTTTATTTTAAATTGTCTTGTAATAGTTAGTATTTCAATTCTTCTCCCTACTTAATTTGTTTCTTAGACTTTGCCTAGTTCTTTGTACCCTAGTTTTCTTTTCTTTGGCTAGTGTTAGCCCTTTTAACAATGGACTTTGTTTTAATTTTAAGCTTTCTTTTAATCCTAATTTTCAATTGCATTTGTTTTTTTTTCTTTCTTTCTTAATTTTATCTTGAGAAAGTTTTATTTTAGGGTGCATAACTAGATCGTCTTCTAGAGAGCTAACGCCTATTATTGATAACCTTGAAGCTCTAATACGTGAAGCAAAAAGAAATCAAAGAAGAATGAAAGCAAATAAACCTACCCTGGACTCTTATATTCAACCTCAACTTACTCCCTCATGTAAAGCTATTCGTTTACCTACCGGAGCAAAGTTTGAGTTTAAACCTAGCGTCCTTCAACTTCTCACCACAAGACTCCAATTTGGAGGTCTACCTTCTGAAAATCTCACGGAGCATCTTTGAGGATTTCGCATCGCTATGCGAAGGGCTTAGTGGAAAAAGTACGCTAGAAATAACCAAGTTGAGTCTCTTTCCATATACTTTGAGGGATAGAGCTAAGAGATGGCTAGCACAACTTCCATTAAGATCTAATATTACATCGTGGGAAGAACTCACTCGAGCTTTTCTTGTGGAATATTATTCAGCTGCAAAGATCCTCGAGTTCCGGAAAGTAATTTCAAGTTTTAATCAACTTGAAGGATAAACTATTTTCGAATCATGGGAGCGGTTGAAAGAATTGCTAAGATTATGTCTGCACCACGGTTTCTCTGAGCCCCTCATCATACAAATATTTTACGGAGGGATGAACGAGCTTGGAAGGCAAGTTCTAGATGGATTAAACCCTCAAGGCGTATTCAAAGGGATGACCGAGGACGATGCTAAGAACGCCTTGGAAAGAATGTATAGGGCAAACAAGAACTGGAGGACAAGCGCCCGAACAAAATCCGTACGAGCAACTGTTCAAGCAGCGCATTCATCTCCTATTGAAGATCCGCTTGAAGCTCTACGGTTCAACATGAATAATCAGATTAATTTCCTCCAGGAAAAAAGCGTGCAAGAAGCACACTACATCTGTGAATTTTGCCAAGGCCTGCACTTTAGTGGAGAATGTTCCGGGGGAGGAATCTTAACAATTTTGGAAGAAATTGAGCAAGTCGAAGAAACCAACATCACACCTATGGGAAACACCAACAATCCTAATTGGCGCAACCGCCCGAATCTTAGCTGGAATCAATTTTCTAACGAAAATCAAGGGTATCAAAGAAACTTTTCAGCTTCCTCCGCTTCTTTTTTACCAACAGGGACAACAACTCACTCTTCAGGGGCCTCGCAATTATCCATCAACTTCGTATTCGATGAAAGAAATGAAGGAAATGATGAAGGGCATGATGGAATCACAAAGAGAAATTCTCGAGTCAAATAAGAAGATACAAGACTCGAACGAAGAACGAATGAAGCATCACGAGACGCGCTTAAAACTAACCCAAATATCGTTGAAAAATCAACAAGTCTCGTTACAAAATTTGGAGAGGCAGATAGGACAAATCTAGACGCACCTCCCGGAGAGAGCACCAGGAACCTTACCGAGCACAATCGAACAGAATCCCAATGAATGTAAGAACATAACTCTTCGCTCTGGTAAGATTCTAGAACCTCCAGTTCTTGAAAATACTAATCCTATTACTTTGTTGCAGGAAGATGAAAATGCCAAAGTAGCAACTAGAGAAAAAAAAAGAAGATAAATTAGAGGAATTAGCTAAACCGGAAGAAAATCATCAAAAGATGCCTCTGAGCTCGTCAGCACCAAAGCTAAAGATTCCTTTTTCCGAGCGTTTAAAAGTTTCAAACTAAAAAGAAGACTTCTATAATTTCGTTAATATTTTGAAGAAGACTCACATTGAATTACCTTTTGTGGAAATTATCTCTATGCCTATGTATGCTAAATTTTTACGTGATATTATAGGGAATAAAAAAAAGCTAGATTTAGATAAAGTAGTGTTGAATGAAGTTTGTTCTACTTTCGTTTTAAATAAACTACCCCCTAAGAAGCATGGTCTCGGTTCATTCACACTACCATGCACCTTTGGCCCCTTTTCAAATATTAATGCCTTAGCCGATTTAGGAGCTAGTATTAATTTGATGCCATTTAATATTTTTTAAAAATTAGGTGTATATAACTTGAAACCCACTAAGATGTGCATTTAACTTGCTAATAGAACTGTCAAATTACCAAAGGGAGTTTTAGAAAATCTAGTCATTAAGATAGAAAAAGTTTTATTCCCTGTTGATTTTGTTGTTATGGACATGATTGGAGATAGTTCTGTGCCTATTATCCTAGGAAGACCATTTCTAGCTACTTCCCAGGTGATTATTGATGTTTCCAAGGGTAGTATTACATTAAGGGTCGATGATGAAGAAATTACTTGTTCTTTAAATTCTTAATATTTCTAACAAAATTATTCTATTAGGAAAAGAATCTTCATCAAGCGCTCCAGGTACACGGTCTCAATTTACTTTTTTTCATTTCTTTCTTGAATAAATTTGTTCTGTTTTTGAAGTTCTACCTTAGTTTTGTGTTTAGAATTTGATACTTGGTTGAGTTTGGGATGTTTGGAGCCCTGAAATAAATTCCCGAGCTTTTCAGTTAAGGTAGTTTTATTTCCCGGAACATTTCCTAGATTGGAAGAAATTCGAATTTTCTATTCTTTATCTCGAAGAAATTCTAATTTTCTATTCTTTATTTCGAAGAAATTCGAAATTAATTTAATAATGTTTAATTCTCAAAATTCTTAGTTCTTTACCGAAAAATTCAAATTTATTCTCCAAGAAATTCGAAATTAAATTTTCTTTTAAAATCATTTTCTTTATTTTTTTCAGAATAAAAGAATTTGATTTTTTCTAAAAAAAAAGATATTTTTTGAGAGCTTGATGCCCGTCAAGAACTCATTCTTGATGGCCGTCAAGACCTCCTGATTGTTAAGATTGTAACGGATACGATCTTGATGGCTCTCAAGACCCGATAGTAGCTATAAATCTTCTAATTTTCAACCAAAATTTCACAATTCAATCTCTATTTTCTTCATTTCTACCAATAATTCTTGCAAATTCTAGTCTGATTCTTTATTCTACTCATTCGAAATGGCCCGAAAACAATCCATCATCGAGATTTCTAGCCATCCTTTCCTTTCTTTCACTAATCATCCCGATTTTGGTAGTCGTGCCTATACTCTATTAGGACGTACTATCCTTCATGGTCTTTGAATTCACTTAGAATCTACCCGTTTGCTGGGTTTTGCCGATGAGATTGAGCAGATGTTATCTACACCGCCATATCAGCGAGTTTTCAACATTGACGATCCATGTTATGAAGAACTCATCACTGAGTTTTACGCATCTTTTGAATTTCACGGGAACGACGTTATGTTCCGACTTGGTGGAGTGATGCGACGTCTCACAATGCAAGAATTTGGTATTGCACTCGGACTTTGGATGGTTGAGGAGCAAACCACCAACGTCTATGCTACTATTGTCCGTGCTTTTATGGAGGATGTCTCGATTTATTGGATGCACATCTATTGAGACAACACATCGTTCATTCAGTTCAAAGCTAAAGGTACCGGTCTCCTCCCTGTGTTGCGTTATCTTCATGCTATTATTGCATATACTATCATGGGGAGATCCGATAGTTAGACTGTTGTCACAGTTACGGATGCCAGAATTCTATCGCATCTTTATCGAGGCATCTCCATCGATTTGACATACATTTTTGCTCACCAAGCACGAGACTATGCCTCCTCGACAAGAAAGAAGAGTTTAGGTCTCGGACCTTTTATTACATGAGTTGCGAGGTATTTTGGAGTTGATACATCCACAGTACGCCAATGTAGTGATTCCACGATTCCTTTAGATCAAACGATCCTCTGGAATGTGCATATGCTCCGACGAGTTGGAAGCCACTATGTTGTACGCGAGATATC
Organism: Asclepias syriaca; assembly: GCA_027405835.1. Lineage (NCBI taxonomy): Eukaryota > Viridiplantae > Streptophyta > Magnoliopsida > Gentianales > Apocynaceae > Asclepias > Asclepias syriaca. The sequence continues at coordinate 11,368,859 of CM049924.1, forward strand.
TATTGAGGAGCCTCAGGTACCGGAGGAGCAGCCACCACCTCTTTGCCGCGCTCGTCCACGTTCTATGCCTAATAATCTTTCCGAGCCTTCTTCCTCCTCCTTACCTTTTTATCAAACTCAAAATTTATTTGAACGTTTTATGGTCGTCGGGATGACCCAACAGCCCGAGAACCTTTCTCAGCTTAGCACTAATATTTCTCAACTTCAATATGATTTTTCTCAATTTTCTACTCGTTTTCAACAAATCGAGAGTCAGGTTAATCGAATTTATCGGCACCTGAATATTCCCGAGAAATCTTTCGAGAATGATTCCAATTAGATAGGATTAGTTTAGCTTTGTCTTTTGTTGCTTGTATTTTCTTTCGTTAGTTGTAATTTTCTTTAACTTAATTAATTTTTATTCTTACTCTCTTTATTCTTTTTAATTACTTGTTTTATTAAATTATTTCTTTTAATATTTTCTAAAAATTATTCTTTTACTTAATTTCTTTATTGTTGTTAAAATAATTATTTCTTATATATTATTAATTAATTATTTTATTTAATTCATTCTATTTTATTAATTATTTAATTATCTTAAAATATTTTATTATCTTAAGAATATAAACTTATCTTTTTACTTATTTTTTTATTATTTATTTGGCCTACTTATTTTAATCTATCTTCTTATTATTTATTTGGCGTATTTATTCTAATTTATTTATTTTATTATTTATTTGACATATTTATTTTAATTTACTCTCTTTATTATTTATATTGTCTATTTATTTTCATTTACTCTCTTTATTATTTATGTGCTTTATTTATTTTATTTATTCTCTTTATTATTTATGTGGTTTAATTATTATAATTTATTTGACCTTTATTGTATTTATGTCTTTATTATTTATTTTAATTTACTCTCAATAGTTAGGTGTGCTTGCTTGATTTCTTAAAGGTCCTAAGTTGTTTTTCCTTTATTGTTTTCCTTTATTGCTTTCTAGATTAGATTTCTTCTATCTTCACTTGATGTTGGAACTTAAACCTTGATTTTCTCTAAGTTTCATTATTAGTAGAGGATTCCTAACTTCCTTGGGAAAGGATTTTTATAAATTTTAAAATTATGGTGTTCAATCTTTTTCTTAATATACATTCATAATCAACATATATGATAATTGAGTCTCAACATAATCTAAAAAAAATGTTGGTTAAAAAATGCTCACCAGTGATTCCATTATTTCTTGGCGAAGTAAGAAGCAAACGGTTGTCTTTCATTCTAGCACTTAAGCTGAATATAGGGCTCTTGTTGAGCCCTCTTCTGAGCTCATATGACTTTGCTGGTTTCTTGACAGTATGGACATTTCCTTTTCATCTGCTACTCCACTTTATTGAGACAATCAAAGTACCATGAAGATTGCCCATAATGTTATTTTTCATAAGCGCACCAAACATATAGAGATTGATTGTGACTTTGTTCGTTATCATGTTCTTCCTATCACAATCGATCTTCATTATATTTCTACTCATGACCAACTTGTAAATATCTTCACCAAAGCTCATTTAGCTCCTCGTTTTCGTGATCTTATTTCCAAACTCAAAATAAAATATGTTTGTATATTGTTAAGATATGAAATATCTTTGTATATTATCATCTTTATATATTGTTAAGATACGTAATATTTTTGTATATTACCATATCTTTGTATATTCGGTCAAAGATTATGCTTGATTTTAGGCTAGATGGTAGGCTTGATCATAGACTTGATCTTAGGCTTGTAGACTTGATCGTAGACTTAATTAACATAATTAGATTTTCAGTTTTAGGTAATTTATGTAATATAAATAGTCATTTTCTATTGTAAACCTACACAAATTATACATAACATTCATATATTATTTACGTTGTTCTATATATATATATATTTTGCAAAAAAATTTATTTCTAACTATCCATGTTAATTCAACATAAACAAAATAGAAGATATATGAATTATCTATAATATGTTTATAACATTATTGGTACCTAGAGCTGTAAACGAATCCAATTATTCGCGAACAAAGCTCGTTCGAGCTCGTTTATGCTCGGTTTGGACTTGTTCATTTATTAAACAAACAAACTCGGATAAAATTTTAAGATTGATTAAAGTTCAAGCCTATTCAAACACTGTTCGCGAACATACGGAGCATTCGCGAACAAATTATAAATATTTATGTATGTTATATATATTATTTTTAATAATATATAATTATTAGGAATTTTTAATTTTTTTTCTAATTTTTAGGGGTGATTTAATATTTTTATAAGAATTTATTGAATAGTTAAATATTTAAATTATAATTTTTTTTATTATTTTAAAAATTTGAGGTTTTGAAAAAAAAATTTAATATTCAAATTCAACTTTAAATTTGAAAATTTTTTAAACAGAAACAAGTGAACTCAAACAATAAGAAATCATAATAGAACAAACTCGAATAAATGTTTTTGTTCCGCGCGAATTCGAACAATGCTCGAGTAATAAATAAACAAACTCAAAACATCTTCTGTTTGGATCGACTCGATTAGTTTACACCTCTATTAGATGTTCGGTTTGACTCAATTCGTTTACAACTCTATTGGCACCGTAAATTTTGTGGACACAAGCAAATCTTTGAGGACCGTTAGAGGAAAATATGGAGAGTGAATACAAGTAGGACACATTCTTCTTAAAAATTTGTAAGCAACTCATCTTTTTTAACTCATATTCTTTAAATCTTAAGAAATGTTAAATTAAATTTTGTCTAAATTCTTTAGTATCTAGAAATTTTTTATTATATATATATGGTAACGGCTAGTAACATTTAATTTTTAAAAAATATGGAAAGTTACGTAATGTATGCCATACATATCTCCTAACCAACATGGTAAGTTTTTAATTATGTTAATAATCTATAGCTAAAATTTATGTAAGATTATAGCTAACAACATTTCGTACAATTCAAATTTTTTAATCAATATGGTTAGGAAATAAACGTAAAATATGAAGATATGTTAAAATAAGTAAATTCAGTTTTAGATAAGACAAATATGTCTAAGGTGGTTTTAACATGTTTTTTTTAGCAATTTAACCATAAAAATTGATAAATTGATACCTGACTATAAAATAAAATTAAAAAATATATATCTTGGTTAGAAAACTGAATTAGGATAGTTTCTATAATGGTTTTTAAAAATTAATAAAATTAGCTGTTAAAAAAAAGAGAATGACTTGTTTCTTACGTAAATCAAAGATTCTCTTATTATTTGTTAGAGGAAATTAACTATGCACATATTATATATATATATTAGTGTAAAGTTTTTATTTTTGTAAGAAAACAAAAGGAAGTAGTAAGTTGGAGGAGTGAGGCATGGAAAGAATAATAACAGGTGCAGCAAATAATAATAATAAGAAGAAAAGTATGGGTCGACAGAAGATCGAAATAAAGAAAATCAAGAATAAAAACAATCTGCAAGTGACATTCTCAAAGCGTCGTAAAGGGTTGAACAAGAAAGCTGGAGAACTCGGTATTATATGCGGTGCAGATATTGCCGTCATCGTCCAATCCCCCGCAGGAAAAATACACGCTTTTGGTAATGTCCCAATTGAGTCAATCATGGATAGATACCTAAATCATCATAACAATTATTATACATTAGAACAAGATGATGATGATGGTCAGAATCAAAACAAGTGTTTCGAGATATTATTGAAGAAGTTGGAAGCTGAAAAAAACGACGTCGTAGAAAAAAGTAGTAGTACTTGGGGGTGGTGGAATCAGCCGTTTGATAATCTCGACTTGATTGAGCTTGAACAGTACATGAATTCTATGGAAGTCCTGAAGAACAATGTAATGGCGGCTGCGGCTACTAGAGCCCGTAATAATAATAATGATGATGAGGTTTCTATTCCTAATCTGGCTGTTCCTCACTACTCCGTCGTCAATTGCTTTGGTGGTGCTCCCATTCCTCACTACTCCGATGTCGATTTCATAAGTAAACCTTTGATGCTGTTTAATCCCACCCCTGGTACTTAATTAATTTCATTTTATCACTATTTTTTTTTAGAATTTAATTGATTAACGTACGTAGTTTTATTTGATGTTACTTTAATTGTTGTCCTCTTTTTTCAATTTTATTTTCTTCTTTGTTCTCACTGTAAACTTGCAATACAATCTTTAACTGTTTGGCCACTTCTTTCATATATATAGTAACATATGCACAATAAACGAAAAGTTATCCTGTTTTTCTTTTTTTTTTCCTAAAACGTTCTTGCAAGAGAGCATTCAATATTCTTAAAGCATCCTTCCGGGGAAAAAAAAAACATTCCCATAAAATATTTAAGTGAACTTTTGAAGATATTCTTTTGGTTCCCCTTATATTCGGAGGAGATTTCCAAATAGATTTGACTAACATTTGGATGTGACATTTGCGAAACATGATTCTTGGCATGTGACATTTGCGAAACATGATTCTTGGCAACTAATGAAACCATCTTCGGCTCACATGGCATTCTCAGAAAATCAACACCAATCAAAATATAATCAATCACAAGAAAATAATAAAAATAATAATAAAATAAATAATACTGTCATTTTAGTTTTTTTTTTAATGTAAAACGTTTCCCTCAAATTTAAAATAAATCTAAAAGTCGATGAAGGATACTTGCGTCGAATCAATTTTCTTTGAAGAAATATGATATTTATTCGATTAAATCATCTAGAGAATTTTTCTTTTTCTCTATTTGATCCCACAAAAATTTATTTATTTTAAATAATATATATATATATATATATATATATATTCTTAAATCTTTTATCTTTTATTTTTTATTTGATCAAATTTCATATGTATATTTGTCTTGGCTTATGAAGAACATGTTTGTCTAGGCTAATGAAAAAGAGTTTGTCAATGACCTTACTCTTCACCTCTCCATTTGACCAACATACTGCAGACTTTCAGCCCACTTTATTACAATAAGAATGTTTTATTATTTAAATTACATATATATATATATATTATTCGAATAACATTTAGAATGTTTTATTATTTAATTTATATATTTTATTAGAAATATTATTTATAATTTTTATTGTTATCTAATTTAAATATATTTAATATTTTTAATATGTATTTATTTAAATTTTAGGTATTTAATAAATAAAATTATAAATTTAATATATATTTTTTAAATAGAAAATATTAACGGAATTGTCAGACATTTTTGGTTGAAATTAATGACAACCAAATCAGTTGAATACTTATTGCTAAATATTGACAATAATCCATGGTTAAAAAGCAACGACAACCTATAGCTGACATAATTTGGTCGCTAAATACTAATGATCTAATGCCATTAGTAATTTAACTAAATAGCGACAGCCTAACGCCGTCGAAAATTCTTTGATAAATAGCGACGATATATGTGCCATCGTTGATAGCTACGAACTATTTTGCGACGGTTAAATTTAATGTAAATTTGTCGCAAATAGTGACGGGCATACGTAGATGCATATCCGTCACAAATAACAACTGTATCTTGATGCCATCGCTATTAGTAATGAAGTTTTTAACGACATCATAACTGTTGCGAATCCGTCACAAATGCCATTTTGTGATGGACTTTTGACGGATATGACCGTCAGAAAAATTGAATTTTCTAGTAGTGTCTTTACATAAGCGCGAAGCTAGCTTAGTGACAAAGGCAACATTGATGTCCCTGAATCTGCAGATACCCAAGCCTCTGGAACACTTCAGCATGCAAATGGCTTCCCAAGCTCTAAGATACAGAGAGCATTTATTCCAGTCCACTAAAATCGTCTAACCATTGAGTCCATAGTATCGCACACTCGTTTAGGTAATAGAAACCGTCTGCATTGAGTATGAAGGGATAACTAATGTCACAACTTTTATAAGGACTATTCTACCAGTAAATGACAGATTCTTGATTTTTCACCCAGAAAGCATGACCACCATTTTGTCAATCAAAGGTTGGAATGCAACAATGTTAGATTTGTAGTTGCAAAAAGGATTACTAAGGTAGGATCTATTAATGTAGACATTCCTTCATGTTCAGTGTATGATATAAAAGACTCCTTACAACCGTTGTAGTGTTCTTACTAAAATGCACACTTGATTTATCCCAGTTAATACTTTACCCAGTCCAAGAACAATACAAATTCAGATAGTTAACAACTTCATTAGCTTCCTCCAGATTCGCCTGACAATAAATAATGAGGTCATCGACATACATAAGGTGTGATACTCTAGGACTAGATCTAGCAATCTTGACCCCACTAAGAGTACTTGTAGCTTCTGACCTTGCCAAAATTTGAGACAAAATATCTGTTAGAAAGGTGAATAAAGTCAGAGACATGGGATCCCTTTGTCTTAGGCCCCGAGAGGAGAGGAAAAACCATCAGGGGACCCGCTAACCAAGATAGAGTAAGTAGCAGTAGGAACACATTCTCGGATGAGATTGCAAAAAGATTTCTCAAAACCATGCTTCTCCAAGATTGTAATAAGGACCATCCATTCTACATTGTCATAGGCTTTCACCAAGGCGATCTTTACCGCCATATAACCTTTTCTACCCTTCCTAGAATTGAGGTAGGTCATGACATCATTATTAATGATTCCATTATCCACTATAGATCCGTTGGGAATAAAAGCCATCTAATTAGGGTGAATAAGAGTATTCAGAACTGGCCTTAATCGATTCGAGATGATCTTTCTTATGACTTTGTAGACCACATTGCATAATGCAATGGGACAGAACTGATCCACTCTATTAGTTGCAAGTTTCTTCGGGATAAGCGTAATGAATATATGGTTCACAGTTGTGCTCAACGTGGCATTGGTGAAGAAGCCACAGATCGCCACATGTATATCTTTGCCAATAATGTGCCAATAGGTTTTGAAGAAAATCGGACTCATGTCATCCGGTCCCGGGCACTTATTATTGTCCATTGAGAATAAAGCTTTATGAACATCCGCTATAGAAGGAATAGCAATCATGGAGTAGTTCACTTCAGTGTTAATAGAAGGCTGAATAAAGTTGTGAAAGTCGTTAGGAAAGCTCGGGTTGACTGAGGAGAACAAGGAGTAAAAGGATATGAAGCATTGAGATGTCATGTCATAATCTACCACTTTATTGTTATTATCATCCATTAAGAAGTGTATAAAGTTGTGTTTTTTGTGTATGATAGTGGTCATGTAGAAAACTTTGAATTCACATCACTATCCTTGAGTCACTGCGCCTTTACTTTTTCCTTCCAATGTATGCACTCCATAGTAAGCAATTCATCCAGCTCTGGTTGCGCTTTTTGTTCCGACTGAATAGCAATATCCGAGGTCAGCTGGGATTGCAGATCTTCAATATACTGCCTCATATTTTTACTATTAGTCTGGAGTCGACCAAAAACCTTGATGTTCCCCTCTTTTAATGTCACTTTAGTATTTTTGATTTTTGTCATGACCTGGGGTAGACTTGGCAAGGGAAGCCCTTTTATCCAAGCTCGTTCAATGACAGAGGCAACTGTTTTGTCTCTTATCCACATTGCTTCAAAGAAAAATGGACGAGGCCGGTGAGTCACAGAAGGAGATGTGTTGATAAGAATCAGACGATGATCGGAGTGGTGTACCATCAAGTGAGATATTGTGGCACCGAATACATCAACTTCTAATCACTATTAGAAAACCCCCAATCTAACCATTCTTGAATATTAGTTTTCCCACTCCTCTTATTGCTCCATGTGAAGGCATAACTAGTAAACCCTATGTTGATGAGTCCATTACTATCCACCATACCCTTGAAACTTCCTCAACTCGACACAGCAACGGGTCTCCCTCCACACTTGTCTTGTTGGGATAAAACAACATTAAAGTCCACGGTCATAAACTACGGCCCTAGAAGAAGACTTACCAATCTCGTCATCTAAGGCGACCCAGAAGGCAGGTCTCAAAGAAGGAGTAGGCGGGGACCATATACAAAGGTATACTGCCAAGCAGTGCAATTCAATGTCCCCAAATAAAAAATAAGACAGTTAATTAATGAAGTACCATCAACAATAACATTTAACATAGTATCCACGGACCATAAAAGAAGAAAGCCACCAGAATTCGCTACTGTCATGACGAAATGGTAGTTGCAATAACCCAGACATGTAGCTAAACCATTACCTTTAGTATCATCACCAATCTTAACTTCAGAAAGAAACACCACCCATAGTCTATGAGAGCGTAGATACTCTTAGAGAGAATGAATTATCGCCACTTGACCAAGACCATGATAATTCCATGCAAAAAGGATCATGATGAAGGTGGGGGCGTGTTAAGGCCCGCCACCCCGGCCATACATTCTGAGATAGAAGAGGAGTCATCAACTTGGTAACTTGAACAAAGTTGGCTTACCCCGCTATTACCTTTCCTAACTTTCTTTTTAAAATAGATAAATCTGCTGTGCCTAGGAGTTTATTTTGATAGAATATTTTCACTCGAAAGAATAGTGGGTTGGGTTAACAAGATATTGTCAGTCTATAATGAAGTGTAGGAATGAGACTGTGAAGGGCATTGTAGTTTTGTTCTTTTAGTTGGGAGCTCAACTATGGATAATGGTCGTTTCAAAGTAGTTATAGGGAGGTTGGGGTTGACTTTGGGGATATTATAAGTATAAGGGTTAATTGTATGTCTAATGGAATGAGAATTAGAAGGGGATTCCCCTTTGGGACCCAGTTGTAAGGAGAACGGAGTCTTAAGACAAAATGTGGGTTTTGGGAGTGGATTTGGGTATTTGGGGGCGGAGTTATGTATACAGGATATGGGTTGATATTCTCTACAGTTGGGCCAATATGAAGGGTAATAAGTAAATTGTGAAAATTAAGTTAAAATTGTTACAAGGTAGGAAAGTAGATGTGGCGAGCAGGATAATCAAGTTGGAGATATCTTTCAGAGGGTTCCGTACAATTATTAGGGAACACATACCTCGAGGAACGAATTCAATATTCTCCGGGGTCATCTGTGTCTCTTATGAAGTTCCTTTGGTCGGAGTAACCTCCCCGTCATCACAAAGAATTTGGGCGGCCTCTCTCTTCAAATTCTTGTTTGAAGCTTTAGTGTCGTTAGTAGTTGATTCCTTCCCAAGGTTCTGGTAAACTCGTAACCACGGTCCATAGGTGACTCTCAAATCAGTTACCCTACCAATATTATGTAGTGGAACTCGAAAGCTATTGAGAGTATGCCCCAGTTTCCCACACTGGAAGCAAAAATTGGAAAGACGCTCAAATTGAAACTGAATCCACAGAGTAGACCCATCTTCCCTTTTGATGAAGGACCCAGTCTTCAAAGGTCTTGTAACATCAACCATAACACTAATACACATATATTTACGTATGTTGGGGGCACTATGAGTTGGCACGTCGTAGGTCTTAAACCTTCTGATGAAATTTTCAAAGCAAATGACATTGTCTTTATTCATTCGGTTTAATGGGAGGTTAGATATTCAGACCCAAAATAGAGACAAGGAGAATGAGAGTTCTTCAATGGTGGACTTTGCTTCCCAGTTGACCAGTACTAAGATATGTCCCTTAATAGCCCAAGGACAGTTGTGAAAGATTCTATCTCTATCAGTAGCAAAAGTAAAAGAGTCGGCAACAAAATTTTGATCTAGAGATGAAATCTGAACATGGGGTCCCAAATTTTAGGCCGCGAGGAGGATAGCTTTGACTGCCTTAAAGTTGAGTATTTTGTCGAAAAATATTAACCCAATAAGTGTAAGATCATTAAACACTTCATATTGTCCTTCATTAATTCTAAGATCTAACAAGTCATCGTCAATTGGTAGATCAATACAGGAGCTCTCAGAATCCATAACGAGAAAACCAAGACCAAAATCAGGATAGTAAATGTAAGGATGAAGTGCGAGCAATAATAAATATAGGATTAATTTGCAGATAGCCAAACCTGAAATGATAGCATAGGAAGGTAGCTAAAGGTATACTCAGCTAAAAATATCTCTTTTAGAGAGAAGGAAGAAGTTTCATTTTAGAGAGAGAAAACAAAAATTCATGTGAATCTAAGTTATTAATTGTTCTCGTTTATATATATATATATATATATATATATATATATATGTATATTCTATTTAAATTTCATAAAGTTGAAATTTTCCTAATTTATTATATATATAGATATATTATATATATATATATATATATATATATATATATATATAGCAAATTGGCAAATTTTAAACCTTAAATTATATAATTTTGTAATTTCATCATTTTTTAAAATTTTTGGATAATTTCATCCTATATTTTTATAGTATTGACAACTTTCATCATTCTATTAATTTTATTAACAGTCAACTGTTAGTCAATGTTTTTTATAAGAATAATTTTATATTGAAAGGGTAAAAATATCAAATATACACAAAAAAAAAATCTAAATTCCTGTCGTTGAAACTCTTAAATTTTTAAAGTTGCGTATACTTATGTTAAATGTTTTTTAAAAAAAACACTAAATTGTCATATTCAATCTCAAACATTATATGCTTCTGTTTCATTTAGAGTTTTCTAGGATCGAATGAAGTGGAAACATGATTCAAAATTTAGTTTCTTTGAAGAAAAGAATAAATTGCCGTTAGAATTTAGTTTTTAAAAATAATGTAAGCATTAAAAACTTGAAAACTTATTTGTTGAGAGCTTTACCAAAATCTTACGAAGCAATGAAATTTAGGATTCAATTTAGAAATTTACTTTTTTTTTTAATAAAAAAATATTAACGTAAGAATACTGAACTTTGAAAATTTAAAACTTTCAACTATGGAAATTTAGGACTTTTCATTTTTTGAGTATATTGACATTTTTATCCTTTAAATATAAAATTATTTTTATTAAAAAAAATTGACTAATTGTTGGCTGTTAAAATTTGATGAAGCTCTCTCTTTATTAGAGCTTCTCGGTTCCTAGGGCTTGGAATTACAACACTTATTTTCTTACAGATTGGGTCCATTCTTGCTAATTCTTGATTGTATATTTTTCTTTCATTTGTTTTGGGTTATAATTTCTTGGCTTTGGTTTTGCTACGGATGATTTGAAGCATCGGATATGCATTCTTCTTTTGACTTTGATAAAAAGAAACATAAAGTTGCAACGGTGGAGGTTGAAAATTAGCCCCGCTGAATACAATGAGTTGTCTAGCGTGGATTGTCGAGGGTTGGGTTTCCCTCGATCAATTCATGAACTGAAGAACCTCATCAGCTCTGAGAAACTGGAAATATTATTTCACATGGAAACAAAATTACCGATAGATCGGATGCTAGAGTTACGAAATAAATTAGGGTTTTCGTATAGCATTGTGGTGGATAGATTGGGTTTAGGGGGTGTGTTATGACGGATGTGAGAAAGATAACAGAAATGTAAAGAAATGACACACATATTTAACGTGGTTCACCAACAATGTGTTGGCTACGTCCACCTAACAGAAGAGAGGAGAACTTTTACTGATTTTCAGAGAGATTACAGAGGTAGTTGTAAGTGACTACAATACAACGAATGCTTTACAAATGAACCTATTTATAGGAAAGATGGCAGCCACCTTTGAATATAAAATAGATCTAGAATATAAAATATTATAATAATAGATATTATAATATTTGACTAATATAAAATATTATAATAATAGATATTATAATATTTGACTAACTTCCTAATCCCAAGGAGAAGTAACAGATTTGACTAATTCAAGGCATTCTAACAAATCTCCACCTTGACTTGAATCCTCTCACAATTTATCAGATGCACCTCCTTGGTGCCAGATGTATCCGCTCCCCTCTCTTCTTCCATTTAACAGCTTGTAATATTTAGCAAGTCCAAACAGTGCTGGAACTTGCTCTGTGGAACTGGCTTGGTGAACATGTCAGCAGGGTTGTCAGCCGTGCCTACTTTCTTCACCCCTTCTCCATAGCCCACGAATATTCCCCTTTTAGCCCTTGGCTCCAGCTTACCCTTATTGACATGATAGTAAGCTGTACAGCCAAAAACTCTCAGATTTGAGTAATCAGCAGGCTTCCCTGTCCACACCTTAAACGGTGTTTTACAATCGATGCCTGTGTATGGTCCCTGATTTGTTATGTAGCATGTCGTTGTAACTGCTTCTGCCCAGAAGGGTCTAGTTAGACCAGCGTTAGAGAGCATGCACCTTGCTCTCTCCATAAGTGTCTGGTTCATGCGCTCAGCTGCACCATTCTGCTGTGCTGTATCCCTGACTGTGCGATGTCGAGCAATCCTCTCATCCTTGCAAAACACATCGAACTCAGACGAACAGAATTTCAGCCCATTATCAGTTCGCAGCCTCTTGATCTTCTTACCACCAAGAAGATCTTCCTTTGACAGAATCTGCAACCGTCTTTCACCCATGTGACCAAGTCTCATATGCCATAACTTGGTCAAATTATCTCGGTGAACCTCAGATGACGCAACAGCTGCAGAACTAGCAACTGTTGAACCTTGCAAAAAATACAAAGTTCCCTGTTTGACGCCCTTAAGTATCACATTAGAGCCCCTGTAGACATGTATAACTCCACCTTCTCCCTTGAAGCTGAACCCCTTACTATCCAGCAAGCTCAGGGATATCAGTTTCTTCGTCATTAGTGGAACATGTCTGACATTGTGCAATGTGCAGAATTTACCATCATGTGTCCGAATCTTGATCGAGCCTATTCCAACCGCCTTGCATACCGAGCTGTTTGCCATAGAGACATTTCTCCCGTCTATCTGCTCATAGGTTGAAAACCACTCTCTCCTTGGACATATATGGTAGGACGCCCCAGAGTCAAGGACCCACATATCAGCATGATGCGTCTGTTTGTCTGCAACTAGAGCGATGTCCTCTTCAGAATCGGTGCCATCCACCGCTACTGCAGCAGATCCTTTCTGCTCCAACGGTTGCTTTCTCTTCTTCGGGCATTCATTCTTCCAATGCCCCGTCTCCTTGCAGTAGTTACAAATATCAGTTGCTTTTGGACCCTTGGAACCCGACTTCTTCTTGCCCAGTTGTCCATGTCCCTTGCTTCCACTGGCTATCAATCCAGCGGCCTGATTATCTGTCCCTGCTCCAGTCGCCTTATGGCACAGCTCTCTTGTATGGAGAGATGACATGACCTCTTCCAAAGACACGGTATCTTTCCCAACAACGAAAGATTGTACGAAATTCTCATACGACAATGGTAGTGAAACCAACAGAATTAAGGCAGCATCTTCATCCTCTACCTTAACATCAATATTACGCAACTCTAAAAGAATTGTATTTAATTGATCCAGATGGTCTCTAAGAGGTGTACCTTCCTGCATTCGCAGACCGAACAGACGTTGCTTCAGAAGCAACTTATTGGTTAAAGACTTTTTCATGTATAGACTTTCCAGCTTCAACCACAGACCAGCGGCAGTTTCTTCATCTGCGACCTCAGTGATGACATCATCTGCAAGACACAACATGATAGTCGAATGTGCCTTCTCCTCCAAGGCAGCCAACTCAGCATTGTCAGTCTTGACTTCCTTTGATAATGGCATCCATAAGCCTTGTTGTTTCAACAAAGCTCGCATCTTGATCTGCCATAAACTAAAGTTGTTCCTTCCCGTGAATTTGTCAATCTTTACGGTCAACGCAGACATCTTTCTCACCAGATTACAAACCTCGATTACCCGAGCTCTGATACCAGTTTGTTATGACCGATGTGAGAAAGATAACAGAAATGTAAAGAAACGACACACAGATTTAACGTGGTTCACCAACAATGTGTTGGCTACGTCCACCTAACAGAAGAGAGGAGAACTTTTACTGATTTTCAGAGAGATTACAGAGGTAGTTGTAAGTGACTACAATACAACGAATGCTTTACAAATGAACCTATTTATAGGAAAGATGGCAGCCACCTTTGAATATAAAATAGATCTAGAATATAAAATATTATATTAGTCAAATATTATAATATTTGACTAATATAAAATATTATAATAATAGATATTATAATATTTGACTAATTTCCTAATCCCAAGGAGAAGTAACAGATTTGACTAATTCAAGGCATTCTAACCGGGTGGTTTTGGATATTTTGGGAAGATTACATTGATCTATCAATTATATCATATTCTACTGGGCATATTCATGCCTTGGTTCTGAATTCGAGATTGCTAGATGAGGGATTTATAACGGGGTTTTATGTAAACCCTAATGCTCGACAGAGAACCCAATCTTGGGAGCTTCTTAAAAGGATTTCACCTCAACCTTCACACCCGTGGATTGTTTTCGGTGATTTTAATGATATCTTGTTTCCTTTTGAAATGCAAAGTATCCGAAATAGGGATCCTATGCAAATGACACAATTTAAATGTGTTGTGGATGAACTGAATTTGGCTAAAATTAAAGGCACGGGTGCTTTTTTCACATGGCATAATAGCCTTAAAGGAGAACGAGCAACATGGTCTCAGTTTGACCATGTATTTGGTAACAATCTTGCATTGTTGCTACAACCTACCAGTCATACTAAAACTATAGCTATAGTAACCTCGAATCACTGTGTAGTTTCCCTAGTTTTCAATCTACCTCGATCGCAAGAAAGAAGAGCTGGACGGAAGAAAATAAGATCGGAAATCTGCTGGTTCAAAGAAGGAGGATGTCGTGACATTGTAAGAAGCAATAGATGTTTTACTGGAACGGATGTTGCGAGCTTTCAATGAGACTTATCATCCATTAAATTGAAGATGTTTATGTGGGGAAGGAATCATGTGGGTAATCTACCACAAAAAATAAAGATTGGCCGCAATCGAATGAATAATTTGCTTGGAGTGACAGGAAAAGAGGAGGATTATTTGGAAGCTTGTAAAAACCTAGATGGATTACTTGCAATAGAACAAGATCAATGGCGAACAAGATCAAAATCACACTGGATTAAGGAAGGTGATCGAAAACGGCTTACTTTCATCATCACGCATCCCAAAGACATCAAAGAAATCTCATATTATCTATTAAAAATGAACAAGGACAAAAAGCTCATAATTTCCACGATATTGAAGAGGTGGCAGTCAAATACTTCTCCAATTTATTTGAATCTCGCCAACAGAATGTAGATTTTGATACTCTCTTTCAAAATACGACTATTCACACTTTATCTAGAGAAGATAGACAATATCTATCTCGAGCTTTCTTGAGAGATGAAGTTGAAGAAGCAATTAAAGGTATGTACCCTTCGAAATCACCTGGTTTGGATGGAATGCACGCTCCTTCTTATCAAAACTTTTGGCCTGAAATTGGAAATGAAGTGACAGACTTAATGCTCTGTTGTCTAAAGGGAGAAATTTCTTTTGCTAATCTAAATGAAACTTGCATTATTTTGATCCCAAAAGTTAAAACACATGTTACTATGACTGACTTTAGACCCATCAGCCTTTGCAATGTTAGTTATAAGATTATATCCAAAATATTGGTGAACCAAATGAAGCCTGTCCTAAACAACTTGATTAATATATTGCAAAGTGCTTTTATCTGTGATAGATTAATCACATATAATATTATTGTTGCTACAAAGGGGTTTCACTAGTTACAAAAGGGTCTCGGGGGTATGAATGAACATTTTTTGCAGTCAAGGCAGATATGTCCAAAGCTTATGATCTTATCGAACGAGATTAATTAAAATGGATGCTTCAATGTATGGGTTTCCCATAATTTTTTTGGAATTTAATTGTACATTGTGTTTCCACTGTCTCTTTTCAAATTATGTTGAATGGATCTCTATCACATAAAATTCACCCATCACGGGGCCTCCGTCAAGGAGATCCACTATCTCCTTTCTTGTTTATTATTTGTGCAGAAGGATTTTCAAGTCTTATTAATAGAGTAGTTTGTTCAGGTACATGGGAAGGACTACAGATGGGATATAATGCAGTAATATTTCACATAGTTTTTTCGCGGATGATTACCTCCTTTTTATTAAAGATACCAACAAAGGAGTAAAAGCTTTGGTTAAGGTACTTAATCAATGTGAGTTAATATCTGGTCAAAAAATTAATTACCAGAAATCTCCAATTTCGTTCTCTAAATGAATGCCCAAAACTAGAAGACAAGAATTACTACAACAATTACGAATGCAACCCAGTGACGAGCTTGGGGTATACCTAGGCATGCCATATATGTTTGGAACATCGAAAAGAAAAATGTTCTCATTTCTAATTGATCGTATGTGGAAAAAATGTCATGGTTGGAAAGAGAGGTTATTGTCAAATGGAGGCAAAGAGGTGTTGGTAAAGTCAGTTTTACAATCTATCCTAACTTTCATAATGTCTCTATATTGTATACCAAAAGGTGTTATGCGTGATTTAGTCAGAATTATTTCCAAATTTTGGTGGAGATCAGGATCACAGGAAAGTATGAATTGGATTTCATGGGAAATAATTTGTAAGAAGAACGTGCATGGCGGACTAGGGTTTCGGAATATAGAATTGTTCAATACTGCTCTCTTAGCAAAACAAGGGTGGAGGCTTATTCATTCACATCATACATTGGCTGCACAGGTCTTGAAGGCTCGGTATTTTTCAGAAACTAATTTTTTAAATGCAACTATAGGTAGTGTTCCATCTTTCCTATGACAATCCATATTGAAAGGAAGGGAATTACTCAAGAGAGGACTGTGTTGGAGAATAGGAGACCGTTCGAACATAAGGGTGTTTCAAGATCCATGGCTGCCAACGTGAATCCTCGAACTGAACAACGATTCATGGATAATAATCTAGTGGTATCAAAATTAATAGAAAATGGGTGTTGGCGAAGAGATATAATTGACACATTTTTTGACGAATGTAATCGAGACCACATCCTAGCTACACCTATTTGTCCAACAGGAAGCACATATGTAATTATATTGCGTTATACACCTTCAGGCAGATTCACGGTGGCGTCGGCATATTCATTGGCGTTAAATTTACATAAGGTAACATCTCAAACAACCTCCTCATCTTCTCTGGACTCTGGATGGACAACAATTTGGAATCTACAAATTCCGCTTGAAATAAGAATCTTCATTTGAAAATTATGTCACAATGCGTTACCTTGCAAAGCCAACCTAAGAAACCGTGGAAATTGCAATATTCCAGGATGCTCTCGGTGCAAAAATGATATAGAGAATGAAATTCACATCTTCTTTGACTGTTCGTAAGCAAAAGAATTTTGGAATTGTTCACCAATCCCACAAAGGCTGCTGCATTGGAAGGCATCGTCTTGGTTGGATTTATTCAACAACTTATGGGAACAAGAAATGGAGGAGATTAGACTTGCAACAAAAGTAACGATTTTCTTATGGATGTTATGGATAGCACGGAATGAATTTTTATTCCAAAATAAAGACGACACTCTGGTGCTCCTTGTCCAGCGGGGAAATAGAAGTATTTTAGAGATTGGGAATTCAAATGACTCGATAGAACTGCAGCAAACACCTTTGATCACAACGCACAGATGGACCCCCCCCCCTCCCTTCATGGCTGGCGTAAGCTTAATGTGGATGGTGCCTATAAATCGGGCACGGCTGGTTTTGGTTTTATCCTTTGTGATGAACTTGGTGGATTAATTCAAGTAGGGGCTGGAAAATTGAAGCACATTTCTTCGGCTGCTCATGCCGAATTACTTGGAATTTGGCGAAGCTTTGAATACTCAATGCAAATTAGGAACTACAACATTGCCATTGAATAAGAAGCTCAGACCATAGTTGGGCAACTCTCAGATTCTTGCAAAAACCTTTCTCCCCTTGGTGCGATCGTGAATGGATTGCGAACGATAATACATCAGTACTCGGGGGTGGTTTCCATTAGCCATTGTTCAAGAAAAGTTAACCAGGCTGCTCATATGTTAGCTCAATTAGAAATTACACTGCATAATCCAGTTATCTGGGATGGTATTGCCCCTCCTAATGTTTCACCTATTTTACATAACGATTGGCTCCATCGTTAATGAGAATGCAAAGTATGGTTTTCAAAAATAAAAAATAAAAAATTATTGGCGGTTAATAAAATTAATAGAAGGATGAAAGTTGTCAAAATTATAAAAATAAAGGATAAAATTATTCAAAATTTTTAAAAATGATGACAAAAATTATATAATTTAAGGGATAAAATTTGCCAATTTAACTATATATATATATATATATACACACACACACACGATGTAAACATGTATTATTTTTTTTTTTTGTTACATTATCGATATTATAATTACAACCTTAATACAAATATATATTATATTTAAATAAAATAATTTTTAATTTATCAATCATCAATGATATTTAATTAATAAATATTACTATAAACATTTCATGATGAACATTCTAGAAAGCCTTACAAGGATTTAATTTCAGACAACATCATGTAAAATAAAATAAAATATACACTAAACTATAAACACAATAAACTTTTTAAAGAAAAAATGAAAAGAAAAAAAGTATAGGGGAGCAACTACTTTGAAAGAATTTTATTAATAAATTTTTTATTAGGATTAATATGTCTAATGATTAGATTAAATTCACTAAATTTAGAATATATATGTATATATTTATTGGATTATATATATATATATATATATATATAATTAAAATGTAAAAGAATAAAAAATGTGCTGCCATTGTTCTCCTTTTTTTAGGAAAGTTGTGAGCTATCGCTTATACTATGTTTCCTAGAAAAACAAAATACACTCATTTTGATTCACCAAACAATTGTTCACTTTTTTCTTTTTCTTTTTTTAATGGTCTTGAAACTTGAAAATTAATAATCTTTCACGAAATACTTTAATCAAAATTTCACGATAAAGAAATCTTAATTTAAATACAAAAATGAATCACTAGAAGAAAAATATACTTAAAAAAATGGTAAATTTCATCAGTTAAATTTTATAATTTTTGTAGTTTTATGTTTTTAAAATTTATATATAATTTCATCTTTTTTATCTTTATAATTTTGATAAAGCTTTTGAGTTGTCAATTTCATACCATTGTCTGTTAGGTGTTTGATAAATTGATTGTGAAAAAATTAAAATTATTTACATTTAAAATAAAGTACTTAATGAAGTGAAAATTTAGAGTGAATTTCTTTTATAATTGTAACCCTTCTTCGAAAATTCTAAATAAAAATATTTGAGAAGGAGGTTTAATTGATTTTGTTAAAGTGTTCAAGGACATTGATTGAATCTAAAAAGAAAATGTGGAGTCTTTGGGCATAATCAATGTTTTGACGGAATAAGATGATGGTTGCATGAGCATAATAATAAGAAGGAAGAGGTAGAGAAAGAGGAAGAAGAAAGAAGAAAAAAAAAATTAAGAAAATTTGAAATTATATAATTTAATGCTTTATAAGAACAAAATCCCTTAAAATTGTATATCCGAATAATATTGTAAATAAATCTTTAAATTAATTAGGATTACTAATGAAAACCTAAAAATTCCTAAGCATATCCCCAAAATCTTCTCTTTGTAATTTGTGACAAAATCTTTTTCTTGCAAGCATTGGCAATTCTGAAAACAAAGATTTAAGGTTGTTTTGGACAAATTAACATAAATTATTAAGAAATTAAAGGGGAAAATTTATGTTGAATATTTCAAGATTTGACAATAACAAATGTAATGTTTAGTGAAAATGCAATTGAACTTAATTGGACCCTTTATGGGAGAATGTTTCTTGGCGTAACTCAGACAATCTTTTCCTCGAGTTTTACCGCAAGAATTTTTCTTCACGAATGTAAATGGTAAACACTCATCATCTCCTGCAATCAAGAAAATAAATATTATTTTGGGGGTAGTAAATTTAAAGAAGAATGTAATCTAATCTAATAAATTATTATAAATTTAAGCGAATAATAAAAAAAAATTAATTTATAGTAATTTTACTTATAATTTAAAAAATTATGAGCTAAATATTGAAAGAGAAATATTATTTTAATTAAAAGAAAGTAGGAAAGTGCAGATTTAATCAATATATGTACTATGTGTAAAAGAAATGCAGAAAATAAATAATATTATTTACCATGGGAATGATGGAGAAAGGTGGAGAAAAGAACCAGAAAGAGCGATAGGTGGATAAAAGAGATCTTTATTCTTCTTCACAACAAAGGAAAAAAATAATAAGAAAGAAAATAAATAAGGGAAAATATATGAATTTAGTGTTAGTTACTCCTCTAATGAATAGGATAAAAAACTATTAATATTGAGGAGATGCAATATTCATTGCTGCATGTAAGTATTCTCGTAACTTAGGTACATACTTAAGTGACTTTTGTTTTTTCTCAATATATAAAATTGTGATATTAATCCTTCTTTAAAAATTCTGTTAAATCATGTGTACAACCTTAAAGGAGATTGAATTCTAACATGTGTAAGGATGTCAAGAAAGAAGTGATTAAATTTCTTGATGCAGGATTCATTTACCAAATCTGCGATAGTGAGTGGGCTAGTCCGGTAAAAGTAGTACCAAAGAAAGGTGATATTACCGTAATTAATAACGAGAATAACGAGGTTTTGAAAAAAAAAATTAATATTCAAATTCAAATTTGAATTTTTTTTTAATTTAAACTAGCGAACTCGAACAATAAGAAATCATAATGGAACAAACTCGAACAAATGTTTTCAATTCCGCGCGAATTCAAACAATGCTCAAGAAATAAATAAATAAACTCAAAACATCTTCTATTCGATTCGACTCGATTCGTTTACAATTCTATTGGCACCGTAAATTTTGTGGACACAAGCAAATCTTTGAGGACCCTTAGAGGAAAATATGGAGAGTGAATACAAGTAGGACACATTCTTCTTAAAAATTTGTAAGCAACTCAACTTTTTTAACTCATATTCTTTAAATCTTTAGAAATGTTAAATTAAATTTGTCTAAATTCTTTAGTATCTAGAAATTTTTTAAAAATATTTTTAAAAAATATGGAAAGTTACGTAATGTATGCCATACATAATCTCCTAACCAACATGGTAAGTTTTTAATTATGTTAACAATCTATAGCTAAAATTTATGTAAGATTTATAGCTAAAAATATTTTGTACAATTCAAAATTTTTAAACAATATGGTTAGGACCGTAAAATATAAAGATATGTAAAATAAGTAAATTCAGTTTTAGATAAGACAAATACGTCTAACGTGATTTTAACACGTTTTTTTAGCAATTTAACCATAAAAATTGATAAATTGATCACTGAATATAAAAACAATTTTTAAAAAAATTATATCTTGGTTAGAAAACTGAATTAGGATAGTTTTTAGAAATTAACAAAATTAGCTGCTAAAAAAAGACAATGACTTGTTTCTTACGTAAATCAAAGATTCTCTTATTATTTTTTAAAGGAAATTAACTCTGCACATATTATAATATATATTATAATATATATATATATATATAATATATATATATATATATTATATTAGTGTAAAGTTTTTATTTTTCTAAGAAAACAAAAGGAAGTAGTAAGTTGGAGGAGTGAGGCATGGAAAGAATAATAACAGGTGCATCAGATAATAATAATAAGAAGAAAAGTATGGGTCGACAGACGATCGAAATAAAGAAAATCGAGAATAAAAACAATCTGCAAGTGACGTTCTCAAAGCGTCATAAAGGGTTGAACAAGAAAGCCGGAGAACTCAGTATTATATGTGGTGCAGATATTACCGTCATCGTCCAATCCCCCGTCGGAAAAATACACGCTTTTGGTAATGTCCTAGTTGAGTCAATCATGGATAAATACCTAGATCATCATAACAATTATTATACAGCAGAACAAGATGATGATGGTTAGAATCAAAACAAGTGTTTCAAGATATTATTGAAGAAGTTGGAAGCTGAAAAAAACAACGTCGTAGAAAAACGTAGTAGTACTTGGGGGTGGTGGAATCAGCCGTTTGATGATCTTGACTTGATTGAGCTTTAACAGTACATGAATTCTATGGAAGTTCTGAAGAACAATGTAATGGCGGCGGCTGCTGCTAGAGCCCGTAATAATAATAATGATGATGAGGTTTGTATTCCTAATCTGGTCGTTCCTCACTACTCCGCCGTCGATTTCATAAGTAAACTTTTGATGCTGTTTAATACCACCCCTAGTACTTAATCACTTTGGTTTTATCACTAATCATTTTGTTTATAGAATTCAATTGATTAATGTACCTAGTTTTATTTGATATTATTTTAATTGTTGCCCTCTTTTTGTCTTTTTCTTCTTTGTTTTCGGTGTAAATTAGTAATACAATCTTTTAAATAACAAAAGAAACTTTATCCTAATAGTTATAAATATTTTAATCAGGTGGTTAAAATGTCTGTCTTTGTTTTTTTTTTTTTTGGTAAAAATTAAAATGTCTGTCAATTAATACATACACTAAAATTAGGTTTTCTAAACTTTGAAGTTGGTTGGAAAGGCCATGAAACTAAATAAATATGTCCGGACTAAATACTGTCTTTTTAACTAAAAAGACACATTAATATTTATATTTATTTAATAATGTATATATATATATATATATATATATATATATTTCTTATAAAATAGTTTAAAAAGGCAGAAATTCAATTAGTAATACTTGATTTAATTTTAAAAAATTATGAATTTGAGATATCATAAAAATAGAAGACCTTAAAATATATAAAAAAAAGAAAAAACTATTTAAATTATAAAAATTAAGATACATAATAACTTAAAAACTAATAATGTTATCATGGATTAAGTAAAATTAAGTAAAATAACTCGATTAATATTTTCTTTTAAATAAAAATTATAACTCTATTAAATAATTTTATTAATTTCATATATTTCAAAAAAATATATATTAATTTCATAAAAAATCATAGTGTTATTTCAAAAGTTAATTAATAGAAGATGTTATAACTCCATACCATTACTTCTATTTTTGGACGTAAAGTTTTTTTTTTTTAAATAAACCTAGACTTAAATAATTGTTAATCGGTCTTATTTATAATAAAACATTTATGAGTACTTACCTTAGTTAGTTCAAATCTCTTACAAAATTTAACATAACTTAGTTAATAATAATCATAGTTATGGTGATTGATAGATAATAAGTTCCAGTTTTATAACAAAAAAAAACAAAAAATATTTAAAATTTCAAGTTTTCAAAAAAACAACAAGTAGTTTATTTTAAACATATACAACTAAGACTTTAATCCAAACTCTTATTCATAATCATCTGTCTAGTAATCATCCTCTAACCATGTATCTTCCTTGTCATCTGTAAAGTGAAAAAAATATAGGAGGTGAGTATAATATACTTAGTAGGCAGAACATCTCCCCTCCTTTTAAAATAAATTTTCAATTAAAAGAAAAATAATATAAATGTTTTTAAATAATAATAATAATAATTTACCATACATTTATTTTTAGAGCACAAAAAGACAAAACATAAATTAAATGGTAAATAAAATCATTGAGCAAACCATGTAATACAATCATTCAATCAATATATTTCATTTTTCTTTTATTTTACTTTCTTGTTTTTTCTTTGACTATTGGGGAATAATATGATTGTTTCGCGAATGGGTCTAAATTGATATCAGTTCCTAACTTTATACCGGTTAGGAAATGACCTTACTTGTATCTTTTGAGTCAAACGAGTCAGAGGCATAGCGATTGAAGAGAAGCCTTCAATAAACTTCCGATAGTATCCTGCAAGACCAAGAAAATTATGAATCTTGGTAACATTTGATGGTTGAGGCCAATCCACAGTTGCTTCTATCTTTTTTGGATCCACGGATACACCTTCTCTAGATATCACATGTCCCAAGATATTCACACTTGGGATCCCAAATTCACATTTTGAAAACTTAGTATACAATTTATTTTCTCGAAGAGTCTGTAGTACCATTCTTAAATGCTCTGAATGTTGTTCCTTCGATGATGAGTAGATAAGAATATCATCAATGAATACCACCACACAGATATCCAACTGTTCTCTGAATACTCTGTTCATTAAATCCATAAAAGTAGCTGGAGCATTTGTTAATCCAAACGGCATCACGAGAAACTCGTAATGTCCATATCGAGTTGTAAATGCACTTTTAGGAATATCTTCCTCCTTCATCTTCAATTGATGATATCCAGATCAAAGGTCAATCTTGTAAAATATCTTGGCATTCTTCAGTTGATCAAAGAGATCATCTATTCGAGGCAATGGATACTTATTCTTCATAGTGATCTTGTTCAACTCTCTATAATCAATACATAATCGCATGCTCCCATCCTTCTTCTTCACAAATAAGACAGGTGCTCCCCATGGTGAAACACTAGGCCGAATGAACTTCATATCAAGTAGTTCTTGAAGTTGTCCTTTCAATTTCCTAAGTTCAGCTGGTGCCATTCTATAAGGAGTCTTAGAGATAGGTTCTGCTCCAGGAATGAGATTAATCTCAAAATCAACATCACGTTTAAGATGTAAACCTGGTAATTTCTCTGGAAACACATAAGGAAACTCACACACAGTTGGTACATCTTCCATGTTTGGGATATTCTTCTTTGAATCCACCACATGTACATCCTTCTTGTAAGTATTTAGAAGCCTTTATCACCGAGATAATTGGTGTGATCCTCTTTTTACTACACTGGTATGTACCTTGAAATTTGAATTTATCCTTTTCAGGTATTCTAAATTCCACACTCTTTTCTCTACAATTGATTATGGCATGATTTTGTGATAACCAATCCATACCCAATATTATGTCAAATCTGATATGTCAATCAAA
Organism: Asclepias syriaca; assembly: GCA_027405835.1. Classification (NCBI taxonomy): domain Eukaryota; kingdom Viridiplantae; phylum Streptophyta; class Magnoliopsida; order Gentianales; family Apocynaceae; genus Asclepias; species Asclepias syriaca. The sequence goes on from CM049924.1 coordinate 11,393,632, forward strand.
ATAAAACTAGCAAGAAGTTTATGTATCCCAATATCAATTTGAAAATCTCGAATAATATGGTTAGAATTGAGAATCATTCGTTCGGGTGTAGCAATATGATAAGTATCAACAAAATATTTAGACACTAATCCAAGAGTCTTAGAAAATTTATGAGACATAAAGGAGTGAGTAGCACCACAATCAAATAAGGTATAAGCTGGGAGTATATTGATAGATAGTGTACCTGCAACCACCTCATTGGACTCATCTGCTTCTTGTTGGGTCAAAGCAAACACCCTTGCATTAGACTTCTTTTGTTGTGGCTGTGAAGGCTGTTGCAGTGCTGGTCTGTCAGAGGAATTAGGCCTTGTTGGCTTTGGCTTAGGATAATCTGCAATTCTGTGACCGATCTCTCCACAATTAAAACATGCTCCAGTTGAATCTGCATTCACCAAAATGTAATCTACCACAAGTCTCACAATGCTTCCTTTGCAAGGAAGTTTCACCCCGACTCTATTTTGTATTGGGTAGTAGCCTCCTTCTCTGTACTTGGGAACTTTCAGTGTTTGGCCTAACATTCCCCCCTGTTGACTATTAGTGGGTCTGAACATTTTTATTCCTCTTTCTGCATCACCCACACAGATATCAGACTCTATTCGAATAGACCTCATGTAAGAATCTTCATAATCCCGTGAAGGTATGGACGACAATCTAGCTTGAATCCGTCTAAAAAATCAATCTTCAAAATGAAGTAGCCTCAATCTACTGTTTCCTATCAACTCAGGTACATACTGCCCCAAAGAATTAAACTTATTCGCATATTCAACCACAGACATTGACTCAGTTTGCCTCAGATTAAAGAATTGTCTCTACTTCTCAAGACGAAATGAGTTCGAAAAATAATGATCCAGGAAAGCCTTTTTGAACACCTCCCAATTTATAGGCTGATTTGCAGATACATATGCTGGTGAAGCTCCTTTAAACCATCTTTGTGCATCTCAGACTAAAAATGGTAAGACAACTTTACCCCTGACTTCCATGGGTACCTCCAGAACCTCGAAATTGCATTCCATCTCCCTCAACCACTTCTCAGCTTTCTCAGGGTCCGCTCTACCATCAAAAGTTGGTACGTTGGCTTTCTTCAAATGCTCATAATGTGCTTTTGTACTGGTAGCTGCATTCTGTGAGTGCCGCTCTTGAGACTGTTGAAGTTGTTGCTGACCTTGCATCACTTGAGTCATCGTATTGAGTAATGCAACCATTTCTGGGGGCATAGTGAAAACAGGAGCTGGAGGAGGTGGAGGTGGAGGTGGAGAATCTCTCCTACCGTCACGATCATCGTTTGCAACTCCATCTCTTTGCCTACTTGTCCTTCTATTCCAATTAGCTAGAGGAACGTTCATTCCATCATTCTCGTGCTTGCCCACTTCATCAGAATGATCACCTTCTCTGGAAGTCTCAGCCCTTCTACCACAATCATCTATTGGTGTAAAAATTTCCCAAAGAAAATAAATATAATTATTTAAATAATAATAAAAACAAAAACATAATATATATATATATATATATATAATATCTTCCTTAAATTTCTATGTTCTACTGCAATCCATACTTTCCTAATCCAAAAAGGCAAATCAATTATAAATTTTTTTTAGTCATAACCTACTGCTCTAATACCACTAAATATCACGCTCCGAATCCGGGCCTAGTTCGTGAACTAAAATCCCAAATTCAAGATTACGACTCGGCTATACTCCCTAGATTTCTCAAAAGAATGTAAAGTCACTTACTTTCAATTATCCAACAACAAACAGTAAAATTATTAACTTAAATAATCTATAAAATATCATCCACAATTTCTAACTTTCTTCAATAATAAAACTTCGACTCAAAAAAAAATTCAAGTTTCCAAAAAAAAATAACAAGAAGTTTATTCTAAACATAAACAACTAAAAACTTTACTCCAAACTCTTATTCATAATTATATGTCCAATAATCATCCTCTAACCCTATATTTTCCCTGTCATCTGTAAAGTGAGAAAACATATGGGTGAATATAAAATACTCAGTAGGTAGAACATCTTCCCTCCTTTTAAAACAATTTTTCAATTAAAAGAAAAACAATATAAATGTTTTTAAATAATAATAATAATAATAATAATTTACCGTACATTTATCTTTAGAGCAGAAAAAGACAAAACATAAATTAAATGGTAAATAAAAACATTGAGCAAACAATGTAATGCAATCATTCAATCAATATCTTTCATTTTTCTTTTCTTTTACTTTCTTGTCTTTTTTTAACTATTGGGGGAATAATATGATTGTTTCGCGAATGGATCTTAATTGATAGCAGTGCCTAACTTTATACCCGTTAGGAAAGGGCATTACTTGTATCTTGTATCTTATATCTTGGTGGCTTTTTATCCATGCCAATGAAAAATCTTATAAATGGTAGAACATGTTCCTCCCATTACTATCCATCACTTAATCCCCAATAAAATCAAATATAAGAATTACATATAATTTACTTTTATAAAACTTCAATGTAAATACTTAACATTCAAAATATTTAAAAATATTAAAAATGAGAAAAAAAAAATTTTTTATTTTAAAATGATAATAGCTCGAAACTCAAAACATAATTTAAATATATACATATCATTTAATTAATATTTTTATATAATAAAAAGAGTATTGAATTCTTTGATGGTATCAAAATAAATAAATAAATATATATATATTATATAATAAAAAGAAAATACAAACATAATTACATCAAATTAGAAAAAGGAAACATAATTACATCAAATTAGAAAAAACAAATATAATCACATCAAATTAAGAAAAAAAAGCATAATCATATCAAATTTTGAAATTTACGGGCTCTATCAAATATATATATATATATATTTATGCCGCCAAGAATTCAGAAAATTTCAATGATTATATTTCAAGAATCATGTTATATATATATATATATATATTAATATATATATAAAATAAAAAAGGAAATATAATCACGATAAGTTTTGGATTGTGCCATTGTCGGAATTGTTGAATAATAAAAAAATATATATACTTAAAATTTTTTGGAACCAAAGATTAATTTTGAGGATGGTAAACTTTCAAAATTTTACTTAAGTAGATAACAATTACTCAAACAAGTCTTTTCACATATCATAATCTTCAAATTCAATACTTAAAAAATTATCCATACTATAGATTAAAAAAACGGAGAAGGATGGTCCACCTACCTCGATTGAGTGCTTGGCGTACTTTTCGTTACTTTCGATTAACTCAAATATTTCGCTCTTAAATTCTTTTCGGACTCTATAAAAAATCCATAATACGAATATTAAAACTAAATTCATAACTAATATCTTAATCTTACAATCCTATTAATCAAAAACACTAAAAACTACTTACCTCTTTCGTCAACTTCTTTGTATTTGGAAAAATCTGGCCTCTGACGGCTATCGTGTTTTGAAAGGGATAAAAGAAATCCTAGTAAAAACCTAATAATCATGCTTAAACTTATATTTATAATTACTCTTATAACAAATTTATAACTATTTATTATTAAATCCTCACACTATTTAAATAATAAATAAAACCCTAAAAATAAAAGTAGGGTATTACATTGATACAAAGAGGTAACAAGGAATTGTTTCCTCTTCCTGGCAGGCACCAACAATGGGTTGGGTAAAGTTTAATATAGATGAGTCTCATGGTGTTGACAGAAGTGGTTTTGGTTTTGTATTGCGTGATGATAAGAGACGAGTTTTACGTTCGGGAGCTAGACCTTTGATATGTATTGTATTGCCTAAACAAGCAGAACTCATGACTTTGAAGTTGAGTTTTGAATTTGTTCACGATTTTTGGTACTTCCCATTACTGATGATTTTAGATTACGAGAATTTGTCTACTATTGATGGAATTATTGCTCAGTTTCAAGAGGATCTCTAGAAGGCTCCTAGGATTAATATTCAGAATAATCATACGTTTACTAACGTAGTAACGCATTTGTTTGCTGAAATTGAGATTACTCTTTTAAATACCGTTATTTGGTATGAAACTTCGCATTCCGTGTATTAAACACATTTCATTGAAACTGGTTAAAAGTTTCATGAATATACTATTTTTCATTTAAAAAGAATGATGATGACGAAAAAAATATTTATCATGAGTGAATTGACATATAGATAATGTATTAAATTTTTTTTTTTGAGTTTTTATTGATGAATGCATATAATTTTATGAGAATCAATTGATTAATTAATTTAATGTTTTATATGAAAACAATCCCTTAAAATCCTCTATCCGAATAATATTTTAAATAAATCTTTAAATTAATTACAACTAATAATGAAAACTTTAAAATTCCTAACACATACCCCCAAAATTCTCTTCACAACTTGTGACAAAATTTTTAAACATAGATTTAAATAATATATGTATCATGTCTAAAAGAAATGCAGAAAATTAATAATAATATTTACCATGGGAATGATGGAAAAAGTTGGAGGAAAGAACCAGAATGAGGGCTAGGTGGATGAAAGAGATCTTCATTCTTCTTCACAACAACAAGGGAAAACAATTGTAAGAAAGAAAATAAATAAGGGAAAATATATGAATTTAGTGTTATTAATGAATAGGATAAAAAACTATTAATTGTTTCAAAGAAAAATTTACATATTTTTAAAAAACATCCAAATTATCAATTGACAAAAATTTTTTTTTTTAAAAAACAAATTGTTATATTTAAATTCTCAAATTAAAAGAAATTGGTAAAATTGATTTTCATTATAATTCTTCTTCTTCTTCTCTTTTAATTTAATCATTAAAATTGATATATTTTTTTAATTTATTCTTTATAATTCAAAATTCTCTCTTTTTTTTTATATAAAAAAATTTGATAGAATTGTTTTAAAAAAATGCACTTTACATCATATTTGGTTCACTCTTAAATCAAACCGGGTATGATTGACTTAACTATTTTATTTAGTCATCTTTTGATCGGTTCTCTAACAACATATATTTGTTCCCAAAGGTTTTGACCCTTCTGAACTCATTTTTGAGGTCTATTTGTTTCATATTCTGCCTCTTTCATATCAGTTTCAGACTTGAGTATTTTTGTTTTTATCATTATAGCTGCTTCTGGTAATTCTCATTTTGTAACACAACTTATTAGTTTGATTTTTTATGGTTGCAATTATAATTTATGGGCTCAAGAAATGTGTAGTTTTCTAAAAGGTAGACTTCTTTGGCGTATTGTTACTGGTGAAACTAAAATAACCCACCAAAGAACCTTCTGAGATTGAAGATAAGTTTATTGAAAGGTTAGACCAATGGGATATAAAAAATCATCAAATTTTAACTTGGTTTCGTAATACTTGTTAGCCTAGTATTAAATTAGAATTTCGTTGTTTTGATTGTGCTAAAGATGTTTAGAATTTCTTAAAAATTCGATATGCAATTTTAGATGATATTCATCAATTTCAGCTCTATTGACGCCTTCATTGCATGCACCAACAACTAAGTCACACCATTCACAGTTATGTTTATGAGTTACAGATTTTATTGGATCAATTATCTACTGGTGATCCTCTCTTGCCTGATAAAGCTCTACAAGTATTTATGCTGATCTTCTTGAACGTCGGTATGTTTGGCATTTGCTTATAACTCTTAACAATGATTGGAGTCAATTTGTGGTACTCTTCTTCATCGTAAACCTTTGCCAAACATGGACACAGTAATTCGAGAACTAATTTCTTAAGAAACTCGTATTAACACTCTTCGAACTGAGTGCAATCTCACTTCTCCAGATATGATTCTTGTTGCACCTTCAATCCATTCTCAGTCCAAAAAGGAATATTGTAATTATTCCAAAATACCTAGACATTTGATTATACTTGCTATAAACTTGAGGTAAAACTCAAGAATCCTGGTAAAAGAAATTCACTCATCTACTACATCTTGGAGTACTTCTTCTAGTACTGATGTTGCCACAAAGATCTCTGACGTTGATGATAAGTCACTTTGTTTTTCCCTAAAGGACATCCAGTATCTTCTTCACCATATACAATCTAATTCTGGGACTCTCAATTCTTCTGCTTTGTCTGTCACTTCAAGTACACATACATCTTGGTTCTTTGATTCTGGTTGTTGTAATCATATGACTCCTGAGTCTAAGCATTTTCATTCTATCTCTATCCCTTCTCATGCACATGTTGTTCACACAGTTGATAACTCTACATTAGATATTCAGCACAAGTAATATTTCCACATCTTCATTGTCGTTGCCTAATACTTTTCAGGTACCAAAATTACCTCTCAATCTTATATATGTTGGCCAGTTTGTTGAACTTGGTGCTGATGTAATCCTTAAGAGTAATGGTTGTATTATGCAGGATTCTTAGACGAGCACAATTCTTGGGACATGGCATAAGGTTGGTCGGTTATTTGAGCTCGTCTCTCTCCAAATGCCACCAAAAGTTGTTGTTGATGTTGTTTCTTCCAGTCTTTGGCATTCAAGCCTTGGTCATGTTTCTTCTTCTAAATTAGGATCTTTGATTTCTAAGGATTGTTTAGGTTCTGTTAAAACTAGTCACATTGATTGTGTTTCCTGTGAACTTTCTAAACATCATGCTTTGCCTTTTACTAATAGTACTTCTATTTCTTCTGCCCCTTTTGATCTTATTCATTCTTATATTTGGGGACCTGCTCCTAATGTTACTATTGGTTGTTCTAGGTATTTTGTTGTTTTTGTTGATGACTATTCTCGATACACATGGATTTACCTTATGAAAAATCGTTCTGAGTTGCCCAAAATTTACATTCAATTTGCTACTATGATAAAACTCAGTTTTATCTTAACATAAAAGTCTTTCATACATATAATGCTATGAAATATCGAGATACTACCCTTTGTCAATTATTTGCTAGCAATGGTACGCTTGTTCAACGTTCATGTCCTGACACTTCGCCACAAAATGGTCATGCTAAACGTAAATATAGACACATTTTAGACACTGTTTGTGCTCTTCTTTTGTCATCTTCTTGTCTTGAATCTTTTTGGGGTGAAGCTTCTCTTACATCCGTTTACATTATCAATCACATTTCCTCTTATCATAAAAAAATATCTCTCTTTATGAGCTTCTCTATGGTCATTGTCTTAAATATCATAATTTTCATGTTTTTAGATTTGTTTGTTTTATTCATTTGCAGTCCCACGAGTATACCAAATTGGAACCTCGAGCTCGATTGTGTTGTTTTTTAGGTTATGGTATTGAACATAAGGGCTATTGGTGTTGGGAACCTCCTTCTCAACGTATTCACGTTTCACGTCATGTCACCTTTTGGGAACATAAGATGTTCTCTTCCTTATCTAGCTTCTGTGTCACATCATCTCCTCCATTCTTTTCTGATCCTACTATCTCTTTGTTTCCTAATGATATTTTGACAAGTACTGATGATTCAAATGACATAGACCTTCCTCCACCCTTGCTTGAAGATCATCCTTCTGATGATCCAAGTTCTTCCTCTCCTAGTAGTTCTCTAAATTCTAGTCCTAAAACTCGTAAGTCATCTCGTATTAGTTATCCTCCTGTCACTCTTTAAGGTTATCATTGTTACTCTATCATTATTTTTCTTTATGAGCCTTCCACTTATCGTGAGGATAACTCTAACCCTTTATTGCAGACAGCAATGACAGAAGAGCTTAATGCACTTATTAACACACATACATGGGATTTGGTTTACTTTTCTCCATATATATCAGTGGTTGGTTGTAAATAGGTGTATAAAATCAAGACTATAGCTGATGGTTCAGTTGAACGTTATAAAGCTTGTCTTGTGGCTAAGGGATTCACCCGAGAAAATAGAATTGATTATGAGAAGACATTTGCTCCAGTCGCTCATATCACATCGAGACGTACACTTATAGCAATTGCAACAGTCAAATAGTGGATCTTATTTCAGATGGATGTTAAGAATGCATTTTGTCTCTTACGAAAGGCTTTATATGGACTCAAACAAGCTCCTTGGGCTTAGTTGGCTAAATTCAACTCCACCATTTGTCTGTTTGTCTTTAAGTCCAATCATCATGATCATGCCTTATTTCTTTGAAAGACTCGAAGCAAAATCATTATCTTACTATTGTATGTTGATGACATGATTATTACGGAAGATGATAAACAGGGTATCCATGATGTCAAACAATTTCTTAGTCGCCATTTGAGATGAAAGATCTTGGTCATTTAAGCTATTTTTTGGGCCTAGAGATTACTTCTTCTTCAATATGGTATTATTTATCTCAAGCCAAATATGTTACTGATCTTATCTCTTGTGCAAGTCTTACAGATGATAAAATTGCTAACACTCCAATTGAAGTCAATGTTCATTTGTCTACCGCTGATGGTTCTCCTATCTTTGATTGTACTTTGTATCGTCAATTTGTTGGCAGTCTTATATATCTCACTGTTACTCGACCTGACATTGCTTATGTTGTTCATGTTGTTAGTCAGTTCATGACAACTCCTCGCACAACTCATCATGTAGCCATACTTTGCATTTTTTGCTACATTAATGGCACTTTGTTTCATGGTCTCCATTACTCCAACTCATCTTCTCTACAGCTGCAAGGTTATTCAGATTCTGGTTGGGCTGGTGATCATATAGATCAACGCTCTACTACAGGTTATTACTACTTACGTAGTGATTGATAACACTAAAATATTCAGGTATTTTGGTGACAATTTGTGCTTAATTCTTGATCTAATTGTTGATAAATAATCAATTTTGGTTTAGTTTTGCTAATTCTTTTATTAAATTGATTTCCAAAAGTTTTTGGGGCAAAAACGTAAAGAATTACAAATTCAGGGACTCAATTACAAAATATGAAGATATTTTACACGTCGCGTCTTGACGCCCATCAACATCTTGTTCTTGACGGCCGTCAAGAACGATCTGTTGATGGTCGTCAAGACCTCATCATCAGATATATTTTTTTATTTGTGAATTTCCTAGTTTCCTCCCACGTTTTGTATCTATAAATAGTGGTTTTTCACCACAGGGAGAATTATAGATTTTTCATTGTATTTGTTGTACTTTGAATTTCTTGATACAAGATTATTGTTGTTTTCATTGTCATTCTATTTTTCTATTTCTCTTTTAATTCTTGTTCACAAACCAAGAAAAGTGTTTAGGGAGTGCTTTAAGTTGAGAGTGAAATCCAATCTTCTCTTGAGAGTGTGAGAGTTCAAGATCCACAAACCAAGGAGTTGCACTTTCACATCCTTGGAGTGAGGTTAGTAATTAATATAAATCCTCCTCCTAAAGATTAGCAAATTGAATGGTCCCAAACCCACAAGGACTTAAAAGTTGTTGATTTCCCTTGGAGGAGTGTGTTGTTGTATTGAAGAAAAGGTGGAAAGAAAACATCTACAAGAGCTTGGAGATTTCAAAGAGTCCTAGCTTTAATTGTACACATTTCTTCCTCTTTGATATTCTATTGATCTTGTATGTATGATTTTAACATTAATTCTCCTTTAGGATCTCTTAATGTTCTACATTGGTTTAGGAATAATTGTTGAGAATTCTTTGATGTTTCATGTTTGTGTGTCTTCCTGTTAATCTATATCAATTGTTCTTTGATTTTTGCATTTATGTGTCTAAGGATTCCATCTCAATAGATGTGAAGATCCTAAGAAATTTTGATATAGGCTATCATATCCCTATGACGGCAATTTGGTGAGCTTTAAGGGTAGAGGTCAATACAACCTTGATATCAACCCTTAGACCTAAGAATGAAGATTCTTAATTCGTGAGAGTTTATTGTGTTAAGAACCTCTCAATAGTTATGTGTGCCTGCTTGATTTCTTAAAGGTCTTAAGTTGTTTTTCCTCTATTGTTTTCCTTTATTGCTTTCTAGATTAGATTTCTCCTATCTTCAATTGATGTTGGAACCTAAACCTTGATTTTCTTCTAAGTTTCATTATTAGTAGAGGATTTCTAACTTCCTTGGGAAACGATTTTTATAAATTTTAAAATGATGATGTTCAATCTTTTTTTTAATATACATTCATAATCAACATATATGATAATTGAGCCTCAACATAATCTAAAGAAAATGTTGGCTAAAAAATGCTCACCACGTTTTTGGCGCCGTTGCCGGGAATGGCAGTCATAATATGATTAGTAATCTAGAATTTCTAGGGTTCTAGACAATCGAATAATTGATTTAGGATGAATTGAATGGACTTAATTGAACTTAGGAACTTTTGAGTTTAGGTTCCTTTACTTGCTTTGTTCCTTTATTGTTGGTTAGATAGTATAGTCTAGTTTTTTAGCCGTTAGTTTTCCTTGTTTTCGGTTAGTATAGGATTAGTTCCTAGGTTTTGGTTAGTTTAGGTTAGCTTATATGTAGAGTTTTGGCCTTAGAATAGGTTAATCTAGTTTAGTTTAAATAGGTTTAATCTAACTTTTTCTAATTCTTAACTAGTTCTAATCTAGTGTAGTTTAATTCATAATCAATTCTTACTTTAACCTTAGGAATAGTTGAACTTACATAATGCATAACTCTTAACATAGTGTTAATTAGGTCATTAAATTTAGAATTTACCTTCCTAGCTTGTTTCTTTTGTGTTTTTTTTACTTTGATTGTTTTTAGATTGCTTAATTAGTTGTAGATGTTCATTTTTCAAAATTTTAAAAAAAATTCCAGCAAGCTTCCTCTGTTTTGTTCTGTTTCTCCTCTGTTCTTCAGACGCCTACTGTCTGAAATGTTTTTCACATTTTGATATTTTTATATTCTACTGCCTTTTAGCTTTCTTTTGGTATACTATATGTTTATTTTAGATATTATTTGATTAGTTTTTAAATTAGATTAGTTTAGAGTGGTTGTTGAAAAAAATCTACTGCAGTACTTTTTATATGAATATATGTATATTTTGTTTGATGTATATTTTATTATTATAATTGAATTATACTTAGTATACATGTATCAATAATTATAGTACTTATTTTTGTCTTTATTTTGATATATTGCTTAACTATTTTTGACATTTTACTCATGATTGAATTCAAGAGCATAAGGTATACTTCTCTAAGAACCTTTTGCAAAATTTATTTTTTGTCATTGTTTGATTTATTTGATATATATATGTGCCTTTTATCTTTAGAATTGTTTAGATTGATCTTTGGATGATTTGTGTTGAGTTTTGAACTTTCCAATTTTGGATTTAACTAAATCTCCATATGCTAAAGTATCCTTTAATCTTGACATTGCACTTTAAGTGTTTGATTAATTGTCTATAGTTTATTTTTAAAGATTATGTAGCTTGTTTTTCGTTTATAAGTTAGTTCAAATGTTTTTAAGTCTATTGCTCTAGTATAAGATATTGTTCAATTGCTCTAGGGACTATGCATTAGTCCTTCACTTATTTGATGTGCATGATCTACATGTTCTAAGTACCTAAAACATTGCACATCTTGATTTAATTGATCTATCTTAGTTCTAATTGACTACTATTTATGAGTACACTGTTCTTATTTGTGTTTAGCACTTAATTTTTAAGGTATATAGCATCTAATATATCATACTAATGTAAGTATACATGTATGCATCTCACTGTAATTTTGGACAGCATGCAACCTGTTTTGTTTTTGCTACTATTTTCTGTTCTTTTGGAATTTCCGTAAGATATTTAACTGCAGAAATTTATTGTCTTAGGGTTAAGATGGAATAAGTTTCACTCCATTTGGCTTTAAAACCAATTTCTTATGATTTTTTGAAAATCACTGCCAATTTTGAAACAGCTTCTGCCTTTTTACTTATTTTGCTCAACTTTTTGATCTTCTATTTGCTTTGCTTTGTTTTTAATTTATCCTACTTTTAAATGCATTCTGGAAATGTTAATATTTAATCTTGCTCTTACGATTCTTTAATTAATTTCTTCTAGGATTGTGTGATCTTTAAGTATGTTAAAAGTCTCTAGCATGTATCTTGCTTGTTTTTATCCACTGTTTTGGTTATTTTTCTTTGTATGCATGTTTAGTTAGTATTAAATTGTTTTCCTTTCTTTTTAGCATATTTAATGTCATCAAATTTCCAGTAGTATTTCTTTCCCTTTTATGCATCTTTTTAATGCAATTTTTAACTAGTTTTATTACCATTTCTTTTGATGCCAACTTTGAAGCAAATTGCCTTATTTATGCCTATGCAATTTGCTGCTTTTTACCATAAGTCAAGTCTGTATTTATACTTGATGTTAATCATATTTATGCATCTTTTGTTTGGTACTTTTTTCACTTTAAGATATGCCTATTTAGATTGCATTTTGGTCATTTTTAGGAGCCTTCCTATTTAGTGCATAACTTATGTTTTAAGCATGAGTTTTTGTCCATTCTTTTTGCTTATTGTTTGCATCATTTGTATGAGTTGTAATTGCATGTTTAGTACAATTTTTTGCAGGTTTAAGAGACCTAAGAGTGGTTAAGGTACTGTTTTAAATGTTAGCTAAGAGGAAGACCAACAATTCTTACCATAGAAGTGTGATGAAGAAGACCATATCTTGTATTGTTCATTTTTTATTACAACTCTAATTGTTGGAGCTTGGACCAAGTTTTATATTTTCAATTGCTTATATTTGGACATTATTTTCAGTACCTAATGTTTTTCAATTCATGCAAGTTAATTTTTTTTTTCTTTTAAACCATTTCTTTGCTAAAAATCAAATTTTAGAAAACTTTTGATTCAACTATTTTGCAAGAAATGTTTCCAAATCTTATGCAAACAATATTTCCTACTTTAACCTTTTTTTTTATTTAACTTTATAACTTGTTAAATTTTATTTAATTTATTTTTGTACTTTAATTATTATTTTTTTTGTTTTTATTCTCTTTTTAATCTTAACTTTTTTAATTTAATGTCTTTTATTTTTAAAAAGAAAAAACTCTCGGGACTTACCCGAGAGCTTCGTTCCTTTTAATTTTTTTTTTTAATTTTCTTTTAACTTCTTTCCTTTTTATTTTTCTTTTCTGGGATTGGATTTTTTTACCTTTATTTGTTTTTTACTTGCTTTTCTCCTCTTTTTCTTCTATCTTAATTTTTTATCTTATTTAATTAATTTTTTTAAACTTTATTTTAAATTGTCTTGTAATAGTTAGTATTTCAATTCTTCTCCCTACTTACTTAATTTGTTTCTTAAACTTTGCCTAGTTCTTTGTAACCTAGTTTCCTTTTCTTTGGCTACTGTTATCCCTTGTAACAATTGACTTTATTTTAATTTTAAGCTTTCTTTTAATCCTAATTTTCAATTGCTTTTGTTATTTTTATTTCTTGTATTTTTTTCTTTCTTAATTTTATCTTGAGATCGTCTTATTTTAGGGTGCATGACTAGATCGTCTTCGAGAGAGCTAACGCCTATTATTGATAACCCTGAAGCTCTAATAAGTGACGCAAGAAGAAATCAAAGAAGAATGGAAGCAAATAAACCTACCCTGGACTCTTATTCAACCTCAACTTACTCCCTCATGTAAAGCTATTAATTTACCTACCGGAGCAAAGTTTGAGTTTAAACCTAGCATCCTTCAACTTCTCACCACAAGACTCCAATTTGGAGGTTTACCTTCTGAAAATCCCACATGAGCATCTTTGAGGATGTCGCATTGCTATGCGAAGGGCTTAGTGGAACAAGTACGCTAGAAATAACCAAGTTTAGTCTCTTTCCATATACTTTGAGGGATAGAGCTAAGAGATGGCTAGCACAACTTCCGGCAAGATCAATTACATCGTGGGAAGAACTCACTCGAGCTTTTTCTTGCGGAATATTATTCGGCTGCAAAGATCGTCGAGTTCTGGAAAGTAATTTCAAGTTTTAATCAACTTGAAGGAGAAATTGTTTTTGAATCATGGGAGCAGTTGAAAGAATTGCTAAGATTATGTCCGCACCATAGTTTGTCCGAGCCCCTCATCATACAACAATTTTACGGAGGGATGAACGAGCTTGGAAGGCAAGTTCTAGATGGATTAAACTCTCAAGGTGGATTCAACGGGATGACCGAGGACGATGCTAAGAACGCCTTGGAAAGGATGTATAGGGCAAACAAGAACTGGAAGACAAGCTCCCGAACAAAACCCATACGAGCAACTGTTCAAGCAGCTCATTCATCTCCTATTGAAGATCCGCTTGAAGCCCTACGGTTCAACATGAATAATCAGATTAATTTCCTCCAGAAAAAAGCGTGCAAGAAGGAAACTACATCTGTGGATTTTTCCAAGGCCCGCACTTTAGTGGAGAATATTCCGAGGGAGGAATCTTAACAATTCCGGAAGAAATTGAGCAAGTAGAAGCCGCCAACTTCACACCTACGGGAAATACCTACAATCCTAATTGGCGCAACCGCCCAAATCTCAGTTAGAATCAATTTTCTCTCGGAAATCAAGGGTATCAAAGAAATTTTTTAGCGTCTTCCGCTTCACTTTTACCAACATGGACAACAACTCATGCTTCCGGGGCCTCGCAATTATCCATCAACTTCAGATTCGATGAAAGAAATGAAGGAGATGATGAAGGGCATGATGGAATCACAAAGAGAAATGCTCGAGTCAAATAAGAAGATACAAGACTCAAATGAAGAACGAATGAAGCATCACGAGACGCGCTTAAAACAAACCGAAATATCTGTGAAAAATCAACAAGTCTCGTTACAAAATTTGGAGAGGCAGATAGAACAAATCTAGAAGCACCTCTCGGAGAGAGCACCGGGAACCTTACCGAGCAGCACCGAACAAAATCCCAATGAATGCAACAACGTAACTCTTCGCTCTGGTAAGATTCTAGAACCTTCAGTTCCTAAAAATACTAATCCTATTACTTTGTTGCAGGAGGATGAAGATGTCGGAGTAGCAACTAGAGAAAAAAAAAGATAAATCAGAGGAATTAGCTAAACTGGAAGAAAATTATCAAAAGATGCCTCCGAGCTCGTCAGCACCAAAGCTGAAGATTTCTTTTCCCGAGCGTTTAAAAGTTTGAAAAGAAAAAAAAAACTTCTATAATTTCGTTAATATTTTGAAGAATACTCACATTGAATTACCTTTTGAGGAAATTATCTCTATGCCTAAGTATGCTAAATTTTTACATGATATTATAGGGAATAAAAGAAAGCTAGATTTAGATAAAGAAGTGTTGAATGAAGTTTGTCCTGATTTCGTTTTAAATAAACTACCCCCTAAGAAGCATGATCTCAGTTCATTCACACTACCATGCACCTTTGGCCCCTTTTCAAATATTAATGCCTTAGCCGATTTAGGAGCTAGTATTAATTTGATGTCATTTAATATTTTTGAAAAATTAAGGTGTATATAACTTGAAACCCACTAAGATGTGCATTCAACTTGCTGATAGAATTGTCAAATTACCAAGGCGAGTTTTAGAAAATCTTCTCATTAAGATAGGAAAATTTGTATTCCCTGTTGATTTTGTTGTTATGGACATGATTGGAGATAGTTCAATACCTAATATCCTAGGAAGACCATTTCTAGCTACTTCCCGGGCGATTATTGATGTTTCCAAGGATAGTATTACGTTAAGGGTCAATGATGAAGAAATTATTTGTTCTCTAAATTCTTGATATTTCTAACAAAATTATTCTATCAGGAAAAGAATCTTCATCAAGCGCTCTAGGTACACGGTCTCAATTTACTTTTTTTTTCATTTCTTTCTTGAATATATTTGTTCCGTTTTTAAGTTCTACCTTAGTTTTGTGTTTAGAATCTGATACTCGGTTGAGTTTGGGCTATTTGCAGCCCTGAAATAAATTCCAAAGCTTTTCAGTTAAGGTAGTTTTATTTTACAGAACATTTCCTGGATTCAAATAAATTCAAATTTTCTATTCTTTATTTGGAAGAAATCCGAATTTTCTATTCTTTATTTCGAAGAAATTCAAAATTATTTCAATAATGTTTGATTCTCAAAAATCTCCGTTCATTATCGACAAATTCAAATTTAATCTTTAAGAAATTCGAAATTAAATTTTCTTTTAAAATCCTTTCCTTTATTTTTTTTTCAGAATAAAAGAAT
The DNA here is from genome assembly GCA_027405835.1 of Asclepias syriaca. Taxonomy (NCBI): domain Eukaryota; kingdom Viridiplantae; phylum Streptophyta; class Magnoliopsida; order Gentianales; family Apocynaceae; genus Asclepias; species Asclepias syriaca. The sequence continues at coordinate 11,409,696 of CM049924.1, forward strand.
TTTTTTTTTCTAAAAAAAAAAGATTTTTTTTGAGAGCTTGACACCCGTCAAGATTTGAATTAAAAAATTGTAACGGCTACTTTGACGCCCGTCAAGAACTTGTTCTTCATGGCTGTCAAGTCCTCCTGGCCGTTAAGATTGTAACGGATACGATCTTGACGGCCATCAAGACCCGGTAGTGGCTATAAATCTTCCAATTTTCAACCAAAATTTCACAATTCAATCTCTATTTTATTCATTTCTACCAATAATTCTTGCAAATTTTAGGTTGATTCTTTATTTTACTCATTCGAAATGGCCCGAAAATAATCCATCATCGAGATTTCTAGCTATCCTTTCCTTCCTTTCACTAATCATCCCGATTTTGGATGTCGTGCCTATACTCTTTTAGGATTTACTTAGAATCTGCCAGTTTGCTGGGTTTTGCAGATGAAATTGAGCAGATGTTATCTACACTGCCATATCATCGAGTTTCAACATCGACAAGCCATGTTATGAAGAACTCATCACTGAATTTTTCACATCTTTTGAATTTCACGGGAGCAACGTTATGTTCCGACTTGGTGGAGTGATGCGACGTCTCACAATGCAAGAATTTGGTATTGCACTCGGACTTTGGACGGTTGAGGGGCAAACAACCAACGTCTACGCTACTGTTGTCCGTGATTTCATGGAGGATGTCTCGGTTTATTGGATGCACATCTCTCAGGACAAACACGCCGTTCGTTTAGTTCAAAGCTAAAGGTACCGGTCTCCTTCTTGTGTTGCATTATCTTCATGCTATTATTGCATATACTATCACTGGGAGATCTGATAGTCACACTGTCCTTACAGCTACAAATGCTAGAATTCTATCACATCTTTATCGAGGCAGCTCCATCGATTTGACTTACATATTTGCTCGCCAAGCACTAGACTACGCCTCCTCGACAAGAAAGAAGAGTTTAGGTCTCGGGCCTTTTATTATATGAGTTGCGAGGTATTTTGGAGTTGATACATCCACAGTACGTCAATGTAGTGATTCCACGATTCGTTTAGATCAAATGATCCTCCGAAATATGCATATGCTCCGACGAGTTGGAAGCCACTATGTTGTACGAGAGATATCTATTGAGGAGCCTCAAGTATCGGACTCTGAGGTAACGGAGGAGCAACCACCACCTCTTTGCCGCACTCATCCACGTTCTATGCTTGATAATCTTTCCAAGCCTTCTTCCTCCTCCATACCGTTTTATCAATCTCGAAATGCATTTGAGCATTTTATGGTCGTCGGGATGACCCAACAGTCCGAGAACCTTTCTCAGCTTAGCACTAGTATTTCGCAACTTCAAGCTGAGTTTTCTCAACTTTCTACTCGTTTTTCAACAAATCAAGCGTCAGGTTAACCGAATTTATCTTCACTTGAATATTCCCGAGGAATCTTCTGAGAATGATTCTGATTAGATAGGATTAGTTTAGCTTTATATTTTGTTTCTTGTATTTTCTTTGGTTAGTTGTAATTTTCTTTAACTTAATTAATTTTTATTTTTACTCTCTTTATTCTTTTTAATTACTTATTTTATTAAACTATTTCTTTTAATATTTTCTAAAAATTATTCTTTTAATTAATTTCTTTATTGTTGTTAAAATAATTATTTCTTATGTATATTTAATTAATAATTTTAATAATTTTATTTAATTTATACTATTTTATTAATTATTTAATTATCTTAAAATATTTAATTATCTTAAGATTATAAACTTATCTTTTTACTTTTTATTTATTTATTTGGCCTATTTATTTTAACTTATTCTTTTATTATTTATTTGGCCTACTTATTTTAATCTATCTTTTTATTGTTTATTTGGCCTATTTATTCTAATTTATCATTTTATTATTTATTTGGTATATTTATTTTAATTTACTCTCTTTATTATTTATATTGCCTATTTATTTTAATTTACTCTCTTTATTATTTACGTCCTTTATTTATTTATTTTATTTACATTCTTTATGATTTATGTGGCCTATTTATTGTAATCTATTATTTATGTGGTTTAATTATTTTAATTTATTTGGCCTTTATTGTATTTATGTGTTTATTATTTATTTTATTTTTCTCTCAATAGTTATGTGTGTTACTTGATTTCTTAAAGGTGCTAAATTGTTTTTCCTTTATTATTTTCCTTTATTGCTTTCCTTTATTGCTTTCTAGATTAGATTTCTCCTATCTTCACTTGATGTTGGTGTTGACGTGAGTTGTCAATTAAGAGATAAATCAGAGAGATTATAGGAGTCAACCAAATCAGAAAGATTTCAGGAATAAATCAGAGAGATTATAGGAGTCAACCAAAAATAGCGTAGAAAATCTCTCTATAAATGTATACAATACCTCTGTAACTTGATGAATGAATAAGAAATATATTGAAACAAGATGACATGGTATCAGAGCGAGTTACGATCTGGTCCCGTGTTCACACCCAGTCCTAGGGTTTAGCCTCTTATCTCCCTATAGCAGCCACCGAAACACCAACCCAGACAGAGGAATCCACCACCGACCGGATTCTCTCTGAATTACTCACCTCCAAGATGGCTGAAGCTCTGTCCAAAGCCCAAGCCCCAACCGTGACCTCAAAACCTGCAGCTCTACCGATTGGCATCAAGTTGGATGGCTCCAACTATGGCTTGTGGTCCCAAGTTGTCGAGATGTACATCTCCGGCAAAGATAAGTTGGGCTACATCAACGACGAACTGACCCCGCCATCCCCGACCGACCCATCCTTTCGCAAATGGCGCACCGACAATGCCATTGTCAAAGGATGGCTTATCAACTCCATGGATCCGACGTTAATTGGAAACTTTATTCGGTTTCCCATAGCCAAATAGGTGTGGGACTCTGCTGCCACCACCTATTTTGATGGTGGTGATACATCCCAGGTTTATGATCTCCGGCGCCGTGTTTCACGTCTCCGTCAAGCAGGTGGATCCCTGGAAAAATATTACACTCACTTGCAAGGTCTTTGGCATGAAATTGATTTTCGACGTCCAAATCCAATGGAATGCCCTGCTGATATTCAAAGGTACAATAATCTCCTCCAAGAAGATCGGGTCTACGTTTTTTTGGATGGCCTTGACGACAAGCTGGATAACATCTGGAGTGACGTGCTACAGCTACACCCGTTTCCCACCATAGAGCAAGCTTATGCTCATGTCCGTAGAGAGGCTCTTCGTCAGGAGGTGATGAATGCAGGTGACCATGAACCCCCTCCAAGAGTAGTGCTTGCTTCGAGAGGCCTCAAGCTTGGGATCCATGGATCGAACCCACAGCATGCTGGAAAATCTAGTTCTAAAGGCTGATCCTCATATGACGGATTAAAGTGCACTCATTGTGGTAATATGATGCACACACGGGAAAATTGCTTCCAATTGCATGGATATCCGGACTGGTGGCATGGACTCCAAGCCCGGAAGAAACAAGACACTGCTGGTACAAGTACTAAACTGTCTACAATTGAAATGAAGGCTCCTTGACATGAGTGTAAACTGTCTACAATTAAAATGAAGGCTCCTTGACATGAATGTAAACTGTCTACAATTGAAGTGAAGACTCCTTGACATGAGTGTAAACTGTCTACAATTGAAGTGAAGACTCCTTGACATGAGTGTAAACTGTCTACAATTGAAATTAAGGCTCCTTGACACGAGTGTAAACTGTCTACAATTGAAGTGAAGACTCCTTGACATGAGTGTAAACTGTCTACAATTGAAATTAAGGCTCCTTGACACGAGTGTAAACTATCTGCAATATTGAAAAAAATGCTCCTTGACGCATGAGATAAAACTGCATTGTCACTCCTTTGATGCACGAGTTTAAAACTACAATTTTAAACTACTTTCGACTTGATTCCTTTGCTGGATACGTAGGCAGCTTAGATAAATTTTAAGTTTAGTCGTAATCATAAAAAAAAATCATTTTCCATGTTAAAAAAAAATTATGTAGCAAAAGAGAGTAATATCCATTCCGTGAAGATCAACTGGTGGATATTCTTACAAAGGCCGTATCAAGCAGAGAGTTTTACAACTCACTAGACAAGTTGCGCATTGAAAATTTGGATGCTTCCACTTGAGGGGGAGTGTTGGCGTGAGTGGTCAATTAAGAGATAAATCAGAGAGATTATAGGAGTCAACCAAATCAGAAAGATTTCATGAATAAATCAGAGAGATTATAGGAGTCAACCAAAAATAGCGTAGAAAATCTCTCTGTAGAAAATCTCTCTATAAATGTATACAATACCTCTGTAACTTGATGAATGAATAAGAAATATATTGAAACAAGCTGACAGTTGGAACCTAAATCTTGATTTTCTCTAAGTTTCATTATTAGTAGAGGATTCCTAACTTTTTCTGGAAACGATTTTTATAAATTTAAAATGATGGTGTTCAATCTTTTTCTTAATATAGATTCATAATCAACATATATGATAATTGAGCCTCAACATAATCCAAAGAAAATGTTGGCTAAAAAATGCTCACCAGTGATTCCCTTATCTCTTGGCGAAGTAAGAAGCAAACTGTTTACTCTCATTCTAGCACTGAAGCTAAATTGAGGGCTCTTGTTGAGCCCTCTTCTGAGCTCATATGACTTTGCTGGTTTCTTGACAGTATGGCCATTTCCTTTTCATGTGCTACTCCACTTCATTGATTCATTGAGACAATCAAAGTACCCTGAATATTGCCCACAATGATTGTTTTCATGAGCGCATTAAACATATAGAGATTGATTGTCACTTTGTTCATCATCATGATCTTCATCACACAATCGATCTTCATTATATTTCTACTCATGACCAACTTGCAAATATCTTCACAAAAACTCATTAGCTCCTCATTTTCGTGATCTTATTTCCAAACTCAAAATGAAATATCTTTGTATATTATCATCTGTATATATTGTTAAGATATGTAATATTTTTTGTGTATTACCATATCTTTGTATATTCGGTCAAAGATTATGTTTGAATGTAACCTTGATTTTAGGCTTGATGGTAGACTTGATCGTAGGCTTAATTAACGTAATTAGATTTTTAATTTTAGGTAATTTATGCAATATAAATAGTCATTTTCTATTGTAAACATACACAAATTATACATAACATTCATATATTATTTACTTTTCCTATATATATATATATATATATATATATATATAATTGCAAGAAAATTTATTTCTAACTATCCATGTTAATTCAACATAAAAAAACATAGAAGATATATGAATTATCTATAATATCTTTATAACATTATTGGCATCTAGAGCTGTAAACGAATCTAGTTGTTCGCGAACAAAGCTCGTTCGAACTCGTTTATGATCGGTTTGGGCTTGTTCATTTATTAAACAAACAAACTCGAATAAAAATTTTAAGCTCGATTAAATTTCAAGCCTATTCAAACACTGTTAGCAAACATACTGATCATTCCCGATGAAATTATAAATATTTACATATGTTATATATATTATTTTTAATAATTTATAATATTTATATTAGAAATTTTTAATTTTTTTTCTAATTATTAGGGGTGATTTAATATTTTTTGTAAGAATTTATTGAATAGTTAAATATTTAATTTAATATTCAAATTCAAATTTAAATTTTAAAATTTTTTAAACATAAACTAGCAAACTCGAACAATAAGAGATGATAATAGAACAAACTCGAACAAGTGTTTCTGTTCCGCGCGAATTAAAATAATATTCGAGTAATAAACAAACAAATTCTATTGGCACGGTGAATTTTGTAGACACAAACAAATCTTTGAGGACCGTTAGAGGAAAATATGGAGAGTGAATACAAGTAGGACCCATTTTTCTTAAAAATTTGTAAGCAGCTCATCTTTTTGAACTCATATTTTTTAAATCTTTAGAAATGTTGAATTAAATTTTGTCTAAATTTTTTTATTATATATATATGGTAACGGCTAGTAACATTTTATTTTTAAAAAATTAAAATATTTTTAAAAATTATGGAAAGATACGTAATGTATGCCATACATAATCTCCTAACCAACATGGTAAGTTTTTAATTATGTTAACAATCTATAGCTAAAATTTATGTAAGATTTATAGCTACAACATTTCATACAATTCAAATTTTTTAAACAATATGGTTAACAAATAACAGCAAAATATAAAGATATGTTAAAATAAGTAAATTTAGTTTTAGATAAGATAAATACGTCTAACGTGATTTTAACACGTTTTTTTAGCAATTTAACTATAAAAGTTATAAACTGATCACTGACTATAAAATAAAATTTTTAAAAAATATCTTGGTTAGAAAACTGAATTAGTATAGTTTCTATAATCGTTTTTAGAAATTAACATAATTAGCTACTAAAAAAGAAAAAGGAGAATAACTTGTTTCTCACGTAAATCAAAGATTCTCTTATTATTTGGTAGAGTTTGGTGACCTTAGTCCCCAAAGTATTTTTTGGTAAAATTGGTCCTCGAACTATAAAATAATTGTGAGATTGATCTTTCCCTTAAAAATTATATTAAATCATCGTTAAGTTTTTAAAATTTATTGGTATTTATACCATTAGATTATTTTAATATATTTAATAATATATATATATATATATATATATATATATATATATATACAAGAAAGAAAAAAAGTAAGATGAATGATAAAAAAAACCTCTTGGTCGTCGATGAGAAGAAGAAATTTGTGTCGCTGAAAAGAAAATATTATGATTACAAATTGTATCTTACTTGTGTACCAAATCTGAGTTATCTGATAAATCACCCCATCGCCATTGACGGTCCTACTCACGGTTCTAGTTAAAGGTATCCATGAAAGCCTGTGTCACTCAGGAGATCATGTCACTCACCCTAACGCCGGCATAAACACCCGAACTCAGCCTCATTAGACTACTCTAACAAACATGGTGATCTATAGGTTATTTCATCTAATATGGCAGACCTTAATGCTTTTTCATCCTAAATTAAGACATGTTAAACTAAACAGGTTATGATTAGACCCTGGTTAGGAATTGTCTATAACCGTTCATATAGTTTAAAAGAGCAAGTAGATATTCAGTCGTAATGTTTAATTTAGCAGGTGACCTTTCTGGAAAAATGAAAACAACTTCAATATGCAAAACATATATAACCTATCATCATAATTTAATATTCAAATTGGTATTAAGACAAACATAATACAGAATATACATAGAGGATCTAGGGAACCACCACCATAAAGTATTCACCCTTTATCAGGTCCACCGACGGAGCGACTACTTGTATATCCTGGATTGCTTGACCTGACTCTACTTGATAGAACCTTCGGAGAACGCTTCCTTAGCCTAGTAGCAATTGCTTTACCTTACATCCTGGGCTTTAGCAAAGCCCTGTTGACTAGCTCTTCGCTCACCTAATGCCCTCTTAGGATCTCCTAACGAAATCCCGGGTATTCTATGAATACTAAAGACGAACCCTATCTAGTCGAATTCTAAAATTTTGAGATAAACACTCAAAAAGTAAAGAAAATGAGACACTCTCGTATTACTAAAGTACTCGTGTGATGTACTTGAGATCACTAAATGACTTGTATCGAGTGTAGAAATGTACACTTGAAGTCACTAAATGACTCAGATCGAGTGAAGAGGGATGATTTCAGCTGAGGAAGACCTGGGGTATTTATTGCAGGGAACTTGAGGGTTTTTCTCTTTGATTCCTGATGTGGGATTTTGATCTGGTGCTCGAGACGCCCGTCCCGAGTCTGGGATGCCCGTCCTGGTTGTTTGACTGGGTCAGGACACCTGTCCTAAACTGAAAAGTTCCGAAAATCACATTTTTACCTCAATATTTGCTATTTTCTTGCACATTTCACCTGAAACTTCCAAAATCACAAATACTGCAAAATTGTGTTAATATGAATCAATTAAGAATGATTTATCTCCAATTTTGCCCTAATTTGTGCCTAAAAACATGCTAAAAAGTGATATAATTTATGCATATCATATAACCCCACGCTTAGCTTTTTGCTTGTCCTCAAGCAAAACCTATATGAAATTATTGAAATTTAAATCATAGGTGCAATCACTCAAAGGTCTTAGCAATGTTTTTAGCCAAAATTTATCACTGAGTCAGATGATTCACAAAACAAGCCTGACTGATCAAGTTGCTATGGAAAGGTCTCAAATTTTTGGTAAATTATCATGGTCATGTAGATGCAACAATTCAATAACTCGATTGAATTCTACGCTTAGTCACGAGGTCTTCCTGATGTGTAGTGTGTGAACTAATCTAGACTAGATTGTCAACTCAATATAGGCTTTTCTAAACTTTTACCAGATAATAATTCGACCAATCGTTAAATATAATAGCAACAAACAACCTTCTGAGTTCTGAGCTTTGGTGTCAAGGCTTTTTATTTATAATTTTCAATAAAAGATTACACTAGGTAGTGTATTTTCAAATTGATTGTCCAGGGTATTTTTGTGTTTGCTTTCACACATCAACTTTAACTACGCAGGTATCGAGCCCCACTCCGATGACTCCCAGATCTACCACGACCTTAGGGCATCAGGCATTAAATTCCCTTCAGAAGTGGTGCTCGAGTAGCAAAGGACGCTTGGAAACTATCCTTTTTCCTTTTAAAGTTTTTCACTTTCATCTCAGAGTATCATCTAGTCATTCAAACTGCTAACACATTCTCAACAGGTCTAATATTATTTAGTTTAAGTCTCGAAAAGGTATTTGGTTGATGTTTCTAATCCAAACTAGGTTGTGCTCAATGATATCAGGAATTCCCTACTTCCAAGTGATGAATTCAGTAAAGTTATCAACTTGTTTCCTACTGATCATAATACTCTACTCAACATATATCATAGACAAAAGCATTTCTTTAACCAATCAATACCGATTTTGAAGTCTGAAAGAGTGAAACATTTTGAACTTTTTTTTGGAATGGTGCAATTTTAGTGAAAAGTATGGGAAAACATGCAAATTTTGACTACTAATGTGCACTGTGCACTGCTACCCCACACTTAAGGTTTACACTGTCCTCAGTGTTCATGCATATCCTTATTACCCCACACTTATTTGAGAACAAAAGCAGGAAAAACAAACAAACAAAAACTTTTACCCCACACTTATTTGACTAAATAAGAGGAAGAAAAAGAAAAGAAACAAGAAAACAAGGGCAATAGAAATAACAAAAATAGAATAAAAGAAACGAAAAAGGTAAAAATGAAAATGATACTCCCTTACTTTGAGAATTCAACAGTCTGCTCGGATAAGTCGAGTGGTTCTTTATAGAATTTTAAGCGTTACCCGTTTACTTTTTGAGTAGTACCGTCAGAATCCATTATGACACATGCTCCAAAGGGCGATACTTCTGTGATAGTGGACGTGCCTGACCAATAGCTACGCAACTTTCCTGGAAATAATTTCAGACGAGAGTTGTATAATAGCACTTTATCTCCTGGTTCAAAATTCTTCTGGGATCTGAGTCACCTGTCATGTCGGAGTTTACCTGTCATCTTGAATTGATGTGAATTTTCATAGGCTCTGAGCCTCCATTCATCCAATTCGTTGAGTTGTAAAATCCAATTTTCCTTAGTCAAGGTATTATCTAGATTACATTTTTGTACTGCCCAGTAAGCTCTATGTTCAATTTCAACAGGCAGATGACATGTTTTTTCATAGACCAATCTATAAGGTGAAAATCCTGTAGAGGTTCTAAATTCCTTAAGAAAGGCCCATAAGGCATCATCCAGTTTTATGGCCCAATCCCTACAGTTAACACCGACAGTCTTTTCTAATATTCGTTGTATTCCTCTATTGGTTACCTCAACCTGTCCATTGGTTTGAGGGTGTTATGCTGTGGAATGGCGATATTGAACTCCGTATTGCTGAAGTACTTTATGCATTTGAGAGTTGCAAAAATGTGTACCCCGGTCACTGATGAGGGCTTTTGGGCATCCGAATCTAGAGAATATCTGTCTAAAAAATCTGCACACGACTCTAGCATCATTAGTAGGTAATGCCTATGCCTCAGGCCACTTCGAAAAATATTCTACGACTACTATGATGTATTATTTACCATAGGAAGAAGGAAATGGACCCATGAAGTGTATTCCCCACATGTCAAATATTTCTACACTTTGAATTACCTGTTGGGGTAGACCGTCTCGAGAAGACATGTTTCCTATTTTCTGATAGGCATCACAGGATCCTGCATAAGTTGTGACGTCTTTGAATATCGTAGGCTAGTAAAAGCCTGCTTCCAATACTTTTCTGGCAGTATTAGCTGCAACTAAGTGACCACCCGTGGGTCCACAGTGATAGTGTTCCAGGATTTGGAAACCTTCTTCTTGAGAGACGCATCTCATGATCATTTGATCTGCACATATTCGAAACAAAAAAGGGTCCTCCCAATAGTAATATTTTAACTCAGCAAAGAATTTCCTTCTCTGTTGGGCAGTGATATCACTAGGAAGAGTCTGAGCTACCAAGTAGTTAGCTATATCGGGAAACCATGGGGGTGAGAAAATATTAAACAAGGTGCATAAATTCTCATTCGGAAATTTGTCGGATATGATAGATTCATCTATAGCTTCTAGGGCAGGATTTTCTAATCTTGACATGTGATCTACAGCTAGGTTTTCTATCCCCTTCTTACCCCTGATTTCTATGTCGAATTCTTGCAGCAATAAAACCCATCTGATTAGTCTTGGTTTTGCGTCAGTTTTATTGAATAAGTATTTTAATGCAGAATGATCAGTATAAACTATTACAAAACTAGATAAGATTGGAATTTATCAAACGCGTATACTACTGCTAGTAATTCCTTTTCTGTTGTAGTGTAATTTTCCTAAGCGTCAGTCAAGGTTTTGCTAGCGTAGTATATTACATGAAATTTCTTATCACGTCTTTGTCCTAAAACAACTCCTACTGCATAATAACTGGCATCACACATTAATTCAAATGGCAAACTCCAGTCAGGTGATGTCATGATAGGTGCAGTGGTCAGAAGTTCCTTAAGTCTGTTAAAAGCTTTTAAACATTTTTCATCAAAAGCAAAAGAACGTCTTGACTAAGTAAATTGGTCAACGGTCTGGCTATTAGTGAAAAATCTTTTATAAATCTGCGATAAAAGCCAGTGTGTCCCAAAAACCTTCTAATGGCTCTCACAGAGTTAGGTGGAGGTAGTTTTGAAATAACTTCAATCTTAGCCTTATCTACTTCCATACCTCGGTGTGAGATCTTATGTCCTAACACAATTCCCTCTTTTACCATGAAATGGCATTTTTCCCAATTTAGAACCAAATTTGATTTTATACAACGCTTTAACATTGATTCCAAGGCTTTTAGACAACTCCCAAATGAGTTCCCAAAAACTGATAAATCATCCATTAACACTTCCATAGACTCTCCTAACATGTCCTAAAAATAGCAGTCATACAACGTTGGAAAGTAGCAGGTGCATTACACAAACCAAAAGGCATTCTTCTATATGCAAATGTTCCAAAAGGGCATGTGAAGGTAGTCTTATGCTGGTCTTCCGGGGAAATGGGGATTTGAAAATATCCAGAAAACCCATCAAGAAAGCAGTAAAACATATGTCCAGATAACCTTTCTAACATTTGGTCAATAAAAGGTAGAGGGAAATGGTCTTTTCGTGTAGCAGTGTTTAGTTTCTGTAATCAATGTAAAGACGATGACCAGTAACAGTTCTCGTAGGAATTAATTCATTATTCTCATTTCTGACAACTGTTATCCCACCTTTCTTAAGTACTACCTGTACTGGGCTTATCCATTCACTATTAGAAATAGGATAGATAAGTCCAGCATCCAACAATTTGATTACTTCTTTTTTAACGACATAACACACATTAAGATTCAACCTTCTTTGAGGTTGCACACATGGCTTATACTCATTTTCTAAAAGAATCTTATGCGAACAAAAGCTTGGATTGATACTTGGAATATCTGCAATTTTGTATGCAAAGGCTCTTTTGTACTTTTTGCACATGTCCACGGTTAACTTTCGTTGTTCTGCAGTCAGATCGGCTGCGAGAATGATGGGAAGTTTTTTGTTGTCGTCTAAGAATTCATAGCACAGATGACTGGGCAATTCCTTTAGCTCTAAGTCTGGTGAGTCTTCAAACTAAGTTTGCTCTCTCTTCATCTCATGAGTACATATCTCAGTGAAATTGTCAGAGTAAATTTCGTAATCGGAGGGGCTGAGATTAGTTTTTTCTATTTCTAGAGAGTCTTCTTTCAAGACTTGATAGTTTGAGCTTAGATCTGTCATGTTAACTTCAATTAGCTGGTCAATAGCATTCACACAAAAACAAATATCATCTAAATGCATGGGATACTTAAGGGTTTCATTTAGATCAAATGTGATATCTTCATTGTCTACCCTTAGTTTGATTTGACCGTTACTGACGTCTATCAATGCCTTCAAGGTAGCTAGAAAGGGTCGACCTAGAATCAAAGGCACACCGCCTTCTCCATTCATGTCCATGACAACAAAATCTACAGGGAAGACAAATTTTCCGACCTTTACTAAGAGGTCTTCAATTATTCCCCTGGGAATTTTAACTATCATGTCTGCAAGTTGTATGCACATTCTAGTCACTTTCAAATCATGCAATCCTAATTTATCAAATAAACTAGATGACATTAGATTGATACTAGCTCCTAAGTCTACTAATGCATGCATATTAGTAATATTTCCAATCGTACATGGCAAAGTAAAGCAGCCTGGATCTTTTTGTTTAGAGGGCAGTTTGTTCAGTAGAACTGCCAAGCATTCTTCATTAAGAACCACTTTGTCCATGTCAAATTTTCTTTTATTACTAATAATCTCTTTTAAAACCTTAGCATACTTTGGCATTTCAGAAATAACATCAAGAAAAGGTAAATTAACATGAATCTGACTAAAATTTTAAAAAAACTTTTCAAATTGCTCCTTATCTTTATTCTGCATAAGTCTTGCAGGGTAAGGTACTCTCGGTCGGTACTCAGGGACAAACTCCTTCCTCCCTTTCCTTGCTACTTCGGTTTCGACTTCCATCGACGTTGGTTCTTGGGAGTCTTCCTTTGTTTCCTGCACAAGAATAGGAGGCAAAGAAGGTTTTGAAGGAGAAGGCAGCCATTAATATTTTTTAAGCTCTCGGGTGCTTCCCGAGAGCTATCTGATGCAACCCGTGAAGCTTGTATTGCTTCCAAATTCATTTCAATTACAATTCCAGTAGGCAGCCATTATTTTACTCTGTTTTTCCATAAATTTCCATTCCCCTGTTTTATATTAATTCATGCACTTCGTATAACTAATGTTTTGTTCGATTTAGGCTGAATTTTTTTTTGTAATCTTTAATTTGATATAGATAGGTTAGAGTTAAAAATTCTTCCATTTTTTTTAATTTTTTTATATTTAATTTTTACCTTATTACAAGAAATCTCTAACACCTATTTGAGCATGCTATTTGTATCAATTATTTGATTGATACATCGATTCTTGGACTATTTGATTGATTAGTATTTGATCTTCCGTATTTTGTGATGACATTCCGATTTACTTGAAGGAGTTTTGGGAATAGTGACAACCACTTGTTATATTTACTTTACTTGTCGAATAAAAGGTAATTCATAAGTGTCCTTCACTATTTGAACATTACTTCTGAAGGGAACTTAATGTCTAGTGCCCTAAGGTCCTCGGGATTTGGGAGTCATCGGAGTGAGGTTCGATAGTTGAAATTGACATGTGTACCTGAATTTAAAAACCCTAAAGAAAAATTTTAAAAAAATATAATAAAAATAAAAATAATAAAAATGATGAATAAAGTGGTCATTTATTTGTGAGCTCTTGAGGTGATTAGGAGTAGTTGTTATGATTTATAGAATTGATCGAATTGCTTTGAGAAGAAGTTTGTTAGTTGGATGATGAAGTATGAGTAGTCACACACAACATTTAGGAAAATTCTACGATTTTTGCAAGTGTTGAGTGGATATGGAATTTTTGAGTTATATCTTCTTAAATTATGTGAGAACAATTAATGAGGCACTTGGGATAGAGATTATTCTTTGAGTAACTAGGGGAGAAAGTCTTGAAGAGTGAAGTAATTAGTTTGAGATCGATGAGAATTTAATTCATTCATTACTTTGAAGAACACTTTTCCTTGAATATTTTAGTGCTTTATGATTTGATTGATTTTCATACTAGTTATTTGCTTGAGGACAAACAAAATGTTAAGTGTGGGGTATTTGATAACACTAAAATATACCCATATTTTAGTGATATTTTGTACTTAATTGTTCATCAATTTATTTAAAATTAATCACTTTTGACATTGATTTGACTTAATTTATTTAAAATTAATCACTTTTGACGTTGATTTGACTTAATTTGTGATAAAAAGGACTTCAGGAAGTTGTTAGATCAAAATTGCATAAAAGAACAAGTTTTGAGGTCAAAATGCAAATATTTGTGAAACTAATTAAATATTTGTGATAAAAAGGACTAGGATGCCACATTCGCACCGTCGTAGCGGCTTGACGACCGTCACGAAGACGTTCTTGACGGGCGTCGAGGACACCTCACTTCAGATTTTTTTTTAAATTTTTTTACTTTTTAAATTTTTTTTATTTGGTGAATTTCCACTTTTACCCCCATTTAATTACCTATAAATATGTGTAGTAGAAGAGGAGAAATTGTTTAAGGCTAATGAAACTCTATCACTTTTGATCTTCAACATTGTATTTGTGCTTTCAATTGCTTTCGTACACTCTCTTTTCTTCTTGAAGTCTTGTCTAAACCAAGATGGAGTTCTTGAGGGATTGTTGTTGTTGTGTGTGAGTGATTATCATATTGCTTTGAGTGTTGTGAGTGTAAGGATTATCTAAACCAAGAAGTTCTTGTATTCACATTCTTGGAGTGATATTGATCATTACATCACTTATCCTCCAAGTTGTTGATATAGCAAAGTTGTCTCAACCATAAGGAGCTTTTCTACATTGATGTTCTTGAGAAGATTTGTTGATTGTTGAAGGTTTACGACTACATCTACAAAGATCTTGAAGATTGAAGAAGTCCTTGCTTAATTGTTGTACATATTCTTCCTCTTTTATTTTCATCTATCTTGTATGTATGATTTTAGCATAATTTCCAATTATAGGATCTCTATCTTCTACATTTCTTTAGAATTGGATGTGGGAATAATAATGTCATCTATTTGATTATTCATGTGTGATCTATGCTATGTTTTCCTTGTTTCTTGCATTATGTCTTGTGAGATAACATCTTATGGATGTGAGTTTCATGGAGATGTAGTATAGGCTATCCATATACCTTTGTGCATGGTAGGATTTGAGGTAGACATGTGAGAGCCAACCATAGTTAATCATGTTGATCCTTGGATCTAAGCATATGAGTTCTTAAGTGATGAAAATCCATTATGTAGAACCTCTCATATTCATGTGTGCTTAATGAAGATCCTATCCTTCTTTTACTTATTTTTGTTGCTTTCTTAGATTAGATCTAGATAGTTTTCAACTTCTCTTGTCATGTGCTTGGAGCTTATGCCTTGAATGTTCATAGTTTATCTATTGTTTGAATTCAACCTTACTTCCTTGGGATATAACGATAATAAATGTAAAATCTAAAACTCACTCAACGATGGGTACTCTGCCCAACTCTTTGATACTTTTAAAGTGACAATTAATTCTCTTAAATCAATGTAATCAAAATGTTAATGTTTAATTAAAGAGTGTATCATGTCTAAAAGTGATACGTCACATTTCTTCTTATATTGTGAATTTGCTAGAAAAGCTTGGTATGGAGTGGAGTTCTATTCTTTGAGATTGATCCATCAGGCTACATCTTGGCTTCATTTGTTTCAGTTATTGGTGGATAATAATTCGCAAGATGCTAATAATGTGTATTTATGGCGAATTTGTAAGGCTCGAAATGCAATAATTTTCTCTGCTAAAATTTTTAGGCTGAGGGATGTTGTGGCAAGGGAATTGGAATATTTTCATATTTTCCAAGAATATAGTGATGATGGCGTGGATACACAAAGGCAACAAAGATTTGTTTCCAAGATTGGGTTGGATGCGTCTCATGGTGTTCATGGAAGTGGTTTTGGTTTTGTTGTTCGATTTATTTTAATAAATCATGTGGGCTCATGTGTCAATTATGTATTTAATGTTATCATATTTTTATTAAGCCCTATTAAAAGTGATATAATTAAGTTTATTGGGCTAATATGTATCAACAATAAGTATGAGCTCACATATGTAGATATCATATTTCCTAGACTATGATGGGTTGGCTAGGAATATTATTATTATATATTGGTTATGATCTCCGAGAGTTTATTGAGAGTGTCTATTCTATATCCCGTCAGTAGAACAGAACCTTAACTCCGATAGATCTCTTAGAAGACTATCATCTGCTTTTGACAGGTTACGAAGAAAGGGTTTTCTAGAATTCTTAAAGAATATGTTGGTGATACATGATTAAATCAGGTACGTTTCCGCAATTTAGTTTTTTTAATATTCTTATTAATTTGACATACTAGGTCTTATGGGATTAGGTTTAAGGAATATATAGAATATATATGTATTTTATTCTATCAAGTGCTATCAGAGCTGTTGGATTATTAAGAAAATTTTTTTGGGTAATTCATAATCGGTTAAAAGATTAAACCTTTTAGGTTTATTTAGTCAAGATCTCATAAAAGATTACGGAGATTTATGAAATCAATTAGTATCGTTTAAAAGATTAAACCTTTTAGGTTTAATTAGTCAAGATCCCAAAAAAGATTATGGACATTTATGGAATGAATTAATAAATTGATGATTAAGCTTTTAAATTTTTAAAAGTTACGTTTCTGTCTTTAGTCTTTCGTCTTTAGTCTTTAGTAGGTAAAGATTTGACTTCTAAAGATATATTTTTCAAAATTCTGGTTATATTATTATTTTTTTGGAAGATTGAAATATATATATATATATATATATAAATGTGTGTGATGTATTTATATATATATTTTTTCGCTTGTTGTTAAGAATATATATACACACGCAAAGAATATGTACTCGAATTATATATTTATATATATTAGTTTTGGTACGCATACATAAAGAATTAAACTTCAGTTAAGATGAAAGCCTTTTGGTTTTCAATTTAATTGGATTTTGGATAAAGTCAATTTATAAAATTTATTTTTTAAAAAGATTTTTGTTTTTATTGGAAATTCCAAATTAAATAATTAAGTTTTCATCCAAAAATTAAAGAATTAAGTTTTGATTCAGAAATAAAGAATTCAGTTTTCATTCAAAATTTATAAGGAATAAGACTATTTTTCTTTTATTTTTATAGTGCCCATGAGTTTATTGGGAATCTGGTGGGTAATTAATTAAATTGGAATTTTGTGGCATTTGGTTGGCTATATATAAAGTTTTTAGATGTCATTTGGTTGACTATATATAGAGTTTTTAGATGTGATTTAATACTTTACCACAATCGAATTTTTTTTTTTAAAAATAAATTAAAGTTTTATCATTATTATTATTTTATTTTTATAAAAAATTTAAAGTTTTAAGGATTTGGATATATATATACATATACATTTTATTTTATATATATATATATATATTATATATATATATATATATATAAAGAATTTGGCATTTTAAAGTTTTTAGATGTAGTGATTATATATATAAAATTTTCTTTTAGTTATTATATATATATATATATATATATATTATTGTGGGACCCATGCTACATGAGTATTATATTTTATTTTAAAGTATAAGTATATTATTATTTTGGGATAAAAAAAATTATTATATTTTCTTTCCTACAGTAAATTTATTTGGAATCTTTTCTTATTATTTTTATTTTATTCATGCAATTAGGATTTTGTCATGCATAATTTAAAACACTACATAAACGAAAGCTTTGTAATTATCCTTTTGTATGATTCAAAAATAAAAATAGAAACAATTATGAATTTTTATGGAAATTTGTTTCTATAAAATATAAGGATAATAAGAATATCTGACAGTACTTATGGAAGACACTTCATCTTACTTTCGTGTTAAAAGCAGTGAAGTTAGACATTTTAAGTCATAACTGTGCATTTGGTTTTTTTATCTCTCTTCTAGTATAATTCGGTCAACTTATGGACAATTATAAATTATAATTGATTAAAGGAGAAAGTGACTCTTAATGAGTTAATTTCATATTTTTTTCTTCAAGAAAAAAAGAGATAAAGCAAGATGAAGTGTTAGTATTCTCATTTGGAATTTACTAATAATGGTAAAGGAAAGAAAATATAGAATATAAAGAAATTTGAGGCTTTGGTCCACATAAGAAACAAGAAAATGGAACAAATTAAATTAAAGATTTTTTTTGATATTTTTGTGGAAAGACTTTGGATAAAGATAAATAATAAATACGTCAAATATCATATTTGATGTTTAAATAAGGGTTGTCTAAATTATAGAATATTCAGTGATTGTTAAAGATAAATCTACTATGGTGAATGAAAAACTATTAAAGTAATAAAGACGCTTATGTTATCATTTGAGAATGAAATTATTTGGATTTTGATGAAATTCGGTTTCCATTTATGGATAAATTTGGTTGTTCTTGTTCATTTTGAAATAGAAAATTTAGTCTTTTATTGTTAATTCCAAATTTATTAATTTCGATTCTCTACCTAGATTTGATAATTTGTATTTCTTAAATATAATTGCATCATCTAATGAATTTTCAAAAAATGAGAAAGAAATAGTAATGCAGATAACTAAGATTCATGTTACATTAACATGAAATAATTTACTAGTATCGTCTTTGATGATTTTAGTTATATTGTGCATGTTCAGTTATTTTATAATTCAAAATAATCAAGATTATGGGTTGGTTATGTATACCAATTTATGGCTCCTTTTCTAAGGAATAAAGTTTATCGTGTTTTTTATAATCGTGATTATTAATTTATAGAAATTTTTGAAGTTTGATATCTTTTAGCACCTTGATTCTTGATTTGATTTATGATGCATAAAGATATCTTAATTCTACTGATATTTGAGTTTTATTTTGGAATAAATAAATTGTGGGAAAGCATGGATATGGAGCCAATGTGAATTATGATAGAATTAATAAGGATTCCTTATATATATATATATATATATATATATTTCGATTGTCTTTTGTCATATATATTCATGAATTCATTTAAGTTACTTATATTTTTAGATTGATTATTTGAAGCTTAAATGCTGCCAATGTAGCTTTTTGTGTAAATTAATTAATTTATAATATAAGGTTAGTCATGTGTGTTTGTGTTTTGTGCCAATAGTAATTGGCCCAAAGGAAAGTTATTGTTTGGCATAAATTTAAACATACATGTGGTCCATATCACTAGACAAAAAAAAATTATGAGACCTTGGTTAAATTCAATTTTGGTTAGGCTACTTATATTTTATATTTTGATTAGTTGATGGAAACTTAATGTCGCCAAAGTGACTTATGTGAAAATTGATTGATCATTAAATATAAGGAAAGTTGTATGTGGTTAATTTTTCATACGAATAATGATTGGCCCAAAGGAAAGTTGTTATTTGGTAAAAATTTTAAACACACTATGGTAATAAATATGTGACAGTTATTCGGTTCTTTTCTTCCATGTGAATAATTCGTCGGTCCAAAGGCTTATTATTTGACAGGAATTTATTGTCAATATTTGATTACTACATTGAGAGTACCACTTATAAATTGACATTTTTGTCCAAAGACTAAATATCAATGTTGTGCTAGGTATCTTGTGATGGATTTTACCATTTTTGAATTTTAATTACCTTGGTCAATTTTATTTTGATAAGTATTGTGAGTTTAATTTTATTTTAAAAGTTTTTTTTGTTCTCTGTTTAGTTAACAGTTTTATTGTTTCAGTATCTGCCAATTTTAATTTTATAGTTGTACTAAATGATACAAATTATTTAAAGATTTGGAAAGAAATATTTTCATATTTCATAATTGCATAAATTTTAATCTTGCTATTCAGATTGATAAACCACTTATTTATTACAGATTTTAGTTTCTCTATGTAAGAGAAATTGAAAAAAGTGGGTGTATTAAAATTGCATGAGTTTTATGGTAATAGAATATGCAATTTCAAAAGGATTTGGGGCATTAAGTTTACAGAATTTATCATACACAATTATTTCATGACAAATGAAATCCAGGTGAGAGAATTATTAGATTTATTTATTTAAATAAATTATGTGGACTTATTTGTCAATTATTGTGTACTAAGGATTTAAAGACTATTACAAGGTAACCTCAAGTTTCTATGAGAGATAAATGTATCTCAATGAATGCCCAACAAAGTGATTTATTTAAAGCTAAAGAAATTTAAATGATTTCTTATACTTCATATTATAAAGTTTTATGTACATACTTGTGTATGCATTTAGATATTGTGTACATTATTAAAGTATTTGGCGGATATTTAAGAGATCCATAAACATAAAAGTTTATGTGATATTTTAAGAGAAAAAAATCAGATACTCACATTCACGTGTGATCAGATCAGCGGGAGATCATTAGGTATTTTAATTCTGATTTCACGGGATGCTAAAATAGTTACAGATTTATTTCTGATTCTATTCATCTTATTTGTGGCATTGAAAGAGAGATTTCTTCAGAGAGTGTTAAGTAAAACACTCATAACTCTTTCACTATGGTAATTAAGTATGAAAGTTATAGGCATCCATTCATGAAATATAGCTAAGGAATTTGTCACTAAATTGAGAATTTTGAATAATGTCTAAAGACCATTAAAGTTATTATGTGACAATAATTTTGTTTTGCTATATTCTAATATAATTTTAGAGTTGTTTGATGTTTATAGAATATATTGAGATAAACTCTATGATTGTGAATCCATTAATTAAAGTCTTACATCCAAGGTCTTATACGAGTATGTTACTCGTATGGGTGTTATATGATTTATTGATATGATATATCAGTTCAGTGGGAGTTTGTACTATAAACATGCATTACAAATTTGATATTTATTACTGCAGTATTAAAGTACTAAGTTACACTCTTTTCATATTCAATATGATCTCATTAAAGAATACGGAAGAGACCAGTTGAAAATTGGCATGTGGAGATCACATTGCATGTAATTTTCATGCTACATACCATACTTGATCCATGTCATTCAGTTGTGTTGATGTACGTGATCATTGTTGGGTTTAGTTACGATTTTGTGATGAATTCCCCTTTGGTTCTATGTTAATATAATTGATGGACCGGATTGGTTAAGGATGCATACAGCAATGATAACAAAAGATTGAGTACTCATAAAGATTAACGATGCATAATTGTTTAGACATATTAAGCCCAAATGAGAGATTGTTGGATTTATTTTAATAAATCATGTGGGCTCATGTGTCAATTATGTATTTAAGGTTATCATATTTTATTAAGCCCTATTAAAAGTGATATAATTAAGTTTATTGGGCTAATATGTATAAACATTAAGTATGGGCCCACATATGTAGATACCATATTCCCTAGACTATGATGGGTTGGCTAGGAATATTATTATTATATATTGGTTATGGTCCCCGGGAGTTTATTGAGAGTGTCTATTCTATATCCCGTCAGTAGAACAGAACCCTAACTCCGATAGATCTCTTGGAAGACTATCATGTTCTTCAGGTTATGAAAAAAGGGGTTTCTAGGATTCTTAAAGAATATGTTGGTGATACATGATTAAATCAGGTATGCTTCCGCAATTTAGTTTTTTTAATATTCTTATTAATTTGACATACTAGGTCTTATGGGATTAGGTTTAAGGAATATATAGAATACATATGTATTTTATTCTATCATTTGTGTCATGTGATGATAGGGGATGAATTTTACGTTCGGGAGCTGGACCTTTGTTGTCTATTGCATCACCTGAACACGCAGAACTCATGGCTTTGAAGTTGGATTTTGAATTTGTTCACGATTTTTTTGCACTTCCTGTTACTGCTGGTTTGATATCGCAAGAATTTGGTGTCCTAGATGGTTCAAAATGATCAATATTTATCTGTTATTTGTGGAAATATTGCTCAACTTCAACAGGATCTCAAGAACGTCCATACGATTGATGTTCAGTAGCACATTTGTTAACTCAAATTAGGGTTACTCTTTTAAATAATGTTGTTTGGTATGAAACATCACATTCCCGTGTACTAAATGTATTGCATTAAGACTAGTTATAAGATTAATGAGTATACTACTTTTCGTTTTAAAAAAAAAATGATGATGATGAAAATGAGAAAATGTTATCTGGAACGAAGTGAGAGATAGAGAATGTATTAAATTTAGTTTTTTAATCTTTATTGATGAATAAGTATAAATTTTTAAGAATCGATTGGTTAATTAATTTAGTGTTTTATATGAACAAAATTCTTTAAAATTCTCTACCGAATAATATTTCGAATAAATCTTTAAATTAATTAGGATTACTAATAAAAACCTTAAAATTCCTAAACATACCCTCAAATTATCTTCGCAATTTGTGACAATTGTTTTTTGGTAAGCATTTGCAATTTTAAAAACGCAATGCTCCGTGAAAACGCAATCGCACTACATTGGATCCTTTTTTGGAAAATGTTTCTTGGCGAAACTTAGGCAATCTCTTCTTCCAGTTTTACCGCGATACTCCTCTTCACGAATATAAATGTTAAATACTCTTCCTGTCTTGCAATCAAGAAAAAAATTTCAAAAAGATCGTAAATTAAAAAAAGAATGTAATATATTAATAAAAGGTCATGAATTCGAGTAAGTGGCCTGATTAATAAAATATAGTTTAATTGATAGTAATTTTATTTTAATCTAAAAAGTGATGAGTTAAATATTGAAAGAGAAATAATTTTTAAATTAAAAGAGGGGTAAGAGAATGCAGATTTAAATAATATATATATTACATAGCTTTTGATTTTATGTAAGCAAAATTGGGAAATTGCCCCTCATTTTTCGTGACAGTCTAATTTGTTTGGCGGGGAGCTTTTGAAAGCTGGCTTAAGATGGAGAATTGGAAATAGACAATCAATTCGTATCTATCATGATCCTTCGATTCCATCTCCTCCTAATTTTAAGCCTGTAACTTCCCTTCGATTTTTGCATGACAATGTCTAGGGGAATACCCTTATTCAAGATGGTTGTTAGTGAATTGATTTTCTAAATATTTTATTTTGTTCTCATGATAGGGATCAAATTGGATTGATTCCTTTGATTGAAAATGGAAGTTGGGATAGATTATTGTGGCATTTCACTAAACATAGCTATTACACGGTGTCATCAGGTTACAAGGTAGCGATGGAAATGGCAAATGTTAATCCCCGTTCTACTTCAAACCCATCTTCCTACTGGATGTTAATTTGGGGATGTCGAATTCCGCAATGCATTAAGGTTTTTGCTTGGCTACTTTGTCATCAAGCCTTAACACCACGATGTAATTTGGTAAAAAGAGGAATAAATTCCACTTTGGATTATTCAGGGTGTTGTCATTTGGTAGAAGATGATCTGCATCTCTTTTTATATTGTGAATTTTCTTGACGAACTTGGTATGAAACGAAGTTCTATTCTTTGAGAATGGTCCATCAGGCTACATATTGGCTTCATTTGTTTCAGTTATTGATGGATAATTATTCACAACCTGCTAATGTGTTGGAAAAGTCCATAATGTATTTATGGGAGGTTTGGAAGGCTCGAAATGCAATAATTTTCTCTGGTAAAATTCCTAGGCCAAGGGATGTTGTGGCAAGGGAATTGGAATATCTTCATATTTTCCAAGAATATAGTGATGATGGTATGGATACACAGAGGCAACAAGGAATTATTTCATCTTCCTGGCAGGCACCAACAATGGGTTTGGCTCATGGTGCTCACGGATGTGATTTTGGTTTTATGTTGGGTGATGATAGGGGACGAGTTTTACGTTCGGGAGCTGGACCTTTGTTGTGTATTTTATCACCTGAACATGTAAAACTCATGACTTTGAAGTTAGGTTTTGAATTTGTTCGCGATTTTTTACACTTTCTGTTAGTGCTAGTTTCATATTGCAAGAATTTAGTGTCCAGATGGTTCAAACGGATCCAAATTTGTTTCTTATTGGTGAAATTATTGCTCAGTTTCAATAGGATCTCAGGGAGGTTCCTAGGATTGATGCAAAGCGGCAACAAGGAATTGTTTCCTCTTCCTGGCAGGCACCAACATTTAGTTGGGTAAAGTTAAATATAGATGAGTCTCATGGTTTTGTGTTGCATGATGATAGGAGACGAGTTTTACGTTCGGGAGCTAAACCTTTGCTGTGTATTTTATCGCCTGAACACGCAGAACTCATGACTTTGAAGTTGGGTTTTGAATTTATTCACAATTTTTTGTACTTCCCTTTACTATTGACTTTAGATAACGAGAATTTATCTACTATTGGTGGAATTATTGCTCAGTTTCAAGAAGATCTCTTGAAGGCTCCTAGGATTAATATTCAGTATAATCATAGGTCTACTAACGTAGTAGCACATTTGTTCGCTCAAATTGGGATTACTCTTTTAAATACCGTTATTTAGTATGAAACTTCGCATTCCCGTGTACTAAATACATTTAATTGAGAATGCTTACAAGTTTCATGAATATACTACTTTTCATTTAAAAAAAATGATGATGACGAAAATAAAAAAAGTTATCATGAGGGAATTGACACATTATCTAATGTATTAATTTTTTTTTAATCTTTATTGATGAATGCGTATAATTTGATGAGAATAGATTGGTTAATTAATTTAATGTTTTAGATAAACAAAATTTCTTAAAATTCTCTACCCGAATAATATTTCAAATAAAATTTTAAATTAGTTACAACTATTAATGACAACTTTAAAATTCCTAAACATACCCCAATATTCTTTTCACAATTTGTCACAAAATTCCTAAACATAGATTTAAATAATATATGTATTGTGGATAAAAGAAATGCAGAGGGCTTCTCGACTTTTCTTCAGAGGCCTTTGATTTTCTCGAAATGGATTTTGACAGAGTTTCTTCTGCATAATTTCCTCAACTTCTTCTTAATTTACTCCTTTTTTTTTCAAGTAAATTTGACCCTCTATTTATAGTTGAGAGGATGACAAGAATTTGTTTTCAAAAAGATCGTAAATTTAAAAAAGAATGTAATATATTAATAAAAGGTCATGAATTCGAGTAAGTTGCCTGATTAACAAAATATAGTTCAATTGATAGTAATTTTATTTTAATCTAAAAAGTGATGAGTTTAATATTGAAAGAGAAATAATTTTTAAATTAAAAGAGGGGTAAGAGAATGCAGATTTAAATAATATGTGTATTACATAGCTTTTGATTTTATGCAAGCAAAATTGGGAAATTGCCCCTCATTTTTCGTGACAGTCTAATTTGTTTGGCAGGGAGCTTTTGAAAGCTAGCTTAAGATGGAGAATTGGAAATAGACAATCAATTCGTATCTATCATGATCCTTGGATTCCATCTCCTCCTAATTTTAAGCATGTAACTTCCCTTCGATTTTTGCATGACAATGTCTAGGGGAATACCCTTATTCAAGATGGTTGTTAGTGAATTGATTTTCTAAATATTTTATTTTGTTCTCATGATAGGGATCAAATTGGATTGATTCCTTTGATTGAAAATGGAAGTTGGGATAGATTATTGTGGCATTTCACTAAACATGGCTATTACACGGTGTCATCAGGTTACAAGGTAGCGATGGAAATGGCAAATGTTAATCCCCGTTCTACTTCAAACCCATCTTCCTACTGGATGTTAATTTGGGGATGTCGAATTCCGCAATGCATTAAGGTTTTTGCTTGGCTACTTTGTCATCAAGCCTTAGCAACACGATGTAATTTGGTAAAAAGAGGAATAAATTCCACTTTGGATTATTCAGGGTGTTGTCATTTGGTAGAAGATGATGTGCATCTCTTTTTATATTGTGAATGTTCTCGACGAACTTGGTATGAAACGAAGTTCTATTCTTTGAGAATGGTCCATCAGGCTACATATTGGCTTCATTTGTTTCAGTTATTGATGGACAATTATTCACAACCTGCTAATGTGTTGGAAAAGTCCATAATGTATTTATGGGAGGTTTAGAAGGCTCGAAATGCAATAATTTTCTCTGGTAAATTCCTAGGCCAGGGGATGTTGTGGCAAGGGAATTGGAATATCTTCATATTTTCCAAGAATATAGTGATGATGGTATGGATACACAGAGGCAACAAGGAATAATTTCATCTTCCTGGCAGGCACCAACAATGGGTTTGGCTCATGGTGCTCACGAATGTGATTTTGGTTTTGTGTTGGGTGATGATATGGGACGAGTTTTACGTTCGGGAGCTGGACTTTTGTTGTGTATTTTATCACCTGAACATGTAAAACTCATGACTTTGAAGTTAGGTTTTGAATTTGTTCGCGATTTTTTACACTTTCTGTTAGTGCTAGTTTCATATTGCAAAAATTTAGTGTGCAGATGGTTCAAAAGGATCCAAATTTGTTTCTTATTGGTGAAATTATTGCTCAGTTTCAACAGGGTCTCAGGGAGGTTCCTAGGATTGATGCAAAGCGGCAACAAGGAATTGTTTCCTCTTCCTGGCAGGCACCAACATTTAGTTGGGTAAAGTTAAATATAGATGAGTCTCATGGTGCTGACATAAGTGGTTTTGGTTTTTTGTTGCATGATGATAGGAGACGAGTTTTACGTTCGGGAGCTAAACCTTTGCTGTGTATTTTATCGCCTGAACACGCAGAACTCATGACTTTGAAGTTGGGTTTTGAATTTATTCACAATTTTTTGTACTTCCCTTTACTATTGATTTTAGATTACGAGAATTTATCTACTATTGGTGGAATTATTGCTCAGTTTCAAGAAGATCTCTTGAAGGCTCCTAGGATTAATATTCAGTATAATCATAGGTCTACAAACGTAGTAGCACATTTGTTCGCTCAAATTGGGATTACTCTTTTAAATACCGTTATTTGCTATGAAACTTCGCATTCCCGTGTACTAAATACATTTAATTGAGAATGCTTACAAGTTTCATGAATATACTACTTTTCATTTTAAAAAAAATGATGATGACGAAAATAAAAAAAGTTATCATGAGGGAATTGACACATTATCTAATGTATTAATTTTTTTAAATCTTTATTGATGAATGCGTATAATTTGATGAGAATAGATTGGTTAATTAATTTAATGTTTTAGATAAACAAAATTTCTTAAAATTCTCTACCCGAATAATATTTCAAATAAAATTTTAAATTAGTTACAACTATTAATGACAACTTTAAAATTCCTAAACATACCCCAATATTCTTTTCACAATTTGTCACAAAATTCCTAAACATAGATTTAAATAATATATGTATTGTGGATAAAAGAAATGCAGAGGGCTTCTGGACTTTTCTTCAGAGGCCTTTGATTTTCTCGAAATGGATTTTGACAGAGTTTCTTCTGCATAATTTCCTCAGCTTCTTCTTAATTTACTCCTTTTGTTTTCAAGTAAATTTGACCCTCTATTTATAGTTGAGAGGATGACAAGAATTTGTTTTCAAAAAGATCATAAATTTAAAAAAGAATGTAATATATTAATAAAAGGTCATGAATTCGAGTAAGTTGCCTGATTAACAAAATATAGTTCAATTGATAGTAATTTTATTTTAATCTAAAAAGTGATGAGTTTAATATTGAAAGAGAAATAATTTTTAAATTAAAAGAGGGGTAAGAGAATGCAGATTTAAATAATATATGTATTACATAGCTTTTGATTTTATGCAAGCAAAATTGGGAAATTGCCCCTCATTTTTCGTGACCGTCTAATTTGTTTGGCAGGGAGCTTTTGAAAGCTAGCTTAAGATGGAGAATTGGAAATAGACAATCAATTCGTATCTATCATGATCCTTGGATTCCATCTCCTCCTAATTTTAAGCCTGTAACTTCCCTTCGATTTTTGCATGACAATGTCTAGGGGAATACCCTTATTCAAGATGGTTGTTAGTGAATTGATTTTCTAAATATTTTATTTTGTTCTCATGATAGGGATCAAATTGGATTGATTCCTTTGATTGAAAATGGAAGTTGGGATAGATTATTGTGGCATTTCACTAAACATGGCTATTACACGGTGTCATCAGGTTACAAGGTAGCGATGGAAATGGCAAATGTTAATCCCCGTTCTACTTCAAACCCATCTTCCTACTGGATGTTAATTTGGGGATGTCGAATTCCGCAATGCATTAAGGTTTTTGCTTGGCTACTTTGTCATCAAGCCTTAGCAACACGATGTAATTTGGTAAAAAGAGGAATAAATTCCACTTTGGATTATTCAGGGTGTTGTCATTTGGTAGAAGATGATCTGCATCTCTTTTTATATTGTGAATTTTCTCGACGAACTTGGTATGAAACGAAGTTCTATTCTTTGAGAATGGTCCATCAGGCTACATATTGGCTTCATTTGTTTCAGTTATTGATGGACAATTATTCACAACCTGCTAATGTGTTGGAAAAGTCCATAATGTATTTATGGGAGGTTTGGAAGGCTCGAAATGCAATAATTTTCTCTGGTAAAATTCCTAGGCCAGGGGATGTTGTGGCAAGGGAATTGGAATATCTTCATATTTTCCAAGAATATAGTGATGATGGTATGGATACACAGAGGCAACAAGGAATTATTTCATCTTCCTGGCAGGCACCAACAATGGGTTTGGCTCATGGTGCTCACGGATGTGATTTTGGTTTTGTGTTGGGTGATGATAGGGGACGAGTTTTACGTTCGGGAGCTGGACCTTTGTTGTGTATTTTATCACCTGAACATGTAAAACTCATGACTTTGAAGTTAGGTTTTGAATTTGTTCGCGATTTTTTACACTTTCTATTAGTGCTAGTTTCATATTGCAAAAATTTAGTGTGCAGATGGTTCAAAATGATCCAAATTTGTTTCTTATTGGTGAAATTATTGCTCAGTTTCAACAGGATCTCAGGGAGGTTCCTAGGATTGATGCAAAGCGGCAACAAGGAATTGTTTCCTCTTCCTGGCAGGCACCAACATTTAGTTGGGTAAAGTTAAATATAGATGAGTCTCATGGTGGTGACATAAGTGGTTTTGGTTTTTTGTTGCATGATGATAGGAGACGAGTTTTACGTTCGGGAGCTAAACCTTTGCTGTGTATTTTATCGCCTGAACACGCAGAGCTCATGACTTTGAAGTTGGGTTTTGAATTTATTCACAATTTTTTGTACTTCCCTTTACTATTGATTTTAGATTACGAGAATTTATCTACTATTGGTGGAATTATTGCTCAGTTTCAAGAAGATCTCTTGAAGGCTCCTATTATTAATATTCAGTATAATCATAGGTCTACAAACTTAGTAGCACATTTGTTCGCGCAAATTGGGATTACTCTTTTAAATACCGTTATTTGCTATGAAACTTCGCATTCCCGTGTACTAAATACATTTAATTGAGAATGCTTACAAGTTTCATGAATATACTACTTTTCATTTTAAAAAAAATGATGATGACGAAAATAAAAAAAGTTATCATGAGGGAATTGACACATTATCTAATGTATTAATTTTTTTAAATCTTTATTGATGAATGCGTATAATTTGATGAGAATAGATTGGTTAATTAATTTAATGTTTTAGATAAACAAAATTTCTTAAAATTCTCAACCCGAATAATATTTCAAATAAAATTTTAAATTAGTTACAACTATTAATGACAACTTTAAAATTCCTAAACATACCCCAATATTCTTTTCACAATTTGTCACAAAATTCCTAAACATAGATTTAAATAATATATGTATTGTGGATAAAAGAAATGCAGAGGGCTTCTGGACTTTTCTTCAGAGGCCTTTGATTTTCTCGAAATGGATTTTGACAGAGTTTCTTCTGCATAATTTCCTCAGCTTCTTCTTAATTTACTCCTTTTTTTTCAAGTAAATTTGACCCTCTATTTATAGTTGAGAGGATGACAAGAATTTGTTTTCAAAAAGATCGTAAATTTAAAAAAGAATGTAATATATTAATAAAAGGTCATGAATTCGAGTAAGTTGCCTGATTAACAAAATATAGTTCAATTGATAGTAATTTTATTTTAATCTAAAAAGTGATGAGTTTAATATTGAAAGAGAAATAATTTTTAAATTAAAAGAGGGGTAAGAGAATGCAGATTTAAATAATATATGTATTACATAGCTTTTGATTTTATGCAAGCAAAATTGGGAAATTGCCCCTCATTTTTCGTGACCGTCTAATTTGTTTGGCAGGGAGCTTTTGAAAGCTAGCTTAAGATGGAGAATTGGAAATAGACAATCAATTCGTATCTATCATGATCCTTGGATTCCATCTCCTCCTAATTTTAAGCCTGTAACTTCCCTTCGATTTTTGCATGACAATGTCTAGGGGAATACCCTTATTCAAGATGGTTGTTAGTGAATTGATTTTCTAAATATTTTATTTTGTTCTCATGATAGGGATCAAATTGGATTGATTCCTTTGATTGAAAATGGAAGTTGGGATAGATTATTGTGGCATTTCACTAAACATGGCTATTACACGGTGTCATCAGGTTACAAGGTTGCGATGGAAATGGCAAATGTTATTCTCCGTTCTACTTCAAACCCATCTTCCGACTGGATGTTAATTTGGGGATGTCAAATTCCGCAATGCATTAAGGTTTTTGCTTGGCTACTTTGTCATCAAGCCTTAGCAAAACGATGTAATTTGGTAAAAAGAGGAATAAATTCCACTTTGGATTATTCAGGGTTTTGTCATTTGGTAGAAGATGATCTGCATCTCTTTTTATATTGTGAATTTTCTTGACGAACTTGGTATGAAACGAAGTTCTATTCTTTGAGAATGGTCCATCAGGCTACATATTACCTTCATTTGTTTCAGTTATTGATGGATAATTATTCGCAACCTGCTAATGTGTTGGAAAAGTCCATAATGTATTTATGGGAGGTTTGGAAGGCTCGAAATGCAATAATTTTCTCTGGTAAAATTCCTAGGCCAGGGGATGTTGTGATAAGGGAATTGGAATATCTTCATATTTTCCAAGAATATTGTGATGATGGTATGGATACACAGAGGCAACAAGGAATTATTTCATCTTCCTGGCAGGCACCAACAATGGGTTTGGCTCATGGTGCTCACGGATGTGATTTTTGTTTTGTGTTGGGTGATGATAGGGGACGAGTTTTACGTTCGGGAGTTGGACCTTTGTTGTGTATTTTATCACCTGAACATGTAAAACTCATGACTTTGAAGTTAGGTTTTGAATTTGTTTGCGATTGTTTACACTTTCTGTTAGTGCTAGTTTCATATTGCAAGAATTTAGTGTCGAGATGGTTCAAAAGGATCCAAATTTGTTTCTTATTGGGGAAATTATTGTTCAGTTTCAACAGGATCTCAGGGAGGTTCCTAGGATTGATGCAAAGAGGCAACAAGGAATTGTTTCCTCTTCCTGGCAGGCACCAACATTTAGTTGGGTAAAGTTAAATATAGATGAGTCTAATGGTGCTGACAGAAGTGGTTTTGGTTTTGTGTTGCGTGATGATAGGAGACGAGTTTTACGTTCGGAAACTAAACCTTTGCTGTGTATTTTATCGCCTGAACACGCAGAACTCATGACTTTGAAGTTGGGTTTTGAATTTATTCATGATTTTTTGTACTTCCCTTTACTATTGATTTTAGATTACGAGAATTTATCTACTATTGGTGGAAATATTGCTCAGTTTCAAGAAGATCTCTAGAAAGCTCCTAGAATTAATATTCAGTATAATCATAGAGATACTGACGTAGTAGCACATTTGTTCGCTCAAATTGGGATTACTCTTTTAAATACCGTTATTTGGTATGAAACTTCGCATTCCCGTGTACTAAATACATTTCATTGAGAATGCTTACAGGTTTCATGAATATACTACTTTTCATTTAAAAACAAATGACGATGACGAAAATAAAAAAAGTTATCATGAGGGAATTGACACATTATCTAATGTATTAATTTTTTTTTAATCTTTATTGATGAATGCGTATAATTTGATGAGAATAGATTGGTTAATTAATTTAATGTTTTAGATAAACAAAATTTCTTAAAATTCTCTACCTGAATAATATTTCAAATAAAATTTTAAATTAGTTACAACTATTAATGAAAACTTTAAAATTCCTAAACATACCCCAAAATTCTCTTCACAATTTGTCACAAAATTCGGAAACATAGATTTAAATAATATATGTATTGTGGATAAAAGAAATGCAGAAAATTAATTATAATATTTACCATGGGAATGATGGAGAAAGCTCGCGGAAAGAACCAGAAACAGGGCTAGGTGGATAAAAGAGATCTTCATTCTTCTTCACAACAAGGGAAAACAATAGTAAGAAAGAAAATAAATAAGGGAAAATATATGAATTTAGTGTTAGTAATGAATAGGATAAAAAACTATTAATACTCAGCTGATGCATTCACTGTTTTGTATATGTATTCTTGAAACTTAGTTACTTTTGTTTCTTCTCAATATATATATATATATATATATATATATATTACACTTTAATAGTTTCAAAGAAAAATTTACATATTTTTTTAAAAAAATCCAAATTAGCAATTGACAAAATATTTTTTTTTAAAAAAACAAATTGGTATATTTAAATTCTCAAATTACAAGAAATTGATAAAATTGATTTTCATTATAATTCTTCTTCTTCTTTTTAAATTTAATCATTAAAATTGATATATATTTTTAATTTAATCTTTATAATTCAAAATTCTCTATTTAAAAAACTAATTTAATTGATAGAATTGTTTTAAAAAAAGAGTACACTTTACATCATATTTGGTTCACTCTTTAATCAATTCGGGTATGATTGACTTAACTATTTAATTTAGTCATCTTTCGATCGGTTCTCTAACAACATATATTTGTTCCCAAAGGTTTTGACCCTTTTGAACTCATTTTTGAGGTCTGTTTTTTCATATTCTGCCTATTTCTTATCAGTTTCAGATTTGGGTATTTTTGTTTTTCGCAATTTCCTATTATCATTATAACTGCTTCTGGTAATTCTCATTATGTAACACATCTAATTACTGTGATTTTTTATGGTTGCAATTAGATTTATGGGCTCAAGAAATGTGTAGTTTTCTAAAAGGTAGACTTCTTTGGCGTATTGTTACTGGTGAAACTAAACAACCCACTAAATAACCTTCTGAGACTGAAGATAAGTTTATTGAAAGGTTAGACCAATGGGATATAAAAAATCTTCAAATATTAACTTGGTTTCGTAATACTTGTCAGCCTAGTATTAAATTAGAATTTCGTTGTTTTGATTGTGCTAAAGATGTTTGGAATTTTTTAAAGAATCGATATGCAATTTCAGATGATATTCATCAGTTTCAGCTCTATCGACGCCTTCATTGCATGCATCAACAACTAAGTCACACCATTCACATTTATGTTTCTAAGTTACAGACTTTATTGGATCAATCATTTGCTGGTGATCCTCTGTTGCCTAATAAAGCTCTGCAAGTATTTATGCTGATCTCCTTGAACGTCGGCATGTTTGGCATTTGCTTATGACTCTTAACAGTGATTGGAGTCAATTTGTGGTAATCTTCTTCATTGCAAACCTTTGCCAAACATGGACACCTTAATTCGAGAACTGATTTCTTAAGAAACTCATATTAACAGTCTTCGAGCTGAGCGCAATCTCACTTCTCCAGATATGATTCTTGCTGCACCATCAGTCCATTCTCAGTCCAGAAATGAATATTATAATTATTGCAAAAAACCTGGACATTTGATTCTACTTGCTATAAACTTGAGGTAAAACGCAAGAATCCTGGTAAAAGAAATTCAACCAACTCATCTACTACATCTTGGGGGTATTTCTTCTAGTATTGATGTTGCCACAAACATCTCTGACGCTGATGATAAGTCACTTTGTTTTTCCCTAAAGGACATCCAGTCTCTTCTTCACCATATACAATCTAATTCTAGGACTCTCAATTCTTCGGCTTTGTCTGTCACTTCAAGTACACATGCGTATTGGTTCTTTGATTCTGGTTGTTGTAACCATATAACTCTTGAGTCTAAGCATTTTCATTCTATCTCTATTCCTTCTCACGCACATATTGTTCACACAGCTGATAACTCTACATTACATATTCAGCACAAGTAATGTTTCCACACCTTCATTGTCGTTGCCTAATACTTTTCATGTACCAAAATTATCTTTCAATCTTATAACTGTTGGCCAGTTTGTTGAACTTGGTGTGGATGTAATCTTTAAGAGTAATGGTTGTATTATGCAGGATTCATAGACAGGCACAGTTCTTGGGACATGGCATAAGGTTGGTGGGTTATTTGAGCTTGTCTCTCTCCAAATGCCACAAAAAGTTGTTGCTGCTGTTGTTTCTTCCAGTCTTTGGCATTCAAGCCTTGGTCATGTTTCTTCTTCTAAATTAGGACCTTTGATTTCTAATGATTGTTTAGGTTCTGTTAAAACTAGTCACATTGATTCCATTTCCTGTGAACTTTCTAAACATCATGCTTTGCCTTTTACTAATAATACTTCTATTTCTTCTGCACCTTTTGATCTTATTCATTCTTATATTTGGGGACCTGCTCCTAATGTTACTATGGGTGGTTCTAGGTATTTTGTCATTTTTGTTGATGACTATTCTCGATACACATGGATTTACCTTATAAAAAATCGTTATGAGTTTCCCAAAATTTACATTCAGTTTGCTACTATGATAAAACTTAGTTTTCTCTTAACATAAAAGTCTTTCATATAGATAATGCTATGGAATATTGAGATACTACCCTTTGTCAATTATTTGCTAGCAATGGTACGCTTGTTCAACGTTCATGTCCTGACACTTCGACACAAAATGGTCGTGCTAAACATAAATATAGACACATTTTAGACACTGTTCGTGCTCTTCTTATGTCATCTTCTTGTCTTGAATCTTTTTGGGGTGAAGCTGCTCTTACATCAATTTACATTATCAATCACATTCCTTCTCATCATAAAAAATATATCTCCTTATGAGCGTCTCTATGGTCATTGTCCTAACTATCATAATTTTCAGGTTTTTGAATTTCTTTATTTTGTTCATTTGCAATCCCATTAGTATACCAAATTGGAACTTCGAGCTCGATTGTGTTGTTTTTTAGGTTATGGTATTGAACATATGGGTTATTGGTGTTGGGATCCTCTTTCTCATCGTATTCACGTTTCACGTCATGTCACCTTCTGGGAACATAAGATGTTCTCTTCCTTATCCAGCTTCTGTGTCACATCATCTCCTCCATTCTTTTTTGAGCCTACTATCTCTTTGTTTCCTAATGATATTTTGACAGGTACTGATGACTCAAATGACATAGACCTTCCTCCACCCTTGCTTGAAGATCATCCTTCTGAGGATCCTAGTTCTTCCTCTCTTAGTAGTTCTCTAAATTCTAGTCCTAAAACTCGTAAGTCTTCTTATATTCGTTATCCTCCTGTCACTCTTTAAGGGTATCATTGTTACTCTATCAATATTTACAAACAATTGACTCCAAAGTCCCCGGCAACGGCGCCAAAAACTTGTTGCATTGTGTGCGTGTGTCACAATTTGTAAAGATAAGAAAATAAAATAAATCAACGCAATCTTAACAAGTGCAAGTATACACCGGTCAACAAGTAATATATGTACCTAAGTACAAGATTATCGATCCCACAGGGACTACGTGTGCCAATTATACATGCAAACATGATTTACATCTGGTTAAAAGAATAAAGAATGATGAATAATGAGTGGAGATTCGGAGATTAAACTACTGCTACGATACTGCTGCAGCAACGAAAATGCTGCAGCATCACCAATGCCGCAGCAATACTAACTAACAACTACAAGTCAGCCTACTGGAAAATCACCATAAGAATACAACAGGTAATACAATGTTGTGAAAATCAAGCAGAAATTGCAAATATAAACCAGTAGTGAATCCAAAAATGCTAAGCATGCTTTTCGGTTTCCAAATTAATGCTACAGCATATCTGGTTCCACCCAGATTACTTGATCTACTAGCCTAGATCCCCGATAACATCGTCTCATGGAGTACGAAGAACCGTTGACCTAGAACAACACTAGTAAGTGAATTTGGTCATGTCCCCTGCACTGTTGAGCGCACGGTCATGCGTCTCAATCTAGTGCCACATAATTATCATGTCCACTGGCTCCCCTCCGCTAGAAGGCCAGATACTAGTTCGATTCATACGTTGGACAGTCGTAACCGCAAGTGATGTTAAATCAATTTAAGTAATTACATGAATAAATCAAGCATGCCCCCTACAAGCATTAATAAGGAAAACAATACACAAAACTTATGCATTCTTATCATCATATGCCACATTATGTTTTTCCACATGTTTATGATTTACTAGACTACAGCACCTTCGGGTTATGAATATATATTTTACTGAAACGAATCATGAAAGACAAGGATCAACGTAATAGGAAAAACAGTCCCTAGGTTCATAGTGACACAAGTCAATCCCAAAACGGTAAACATATCTTAAAAAAGTATTTAATTAATCCTTGAATCCATGTAAAGATTCTCATGTTACAAATAATACTTAATCATAAAATAGTAGCAAATTGAAGAAATGGAAAGAGGCTTACTCTGGGTCGGAGATCACCCTATTGCCCAAATCGAATTTAATCAACGTACTGCTGCCCTTCGTTTCCTCTGTGTGGTGCTGCAGCCCTCGGTTATGCACAACTTGTAAAATTCCAGCAATGTCGCCCCAACCTTATCAGGTTCTTTTCCACTCTATCTAAGATGAAAGACACTTTAAAACAAGCTACCTACTACCTATATTCTAAGCTACCCGAAACTAAACACAAACAAACTATATCTACGGTACTTACAATATTTCTCCTCTTCTCCTCTCCAAACTTTTCTCTTCAGTTTTCTCCTCTATTTTAAACATGTCTTTGATGCTCCAAAAATTCATTTGTTTACCAGTGTGTAGTGGACAACTGTCCCTTGCTTCAAACAATACTTACATTGCTTCAGCCCCAAAAGTTGTACAACTGCCAGTTTCCTTGATGATTCATGCTGCCAGCTGGGATGATTGTTGAGTATATATGTGTGTGTATAGATATATATATATATATAAAACAAATTGCTGCTCATTTGTCTTCTTTCCTCCTGAAAATCCGCAAGCCTTCTGCCTCAACCGACTGGAATTTTCAGCTGCAATGTGTGTTTCTTTGTTTTATCTCCCGCTGGAATTAATTTGGACTTTTAGAGTATATATATATAGTTGGAAAGGAGGAATTCATTCTGCCCACTTTCTTCTGTCTTCTTGTCCACCTTGCCACCATGCACTCTCACAAACATATATATATATATATATATATATATATAATGGATAGGACAAAAGAAATATATATAGTACCCGAAGTGTCCAGCTGGATTTTAAATTGCAAATAGTGTGTGTGCACATTGATGCAATTCCGGTTGACGTGCTAAATAGGTGTTATTTTACCCTATGTTGATTATGAATAATTAAGGACTGTGATTGACTAATTGTCACATTTAGTCTCTATGGTGTCACTTAATCAGCCAGAACCTAAGGCAGAGTACCTATCGTGTAGCTAGTCTGTTGGAAAGTATCTACGATTTTATTAAGTTAAATATCGTACTCCCAGGGAAGTGGCAACGGCTTAGTAGTAACTAGCCTTTTATCCTAACTCCTATCTTATGATCCAGTTATGCAATCTTCATCAAATACTTTGATGAGAGGGTGATTCATTCTCCACTAGGTTTAAGTCTAATTAATCCTAGAAGTGTTTTATAGATGAGTTCTGATTCTATGTTATACTGTTCCTATATGTTGATTGACCTAAATTCGAGTATTTTAGACATGTCTTAGCCTGGATTGCAACTATGTTCTGTGTCTAAAGGCGTACCACATCCGAGGTTTCTAATAAACCGCCCTACCTTAATGACGGCCCTACTCACGGTTCGGGACGAAGGCATCCATGAAAGCCCTATGTCACTTCGGGGATCATACCGCTTGCCCTAGCCGCCGGCATAATCGGACTCGGCTCGACTTCCCCTAGACAACTCTAACATGCAAAGTGTTCAACATGTTATTTTATCTAGCATGGCAGACACCAATACTAATTGATGCCTGTTAAACTAAACAGGTTATGATTAGACCGTGGTTAGGAGTTGTCTATAACCCTAACTTTAGTTTAAAAGAGCACATTAAACATGCAGACATAGTGAATATTTAGCAGGTGGCTATTTCTGGAAAAACATAATAACGTCAACATATAAAACAACTATTCATAAACATCGTAATCTCGTATTCATAATATGTATTTAGAACAAAACAATAACAACATATAAGAGAGGGACATGGGGACTGATGCCATAAAGAAATCACCCTTTACGTAGTCTCGCCGACGGAGCGTACTGCTGTATATGTCGTATTGGTCGCTCTGACTCTGCTCACCAGAACCTTCGGAGGACGCTTCCTCAGCCTAGTAACTGGGCTTTACCTTAATACCCAGCTTAAGCCCAGCCTTGTGGACTGACTCTTCGAACGCCTAGAGCCCTCTTAGGATCTCCTAACGAAATCCCGGGTATTCTATGAATACCAGAAACGAACCTATCTATAGAAACCTAAGATCTGAGACTATTTCTCAGAAACTAAAACAAAACACTAATAAGAAAGAAAACTGAGATCCGAGTCTCTGAGTGAGTTGTGTACTAGAGAATTGTACACTGGACACCACTAAATGACTCAGATCGAGTGGAGAGGAATGAATTCAACTGCTGGAGGCCTGGGGTATTTATAGCAGCTTCCCGAAGTGAAAATCTCTGAAAAATTCGATGTGGGACAGCTTCTGGCAGCTCGGAACGCCCGTCCCGGATTGGGACGCCCGTCCTGGTCTGTTGACCAGGTCGGGACACCCGTCCCGGGTCCTGGACACCTGTCCAGGTGCCTTGACTTGGTCGGGACGCCCGTCCCGATTCTTTGACCGGGTCAACATTTCCAAAAATTGCGTTTTTGCCCCAAAATTTGCTGTTTTCGTCTACTTTTCACCTGACACTTCCAAAATCATAAAAACTGTGAAATTATGTGAATAATGAACAATCAAGGTCAAATTACCCTCGATTTCACCCAAATTCATGCATAAAAACATGCTAAAAAAGTGATACGATTTTCGCGTATCAGATAACCCCACACTTAGCTTTTTGCTTGTCCTCAAGCAAAGTCTACCTGAAGTTACTTAAATTCCTAGTCATGTTTTTATTCCAAAAATTCTTCAGACAAGTCTTAATACAGGTCTGTCTGGTTAGGTTGCTATGACAAGGTCTCAAATGTCTCTATTAGCTTGTTATGATCAGGCAGAAAATAAATCAACAACTAGTTTGGACCTTTTTCTTAGTCACAGGGTCTTTCTGATGTGTAGTGTGTGTACTAGTCCAGACCAGATAGTCAACACAATGTACTCTTGTCTTAACTACTACCAGATAACACTTCGACCTATCGCTAGACATATTAACAACAGACAACTCTTTGAGTTCTGAGCTTTGGTGATCAGATTTTTAATGTTTTAACATTTAGTTATTTTCTTTATAGATTCAGGGTATTTTGAGTCTGCTTAGAACACGTCAACTTCAACTAACCATGTAGCGAGTCCCACTCCGATGACTCCCAGATCTACACGACCTTAGGGCATCAGGCTTTAAATTCCCCGAAGGAGTGGTGCTCGAGTAGCGAAGGCCGCTGGCAAACTACCCTTATTTGATTAACTTCTTTTAATTTCTTTTCACTTCTAGCTCAGAGTCTCATCTAGTCATCCTAACTGCTAATATATCCACAACTGGTCTAATTTTATCTAGTTAAGTCTCGAACAGGTAATTGGTTGAGGTCTCTAATCCAGACAAAGTTGTGCTCAGTTATCAGGAATTCCCTATTCCTAATCAATTAGTCCAAGATAGCTATCAATTATCTCCTACTAACCATAACATACTACCTACATATCATAGACATAAGCAATTGTTTAACCAAGCATACTGCATTTAGACGTCTGAAAGACGGAAAAATTTTGAATTTTTTTTGGAAGGGTGTGAAAGTACGTGAAAACAAGCAAAATCATGCGAAAAATTTTGCACTCTGCTACAGTGCACCGTGCACTGCTACCCCACACTTAAGTCTGGCACTGTCCTCAGTGTTCATGCATATCTAATTACCCCACACTTATTTGAAAATAAGAAATAAAACAGAAAAGATTCTTACCCCACACTTATTTGAAAATAAGAAGTAAAACAGAAAAATAAAGGATTCTGTATGGGTAAGTAAGACATAAAATAAAATAATGCAAACAATTCTGTATGTCATATAAATCAAATTTGTACATAGATTCATACGTCATACAGCCCAGACATGTTTATACACATAGAACAAGAAAAACAAAAACAAAAGAAAAAGAAAGAAAAGGAAAGAAGGAGAGAGAGACTAAGAACCCGGCGGATCGTTGTCTAGTGGACCTAAGTCTGCTAAGTCAAACTCAAAGTTTTCCGCTACTCGGGAAGTTTGCTGATGTATCTCCTCAATCCTGCTGGTGTTCATGGCGATCCTATCATCTATCATCGCCAACCGTCTGTCAATCCTGTCCTCCATCATCGTCAGCCGT
Organism: Asclepias syriaca; assembly: GCA_027405835.1. Taxonomy (NCBI): domain Eukaryota; kingdom Viridiplantae; phylum Streptophyta; class Magnoliopsida; order Gentianales; family Apocynaceae; genus Asclepias; species Asclepias syriaca. The sequence goes on from CM049924.1 coordinate 11,450,519, forward strand.
CTGTCAATCCTGTCCATATCTCGACTGTATCGGGCCGATAGTTCTGCCAATCCGTGCGACATATGTCGTTCGAAGGCAGTACGTGGCACGAACGTCTCGAATGGAGGGATATGCGCTGGAAATGCTTCCGATGCCGATGCCTGTCCTGTCTGCTCCGTGTGGATAGTGTCGCGGCCATTCGCATCCCGTACAACCATTCCCATGTTCCGTAGAATGGTAACGTCTGTGGGAATGGTGGTTGGGGTGACCAGAGTAAGCTCCGAACCCTCTATGTCCAACTCCAGGTAGTGGGCTAGCCTGGTGATGTATGGTCCGAGTCCCAGACACTGTTTCCTAGTGTCTGTAGCGAATCCTCGCATAACGACCGCTATGAGTCTAGCCATCTCTACTGTAGATCCCATGTGCATGTTGGCTAGAAGGAATGTCTCCATCCGGGTGACAGTTCCGGGCGCTGTCAGTCGTCCTGACAATGTGTGTGCAATGATAGCATGCAGGTAACGAAGAGTAGGATAAATACCTGTGGCTTTTGCAAAGCCATGCTGGTATGGGACACCCGTCATGCAGATCTGAGCCCAAGCAGTAGAGACGTCTGCAGACGTGAGGTCTCGAACTGCCGTGGTGTATGCGGGCGTATCCAGCTCATCTCTCTGCCAGATGCCTAGGGCGATGCCGAACTCGGCCATGCTCATCGATCGATCTATTCCGCCTAAATGGAATGTGATCTGCTCCTGGTGGCAGGTAAAAGATGCATAGAACTCACATACCAGCTCCAGGTATGTGGGCTCGGTGACGATGAATACTCGACTGTAGGGTGGCACGTCGAGTATGCGTCTGACTTCCGGCTCTACTCCCAGTGTCTGTACTGTTGCCCAATCCAGCGTTCTGCCCGTCAGTATCGTACGCCCGATGTACCCAGTGCATCTCTCTTGGTATGCTGTGCTGGAGGGAAACAGCATAAAAGGATGTGCCACTGAGGTAACTGTCATGTTAGATGTGGTACGAGCACGTTTAGGAGCCATTTAAAACGTATGAGAGAGTGTAGGTGGGAAAGAAAGCTTTAAACTCAAATTCTGGAGGTGAATTTGAATTCAGAAGGATGAAATTAGGTTAGGGAAGGATTTTGAATTTTTGGCGGGAAAATCGAATTTTGGAGGGAAATTTGAATTTTTGGGTGAAGTTTAAAATTCAAATTTTGGAGGGAAATTCGAATTTTTAAACTTTGAGGAGTTTGCCAAAAATTTGTAGAGAGAGGCTAGAGAGAAATGTTTTTAGAGAGATGAATTTTTGGTTGTAGATTCGAGGGGCGGCCTTCGGGACGCCCGTCCCGGAGGAAGGACTCCCGTCCCGCTGGACGCCCGTCCAGAACCGAGACACCCGTCCCGGGTTGCATCGGGACGCGTGCCAATTCCGGGGAGGAAAAATTTTTTTTTTTTCGTAATTCCCTGAAAATCCCAAGATACCAAAAATAATCATAATTCTTAACAAGGCTTCATGTTTATCCAATGAAATTCAGAAGTTGTTAAAAACTCTATGCAAAAATTCCTCAATCTTTTTTCGAAAATTGTGACTACCCTAATTTTATCCTAACTTAAATTCAGGAAGAATTTCAGAAAACAAAACTGAGTTTGTGCAATGTAATTAGTGGAAAATAAACTGTATTTGCAAAACTCTTGTTTTTCATAGAAATTCGAAATAAAATGTCTGAAGAAAATTGTTGAATATAAAGGACCCTTTAAAAATGTTTGAAAAAATAGAAAAGAATCTTCCCTTTTTAACGAATCCTATCTCTGATCTCTTGTAGTTCTGTTCGAATGCTTCGCATTTCTATGCGTATGGTTCTCATCTCATCCCTCTTCCTGTTCTGCTCACTGCGTAAATCAGCCATCTCTCGGAGTAGTTGTGCACCTTGGTTCTCCTGAAGATTGACCGTGGCTCTGAGTCGGTCTACGTTAGTTGTGATATTCAGACTGAGTTGGTCTAAATGACACAGTCTGCTGGCAATCCCTTGGTCCATCTCATAGACCCTTTGAGTTAGTGTGTCTATCTGCACGGACAACATTGAATAATAACCGTTAGTACTCCCCGCAGATGAAGGGGTGCGCTCGTTAGGTGTTGGGGTGTATGCAGGAGAGGTTGGTGAATTTTGGGTTTGGTCAGTAGGGGGTGGATTTAGAGGAACTCTCTGGGCAGGAGGGTGAATTGGAGATCTCTGGGGTACTTCTCTAGGAGGGAAGGTATCCTCAGAAGGATCTTCTTCCGTGGGACTATGCTCACGGCTGTTCAGGAATCGTCTCACTAGTTCACTGGCATCAGAGCTTGAGTTTACTTCCACTGGTTGTGAAGGAAGAGTCCCTCGTGGTACTTCTGGTGCAGGCCTAGAGGGGCCCTCTGGTTTTGTCTTCTTCGGTCCTGGAGTGTCAGGGTTTTCTGTCTTCTTTGCCTGATTAGTAGCTGCTCTTGTTCTCTTCATCTTTGAGTGCAAAGTCTGGTTAGAAATAACAAATAATAAAAGTAGGAAAGTGAAATAGGAAAGCAAGAAAAATATTTTTATGGATTTTGATTTTTATTTAGAAAGCAGGTAAATTTCCTTAATATGGTTTTAGAATAATTTTCTAAAATTTGATTATCCTAAGTGTCTTAATTCCAGATATTATCTAAAATTAATTAGTTATGATAATCCTATATTTAGGAAAGTGATTGTCTAACTAGTATAAGATAAGTGTAAGTCAAAAGTCTAGGTTACTACTGTTACCTATCATAAGTATCTAGAATTGTGGCCAATAATCCTAAATTCATTATGATATTTCCCCGGCAACGGCGCCAAAAATCTGATGCGATTCCGGTTGACGTGCTAAATAGGTGTTATTTTACCCTATGTTGATTATGAATAATTAAGGACTGTGATTGACTAATTGTCACATTTAGTTTATATGGTGTCACTTAATTAGCCAGAACCTAAGGCAGAGTACCTATCGTGTAGCTAGTGTGTTGGAAAGTATCTACGATTTTATTAAGTTAAATATCGTACTCCCAGGGAAGTGGCAACGGCTTAGTAGTAACTAGCCTTTTATCCTAACTCCTATCTTATGATCCAGTTATGCAATCTTCATCAAATACTTTGATGAGAGGGTGATTCATTCTCCACTAGGTTTAAGTCTAATTAATCCTAGAAGTGTTTTATAGATGAGTTCTGATTCTATGTTATACTGTTCCTATATGTTGATTGACCTAAATTCGAGTATTTTAGACATGTCTTAGCCTGGATTGCAACTATGTTCTGTGTCTAAAGGCGTACCACATCCGAGGTTTCTAATAAACCGCCCTACCTTAATGACGGCCCTACTCACGGTTCGGGACGAAGGCATCCATGAAAGCCCTATGTCACTTCGGGGATCATACCGCTTGCCCTAGCCGCCGGCATAATCGGACTCGGCTCGACTTCCCCTAGACTACTCTAACATGCAAGGTGTTCAACATGTTATTTTATCTAGCATGGCAGACACCAATACTAATTGATGCCTGTTAAACTAAACAGGTTATGATTAGACCGTGGTTAGGAGTTGTCTATAACCCTAACTATAGTTTAAAAGAGCATATTAAACATGCAGACATAGTGAATATTTAGCAGGTGGCTATTTCTGGAAAAACATAATAACGTCAACATATAAAACAACTATTCATAAACATCGTAATCTCGTATTCATAATATGTATTTAGAACAAAACAATAACAACATATAAGAGAGGGACATGGGGACTGATGCCATAAAGAAATCACCCTTTACGTAGTCTCGCCGACGGAGCGTACTGCTGTATATGTTGTATTGCTCGCTCTGACTCTGCTCACCAGAACCTTCGGAGGACGCTTCCTCAGCCTAGTAACTGGGCTTTACCTTAATACCCAGCTTAGCCCAGCCCTGTGGACTGACTCTTCGAACGCCTAGAGCCCTCTTAGGATCTCCTAACGAAATCCCGGGTATTCTATGAATACCAGAAACGAACCTATCTATAGAAACCTAAGATCTGAGACTATTTCTCAAAAACTAAAACAAAACACTAATAAGAAAGAAAACTGAGATCCGAGTCTCTGAGTGAGTTGTGTACTAGAGAATTGTACACTGGACACCACTAAATGACTCAGATCGAGTGGAAAGGAATGAATTCAACTGCTGGAGGCCTGGGGTATTTATAGCAGCTTCCCGGGATGAAAATCTCTGAAAAATTCGATGTGGGACAGCTTTTGGCGGCTCGGAACGCCCGTCCCGGATTGGGACGCCCGTCCTGGTCTGTTGACCAGGTCGGGACGCCCGTCCCGGGTCCTGGACCCCCGTCCAGGTGCCTTGACTTGGTCGGGACGCCCGTCCCGATCCTTTGACCGGGTCAACATTTCCAAAAATTGCGTTTTTGCCCCAAAATTTGCTGTTTTCGTCTACTTTTCACCTGACACTTCCAAAATCATAAAAATTGTGAAATTAAGTGAATAATGAACAATCAAGATCAAATTACCCTCGATTTCACCCAAATTCATACATAAAAACATGCTAAAAAACTGATACGATTTTCGCGTATCACATATATATATATATATACACACACACGTATAGATGCCTTCTGGAATTTAATTTCCCGTTTTCCCTCTTGATGAATCATCCACTAATTTCCAATTTCTTCAAATCAGTCAACTTTTATCCAAACTCCTTTTACCAATTTCAACCATCAAAATTCCCTTTTTACCCTTGGATATTGAATCCAAAAATTCCATCATCTTTATATGTGAAATCCTGCACAAATTTAAATGTTAACAATGGAATAATAAAATTTAGGAATTTCTTCAATTAAAATGGCCCTTTTTAACAATTAATCCACAAATTTAAAATTGGGAAAATAATTATGCAATTTAACAAAATCTAACTCAAAATCATAGACAACTCAAGCAAACGGAGTTAGAAAATAGGCAAAGCAAGTGCAAATAACTCTACTATCGTAGAGTTATCAATGAGCCTTCCACTTATTGTGAGGCTAACTCTAATCCTTTGTGGCAGAAAGCAATGACAGAAGAGCTTAATGCACTTATTAACACACATACATGGGATTTGGTTGACTTATCTCCACATAAATCAGTAGTTGGTTGTAAATGGGTGTATAAAATCAAGACTATGGCTGGTGGTTTAGTTGAACGTTATAAAGCTTGTCTTGTGGCTAAGGGTTTCACCCAAGAATACAGAAATGATTATGAGAAGATATTTGCTCCAGTCGCTCATATCACATTGGGCCGTACACTTATAGCAATTGCAACAGTCAAACAGTGGACCTTGTTTTAGATGGATGTTAAGAATGCTTTTTGTCTCTTACGAAAGGCTTTATATGGACTCAAATAGGCTCCTCGGGCTTAGTTTGCTAAATTCAACTCCACCATTTGTCAGTTTAGCTTTAAGTCCAATCATCATGATCATGCCTTATTTCTTCGAAAGACTCGAAGCAAAATCATTATCTTACTATTGTATGTTGATGACATGATTATTACAGGAGATGATATACAGGGTATCCATGATGTCAAACAATTTCTTAGTCGCCATTTGAGATGAAAGATCTTGGTAATTTAAACTCTTTTTTGGGCCTAGAGATTACTTCTTCTTCAACAGGGTATTATTTATCTCAAGCCAAATATGCTACTGATCTTATCTCTTGTGCAGGTCTTACAGATGATAAAATTGCTAAAACTCCAATTGAAGCCAATGTTCATTTTTCTGCTGCTGATGGTTCTCCTATTTCTAACTGTACTTTGTATCGTCAACTTGTTGGCAGTCTTATATATCTCACTGTTACTGGACTTGACATTGTTTATGTTGTTCATGTTGTTAGTCAGTTCATGACAACTCCTCGCACAACTCATCATGCAGCTGTACTTCGCATTTTTGCTACATTAAAGGTTCTTGGTTTCATGGTCTCCATTACTCCAACTCATCTTCTCTACAACTGCAAGGTTATTCAAATTCTGACTGGGCTAGTGATCACATAGATCGACGCTCTACTACAGGTTATTACTTCTTAAGTAGTGATTAATAACACTAAAATATTCAGGTCTTTTAGTGACAATTTGTATTTAATTCTTGATCTAATTGTTGATAAATAGTCAATTTTGGTTTAATTTTGCTAATTCTTTTATTAAATAGATTTCAGGGAGTTTTTGGGGCAAAAACGCGAAGAATTACAAATTCAGGGACTCAATTGCAAACTCTGAAGATATTTTACACGTCACGTCTTGACGCCCGTCGACACCTTGTTCTTGACGCCCATCAAGAACGATCTGTTGACGGCTGTCAAGACCTTTTCATCAGATTTTTTTTATTTGTGAATTTCCTATTTTACCCCCGTGTTTTGTATCTATAAATAGTGGTTTTTCACCACAGATAATATATATGTAGAATCAAAAATCATAGAGAGAATCATGGATTTTTCATTGTATTCTTTGTACTATGAATTTCTCAATACAAGATTATTGTTGTTTTCATTGTCATTCTCTTCTTCCATTTCTCTTTGAATTCTTGTTCACAAACCAAGAATGGAGTTTAGGGAGTACTTTCAGTTGAGAGTGAAATCCAATCTTCTCTTGAGAGTGTGAGAGTTCAAGATCCAGAAACCAAGGAGTTGCACTTTCACATCCTTGGAGTGAGGTTGGTAATTAATATAAATCCTCATCCTAAAGATTAGGAAATTGAATGTTCCCAAACCCACCAGGACTTCAAAGTTGTTGATTTCCCTTGGAGGAGTGTGTTCGTGTATTGAAGAAAAGGTGGAAAGAAAACATCTACAAGAGCTTGGAGATTTCAAAGAGTCCTAGCTTTACTTGTACAATTTCTTCCTCTTTGATTTTCTATTGATCTTGTATGTATGATTTTAACATTAGTTCTCCTTTAGGATCTCTTAATGTTCTACATTGCTTTATGAATAATTGTTGAGAATTCTTTGATGTTTCATGTTTGTGTGTCTTCATGTTAATCTAAATCAATTGTTCTTTGATTTTTGCATTTATGTGTCTAAGAATTCCATCTCAATAGATGTGAAGATCCTAAGAAAATTTGATATAGGCCACCATATCCCTATGAGGGCAATTTGGTGAGCTTTAAGGGGAGAGGTCAATACAACCTTGATGTTGGATATCAACCCTTAGACCTAGGCATGAAGATTCTCAATTCATGAGAGTTTATTTTGCTAAGAACCTGTCAATAGTTATGTGTGCTTGCTTGATTTCTTAAAGGTCCTAAGTTGTTTTTCCTTTATTGCTTTCTAGATTAGATTTCTCCTATCTTCACTTGATGTTGGAACCTAAACCTTGATTTTCTCTAAGTTTCATTATTAGTAGAGGATTCCTAACTTCCTTAGAAAATGATTTTTATAAATTTTAAAATGTTGGTGTTCAATTCTTTTCTTAATATACATTCATAATCAACATATTTGATAATTGAGCCTCAACATAATCTAAAGAAAATGTTGGCTAAAAAATGCTCACCACGTTTTTAGCGCCGTTGCCGAGGACACCAATCATAATATGATTAGTAATCTAGAATTTCTAGGGTTCTAGACAATCGAATAATTGGTTTAGGATGAATTGAATGGACTTAATTGAACTTAGGAACTTTTGAGTTTAGGTTCCTTTACTTGCTTTATTCCATTATTGTTGGTTGGATAGTGTAGTCTAGTTTTCTAAGACTTTAGTTTTCCTTGTTTTCGGTTAGTATAGGATTAGTTCCTAGGTTTTGGTTAGTTTAGGTTAGCTTAGATGTAGAGTTTTGGCCTTAGAATAGGTTAATCTAGTTTAATTTAAATAGCTTTAATCTAACTTTTTCTAATTCTTAACTAGTTCTAATCTAGTGTAGTTTAATTCATAATCAATTCTTACTTTAACCTTAGGAATAGTTGAACTTACATAATGCATAACTCTTAACATAGTTCTAATTAGGTCTTTAGATTTAGAATTTACTTTCTTAACTTGTTTCTTTTGTTCTTTTTTTTACTTTGATTGTTTTAAGATTGCTTAATTAGTTGTAGATGTTCATTTTTCAAAATTTTAAAAAAATTTCCTGCAAGCTTCCTCTGTTTTGTCTGAAATTTTTTTCACATTTTTATATTTTTATATTCTACTGCCTTCTAACTTTCTTTTGGTATATTATATGTTTATTTTAGATATTATTTGATTAGTTTTTAAATTAGTTTAGTTAAGAGTGGTTGAAAAAAATCTACTGTAGTACCTTTTATATGAATATATACATATATAAATATGTTTTGTTTGATGTATATTTTATTAATATAATTGAATTATGCTTAGTATATATGCATCTATAATTATAGTACTTATTTTTGTTTTTATTTTGATATATTGCTTAACTATTTTTGCCATTTTACTCATGATTGAATTCAATAGCATAAGGTACACTTCTCTAAGAACCTTTTGCAAAATTTATTTTTTGTCATTTTTTGATTTATTTGATATATATGTGCTTTTTGTCTTTAGAATTATTTAGATTGATCTTTGGATGATTTGTGTTGAGTTTTGAACTTTCAAATTTTTGGATTTAACTAAATCTACATATGCTAAAGTATCCTTTAATCTTGACATTGCACTTTCAGTGTTTGATTAATTGCCTATAGTTTATTTTTAAAGATTATGTAGCTTTTTTTTCTTTTATAAGTTAGTTCAAATGTTTTCAAGTCTATTGCTCTAGGTTTCATGTATCTACTATAAGATATTGTTCAATTGCTCTAGGGACTATGCATTAGTCCTTCACTTATTTGATGTGCATGATCTACATGTTCTAAGTACCTAAAACAGTGCACATCTTGATTTAATTGATCTATCTTAGTTCTAATTGACTACTATTTATGAGTACACTGTTCTTATTTGTGTTTAGCACTTAATGTTTAAGGTATATATATAGCATCTAATATATCATACTAATGTAAGTATACATGTATGCATCTCACTGTAATTTTGGACAGCATGCAACCTGTTTCGTTTTTGCTACTATTTTCTGTTCTTTTGGAATTTCCATAAAATATTTAACTGCAGAAATCTCTTGTCTTAGGGTTAAGATGGAATATATTTCACTCCATTTGGCTTTAAAACCAATTTCTTATGATTTTTTTAAAATCACTGCCAATTTTGAAACAACTTCTGCCTTTTTACTTATTTTGCTTAACTTTTTGATCTTCTATTTGCTTTGCTTTGTTTTTAATTTATCCTACTTTTATATGCATTCTGGAAATGTTGATATTTAATCTTGCTCTTAGGATTCCTTAATTAATTTCTTCTAGGATTGTATGATCTTTAAGTATATGTTAAAAGTCTCGAGCATGTATCTTGCTTGTTTTTACCCACTGTTTTGGTTATTTTTCTTTGTATACATGTTTAGTTAGTATTAATTAGTTTTCCTTTCTTTTTATCATATTTAATGTCATATAATTTCCAGTAGTGTTTCTTTCCTTTTTATGCATCTTTTTAATGCAATTTTTAACTTATTTTATTGCCATTTCTTTTTATGCCAACTTTGAAGCAAATTGCCTTATTTATGCCTATGCAATTTGCTGCTTTTTACCATAATTCAAGTCTGTATTTATGCTTGATCTTAATCATATTTATGCATCTTTTATGCCTTCTTTTGTTTAGTACTTTTTGCACTTTAAGATATGCCTATTTAGATTGCATTTTGGTCATTTTTAAAGTACTTTTTTAAATGTTACCTAAGGGGAAGACCAACAATTCTTAACATAGAAGTGTGATGAAGAAAACCATATCTTGTATTGTTCATTTTTTATTACAACTCTAATTGTTGGAGCTTGGACCAAGTTTTATATTTTCAGTTGCTTCTATTTGGACATTATTTTCAGTACCTAATGTTTTTCAATTCATGCAAGTTTTTTTTTTTTTTCTTTTAAACCATTTCTTTGCTAAAAATCAAAATTTAGAAAACTTTTGATTCAACTATTTTGCAAGAAATGTTTCCAACTCTTATGCAAATAATTTTTTCTACTTTAACCTTTTTGGTTATTTAACTTTATAACTTGTTAAATTTTATTCAATTTATTTTTGTTCTTTAATTATTATTATTATTATTTTGTTTTGTTTTTATTCTCTTTTTAATCTTAACTTTTTTAACTTAATGTCTTTTATTTAATTTTTTTTAGAATGCTCTTGCATCCTCCCTTTTACTTAAATTATTTTTAATTCTTAATTTAATATCTACTTTTTTTTATTCCCTTTATTTTAATATTAAATTTATTTTAATTATTCTTTTTTTTTTTAAAAAGAAAAACTCTCGGGACTTACCCGAGAGCTTCGTTCCTTTTAATTATTTTTTATTTTCTTTTAACTTCTTTCCTTTTTATTTTTCTTTTCCGAGATTGGTTTTTTTAACTTTTATTTTTTTTACTTGCTTTTCTCCTCTTTTTCTTCTATCTTAATTTTTTATCTTATTTATTTAATTTCTTTTTAACTTTATTTTAAATTGTCTTGTAATAGTTAGTATTTCAATTCTTCTCCCTACTTAATTTGTTTCTTAGACTTTGCCTAGTTCTTTGTAACCTAGTTTTCTTTTCTTTGGCTAGTGTTAGCCCTTGTAACAATGGGCTTTGTTTTAATTTTAAGCTTTCTTTTAATCCTAATTTTCAATTGCTTTTGTTTTTTGTTTTTTGCTTTTTTTTTGTTTTTCTTTCTTTCTTAATTTTATCTTGAGAAAGTCTTATTTTAGGGTGCATGACTAGATCGTCTTCTAGAGAGCTAACGCCTATTATTGATAACCTTGAGGCTCTAATACGTGACGCAAGAAGAAATCAAAGAAGAATGGAAGCAAATAAACCTACCCTGGACTCTTATATTCAACCTCAACTTACTCCCTCATGTAAAGCTATTCATTTACCTACCGGAGCAAAGTTTGAGTTTAAACCTAGCGTCCTTCAACTTCTCACCACAAGACTCCAATTTGGAGGTCTACCTTCTGAAAGTCTCACGGAGCATCTTTGAGGATTTCGCATCGCTATGCGAAGGGCTTAGTGGAACAAGTACGCTAGAAATAACCAAGTTGAGTCTTTTTCCATATACTTTGAGGGATAGAGCTAAGAGATGGCTAGCACAACTTCCAGGAAGATCAATTACATCGTGGGAAGAACTCACTCGAGCTTTTCTTGCGGAATATTATTCGGCTGCAAAGATCCTTGAGTTCTGGAAAGTAATTTCAAGTTTTAATCAACTTGAAGGAGAAACTGTTTTCGAATCATGGGAGCGGTTGAAAGAATTGCTAAGATTATGTCTGCACCACGGTTTGTCCGAGCCCCTCATCATACTACAATTTTACGGAGGGATGAACGAGCTTGGAAGGCAAATTCTAGATGGATTAAACCCTCAAGGCGGATTCAAAGGGATGACGAGGACGATGCTAAGAACGCCTTGGAAAGAATGTATAGGGCAAACAGGAACTGGAGGACAAGCGCCCGAACAAAATCCGTATGAGCAACTGTTCAAGCAGTGCATTCATCTCCTATTGAAGATCCGCTTGAAGCCCTACGGTTCAACATGAATAATTAGATTAATTTCCTCCAGGAAAAAAGCGTGCAAGAAGCACACTACATCTGTGAATTTTGCCAAGGCCCGCACTTTAGTGGAGAATGTTCTAGGGGAGGAATCTTAACAATTTCGGAAGAAATCGAGCAAGTGGAAGCTGCCAACTTCACACCTATGGGAAACACCTACAATCCTAATTGGCGCAACCGCCCTAATCTTAGCTGGAATCAATTTTCTCCCGAAAATCAAGGGTATCAAAGAAACTTTTCAGCATCCTCCGCTTCTTTTTTACCAACAGGGACAATAACTCACGCTTTAGGGGCCTCGCAATTATCCATCAACTTCGTATTCGATGAAAGAAATGAAGGAGATGATGAAGGGCATGATGGAATCACAAAGAGAAATTCTCGAGTCAAATAAGAAGATACAAGACTCGAACGAAGAACGAATGAAGCATCACGAGACGCGCTTAAAACAAACCAAAATATCGTTGAAAAATCAACAAGTCTCGTTACAAAATTTGGAGAGGCAGATTGGACAAATCTAGAAGCACCTCTCGGAGAGAGCACCAGGAACCTTACCGAGCACAATCGAACAAAATCCCAATGAATGCAAGAACATAACTCTTCGCTCTAGTAAGATTCTAGAACCTTCAGTTCCTGAAAATACTAATCCTATTACTTTGTTGCAGGAAGATGAAAATGCCAGAGTAGCAACTAGAGAAAAAAAAAGAAGATAAATTAGAGGATAAATTAAGAAGATAATAAAATAGAATAAATCAACACAATCTTAACAAGTGCAAGTATACACCCGTCAACAAGTAATATATGTACCTAAGTACAAGATTATCGATCCCACAGGGATTTAGTATGCCAATTATACATGCAAACATGATTTACATTTGGTTAAAAGAATAAAGAATGATGAATAATGGGTGGAGATTCGGAGGTTAAGGTACTGCTAAGCTATTGCTAAGATACTGCTGCAGCAACAGAAATGCTGCAGCAACATAAATGCTGCAGCAACCCAAATGCCGCAGCAATTCTACCTAACTACTACTACAAGACAGCCTACTGGAAATTTACCATAAGAACACAACGGGTAATACAATGCTGTAAAAATCAAGCCAAAAATGCAAACATAAACCAGTAATGAATCCAAGAATGCTAAGCATGCTTTTCGGTTTCCAAATTAACACTACATCGGTCTGGTTCTACCCAGACTACTTAGCCTACTAGTCTAAACCCCCGATAATATCGTCTCATGGAGTACGAAGTACCGTGAACCTATAACAACACAAGGCAGTGAAATTGGTCGTGTCCCCTGCAATATTGATCGCACGGTCATGCGCCTCAAGCAAGTGCCATGCAATTAACTTGTCAACTAGACCCCTTCCGGTTAGAAAGCCAGATACTAGTTCGATACATACCTTGGACAGTCGTAACCGCAAGTTATTCCTAATCTGTTTAAGTAATTGCATGAATAAACTAAGCATGCCCCATACAAGTATCAATAAAGAAAACGATACACAAAACTTATGCATTCTATTCATCTTATGCCACATTACGTTTTTCCACATGTTTATAATTTGCTAGACTACAACACCTTCAGGTTATGAATATATATTTTTGCTGAAACGAATCATGAAAGACAAGGATTAACGTAATAGGAAAAAACAGTCCCTAGGTCCATAGTGACACCAATCAACGGAGCCAATCCCAAGACGGAAAACATATCTATCCCAAAACATTTTTAATCAATCCTTGAACTCATGTAAACATTCTCATATCACCAAGAACATTCAATTACAAAACAATAGCAATTTGAAGAACATTCAATTACAAAACAGTAGCAAATTGACGAAATGGAGAGAGGATTACTTTGGGTCGGAGATCACCCTACTGCCCAAATCAAATTTAATCAACGTGCTGCTGCCCTTCGTTCCCTCTGCGTGGTGCTGCTGCCCTCGATCATGAACAACCCGGAAAATTCCAGCAAAGTCGCCCCAGCTTTCTCAGGTTCGTTTCCACTCGATCTAGACTCTAAAATACTCTAAAACACACTACCCACTGCCTAAACTCTAAGCTGCCCGAAACTAAACACAAACAAACTATCTCTACGGTACTTACAATATTTCTCCTCTTCTCCTCTTCTCCTCTCCCCCCCAAACTTTTCTCTACTGTTTTTTTTCCTTCTTTTAACTTTCAGAATTTTTCTTCTTGCTTCCCGAACTTGTTGTGCATCATTGATAGTTGTCCATTACTCTCCCAAAACAACCTACATCTGCCCGGTATTTTTGTGCTGCTGCTGATTCTTCCAATGGTGAGTCACAATGCCAGCTGGATTTAACTAATTTATGAATCCAGAAATTCAGAAATTTCAATTTACTTCTGCGGGATTTCACTGAATGCTTAGCTGTAATATGTATGTATTTTGTCTTATCTTCAGCTGTAATTGATCTGTCGTTTGAGAATATATATATATATATATATATATATATATATATATATAACAATTGCAGCTGCTTTCCCTCCTGAAATTCTGCCTGAAATGAGCACCTACTGCCATTCCATCCTTCATTCTTTGTCCTTTTTCTTTTGTCTTTTGTGCCCACTTGTCAACTTGCATGTGCATATATAGATATATATATATATATATATATATATATATTAGTAACGGACAACAGAGAAATCAACCATCCACCAATTCCCAATTCCTTCTAAATTGGTCAATATTTTATCCAATTCCTTTTTGACCCATTTCAATCAAAACATTCCCTTTTTACCCTTTTGCTATTGGATCCAAAAATTCCATTACCTTTTAAGTGAAATCCTGCACAAATTTAAATGTTAGTAATGGAAGTTAATTATAATAAAATTTAGAAATTTAAATAATTAAAATGGTTATTTTTACAATTAATCCACAAAATTAAAATGGAGAAAGGAATTATGCAATTTGGTGCATTTTAACTCAAAAACCTTTGCACAAGTCATGAAACTGGGTTCAAATTAAGGGCAAAACATATGTGAATAACTCTATTATTTTAGAGTTATCACACCCCCAAACTTAGCTCATTGCTCGTCCTGAGCAATGCTAAACCGGAGGAAAATCATCAAAAGATGCCTCTGAGCTCGTCATCACCAAAGCTAAAGATTCCTTTTCCCGAGCGTTTAAAAGTTCTGAACGAAAAAGAAGACTTCTATAATTTCATTAATATTTTGAAGAAGACTCACATTGATTTACCTTTTGTGGAAATTATCTCTATGCCTATGTATGCTAAATTTTTACGTGATATTATAGGGAATAAAAGAAAGCCAGATTTAGATTAAGTAGTGTTGAATGAAGTTTGTTCTACTTTCGTTTTAAATAAACTACCCCCTAAGAAGCATGATCTCGGTTCATTCACACTACCATGCACCTTTGGCCCCTTTTCAAATATTAATGCCTTAGCCGATTTAGGAGCTAGTATTAATTTGATGCCATTTAATATTTTTGAAAAATTAGGTGTATATAACTTGAAACCCACTAAGATGTGCATTCAACTTGCTAATAGAACTGTCAAATTACCAAAGGGAGTTTTAGAAAATCTGGTCATTAAGATAGAAAAATTTGTATTCCCTATTGATTTTGTTGTTATGGACATGATTGGAGATAGTTCTGTACCTATTATCCTAGGAAGACCATTTCTAGCTACTTCCTGAGCAATTATTGATGTTTCCAAGGGTAGTATTACGTTAAGGGTCGATGATGAAGAAATTACTTGTTCTTTAAATTCTTAATATTTCTAACAAAATTATTCTATCAGGAAAAGAATCTTCATCAAGCGCTCCAGGTACACGGTCTCAATTTACTTTTTTTTTTCATTTCTTTCTTAAATAAATTTGTTCCGTTTTTGAAGTTCTAGCATAGTTTTGTGTTTAGAATCTAATACATGGCTGAGTTTGGGATGTTTGGAGCCCTGAAATAAATTTCTGAGCTTTTTAGTTAAGGTAGTTTTATTTCCCGGAACATTTCCTGGATTGGAAGAAATTCGAATTTTCTATTCTTTATCTCGAAGAAATTCTAATTTTCTATTCTTTATTTCGAAGAAACTCGAAATTAATTTAATAATGTTTGATTCTCAAAATTCTCAGTTCTTTACCGAAAAATTCAAATTTATTCTCGAAGAAATTCGAAATTAAATTTTCTTTTAAAATCCTTTTCTTTATTTTTTTTCAGAATAAAAGAATTTGATTTTTTCTAAAAAAAAGATATTTTTTGAGAGCTTGATGCCCGTCAAGAACTCGTTCTTGACGGCTGTCAAGACCTCCTGACTGTTAAGATTGTAATGGATACGATCTTGACGGCTGTCAAGACCCGGTAGTAGCTAAAAATCTTCTAATTTTCAACCAAAATTTCACAATTCAATCTCTATTTTCTTCATTTCTACCAATAATTCTTGCAAATTCTAGTTTGATTCTTTATTTTACTCATTCGAAATGGCCCGAAAAAAATCCATCATCCAGATTTCTAGCCATCCTTTCCTTTCTTTCACAAATCATCCCGATTTTGGCAGTCGTGCCTATACTCTTTAAGGACGTACTATCCTTCATGGTCTTCGGATTCACTTAGAATCTGCCCGTATGCTGGGTTTTGCCGATGAGATTGAGCGGATGTTATCTACACCGCCATATCAACGAGTTTTCAACATCGACGATCCATGTTATGAAGAACTCATCACTGAGTTTTACGCATCTTTTGAATTTCACGGGAACGATGTTATGTTCTGACTTGGTGGAGTGATGCGACGTCTCACAATGCAAGAATTTGGTATTGCACTCGGACTTTGGATGGTTGAGGAGCAAACCACTAACGTCTACGCTACTGTTGTCCGTGATTTTATGGAGGATGTCTCAATTTATTGGATGAACATCTCTTGAGACAACACGCCGTTCATTCAGTTCAAAGCTAAAGGTACCGGTCTCCTTCCTGTGTTGCGTTATCTTCATGCTATTATTGCATATGTTATCACTGGGAGATCTGATAGTTAGACTGTTGTCACAACTACGGATGCCAGAATTCTATCATATCTTTATCGAGGCATCTCCATCGATCTGACATACATTTTTGCTCACCAAGCACGAGACTACGCCTCCTCGACAAGAAAGAAGAGTTTAGGTCTCGGACCTTTTATTACATGAGTTGCGAGGTATTTTGGAGTTGATACATCCACAGTACGCCAATGTAGTGATTCAATGATTCCTTTAGATCAAACGATCCTCTGGAATATGCATATGCTCCGACGAGTTGGAAGCCACTATGTTGTACGTGAGATATCTATTGAGGAGCCTCAGGTACCAGAGGAGCAGCCACCACCTCTTTGCCGCGCTCGTCCACGTTCTATGCCTAATAATCTTTCGAGCCTTCTTCCTCCTCCTTACCTTTTTATCAAACTCGAAATTTATTTGAACGTTTTATGGTCGTCGGGATGACCCAACAGCCCGAGAACCTTTCTCAGCTTAGCACTAATATTTCGCAACTTCAATCTGATTTTTCTCAATTTTCTACTCGTTTTCAACAAATTGAGCGTCAGGTTAATTGAATTTATCGGCACCTGAATATTCCCGAGAAATCTTTGGAGAATGATTCCAATTAGATAGGATTAGTTTAGCTTTGTCTTTTGTTGCCTGTATTTTCTTTCGTTAGTTGTAATTTTCTTTAACTTAATTAATTTTTATTTTTACTCTCTTTATTCTTTTTAATTACTTGTTTTATTAAATTATTTCTTTTAATATTTTCTAAAAATTATTCTTTTAATTAATTTCTTTATTGTTGTTAAAATAATTATTTCTTATATATTATTAATTATTTATTTTATTTAATTCATTCTATTTTATTAATTATTTAATTATCTTAAAATATTTTATTATCTTAAGATTATAAACTTATCTTTTTACTTATTTTTTTTATTTATTTGGCCTATTTATTTTAACTTGTTTTTTATTATTTATTTGGCCTACTTTTTTTAATCTATCTTTTTATTATTTATTTGGCATATTTATTCTAATTTATTTTTTTTTTATTATTTATTTGGCATATTTATTTTAATTTACTCTTTTTATTATTTATATTGCCTATTTATTTTCATTTACTCTCTTTATTATTTATGTGCTTTATTTATTTTATTTATTCTATTTATTATTTATGTGGTTTAATTATTTTAATTTATTTGGCCTTCATTGTATTTATGTCTTTATTATTTATTTTAATTTACTCTCAATAGTTACGTGTGCTTGCTTGATTTCTTAAAGGTCCTAAGTTGTTTTTCCTTTATTGTTTTCCTTTATTGCTTTCTAGATTAAATTTCTCCTATTTTCACTTGATGTTGGAACTTAAACCTTGATTTTCTCTAAGTTTCATTATTAGTAGAGGATTCCTAACTTCCTTGGGAAAGGATTTTTATAAATTTTAAAATGATGGTGTTCAATCTTTTTCTTAATATACATTCATAATCAACATATATGATAATTGAGTCTCAACATAATCTAAAAAAAATGTTGGCTAAAAAATGCTCACCAGTGATTCCATTATTTCTTGGCGAAGTAAGAAGCAAAATGTTGTCTTTCATTCTAGCACTTAAGTTGAATATAGGGCTCTTGTTGAGCCCTCTTCTAAGCTCATATGACTTTGCTGGTTTCTTGATAGTATGGACATTTCCTTTTCATCTGCTACTCCACTTTATTGAGACAATCAAAGTACCATGAAGATTGCCCACAATGATATTTTTCATGAGCGCACCGCACCAAACATATAGAGATTGATTGTGACTTTGTTCGTTATCATGTTCTTCATATCACAATCGATTTTCATTATATTTCTACTCATGGCCAGCTTGCAAATATCTTCACCGAAAGCTCATTCAGCTCCTCGGTTTTGTGATCTTATTTCCAAACTCAAAATGAAATATCTTTGTATATTGTTAAGATATGAAATATCTTTGTATATTATCATCTTTATACATTGTTAAGATACGTAATATTTTTGTATATTGCCATATCTTTGTATATTCGGTCAAAAATTATGCTTGATTGTAGCCTTGATTTTAGGCTAGATGGTAGGCTTGATCGTAGATTTGATCTTAGGCTTGTAGACTTATTGTAGGCTTAATTAACATAATTAGATTTTCGGTTTTAGGTAACTTATGTAATATAAATAGTCATTTTCTATTGTAAACCTACACAAATTATACATAACATTCATATATTATTTACGTTGTTCTATATATATATATATTGCAAAAAATTTTATTTCTAACTATCCATGTTAATTCAACATAAACAAAATAGAAGATATATGAATTATCTATAATATCATTATAACATTATTGGCACCTAGAGCTGTAAACGAATCCAATTATTCGCGAATAAAGCTCGTTCGAGCTCGTTTATGCTCGGTTTAGGCTTGTTCATTTATTAAACAAACAAACTCGGATAAAATTTAAGCTTGATTAATGTTCAAGCCTATTCAAACACTGTTCGTAAACATACCGAGCATTCCGGAACAAATTATAAATATGTATATATGTGATATATATTATTTTTAATAATATATAATATTTATATTAAAATTTTTTAATTTTTTTCTAATTTTTAGGGGTGATTTAATAATTTTATAAGAATTTATTGAATAGTTAAATATTTAAATTATAATTTGTTTTATTTTATAAATTTGAGGTTTTGAAAAAAAAATTTAATATTCAAATTCAAATTTAAATTTGAAAATTTTTTAAACATAAACTAGTGAACTCGAACAATAAGAAATCATAATGGAACAAACTCGAATAAATGTTTTTGTTCCGCACGAATTCGAACAATGCTCGAGTAATAAATAAACAAACACAATACATTTTCTGTTCGGTTCGACTCGATTCGTTTATAGCTCTATTGGATGTTCGGCTCGACTCGATTCGACTACAACTCTATTGGCACCGTAAATTTTGTGGACACAAGAAAATCTTTGAGGACCGTTAGAGGAAAATATGGAGAGTGAATACAAGTAGGACACATTCTTCTTAAAAATTTGTAAGCAACTCATCTTTTTTAACTCATATTCTTTAAATCTTTAGAAATGTTAAATTAAATTTTGTCTAAATTCTTTAGTATCTAGAATTGTTTTATTATTATTATTATTATTATATATATATATATATGGTAACGGCTAGTAACATTTAATTTTTAAAAAATTAAAATAGTTTTAAAAACTATGGAAAGTTACGTAATGTATGCCATACATAATCTCCTAACCAACATGGTAAGTTTTTAATTATGTTAATAATCTATAGCTAAAATTTATGTAAGATTATAGCTAACAACATTTAGTACAATTCAAATTTTTTAATCAATATGGTTAGGAAATAACCGTAAAATATAAAGATATGTTAAAATAAGTAAATTTAGTTTTAGATAAGACAAATATGTCTAACGTGGTTTTAACACGTTTTGTTTTTTAGCAATTTAACCATAAAAATTGATAAATTGATCACTGACTATAAAATAAAATTAAAAAAATATATATCTTGGTTAGAAAACTGAATTAGGATAGTTTCTATAATGGTTTTTAGAAATTAACAAAATTAGCTGCCAAGAAAAAGAGAATGACTTGTTTCTTAAGTAAATCAAAGATTCTCTTATTATTTGTTAGAGGAAATTAACTATGCACATATTATATATATATATATATATATATATATATATATATATTATATATATTAGTGTAAAGTTTTTATTTTTCTAAGAAAACAAAAGGAAGTAGTAAGTTGGAGGAGTGAGGCATGGAAAGAATAATAACAAGTGCAGCAGATAATAATAATAATAAGAAGAAAAGTATGGGTCGACAGAAGATCAAAACAAAGAAAATCGAGAATAAAAACAATATGCAAGTGACGTTCTCAAAGAGTCGTAAAGGGTTGAACAAGAAACCTGGAGAACTCAGTATTATATGCGGTGCAGATATTGCCGTCATCGTCCAATCCCCTGCCAAAAAAATACACGCTTTTGGTAATGTCCCAGTTGAGTCAATCATGGATAGATACCTAAATCATCATAACAATTATTATACATTAGAACAAGATGATGATGATGGTCAGAATCAAAATAAGTGTTTCGAGATATTATTGAAAAAGTTGGAAGCTGAAAAAAACGACGTCGTAGAAAAAAGTAGTAGTACTAGGGGGTGGTGGAATCAGCCGTTTGATGATCTCGACTTGATTGAGCTTGAACAGTACATGAATTCTATGGAAGTCCTGAAGAACAATGTAATGGCGGATGCGGCTACTGGAGCCCGTAATAATAATAATGATGATGAGGTTTCTATTCCTAATTTGGTTGTTCCTCACTACTCCGTCGTCGATTGCTTTGGTGGTGCTCCCATTCCTCACTACTCCGTCGTCGATTTCATAAGTAAACCTTTGGTGTTGTTTAATCCCACCCCTGGTATTTAATTACTTTCGTTTTATCACTAATTTTTTTTAAGAATTTAATTGATTAACGTAAGTAGTTTTATTTGATGTTACTTTAATTATTGTCCTCTTTTTTCAATTTTTTTTCTTCTTTGTTCTCACTGTAAACTTGCAATACAATCTTTAATTGTTTGGCCACTTCTTTCACATATATAGTAACACATGCACAATAAACGAAAAGTTATCCTTTTTTTCTTTTTTTTTTTCTTAAAACGTTCTTGCAAGAGAGCATTCAATATTCTTAAAGCATCCTTCCGGGGGTGAAAAAAAAAACATTCCCATAAAATATTTAAGTGAACTTTTGAAGATATTCTTTTGGTTCCCCTTATATTCGGAGGAGATTTTCAAATAGATTTGACTAACATTTGGACGTGACATTTGCGAAACATTATTCTTGGCAACTAATGAAACCATCTTCGACTCACATGGCATTCTCAGAAAATCAACAACAATCAAAATATAATCAATCACAAGAAAATAATAAAAATAATAATAAAATAAGTAATACTGTCATTTTAGTTTCTTTTTTTTAATGTAAAACGTTTTCCTCAAATTTAAAATAAATCTAAAAGTCGATGAAGGATACTTGCATTGAATCAATTTTCTTTGAAGAAATATGATATTTATTCGATTAAATCATCTAGAGAATTTTTCTTTTTCTCTATTTGATCCCACAAAAATTTATTTATTTTAAATAATATATATATATATATATAATCTTAAATCTTTTATCGATCAAATTTCATATGTATATTTGTCTTGGCTTATGAAGAACATGTTTGTCTAGGCTAATGAAAAAGAGTTTGTCAATGACCTTACTCTTCACCTCTCCATTTGACCAACATACTGCAGACTTTCAGCCCACTTTATTACAATAAGAATGTTTTATTATTTAAATTATATATACATATATATATATATATTATTCGAATAACATTTAGAATGTTTTATTATTTAATTTATATATTTTATTAGAAATATTATTTATGATTTTTATTGTTATCTAATTTAAATATATTTAATATTTTTAATATGTATTTATTTAAATTTTAGGTATTTAATAAATAAAATTATAAAATTAATATATATTTTTTAAATAGAAAATATTAACAGAATTGTCAGACATTTTCTGTTGAAATTAATGACAACCAAATCAGTTGAATATTTATAGCTAAATATTGACAATAATACATAGTTAAAAAGCAACGACAACCTATAACTGACATAATTTGGTTGCTAAATAGTAATGATCTAATGCAATTAGTAATTTAACTAAATAGCGACAGCCTAACGCCGTCGAAAATTCTTTGATAAATAGCGACGATATATGTGCCATCGTTGATAGCTACGAACTATTTTGCGACGGTTAAATTTAATGTAAATTTATTGCAAATAGTGACGGGCATATGTAGATGCATATCCGTCACAAATAGCGACTGTATCTTGATGTCATCGCTATTAGTAATGAAGTTTTTAGCGACAATCATATCTGTTGCGAATCCGTCACAAATGCCATTTTCTGATGGACTTTTGATGGATATGACCGTCAGAAAAATTGAATTTTCTAGTAGTGTCTGTACATAAGCGCGAAGCTAGCTTAGTGACAAAGGCGACATTAATGTCCCTGAATCTGCAGATACCCAAGCCTCTGGAACACTTCAGCATGCAAATGGCTTCCCAAGCTCTAAGATACAGAGGGCGTTTATTCCAGTCCACTAAAATTGTCTAACCATTGAGTCCATAGTATCGCACACTCGTTTAGGTAATAGAAACCGTCTGCATTGAGTATGAAGGGATAACCAATATCACAACTTTTATAAGGACTGTTCTACCAGTAAATGACAAATTCTTGATTTTCCACCCAGAAAGCATGACCGCCATTTTGTCAATCAAAGGTTGGAATGCAACAATTTTAGATTTGTAGTTGCAAAAAGGATTACTAAGGTAGGATCTATTAATGTAGACATTCCTTCATGTTCAGCGTATGATATAAAAGACTCCTTACAATCGTTGTAGTGTTCTTACTAAAATGCACACTTGATTTATCCCAGTTATTACTTACCCAGTCCAAGAAAAATACAAATTCAGATAGTTAACAACTTCATTAGCTTCCTCCAGATTCGCATGACAATAAATAATGAGGTCATCGACATACATAAGGTGTGATGCTCTAGGACTAGATCTAGCAATCTTGACCCCACTAAGAGTACTTGTAGCTTCTGACCTTGCCAAAATTTGAGACAAAATATCCGTTAGAAAGGTGAATAAAGTCGGAGACATGGGATCCCTTTGTCTTAGGCTCCGAGAGGAGAGGAAAAACCATCAGGGGACCCGTTAACCAAGATAGAGTAAGTAGTAGTAGGAACACATTCTCAGATGAGATTGCAAAAAGATTTCTCAAAACCATGCTTCTCCAAGTTTGCAATAAGGACCATCCATTCTACATTGTCATAGGCTTTCACCATGTCGATCTTCACCGCCATATAACCTTTTCTACCCTTCCTAGAATTGAGGTAGGCCATGACATCATTATTAATGATTCCATTATCCACTATAGATCTGTTGGGAATAAAAGCCATCTAATTAGGGTGAATAAGAGTATCCAGAATTGGCCTTAATCGATTTGGGATGATCTTTGTTATGACTTTGTAGACCACATTGCATAATGCAATGGGACAGAACTGATCCACTCTATTAGTTGCAAGTTTCTTCGAGATAAGCGTAATGAATATATGGTTCGCAGATGTGCTCAATGTGGCATTGGTGAAGAAGTCACAGATCGCCGCATGTATATCTTTGCCAATAATGTGCCAATAGGTTTTGAAGAAAATCGGACTCATGTCATCCAGTCCTGGGCTCTTATTGTTGTCCATTGAGAATAAAGCTTTATGAACATCCGCTATAGAAGGAAAAGCAATCATGGAGCAGTTCACTTCAGTGCTAACAGAAGGCTGAATAAAGTTGTGATAGTCGTTAGGAAAGCTCGGGTTGACTGAGGAGAACAAGGAGTAAAAGGATATGAAGCATTGAGATGTCATGTCATAGTCCACCACTTTATTGTTTTCATCATCTATTAAGAAGTGTATAAAGTTGTGCTTTTTGTGTATGATATTGGTCAGGTAGAAAAATTTGAATTCACATCACTATCCTTGAGTCACTGCGCCTTTGCTTTTTCCTTCCAATGTATGCACTCCATAGTAAGCAATTCATCCAGCTCTGGTTGCGCTTTTTGTTCCGACTGAATAGCAATATCCGAGGTCAGCTGGGATTGTAGATCTTCAATATACTGCCTCATATTTTTACTGTTAGTCTGGAGTTGACCAAAAACCTTGATGTTCCCCTCTTTTAATGTCACTTTAGTATTTTTAATTTTTTTTCATGACCTGGGGTAGACTTGGCAAGGGAAGCCCTTTTATCCAGGCTCGTTCAATGATAGAGGCAACTATTTTATCTCTTATCCACATTGCTTCAAAGCAAAATAGACGAGGCCGGTGAGTCACAGACGGAGACGTGTTGATAAGAATCGGACGATAATCGGAGTGGTGTACAGTCAAGTGAGAAATTGTGGCACCGGATACATCAACTTCTAATCACTATTAGAAAACCCCGATCTAACCATTCTTGATTATTAGTTTTCCCACTCCTCTTATTGCTCCATGTGAAGGCATAACCAGTAAACCCTATGTTGATGAGTCCATTACTATCCACCATACCCTTGAAACTTCCTCTACTCGACACAGCAACGGGTCTCCCTCCACACTTGTCTTGTTGGGATAAAACAGCATTAAAGTCCATGGTCATAAACTACGACCCTAGAAGAAGACTTACCAATCTCATCATCTAAGGCGTCCCAGAAGGTAGAGAAGGAGTAGGTGGGGACCATATACAAAGGTATACTGCCAAGCAGTGCAATTCAATGTCCCCAAATCGGAAATAAGACAGTTAATTAAGGAAGTACCATCAACAATAACATTTAACATAGTATCCACGGACCATAAAAGAAGAAAGCCACCAGAATTCGCTACTGTCATGATGAAATGGTAGTTGCAATAACCCAGACATGTAGCTAAACCATTAGCTTTATTATCATCACCAATGTTAACTTCAGAAAGAAACACCGCTCATGGTCTATGAGAGCATGAAACTCTTGGAGAGAATGAATTGTCGCCACTTGACCAAGACCACGATAATTCCATGCAAAAAGGATCATGATGATGGTGGGGGCATGTTAAGGCCCGCCACCCCGGCCATACATTCTGAGATAGAAGAGGAGTCATCAACTTGGTAACTTGAACACAGTTGGCTTACCCTGCTATTATATTTCCTAACTTTCTTTTTTAAATAGATAAATCTCCTGTGCCTAGGAGTTGATTCTAATAGAATGTTTTCACTTGAAAGAATAGTGTGTTGGGTTAACGAGATATTGTCAGTCGATAATGAAGTGTAGAAATGGGACTGTGAAGGGCATTGTAGTTTTGTTCTTTTAGTTGGGAGCTCAACTAAGGATAATGGTCGTTTCAAAGTGGTTATAGGAGGTTGACTTTGGGGATATTATGAGTATAGGGGTTAATTGTATGTCTAATGGAATGAGAATTAGAAGGCGATTCCCCTTTGGGACCCAATTATAAGGAGAATAGAGTCTTCAGACAAAATGTGGTTTTGGGAGTGGATTTGGGTATTTGGGGGCGGAGTTATGTATACAAGATATGGGTTGATATTCTCTACAGTTGGGCCAATATGAAGGGTAATAAGCGAATTGTGAAAATTAAGTTAAAATTGTTACAAAGCAAGAAAGTAGATGTGGCGAGCGGGATAATCAAGTTGGAGATATCTTTCAGAGGGTTCTGTACAATTATTAGGGAACACATACCTCAGGGAACGAATTCAATATTCTCCGGGGCCATCTGTGTCTCTGATGAAGTTCCTTTGGTTAGAGTAACCTCCCCGTCATCACAAAGAATTTGGGCGGCCTCTCTCTTCAAATTCTTGTTTGAATCTTTAGTGTCATTAGTAGTTGATTCCTTCCCAAGGTTCTGGTAAACTCGTAACCACGGTCCATAGGTGACTCTCGAATCAGTTACCCTACCAATATTATGTAGTGGAGCTCGAAAGCTATTGGGAGTATGCCCCATTTTCCCACACTGGAAGCAAAAATTGGAAAGACGCTCAAATTGAAACTGAATCCACAGAGTAGACCCATCTTCCCTTTTGATGAAGGACCCAGTCTTCAAAGGTCTTGTAACATCAACCATAACACTAATACACATATATTTACGTATGTTGGGGGCACTAGGAGTTGGCACGTCGTAGGTCTTAAACCTTCCGATGAAATTTCCAAAGCAAATGACATTGTCTTTATTCATTCGGTTTAATGGGAGGTTAGATATTCAGACCCAAAATAGAGACAAGGAGAATGAGAGTTCTTCAATGGTGGACTTTGCTTCCCAGTTGACCAGTACTAAGATATGTCCCTTAATAGCCCAAGGACAGTTGTTAAAGATTCTATCTCTATCAGTAGCAAAAGTAAAAGAGTCGGCAACAAAATTTTGATCTAGAGATGAAATCTGAATATGGGGTCCCAAATTCTAGGCCGCGAGGAGGATAGCTTTGACTGCCTTAAAGTTGAGTATTTTGTCGGAAAATATTAACCCAATAAGTGTAAGATCATTAAACACTTCATATTATCCTTCATTAATTCTAAGATCTAACAAGTCCTTGTCAATCGGTAAATCAGTACAGAAGCTCTCAGAATCCATAACGAGAAAACCAAGACCAAAATTGGGATAGTAAATGTAAGGATGAAGTGCGAGCAATAATAAATATAGGATTAATAGGCAGATAGCCGAACCTGAAATGATAGCATAGGAAGGTAGCTAAAGGTATACTCAGCTAAAAATATCTCTTTTAGAGAGAAGGAAGAGGATTCATTTTAGAGAGAGAAAACAAAAATTCATGTGAATCTAAGTTATTAATTGTTCTCGTTATATATATATATATATATATAGCAAATTGGCAAATTTTAAACCTTAAATTATATAATTTTGTAATTTCATCGTCTTTTAAAATTTTTGGATAATTTCATCGTATATTTTTATAGTATTGGCAACTTTCATCCTTCTATTAATTTTATTAACAGTCAACTGTTAGTCAATTTTTTATAAGAATAATTTTATATTGAAAGGGTAAAAATATCAAATATACACAAAAAAAAATCTAAATTCCTGTCGTTGAAACTCTTAAATTTTTAAAGTTGTGTGTACTTATGTTAATTTTTTTTTAAAAAAACACTAAATTGTCATATTCAATCTCAAACTTCATATGCTTCTGTAGGACTCTCAATAATTTTATTTAGAGTTTTCTAGGATCGAATGAAGTGGAAACGTGATTCAAAATTTAGTTTCTTTGAAGAAAAGAATAAATTACCGTTAGAATTTAGTTTTTAAAAATAATGTAAGCATTAAATACTTGAAAA
Organism: Asclepias syriaca; assembly: GCA_027405835.1. Taxonomy (NCBI): domain Eukaryota; kingdom Viridiplantae; phylum Streptophyta; class Magnoliopsida; order Gentianales; family Apocynaceae; genus Asclepias; species Asclepias syriaca. The sequence continues at coordinate 11,478,040 of CM049924.1, forward strand.
CTTATTTGTTGAGAGCTTTACCAAAATCTTACGAAGCAATGGAATTTAGGATTCAATTTGGAAATTTACTTTTTTTTTTAATAAAAAAATATTAACGTAAGAATACTAAACTTTGAAAATTTAAAAGTTTCAACTATGGAAATTTAGGACTTTTCATTTTTGGAGTATATTGACATTTTTATCCTTTAAATATAAAAATATTTTTGTTAAAAAAATTGACTAATTGTTGGGTGTTAAAATTTGATGAAGCTCTCTCTTTAGTAGAGCTTCTCGGTTCCTAGGATTTGGAATTACGACACTTATTGTCTTACAGATTGGGTCCGTTCTTGCTAATTCTTGATTGTTTATTTTTCTTTCTTTTGTTTTGGGTTATAATTTTTGGATTTGGTTTTGCTACGGACGATTTGGAGCGTCAGATATGCATTCTTCTTTTGACTTTGATCAAAAGAAACTTAAAGTTGCAACGGTGGAGGCTGAAAAATAGCCTCACTGAATACAATGAGTTGTCTAGCGTGGATTGTCGAGGGTTAGGTTCCCCTCGATCAATTCATGAGCTGAAGAACCTCATCAGCTCGGAGAAACTAGAAATATTATTTCACATGGAAACAAAATTACCGATAGATCGGACGCTAGAGTTACGAAATAAATTAGGGTTTTCGTATAGATTGCGGTGGATAGATAGGGTTTAGGGGCTGGTTTTGGATATTTTGGGAAGATTACATTGATCTATCAATTATATCATATTCTACTGGGCATATTCATGCCTTGGTTTGGAATTCGAGATTGCGAGATGTGGGATTTATAACGGGGTTTTATGTAAACTCTAATGCTCGACAGAGAACCCAATCTTGGGAGCTTCTTAAATGGATTTCACCTCAACCTTCCCAACCGTAGATTGTTTTCAAAGATTTTAATGATATCTTGTTTCCTTTTGAAATGCAAGTATCCGAAATAGGTTTCCTATGCAAATGGCACAATTTAAATGTGTTGTGGATGAACTGAATTTGGCTGAAATTAAAGGCACATGTGCTTTTTTCACATGGCATAATAGGCTTAAAGGAGAACAAGCAACATGGTCTCAGTTGGACCGTGTATTTGGTAACAATCTTGCATTGTTGCTACAACCTACCAGTCATACTAAAAATATAGCTACAGTAACCTCGGATCACTATGTAGTTTTCCTAGTTTTCAATCTACCTCGATCGCAAGAAAGAATGGCTGGACGGAAGAAAATAAGATCGAAAATTGGTGGTTCAAAGAAGGAGGATGTCGTGACATTGTAAGAAGCAATAGATGTTTTATCGGAACGGATGTTGTGAGCTTTCAATGAGACTTATCATCCACTAAATTGAAGATATTTATGTGGGGAAGGAATCATGTGGGTAATCTACCACAAAAAATAAAGATTGGCCGCAATCGAATGAATAATTTGCATGGAGTGACAGGAAAAGAGGAGGATTATTTGGAAGTTTGTAAAAACCTAGATGGATTACTTGCAATAGAACAAGATCAATGGCGAACAAGATCAAAATCACACTGGATTAAGGAAGGTGGTCGAAATACGACTTACTTTCATCATCACACATCCCAAAGACATCAAAGAAATCTCATATTATCTATTAAAAATGAACAAGGACAAAAAGCTCATAATTTCCACGATATTGAAGAGGTGGCAGTCAAATACTTCTTCAATTTATTTGAATCTCGCCAACAGAATGTAGATTTTGATACTATCTTTCAAAATACGACTATTCACACTTTATCTAGAGAAGATAGACAATATCTATCTCGAGCTTTCTTGAGAGATGAAGTTGAAGAAGCAATTAAAGGTATGCACCCTCATAAATCACCTGGTTTGGACGGAATGCACGCTGCTTCTTATCAAAACTTTTGGCCTGAAATTGGAAATGAAGTGACAGACTTAATTCTCTGTTGTCTAAAGGGGGAAATTTCTTTTGCAAATCTAAATGAAACTTGCATTATTTTGATCCCAAAAGTTAAAACACCTGTTACTATGACTGACTTTAGACCCATCAGCCTTTACAATGTTAGTTATAAGATTATATCCAAAATATTGGTGAACCAAATGAAGCATGTCCTAAACAACTTGATTGATATATTGCAAAGTGCTTTTATCTGTGATAGATTAATCACAAATAATATTATTGTTGCTACAAAGGGGTTTCACTAGTTACAGAAGGGTCTCGGGGGTATGAATGAACATTTTTTTTGCAGTCAAGGCAGATATGTCCAAAGCTTACGATCGTATCGAACGAGATTATTTAAAATGGATGCTTCAATGTATGGGTTTCCCAGAATTTTTCTGGAATTTAATTGTACATTGTGTTTCCACTGTCTCTTTTCAAAATATGTTGAATGGATCTCTATCACATAAAATTCACCCATCACGGGGCCTCCGTCAAGGAGATCCACTATCTCCTTTCTTGTTTATTATTTGTGCATAAGGATTTTCAAGTCTCATTAATAGAGCAGTTTGTTCAGGTACATGGGAAGGACTACAGATGGGATATAATGCAGTAATTGTTTCACATAGTTTTTTCACGGATGATTACCTCCTTTTTATTAAAGATACCAACAAAGGAGTAAAAGCTTTGGTTGAGGTACTTAATCAATGTGAGTTAATATCTGGTCAAAAAATTAATTACCATAAATCTCCAATTTCATTCTCTAAGTGAATTCCCGAAACTATAAGACAATAATTACTACAACAATTACGAATGCAACCCAGTGACGAGCTTGGGGTATACCTAGGAATGCCATATATCTTTGGAACATCGAAAAGAAAAATGTTCTCATTTCTAATTGATCGTATGTGGAAAAAATGTCATGGTTGGAAAGAGAGGTTATTGTCAAATGGAGGCAAAGCTGTGTTGGTAAAGTCAGTTTTACAATCTATCCTAACTTACATAATGTCTCTATATTGTATACCAAAAGGTGTTATGCGTGATTTAGTCAGTATTATTCGCGAATTTTGGTGGAGATCAGTATCACAAGAAAGTATGAATTGGATTTCATGGGAAAAAATTTGTAAGAAGAAGGTGCATGGCGGACTAGGGTTTCGGAATATGGAATTGTTCAATACTACTCTCTTAGCAAAACAAGGGTGGAGGCTTATTCATTCACATCATACATTGGCTGCACAGGTCTTGAAAGCTCGGTATTTTTCAGAAACTAATTTTCTAAATGCAACTATAGGTAGTGTTCCATCTTTCCTATGACAATCCATATTGAAAGGAAGGGAATTACTCAAGAGAGGACTGTGTTGGAGAATAGGAGACCGTTCGAACATAAGGGTGTTTCAAGATCCATGGCTGCCAACGTGAATCCTCGAACTGAATGACGATTCATGGATAATAATCTAGTGGTATCAAAATTAATAGATAATGGGTGTTGGCGAAGAGATATAATTGACACAATTTTTGACGAATGTGATCGAGACCACATCCTAGCTACACCTATTTGTCCAACAGGAGGCACATATGTAATTATATGGCATTATACACCTTCAGACAGATTCACGGTGGCGTCGGCATATTCATTGGCATTAAATTTACATAAGGTAACATCTCAAAAAACCTCCTCATCTTCTCTGGACTCTGGATGGACAACAATTTGGAATCTACAAATTCCGCCTGAAATAAGAATCTTCATTTGAAAATTATGTCACAACGTGTGGAAACCGTGGAAATTGCAAAGCCAACCTGAGAAACCGTGGAAATTGCAATATTCCAGGATGCTCTCGGTGTAAAAATGATATAGAGAATGAAATTCACATATTCTTTGACTGTTCGTATGCAAAAGAATTTTGGAATTGTTCACCAATCCCACAAAGGCTGCTGCATCGGAAGGCATCGTCTTGGTTGGATTTATTCAACAACTTATGGGAACAAGAAATGGAGGAGATTGGACTTGCAACAAAAGTAACGATTTTCTTATGGATGTTATGGATAGCACGGAATGAATTTTTATTCCAAAATAAAGACGACACTCTGGTGCTCCTTGTCCAGCGGGGAAATAGAATTATTGAAGAGATTGGGAATTCAAATGACTCGATAGAACTACAGCAAACACCTCTGATCACAACGCACAGATGGACGCCCCCCTCCCCCCCCCCCCTCATGGCTGGCGTAAGCTTAATGTGGATGGTGCCTATAAATCGAGCATGGCTGGTTTTTGTTTTGTCCTTTGTGATGAACTTGGTGGATTAATTCAAGTAGGGGCTGGAAAATTGAAGCACATTTCTTCGAGTGCTCATGCGGAATTACTTGGAATTTGGCGAAACTTTGAATACTCAATGCAAAATAGGAACTACAACATTGCCATTGAATAAGAAGCTCAGACCATAGTTGGGCAACTCTCGAATTCTTGCAAAAACCTTTCTCCCCTTGGTGCGATCGTGAATGGATTGTGCACAATAATACATCAGTATCCGGGGGTAGTTTCCATTAGCCATTGCTCAAGAAAACTTAACCAGGCGGCTCATATGATAGCTCGATTAGAAATTACACTGCATAATCCGGTTATCTGGGATGGTATTGCCCCTCCTAATGTTTCACCTATTTTACATAACGATTGGCTCGGTCGTTAATGAGAATGCAAAGTATGGTTTTCAAAAATAAAAAATAAAAAATTACTGGCTATTAATAAAATTAATAGAAGGATGAAAGTTGTCAAAATTATAAAAATAAAGGATAAAATTAGTCAAAACTTTTAAAAATGATGACAAAAATTATATAATTTAAGGAATAAAATTTGCCAATTTAACTATATATGTATATATATATATATATAATATATATATATTATATACACACACACACACACGATGTAAACATGTATTATTATTATTTTTGTTACATTATCAATATTATAATTACAACCTTAAATCAAATATATTATATTTAAATAAAATACTTTTAAATTTATCAATCATCAATGATGTTTAATTAATATTACTATAAACATTTCATGATGAACATTCTAGAAAGCCTTACAAGGATTTAATTTCAGACAACATCATGTAAAATAAACTAAAATATACACTATACTATAAACACAATAAACTTTTTAAAGAAAAAATGAAAAGAAAAAAGTATAGGGGAGCAACTACTTTGAAAGAATTTTATTAATAAATTTTTATTAGGATTAATATGTCTAATGATTAGATTAAATTCACTAAATTTAAAATATATATGTATATTTATTGGATTTTATATATAATTAAAATGTAAAAGAATAAAAAATGTGCTGCCATTGTTTTCCTTTTTTTAGGAAAGTTGTGAGCTATCGCTTATACTATGTTTCCTAGAAAAACAAAATACACTCGTTTTGATTCACCAAACAATTGATTGAATCTGAAAGAAAATGTGGAGTCTTTAGGCATAATTTATGTTTTGACGGAATAAGATGATGGTTGCATGAGCATAATAATAAGAAGAAGGAAGAGGTAGAGAAAGAGGAAGCAGAAAGAAGAAAAAAAAAATTAAGAAAATTTGAAATTATATAATATTATATAATTTAATGTTTTATAAGAACAAAATCCCTTAAAATTGTATATCCGAATAATATTGTAAATAAATCTTTAAATTAATTAGGATTACTAATGAAAGCCTTAAAATTCCTAAACATATCCCCAAAATCTTCTCTTTGTAATTTGTGACAAAATCTTTTTCTTGCAAGCATTTACAATTCTGAAAATAAATATTTAAGGTCGTTTCGGACAAATTAACATAAATTATTGAGAAATTAAAGGGGAAAATTTATGTTGAATATTTCGATATTTGACAATAACAAATGTAATGTTTAGTGAAAATGCAATCGGACTTAATTGGAACCTTTATGGGAGCGTAACTCAGACAATCTCTTCCTCAAGTTTTACCGCAAGAATTTTTCTTCACCAATGTAAATGATAAACACTCATCATCTCTTGCAATCAAGAAAATAAATATTATTTTGGGGGTCGTAAATTCAAAGAAGAATGTAATCTAATAAAATATTGTAAATTTAAGAGAATAATAAAAAAAATTTAATTGATAGTATTTTACTTATAATTAAAAAAATTATGAGCTAAATATTAAAAGAGAAATATTTTTTAAATTAAAAGAAAATAGGAGAGTGCAGATTTAATCAATATATGTACTATGTGTAAAAGAAATGCAGAAAATAAATAATATTATTTACATGGGAATGATGGAGAAAGGTGGAGAAAAGAACCAGAAAGAGCGATAGGTGGATAAAAGAGATCTTCATTCTTCTTCACAACAAAAGAAAAAAATAATAAGAAAGAAAATAAATAAGGGAAAATATATGAATTTAGTGTTAGTTACTCCTCTAATGAATAGGATAAAAAACTATTAATATTGAGCAGATGCAATATTCATTGCTGCATGTAAGTATTCTCGTAACTTAGGTACCTACATTACCTGACTTTTGTTTTTTCTCAATATATATATATATATAAACAAAAAGGATAACAGATTGTTAATGTATTACTATTGTTTGTAATATATATACACTTTAATTTTTTTTAAAGAAACAATTACACATTAAAAAAAATCCAAATTAGCAATTGAAAATTTTGTTTGTTTCTTAACAATTTGGTATATTTAAATTCTCAAATTACAAGAAAATGTTAAAATTGATTTTCATTATAATTCTTCATTTTTTAAAAAATAAAAATAAAATGTATTCATTAAAATTGATATAATTTTTGTGAATTTAATCTTTATAATTCAAAATTTTTCTCTTAAAAAAAAGCAAATTAACATAAATAGTCTCCAAACTATATTTTTGGTTTGTTTGTGAAATTGATCTCCAAACTAAAAAAAAAAATTGTGATATTAATCCTTCTTTAAAAATTCTGTTAAATTATCAGTTAATTTTTTTTAAAATAAAAATTTAAAGGTATTTATGACATTACACTATTTCAATATAAATAGGATAGGATTCCAAATACTTTTTATGAGCATAATTTTGAACTTGAATATATAGAAGTGGCAAATTCAATTGAAAATCCAATATCTTGGAAATGAAAGAATCTTGATAATGAAGAACACTATCCTATAATCATATCTTCTTGTCTAATGAAAGAACAAAAGGAATTAACCTTGCAGGTGTTGCGAATATACAAGAAAGCTTTTGCACTCGTAAAATTGTATTAGAAAAGGAATTTAAACCATGTGTACAACTTCAAAGGAGATTGAATTCTAACATGTGTGAGGATGTCAAGAAAGAAGTGATTAAATTTCTTGATGCAGGACTCATTTACCAAATCTGCGATAGTAAGTGGGCTAGTCCGGTAAAAGTAGTACTGAAGAAAGGTGATATTACCGTAATTAATAACGAGAATAACGAGGTTTTGAAAAAAAAATTAATATTCAAATTCAAATTTGAAATTTTTTTAAATTTAAACCAGCGAACTCGAACAAATGTTTTCTATTCCGCGCGAATTCGAACAATGCTCGAGTAATAAATAAACAAACTCAAAACATCTTTTATTCGATTCGACTCGGTTCGTTTACAACTCTATTTGCACTGTAAATTTTGTGGACACAAGCAAATCTTTGAGGACCCATAGAGGAAAATATGGAGAGTGAATACAAGTAGGACACATTCTTCTTAAAAATTTGTAAGCAACTCGTCTTTTTTAACTCATATTCTTTAAATCTTTAGAAATGTTAAATTAAATTTTGTCTAAATTCTTTAGTATCTAGAATTTTTTTATTATATATATATATATGGTAACGGCTAGTAACATTTTATTTTAAAAAAATTAAAATATTTTTAAAAAATATGGCAAGTTACGTAATGTATGCCATACATAATCTCCTAACCAACATGGTAAGTTTTTAATTATGTTAACAATCTATAGCTAAAATTTATGTAAGATTTATAGCTAACAACATTTCGTACGATTCAAATTTTTAAAACAATATGGTTAGGAAATAACCGTAAAATATAAAGATATGTTAAAATAAGTAAATTCAGTTTTAGATAAGACAAATACGTCTAACGTGGTTTTAACACGTTTTGTTTTTGCAATTTAACCATAAAAATTGATAAATTGATCACTGACTATAAAATAAAATTTTAAAAAAATATATCTTGATTAGAAAACTGAATAGGATAGGATAGTTTCTATAATGGTTTTTAGAAATTAACAAAATTAGCTGCTAAAAAAAGAGAATGACTTGTTTCTTACGTAAATTAAAGATTCTCTTATTATTTATGAGAGGAAATTAACTATGCACATATTATATATATATATATATTATTAGTGTAAAGTTTTTTTTTCTAAGAAAACAAAGGGAAGTAGTAAGTTGGAAGAGTGAGGCATGGAAAGAATAATAACAGGTGCAACAGATAATAATAATAATAAGAAGAAAAGTATGGGTCGACATAAGATCGAAATAAAGAAAATCAAAAATAAAAACAATTTGTAAGTGACGTTCTCAAAGGATCGTAAAGGGTTGAACAAGAAAGCCGGAGAACTCAGTATTATATGCGGTGCAGATATTGCCGTCATCGTCCAATCCCCTGCCGGAAAAATACACACTTTTAGTAATGTCCCAATTGAGTCAATCATAGATAGATGCCTAAATCATCATAACAATTATTATACATCAGAACAAGATGATGATGATGGTCAGAATCAAAACAAGTGTTTCGAGATATTATTGAAGAAGTTGGAAGCTAAAAAAAATGACATCGTAGAAAAAAGTAGTAGTACTTGGGGGTGGTGGAATCAGTCGTTTGATGATCTCGACTTGATTGAGCTTGAACAGTACGTGAATTCTATGGAAGTTTTGAAGAACAATGTAATGGCGGCGGCGGCTGCTAGAGCTCGTAATAATAATGATGATGATGAGGTTTGTATTCCTAATCTGACCGTTCCTCACTACTCCGCCGTCAATTTCATAAGTAAACCTTTGATGCTGTTTAATACCACCCCTGGTACTTAATTACTTTGGTTTTATCACTAATCATTTTGTTTATAGAATTCAATTGATTAATGTACCTAGTTTTATTTGATATTATTTTAATTGTTGCCCTCTTTTTGTCTTTTTCTTCTTTGTTCTGGCTGTAAATTAGTAATACAGTCTTTTAAATAACAAAAGAAACGTTATTCTAATAGTTATAAATATTTTAATCAGGTGATTAAAATGTCTGTCTTTGTTTTTTTTTGGTAAAAATTAAAATTTCTGTCAATTAATACATACACTAAAATTAGGTTTTCTGACCTTTGAAGTTGGTTGGAAAGGCCATGAAACTAAATAAATATGTCCGGACTAAATACTGTCTTTTTAACTAAAAAGACACATTAATATTTATATTTATTTAATAATGTATATATATATTTTTCTTATAAAATAGTTTAAAAATGAATAAAATATAAAAAATGCAGAAATTCAATTAGTAATATTTCATTTAATTTTGAAAAATTATGAAATTGAGATATCATAAAAATAGAAGACCTTAAAATATATAAAAAAAAGAAAAAATTATTTAATACAATTATAAAAATTAAGATACATAATAACTTAAAAACTAATAATGTTATAATGGATTAAGTAAAATTAAGTAAAATAACTCAATTAATATTTTCTTTTAAATAAAAATTATAACTCTATTAAATAATTTTATTAATTTCATATATTTCAAAAAAATATATATTAATTTCATAAAAAATCATAGTGTTATTTCAAAAGTTAATTAATAGAAGATGTTATAACTCCATACCACTACTTCTATTTTTGGACGTAAAGTTTTATTTTTTAAATAAATCAAGACTTAAATAATTATTAATGGGTCTTATTTATAATCGAAAATTTATAAGTACTTAACTTAGTTAGCTAAAATCTCGTTACAAAATTTAACATAACTTAGTTAATAATAATCATAGTTATGGTGATTGATAGATAATAAGTTCTAGTTTTATAAAAAAAAAACAAAAAATATTTAAAATAAATTTGACAAATTGACATAAATAGTTTCAAATTATAAGAATTTGGTGATATTAGTCCCCAAAGTATTTTTTAGTAAAATTGATGCTCGAACTATAAAACAATTGTGAGATGAGTCTTTCCGTTAAAAATTCTATTAAATCATGGTTAAGTGTTTTTTTGTAAAAACAATTTGGAAGGCATTATAAAATCTGATTTCACTAGAATTTTACGATTTAATGGATTGTAAACCAAAAATAGATTTTCAAACAGGATCTAAGGCAGAGGCCTTGATCCAACAAGAATTTAATTTACCCAGATGGGAACCTTTTAAAAAATGGTTTTTTGAAAGCTTTAAACAAGAAGAAAGAAAAGATTTTGCATATCAGTTTTATAAACATTTATCTGAGAAAAATCAAATGATTTCTTTTGTACCATGGTTTTTAGCCACCCATTTTAATAATTACCTTTCGGTTTTGGAAGAACATTTAAACTACATGATGGATCTGTAGTAAAATTAATTTTCCCCCTTTACAACCATATGAAATAGAAAATAATAGTGAAATCAGATTTTATAATGCCTTCCAAAGATTACTTCAAAATGAATCTTTACCAATCACAACCACTCATTTAAATCATATCATAAGACAACAGAATCATATGAATTTATATATTCAGGTTTTAGGAGAGCAAGTCTTATCTCTACATAATAGGGTAGAAAATATATTATCTGAATTAAAGAAATACATTCATCAAGGAATACAGGATAAGTCCATAGCTGTAGCTTCACCAAGTATACAGCCTCCTCCTGACATATCGGATTTTAAATCCACATCAGTTTTAGAAAAATTATTAGAAGAAAAATTTCATAAATTAAGCCTTCATACTTTAGGAGAAGAATTTGAAAACAATATTCAAGACTCTTTAGACTATAAGCAAACAATCAATGATGAGATTAATAAAATGTCTAAATATCAGGATATTCCTACGACTAGAATGTATTATTATCCTAGACCAACTCCTCAGGATGTTCTATTAGAAGAACAAGATTATATAAATAATAACTCTAGTGGAAAACAAATTTATGAATGGAACATAGATGGTTATACCGAAAAGCAAGTTTACAATACTGTTCACAGAATGCTAATGTATAGCACAATCTGTAAACAAAACAACAATACAGATAAGTTTATAGCCAGAATGATTACGGTTGGATTTACTGGCCAATTAAAAGGATGGTGGGACAATTATCTCACTAAAGAAAACCAAGAAGAAATATTAAATTCTGTTAAGACAGAAGATAATAGGACTGAAGATCATGCAGTCTATACTCTAATAGTAAACATTGTAGAACATTTCACCGGCAGATGGTCTGAGAATAGTGAGACAATTAGGACTCTATTACAGAATCTTAGATGTCCAACTCTAACATCATTTAGATGGTATAAGGATACCTTCCTAAGTAGAGTTATGGAACTTCCAGACGCTAATAGTGCTCACTGGAAATCAAAGTTTATAGATGGTTTACCCTCATTATTTGCGGAAAGGGTAAGAAAAGCCTTAAGAAAGGATAAACCTGCTATTGAATATAATAGCTATACTTATGGCAAATTAATAGGTGTTTGTGTCCAAGAAGGACTATCTTTATGTAATGAAATTAAGTTGAATCAATAACTTAAAAAACATAGGCTTACAGAAAAAGCCCAATTAGGAGAATTTTGTGGACAATTTGGCATGGAACCAATTACACCTAATAGAAAGAACATTATAAGAAACATAGGGATAAAGACAACAAAAACCCTCCTTATAGGAAAAAATACAGAAAATCAAAAGAAAAGAGAATAGAAAAAAAATAAAGAAGAAAGAAAGATAGAGAATCTTCTAGTAAACCCATTATATGTGACTATTGTGGTAAGAAAGGACACTATGCTAGCAAATGCTGGTCTAAGAAGAAAAAGAAGATTAATAATCTAGACATTTCTAATGAATTAAAAGAAAACTTATATCAGATACTAGGATCTGAATCAGAAGATACAAATTCTAGTTCTTTAGAAATATCATTAATATAAATAAAGAGTCATCATCTTTAGATTCCTCATCAGAATCAGAATGTGACCCTTGTAAGCAAGGGTTAGCATGTATAGAAACATTAGAAGATTCAGAATCTGAATCAGATAATATTTATAAGTTACAATCACAATTCCAAGAAATAAATATGTTAACTCAGGATAATATTCTAGAAATACTGAATATGGTAAAAGACCCTGAACTTAGGTCAAAAATTATAGATCAGGTAAATAAACCTACTTCTTCTAATCAATCACCTATAATAGAACAGGTTCAAAATACTGAGCCTTATACCCTTTCAGAAGTAAGAAAACTTTTAAGGGATAAACAAAGTCATCTAAGTCCAACCACATTACAGGACTTAGGTAAAGAAGTAAAAAAATTAAAATCTGAAATAAAGGATTTAAAAACCAATAATAAAAATTTAGAAAAAAGGATTATATCCTTAGAAAAAGGAAAAGAAATTATAGAATTTTCAGAAATACCTCCACCCTTAATAATGACAGGACAAGAAAATTTCCTATCATCTTTAGAAGTAATAACTTCCCAAAAGTGGTTTGTAGAAATTACTTTAATGATAAATAGAACTTTCTATACGAAATTAACAGCCCTAATAGATAGTGGTGCAGACCTAAATTGTATACAAGAAGGTCTAATTCCGACACAGTATTTTTAAAACAACACATTCATTAAGCTCTGCTAATGGACAGAAAATGAAAATAAATTATAAGATACCTAAAGCCTTCATATGTATAGATCAGAAATGCATACCGACTAGCTTCTTACTAGTCAAAGACATAACTAACCAGGTAATACTTGGCACACCTTTCCTAAAAAAAGATATTTCCCTTGATAAAGGTTGACCAAAAAGGAATCATAGGAACTTATGAAGAGAAAACAATAGAGTTTGAATTCATAACAGAACCATTGACCAAGGTCCTAAACCAGATTAAAGAATCATAAAAAATAAGCAAGATCAAATCAATTTCCTAAAACAGGAAATACAAATTTTATCCCTATCTGATAGACTTAAGAATCCAAAGTTACAAAATACGATTCAATTGATTCATAATCAATTCTCTATAGAAATTTGTAATGACCATCCAAATGCCTTTTGGAGCAGAAAGAAACACATAGTTTCTTTACCCTATGAAGATAATTTTAAGGAAGTAGATATTCCTACTAAGGCTAGACCATGTCAAATGAATGCAGAATACCAAAAATTGTGCATTCAAGAGATTCATAATTTAGAAGATAGAGGATTAATAAGACCCTCCAAATCACTTTGGTCATGCACTGCCTTCTATGTTAATAAACATGCAGAAAAAGAAAGAGGAATACCTAGACTAGTAATAAACTATAAACCTCTAAATAAATCTTTAAGATGGATTAGGTATCCTATACCTAACAAAAAGACTTATTAGATAGACTTCATAATTCTATCATTTTCTCTAAATTTGATCTAAAATCTGGATTGGCAAATTCAGATAAAAGAAACAGATGTTTATAAAACCGCTTTTAATGTTCCTTTGGGCAATATGAATGGAAAGTAATGCCCTTTGGATTAAAAAATGCACCTTCTGAATTCCAGAAGATAATGAATGACATCTTCAATCCTTATAAAGATTTTATAATAGTATATATTGATGATATCCTTGTATTTTCTAAGGACTTAGAACAACATTTTAAACATTTATCTATGTTTAAACAAATCATCATAAAAAATGGGTTAGTTATATCTAAGCCTAAGATGGCCTTATTTCAAGAGAAAGTTAGATTTTTGGGACTAATATATCTGGCGGACAGATAATCCCAATTCAGAGAAGCATAGACTTTGCTTCTAAATTTCCGGATATCATAACCGATAAAACCCAATTACAAAGGTTTTTGGGCAGTTTAAATTATATAGCCCCATATTATCCGAACTTAGCAACAGATGCTGCAAGTCTATATGATAGACTCAAAAAGAAACCTAAGCCATGGACAAATGAACATACTATGGCAGTTAAAAAAATTAAACAAAATGTAAGATCTTTACCATGTCTAATGTTAACAAACCCAAATTGGGAAAAAATTGTAGAAACAGATGCCTCTGACATAGGTTTTGGAGGGATTCTAAAACAAAAATACCCTCATCATAATCAGGAATATCTGGTTAGATTTCATTCAGGAAAATGGAATAATAGTCAAAAGAATTATGCAACAATAGCTAAGGAAATTTTAGTTATACTAAAATGTGTCTTGAAATTCCAAGATGATTTATATAATCAAAAATTCATAATAAAAAACTGACTGCCAGACAGCCAAATACATGTTTAACAAAGACTTTAAACATGGTGTTTCAAAGCAAATGTTTGCTAGATGGCAAGCCCAATTAGCCCCTTTTGATTTTGAAATCATTTATAAAAAAGGTACAGATAATAGTCTGCCTGATTTTCTTACTCGTGAATTTATATCATGACTAATAATTTTATGGCAGCTATGCAAGATCGAGGAGAATCCTCCTCTTATAGAGGAAGGGTAAGAGGACAGAGTAATCCCTCTTATAGAGGAAGAGGAGGCAGAGGAAAGCCTCTAGTTCAACATGGCAATAAAATGCTAATAGCTGAAAAATTAACAGGCCAAGCTTATAAAGAATGGTTTAAAGACCATGAAAAGGAAAATCCGTGTATGGCTAATAATCCATCATATGCAGCAATAATAACTGAGGAAGAGTCAGAAAAGGAAATTCATTTTATTACTAATCTGTATAAGGAAATGATATTTCCTCTCGAATTCTCTGATCTCAAATGGAGAGACAATGTATGGAAATTGATGGAAAGATATCTTGAATACAAATCATATCCTGAGCTATCATATAAGCATAGGATGCATTCAGAACATATTCTGAAGATCACAGGAACTGCTGAATTTCAGCACTTTACTCCTAATCCACAGACTAGTTCTGTTTATAATTTTAGCAAAGTTATTATCAAACAAGTTATAACTGCTGAAGACTGGGGTCAAACCTTCAGACAAAGGGAATATACTATCCCACAGATGAAAAATTCAATAACCCATTACAATTATTGGGATTATATGGACGCTTTTTATAAAAGCTTTTTCTATGAAAATAGGAATCATAAACATACTTGGTTCTTTAAGATTTGTCCATCCCTTCATAAGGCAGAAAAACCAGCATGGTTATACCACTGGTGGGATCAATATGGTCCTAAAATTGATATACTCCCAGAACCATATCGAGGATTATATCAAGAATGGGTCAAAGTATCTCCGGCTCTCATAGAAGCCACTGAAAAAGATCAGTTAGTTGAAGGAATGCCTTCATTTACATTTTTTACCGAATTCGGAATACCATGGATTTGGAGATGGTATCCCATTATATGGGAAACAACTCAAGGAGTTCCTTGTATGGTAAGGAAAACAGAAACCAAATTCTAGAAAAAGATGCTCAAACCAGATGAGCATGGAATCCTAGAGGGACAAGCCACCATTGATAATATCCAACAAGCCATTAAGGCTTACACCTGTTACTATGACTGACTTTAGACCCATCAGCCTTTACAATGTTAGTTATAAGATTATATCCAAAATATTGGTGAACCAAATGAAGCATGTCCTAAACAACTTGATTGATATATTGCAAAGTGCTTTTATCTGTGATAGATTAATCACAAATAATATTATTGTTGCTACAAAGGGGTTTCACTAGTTACAGAAGGGTCTCGGGGGTATGAATGAACATTTTTTTTGCAGTCAAGGCAGATATGTCCAAAGCTTACGATCGTATCGAACGAGATTATTTAAAATGGATGCTTCAATGTATGGGTTTCCCAGAATTTTTCTGGAATTTAATTGTACATTGTGTTTCCACTGTCTCTTTTCAAAATATGTTGAATGGATCTCTATCACATAAAATTCACCCATCACGGGGCCTCCGTCAAGGAGATCCACTATCTCCTTTCTTGTTTATTATTTGTGCATAAGGATTTTCAAGTCTCATTAATAGAGCAGTTTGTTCAGGTACATGGGAAGGACTACAGATGGGATATAATGCAGTAATTGTTTCACATAGTTTTTTCACGGATGATTACCTCCTTTTTATTAAAGATACCAACAAAGGAGTAAAAGCTTTGGTTGAGGTACTTAATCAATGTGAGTTAATATCTGGTCAAAAAATTAATTACCATAAATCTCCAATTTCATTCTCTAAGTGAATTCCCGAAACTATAAGACAATAATTACTACAACAATTACGAATGCAACCCAGTGACGAGCTTGGGGTATACCTAGGAATGCCATATATCTTTGGAACATCGAAAAGAAAAATGTTCTCATTTCTAATTGATCGTATGTGGAAAAAATGTCATGGTTGGAAAGAGAGGTTATTGTCAAATGGAGGCAAAGCTGTGTTGGTAAAGTCAGTTTTACAATCTATCCTAACTTACATAATGTCTCTATATTGTATACCAAAAGGTGTTATGCGTGATTTAGTCAGTATTATTCGCGAATTTTGGTGGAGATCAGTATCACAAGAAAGTATGAATTGGATTTCATGGGAAAAAATTTGTAAGAAGAAGGTGCATGGCGGACTAGGGTTTCGGAATATGGAATTGTTCAATACTACTCTCTTAGCAAAACAAGGGTGGAGGCTTATTCATTCACATCATACATTGGCTGCACAGGTCTTGAAAGCTCGGTATTTTTCAGAAACTAATTTTCTAAATGCAACTATAGGTAGTGTTCCATCTTTCCTATGACAATCCATATTGAAAGGAAGGGAATTACTCAAGAGAGGACTGTGTTGGAGAATAGGAGACCGTTCGAACATAAGGGTGTTTCAAGATCCATGGCTGCCAACGTGAATCCTCGAACTGAATGACGATTCATGGATAATAATCTAGTGGTATCAAAATTAATAGATAATGGGTGTTGGCGAAGAGATATAATTGACACAATTTTTGACGAATGTGATCGAGACCACATCCTAGCTACACCTATTTGTCCAACAGGAGGCACATATGTAATTATATGGCATTATACACCTTCAGACAGATTCACGGTGGCGTCGGCATATTCATTGGCATTAAATTTACATAAGGTAACATCTCAAAAAACCTCCTCATCTTCTCTGGACTCTGGATGGACAACAATTTGGAATCTACAAATTCCGCCTGAAATAAGAATCTTCATTTGAAAATTATGTCACAACGTGTGGAAACCGTGGAAATTGCAAAGCCAACCTGAGAAACCGTGGAAATTGCAATATTCCAGGATGCTCTCGGTGTAAAAATGATATAGAGAATGAAATTCACATATTCTTTGACTGTTCGTATGCAAAAGAATTTTGGAATTGTTCACCAATCCCACAAAGGCTGCTGCATCGGAAGGCATCGTCTTGGTTGGATTTATTCAACAACTTATGGGAACAAGAAATGGAGGAGATTGGACTTGCAACAAAAGTAACGATTTTCTTATGGATGTTATGGATAGCACGGAATGAATTTTTATTCCAAAATAAAGACGACACTCTGGTGCTCCTTGTCCAGCGGGGAAATAGAATTATTGAAGAGATTGGGAATTCAAATGACTCGATAGAACTACAGCAAACACCTCTGATCACAACGCACAGATGGACGCCCCCCCCCCCCCCCCCCCCTCATGGCTGGCGTAAGCTTAATGTGGATGGTGCCTATAAATCGAGCATGGCTGGTTTTTGTTTTGTCCTTTGTGATGAACTTGGTGGATTAATTCAAGTAGGGGCTGGAAAATTGAAGCACATTTCTTCGAGTGCTCATGCGGAATTACTTGGAATTTGGCGAAACTTTGAATACTCAATGCAAAATAGGAACTACAACATTGCCATTGAATAAGAAGCTCAGACCATAGTTGGGCAACTCTCGAATTCTTGCAAAAACCTTTCTCCCCTTGGTGCGATCGTGAATGGATTGTGCACAATAATACATCAGTATCCGGGGGTAGTTTCCATTAGCCATTGCTCAAGAAAACTTAACCAGGCGGCTCATATGATAGCTCGATTAGAAATTACACTGCATAATCCGGTTATCTGGGATGGTATTGCCCCTCCTAATGTTTCACCTATTTTACATAACGATTGGCTCGGTCGTTAATGAGAATGCAAAGTATGGTTTTCAAAAATAAAAAATAAAAAATTACTGGCTATTAATAAAATTAATAGAAGGATGAAAGTTGTCAAAATTATAAAAATAAAGGATAAAATTAGTCAAAACTTTTAAAAATGATGACAAAAATTATATAATTTAAGGAATAAAATTTGCCAATTTAACTATATATGTATATATATATATATATATATATATATATATATACACCACACACACACACGATGTAAACATGTATTATTATTATTTTTTGTTACATTATCGATATTATAATTACAACCTTAAATCAAATATATATTATATTTAAATAAAATACTTTTAAATTTATCAATCATCAATGATGTTTAATTAATAAATATTACTATAAACATTTCATGATGAACATTCTAGAAAGCCTTACAAGGATTTAATTTCAGACAACATCATGTAAAATAAACTAAAATATACACTATACTATAAACACAATAAACTTTTTAAAGAAAAAATGAAAAGAAAAAAAGTATAGGGGAGCAACTACTTTGAAAGAATTTTATTAATAAATTATTTATTAGGATTAATATGTCTAATGATTAGATTAAATTCACTAAATTTAAAATATATATGTATATATTTATTGGATTTTATTATATATAAAATGTAAAAGAATAAAAATGTGCTGCCATTGTTTTCCTTTTTTTAGGAAAGTTGTGAGCTATCGCTTATACTATGTTTCCTAGAAAAACAAAATACACTCGTTTTGATTCACCA
This sequence comes from Asclepias syriaca, assembly GCA_027405835.1. NCBI lineage: Eukaryota > Viridiplantae > Streptophyta > Magnoliopsida > Gentianales > Apocynaceae > Asclepias > Asclepias syriaca. Next base: position 11,496,959 of record CM049924.1, read on the forward strand.
AACAATTGATTGAATCTGAAAGAAAATGTGGAGTCTTTAGGCATAATTTATGTTTTGACGGAATAAGATGATGGTTGCATGAGCATAAAATAAGAAGAAGGAAGAGGTAGAGAAAGAGGAAGCAGAAAGAGAAAAAAAAAAATTAAGAAAATTTGAAATTATAATATTATATAATTTAATGTTTTATAAGAACAAAATCCCTTAAATTGTATATCCGAATAATATTGTAAATAAATCTTTAAATTAATTAGGATTACTAATGAAAGCCTTAAAATTCCTAACATATCCCCAAAATCTTCTCTTGTAATTTGTGACAAAATCTTTTTCTTGCAAGCATTTACAATTCTGAAAATAAATATTTAAGGTCGTTTCGGACAAATTAACATAAATTATTGAGAAATTAAAGGGGAAAATTTATGTTGAATATTTCGATATTTGACAATAACAAATGTAATGTTTAGTGAAAATGCAATCGGATTAATTGGAAACCTTTATGGGAGCGTAACTCAGACAATCTCTTCCTCAAGTTTTTACGCAAGAATTTCTTCCAATGTAAATGATAAACACTCATCATCTTGCAATCAAAAATAAATATTATTTTGGGGGTCGTAAATTCAAAGAGAATGTAATCTAATAAAATATTGTAAATTTAAGAGAATAATAAAAAAAATTTAATTGATAGTATTTTACTTATAATTAAAAAAAATTATGAGCTAAATATAAAAGAGAAATATTTAAAATTAAAAGAAAATAGGAGAGTGCAGATTTAATCAATATATGTACTATGTGTAAAAGAAATGCAGAAAATAAATAATATTATTTACATGGGAATGATGGAGAAAGGTGGAGAAAAGAACCAGAAAGAGCGATAGGTGGATAAAAGAGATCTTCATTCTTCTTCACAACAAAAGAAAAAATAATAAGAAAGAAAATAAATAAGGGGAAAATATATGAATTTAGTGTTAGTTACTCCCTAATGAATAGGATATAAAAAACTATTAATATTGAGCAGATGCAATATTCATTGCTGCATGTAAGTATTCTCGTAACTTAGGTACCTACATTACCTGACTTTTGTTTTTTCTCAATATATATATATATATAAACAAAAAGGATAACAGATTGTTAATGTATTACTATTGTTTGTAATATATAACACTTAATTTTTTTTAAAGAAACAATTACACATTAAAAAAAATCCAAATTAGCAATTGAAAATTTTGTTTGTTTCTTAACAATTTGGTATATTTAAATTCTCAATTACAAGAAAATGTTAAAATTGATTTCATTATAATTCTTCATTTTTTAAAAAATAAAAATAAAATGTATTCATTAAAATTGATATAAGTTTGTGAATTTAATCTTTATAATTCAAAATTTTCTCTTAAAAAAAGCAAATTAACATAAATAGTCTCCAAACTATATTTTTGGTTTGTTTGTGAAATTGATCTCCAAACTAAAAAAAAAATTGTGATATTAATCCTTCTTTAAAAATTCTGTTAAATTATCAGTTAAGTTTTTTAAAATAAAAATTTAAGGTATTATGACATTACACATTTCAATATAAATAGGATTCCAAATACTTTTTTATGAGCATTTTGAACTTGAATATATAGAAGTGGCAAATTCAATTGAAAATCCAATATTTGAAATGAAAGAATCTTGATAATGAAGAACACTATCCTATAATCATATCTCTTGTCTAATGAAAGAACAAAAGGAATTAACCTTGCAGGTGTTGCGAATATACAAGAAAGCTTTTGCACTCGTTAAATGTATAGAAAAGGAATTTAAAACCATGTGTACAACTTCAAAGGAGATTGAATCTAACATGTGTGAGGATGTCAAGAAAGAATGATTAAATTTTTGATGCAGGACTCATTTACCAAATCTGCGATAGTAAGTGGGCTAGTCCGGGTAAAAGTAGTACTGAAGAAAGGTGATATTACCGTAATTAATAACGAGAATAACGAGGTTTTGAAAAAAAATTTATTCAAATTCAAATTTGAAATTTTTTTAAATTTAAACCAGCGAACTCGAACAAATGTTTTCTATTCCGCGCGAATTCGAACAATGCTCGAGTAATAAATAAACAAACTCAAAACATCTTTTATTCGATTCGACTCGGTTCGTTTACAACTCTATTTGCACTGTAAATTTTGTGGACACAAGCAAATCTTTGAGGACCCATAGAGGAAAATATGGAGAGTGAATACAAGTAGGACACATTCTTCTTAAAAATTTGTAAGCAACTCGTCTTTTTTAACTCATATTCTTTAAATCTTTAGAAATGTTAAATTAAATTTTGTCTAAATTCTTTAGTATCTAGAATTTTTTTATTATATATATATATGGTAACGGCTAGTAACATTTTATTTTAAAAAAATTAAATATTTTTAAAAAATATGGCAAGTTACGTAATGTATGCCATACATAATCTCCTAACCAACATGGTAAGTTTTTAATTATGTTAACAATCTATAGCTAAAATTTATGTAAGATTTATAGCTAACAACATTTCGTACGATTCAAATTTTTAAAACAATATGGTTAGGAAATAACCGTAAAATATAAAGATATGTTAAAATAAGTAAATTCAGTTTTAGATAAGACAAATACGTCTAACGTGGTTTTAACACGTTTGTTTTTGCAATTTAACCATAAAATTGATAAATTGATCACTGACTATAAAAAAATTTTAAAAAAATATATCTTGATTAGAAAACTGAATTAGGATAGTTTCTATAATGGTTTTAGAAATTAACAAAATTAGCTGCTAAAAAAAGAGAATGACTTGTTTCTTACGTAAATTAAAGATTCTCTTATTTATGAGAGGAAATTAACTATGCACATATTATATATATATATATATATATATTAGTGTAAAGTTTTTATTTTTCTAAGAAAACAAAGGGAAGTAGTAAGTTGGAAGAGTGAGGCATGGAAAGAATAATAACAGGTGCAACAGATAATAATAATAATAAGAAGAAAAGTATGGGTCGACATAAGATCGAAATAAAGAAAATCAAAAATAAAAACAATTTGTAAGTGACGTTCTCAAAGGATCGTAAAGGGTTGAACAAGAAAGCCGGAGAACTCAGTATTATATGCGGTGCAGATATTGCCGTCATCGTCCAATCCCCTGCCGGAAAAATACACACTTTTAGTAATGTCCCAATTGAGTCAATCATAGATAGATGCCTAAATCTCATAACAATTATTATACATCAGAACAAGATGATGATGATGGTCAGAATCAAAACAAGTGTTTCGAGATATTATTGAAGAAGTTGGAAGCTAAAAAAAATGACATCGTAGAAAAAAGTAGTAGTACTTGGGGGTGGTGGAATCAGTCGTTTGATGATCTCGACTTGATTGAGCTTGAACAGTACGTGAATTCTATGGAAGTTTTGAAGAACAATGTAATGGCGGCGGCGGATGCTAGAGCTCGTAATAATAATGATGATGATGAGGTTGTATTCCTAATCTGACCGTTCCTCACTACTCCGCCGTCAATTTCATAAGTAAACCTTTGATGCTGTTTAATACCACCCCTGGTACTTAATACTTTGGTTTATCACTAATCATTTTGTTTATAGAATTCAATTGATTAATGTACCTATTTTATTTGATATTATTTTAATTGTTGCCCTCTTTTTGTCTTTTTCTTCTTTGTTCTGGCTGTAAATTAGTAATACAGTCTTTTAAATAACAAAAGAAACGTTATTCTAATAGTTATAAATATTTTAATCAGGTGATTAAAATGTCTGTCTTTGTTTTTTTTTGGTAAAAATTAAAATTTCTGTCAATTAATACATACACTAAAATTAGGTTTTCTGACCTTTGAAGTTGGTTGGAAAGGCCATGAAACTAAATAAATATGTCCGGACTAAATACTGTCTTTTTAACTAAAAAGACACATTAATATTTATATTTATTTAATAATGTATATATATATTTTCTTATAAAATAGTTTAAAAATGAATAAAATAAAAAATGCAGAAATTCAATTAGTAATATTTCATTTAATTTTGAAAAATTATGAAATTGAGATATCATAAAAATAGAAGACCTTAAAATATAAAAAAAAAGAAAAAATTATTTAATACAATTATAAAAATTAAGATACATAATAACTTAAAAACTAATAATGTTATAATGGATTAAGTAAAATTAAGTAAAATAACTCAATTAATATTTCTTTTAAATAAAAATTATAACTCTATTAAATAATTTTTAATTTCATATATTTCAAAAAAATATATATTAATTTCATAAAAAATAGTGTTATTTCAAAAGTTAATTAATAGAAGATGTTATAACTCCATACCACTACTTCTATTTTTGGACGTAAAGTTTTATTTTTAAATAAATCAAGACTTAAATAATTATTAATGGGTCTTATTTATAATCGAAAATTTATAAGTACTTAACTTAGTTAGCTAAAATCTCGTTACAAAATTTAACAAACTTAGTTAATAATAATCATAGTTATGGTGATTGATAGATAATAAGTTCTAGTTTTATAAAAAAAAAACAAAAAATATTTAAAATAAATTTGACAAATTGACATAAATAGTTTCAAATTATAAGAATTTGGTGATTAGTCCCCAAAGTATTTTTTAGTAAAATTGATGCTCGAACTATAAAACAATTGTGAGATGAGTCTTTCCGTTAAAAATTCTATTAAATCATGGTTAAGTGTTTTTTTGTAAAAACAATTTGGAAGGCATTATAAAATCTGATTTCACTAGAATTTTACGATTTAATGGATTGTAAACCAAAAATAGATTTTCAAACAGGATCTAAGGCAGAGGCCTTGATCCAACAAGAATTTAATTTACCCAGATGGGAACCTTTTAAAAAATGGTTTTTTGAAAGCTTTAAACAAGAAGAAAGAAAAGATTTTGCATATCAGTTTTATAAACATTTATCTGAGAAAAATCAAATGATTTCTTTTGTACCATGGTTTTTAGCCACCCATTTTAATAATTACCTTTCGGTTTTGGAAGAACATTTAAACTACATGATGGATCTGTAGTAAAATTAATTTTCCCCCTTTACAACCATATGAAATAGAAAATAATAGTGAAATCAGATTTTATAATGCCTTCCAAAGATTACTTCAAAATGAATCTTTACCAATCACAACCACTCATTTAAATCATATCATAAGACAACAGAATCATATGAATTTATATTCAGGTTTTAGGAGAGCAAGTCTTATCTCTACATAATAGGGTAGAAAATATATTATCTGAATTAAAGAAATACATTCATCAAGGAATACAGGATAAGTCCATAGCTGTAGCTTCACCAAGTATACAGCCTCCTCTGACATATCGGATTTTAAATCCACATCAGTTTTAGAAAAATTATTAGAAGAAAAATTTCATAAATTAAGCCTTCATACTTTAGGAGAAGAATTTGAAAACAATATTCAAGACTCTTTAGACTATAAGCAAACAATCAATGATGAGATTAATAAAATGTCTAAATATCAGGATATTCCTACGACTAGAATGTATTATTATCCTAGACCAACTCCTCAGGATGTTCTATTAGAAGAACAAGATTATATAAATAATAACTCTTATAGTGGAAAACAAATTTATGAATGGAACATAGATGGTTATACCGAAAAGCAAGTTTACAATACTGTTCACAGAATGCTAATGTATAGCACAATCTGTAAACAAAACAACAATACAGATAAGTTTATAGCCAGAATGATTACGGTTGGATTTACTGGCCAATTAAAAGGATGGTGGGACAATTATCTCACTAAAGAAAACCAAGAAGAAATATTAAATTCTGTTAAGACAGAAGATAATAGGACTGAAGATCATGCAGTCTATACTCTAATAGTAAACATTGTAGAACATTTCACCGGCAGATGGTCTGAGAATAGTGAGACAATTAGGACTCTATTACAGAATCTTAGATGTCCAACTCTAACATCATTTAGATGGTATAAGGATACCTTCCTAAGTAGAGTTATGGAACTTCCAGACGCTAATAGTGCTCACTGGAAATCAAAGTTTATAGATGGTTTACCCTCATTATTTGCGGAAAGGGTAAGAAAAGCCTTAAGAAAGGATAAACCTGCTATTGAATATAATAGCTATACTTATGGCAAATTAATAGGTGTTTGTGTCCAAGAAGGACTATCTTTATGTAATGAAATTAAGTTGAATCAATAACTTAAAAAACATAGGCTTACAGAAAAAGCCCAATTAGGAGAATTTTGTGGACAATTTGGCATGGAACCAATTACACCTAATAGAAAGAAACATTATAAGAAACATAGGGATAAAGACAACAAAAACCCTCCTTATAGGAAAAAATACAGAAAATCAAAAGAAAAGAGAATAGAAAAGAAAAATAGAAGAAAGAAAGATAGAGAATCTTCTAGTAAACCCATTATATGTGACTATTGTGGTAAGAAAGGACACTATGCTAGCAAATGCTGGTCTAAGAAGAAAAAGAAGATTAATAATCTAGACATTTCTAATGAATTAAAAGAAAACTTATATCAGATACTAGGATCTGAATCAGAAGATACAAATTCTAGTTCTTTAGAAGATAATATCATTAATATAAATAAAGAGTCATCATCTTTAGATTCCTCATCAGAATCAGAATGTGACCCTTGTAAGCAAGGGTTAGCATGTATAGAAACATTAGAAGATTCAGAATCTGAATCAGATAATATTTATAAGTTACAATCACAATTCCAAGAAATAAATATGTTAACTCAGGATAATATTCTAGAAATACTGAATATGGTAAAAGACCCTGAACTTAGGTCAAAAATTATAGATCAGGTAAATAAACCTACTTCTTCTAATCAATCACCTATAATAGAACAGGTTCAAAATACTGAGCCTTATACCCTTTCAGAAGTAAGAAAACTTTTAAGGGATAAACAAAGTCATCTAAGTCCAACCACATTACAGGACTTAGGTAAAGAAGTAAAAAAATTAAAATCTGAAATAAAGGATTTAAAAACCAATAATAAAATTTAGAAAAAAGGATTATATCCTTAGAAAAAGGAAAAGAAATTATAGAATTTTCAGAAATACCTCCACCCTTAATAATGACAGGACAAGAAAATTTCCTATCATCTTTAGAAGTAATAACTTCCCAAAAGTGGTTGTAGAAATTACTTTAATGATAAATAGAACTTTCTATACGAAATTAACAGCCCTAATAGATAGTGGTGCAGACCTAAATTGTATACAAGAAGGTCTAATTCCGACACAGTATTTTCATAAAAAACACATTCATTAAGCTCTGCTAATGGACAAAATGAAAATAAATTATAAGATACCTAAAGCCTTCATATGTATAGATCAGAAATGCATACCGACTAGCTTCTTACTAGTCAAAGACATAACTAACCAGGTAATACTTGGCACACCTTTCCTAAAAAAAGATATTTCCCTTGATAAAGGTTGACCAAAAAGGAATCATAGGAACTTATGAAGAGAAAACAATAGAGTTTGAATTCATAACAGAACCATTGACCAAGGTCCTAAACCAGATTAAAGAATCCTTCATAAAAAATAAGCAAGATCAAATCAATTTCCTAAAACAGGAAATACAAATTTTATCCCTATCTGATAGACTTAAGAATCCAAAGTTACAAAATACGATTCAATTGATTCATAATCAATTCTCTATAGAAATTTGTAATGACCATCCAAATGCCTTTTGGAGCAGAAAGAAACACATAGTTTCTTTACCCTATGAAGATAATTTTAAGGAAGTAGATATTCCTACTAAGGCTAGACCATGTCAAATGAATGCAGAATACCAAAAATTGTGCATTCAAGAGATTCATAATTTAGAAGATAGAGGATTAATAAGACCCTCCAAATCACTTTGGTCATGCACTGCCTTCTATGTTAATAAACATGCAGAAAAAGAAAGAGGAATACCTAGACTAGTAATAAACTATAAACCTCTAAATAAATCTTTAAGATGGATTAGGTATCCTATACCTAACAAAAAAGACTTATTAGATAGACTTCATAATTCTATCATTTTCTCTAAATTTGATCTAAAATCTGGATATTGGCAAATTCAGATAAAAGAAACAGATGTTTATAAAACCGCTTTTAATGTTCCTTTTGGGCAATATGAATGGAAAGTAATGCCCTTTGGATTAAAAAATGCACCTTCTGAATTCCAGAAGATAATGAATGACATCTTCAATCCTTATAAAGATTTTATAATAGTATATATTGATGATATCCTTGTATTTTCTAAGGACTTAGAACAACATTTTAAACATTTATCTATGTTTAAACAAATCATCAAAAAATGGGTTAGTTATATCTAAGCCTAAGATGGCCTTATTTCAAGAGAAAGTTAGATTTTTGGGACATAATATATCTGGCGGACAGATAATCCCAATTCAGAGAAGCATAGACTTTGCTTCTAAATTTCCGGATATATACCGATAAAACCCAATTACAAAGGTTTTTGGGCAGTTTAAATTATATAGCCCCATATTATCCGAACTTAGCAACAGATGCTGCAAGTCTATATGATAGACTCAAAAAGAAACCTAAGCCATGGACAAATGAACATACTATGGCAGTTAAAAAAATTAAACAAAATGTAAGATCTTTACCATGTCTAATGTTAACAAACCCAAATTGGGAAAAAATTGTAGAAACAGATGCCTCTGACATAGGTTTTGGAGGGATTCTAAAACAAAAATACCCTCATCATAATCAGGAATATCTGGTTAGATTTCATTCAGGAAAATGGAATAATAGTCAAAAGAATTATGCAACAATAGCTAAGGAAATTTTAGTTATACTAAAATGTGTCTTGAAATTCCAAGATGATTTATATAATCAAAAATTCATAATAAAAACTGACTGCCAGACAGCCAAATACATGTTTAACAAAGACTTTAAACATGGTGTTTCAAAGCAAATGTTTGCTAGATGGCAAGCCCAATTAGCCCCTTTTGATTTTGAAATCATTTATAAAAAAGGTACAGATAATAGTCTGCCTGATTTCTTACTCGTGAATTTATCATGACTAATAATTTTATGGCAGCTATGCAAGATCGAGGAGAATCCTCCTCTTATAGAGGAAGGGTAAGAGGACAGAGTAATCCCTCTTATAGAGGAAGAGGAGGCAGAGGAAAGCCTCTAGTTCAACATGGCAATAAAATGCTAATAGCTGAAAAATTAACAGGCCAAGCTTATAAAGAATGGTTTAAAGACCATGAAAAGGAAAATCCGTGTATGGCTAATAATCCATCATATGCAGCAATAATAACTGAGGAAGAGTCAGAAAAGGAAATTCATTTTATTACTAATCTGTATAAGGAAATGATATTTCCTCTCGAATTCTCTGATCTCAAATGGAGAGACAATGTATGGAAATTGATGGAAAGATATCTGAATACAAATCATATCCTGAGCTATCATATAAGCATAGATGCATTCAGAACATATTCTGAAGATCACAGGAACTGCTGAATTTCAGCACTTTACTCCTAATCCACAGACTAGTTCTGTTTATAATTTTAGCAAAGTTATTATCAAACAAGTTATAACTGCTGAAGACTGGGGTCAAACCTTCAGACAAAGGGAATACTATCCCACAGATGAAAAATTCAATAACCCATTACAATTATTGGGATTATATGGACGCTTTTTATAAAAGCTTTTTCTATGAAAATAGGAATCATAAACATACTTGGTTCTTTAAGATTTGTCCATCCCTTCATAAGGCAGAAAAACCAGCATGGTTATACCACTGGTGGGATCAATATGGTCCTAAAATTGATATACTCCCAGAACCATATCGAGGATTATATCAAGAATGGGTCAAAGTATCTCCGGCTCTCATAGAAGCCACTGAAAAAGATCAGTTAGTTGAAGGAATGCCTTCATTTACATTTTTACCGAATTCGGAATACCATGGATTTGGAGATGGTATCCCATTATATGGGAAACAACTCAAGGAGTTCCTTGTATGGTAAGGAAAACAGAAACCAAATTCTAGAAAAAGATGCTCAAACCAGATGAGCATGGAATCCTAGAGGGACAAGCCACCATTGATAATATCCAACAAGCCATTAAGGCTTACACAGAGATTCAATCATGCTCGGAGATGTCAGACACCCCGAGTTGTTCAAGCAAATGGCTAGAAGACTGAAGATTCAGCAAGGCACCATATCAACGGCCGACATGATGAATATTGCAAAGTGCTTTTATCTGTGATAGATTAATCACAATAATATTATTGTTGCTACAAAGGGGTTTCACTAGTTACAGAAGGGTCTCGGGGGTATGAATGAACATTTTTTTGCAGTCAAGGCAGATATGTCCAAAGCTTACGATCGTATCGAACGAGATTATTTAAAATGGATGCTTCAATGTATGGGTTTCCCATAATTTTTCTGGAATTTAATTGTACATTGTGTTTCCACTGTCTCTTTTCAAATTATGTTGAATGGATCTCTATCACATAAAATTCACCCATCACGGGGCCTCCGTCAAGGAGATCCACTATCTCCTTTCTTGTTTATTATTTGTGCAAAAGGATTTTCAAGTCTCATTATAGAGCAGTTTGTTCAGGTACATGGGAAGGACTACAGATGGGATATAATGCAGTAATTGTTTCACATAGTTTTTTCGCGGATGATTACCTCCTTTTTATTAAAGATACCAACAAAGGAGTAAAAGCTTTGGTTGAGGTACTTAATCAATGTGAGTTAATATCTGGTCAAAACATTAATTACCATAAATCTCCAATTTCATTCTCTAAATGAATTCCCGAAACTATAAGACAAGAATTACTACAACAATTACGAATGCAACCCAGTGACGAGCTTGAGGTATACCTAGGAATGCAATATATCTTTGGAACATCGAAAAGAAAAATGTTCTCATTTCTAATTGATCGTATGTGGAAAAAATGTCATGGTTGGAAAGAGAGGTTATTGTCAAATGGAGGCAAAGCGGTGTTGGTAAAGTCAGTTTTACAATCTATCCTAACTTACATAATGTCTCTATATTGTATACCAAAAGGTGTTATGCGTGATTTAGTCAGAATTATTCGCGAATTTTGGTGGAGATCAATATGACAGGAAAGTATGAATTGGATTTCATGGGAAAAAATTTGTAAGAAGAAGGTGCATGACGGACTAGGGTTTCGGAATATAGAATTGTTCAATACTGCTCTCTTAGCAAAACAAGGGTGGAGGCTTATTCATTCACATCATACATTGGCTGCACAGGTCTTGAAGGCTCGGTATTTTTCAGAAACTAATTTTCTAAATGCAACTATAGGTAGTGTTCCATCTTTCCTATGACAATCCATATTGAAAGGAAGGGAATTACTCAAGAGAGGACTGTGTTGGAGAATAGGAGACCGTTCGAACATAAGGGTGTTTCAAGATCCATGGCTGCCAATGTGAATCCTCGAACTGAATGACGATTCATGGATAATAATCTAGTGGTATCAAAATTAATAGATAATGGGTGTTGGCGAAGATATATAATTGACACAATTTTTGACGAATGTGATCGAGACCACATCCTAGCTACACCTATTTGTCCAACAAGAGGCACATATGTAATTATATGGCATTATACACCTTCAGACAGATTCACGGTGGTGTCGGCATATTCATTGGCGTTAAATTTACATAAGGTAACATCTCAAAAACCTCCTCATCTTCTCTGGACTCTGGATGGACAACAATTTGGAATCTACAAATTCCGCCTGAAATAAGAATCTTCATTTGAAAATTATGTCACAACGTGTGGACCTGGAAATTGCAAAGCCAACCTGAGAAACCGTGGAAATTGCAATATTCCAGGATGCTCTCGGTGTAAAAATGATATAGAGAATGAAATTCACATATTCTTTGACTGTTCGTATGCAAAAGAATTTTGGAATTGTTCACCAATCCCACAAAGGCTGCTGCATTGGAAGGCATCGTCTTGGTTGGATTTATTCAACAACTTATGGGAACAAGAAATGGAGGAGATTGGACTTGCAACAAAAGTAACGATTTTCTTATGGATGTTATGGATAGCACGGAATGAATTTTTATTCCAAAATAAAGACGACACTCTGGTGCTCCTTGTCCAGCGGGGAAATAGAATTATTGAAGAGATTGGGAATTCAAATGACTCGATAGAACTACAAAACACCTCTGATCACAACGCACAGATGGACGCCCCCCCCCCCCCCCCCCTCATGGCTGGCGTAAGCTTAATGTGGATGGTGCCTATAAATCGAGCATGGCTGGTTTTGTTTTGTCCTTTGTGATGAACTTGGTGGATTAATTCAAGTAGGGGCTGGAAAATTGAAGCACATTTCTTCGAGTGCTCATGCGGAATTACTTGGAATTTGGCGAAACTTTGAATACTCAATGCAAATAGGAACTACAACATTGCCATTGAATAAGAAGCTCAGACCATAGTTGGGCAACTCTCGATTCTTGCAAAAACCTTTCTCCCCTTGGTGCGATCGTGAATGGATTGTGCACAAATACATCAGTATCCGGGGGTAGTTTCCATTAGCCATTGCTCAAGAAAACTTAACCAGGCGCTCATATGATAGCTCGATTAGAAATTACACTGCATAATCCGGTTATCTGGGATGGTATTGCCCCTCCTAATGTTTCACCTATTTTACATAACGATTGGCTCGGTCGTTAATGAGAATGCAAAGTATGGTTTTCAAAAATAAAAAATAAAAAATTACTGGCTATTAATAAAATTAATAGAAGGATGAAAGTTGTCAAAATTATAAAAATAAAGGATAAAATTAGTCAAAACTTTTAAAAATGATGACAAAAATTATATAATTTAAGGAATAAAATTTGCCAATTTAACTATATATGTATATATATATATATATATATATATATATATATACACACACACACACACGATGTAAACATGTATTATTATTATTTTTTGTTACATTATCAATATTATAATTACAACCTTAAATCAAATATATATTATATTTAAATAAAATACTTTTAAATTTATCAATCATCAATGATGTTTAATTAATAAATATTACTATAAACATTTCATGATGAACATTCTAGAAAGCCTTACAAGGATTTAATTTCAGACAACATCATGTAAAATAAACTAAAATATACACTATACTATAAACACAATAAACTTTTTAAAGAAAAAATGAAAAGAAAAAAGTATAGGGGAGCAACTACTTTGAAAGAATTTTATTAATAAATTTTTTATTAGGATTAATATGTCTAATGATTAGATTAAATTCACTAAATTTAAAATATATATGTATATATTTATTGGATTTTATATATATAATTAAAATGTAAAAGAATAAAAAATGTGCTGCCATTGTTTTCCTTTTTTTAGGAAAGTTGTGAGCTATCGCTTATACTATGTTTCCTAGAAAAACAAAATACACTCGTTTTGATTCACCAAACAATTGATTGAATCTGAAAGAAAATGTGGAGTCTTTAGGCATAATTTATGTTTTGACGGAATAAGATGATGGTTGCATGAGCATAATAATAAGAAGAAGGAAGAGGTAGAGAAAGAGGAAGCAGAAAGAAGAAAAAAAAAATTAAGAAAATTTGAAATTATATAATATTATATAATTTAATGTTTTATAAGAACAAAATCCCTTAAAATTGTATATCCGAATAATATTGTAAATAAATCTTTAAATTAATTAGGATTACTAATGAAAGCCTTAAAATTCCTAAACATATCCCCAAAATCTTCTCTTTGTAATTTGTGACAAAATCTTTTTCTTGCAAGCATTTACAATTCTGAAAATAAATATTTAAGGTCGTTTCGGACAAATTAACATAAATTATTGAGAAATTAAAGGGGAAAATTTATGTTGAATATTTCGATATTTGACAATAACAAATGTAATGTTTAGTGAAAATGCAATCGGACTTAATTGGAACCTTTATGGGAGCGTAACTCAGACAATCTCTTCCTCAAGTTTTACCGCAAGAATTTTTCTTCACCAATGTAAATGATAAACACTCATCATCTCTTGCAATCAAGAAAATAAATATTATTTTGGGGGTCGTAAATTCAAAGAAGAATGTAATCTAATAAAATATTGTAAATTTAAGAGAATAATAAAAAAAATTTAATTGATAGTATTTTACTTATAATTAAAAAAATTATGAGCTAAATATTAAAAGAAATATTTTTTAAATTAAAAGAAAATAGGAGAGTGCAGATTTAATCAATATATGTACTATGTGTAAAAGAAATGCAGAAATAATAATATTATTTACATGGGAATGATGGAGAAAGGTGGAGAAAAGAACCAGAAAGAGCGATAGGTGGATAAAAGAGATCTTCATTCTTCTTCACAACAAAAGAAAAAATAATAAGAAAGAAATAAATAAGGGAAAATATATGAATTTAGTGTTAGTTACTCCTCTAATGAATAGGATAAAAAACTATTAATATTGAGCAGATGCAATATTCATTGCTGCATGTAAGTATTCTCGTAACTTAGGTACCTACATTACCTGACTTTTGTTTTTTCTCAATATATATATATATATAAACAAAATAACAGATTGTTAATGTATTACTATTGTTTGTAATATATATACACTTTAATTTTTTTTAAAGAAACAATTACATTAAAAAAAATCCAAATTAGCAATTGAAAATTTTGTTTGTTTCTTAACAATTTGGTATATTTAAATTCTCAAATTACAAGAAAATGTTAAAATTGATTTTCATTATAATTCTTCATTTTTTAAAAAATAAAAATAAAATGTATTCATTAAAATTGATATAATTTTTGTGAATTTAATCTTTATAATTCAAAATTTTTCTCTTAAAAAAAAGCAAATTAACATAAATAGTCTCCAAACTATATTTTTGGTTTGTTTGTGAAATTGATCTCCAAACTAAAAAAAAAAATTGTGATATTAATCCTTCTTTAAAAATTCTGTTAAATTATCAGTTAAGTTTTTTTTAAAATAAAAATTTAAAGGTATTTATGACATTACACTATTTCAATATAAATAGGATTCCAAATACTTTTTTATGAGCATAATTTTGAACTTGAATATATAGAAGTGGCAAATTCAATTGAAAATCCAATATCTTGGAAATGAAAGAATCTTGATAATGAAGAACACTATCCTATAATCATATCTTCTTGTCTAATGAAAGAACAAAAGGAATTAACCTTGCAGGTGTTGCGAATATACAAGAAAGCTTTTGCACTCGTAAAATTGTATTAGAAAAGGAATTTAAACCATGTGTACAACTTCAAAGGAGATTGAATTCTAACATGTGTGAGGATGTCAAGAAAGAAGTGATTAAATTTCTTGATGCAGGACTCATTTACCAAATCTGCGATAGTAAGTGGGCTAGTCCGGTAAAAGTAGTACTGAAGAAAGGTGATATTACCGTAATTAATAACGAGAATAACGAGGTTTTGAAAAAAAAATTAATATTCAAATTCAAATTTGAAATTTTTTAAATTTAAACCAGCGAACTCGAACAAATGTTTTCTATTCCGCGCGAATTCGAACAATGCTCGAGTAATAAATAAACAAACTCAAAACATCTTTTATTCGATTCGACTCGGTTCGTTTACAACTCTATTTGCACTGTAAATTTTGTGGACACAAGCAAATCTTTGAGGACCCATAGAGGAAAATATGGAGAGTGAATACAAGTAGGACACATTCTTCTTAAAAATTTGTAAGCAACTCGTCTTTTTTAACTCATATTCTTTAAATCTTTAGAAATGTTAAATTAAATTTTGTCTAAATTCTTTAGTATCTAGAATTTTTTTATTATATATATATATATGGTAACGGCTAGTAACATTTTATTTTAAAAAAATTAAAATATTTTTAAAAAATATGGCAAGTTACGTAATGTATGCCATACATAATCTCCTAACCAACATGGTAAGTTTTTAATTATGTTAACAATCTATAGCTAAAATTTATGTAAGATTTATAGCTAACAACATTTCGTACGATTCAAATTTTTAAAACAATATGGTTAGGAAATAACCGTAAAATATAAAGATATGTTAAAATAAGTAAATTCAGTTTTAGATAAGACAAATACGTCTAACGTGGTTTTAACACGTTTTGTTTTTGCAATTTAACCATAAAAATTGATAAATTGATCACTGACTATAAAATAAAATTTTAAAAAAATATATCTTGATTAGAAAACTGAATTAGGATAGTTTCTATAATGGTTTTTAGAAATTAACAAAATTAGCTGCTAAAAAAAAGAGAATGACTTGTTTCTTACGTAAATTAAAGATTCTCTTATTATTTATGAGAGGAAATTAACTATGCACATATTATATATATATATATATATATATTAGTGTAAAGTTTTTATTTTTCTAAGAAAACAAAGGGAAGTAGTAAGTTGGAAGAGTGAGGCATGGAAAGAATAATAACAGGTGCAACAGATAATAATAATAATAAGAAGAAAAGTATGGGTCGACATAAGATCGAAATAAAGAAAATCAAAAATAAAAACAATTTGTAAGTGACGTTCTCAAAGGATCGTAAAGGGTTGAACAAGAAAGCCGGAGAACTCAGTATTATATGCGGTGCAGATATTGCCGTCATCGTCCAATCCCCTGCCGGAAAAATACACACTTTTAGTAATGTCCCAATTGAGTCAATCATAGATAGATGCCTAAATCATCATAACAATTATTATACATCAGAACAAGATGATGATGATGGTCAGAATCAAAACAAGTGTTTCGAGATATTATTGAAGAAGTTGGAAGCTAAAAAAAATGACATCGTAGAAAAAAGTAGTAGTACTTGGGGGTGGTGGGAATCAGTCGTTTGATGATCTCGACTTGATTGAGCTTGAACAGTACGTGAATTCTATGGAAGTTTTGAAGAACAATGTAATGGCGGCGGCGGCTGCTAGAGCTCGTAATAATAATGATGATGATGAGGTTTGTATTCCTAATCTGACCGTTCCTCACTACTCCGCCGTCAATTTCATAAGTAAACCTTTGATGCTGTTTAATACCACCCCTGGTACTTAATTACTTTGGTTTTATCACTAATCATTTTGTTTATAGAATTCAATTGATTAATGTACCTAGTTTTATTTGATATTATTTTAATTGTTGCCCTCTTTTTGTCTTTTTCTTCTTTGTTCTGGCTGTAAATTAGTAATACAGTCTTTTAAATAACAAAAGAAACGTTATTCTAATAGTTATAAATATTTTAATCAGGTGATTAAAATGTCTGTCTTTGTTTTTTTTTGGTAAAAATTAAAATTTCTGTCAATTAATACATACACTAAAATTAGGTTTTCTGACCTTTGAAGTTGGTTGGAAAGGCCATGAAACTAAATAAATATGTCCGGACTAAATACTGTCTTTTTAACTAAAAAGACACATTAATATTTATATTTATTTAATAATGTATATATATATTTTTCTTATAAAATAGTTTAAAAATGAATAAAATATAAAAAATGCAGAAATTCAATTAGTAATATTTCATTTAATTTTGAAAAATTATGAAATTGAGATATCATAAAAATAGAAGACCTTAAAATATAAAAAAAAGAAAAATTTTTAATACAATTATAAAAATTAAGATACATAATAACTTAAAACTAATAATGTTATAATGGATTAAGTAAAATTAAGTAAAATAACTCAATTAATATTTTCTTTTAAATAAAAATTATAACTCTATTAAATAATTTTATTAATTTCATATATTTTCAAAAAATATATATTAATTTCATAAAAAATCATAGTGTTATTTCAAAAGTTAATTAATAGAAATGTTATAACTCCATACCACTACTTCTATTTTTGGACGTAAAGTTTTATTTTTTAAATAAATCAAGACTTAAATAATTATTAATGGGTCTTATTTATAATCGAAAATTTATAAGTACTTAACTTAGTTAGCTAAAATCTCGTTACAAAATTTAACATAACTTAGTTAATAATCATAGTTATGGTGATTGATAGATAATAAGTTCTAGTTTTTAAAAAAAAAACAAAAATATTTAAAATAAATTTGACAAATTGACATAAATTTTCAAATTATAAGAATTTGGTGATATTAGTCCCCAAAGTATTTTTTAGTAAAATTGATGCTCGAACTATAAAACAATTGTGAGATGAGTCTTTCCGTTAAAAATTCTATTAAATCATGGTTAAGTGTTTTTTTGTAAAAACAATTTGGAAGGCATTATAAATCTGATTTCACTAGAATTTTACGATTTAATGGATTGTAAACCAAAATAGATTTTCAAACAGATCTAAGGCAGAGGCCTTGATCCAACAAGAATTTAATTTACCCAGATGGGAACCTTTTAAAAAATGGTTTTTTGAAAGCTTTAAACAAGAAGAAAGAAAAGATTTTGCATATCAGTTTTATAAACATTTATCTGAGAAAAATCAAATGATTTCTTTTGTACCATGGTTTTTTAGCCACCCATTTAATAATTACCTTTCGGTTTTGGAAGAACATTTAAACTACATGATGGATCTGTAGTAAATTAATTTTTCCCCCTTTACAACCATATGAAATAGAAAATAATAGTGAAATCAGATTTTATAATGCCTTCCAAAGATTACTTCAAAATGAATCTTTACCAATCACAACCACTCATTTAAATCATATCATAAGACAACAGAATCATATGAATTTATATATTCAGGTTTTAGGAGAGCAAGTCTTATCTCTACATAATAGGGTAGAAAATATATTATCTGAATTAAAGAAATACATTCATCAAGGAATACAGGATAAGTCCATAGCTGTAGCTTCACCAAGTATACAGCCTCCTCCTGACATATCGGATTTTAAATCCACATCAGTTTTAGAAAAATTATTAGAAGAAAAATTTCATAAATTAAGCCTTCATACTTTAGGAGAAGAATTTGAAAACAATATTCAAGACTCTTTAGACTATAAGCAAACAATCAATGATGAGATTAATAAAATGTCTAAATATCAGGATATTCCTACGACTAGAATGTATTATTATCCTAGACCAACTCCTCAGGATGTTCTATTAGAAGAACAAGATTATATAAATAATAACTCTTATAGTGGAAAACAAATTTATGAATGGAACATAGATGGTTATACCGAAAAGCAAGTTTACAATACTGTTCACAGAATGCTAATGTATAGCACAATCTGTAAACAAAACAACAATACAGATAAGTTTATAGCCAGAATGATTACGGTTGGATTTACTGGCCAATTAAAAGGATGGTGGGACAATTATCTCACTAAAGAAAACCAAGAAGAAATATTAAATTCTGTTAAGACAGAAGATAATAGGACTGAAGATCATGCAGTCTATACTCTAATAGTAAACATTGTAGAACATTTCACCGGCAGATGGTCTGAGAATAGTGAGACAATTAGGACTCTATTACAGAATCTTAGATGTCCAACTCTAACATCATTTAGATGGTATAAGGATACCTTCCTAAGTAGAGTTATGGAACTTCCAGACGCTAATAGTGCTCACTGGAAATCAAAGTTTATAGATGGTTTACCCTCATTATTTGCGGAAAGGGTAAGAAAAGCCTTAAGAAAGGATAAACCTGCTATTGAATAATAGCTATACTTATGGCAAATTAATAGGTGTTTGTGTCCAAGAAGGACTATCTTTATGTAATGAAATTAAGTTGAATCAATAACTTAAAAAACATAGG
The DNA here is from genome assembly GCA_027405835.1 of Asclepias syriaca. NCBI lineage: Eukaryota > Viridiplantae > Streptophyta > Magnoliopsida > Gentianales > Apocynaceae > Asclepias > Asclepias syriaca. The sequence goes on from CM049924.1 coordinate 11,516,687, forward strand.
CTTACAGAAAAAGCCCAATTAGGAGAATTTTGTGGACAATTTGGCATGGAACCAATTACACCTAATAGAAAGAAACATTATAAGAAACATAGGGATAAAGACAAAAAAACCCTCCTTATAGGAAAAAATACAGAAAATCAAAAGAAAAGAGAATAGAAAAGAAAAATAGAAGAAAGAAAGATAGAGAATCTTCTAGTAAACCCATTATATGTGACTATTGTGGTAAGAAAGGACACTATGCTAGCAAATGCTGGTCTAAGAAGAAAAAGAAGATTAATAATCTAGACATTTCTAATGAATTAAAAGAAAACTTATATCAGATACTAGGATCTGAATCAGAAGATACAAATTCTAGTTCTTTAGAAGATAATATCATTAATATAAATAAAGAGTCATCATCTTTAGATTCCTCATCAGAATCAGAATGTGACCCTTGTAAGCAAGGGTTAGCATGTATAGAAACATTAGAAGATTCAGAATCTGAATCAGATAATATTTATAAGTTACAATCACAATTCCAAGAAATAAATATGTTAACTCAGGATAATATTCTAGAAATACTGAATATGGTAAAAGACCCTGAACTTAGGTCAAAAATTATAGATCAGGTAAATAAACCTACTTCTTCTAATCAATCACCTATAATAGAACAGGTTCAAAATACTGAGCCTTATACCCTTTCAGAAGTAAGAAAACTTTTAATCTGGAAGAAATCTCATTGTGGAGTTTTCTTAGGTCATGCTTAGTCTATTAGACAGAATCCTGAAATAAAATTTTCTTTAATAGACAGACCTCTGAGTATTCTAATGAGAAAGGATGTTCCTTTTGTTTGATGATAAATGCATGAGATTGTTTAAACCGAAAGGAATTAATGCACCCATTATGACATCACCTAATTAAAATCTGCTTTTTGAATGAATATGTGATGTAATGATGTAGTACGAATTGTTTTAGGACAAAAACATTCATGCATGATAAATTCCGATCTTATCTAGTCTTGTCTAAAAACAATAGGTTACACCGATCACTCTATTTCGAATCTTTTTCCTTTCTTCCTTTGAACATAATTACATCATAGTAGTCGTGGAACACTTTTCAAAAATAGCCTGAACCACAGGCATTACCTACTAATGATGTTAAAGTCATGTGCAGATTCTAGTTGTTTTCCAGATACAGAGTGCCAATGTTTTAGGAAGAAATGTTCAGCCTGTGTATCAAATCTGTGAAGTTTGCTAAGTACCACACTTTAGCAGGGATTGCTATGGGAATGACTGACCATTCCAAAAGAGGTAGGAGTAGGTTACTGCAGAATGCTGCTCCAATGGGAAATGCATACAATCCCAACTAGAGGAATCGTACGGGATTTAGCTGAGGAGTAATTCGGAAGCTGGAAACTTTCAGAAGACACCACCACAGCAAAACCCACACTCGCAGAATCAATAGATGAGATACTGGCAACAATTAAAGCCAGATCAGTGCAAGCAAGTGATCTACCAAGAGGTAACGAACGGTCGGCGGCAGATATAGAGGAATTTGGCATTGTGTCGGGAGCATAGCAATGGAGGAGCTTGCATTCCCTGCATACCAATCAGCTGTGAGAAACTTCCTCGAGGAAGTCTCAAATACTTGGGCCCAGATCTACACAACTGGAGCCCCCTACCACCACAGCTTCGCCAAAACTTCAGGTATCTTTTCTTCCATTCGAGACTTGCATGCAATACCTTTACTAACATTGGCAGGTAGGCACACCAATCCAAAGAAGTCTCATTCCTAGACACGTTTCTTCTGGACACGTTGCTACGATTACGAGAAACTTTGTAGATGATTCGAGGAAACAGTCCTTGGGGCTTGAGTCATTCATCAAATGGATATGCCACTACCTAGAGCTCGACAATGAAGGATCGGAGCTGGCGTCATCCGTTCCAATATCTAGAGCTTGCAGAGTCAAGAACACCTCAACAATAGCACATGGCTAAGGTGAAGAGCCAATTGACAGATCAGAGAAGACCCTTCTGCTCGCGACATGAAGGGAGTTTTTCTAATCCTCATGATCCTTTACTTTTATTTTCTTCATTTTTGTGTCCTGTTTTGTTATTTTTTTTGTTGTTTTATTTTCTCTCTTACCCTTAGTTAGTCAAATAAGTGTGGGGTAGTTTAGCTATGCATGAACACTGAGGACAGTGTCGGACTTAAGTGTGGGGTAGCCGTGCACGGTGCACTGTAGCAGTTTGCAAAATTTTTCGCATGAATTTGCTTGTTTTCCCCGTATTTTCATACCCTTCCAAAAAAATTTCAAACTTTTTTCCGTCTTTTAGACTTCTAAATGCAGTATGCTTGGTTAAACAATTGCTTATGTCTATGATATGTAGGTAGTATGTTATGGTTAGTAGGAGATAGTTGATAGCTATCTTGGACTAATTGATTAGGAATAGGGAATTCCTGATAACTGAGCACAACCTTGTCTGGATTAGAGACCTCAACCAATTGCCTATTCGAGACTTAACTAGATAAAATTAGACCAGTTGTGGATATATTGGCAGTTAGAATGACTAGATGAGACTCTGAGCTAAAAGTGAAAAGAACTTAAGGAAGTTAATTACAATAGGGTAGTTTGCCAGCGGCCTTCGCTACTCGAGCACCACTCCTTCGGGGAACTTAAAGCCTGATGCCCTAAGGTCGTGTAGATCTGGGAGTCATCGGAGTGGGACTCGCTACATGGGTAAGTTGACGTGTTCTAAGCAAACTCGAAATACCTTGAATCTATAAAGAAAATAACTAAGTGCTAAAACATTAAAAATCTGATCACCAAAGCTCAGAACTCAGAAAGTTATCTGTTGTCAGTATGTCTAGCGATAGGTCGAAGTATTATCTGGTATCAGTTAAGATAAGAGTTCATTGTGTTGACTATCTGGTCTAGACTAGTACACACACTACACATCAGAAAGACCCTGTGACTAAGAAAAAAGTCCAACCTAGTTGTTGATTTATTTTCTGCCTGATCATAACAAACTACTAGAGACATGTGAAACCTTGTCATAGCAACCTAACCAATCAGACCTGTGTTAAGAATTGTCTGAAGAATTTTTGGAATAAAAACGTGATTAGGAATTTAAGTGACTGCACTACGGTTTAAAATCACTAACTCCATGTAGACTTTGCTTGAGGACAAGCAAAAAGCTAAGTGTGGGGTTATCTGATACGCGAAAATCGTATCACATTTTTAGCATGTTTTTATATATGTTTTAATGTGAAATTGAGAGTAAATTGACATTAATTGTTTACTATTTACTTGATTTCACGGTTTTTATGATTTTGGAAGTGTCAGGTGAAAAGTAGACTAAAACAACAAATTCTGGGGCAAAAACGCAATTTTTGGAAATGTTGACCCGGTCAAAGGTCCGGGACGGGCGTCCCGACCCGGTCAAACCGCCAGGACGGGCGTCCTGAACCGGGACGGGCGTCCCGAACCTGGTCAACGAATCAGGACGGGCGTCCCGAGCCGCCAGAAGCTGTCCCACATCGAATTTTTCAGAATTTTTCACTCCGAGAAGCTGCTATAAATACCCCAGGCCTCCAGCAGTTGAATTCATCCCTCTCCACTCGATCTGAGTCATTAAGTGGTTTCCAGTGTACAGTTTTCCAGTACACAACTCACTCAGAGACTCGGATCTCAGTTTTCTTTCTTATTAGTGTTTTGTTTTAGTTTCTGAGAAATAGTCTCAGATCTTAGGTTTCTATAGATAGGTTCGTTTCCGGTATTCATAGAATACCCGGGGTTTCGTTAGGAGACCCTAAGAGAGCTCTAGGCGTTCGAAGAGTCAGTCCACAGGGCTAGGCTTAAGCCCAGGATGTAAGGTAAAGTCTAGCTACTAGGCTGAGGAAGCGTCCTCCAAAGGTTCTGGCGAGCAGAGTCAGGGCGGGCAATACGACGTATACAGCAGTACGCTCTGTAGGCGAGACTAAGTAAAGGGTGATTTCTTTATGGTATCAGTCCCCATACCCCTCTCTTATATGTTTTATTGCTTTGTCCTAAACATCAATTATGAATATCAGATTACGGTTTTTATGAATAGTTGTTTTGTATGTTGAAGTTATTATGTTTTTCCGGAAATAGCCACCTGCTAAATATTCACTATGTCTGCATGTTTAATGTGCTTTTTAAACTAACGTTAGGGTTATAGACAATTCCTAACCACGGTCTAATCATAACCTGTTTAGTTTAACAGGCATCAATTAGTATTGGTGTCTGCCATGCTAAATAAAATAACATGCTGAACACCCTGCTTGTTAAAGTAGTCTAGGTAGGAGTCGAGCTGAGTCCGATTATGCCGGCGGCTAGGGCAAGCGGTATGATCCCCGAAGTGACATAGGGCTTTCATGGATGCCTTCGTCCCGAACCGTGAGTAGGGCCGTCATTAAGGTAGGGCGGTTTATTAGAAACCTCGGATGTGGTACGCCTTTAGACACAGAACATAGTTGCAATCCAGGCTAAGATGCATCTAAAATACTCGAAGACATGTCAATCAACATATAGGAACAGTATAGCATAGAATCAGAACTCATCTTTAAAACACTTTTAGGATTAATTAGACTTGAACCTAGTGGAGAATGGATCACCCTCTCATCAAAGATATTGATGAAGATTGCATAACTGGATCATAAGATAAGAGTTAGGATAAGAGGCTAGTTACTACTAAGCCGTTGCCACTTCCCTGGGAGTACGATAATTAACTTAGTAAAATCGTAGATACTTTCCAATAGACTAGCTACACGATAGGTACTCTGCCTTAGATTCTGGCTGATTAAGTGACACCATAAGACTAAACGTGACAATTAGTCAATCACAGTCCTTAATTAATCATAATCGACATAGGGTAAAATAACACCTATTTAGTACGTCAACCGGAATCGCATCAGCAACTATCCCTTAATCCTAACATTCGTCTTATTTATTTAATTAATCAATCAATTATCAATTTTTTGGAGATTGATTGGTGATCCCAATCACACATAACAAGCAATAAGAATTCAAGTGTAGAGATGCATTCATCAATTTAAGCTCAGTTATTACAACTTGTTTGAGCTTATCTTCAAACATTGTAGATATATCTTGATCTCTAAGGCAATTGTGAAATGTAACCACCTATTTACCATATCTGAGTTACCTGGTGTATTCACCCCTACCTTCGGAGGATCCTTCTCATCTGTCGGATTAAAGTATCCATGAACGGTCCCCTATGTCACTTCGATATCATGCCACATAACCCTAGGATTGGCCAAGCGTATAAACTCAGCTTTATTAGTGTACTCTAAGAAACATGGTGATCTGTTTTGTTATTTCTTCCTAATCTTGCAGACCTTTTATAGTATGTTAAACTAAACCAGTTATAATTCAGACCTTGGTTAGGAGTTGTCTATAACCCTAGTTTAATTTAAAAGGACACGATAGTTCAACATTCATAATGATAATTCTAGCTCTATGATCTTCCCGAGAAAATGGATAGCATCTCAAATTGTCAAACATGTATGATATATGAATTCAGTATCAAATCAATATCCAGATAAAACAATTCATAAACATATAGAAACTCGTCTAGGGGACCTAATATCATAAAGTAGTAACCACTTTATGCAGGTCCAGTCGGCGTTGCAGCTCCTGTATGCCTCTGATTGCTCGATCCTAGTCGGCTCAACAGAACCTTCGGAGAACGCTTCTTAGACCTAGTAGCAATTGCTTTACCTTACATCCCGGGCTTAAACAAATTGCCCTAATCTGACTAAGAACACGCACCCTATCTCTCTCTTAGGATCTCTTAACAAAATCCCGGTATTTTCTCAGAGGTAAGAGAAAACGTTGCACTCGAAGTTGCTAAATGACTTGTATTGAGTGTCGAGGGATGATTTCAACTATTGGAGGCATGGGGTATTTATAGCAGGTTTCTATAGTGAATTTCTCCAAAATTTCTGATGTGGGACAAGTTCTGGTGCTCGGGACGCCCGTCCCGAATCCAGCTTTTCCAAAATTGTACTTTTGCCCCAAAATTTGCTATTTTCATGCAATTTACTCCTGAAACTTCCAAAATCACAATTTACGTAATTTTATTTCAATTTGATTCAATTTAGATCACATACATTCAAATATTGCCCTAATTTGTGTCTAAAAACATGCTAAAAAGTGATATGATTTGTGCATATCAAAACCCCACACTTAGCTTTTTGCTTGTCCTCAAGCAAAACCTATATGAAATTAGTGAATGCTAAATCAGAGCTGGAATCACTACAAGGTTCTTAGCAATGTTTTTAGCAAAATTTCTCATTGAGTAAAATAATTCAAAAAACAGCTATGGACTGATCAAGTCGCTATGTAAAGGTCTCAAATATTCGGTAAATGTGTCATGACCATGTGGCTGAAACAGTTCAATAACCTGACTGAGTTCTCTGTGTAGTCACAAGGTTTTCCTGATGTGTAGTGTGTGAACTGGTCTAGACTAGATTGTCAACTTAGAATAAACTTTTCTAAGCCGTTACCAAATAATAATTCAACCAACTTTGAATATAATAGCAAAATAAACGACCTTCTGGGTTCTGAGCTTTGGAGTCAATACTTTCTAGTTATGATCCCAAATAAAAATACACTAGGTGTATGTTTTAATTGATTTCCAATGTATTTTTGTGTTTGCTTTCACACATCAACTTTGACTACCCATGTATTCATATGCATAAATCATATCACTTTTTCAGCATGTTTTTAGGCACAAATTAGGGTAAAATTGGAGATAAATCGTTTTTAATTGATTGATATTAACACAATTTTGTAGTATTTGTGATTTTGGAAGTTTCAGGTGAAATGTGCAAGAAAATAGCAAATATTGAGGCAAAAACGTGATTTTCGGAAATTTTCAATACAGGACGGGCATCCCGACCCAGTCAAATGACCAGGACGGGCATCCCGACCCGATCAAAGCACCGGGATGGGCGTCCTGACCCGGTCAATAGACTCGAGACGGGCGTCCCAAGCACCAGATCAGAATCCCACATCGGGAATCACAGAGAAAAACCCTCAAGTTCCCTGCTATAAATACCCCAAGTCTTCCTCAGTTGAAATCATCCCTCTTCACTCGATTTGAGTCATTTAGTGACTTCAAGTGTACATTTCTACACTCGATACAAGTTATTTAGTGATCTCAGGTACATCACATGAGTAGTTTAGTAATATGAGAGTGTCTCATTTTCTTTGCTTTCTGAGTGTTTATCTCAGAATCTTAGAATTAGACTAGATAGGGTTCATCTTTGGTATTCATAGAATACACGGGATTTCGTTAGGAGATCCTAATAGGGCATTAGGTGAGCGAAGAGCTAGTCAACGGAGCTTTGCTTAAGCCCAGAATGTAAGGTAAAGCAATTGCTACTAGGCTAAGGAAGCGTTCTCCGAAGGTTCTGTCAAGCAGAGTCAGGTCAAGCAATCCACGATATACAAGTAGTCGCTCCGTCGGCAGACCTGATAAAGGGTGAATACTTTATGATGGTGGTTCCCTAGATCCTCTATGTATATTCTGTATTATGTTTGTCTAAATACCAATTTGAATATTAAATTATGATGATAGGTTATATATGTTTTGCATGTTGAAGTTGTTTTAATTTTTCTGGAAAGGTTACCTGCTAAATTAAACATTTCGACTGAATATCTACTTGCTCTTTTAAACTAGATGAACGGTTATAGACAATTCCTAACCAGGGTCTAATCATAATCTGTTTAGTTTAACATACCTTAATTTAGGATGAAAAAGCATTAAGGTCTGCCATATTAGATGAAATAACCTATAGATCACCATGTTTGTTAGAGTAGTCTAATGAGGCTGAGTTCGGGTGTTTGTGCCGGGTTAGGGTGTTTGGCATGATTTCCTGAGTGACACAGGCTTTCATGGATACCTTTAACTCGAACCGTGAGTAGGGCCGTCAATGGCGATGGGGTGGTTTATCATATAACTCAGATGTGGTACACAGTAAGATACAGTCTGTAATTGCATTCTAGACCAAGATATATCTAAAATACTCGAAGATAGGTCAATCAACATGTAAGAACAATATAACGTACATCAGAATACTTGTCTATAAAATACTCTTGCATGCTAAATAAACTCGAGTCTTGTGTAGTAAGAATCACCAACTCATCAAAGATTTTGATGAACTGTTGCATAACTAGATAATAAAATGAAAGTTAGGGTAAAAAGATAGTTACTACTAAATCGTTACCACTTCCCTGGGAGTACGATAATTTCTAAATTAAAATCGTAGGTACTTTCCAATAGACTAGCTACATGATAGGTACTCTGCCTTAAGTTCTGATTGATTAAGTGACAACCATGAATGCTAAAAGTGACAATTAGTAAATCTCTGTCCTTAATTATTCATAATCAAAATAGGGTAACAAGTCCTGTCTTTTAGCATTTCAATTCAGAACACACCTGATTTTTGGCGCCATTGGTCGGGAAATATCATAAAATTTTAGGATTCCTGATCAAAATTCTAGAGGCTTATGATAGGTAGCGGTAGTAATCTATACTTTTGACAAACACTCATTTTATTCTAGTTAGACAATCAGTTTTCTGAAATATAGGGTTATCATAACTAATTAATTTTAGAAATGATCTAAAATTAAGAAATTTAGGATAATCAAATTTTAGAAAATAATTCTAAAACCTTATTTAGCAAATTTAAATTGCTTTCGAAAAAAAAAAGAAAAACTCTTTCTTGTTTCAAATTTTTCCTCATTCTTTCTTTCACTCCTATGTTTGTTTAATTCCACAAAATTGTCTTCCTTTGTAGAAACTAGTTTACTCCACTAACCTTTTTGCTCAGACTTAACGTGTGGTTTTTTGTAGTTGTATGACTCGAACCTCAGAAGCTAATCTTGAAACCCCAGTTGAAAATCTCAAACGTCTCATCCGTACAACTAACAGACAAAGAACATAAATGGCTGCTGAAAGACCTCCACTCGAATCCTATATCCAGCCACAGACGATTCCAATGTCGTCCGCCATTAGAATCCCTAGAAATCCTCGCTATGATCTTAAACCAAATGTGCTCCAGTTGATAATAAATCGGGTGCAGTTTGGGGGAACTGCAGCCGAAAACTCACTCGATCACTTGATCGAATTCTCCACTCTCTGCGAAGGTCTCAAGGGAGATCACACCGCGGAAGTAACCAAGCTAAACCTCTTCCCCTACTCACTTAGGGACAGAGCTAAGAGGTGGTTGGCACAGCTACCTACTAACTCAATCACAACTTGGGATGAGTTAAGTAAGACCTTTTTGGAGGAATACTACTCCACAGCAAGAGTCCTCGAGTACCGCAAGGCTCTTTCCTGGTTCAATCAAGTTGCCGATGAGACAGTGATCGAAGCCTGGAACAGATTCAAGGAACTCCTCAGACTCTGCCCACAACATGGACTTACTGAAGCTCTGCTAATCCAACAATTCTATGGAGGTATGACAGAAATGGGCAAGCAAGTTCTTGATGGGCTTAACCCCCAGTGCAGTTTCAATGGACTTAATGAAGTAGATGCTAGAAACGCCCTGGAGAGACTCTATAGGAACAGCAACAACTGGCGCACCAGTGGTCGCACCAAGAAACAACCAGTTAATGCGGCAAATGCCTCCATTGATGAGCAATTCGAGGCATTCAAAGCTAGTATTACTAATCAACTAAATGCCTTCCAACAGGGAAAGAGCATTCAGCCCATATATCAAGTCTGTGAGTTTTGCCAAGGACCACATTTTAGTGGGGACTGTTATGGTAATAGAATACTGACTATTCCAGAGGATATAGACAAGTGGAAGCAGTTAACTCTGCCCCCATGGGAAATACCTACAACCCCAATTGGAAGAATCACCTAGGATTTGGTTGGAGAAACAATCCCGAGAATGTCAACTTTCAAAAAAGAGCACCTCAGCAAATGCCTTATCCGCATAACCAGCAAGTCGCTCTGCCCGCACCAAGGAAATATATCTTTCCAGTTGACCCCATGCAAGAATTCTGAGACATATTGAAAAGCATTGCTGACTCTAACAAGGAAATGATAGAGTCAAATAAGAAAGTCCAGGAAGCTCATGCAGAGAGAATTCAGCAAAATGAGAATAGACAGAAACAAACTGAACAAAAAGTCAGGAACACACAAGTTGCCCTGCAAACTTTGGAGAGACAAATGGGACAGCTGTCAACCCATCTATCTCACAGGTATGATAACTCTAAAATAATAGAGTTATTCACATCAGTTTTACCCATATTTTGCTATCTAATGATTAAATTTATGCATGATTCTGAGCTAAATTGCACCTAGTTCCTATTTTCTCCCCTTTTACGAAGAATTGTGGTTTAAATGTCAAAGAAGTCACTTTAATTGAAATAATTCCCGATTTTTGTTAGAAATTGAAATTACTTATTTTTCAGCCGAAATTTGTTTAAAAATGATTTATGATGCCAATGGTTGAAGAAGGAATGAGATAGATGAAATTGGTAAAAAATTGATTGACCGATTGATTTTGAATTTGTTATAAAATTCCCAACAATTTTTAGCATATAAATTGATTTTAATTAAAGATAATTGTGGCAGTTGCAGCTTGACACTCGGAGGAATCCTGCAGCATGGAAGAAAAAGACAAAAATCAGTTGAACAAGCTGCCAAAAATTAGAATTTATTTTGGATTATTCACATTTTTAATTTGCTGGAATTACTGGTTATTTAGCAATTATTTTGGACAACTGGCGGTATCAAAAGGGAATTCGGGAGTAGAGAGACACCTATAAATACCTTAAGAAACCCGAGATACAAGATATTATTTTTCTGATCGAGAACACAAGAGAAAATCGGTAGTAGTGTTTAGTTTTTCTTTTAGCTTAGATTAATTTGTTTAGGGAAAAGTCTGAGAGGACGCAGGGCGACTTGCTAAGGAATCACAAGCTGAGCAGAAGAGAAGCTGCGACATCATTCAGAAGAGGAATAGCAGTGGGTATTTTGATGAAACCGATCTGGGCAGAAGGGTGATCTCAGACCTGAGTAACTCTCTACCCATTTCCTCATTTTGTTCATTGTCTTTTATAAACTTTTACTTGACTTTCGGGTAAAAGTTGGAGATGAATCTGGGATTAATTAAACTTGTTTCGGAGTAGACGTGTTCACTATGACCATAGGAGCAGTTTATTCCATTACCTTAATTCATGTGTTTCGTTATTCCCATCATTGAATGCTTATTTGTAATCTGAAATTGTCGTAGCTTAGTTAAGTATGAACAAGTTGTGTACACTATTTTGAAAACAATGATGAATATGCTCTAGCACTGTTTTCTGTTTTATGATTAATGCTTGTATGGGGTATGCTTGATTTACTCATTTAATTACTTAAAACGACTTAGTGTAACTTGCGGTTACAATTGTCCAATTTACACATCGAACTAGTATCTATCATTCTAACTGAAAGGGACTTAGTTGAGAAGATAATTAAGTGGCATTAGCTTGAGTAGCATGATCGTGCGCTCAATACTGCAGGGGACATGACCAAATTCCCTGACTAGTGTTGCTTTAGACCACGGTACGTCGTACTCCATGAGACGATGGTATTGGGGCCCTAAACTTGTAAGTCAAGTAATCTGGCTGAAATTAAATCGTTGTAGAGCATATTTTGTATGTTTAGATTCATTTTTTGTTTGTACTTACATTTTGGGCTTGAATGCCGCAACATTGTATTACCTATAGTACTCTTGTGATTAATTCCAGTAGGCTGACCCTTAACTGTTAGTTTAGCTTTGCCGTAGCATTAGACCAACCCATATTCATTATTCTTTATTCTTGTGATAACCAACTGTACAATCATATTTGCACTGTTAATTGGCATACTTAGTCCCTGTGGGATTGATAATCTTGTACTTAGGTACATATATTACTTGTTGACCGGTGTATACTTGCACTTGTTAAGATTGTGTTGATTTACTTCATTTTCTTATCTTTACAACTTGTGACACACGCACAAAATGCAACAAGGTCGCAAGGAACACTGCCAAGCAACACTGAGACCAACCCACAAAATGAATGCAAGACCATTACTCTACAATCTGGTAAAATTCGGTCTCCTTCTCCTTCAAAACCTTCTTTGCCTCCTATTCTTGTGCAGGAAACAAAGGAAGGCTCCCAGGAACCAACGCCGACGGAAGTCAAAACCGAAGTAGCAAGGAAAGGGAAGAAGGAGTTCGTCCCTGAGTACCGACCGAGAGTACCTTACCTTGCAAGACTTATGCAGAATAAAGATAAGGAGCAATTTGAAAAGTTTTTTTAAAAAATTTTAGTCAGATTCATGTTAATTTACCTTTGCTTGATGTTATTTCTAAAATGCCAAAGTATGCTAAGTTTTTAAAAGAGATTATTAGTAATAAAAGAAAATTTGACGTGGACAAAGTGGTTCTTAATGAAGAATGCTCGGCAGTTCTACTAAACAAACTGCCTTCCAAACAGAAAGATCCAGGCTGCTTTACTTTGCCATGTACGATTGGAAATATTACTAATATGCTTGCATTAGCAGACTTAGGAGCTAGTATCAATCTAATGCCATCTAGTTTATTTGATAAATTAGGATTGCATGATTTGAAAGCAACTAGAATGTGCATACAACTTGCAGACAGGACAGTTAAAATTCCCATGGGAATAATTGAAGACCTCTTAGTAAAGGTCGGAAAATTTGTTTTCCCTGTAGATTTTATTGTCATGGACATGAATGGAGAAGGCAGTGTGCCTTTGATTCTAGGTCGACCCTTTCTAGCTACCTTGAAGGCATTGATAGACGTCAGTAACGGTCAAATCAAACTAAGGGTAGACAATGAAGATATCACATTTGATCTAAATGAAACCCTTAAGTATCCCATGCATTTAGATGATATTTGTTTTTGTGTGGATGCTATTGACCAGCTAATTGAAGTTAACATGACAGATCTATGCTCAAACTATCAAGTCTTGAAAGAAGACTCTTTTGAAATAGAAAAAAATTGATCTCAGCCACTCCGATTACAAAATTAACTCTCACAATTTCACTGAGATATGTACTCATGAGATGAAGGAAGAGCAAACTTCGTTTGAAGACTTACCAGACTTAGAGCTAAAGGAATTGCCCACTCATCTGTGCTATGAATTCCTAGACGACAACAGAAAACTTCCCATCATTCTTCCAGCCGATCTGATTGTAGAACAATGGAAGTTAACCGTGGACATGTGCAAAAAGTACAAAAGAGCCTTTGCATACAAAATTGCTGATATTCCAGGTATCATTCCAAGCTTTTGTTCGCATAAGATTCTTTTAGAAAATGAGTATAAGCCATGTGTGCAACCTCAAAGAAGGTTGAATCCTAATGTGTGTGATGTCGTTAAAAAAGATGTAACCAAATTGTTGGATGCTGGACTTATCTATCCTATTTCTGATAGTGAATGGGTAAGCCCAGTACAGTAGTACTTAAGAAAGGTGGGATAACACTTGTCAGAAATGAGAATAATAAATTAATTCCTACGAGAATTGTTACTGGTCATCGTATTTGCATTGATTATAGAAAACTAAACACTGCTACACGAAAAGACCATTTCCCTCTACCTTTTATTGACCAAATGTTAGAAAGGTTATCTGGACATATGTTTTACTCCTTTCTTGATAGTTTTTCTGGATATTTTCAAATCCCCATTTCCCCGGAAGACCAGCATAAGACTACCTTCTGATATGCATAAATCATATCACTTTTTTAGAATGTTTTTAGGCATAATTTAGGGTGAAATTGATAGGAAATTGGTCTTAATTGATTGTTATTTACTCAATTTCACAATGTTTATGATTTTGGAAGTGTTAGGTGAAAAGTAGACGAAAACAGCAAATTTTGGGGCAAAAATGCAATTTTTGGCAATGCTGACCTGGTCAACGGGTCAGGACGGCCGTCTCGAATTAGGACGGGCGTCCCGAAGCACCAGAAGTTGTCCCACATCGAAATTTTTGGAGATTTTCACTCCAGAAAGCTGCTATAAATACCCCAGACCTCCAAGAGTTGAAATCATCACTCTCCACTCGATCTGAGTCATTCAGTAGTTTCCAGTGTACAATTCTCTAGTACACGGATCACTCAGAGACTCAGATTTCAGTATAAGTTTTCTTTCTTTCCTTTTTGTGTTTTGTTTTTCTTAGTTTCTGAGAAATAGTCTCAGATCCTAGGGTTCGATAGATAGGTTCATTTCTGGTATTCATAGAATACCCAGGATTTCGTTAGGAGATCCTAAGAGGGCTCTAGGCGTTCGAAGAGTCAGTCCATAGGGCTGGGCTTAAGCTGGGTATTAAGGTAAAGCCCAGTTACTAGGCTGAGGAAGCGTCCTTTCGAAGGTTCTGGCGAGCAGAGTCGGGTCAAGCAATACGACATATACAGCAATACGCTCCATCGGTGAGACTTCGTAAACGGTCATTTCTTTATGGCATCGGTCCCCCTGTCCCTCTCTTATATGTTATTATTGTGTTTGTCCAAATATCAATTATGAATATTAGATTATGGTTGTTATGGATATTTGTTATATATGTTGAAGTTGTTATGTTTTTCTGGAAATGGCCACCTTCTTAATATTCACTATGTCTGCATGTCTAATGTGCTCTTTTAAACTAAAGTCAGGGTTATAGACAATTCCTAACCACAGTCTATTCATAACTTGTTTAGTTTAACAGACATCAATTAGTATTGGTGTCTGCCATGATAGATAAAATAACATGCGGAACACCTTGTTTGTTAAGAGTAGTCTAGGTAGGGGCCGAGCTGAGCGTTTATGCCGGCGGCTAGGGCGAGCGGCATGATCCCCGAAGTAACATAGGGCTTTCATGGATGCCTTTAGCCCGAACCGTGAGTAGGGCCGTCATTAAGGTAGGGCGGTTTATTAGAGACCTCGGATGTGGTACGCCTTTAGACACAGAACATCGTTGCAATCCAGGCCAAGACATGTCTAAAACACTCGAATATAGGTCAATCAACATGTAGGAACAGTATAACATAGAATCAGGATCTTATCTATAAAATACTTTTAGGCTTAATTAGACTTAAACCTAGTGGAGAATGGGTCACCCTCTCATCAAAGTTATTGATGAAGATTGCATAACTGGATCATAAGATAAGAGTTAGGATAAAAGGCTAGTTACTACTAAGCCGTTACCACTTTCCTGGGAGTACGATAATTATTTAATAAAATCGTAGATACTTTCCAACAGACTAGCTACACGATAGGTACTCTGCCTTAGGTTATGGCTGATTAAGTGACACCATAGAGACTAAAAGTGACAATTAGTCAATCACACTCCTTAATTACTCATAATCAACATAGGGTAAAATAACACCTATTTAGCATATCAGTCGGGAACGCATCAGATTTTTGGCGCCGTTGCCGGGGAAATATCATAATGAATTTAGGATTAAAGGCCACAATTCTAGAAACTTATGATAGGTAGCGGTAGTAACCTAGACCTTAGACCTAACACTTATTTTCTGCTAGTTAGACAATCAATTTCCGAAATATAGGATTATCACAACTAATTGATTTTAGATATTATCTGGAATTAAGACACTTAGGATAATCAAATTTTAGAAAATCATTCTAAAACCATATTGAGAAAATTTAACTGCTTTCGAAAAAAAAAGGAAAAAAATTTTTTTTGAAAAATTTAAAATCCGAAAAAAATTGTATTTTTCTTGCTCAATGGTAAGTTGTTCTTTTTCCCTATCTCTTGTTCTTTCTTAGTTGTTTTCTTAGTTGCTCTTTTTCCTGTTTTTCTTCTATTATTTAATAAAAATGGAAATGAGGATAAAATATATTTTCTTCTGAGTTGTAAAATTTTTGGCTTAGATTCTTATTGGGAAGAAATTCCATTTTAGAATTTTCTTAGAGTCATGCCGGCTTTATTAGGACGAGTTATGAAATAATTTTTCCTTAATAGCTAGACCTTTGAATGTTCTATTGAAAAAAAAGGATGTTCCTTTTGTTTTGCTGATAATTGCATGAGATCTTTTAAAACAAAAGGAATTACTGCACCCATTATGGCATCACCTGATTGAAATCTGCTTGTTGAATGAATATGTGATGTAATGATGTAGTAAGAATTTTTTTTAGGACAGAAACATGATAAGAAAGTTCATGTATGATAAATCCTGATCTTATCTAGTCTCGTCTAAAACAATAGGTTACACTGATCACTCTGAGATATTTGTGTTCAATAAAACTGATACTGAACCATAATTGATTAAGTTAGGTTTTATTGTTACTTGAGTTTGATATAGAATGAAGGGGTAAGAAAAAGGGTTAAGAATCTAGAAAGCAAACCTTTGGCCTAGATTAGGAAACCCTGAGTTAGAGGCTATTGAGGAGACAGTAGTATCTGATAAATTTCTGAATGAGGATCTATTTTCATTGTTTGCTATGAGTAATGATTCTCCTTCGTGGTTTACTGATATTACTAATTATCTAGCTGCTAATTATTCCCAAGTGATATGACTTATCAGCAAAAGAAGAAATTCTTTGCTGATTTGAAATATCACTACTGGCCAAATTTCTCTTCTATTTCAAATTTTTGCAGAGTAAAGTGGTCAGAGGATGTATCTCGGAAGGCGAAGGCCACATGATTCTGAAGCATTGCAGGAATCTATGGGAGACCAATTAACTGCTATCAACACTGTCTGGAAAGTGTTGGAAGCAGAATCTCGTTGACCCACCATATTCAAGGATTTTGTATCTCTAATACAGTCCTGCGATGCTTGCCAAATAACAGTCTGCCAAGCACCACCCCTACCCGCAGAATCAACAGATGTGATACTGGCAACAATTAAAGCCAGACAAGTGCAAGCAAGTGATCTACCAAGTGGTATCGAACGGTCGAAGGATATAGAGGAATTTGGCATTGTATCGGGAGCATAGCAATGGAGGAGCTTGCATCCCATGCATACAATCAGCTGTGAGAAACTTCCCCGAGGAAGCTTCAAATATTTGGTCCCAGATCTACACCACTAGAGCCTCCTACCACCACGGCTTCGCCAAAGCTTCAGGTATCTTTTCTGCCATTCGAAACTTGCATGCAATACCTTCACTGACATTGGCAGGTAGGCACACTAATCCAAAGAAGTCGCATTCCTAGACACGTTCCTTCTGGACACGTGCTACGATTACGAGAAACTTTACAAATGAGTCGAGGAAACAGTCCTTGAGGCCTCGAGTCATTCATCAAATGGATAGGCCACTACCTGGAGCTCGACATTGAAGGATCGGAGCTGACGTCATCTGTTCCAATAACTAGAGATTGTAGAGTCAAGAACACCTCAGCAATAGCACATGGCTAAGGTGAAGAGCCAATTGACAGATCAGAGAAGACCCTTCTGCTCGTGACATGAAGGGAGTTTTTCTAATCCTCATATTCCTTTACTTTTATTTTATTTGTTTTGTGTTCTGTTTTGCTATCCTTCTTGTCTTGTTGCGTTATTTTCTCTCTTACCCTTAGTTAGTCAAATAAGTGTGGGGTAAGAGTTCTTTGTTTTATTTTCATTTCTTCTTGTTTGCAAATAAGTGTGGGGTAATTAGAAATGCATGAACACTGAGGGCAGTGTCAGACTTAAGTATGGGGTAGCAGTGCACAGTGCACTGTAGTAGTTTGAAAATTTTTGCATGATTTTGCATGTTTTCCCCGTATTTTCACACACTTCCAAAATTTTTCAAAATTTTTCATTCTTTCAGACTTCTAAATGCAATATGATTGGTTAAACATTGCTTATGTCTATGATATGTATGTAGAATGTGATAGTTAGTAGGAGACGATTTATAACTATTTTGAACTTATTAATTAGGAATAGGGAATTCCTGATAACTGAGCACAACTTAGTCCAGATTAGAGACCTTGGCCAATTACCTTTTCAAGACTTAACTAGATAAGATCAAACCAGTTGTGGATGTATTGACAATTAGAATGACTAGATGAGACTCTGAGCTAAAAGTGAAAAGAAACATAAGAAAATTAATTAAATAAGGGTAGTCTGCCAGCGGCCTTCGCTACTCGAGCACCACTAATTCGGGGAACTTAGAGCCTGATGCCCTAAGGTCGTGTAGGTCTGGGAGTCATCGGAGTGGGACTCGCTACATGGGTAGTTGAAGTTGATGTGTTCTAAGCAGACTCAAAATACCCTGAATCTATAAAAGGAAGAAATCAATAAAAGCTATATCATTAAAAATCTGATCACCAAGGCTCAGAACTCAGAAGGTTGTCTGTTGTTAGTATGTCTAGCGACAGGGTCGAAGTATTATCTGGTAATAGTTAAGACAATAATAGTAAATTGTGTTGACTATCTAGTCTAGACTACTACACACACTACACATCAGGAAGACCTTGTGACTAAGAAAAGAGTTCAACCTAGTTGTTAAGTTACCAACTGCTTGACTATAACAATTTACTAAAGACATTTGAGACCTTGTCATAACAGCCTAACCAGTCAGACCTGTGTTATGAATTGTCTGAATAATTTTTGGAATAAAAACATGACTAGGAAATTTAAGTGACTGCACATATGATTTAGAATCACTAACTTCAGGTAGATTTTGCTTGAGGACAAGCAAAGAGCTAAGTGTGGGGTTATCTGACATGCATAAATCATATCACTTTTTTAGCATGTTTTTAGGCATAATTTAGGGTGAAATTGATAGGAAATTGGTCTTAATTGATTGTTATTTACTCAATTTCACAATTTTTATGATTTTAAAAGTGTCGGGTGAAAAGTAGACGAAAACAGCTAATTTTGGGGCAAAATGCAATTTTTGGAAATGCTGACCTAGTCAACGGGTCAGGACGGGCGTCCTGACCCAGTCAAAGCACCAGGACGGCCGTCCCAAAGCACCAAAAGTTGTCCCACATCGAAAGTTTTGAAGATTTTCACTCCAGAAAGCTGCTATAAATACCCCAGACCTCCAAGAGTTGAAATCATCCCTCTCTACTCGATCTGAGTCATTCAGTGGTTTCCAATGTACAATTCTCTAGTACACGGATCACTCAGAGACTCAGATTTCAGTATAAGTTTTCTTTCTTTCCTTTTTGTGTTTTGTTTTTCTTAGTTTCTGAGAAATAGTCTCAGATCCTAGGGTTCGATAGATAGGTTCGTTTCTGGTATTCATAGAATACCCAGGATTTCGTTAGGAGATCCTAAGAGGGCTCTAGGCGTTCGAAGAGTCAGTCCATAGGGCTGGGCTTAAGCTGGGTATTAAGGTAAAGCCCAGTTACTAGGCTGAGGAAGCGTCCTCTGAAGGTTCTGGCGAGCAGAGTTGGGTCAAGCAATACGACATATACAACAGTATGCTCCATCGGCGAGACTTCGTAAATGGTGATTTCTTTATGGCATCGGTCCCCCTGTCCCTCTCTTATATGTTGTTATTGTGTTTGTCCAAATATCAATTATGAATATCAGATTATGGTTGTTATGGATATTTGTTATATATGTTGAAGTTGTTATATTTTTCCGGAAATGGCCACCTTCTTAATATTCACTATGTCTACATGTCTAATGTGCTCTTTTAAACTAAAGTCAGGGTTATAGACAATTCCTAACCACGGTCTATTCATAACCTGTTTAGTTTAACAGGCATCAATTAGTATTGGTGTCTGTCATGCTAGATAAAATAACCTGCGGAACACCCTGTTTGTTAAGAGTAGTCTAGGTAGGGGCCGAGCTGAGCGTTTATGTTGGCGGCTAGGGCGAGCGACATGATCCCCGAATTGACATAGGGCTTTCATGGATGCCTTTAGTCCCAACCGTGAGTAGGGCCGTCATTAAGGTAGGGCGGTTTATTAGAGACCTCGGATGTGGTACGCCTTTAGACACAGAACATCGTTGCAATCCAGGCCAAGACATGTCTAAAACACTCGAATATAGGTCAATCAACATGTAGGAACAGTATAACATAGAATCAGGATCTTATCTATAAAATACTTTTAGGCTTAATTAGACTTAAACCTAGTGGAGAATGGATCACCCTCTCATCAAAGTTATTGATGAAGATTGCATAACTGGATCATAAGATAAGAGTTAGGATAAAAGGCTAGTTACTACTAAGTCGTTACCACTTTCCTGGGAGTACGATAATTATTTAATAAAATCGTAGATACTATCCAACAGACTAGCTACACGATAGGTACTCTGTCTTAGGTTCTGGCTGATTAAGTGACACCATAGAGACTAAATGTGACAATTAGTCAATCACACTCCTTAATTACTCATAATCAACATAGGGTAAAATAACACCTATTTAGCATATCAGTCGGGAACGCATCACCTTCACATGCCCTTTTGGAACATTTGCATATAGAAGAATGCCTTTTGGTTTGTTTAATGCACATGCTACTTTCCAACGTTGTATGACTGCTATTTTTGAGGACATGTTAGGAGAGTCTATGGAAGTGTTCATGGATGATTTCTCAATTTTTGGGAACTCATTTGGGAGTTGTCTAAAAAACTTGGAATCAATGTTAAAACGTTGTATAAAATCAAATTTGGTTCTAAACTGGGGAAAATGCCATTTCATGGTAAAAGAGGAAATTGTGTTAGGACATAAGATCTCACACCAAGGTATGGAAGTAGATAAGGCTAAGATTAAAGTTATTTCAAAACTACCTCCACCTAACTCTGTGAGAGCCATTAGAAGGTTTTTGGGATACGCTGACTTTTATCGCAGATTTATAAAACATTTTTCACTAATAGCCAGGCCGTTGACCAATTTACTTAGTAAAGACGTTCTTTTTGCTTTTGATGAAAAATGTTTAAAAGCTTTTAACAGACTTAAGGAATTTCTGACTACTGCACCTATCATGACATCACCTGACTGGAGTTTGCCGTTTGAAATAATGTGTGATGCCAGTGATTATGCAGTAGGAGTTGTTTTAGGACAAAGACGTGATAAGAAATTTCATGTAATATACTACGCTAGCAAAACCTTGACTGACACTCATGAAAATTACACTACAACAGAAAAGAAATTACTAGCAGTAGTATACGCATTTGATAGATTCTGATCTTATCTAGTTTCGTCTAAGACAATAGTTTTTACTGATCATTCTGCATTAAAATACTTGTTCAATAAAATCGACGCAAAACCAAGACTAATCATATGGGTTTTATTGCTTCAAGAATTCGACATAGAAATTAGGGATAAGAATGGGGTAAAAAACCTAGCTGTAGATCACCTGTCAAGATTAGAAAATCCTACCCTAGAAGCTATAGATGAATCGATCATATCCAAAAAATCTCCGGATGAGAATTTATGCACCTTGTTTGCTATTTTCTCACCCCCATGGTTTGACGATATAGCTAACTACTTGGTAGCTCAGACTCTTCCTAGTGATATCACTGCTCAATAGAGAAGGAAATTCTTTGCTGAGTTAAAATATTACTATTGGGAGGACCCTTTTTTGTTTCGAATATGTGTAGATCAAATGATCATGAGATGCGTCTCTCAAGAAGAAGGTTTTCAAATCCTGGAACACTGTCACTGCGAACCTACGGGTGGTCACTTAGCTGCAGCTAATACCGCCAGAAAAGTATTGGAAGCAGGCTTTTACTGGCCTACGATATTCAAAGACGCCGCAACTTATGCAGGATCCTGCGATGCCTATCAGAAAATAGGAAACATGTCTTATCGAGACGGTCTACCCCAACAGGTAATTCAATGTGTAGAAATATTTGACATGTGGGGAATACACTTCATGGGTCCATTTCCTTCTTCCTATGGTAATAAATACATCATAGTAGTCGTAGAATATTTTTTGAAGTGGCCTGAGGCACAGGCATTACCTACTAATGATGCTAGAGTCGTGTGCAGATTTTTTAGACAGATATTCTCTAGATTCGGATGCCCAAAAGCCCTCATTAGTGACCGGGGTACACATTTTTGCATCTCTCAAGTGCATAAAGTACTTCAGCAATACGGAGTTCAACATCGCCTTTCCACAACATAACACCCTCAAACCAATGGACAGGTTGAGGTAACCAATAGAGGAATAAAAAAGATATTAGAAAAGACGGTCGGTGTTAACCGTAGGGATTGGGCCATAAAGCTTGATGATGCCTTATGGGCCTTTCGTACGGCATATAGAACCTCTACAGGATTTTTACCTTATAGATTGGTCTATGGAAAAGCATGTCATCTGCCTGTTGAAATTGAACATAGAGCTTACTGGGCAGTACAAAAATGCAACCTAGATAATACCTTGACTAAGGAAAATTGGATTTTACAACTCAACGAATTGGATGAATGGAGGCTCAAAGCCTATGAAAATTCACATCAATTCAAGATGACAAGTAAAATGCGACATGACAGGCGACTCAGATCCCAGAAGAATTTTGAACCAGGAGATAAAGTGCTATTATACAACTCTCATCTAAAATTATTTCCAGGAAAGTTGTGTAGCTATTGGTCAGGCCCGTTCACTATCACAGAAGTATCACCCTTTGGAGCATGTGTCATAATGGATTCTGACGGTACTACTCAAAAGGTGAACGGGCAACGCTTAAAATTCTATAAAGAACCACTCAACTTGTCTGAGCAGACAGTTGAATTCTCAGAGTAAGGGAGTATCATTTTCATTTTTACCTTTTTCGTTTCTTTTATTCTATTTTTGTTATTTCTATTGCCCTTGTTTTCTTGTTTCTTTTCTTTTTCTTCCTCTTATTTAGTCAAATAAGTGTGGGGTAAAAGTTTTTGTTTGTTTGTTTTTCTTGCTTTTGTTCTCAAATAAGTGTGGGGTAATAAGGATATGCATGAACACTGAGGATAGTGTAAACCTTAAGTGTGGGGTAGCAATGCACAATGCACTGTAGTAGTCAAAATTTGCATGTTTTCCCGTACTTTTCACTAAAATTGCACCATTCCAAAAACAAATTTCAAAATTTTTCACTCTTTCAGACTTCAAAATCGGTATTGATTGGTTAAAGAAATGCTTATGTCTATGATATATGTTGAGTAGAGTATTATGATCACTAGGAAACAAGTTGACAACTTTACTGAATTCATCACTTGGAAGTAGGGAATTCCTGATATCATTGAGCACAACCTAGTTTAGATTAGAAACATCAACCAAATACCTTTTCGAGACTTAAACTAAATAATATTAGACCGGTTGAGAATGTGTTAGCAGTTTGAATGACTAGATGATACTCTGAGCTGAGAGTGAAAAAGTTTAAAAGTAAAAAGGATAGTTTGCAAGCATCCTTTGCTACTCGAGCACCACTTCTGAAAGGAATTTAATGCCTGGTGCCCTAAGGTCGTGGTAGATCTAGGAGTTATCGGAGTGGGGCTCGATACTTGGGTAGTTAAAGTTGATGTGTAAAAGCAAACACAAAAATACCCTAGACAATCAATTTGAAAATACACTACCTAGTGTATTCTTTTATTGAAAATTATAAATAAAAAGCCTTGACACCAAAGCTCAGAACTCAGAAGGTTGTTTGTTGCTATAATATTCAATGATTGGTCGAATTATTATCTGGTAAAAGTTTAGAAAAGCCTATATTGAGTTGACAATCTAGTCTAGATTAGTTCACACACTACACATCAGGAAGACCTCGTGACTAAGCGTAGAATTCAATCGAGTTATTGAATTGTTTCATCTACATGACCATGATAATTTAGCAAACATTTGAGACATTTCCATAGCAACTTGATCAGTTAGGCTTGTTTTGTAAATCATCTGACTCAGTGATAAATTTTGGCTAAAAACATTACTAAGACCTTTGAGTGATTGCACCTATGATTTAAATTTCAATAATTTCATATAGGTTTTGCTTGAGGACAAGCAAAAAGCTAAGTGTGGGGTTATATGATATGCATATATCATATCACTTTTTTAGCATGTTTTTAAGCACAAATTAGGACAAAATTGGAGATAAATCATTCTTAATTGATTGATATTAACACTATTTTGCAATATTTGTGATTTTGGAAGTTTCAGGTGAAATGTGCAAGAAAATAGCAAATATTGAGGTAAAAACGTGATTTTCGAAACTTTTCAGTTTAGGACGGGCGTCCCGACCCAGTCAAACGACCAGGATGGGCATCCCGAACTCGGGACGGGTGTCCCGAGCACCAGATCAGAATCCAACATCAGGAATCAGAGAGAAAAACCCTCAAGTTCCCTGCTATAAATACCTCAGGTCTTCCTCAGTTGAAATCATCCCTCTTCACTCGATCTGAGTCATTTAGTGACTTCAAGTGTACATTTCTACACTCGATACAAGTCATTTAGTGATCTCAGGTACATAACACTAGTAGTTTAGTAATACGAGAGTGTCTCATTTTCTTTGCTTTCTGAGTGTTTATCTCAGAATCTTAGAATTCGACTAGATAGGGTTCGTCTTTGGTATTCATAGAATACCCAGGATTTCGTTAGGAGATCCTAAGAGCTAGTCAACAGGGCTTTGCTTAAGCCCAGGATGTAAGGTAAAGCAATTGCTACTAGGCTAAGGAAGCATTCTCCGAAAGTTTTGTCAAGCAGAGTCAGGTCAAGTAATCCAGGATATATAAGTAGTCGCTCCGTCGGTGGACTTGATAAAGGGTGAATACTTTATGGTGGTGGTTTCTTAGATCCTCTCTGTATATTTTGTATTGTGATAGTCTAAATACCAACTTGAATATTAAATTATGATGATAGGTTATATATGTTTTGCATATTGAAGTTGTTTACATTTTTCCAGAAAGGTCACCTGCTAAATTAAACATTACGACTGAATATCTACTTGCTCTTTTAAACTAGATGAACGGTTATAGACAATTCCTAACCAGGGTCTAATCATAACCTGTTTAGTTTAACAGTCCTTAATTTAGGATGAAAAAGTATTAAGGTCTGCCATGTTAGATGAAATAACCTATAGATCACCATGTTTGTTAGAGTAGTCTAATGAGGCTGAGTTCGGGTGTTTATGCCGGTGTTAGGGTGAGTGGCATGATTTCTTGAGTGACACAGGCTTTCATGGATACCTTTAACTAACAACTGAGTAGGGCCATCAATGGCAATGTGATGGTTTATCAGATAACTCAGATGTGGTACACAAGTAAGATACAGTCTGTAATCATAATATTTTCTTTTCAGCGGCACAAATTTCTTCTTCTCATCAACGACCCAGAGGTTTTTTTTATCATTCATCTTACCTTTTTTTTCTTGTATATATATATATTATTAAATATATTAAAATAATCTAATGATATAAATACCCATAATTTTTAAAAACTTAACTATGATTTAATAGAATTTTTAACGGAAAGACCAATCTCACAATTATTTTATAGTTCGAGGACCAATTTTACCAAAAAAATACTTTGGGGACTAAGGTCACCAAACTCTAACAAAAAATAAGAGAATCTTTGATTTATGTGAGAAACAAGTTATTCTCCTTTTTCTTTTTTAGTAGCTAATTCTATTAATTTCTAAAAACGATTATAGAAACTATCCTAATTCAGTTTTCTAACCAAGACATTTTTTTAAAAAAAATTTATTTTATAGTCAGTGATCAATTTATAACTTTTATAGTTAAATTGTTAAAAAAACATGTTAAAATCACGTTAGACGTATTTATCTTATCTAAAACTAAATTTACTTATTTTAACATATCTTTATATTTTACGGTTATTTCTTAACCATATTGTTTAAAAAATTTGAATTGTATGAAATGTTGTAGCTATAAATCTTACATAAATTTTAGCTATAGATTGTTAACATAATTAAAAACTTACCAGGTTGGTTAGGAGATTATGTATGGCATACATTACGTAACTTTCCATAATTTTTAAAAATATTTTAATTTTTTTAAATAAAATGTTACTAGCCGTTACCATATATATATATAATAAAAACATTTAGACAAAATTTAATTTAACATTTCTAAAGATTTAAAAAATATGAGTTCAAAAAGATGAGTTGCTTACAAATTTTTAAGAAAAATGGGTCCTACTTGTATTCACTCTCCATATTTTCGGTCCTCAAAGATTTGCTTGTGTCTACAAAATTTACGGTGCCAATAGAGTTTGTTTGTTTATTACTCGAACACTGTTTTAATTCGCGTGAAACACAAACATTTGTTCGAGTTTGTTCCATTATCATCTCTTATTGTTCGTTAGCTGGTTTATTTTTAAAAAATTTTAAAATTTAAATTTGAATTTGAATATTAAATTAAATATTTAACTATTCAATAAATTCTTATAAATAATATTAAATCACCCCTAATAATTAGAAAAAAAATTAAAAATTTCTAATATAAATATTATAAATTATTAAAAATAATATATATAACATATATAAATATTTAAAATTTGTTTGCCAATGCTCAGTATGTTCGCCAACAGTGTTTGAATAGGCTTGAAATTTAATCGAGCTTCAAATTTTGTTCGAGCTTCAAATTTTGTTCGAGTTTGTTTGTTTAATAAATGAACAAGCCCAAACTGATCATAAACGAGTTCAAACGAGCTTTGTTCGTAAACAACTGGATTCGTTTACAGCTCTAGATGCCAATAATGTTATAAAGATATTATAGATAATTCATATATCTTCTATTTTGTTTATGTTAAATTAACATGGATAGTTAGAAATAAATTTTCTTGCAATTATATATATATAGGAGAAGTAAATAATATATGAATGTTATGTATAATTTGTGTATGTTTACAATATAAAATGACTATTTATATTGCATAAATTACCTAAAATTGAAAATCTAATTACATTTAATTAAGCCTACGATCAAGTCTACCATCAAACCTAAAATCAAGGTTACAATCAAGCATAATCTTTGACCGAATATACAAAGATATGGTAATATAAAAAATATATATATTACATATCTTAACAATATATAAAGATGATAATATACAAAGATATTTCATATCTTAATCATATAGAAAGATATTTCATTTTGAGTTTGGAAATAAGATCACGGAAACAAGGAGCTAATGAGCTTTGGTGAAGATATTTGCAAGTTGGTCATGAGTAGAAATATAATGAAGATCGATTGTGTGATGAAGAACATGATGATGAACAAAGTGACAATCAATCTCTATATGTTTGATGCGCTCATGAAAACAATCATTGTGGGCAATATTCAGGGTACTTTGATTGTCTCAATGAATCAATGAAGTGGAGTAGCAGATGAAAAGGAAATGCCCATACTGTCAAGAAACCAGCAAAGTCATATGAGCTCAGAAGAGGGCTCAACAAGAGCCCTCAATTCTGCTTCAGTGCTAGAATGAGAGTAAGTGCTAGAATGAGAGTAAACAGTTTGCTTCCTACTTCGCCAAGAGATAAGGGAATCACTGGTGAGCATTTTTTAGCCAACATTTTCTTTGGATTATGTTGAGACTCAATTATGAATGTATATTAAGAAAAAGATTGAACACCATCATTTTAAAATTTATAAAAATCGTTTCTCAAAAAAGTTAGGAATCCTCTACTAATAATGAAACTTAGAGAAAATCAAGGTTTAGGTTCCAACATCAAGTGAAGATAGGAGAAATCTAATCTAGAAAGCAATAAAGGAAAACAATAAAGGAAAAACAATTTAGCACCTTTAAGAAATCAAGCAACACACATAACTATTGAGAGAAAAATAAAATAAATAATAAACACATAAATACAATAAAGGCCAAATAAATTAAAATAATTAAACCACATAAATAATAGATTACAATAAATAGGCCACATAAATCATAAAGAATGTAAATAAAATAAATAAATAAAGCAAGTAAATAATAAAGAGAGTAAATTAAAATAAAAAGGCCATATAAATAATAAAGAGAGTAAATTAAAATAAATATTCCAAATAAATAATAAAACGATAAACTAAAATAAATAGGCCAAATAAATAATAAAAAGATAGATTAAAATACGTAGGCCAAATAAATAATAAAAGGATAAGTTAAAATAAATAGGCCAAATAAAAAAAAAAGTAAAAAGATAAGTTTATAATCTTAAGACAATAAAATATTTTAAGATAATTAAATAATTAATAAAATAGAATAAATTAAATTAAATTATTAATTAAAAATATATAAGAAATAATTATTTTAACAACAATAAAGAAATTAATTAAAAGAATAATTTTTAGAAAATATTAAAAGAAATAATTTAATAAAATAAGTAATTAAAAAGAATAGAGAGAGTAAAAATAAAAATTAATTAAGTTAAAGAAAATTACAACTAACCAAAGAAAATACAAGAAACAAAATATAAAGCTAAACTAATCCTATCTAATCAGAATCATTCTCACAAGATTCCTCGGGAATATTCAGGCGAAGATAAATTCGGTTAACCTTACGCTTGATTTGTTGAAAAACGAGTAGAAAGTTGAGAAAACTTAGCTTGAAGTTGCGAAATACTAGTGCTAAGTTGAGAAAGGTTCTCGGACTGTTGGGTCATCCCGACGACCATAAAACACTCAAATGCATTTCGAGATTGATAAAAAGGTGAGGAAGAAGGCTTGGAAAGATTATCAAACATAGAACGTGGATGAGTGCGGCAAAGAAGTGGTGGTTGCTCCTCCGTTACCTCAGAGTCCGGTACTTGAGGCTCCTCAATAGATATCTCTAGTACAACATAGTGGCTTCCAACTCGTCGGAGCATATGCATATTCTGGAGGATCGTTTGATCTAAACGAATCGTGGAATCACTACATTGATGTACTGTGGATGTATCAACTCCAAAATACCTCGGAACTCATGTAATAAAAGGTCCGAGACCTAAACTCTTCTTTCTTGTCGAGGAGGCGTAGTCTAGTGCTTGGCGAGCAAAAATGTAATTCAAATCGATGGAGATGCCTCGATAAAGATGTGATAGAATTCTAGCATCTGTAGTTGTGAGGACAGTCTGACTATCGGATCTCCCAGTGAGAGTATATGCAATAATAGCATGAAGATAACGCAGCACAAGAACGAGATCAGTACCTTTAGCTTTGAACTGAATGAACGGCGTGTTGTCCTGAGAGATGGGCATCCAATAAACCGAGACATCCTCCATAAAATCACGGACAACAGTAGCGTAGACGTTGGTGGTTTGCTCCTCAACCGTCCAAAGTTCGAGTGCAATACCAAATTCTTGCATTGTGAGACGTCACATCACTCCACCAAGTCGGAACATAACGCTGTTCCCGTGAAATTCAAAAGATGTGAAAAATTCGGTGATGAGTTCTTCATAACATGGCTTGTCGATGTTGAAAACTCGCTGATATGGCAGTGTAGATAACATCCGCTCAATTTCATCCGCAAAAACCAGCAAACGAGCAGATTCTAAGTGAATTTGACGACCATGAAGGATAGTACATCCTAAAAGAGTATAGGCATGACTGCCAAAATCAGGATGATCAGTGAAAGGAAGGAAAGGATGGCTAGAAATCTCGATGATGGATTATTTTCGGGCCATTTCGAATGAGTAAAATAAAGAATCAGCCTAAAATTTGCAAGAATTATTGGTAGAAATGAAGAAAATAGAGATTGAATTGTGAAATTTTGGTTGAAAATTGGAAGATTTATAGCCACTACCGAGTCTTGACGGCCGTCAAGATCGTATCCGTTACAATCTTAACGATCAGGAGGACTTGACGGCCATGAAGAACGAGTTCTTGACGGGCGTCAAAGTAGCCGTTACAATTTTTTAATTCAAATCTTAACGAGCGTCAAGCTTTTGTACAACCATACACAAGATGCTCCTAGGATGAAAAGACCAACAGTAAGCCCTACACCTGTTCCATTCAAAACAATGATAAAATTACCATACCACATTTCATACATTTGTCAACGGACAAATTAATTAATTAATTACCTAATGAAACGAACATAACCATGGTACGCTTTTCCTCTGTCTCGTAAACATAGTGGTCGTCTAGGATTGGTTGTATCACTGTGGTAACGAGATCGACAGCTACACCAAACAAATGTTGTTCTCATGCGGATTGTTGCATTCGTCAATATCTTAATTTCATCAAACACCAAACAAAACACATAACCATTAAATCTTAGTTGTGGATAAATGATAATTAATGTTATTATATTATAGATTTTTTAGATTATTTTGTTCAAAATTGTTATTCAGGACTCTTCTATTAATTTTCTATTAAAGAAGAGAATATTTATAAATTAAAAATTAACATTAGTTACTTTTAGATATAATTATCTTTTTTTAAAAATAAATAAATATAATTACCTTGGCATCCATGAAGAAGGTAAGGATTTCCACGATAACCACGCAAACAATTGCAGAGATAACCAAATCCTCGACTCGAATCAACACACTTACTATTTCAACCGCACGTGTAATTGTTGCTTCCGACCAAATGAACTTGAGCATCACGACAGCTCATATTCTTCCCCCCAATCGCCTAATCCAAAACTATTGGAACACGATATAAGTCACATTTAGAAAGATTAAACTTACTCATATAATCAGAGAAACCCTTTTCGACAATAGCAAAATATTGCACTGTCCAGAAGCCCATGACCTCGGTTTAGTATTCATGGTGTGTACCCAATACGTATGGTCTAAAAGTTGTCTAGAGAAAAAACTAGCCTCACAGAAACCGTTTCCAGTACACGGATTAGATGAATTTGAAGAAAAATAATAATCATTATTATTTTGAATCGTTACATAGAGAGGGACAACCAGTTACGAATTCTTTAGTTTTCCAATCTGTAATGTACGCACCCCACGGCTATGAACTTGCTTTTAGTGGAAGAATAAGTGTAATATTCTCCCAAACGATCGTAACCCTTGAGGACCTTCGTACAAACTTTGTCTTGACGATTTATTGTATTCAAAGGGAATAGTAATACTTATCACTCCGACAGAATCGTTTTCGATTCTGTAAACCTCGTAACCAAACCATGAAAGTTTTGTCGTATTCGTTGTTGCATTGCAGGAGACGTTGACGCTGAAGGAACAATCGTTACCTATCCCAAATGGATAAGGAACTGTTAGATTCCCACATTTCTCAGGACAATTAAGTTTGGCAACGGAAGCCAAAGCTAAGGAAAATATTGAGACCAGAAAAAATACTATAAAAATTAGTCTCACCATATTGTCTTTTTTTTTTTTTTTTAATCTTCTATTCTTCATGAACAGTTCTTTAATAACTATAAATGAAAGAATCTTATTGCTTGATGAATTCACAATCCACTAGCTATAAAGAATCGGAATGTGGAGGGTACTGAAAAAATGGCAAGTTTAAAAATTAAGGGTGTGTGTATTATTTTTATATATATACAGCTTTTTGAAAAGTAAAGTGAAAGATTAAATTACTTAGGTAAAGCAGGAAGAAAATATATCCTCGACTTTCTTCAATTTAATTATTAACTGGGTATGCCCGCATGTCCAACAAGAACATTTCTTATTCATGTGGCAAATTAAGAATAGGAAAATAAACCATGATTGAAAGCACTAAATTGTCAAAAGAAATTTTGAATTCACAGCTCTTTAATCTTTATATATATATATATATATATATATATATCTTATATATAAAGTTACGCCAACTCTAGACATGTTTTTATGCATAATTTTTCTTTTTCCAATATAATCATTACAATTTTATTATTATTTTTTAAAAAAAACCAATAAAGTTATTAAAAAAATTTGAATATTCAAAAAGATTTTATTGATAAGACTAAGACTACAAAATATATATATATATATATATATATATACTAAGGACTAAGACTATTGTGCAAGAAAATTCTAAGGACTAAGACTACAGTATATAAGTTTTTTGGTATGAAAATTCAAAATCTTTGATTTGACAAATCAAGTAAAATGCATAACTAAAGAAAGTCATATCAACTGGACTATTACATTTTTTGCATTTAATAGTCTACCTTATTTATGAAAGAGGTTCTCTTGGCGACCGAAAACAAGCTATCTTACCTTGAATTTAAAGCAACTAAGCTTTTTACATTATTTATTAAGTAAGACCATTATTAGATTAAATGATTTTAACACTTTTAACTCTTTTGTCTTTCTCTATTTTATCCCATTTTTCTAATGTATCTAACTTGACTTTTAAAGGGTCATTTTCAAAATTATCCCTCAAAATATATTTTGTACAGATCTAACACATCAAAAATTCCTTCACCGTCCATGCAGTTCATCATTCAAAGAGATGCATTTTCAATTAAACGTGATGTTGCGAGGCCCCGAGGCTCCTGAATTGTTCTTCTCTTTTGGCTTTCTCACAACAACTCTTAGACTTTTCTTTTTAATTACTCTGTGTTTTTTTCTCTCTAAAAAAGAAGAGGAATTTATAGACGTTTTTTAATTAGAAACTAATTTAGATATTTTCTAGATTTTAAGGAGAAATTATGATATTAGTTTTAAATAATGCCTGAGTTAAATATGATAGGCACAAACAAAAAATATCATTGAGAAGAAAAAAAAATTGAAACGACAAAGAAAGAGAGAAGAAACAAGAAAGATTTGTAATTTTGAAAATTACCAATAAAATTTGAAAAATTTTGAATTTAAAATTTCTATATGAAAATCCATCATTTAAATTTTAAATTTTTAAAACAAAATAAAATTAAAATTAAAATTTATATTAACCCTTGTCGTGGTGTTCTCTCCTCATTTTCTATTCGTTCTAGTGTACGGTAAAAATTATGAGTATAATTAGAATCGTAAAGTAGAAATTTCAAAACCAACAAATTATCTATTTCTTCAAAATTAAAAGTGTAATTCTCAACTATACATTTTCCATTGACACCTTTCAATGAGTTTTAATCACCAATGAAAGAAAATATTATGAGTGAACCTCAATCATTTTGTTTTCTTTCCTACTGTTTGAATTATTCTTCTTCTTTTCTTCAGTCTGTTTCGTTTTTCTTCTTCTTCTTTTTTTAAAATTTTATTTTATGTTTGAATTATTCTTCTTCTTTTCTTCAGTCTGTTTCGTTTTTCTTCTTCTTCATTTTTTAAAATTTTATTTTAAAGACTGAACATGTCAAAATTAAATTTATTTAGAATCAAATTCACCAATTATTCTATATATTATAATGCACTAAGAAGACAAATTCGCAAAAGCAAGAAAATGAAATACATTGAAGCCACTTCCGGTACTAGAGAATGTTGTATAAATAATTAATGGCTAATGCCTGCCCCCTTAAACATCTTTTTAGTTTTTTTAATCATAAATTTACTCTTGAAATGCTTGAATTTTTCCTAATTTTTTTTTTTTTTTTATTTGTCATCATATATAATTGTTGTATCTTAATCATATAAAATATTTTTACATAGTGTCTTTTATTATTATTATTATTATCATTTCAAAGATTTACAATTACTATAATTTATAATCGTATGAATAGTTGTTTTTTTTTTTATGTTTCTTATTTTAACTACATGACCGTTACAAGTGACCTCTTCCTTCTTAACCATTATTTTCTTTTTCTTTTTTTTAAGTGAAATAAAATTTTAAGAAATTTGATTAAAAAAAAGTCTATTCGTAAAGTTTGTGAAAGTACAGGGACTATATTGAAATTTCTAAAAAAATGAACAAAACCTGTTCTGAATCTATTTTGTTCCGTTTTGGGTTCCTTCTTTGGAGTAGTTTACATGTTTTACTCTTCATTCGAATTTCCGGTATACTATCGCTTCAGATTGCAGTAGAAAAGGTCTCAATTAAGGTAATTTTTATGTTCTCGTATGATGATCAAACATTGATTTAGGGTTAAGGTTAAGGGTTTTGTAATCTCATTCGTACTGAGTATGAATTCACGAAGCTTTCTACCTTTTATATGAAGAAATGGCTTTTAGCGTATTTTTTCTTTGTATTTGTGGTTCATGGAGATTTGAACAGTTTTTTAAGGGATTTCGTTTTGGAGCTTTGTTAGTCAAAATAATTTAAGGTTATTTCATGTTGTATTTGTGCAGTTTAAAAGCGGTGAAGTGCAGCGATTAATGAATATTTTGAGCTTTATGAATTTTTCTCGAGATGTTATATTTTGGAACCTTTTCGGTTCACTTATGATTATAAAAGTATAATCCAAGTTTGTAGAACATTAAAGAATGTTTCTTTAAAATAGTTCTGACATTTTCTCGTTATTTTGGTTAGGAAGTTTACTAGCAGTAGAGAGCATATTCAGAACATTGTTGTCTTGAATCATCTGTTTGGGTTGTTTTCTGATTATAAAAGTTATTGTTTTTATATCGCTGAATATTTTCTTCTTGCTGAAATATATGCAATTCATTAATAGAAGAATTGTACAATTGACAAGTGTAACTCCCTTGATCACAATTGTAGAGTAGCTAGGGAGTTTGATCTAGATAACCAATAAACTGAATTGTCTACAACCCAATCACTAATATTAAGTGCACAAAAATTACATCAAATGCACAGAACAAAAGAAAATACATTACAAACTGTCTAAAAACCTTCAGAAGTGAACATTGTCAATTGTTCAAAGGGTCCAAACTCATTGCTTTAATTAAAGCTGTCGCCTCCCCCTGAAGATATTTCTGGACCATAGTTGGGAATCCAAGCAATGATGATATAAGCTTGAAGATTAACAGAAGAAATGGAAGCATGTTGGTGATTCAATATAGACAGATTGTTAATAAAAATAATGGATATCCATTCAATTAAGGACTTTGGATAAAACAACATGGCTTTATTGCTTTTTATACATATGTAATCTTGCATAAAATTGATATTTTTATTATACTGTCATTTTCTTAAAAATCAATTACATATTAACTCACTTTAATTGTCTATTCAAAATATTTGTTGCAATATATTAGGGTAATATGAAACTATATACATATTATTGATTTAAAAATTGACAAGAATTTTGAGAAATCTAAATAAAATTTTTTGCCATAGTTTTTGAGATGAAACTAGTATTATTTTTATTTGAAATCTATCTTATTTTAGATGATTGGCTAATGAAAAAAAAAAAATTGTATTGATCACTTTTTTTACATTTCAAATTTTTAAGGAGATATGGAAAGCACCCTACAATCTTAAAATTATGTGAAAATACTTAGAACTAAATAGACAAATTTTGCTTATAAAAAAATATATATAAAAATGCACAAATTTTAAAAGATGACAACAAATTGTATTTTGCATCTATGACGATTGGCCAGAGTACCCTGTAAGTCAATGAAGGTCTTAGCTTACAAACTTTTATTTACTCAATGCTGCGGTAAAATTGTGCATCCCATTTTTTTAATTCCCCTAGTGGTGTTCTTTTTTCCCTATATGTACATTAGCAAGTCTTTGCACAGTTTAAGTTTTTTTCCTTGATTAGATTATGTTTTTCTATACCATTTATGGCCAGGACTATTCTTGTCCTTGGTTTAATTCACACTTTTATTGTTCTTTGGCAGAGCATTGAGCGGCTTTCTTCTACTAATCTGTGCTGAGAGGAAATCAATCAATATGCCGTAGGTGTTCTCATCTCTCGGTTTTTTGGCAAGTGTGTGCGTTTGGTTGTCTTTTTTCGTGTCATTCTATAATTTGTTTTACTTACTTAGGTGAGATGCTCTTTAAGCTTCTAAATTCTGTATTTCGAATTTATATTTTCCCCAATCATATTTGCATTTTTTCCATATTGAATCTTTTATTTTCATGTATAATAGGTTAATTAGCATATTGAAGAATACTACAGTGTGACTTCTAATTCTTCTACTAGAATACTTTTGGGTGAGAATGTACATTGCTGCCACCACTGTAAAAGGATATCAACCTCTGCGAAAAGTTAGAAAGGTTAAAATGAGTGTTAGGACCATTGCTTATTATAGATTGATGCAAGTTTGTCAGGTAAGCTGCTCTCTATGCTCGCCTTTTCGAATTGATTATCTGCAAGTTGTTATTGCTTTATTGTTTCAGCTGGATTACTTGATTGTTGTTGGAATAATTTGCATCTTTGGGATTAAAATGAAACCTTGGTTGTGTCTGAATTTTTGTGAGAATGGTTTTCTGTTTGTTGCAGGCAGAGTATTTTCGACAATTGCTTAAACCTGTTACGTAGTCGTAGTTTAGTGAAGATTTCTGGGATAAGAAGTTTAGTTTCCTTCATTCAGTGGTTTTTACTGTGGAATTTAAACAAGTTAATCGAGAATTTTACACTGTTGTGGTTGCAATTGCTCCTATGGAAACACCTTAGGTTGGTGAATTTGTTTGGGATCCTATTTTAAGCTTTTCACAGTTGCTTGTCTCCCCTGACGCGGATCATTAGCACTTTGTGATCAACAACACCATTCATTACTTTTTGATGCAGAATAACCAACCATTCTCCCCTTTAAAAAAATCCTCTTTTGGATTCTTCTCCCATTCAGGCAGGTGATTACATGCTGAATTCTTCCCATATTATTCCACCCAGCTTTGGTGGTGGAACTGTTTTTCTTCCTCCTTCACCTGGTATCCTACCTTTTCAAGGTGTTGAATTTCAGCCTTCACAAGTATGTCCTAGGAATTTCATCATCTTTGACCACACTTGTGATTATAGAAGCAAAATCATGTTTCGCCCTGCTATTGGAGCGAAATTTCGCTAAGCTGCTGCTGTTGTTGATGAGAGCAGGGCTCCTTTTTATGCCCCAAATAAAGACTTTGCAGAAGATGATAGTGATGAGGAGGAAGAGCCAAGAGAAGTAACTTGTTCCATTCTGAAAGAAGATTCGGAAGATATTGATGCCCTCCTCAGCTTTGATGATGAATATGATGGCGAGGAAGAGGAAGAGGAAGAGGAGGTGAGTACAACGAGGACATATATGAACAACGGATGCAGTTCTCTGGATTCTTGCTCGAATTATGAATCTTCTCCTCCAGCCAAGAAGATGAGGAGGAAAATGTGGAGTTGCAACGGGAGTGAAAGAAAGAGATTGAAAATGAGAAAAATGGTGATGGCATTAAGAGGAATAATCCCAGGGGCAAACCAAATGAATAGCGTTGGTGTTCTTGATGAGGCTGTTAGATACCTCAAGTCTCTCAAGGTTGAAGTGCAGAAGCTCGGAAGAGTTGGAAAAAATTTGTGAACAAAAGCCATGCTTCTTGGCCATCGGAATCTCAGAGTATTGCATCTTTCTTCTCCGATCCTCTTTTTCTTTTTCTTTTTCTTTTCTTATATATGCATTTACTTAGCTTTGAATCTGAACGTGAAAAGATCTTGCGATTGCTCTATGTAGCAGCCAATTTTATTTATCACTCTTTTTTTAATGTAAAAAACTTTGTTTCTTCCTCAATCTCTCTCGCTTACATATTACATATCCCCTTGTTACTAATACAATGCTGACATAAATGAGCCCACTAGCCAAGTACTTGGTCCTGAATTGACATGTTTGGTCATTGTACGAAGCAAAATTGCAATTGTTATTCCTAATCCTTTTTAACACTTAAAAAAGATAGGATGGTTGAATAAGACGACCAACATAATGAACTCGAGGATATTTGGATTTTAATTGAGGCCATTGTACAAATACTTGGTCAGCCATTCGTAGTTCATACACAAGGAAAGCACTCAATGATAGTCTCTGCACTCTTGCAATACTTCAACATAAAAGATGTATGACCATCTAATCCCAAAAACCTGAAAGTACAACAAGAAACACATACGTATATACACGCAAATAAATTAGCATCCTAAGTTGAAAAGAAGAACAAGTACATTATATTTTTTCCATTTGATTGATAACATAAGATAAGTTGGGAGTGCTGGCTACCAACAGAGTATGGAGTATGGATAAATTAAAAACAAATTTACTTATTTTGAAATCTAAACAACTATTTTTACTTATTTGAAAAACAAATTTTATGTGAGTTAATAATATTTTTAATATGTAACTATAGAAATTTCAAATTCAAACATATCCTCAAAATTGTTCTTTTTTTCAAATAAAATCTTATTTTAATTTACACAAGTTTAGTAAATTAACAAAATCAAGGAAAGCAAGTAGCCAGTTTAGTATATCAAACCTTGAACATAAATGCTATTGCACAAAGCGGTACGCAAGTTCCAGGGCCATTACACAAAATCTACAAAATAAATAAATAAATAAATAAATAAATTTAAAAGTTAGTAAACACTCATTAAGCAAGTAGAAAAGTAGTTCAATCTAAGAATTTCATTTTTTTTTGTTTTTTCTTCAAAAAAGAAAAGAAATCACAGATGGGTGCATAATATACCACTTGAGGCCTGATCTTCAACATTAGCCATAGTGCATAGGCGATGGCAAGTAAGGTTGTTCCTATAGAAGTTATATATGATTGACCAACCTCTCGACTTCGATATATCTGCATGAATTGAGCAACTCCAACCTCTTCAATTCCCTCCTACAAGAAGAAAAAATCAGCAAAAAGTGGCACAAAATAAGTTTTCTACAATACCAACTTGTTAAGCAATTCCTATTGGCATTTGGAATATTCAAAGTAGCAGTAAAGTAGGAAAAATGATTTACAGAATCCACCCTGTAGTTGATATATATCTTGAATCAAATTCAAAATGAATAGAACCAAAAGTATGATTCCCTGTTTAAGTCAGGGACATCCACAGAGAAACATGGGCAAGAGTGGGTCATGATTTCTAGTTGTAGAAATCTTGAAATTTCATGAATTCAAAATATTTCTAAAAGTTTTATCTACTTTTGTGCAGAACTTCATTTATGTTAAAGAACAAACTAGGATAAGAAATATCATATTGTAATTACAAAGAATAAGGAAGCTAAGCAAGTCAAGCTATGAAGATTTTGGAATGGAATCAGTAAAAGTACACCAGTAGTAGCTACCTCCACCTCATAACAAGAAACTACACAACTTATTCAATAGATAGATGTAATCTTCATTATTGAAGCCATGCACTTCTTAAGCATTCTATGAGATTAATATGAATTTCTCTAATAACATGGACCAAAGAGTTATATGAAGCAGAGGCATACCATAGACTACAAACAGAATTGGCTAAAATAACTGAGACAAAGAAGGCAGATCTAGCAAGAAAACCAGTCAAATCAATTGACATAGCCACATCCCTCCAAAACCTCCACCCCCACAACACTCTTTATGCAATCAAGAACTATTTCAAATTTTTTTTCCTTTTTTATTTTTTATCCTTTTTACAATGTGTGAAGATGAAGGAATGGATTCGGGAACATTAATTTGTAAAATTTGTTAAGATAAACACATGTAGGAAAGGAGAAGACTCAAGATTCAGTATTTAGATCTCAAACAAGCATTATTCTTTGCAAAATAATATCCTTCTAGCTGTTTTAGGTGCTCCATAGCATATAACTCCAATGAAGTCAAAGTGTAATAGTTTAAAGAAAATACCATTCAGAGAATAAAAAGCAGAACTTTTACTTGCAAGGTCTCTACCATATAGTCTAATTCCTGAATAAAGCACAAGTTTACAGCATTGGTGTCCTAAGTAAAGTTCCAACATATCCTTTTGAGGAACTAACATTCATGAAAATGGAAATATTCATCAAGATTTCATATATGTCCATTTTAGTACCGCTCCCAGTTCCATAGAAAAGCATAGAGAGGATTTGATATTTTATTCAAGCACTCAAGAAAAAGGAACTCAGTGTATCAGGGAAAAAAGGTAAAAATTGTGTCCCAAAGGTCTCATCAAACAATCCATATTGATCCTATTTACAAAAGAAATATGATTGATTTGTTAGATCTTAATGCAAATGACTTCAATCTCTTTAACAAGACACGTCCATAACTAAATCTTCAGAAGAATGAAAAAAAAAATAAACTTTATATATTTTAGAAAGATGTATAAATCAAAAGAAAAAAACATATATACCTTATCAATCAAAGAGTTTTCAAAGACTTGTGCCTTTCGAAGACTCATATTATCAGTGGTAGCAGCAATATAATATCTTGGCTTAAACCTATTTTTCTGAAGCACACACAATAAATTAAGCATCTCTGCCGTGTGACCACCTGCATGTGAATGTATAAGGACAGAGAAAAAGGAAATGAACCAAAATAACTCCAACTAATTGCATCAACAAAACTCAACTGCAAAAGTCCCCAAAAAGAAAAGAAATGGAAAATAAAAAGAGGGATATACACACCAGAACCCATAACAATGAGGGTACTGAGAGGGTGTGATGGAGCTGTTGCCCGTTGTGGTTGGCTGCTCTGGTATACAACATAAAAAACTCAAAATACAATAAGACTGATTAAGCAAAAAATGAGAGAGATTGCCACATTTACAGTTATGATGGACGAAAAGGAACAATCATTGTAGCTCTCCATTGTTACTCCCAGTCAATAGTCCCAGTTCTCTTCTGTATAGTATAGAATTCAATAAGAAAAAAAACCCACAAAAAAAGAAAAGTGCACAAATCACACACAAAACAGAAAAAATTAATGAATAGTTCAAATAAAATTCAAAGAACTAATTCAATTTGCATGCACAATTTTACCGCAGCACTGAAGTAAATAGAAAATTTGTAAGCTAAGACCTTCATTGACTTACAGGGTACTCTGGCCAGTCGTCATAGATGCAAAATTACAATTTATTGTCATCTTTTAACATTTGTGTATTTTTATATTTTTTTATAAGCAAAAGTTGTGTATTTAGTTCTAAGTATTTTCACATAATTTTAAGATTGTAGGGTGTTTTCCATATCTCCTTAAAAATTTGAAATGTAAAAAAAGTGATCAATACAAATTTTTTTTTTATTAGCCAATCATTTAAAATAAGATAGATTTCAAATAAAAATAATACTAGTTTCATCTCAAAAACTATGGGAAAAAATTAGCTATTTTTATGAAAGAATGGTGTTAAGAAAAAGAAACAAAGAAGGAAGAAGAAGAGAAAAGGATAACATATAATGATTTTACTACTAAACGTTATTTAAATAATTTTTTCTTTTATAAAACTCACATGTCGTGAATAAAATAAAATAAATTCTCTTTATGTAATTAGCTAAATAATAACATCAGTGTCCATAAGAATTTAACAACTCAGACAAACTATTTGTCAACCAAAAAAAATAATAAAACGGAACAAAAAGCAATGTTCTGCAGTCGCATGCATATATATATATATATATAAATGTACATATATATACATATCAGAATGTGTCCAAAACTTGCACGAGAAAATGGAAATGGTAATGATTAATTACAATTATATATATATAAGAACTGCCCAAATTGAAGAAGGCGTCTGTTTTCTTAGAGGGGGGTTTTCCTAATTAAGTAGTTTCGACATCTTCCAAAGGTTTAATCTGTCCTCTACATCGGACATGTCGAATTAATAAGATAAGAGGAGCGACAAAAAAGGAAACCGTAGAAAGCAACAAAACCACGAAGAAAACTAAAGAGAGAGTGAACTTCCACTTGTCGTGATTGCTGAGATGGTCGTGATGA
Source organism: Asclepias syriaca (assembly GCA_027405835.1). Taxonomy (NCBI): domain Eukaryota; kingdom Viridiplantae; phylum Streptophyta; class Magnoliopsida; order Gentianales; family Apocynaceae; genus Asclepias; species Asclepias syriaca. The sequence goes on from CM049924.1 coordinate 11,558,111, forward strand.
ACAACAATTCTATTGAAATCAGGCGTAAGCACTCTGTTTATCAAATACAACATAATCGTTATGTTTACGCAGATTCCGGTCACCACTATCCCCGTGAAAAGAATAGCGTGCAAAACTTCCAAGATCTTCCCGCTCATCGTTCATTCGATTCCTCTAATGCTGGACCTGGATTTATTCTTCTTTTTTTTTTCTTATTTTGAGGGTTATGGACAAAAAGAAAAAAGGTCAAAGATTTTGTATGTGTATAAGAAAGGAAACGATAATATTTCATTAAATGTAGGAAAGATAAGACAGAAAGATATTGTGATTAACAACTTGAGCTGTTTTCTTTTGGATAGAATTTTTTTAGAAGGATTACAAAATATTCTAGAATCAAAATTTTCCTTTTATGACAGTATTATTCCTTTTTCTTAGTCTTTATAATTAAATAATTTACATTTGTTTTCCCCTTTTTATGTATATCTTCTTTTAAAAGTTAAATTGATATAAATAATTTTTAAATTATAAATTTTTAGTAATATTAGTTTCTAAATTATTATTTTTTTGTGCAATTAGTCTTTTAACTATAAAAATATTGTGACTTTGGTTATTCCGTTAAAAATTTCGTTAAATCATCTCTTAAGTAAAAAATTTTTTAAAGAGATTTATGTCATTACACTATTTAAATATATTTAATAATAGACAAATTGACATAAATGTTTAGTGATATTAGTCCTCAAGTTATAAAAAAATTATGAAATTGATTTTTTTTAAATTAAAATATTTATTTCATTACACTATTTAAATATATTTAATAATATGTACATATAATATCATTTCGACTTTTATTCTTTGGTCTTCCTCCTTTTTCTTTTTTCCTTCTATTTCATTTTTCAATAAATAAAAAGTTCAAAAAAATTAATTGGTACAAACAATAATAAAATTAGATGATTTTTTTTAATTTTTTTTAAACAAAAAAAACATGAAGAAGAAGAAAAGATAAAAATAATCAAAAATATTGAAATTTTTTTATTTAACAAAAACATTTTAACGAAATGATCAATGTCATAATTTTTTTTTAATTTGATGACCAATTTCATAAAAAAATTAGGGATCAATGTCACAAAAAATTTATAATTTAGAGACTATTAATGTCAATATGTTTATGATTAAATATATTTAAATAGTACAATGACAAAAATACTTTTAAATTTCTTTTTATTTAACGAATAATTTAACCAAATTTTAACTGAAAGACTAATGTCACAACCTTTTTATAATTTGGAGACCAATTCCACCAAAAAAATAAGTTGGGACCTATACATCAAATTTTTATAATTTAGAGACTATTTATGTCAATTTATCTTTTTAAAATATATATTTTATTTAATAAAAAATAAAAATTATTATACTCATACATTTATTTAAATAATGGATATATATCGAATATTTATTATTATTCTAGATAAATAAAGTAATTAATGAAAATATGACACGTGTCATATTTATCTCTAAATTTAAAATTTACCAGACATTTAATTTAGCATGATACTTGATGTTTATCTTTTTGATATTGTTTGGAAAGACATATCAACCATAAAAGACATATAATAATAATTTTTATATTTCTCTTTTATAATAATTATTAATTTTTTATCTCATTAGTTTGTTTCAGCTATATTTATATAATTTTATAATAACAATTTTAAATGTTTATAATTTTTTCTTACTCCTTTTCAGTTTGTACTAAATATAGTATTAACTAAATATCACATTCACAAACTCTTATCTATTAAGTACATTTATTATTATTATTATTTGTAATTGATTGTTATCATCTACTTTAATATATTTATTTTTTAATTTTAATTCTTATATTTTGTTGTCTTTTAAATATTTAATCAAAAATATTTTTCTTAATTAAATCCTATGATATTTGATTTATGATGATTTCTGAAAGTAGTAGTTTCTTTTTTCCAAAAAAAAAACTAATAATAAGAAAGGTAAAATAGAGAGAAAATAAGAGAGAGTAATTTATTAATAAATTACTTAGTAAATAATTAACAAGATTTGCAACCCTCATAGATGGCTCAGCTAAATCTCCCTTGCCCTTTTATTTTATTTATATTTTTATTTTTTGATGAACTATTTTTAAATTACTTATTGTATAGACTTTCTATAATTATATTTTTAAGGTAAGTTTCTATAATTAATTATCACTACTCCTTTCTTGATCCAAAAAATGCTATGAGAGGCTATTCGTAAAGTTTGTGAAGTGTAGGGGCTATATTGAAATTTCTAAAATTGAGCAAAACCTGTTCGGAATCTATTTTAGCTCCGTTTTTATTTTAAAGCCCTCAGTCATTTCCGTCCCTTCCCTCTCATCCTTAACTGAAGCAGCCGACGGGTTCCTTCACCGGAGTTGTTTATCTTTTTCTATTCTTAATTTGGATTTCCGATAAGCCATTTTTTCAGATTGCTGCAGAAAAGGTCTCAATTACGGTAATTTTTATGTTCTTATATGATCAAACATTTATTTAGGGTTAAGGGTTTTGTAATCACATTCGTACTGAGTATGAATTCACTTGCTTTTCCATGCCGAAGCTTTCTACCTTCTGAACCATTTTTCTGTCCTTTGATGATTATATGCATTTATGGCTTTTTTTAACATTTTTTTTTCATTGTTCTTGTGGTATAGGGAGAATTGAACAATTTTTTAGGGGATTTCGTTTCGGAGCTTTGTTAGACAAAAAATTTGAGGTTAGTTCATGCTATATTCGTGCAGCTTAAATGCTTTAAGGTGCAGCGAATTAAAGAAAATTTTTGAGGTTTATGGATTTTTCTCGGGTTGATATATTTTGGAACCTTTTATGTTCACTTATGACTATATAAATTTAATCCAAGTTTGTAGGACATTAAAGAACGTTTCATTAAAATAGTTCTGACCTTTTCTTATTATTTTTGTTAGAAAGTTTACTAGCAGTAGAGAAACATATTCAGAACTTTGTTGTTTTGAATCCTCTGTTTGGGTTGTTTTCTGATTATAAAGAACATGTTTAGACTTTTGTCTCATAATTTTTTTGGATTTCATATATTTTATGTATGTGTTTTGAAATTTCTAAAAAGATGAACAAAGCCTGTTCTGAATCCATTTTGTTCCGTTTTGGGTTCCTTCTCTGGAGTTGTTTACATGTTTTACTCTTCGTTCGGATTTCCGGTATGCTGTCACTTCAGATTGTAGTAGATAAGGTCTCAATTAAGGTAATTTTTATGTTCTTGTATGATGATCAAACATTGTTTTAAGGTTAAGGTTAAGGGTTTTGTAATCTCATTCGTACTGAGTATGAATTCACAAAGCTTTCTACCTTTTATAAGAAGAAATGGCTTTTAGCATTTTTTTCTTTGTTTTTGTGGTTTATTGAGATTTGAACAGTTTTTTAAGGGATTTCGTTTTGGAGCTTTGTTAGTCAAAAAAATTTAAGATTATTTCATGCTGTAATTGTGCAGCTTAAATGCGGTGAAGTGCAGCGATTAACGAATATTTTGAGCTTTACGCTTTTCGGTTCACTTATGATTATAAAAGTTTAATCCAAGTTTGTAGAACATTAAAGAATGTTTCTTTAAAATAGTTCTGACCTTTTCTCGTTATTTTGGTTAGGAAGTTTACTACCAGTAGAGAACATATTCAGAACATTGTTGTCTTGAATCATCTGTTTGGGTTATTTTCTGATTATAAAAGTTATTATTTGCATATTGCTGAATATTTTCTTCTTGCTAAAATATATGACATTCATTAATAGAAGAATTGTACAATTGACAAGTGTAACTCCCTTGATCACAATTGTAGAGTAGCTAGGGAGTTTGATCTAGATAACCAGTAAACTGAATTGTCTACAACCCAATCACTAATATTAAGTGCATAAAAATTACATCAAATGCACAGAACAAAAGAAAATACATTGCAAACTGTCTAAAAACCTTCAAAAGTGAACATTGTCAATTGTTCAAAGGATCCAAACTCATTGCTTTAATTAAAGCTGTTGCTTCGCCCTGAAGATATTTTTGGACCATAGTTGGGAATCCAAGCAATTATGATATAAGCTTGATGATTAACAGAAGGAATGGAAGCATGTTGGTGATTCAATATAGACAGATTATTAATAAAATAATGGATATCCATTCAATTAAGGACTTTGGATAAAACAACATGGCTTTATTGCTTTTTATACATATGTAATCTTGCATAAACTTGATATTTTTATTAAACTATCATTTTCTTAAAAATCAATTACATATTAACTCACTTTAATTGTCTATTCAAAATATTTGTTGCAGTATATTAGGGTAATATGAAACTATATATATATATTATTGATTTAAAAATTAACAAGAATTTTGAGAAATCTAAATAATGTTTTTGCCATAATTTTTGAGATGAAACTAGTATTATTTTTATTTAAAATCTATCTTATTTTAGATGATTGGCTAATAAAAAAATTTTGTATTGATCACTTTTTTTACATTTCAAAATTTTAAGGAGATATGGAAAACACACTACAATCTTAAAATTATGTGAAAATACTTAGAACTAAATACACAACTTTTGCTTATAAAAAAAATATAAAAATACATAAATTTTAAAAGATGACAACAAATTGTAATTTTGCATCTATGACGACTGGCCAGAGTACCCTGTAAGTCAATGAAGGTCTTAGCTTACAAAATTTCTATTTACTCAGTGCTGCGGTAAAATTGTGCATGCAAATTGAATTAGTTCTTTGAATTTTATTTGAACTATTCATTAATTCTTTCTGCTTTGTGTGTGATTTGTGCACTTTTCTTTTTTGTGGGTTCTTTTTCTTATTGAATTCCATACTATACAGAAGAGAACTGGGACTAGTGACTGGGAGTGACAATGGAGAGCTACAATGATTGTTCCTTTTCGTCCATCATAGCTGTAAATGTGGCAATCTCTCTCATTTTTTGCTTAATCAGTCTTATTGTATTTCGAGTTTTTTATGTTGTATACCAGAGCAACCAACCACAACGGGCAACAGCTCCATCACACCCTCTCAGTACCCTCATTGTTATGGGTTCTGGTGTGTATATCCCTCTTTTATTTTCCATTTCTTTTCTTTTGGGGGACTTTTGCAGTTGAGTTTTGTTGATGCAATTAGTTGGAGTTATTTTGGTTCATTTCATTTTTCTCCGTCCTTATACATTCACATGCAGGTGGTCACACAGCAGAAATGCTTAATTTATTGTGTGTGCTTCAGAAAAATAGGTTTAAGCCAAGATATTATATTGCTGCTACCACTGATAATATGAGTCTTCAAAAGGCACAAGTCTTTGAAAACTCTTTGATTGATAAGGTATATATGTTTTTTTCTTTTGATTTATACATCTTTCTAAAATATATAATGTTTATTTGTTTTTCTGTTCATTCTTCTGAAGATTTAGTTATGGAAGTGTCTTGTTAAAGAGATTGAAGTCCTTTGCATTAAGATCTGACAAATCAATCATATTTCTTTTGTAAATAGGATCAATATGGATTGTTTGATGAGACCTTTGGGACACAATTTTTACCTTTTTTCCCTGATACACCGAGTTCCCTTTTCTTGAGTTCTTGATTAAAATATCGAATCCTCTCTATGCTTTTCTATGGAACTGGGAGCGGTACCAAAATGGACATATATGAAATCTTGATGAATATTTCCATTTTCATGAATGTTAGTTCCTCAAAAGGATATGTTGGAACTTTACTTAGGACACCAATGCTGTAAACTTGTGCTTTATTCAGGAATTAGACTATATGGTAGAGACCTTGCAAGTAAAAGTTCTGCTTTTTATTCTCTGAATGGTATTTTCTTTAAACTATTACACTTTGACTTCATTGGAGTTATATGCTATGGAGCACCTAAAACAGCTAGAAGGATATTATTTTGCAAAGAATAATGCTTGTTTGATATCTAAATACTGAATCTTGAGTCTTCTCCTTTCCTACATGTGTTTATCTTAACAAATTTTACAAATTAATGTTCCCGAATCCATTCCTTCATCTTCACACTGTAAAAAGGATAAAAAATAAAAAAGGAAAAAAAACTTGAAATAGTTCTTGATTGCATAAAGAGTGTTGTGGGGGTGGAGGTTTTGGAGGGATTTGGCTATGTCAATTGATTTGACTGGTTTTCTTGCTAGATCTGCCTTCTTTGTCTATTATTTTAGCCAATTCTATTTGTAGTCTATGGTATGCCTCTGCTTCATATAACTCTTTGGTCCATGTTATTAAAGAAATTCATATTAATCTCATAGAATGCTTAAGAAGTGCATTGCTTCAATAATGAAGATTACATCTATCTATTGAATAAATTGTGTAGTTTCTTGTTATGAGGTGGAGGTAGCTACTACTGGTGTACTTTTACTGATTCCATTCGAAAATCTTCATAGCTTGACTTGCTTAGCTTCCTTATTCTTTGTAATTACAATATGATATTTCTTATCCTAGTTTGTTCTTTAACATAAATGAAGTTCTGCACAAAAGTAGATAACTTTTAGAAATATTTTGAATTCATGAAATTTCAAGATTTCTACAACTAGAAATCATGACCCACTCTTGCCCATGTTTCTCTGTGAATGTCCGTGACTTAAACAAGGAATCATACTTTTGGTTCTATTCATTTTGAATTTGATTCAAGATATATATCAACTATTGGGTGGATTCTGCAAATCATTTTTCCTACTTTACTGCTACTTTGAGTATTCCAAATGCCAATAGGAATTGCTTAACAAGTTGGTATTGTAGAAAACTTATTTTGTGCCACTTTCTGCTGATTTTTCTTCTTCTAGGAGGGAATTGAAGAGGTTGGAGTTGCTCAATTCATGCTGATTTTTTCTTCTTGATTGGGTTGTAGACAATTCAATTTACTGGTTATCTAGATCAAACTCCCTAGCTACTCTACAATTGTGATCAAGGGAGTTACACTTGTCAATTGTACAATTCTTCTATTAATGAATGACATATATTTCAGCAAGAAGAAAATATTCAGCAATATGCAAACAATAACTTTTATAATCAGAAAACAACCCAAACAGATAATTCAAGACAACAATGTTCTGAATATGTTCTCTACTGCTAGTAAACTTCCTAACTAAAATAACGAGAAAATGTCAGAACTATTTTAAAGAAACATTCTTTATTGTATTACAAACTTGGATTAATCTTTTATAAACCGAAAAGCGTAAAGTATATTCATTAATCGCTGCACTTCACCCCAGCATTTAAGCTGCACAATTATAGCATGAAATAACTTTTAAAAACTTGTTCAAATCTCAATGAACCACAAAAACAAAGAAAAAAAAATGCTAAAAGCCATTTCTTCATATAAAAGGTAGAAAGCTTCGTGAATTCATACTCAATACGAATGAGATTACAAAACCCTTTTGCCTTAACCCTAAATCAATGTTTGATCATCATACAAGAACAAAAAAATTACCTTAATTGAGACCTTATCTACTGCAATCTGAAGCGACAGTATACCGGAAATCCAAACGAAGAGTAAAACATGTAAACAACTCCGGAGAAGGAACCCAAAACGGAACAAAATGGATTCAGAACAGGTTTTGTTCATCTTTTTAGAAATTTCAATATAGTCCCTGTAGTTTTACAAACTTTACGAATAGGCTTTTTTTTAATCAAATTTCTTAAAATTTTATTTTACTTAAAAAAAGAAAAAGAAAATAATGGTTAAGAAGGAAGAGGTCACTTGTAACGGTCATGTAGTCAGAATAAGAAACATAAAAAAAGAAAAAGAAAAATTATTCATACGATTATAAATTATAGTAATTGTAAATCTTTGACATGATAATAATAATAATAATAAAAGATACTATGTAAAAATATTTTATATGATTAAGATACAACAACTATATATAATGACAAATAACAAAATTAATTAGGAAAATTCAAACATTTCAAGAGTAGATTTATGATTAAAAAAAACTAAAAAGATGTTTAAGGGGGCTGGCATCAGCCATTAATTATTTATACAACATTCTCTAGTACCGGAAGTGGCTTCAATGTATTTCATTTTCTTGCTTTTGCTAATTTGTCTTCTTAGTGCATTATAATATATAGAATAATTGATGAATTTAATCCTAAATAAATTTAATTTTGACATGTTCAGTCTTTAAAATAAAATTAAAAAAAAGAAGAAGAAGAAAAACCAAACAGACGGAAGAAAAGAAGAAAAATAATTCAAACAGTGGGAAAGAAGTTGTTTTTCAAACGGAATGGTGGATTACTGCTACAACAGAAAATGAATGGAATAATAATAGTAATAACGTGTTAGGGACGAGGGTTTTTGTATCTGAAGAACTGGAAAAAGCAACGGACAATTGCAATGAAAGTCGTGTTCTTGGGAAAGGAGGTTTTGGGTACCGTTTACAAGAGAATGTTATCAGATGGAAGTATCGTGGCTGTCAAGAAATATAACAAAATCGAGGACGACGAAAATCATGTTTCTCAATTCATTAATGAAATCTTGATTCTTTCTCAAATCAGCCATAAACATATCGTGAAATTACTAGGTTGTTGTTTGGAAACCGAAGTACCTTTGCTCGTGTACGAATACGTTTCCAACGGAACTCTTACGTGTTGAGTCCTATCCACAATTGTTGAGTTCTACACATTCAACAAATGCTGCTTCAAAGATTTCTGCGTCAAGATCGGTGGCTGCGGTTGGTGGCTGCGTCAAGATTCACACTCACCAACTCTTCCCTCTTCCTCCTATAAATAGAATAGATATTGCAAAGATAATGAGACCAACACAAAATAGAATAGAGAGAGTTCTGTGAGGGAAAAGAAAAGAGAGAGTTGAGTGAGTATAGCTCCTCCTCCGACAGAGAGAGTTTTTTGTAAACTATATTTGTATAGTGGAAATTTTTACTCTATTTATATCCTTCGTGGTTATATTTCGTCTCGGTACCTAACAAGTGGTATCAGAGCAAAGTTATCGGTACCGGAGGCGAACTGTCAAAAATTTTGAAGTGCTCGGAACTTCATTTTGACACCACAGAAAGCTTCGTCTCGTCGAGACGAGTTCAGAACATCTTACGGAATTACAATCCGACCTCAGACGAGCCCGTACGGTAAGTCCGAAATTTTCTGTAAATTTTGTGTTGCCGGAGAAGAAGACCTGACGTCAGCGTGACGTCAGCGCCGGCATCCAGTCATCCGCCACGTCAGCAGTGCCACGTCAGCAGTGCCACGTCAGCAGCGCCACATCAGCAGCACCACGTCAGCAGTGCCTTTCCAGCCGCCACGTAGGCAGAACCAAATCAACCGCTCCGGACCCAGCCGCGCAGTCCGTTTTGTGAAATTCGGACTCAAAAATACCGTTTAAAGAAATGACCTCAGAAGAGTCGAGTCTATCAACTAGCTCAATGATGAGATTATCATCATCAAATTATTCCATCTGGAAACCATTGATGGAGGATCTTCTATATTGCAAAGACTTGCACGATCCATTAGAAGATGAAGGGAAGAAGCCAAATGAAATAAAGGAAGCCGATTGGATAAAGATGAATCGGAAGGCTGCCGCTCAGATCAGGCAGTGGGTCGATCATAGCATTCTCCCGGAGATTTCCCAGGAGACAAATGCTCACAAGCTCTGGAAGAAACTGGAGGAGATATACCAGTCGAAGACAGCACAGAACAAATGTCTCCTCATGAGGAGATTAGTGAAGCTACAACTCAAGAAGGGAGGATCAGTAGCAGAGCATACAAGTGCATTCCAGAACTTGGTAAACCAACTTATTTCATGTGATATGCTTTTAGATGATGAAATGCAGGCCATTTTACTCCTTGGTACACTCCCGGACAACTGGGAAACACTAGTTGTCACACTCAGCAACTCAGCAGTCGGCAAACTGAGTATGAACATTGTCAAGGGTGCCTTGTACAGTGAAGAGGCAAGGAGGAAAGAAACTGAACCCGACCACCCACATGCTTTTGTCACAGAGAACAAAGGATATGACCAACGAGGAAGGAGTCAAAGTCGAGGTCGAGGCAAAGGCAAGTCTCAAGATCATGGCAATAATTCAGACAAAGGTAATTTCAAGTGCTATCACTGTGGAATTCCAGGTCACAAGAAAATCAACTGCTGGAAGCTAAAAAGAGAACAAGGTCAAAGCAGCTCCAGTAAGAAGAATGAAAATGGTGATACTTTGATCACTATTTCACACGAAGTATCTCTTCTTTCCAACAGCATAGAAGAATGCCTCCACGCTGAAAACGGCGAAGGTGAATGGGTGGTGGATACAGGATCCTCTCATCATGCTACTTCACATGAAGAATTATTTACCACGTATCAATCTGGAGATTTTGGTACCGTGAAGATGGGGAACACCAGCTGCTCAAAGATTGTTGGGGTCGGGACTATACTTGTGAAGACGGAGGTTGGATGCACTTTTGAGCTAAAGGGCGTTCGACACATCCCCGACCTACGACTCAATCTTATATCAGGATCTGTTCTTGATCAGGAGGGCTATGAACAATACTTCGGACACGGCATGTGGAAGTTAACTAAAGGTTCTTTAGTTGTTGGACGTGGTCACCTTTGTGACACGCTATACAAAACTAATCTCAAGGTTAGTATTCATAGTCTTAATGCAGTTGAAGATAAAGGGTCTCCAAATCTATGGCACAAGAGACTCGGACACATTGGGGAGAAAGGTTTAGACATCCTGAGCAAGAAAAACCTTATCAATGTAGACAAGGAAGTTTCTCTTAATCCTTGTGAACACTGCCTTTTCGGCAAACAACATCGAGTCTCGTTCAAGTCATACAGGAAGGGAAGAAGATCAGAAGTGTTGAGCCTGGTACACTCTGACGTATGCGGACCCATTGAAGAAGAGTCCTTAGGCGGAAACAGGTATTTTCTAACTTTTATTGATGATGCTTCTAGGAAGGTATGGATATACTTGTTGAAAACCAAGGACCAAGTTCTTGAGTATTTCAAACATTTCCATATGATGGTGGAAAGGGAAACAGGGAAGAAGCTGAAGTGCCTCCGATCTGACAATGGAGGCGAGTATACTTCAAATGACTTCAAGTCATATTGCTCGAATCACGGCATTCGACATGAGAAGACAGTCCCACGTACCCCACAACATAATGGTATAGCCGAGAGGATGAACCGGACCATTGTGGAGAAAGTTAGATGCATGATCAGTATGGCTAAATTACCAAAGCCATTCTGGGGAGAAGCTGTTCTAGCGGCGTGCTACCTGATCAACAGATCACCTTCAGTACCATTGAACTTTAATGTTCCGGAGAATATTTGGTCACGAAAGAAGGTGTCATATTCTCATCTGAGAGTATTCGGGTGCAAGGCATTTGCACATGTATCCAAAGAGCAAAGACAGAAGCTAGATGTCAAGTCCACTCCATGTATCTTTGTTGGCTATGGAGATGAAGAGTTTGGATACAGGCTATGGGATCCAGTAGAAAAGATCATCAGAAGCAGGGACGTTGTGTTCCAAGAGAACCAGATACATCAGGACCCTTGTTCTGAAAAACCATCACAATCTGGAGAATCGAGTGTAAGAGACATTGTTCCAGATCCTACACCGCCACAAGTTCCTGATGATACTGAAGAGACTCAGAATGAAACTTTCGAAGAGGATATTGAGCGGGGGGAGCTTCAATCCCCTCCAAATGTCGAGGATACTCCTCCGTTTGAAGAAGATAGGCCAAGAACCTCAAGGTATGGCCGTATCATCACAAAGTCCAGCAGGTATCCAAGTTCTGATATAATGCTCACCGAAGATGGGGAACCAGAAAGTTTCAATGAAGTTCAAACTCATAAGGAGAAGAAGCAGTGGTTGCAGGCAGGCTATGCAAGAAGAGATGAGTTCTCTCCAAAAGAATCAAACCTATGAGTTGGTGAAACTTCCTAATGGCAAGAGAGCTCTAAGGAACAGATGGTTGTTCAAGTTAAAGCAAAACAATGGAGGGAATCTAGCTAGGTACAAGGCTCGGCTTGTTGTCAAAGGGTTCGAACAGAAGAAAGGTATCGACTTTGACGAGATATTTTCACCGGTTGTGAAGATGACCTCAATCCGAGTAATACTTGGATTGGTAGCCAGCATGGACCTCGAACTTGAGCAAATGGATGTGAAGACAGCGTTTCTTCACGGGAATCTGGATGAGGAAATATACATGGAACAACCTGAAGGCTTCAAAGTTCAGGGGAAGGAGCACTTAGTCTGCAAGCTGCAAAAGAGTCTCTATGGCCTTAAGCAAGCCCCGAGGCAATGGTACAAGAAGTTTGACTCATTCATGATGGGTCAAGGGTACAAGAGAACCGAGGCAGACCAGTGCGTGTATATTCAGAAATTCCCAGATGGAGGTTTTGTTATCTTACTTCTTTATGTCGATGACATGTTGATTGTAGGTCAAAACAAGGCTATGATTAGCAAGCTGAAGATGGAGTTATCAAAGTTCTTTGAAATGAAGGACTTGGGCCCTGCAGAACAGATTCTCGGCATGAAGATTGTTCGTGACCGGAAAACCAAGAAGTTGTGGTTGTCACAACAGAAGTATGTTGAACGTGTGATCAAACGATTCAACATGGAACATGCAAAGCCAGCAAGTACTCCATTAGCTAACCACTTCAAGCTTAGCAAACACTCGTGTCCGACCACGAAGAAGGAGATTGAGGAAATGGCGGAGATCCCGTACTCATCAGCTGTAGGGAGCTTGATGTATGCTATGGTCTGTACTAGACCTGATATCGCCCACGCTGTAGGCGTTGTAAGCAGATTTCTTTCCAATCCTGGAAAAGAACACTGGGAAGCCGTCAAGTGGATTCTGAGATATCTAAAGGGTACATCGAAGATGTGTTTGTGCTATGGGGGAGCTAAACCAGTTATGGAAGGCTATACGGATTCCGATATGGCCGGCGATCTTGTTGGTAGAAAGTCTACATCAGGATTTCTTTTCACTTTTGCAGGAGGATCTATTTCCTGGCAGTCCAAGTTACAAAAGTGTGTTGCTTTATCTACAACCGAGGCAGAGTACATTGCCGCAGCGGAAGCTGGAAAGGAGATGTTGTGGGTGAAGCGGTTTCTCCAAGAACTGGGAGTCAATCAGGAAGAGTACTTGGTACATTGTGATAGTCAGAGTGCTCTAGATTTGAGCAAGAATTCAATGTATCATTCCCGGACAAAACATATTGATATTCGCTATCACTGGATACGCGAAGTGATGGAGCAACAACTCTTGAAGTTGGTGAAGATCCATACCTCAGAGAATCCCGCAGATATGTTGACGAAGGTGGTTACACGGGACAAGCTTGAGCTATGTAGAGACATAGCTGGGATGAACGTCGACTGAATGATGTCGTATTCATTCTCGTCCTAAATGGGTAGGAGGGGGAGAATTGTTGAGTCCTACCCACAATTGTTGAGTTCTACACATTCAACAAATGCTGCTTCAAAAATTTCTGCGTCAAGATCGGTGGCTGCGGTTGGTGGCTGGGTCAAGATTCACACTCACCAACTCTTCCCTCTTCCTCCTATAAATAGAATAGATATTGCAGAGATAATGAGATCAACACAAAATAGAATAGAGAGAGTTTTGTGAGGGAAAAGAAAAGAGAGAGTTGAGTGAGTATAGCTCCTCCTTCGACAGAGAGAGTTTTTTGTAAACTATATTTGTATAGTGAAAATTTTTACTCTATTTATATCCTTCGTGGTTATATTTCGTCTCGGTACCTAACATTACGAACGAACCATCTTCACAAACAAAATGACCAAACATTAATATCTTTGGAGCACTTGCTTATTTACATTCCTACGCTTCCACAGAGATATAAAATTCAGTAACATTTTATTGGATGAGAATTTCAGGGCAGTGGTATCCAATTTCAGACTATCGAAATCCGTATCTATAGATAGTACTCGTTTGACCACAGTTGTTGGAGGCACGTTTGGTTGCCTAGACCCTGAGTATTTCTGTACAGGGCAATTGAATGATAAGAGCGATGTTGGCGGAGTTGGAGAAGGATTGGTATTTCAATTTAGATCATCGATTAAAGAGAACAGACTGGCTGAAATTGTTGACAAAACTATTTGGGATGAAGAGGAGGTAATTGGGTTGGTTGCTAATATTGCATTCAAATGTCTCGAAGAAGGCCGCGCATGAAAGAAGTTGCAGCAGAACTGGAACAATTAAGAAGAGGAAGATGATGATCCATGCTATCGTCTGAAGTAAATTTACAAATGGATGATTGTGAGAATTATAATTATAGTTCTTCGAGCGGAAACTTCATTTACATGTACCATTGATATGGTTACGGAATTAGAAGATAGTCAGGAATGTACGTCATGAGTGTTATATATATATATATATATATATATATATATATATATATATATATATTGATTTTACAAAATAAAATAGATGATATTTCTATTTGAAATTATCTATTACCAGAAGTTTGTCATTGCAATAAATCCAAAGTAACATTATGTGCTTTGATAATGCCTAGACATTCTATACTTGGATCAGAGGATGCTGTCTCATTACTCGTTTTATTCCCCAGTGTAGTAGTATTCTATGTAAGAATTCCTAACACTAGGAAAACATCCTATACTTTTAGTACTTCTCTTAGTTTCTGTATAAAAGGCACCAGGGTTGGGAGGTGATTCTTATTCCCTAGTATAACCAGAGATTCAGCACCCAAATTGAGTCTAAATTCAATAAAACAATCTGGATTTGGGAATTCAATTATCATATAACTGACCTCTTTGAGAGCAAAAACAAAATAAGTAGTAATAAATAATAAGTACAACTGGAGCTTCCAGCAAACAGAGATTAATGTAAAATAAAGGGCAGGCACAAAGTCAGATTCAGAAGCAAATGCAAGACCAATACAAACAACAAAGACCTACAAAATCAACAGTGAGCGAGCTATATTCTGAGTAGAAAATTCTTGATCAATTGGCTGAGATCTTGGTAGTATCATCATGCACATCTCTCCTTAGCCCCAAGGCAATATTGGTTACTAACAGCCATTGACGGGATGCTTAACAAAATTATTCTACTATGAAAAACATTTTGGAGACTAACCAAATTATAAAAATCACTTGGCAAGCATGAAAACAAAAAATGATGCAAATAAAAATTGCATATTCAATTTTTAAAACTAAAAATAACCTAAGGGTTAATGGTTCTTCTACCTGTGGGATGGGAAGGGTAATCTCATGATGCCATTTTCTTTTCTTTTTTCTTTTTTTTTTTTTTTTCCAAATGTTTAAGTTTCTTGTTAGGATCTCTCAAACCCAGTTGAGAGAAGAAATTCATCATGAAGTATATACTAAAAAATCCTCTGGTATAGGTTACCTGCCAGAAGTCTTTGATGCTGCATCTCATTAAAGTATCTAAAGTTATACCACTATTATTTGAAGGGAAGTGTAGCTGCAGAGTTTCAATCAAACAGAAGCATCTAGCGATGATGTAGCCAGCTGGGATCCACGATCATTCAAATTGGAGATCCCACAGCAGGACAGTGAAGAACGTAACCAACAGAGGAGTGTAGAAGCAGAAAACCAATGAAGCAGTACCACGAGAGAACACCTCGACATAAAAAGAAAAGCATAGATATTTAGCGACAAACCACTTGAAATTGTACTTTCTCAACAAACTAGAATAGCAAGCATAGAATCCAAATGCTTATAAGAAACTACAACTATGGTTCACAGGCAAAGCCAGAAAATTAAAAGGAAATGAAAAACTAACCACCTCAATAATGAAGTTCGAAAGATACTTAACCAAATCCACGAGACGAAGCTGAGGGCGTCACCCCTTACAAAGTTGTTACTAATTCCAAGCAGATTAAAAACAGAATTCAAAAAACGTTTTGATTGACTTGAGCATAATTCTTTGAGACTTAGCTCCTGCTCCGGCGATGCTCCCTAATTCCATTCCTGTTCAAGTTAAACAAGGAAAAGTAAGTATAAGCAAAGAAGAAACTTGATTTGTTATCATATAAAGCATACACAGTCAACAGATGCACAGTACATGAAAACCATGCAGGACACAAATGGCCCAACTACAGAAAAAATTGAGTTATCAGACTGCCATCATTTACATATTCAATGTGATGAAAAAGAAACCCAAGGATTGAAGATGTTTGAAAAGTAGAAAGGACTTACCCATTCGCATAAGGGACCTCATCTCGTCCACGATAAGGTGACCTACTGTAGCTGCGGCCCCGGGGAGACAAACTACAACGGCGAGGGGATCTTCCACGTGGACTGTAACTCCTGTTACACAAATACATGTTATCAGATAGATAGCATCTTTTCAGTATTGGAAGTTCATTACCAAAATCTGATAACATTATAAATGCTCATCCCATTATCAAATGAAAGTCAACATAATATCTTACATTACAAGTATGATACCACAAATTTTCTTAGTACTCCCAAAAATGTTATTTGTTTCCCACTGATGTCTTAATTTGAAAAATAATGATCCTCCCACATGCAAAATACTACAAAAAAAGGTTTAAATAGAAAAAGCCATTATTTTCACTTAAAGTTTTGTGTTGTGTTTGGCCAGCAAGCTATTGGTAGATGTGCCAAAAGAGTGAGAAGATCTATAAGGAACTTCTAAATATTTGGTCAACCAATATTACTTCATAAAAATCTTCTAGTTACTAATTTTTCAATAATAATATGTATTAAAAAATATTTTTTAGGTTGACAACACTCTAAGTAATGATATGTTCTTACTTAAAGTCATTTCACATTTTTCAAACTCAAAAAGAGAAAAAACAAATTTATAAAATTTATAAAATAAACTCTTGTCCAAATACACTATAAAACACGAAGAAGTAACACTATTAATGCTCGTGTGGACATTTAAAACTTTGTCACAATTAAATTTTTAAATGTTCTATGGCGTCTCTGAATGCAAAACTTTGAAAGACTACAGTCATTACTTTTCATAATTACAGTGAATAAATAATTCATATTGTAAAATACTAAAAATCATTAGTACAATGTGAATAGTTACTAATTTTCTTTTTGGGAAATGAGGGTTTCTATTAAGATATCGAAAAACAGAATATACAAGAGTAGTGACTAATTATTAAGATTACTAATACAAGCGAGTATTAGTACTGACAAATTAAGATATCAAAGCCAGAGTATTAGTAATCAATACTCATTTTCTTTTTGGAAAATGAGGGTTTCTATGTTGGAAAACAGAATATACAACTAGTTATTAAGATTACACCAGTACAGTTAAAGTATTAGTAGTAGCTGCTTTGTAATATAATTGTTTTTTTTTCTTTAAGAACAACCTATATTTCAATAGAATGAATTCATATACTAAAGGCTAGAGCATTAAAAATCTCTGAAATAATGAAAATGCACCAGTTAAACAAATGAAAATGCACTGACCAATTTATCAGATTTACGGGCATGAGTCACAGACATTAGAATATCCATGAATACTACTAAAATGTTGCCACAGATGTTATATTGTACTTATATAGAAAACGATTTGCACTTGCAATAATATTTATTTAGGTACCTATCATTTCATACTTGTATTTACAAGACTCTGTAAGAATTGAGTGATGTTACTGAATATTCTCAAAATCATGTGTTGCCAAGTTTGCTCCAGTTATTCTATCATTTCCAAGAATCTAAGCATCCAACTATTTGTTTTATCCCTTCCCCACCAGACTGTTAGAACTAAATATGAGTTTGCAACCAGATCCAGTCAACCAGATAAAGCAAGACCAGTAAGGTATTCTATCTAATTTTACTAACACTTTAGGAATTCAGATAAAATTAATATCAACTTTCTCACCTTCGTCCATAACTGGGGCTCCTGCGGTATCTGGGAGGACTACGGCTTCGACGCCTTCCGGATCCTCCACGCAGACGACACTCACGAGCAAAATGGCCAGGCTCACCACACTCGTAGCACTTTAAATCAGAACCACCAGAACGACCTCGTCCCCCTCCACGTCCTCCTCCACCACCACCACCACCACCACCACCTCTAGAATTGTGAGATAGTTCAACTCTCCAACCATTTTTTCCTAATTCAAAACAACTAGAAGTCAAGATACAGTACTGTAAAAACGTCACATTATTTGTTACAACCAACTATATATAGTGTACGTAATATGAATAAGGAAAGGTTCAAACGGTACTATCCACCAGAATTATTGAGTGGAATCAGTGGAATAATACCATCTAGTTCACGAATTGCATCTTGTGCATCTCTTCTGTCATCAAAATCAATAAAAGCGTAGCCAGGGGGTCTTCTTGCAACCCAAACACTGCATAAAGTTCAGACTAAACTTTTAAAGCCAAAAAGGATTATAAAACAAAAAAGATGAAACCTGGTATTAGACCCCTACAGGGAATATGTCATCGAAGAATACTGTAATTACAGTAAACTGCAGGTAAAAGATAGATTGATACTTCAAAGTAAGTTTCCTCTACCTTCTTATAACTCCAAAGACCCGGAATTCATCTTCAAGCTCTCGTTCAGTGACTCGAGGATCCAAGTTCCCAACATACACTCTTGACATCACCACAAAAATATCTACAAATGCCATCAATTGAACGTTAGTGTACATAACACCACATGGTTGAATATCCTCAGATTTCCAAGCTCCAGGTAAGACAAATGACAATTGTTTGTCTGTTGAGAATAAAATCAATACTAATAAACTACAAAACTGCTCAGTAAGTTTATTTGGTAATCACAACCATTTTTCATGAAAATCAAAACTACTCAGTAAGAGGCTTCCAAAACTCAAGAAAGACTGTCAAGTAGGTAGATTACAAAACCCTTAACCTTAACCCTAAATAAATGTTTGATCATATAAGAACATAAAAATTACCGTAATTGAGACCTTTACTGCAGCAATCTGAAGAAATGGCTTATCGGAAATCCAAATTAAGAATAGAAAAAGATAAACAACTCCGGTGAAGGAACCCGTCGGCTGCTTCAGTTAAGGACGAGAGGGAAGGGATGGCTATGGTAAATCCACTCACAATTTTTTTCTGGTTTTGGCTATGGTGCCCGAGAAAGTGAGGGAGTGGAGGGTAAAGACAAAAGACATATATTAAAATAAATAAAAATTTAAAAATTACGATAAATTAATTTATATATATATATATATATATATATATTAATGATGAAAACGAGAAAAGGTATCACATGCGAATTGACAGATAATGTATTTACTCTTCTTTTTTTAAAATATTTATTATTTTTTTTTATAACAAATCTTTGATAAATGAGTATAATTTTTTAAGAGAGATACAAATTTTTATTAATATTTTCCGAGAATCGATTAGTTAATTAAATTTAATGTTTTATATCAACAAAATCCCTTAAGATCCCCACCAAAGTAATGTTTCAAATAAATCTTTAAATGAATTAATTACGATTACTCATGAAAATTTTAAAATTCCTAAAATACCCTTAAATTTCTTCTCTCTTATCAATTTGTGACAACTTTTTCTTGCAAGCATTTGCAATTCTGAAAACAAAGATTTAAGGCGGTTTTGGAAAAATTAACCTAAATTATAAAGAAATTAAAGGGAAAATTTATGTTGAACAGATGGAGGCTTGAGAATAACAAAGGTAAAGCTTAGTGAAAAGGCAATCACACTACCTTTTTTTGGAAAATATTTCTTGGCACAACTTAGACAATCTATTCCTCTTCTTTTACCGCAAGAATTCTTCTTCACGAATATAAATGGTAAACACTCATCCTTTCTTACAATTAGTATATATATATATATATATATCAATCGTAAATTTAAAGAAGAAAGTAACTTAGTTTGTAATAGTACTTATGTCTTAATAAAATGTCATATATTTGAGTAAGTGGTCAAAACATAGTTCAATTGATAATAATTTTACTTGTAATTTAAGAAATTATGAGTTAAATATTAAAAGAGAAATAATCTTTATATGAATTCAAATTTAAATAATATATATATTACGCTAAAAGAAATAAAGAAAATTAATAATAATATTTACCATGTGAATGATGGAGAAAGGTGGAGGAAAGAATCAGAAAGAGGGCTAGGTGGATAAAAGAGATCTTCATTCTTCTTTACAACAAGGGAAAACAATAGTAAGAAAGAAAATATATGAATTTAGTGTTAGTAATGAATAAGAAAAAAAACTATTAATATTCAGCTGAATGCACTTTAATTTTTTTTAAAGAATAAATTACACATTAACAAAAATCCAAATTAGCAATTGACAATTTTGTTCTTTTTAACAAATTGGTATATTTATATTATCAAATTACAAGAAATTGGTAATAATGATTTCCAGTATAATTCTTTCTCCTTTTTTTTTTTTAAAAAAAAATTAATAATTTTATAGGATTTTTTTTGTGAATTTAATCTCTATAATTCGAAATTCTCTCTTTAAAAAAAATAAAATTGATAGAATTGTTGAGCAAAAGAATCGATATGGTATAATGACAGTGAAGAATATGCTTCTTTTATATATTTATATAATTTTTATATTTCAACTTTAAATAATTTTTTTCAAAAAATAATTGTCAAATGTAAAAACATGTCAAAACAAGTAAAATCAATATTAAGAGAGAAAAATACGTTTAAGCACAATTTTTTACAGTTTAACTATAAAAGTTCATAAATTGACTAGTTACTATAAAATAAGAAAAGAAAATGTCTAAGAACTCAATTAAAATAGTTTCGATAATATTTTTAGAAATTAACAAAATAAACTGCCAAAATAAAGGAGAATGGTTTGTTTCTAAAGATTCTGTTGGTCAATCGAAGATTTATTATTTGTTAACAGTATAGTAACGGTGTTAAAAAATATGCTTCTTTTATATATATAATTTTTTTCAAGAAATAATTTTAAATTTTTTTCCGAAAAATAATAGCAAAACATAAAGATACGTCAAAACAAATAAAATCAATTTAAGAGAGAAATACATTTGAGGTGGTCTTAACACAATTTTTAGCAGTTTGATTATAAAAGTTTATAAATTTATCATTGATTATAAAAACAAAAAGAAAAAAAATCTTAATAATTTTTAGAAATTAACAAAATAAACTGCCAAAATAAAGGAGAATGGTTTGTTTCTAAAGATTCTGTTGGTCAATCGAAGATTTATTATTTGTTAACAGTATAGTAACGGTGTTAAAAAATATGCTTCTTTTATATATATAATTTTTTTCAAGAAATAATTTTAAATTTTTTTCCGAAAAATAATAGCAAAACATAAAGATACGTCAAAACAAATAAAATCAATTTAAGAGAGAAATACATTTGAGGTGGTCTTAACACAATTTTTAGCAGTTTGATTATAAAAGTTTATAAATTTATCATTGATTATAAAAACAAAAAGAAAAAAAATCTTAATAATTTTTAGAAATTAACAAAAT
This sequence comes from Asclepias syriaca, assembly GCA_027405835.1. NCBI lineage: Eukaryota > Viridiplantae > Streptophyta > Magnoliopsida > Gentianales > Apocynaceae > Asclepias > Asclepias syriaca. The sequence continues at coordinate 11,579,567 of CM049924.1, forward strand.
TAGCTGTAAAAAAGAAGAATAATTTGTTTCTCAAGATTTTGTATGTCATTCTGTTATTATTTGTTAAGAGGGAGATGAACATATGTATATATATATATATATATATTAGTGTTAAGTTTTTTATTTTTCTAATGAAACAAAAGGAAGTAGTAAGAAAAAAAAAAGGGAAGTAGTAAGTAAGAGGAGTGAGGCATGGAAAGAATGATAAGAGGTGCAGCAACAGATAATAATAATAAGAAGAAAAGTATGGGTTGGTAGAAGATCGAAATAAAAAAAATTAAGAATAAAAAGAATCTGCAAGTGACGTTCTCAAAGCGTCGTGAAGGGTTGAACAAGAAAGTCGGAGAACTCAGTATTTTATGTGGTGCAAATGTTGTCGTCATCGTCTAATCCCCCGCCGGAAAAATACACGCTTTTGGTAATGTCCCAATTGAGTCAATTATGGATGGATACCTTAATCATTATAACAATTATTATATATCAGAACAAGATGATGATGATGATGATGATGAGAACCAAAACAAGTGTTTGGAGGTATTATTGAAGAAGTTGGAAGCGGAAAAAAACGACGTCGTAGAAAAAAGTAGTAGTATTTGGCAGTGGTGGTGGAATTAGCCATTTGATGATCTCAATTTGATTGAGCTTCAACATTACATGAATTCCATGGAAGTTCTGAAGAACAACGTAATGGCGGTGGCGGCTGCTAGAACCCGTAATAATAACAACAATAATAATGAGGAGGTTTTGATTCCTAATCTGGCCGTTGATTGCTTTGGCGGTGCTCCCGTTCCTCACTACTCCGCCGTCGATTTCATAAGTAAACCTTTGATGTTGTTTAATCCCACCCCCTTGTACTTAATTACTTTCGTTTTATCACTAATCGTTTTGTTGGTCGAATTCAATTAATTAAGGCTACAATAATTTTATTTTATGTTACTTCAATTGTTGTTCTCTTTTTGTCTTTTTCTTCTTTGTTCTTGCTTTAAATTGGCAACAAAATCTTTTAGAAAACAAAGGAAACTCTTATCCTAATAGTTATAAATATTTTAATCACGTGATTAAAATGTCTGTCTTTTTTTTCTTTGATAAAGATTAAAATATCTGTCAAGTAATTAATACATACACTAAAATTAGGCTTTCTTAACTTAGCAGTTGGTTGGAAAGGCCATGAAACTAAATAACTATGTCCTGACTTAAATAGGGTCTTTTAACTTAAAAAAGACACATCAATTTTTATATTTTTATAAATTCTATTATTATTTTGTATGTCCATATAGCCTCCCACTATCTTCACTATCTTCATATAACATTCACTACCTTCATATAACCTCCACTACCTTCATATAATCTCTACTACTATCATATAACTTCCACTACCTCCATATAACATCTATAAATTAAGTTTGTAACATCTTTAGTATAATGAAGAGTTATGTATATAGTTATATATGTATGTACGTGGGGATATAAAGTTACATCTAATTCATCCCTATAAATAGGGATTACTTTGTATGTTTGGAAAGACTTGAAATATACATGAAGAGAAAGAATGATATCTTCTCTTTGATCTCTGTATTATATTTCTTACTAATTTGTTTTTGTTAATAGTAATTTTATAATACGTTATCAGCACGAAGCTCAACCTGTTATTGTTTGAAGTTGAACTCAATAATAAATAGGTATGTTATTTTTAATGTTAATTCTTATTAAGCTTAAATTTGTGTTTTATTATTTTTCAATTACTAGATGAAATCATTTGTTATGAAAATTAGACCTCGAGAATCATCCGTTATGATGGGTACAGAAAACATTATTGATGTAAAATACATAATCATTGGGAAAATTATTTAAGAGAAAAATTTGACCACCTGAAGATGGTCATTTTTTTCGAAAGTTCGAGGTTGCATCATAGAAATATAGGGGTGCTATGGATAATAATTTTGGAGGTTGGCGGCATTCCTCGTTCGGGCGAGGGTGTTGCCTTTTTGTCTTTTAGATGAAAATTTCCATTTAAATTTACTTTGGTGATAATGTATGGTCCTTCCCAATTAGCGTCGAGCTTTTGGGAGGGTTTTTTATGACGGAATTCTTACGGAGGACGAGGTCGCCTACAATTAGGGTATGAGGTCACATCCAAGAATTTTTGTGTTTGGCTAGAGATCGCTTGTAATTGTATTCACGAATGGCCGTGTTGGATCGAATATGATCAAGTAACGCCAAATTTTTGGTAATTTTGAGATCATTCCATTCGATGGAAAAATTATCCATGCGGGGAGATGAAGATCCGATTTCAACCGGGAGTAACGCTTCAGTACCGAAACATAGAGTGGGCTTTCGAGGGTGCGAGAATGAGGAGTCGTACGATATGACCATAATACATTTGGTAATTCTTCGATCCATTTGGTTTTAGCCGAATCTAAACATTTTTTAAAACCTTGTACTATGGTCCGATTAGTAACTTCTGTCAAAGCATTTGTTTGTGGATACCCAACTGATGTAAAGCGGTGATCTGTGTAAATCTCGACAGAAATTTTGGAATTCTTGTGCTTCGAACTATTTTTCGTTGTCAGTGATGAGGATACTAGGTATTCCGAACCTAGTGATGACTCTCTTCCAGAAAAAATCTTTGATAACTTGGGCTGTGATGGACGCTAAAGTTTTTGCCTCTACCCACTTGGTGAAATGGTCAATGGCGACGATAAAAAATTCTTTGTTGCCTCTAGCTTTCAGGAAAGGGCCGACGATGTCCATCCCCCAATGGTAGAAAGGAATTGTGTTGCTAATAGAGAGAAACTCTACAGTGGGCATGTGATGTATGTTGGCATGTAACTGACATTTCGAACAATGTTGTATTAATGTGGCGGCATCGGCTTCCATAGTCAGCCAAAAGTATCCTGTCTGTATGATCTTTTGAGCCAAACTCCACGCACCAATGTGAGATCCGCAAATACCTTCGTGGACTTCTCACAAAATGTAATTTTCTTCAGTTTCGGGCACACATTTGAGCAAAGGCCAAGAGTAATGTCGACGATATAATTGATCATTTAAGAAAATATATCGGGCTGCAAAATTTTTGAGTTGTTGTGCCTGAATTTTATTGGCTGAGCTTGCATTGTTGGTGATATATTGAATAATAGGTGTCATCCACGAAGGTTCTTGAGTAATAGTTAGAATTGGAAGGCTGTCGATGGACTTTTACATAAGGGGCTCTATCCAGGTTCTGTTTAAGTTATCACCAGTGTGTAATTTGGACAAAGCATCGACTTCAGTGTTTGCCTTGCGGGTTATATGTTCGATTTTCAAGAATCGAAATTTTTTAAAGAAGGCGAATACTAACTGTAAATATTTTTGTATGTTGTCTTCTTTTGCTTCGAATTCACCGTTAACTTGACTTGCTACGACTTGAGAATCTGTAAAGATGTGGAGGTTTTGGATATGTAAAAGTGCGGGCAATCCGTAATCCTGCGAGGACGGCTTTGTATTCAGATTTATTATTGCTCATTGGGAATGTATATTTTAAAGCGTAAAATAATTTGGAGCCTTCGGGTGAAGTAATAGCAATACCAACATCTCGGTTGGTTTTAGCTGCTGAACCATCGACATGGATTTTCTAACAATCGACTGGGATGCAATTTTTGAGCAGGAGTTGGGCGGCCAGGAGGAGTAAATCAGTGCATTCTACAATGAAATCGGATAATGCTTTAGCATTTATATGCTTCTTGTGAGTGTATTCGATATCATATTCTGAATGTTCGATGGCCCATCGCATGATGCGGTTTGTAATATCGGCTTTGTGCAATGATTGACAAATAGGAGCTTGCATGTGCATACATATACGGTGAGCTTGGAAGTAATGTCAGAGTTTTTGTGCTGCTACTACTAAGGCCAAGATATGCTTCTCTAGTGGAGAATATCAAGTTTCGGCAGATTACAGAACATGGCTAATGTAATACACAAGGTGGAAAATCTTATCACATTCGGCGCAAAGGACAACACTGATAATTGAAGGTGAAATTGAAATGTACAAATGAAGAATTTTGCTAGGATTCGGGGGGGGGGGGGGGAGGACTAGGATAGGCAGATTTTGTAGATATTGTTTGATGTCTTGGAACGCTTTCTTGCATTCGGTAGTCCATTCAAATTGTTTGCAGTTATGGAGAAGTGTAAAGAACGAGAGAGATTTTTCTCCTGATTTTGAAAGGAAACGGTTGATAGCTGCAACCCGTTCGCTGATTCGTTGTACTTCTTTAACATTTCTCAGGGATTTGATATTCTGTATTACTATAATCTTGGACGGGTTTATTTCTAAACCGCGTTGAGAAATCATGAAACCTAAAAATTTTCTAGCGTTTACTCTGAAGGTGGATTTTCCAGGATTGAGTTTTAAACCGAAATCTTGTATCGTTTGGAATGTTTCTCAAAGATCTTGGGTTATATCTAATGATGAAATGGTCTTAACCAATATATAGTCAATATATGCTTGTACGTTTCTGCCAATTTGTGAAATGAACATCCGATTGATCATGTGTTGAAAATCTGCTCCAACTTTTTTTAATACAAAAGGCATACGTTTATAACAAAAAAGTCATTCTGAGTTACGAAAGCAGTTTTTTCTTCATTTTCTTCGGCCATTAATATCTGATGATAGCCTTTGTGAGCATCTAAAAATGATAGCAAACTATAACCGGCTGTAGCATTGACAAGCAAATCTATGCGGGGAAGGGGATATGGCTTATTGGGAATGACTTTGTTAAGAGAAGTAAAATCGATACAAACTCGTCATTTGCCACCTGGTTTCGGCACGACTATGGGGTTGGCTACCCATTGAGAAAATTAGACTCTGCGTATGACATCGGCTTGAAGTAGATCTGATATATCCTTGCGAATAATATTTTACTTCTCGGTGTTGAAAGAACGGCATTTTTGAGTGACGGGTTTTGCTGATGGGGCAATTCCTAATTTATGTTCCATGAAAGATTAGGATATGACTCCAAGATCTCTGGGGGACCAAGCAAAAATGTGAGAAAACTCTGTGGCAATTTCTAATATATGTCATTGTAGTTGAGTCGAGAGGGAAACACTGAATCTAATTTAACGTTCTGGATGGGCGGCGTCGACGCCAAATTTTTCAAAATGGTCAATGGGAGTGATATTGTGATCTGGCATGTCAAAAAGAGTCGTCCAAAAGTCTTGGTTGTGTGTTTTCGGTAATGTAGCAAGTTTGTGGGATTGGCGCATCTCCGAGAATTATCCAAGGTCCGGAAGGTAAGGAGATAATCATGTCGTTGCGATATGAGCAAATATGTGCTTGCATTATATTTAATGATGGGGGACCATGAATGATTTATAAGATGCTGGTGAATCTACAATAACGAAAGTGGCAGTTTGTTGTTGGCGGTGGGAAGGTGGTCCCCATTGAAGTAATAGAATGGCGATGTCGCAAGGGTGAGTGGTGGTGCCGAAAAAGTTGACTGTTGCCAAATTGTAGCACCATCAGTGGTCAAGGGTGTAAATTGGGAAGTATTATATTTGGGAAAATGGGGCATCCATTGATCGATGACGGTTGTTGCCGTTCGAGGTCTAAATTTGGGGTGTGGGAATCGGCTAGGAGGCTAGGTATTTCCGCCTAGAGGATATCTGGATGTGGTTAATGTGTTGTTACGAGCAGCATCTTGTGCTTGGGTAGTTTCCATGGATGAAGATAATTTTTCTGATTTTATCCATGCCCCAATGTGGGTAAGTAATTCCAGAGTAGTACGTGATTCTTGGATGTTTAATTAGTGTGAATATTCTCGTTTGATGAGTCCATTGAGGAATGCTTCGACATAAAAAGAATATGTACAGTCTCTAGTGACTAACACTTCCTTGTTAAATCGCTGAAGATACGAGGATAAAGATTTTCTTATGTTTTGGAAAATTTGTAAAGCTTAAGATGGGGTTTTTTATCGGTTCGGAATGCCTCGAAATGTTGTAGAAAACTATTACCAAGTTGTCTAAAGGAGAAAATAGATCCGGCATGTAGGCTACCAGACCATGCCTCCGCTTGCTTAGCTAATGTCATCGGAAAAAATCGGCATAATAAAAAATCATCTGCTCCGTACATGACCATCGTTGTTGTGAATTGTCTGATGTGAATTTTGGGATCAGAATAGCCGGTGTACTGAGTGGACGTAGGGATTTGGAATGTTGGCAGCAAAGGACCTTTGGCATATGCGGGGCTAGGGAGTTGTTGCCAAGTGTGTTCCAGGGAAGAATGTCGTCATTTGGTATTAATTGAGGGGGCTCAATTTGAACTTGGTCGCATAACCTTCGGAATTGTGCATTGGCGGATGTGGGTTCGGGGATTGGTGTGGAGGGTTGTTGGACATTCTGGTGTTTTTGTAAAAAATCTCAGGTTCTGAGGTTTTGTGACGGAACATACCACGGGTGCATTGGTGCTTGTGGCTGTTGTAGGTCGATTGAATACAGTTTTGGGTATGCTACATTCCCCGAGAGTGTATGTGGTATCGGGATGTGCCCTGGTGGAACAAATGGTACCGGTGGGACTGTATCGACTTGTGGGTTCGGAATTGGTTGCATGTGTAGGGCTATATGGGGGAGTATGGGGTTGTGCTCTTGTTGTTTGTCGTGCACAAGTGGCCTAATGATTAGGCGAATGGACTGCCATGCCATTAGTGATTTATGGTGGCATTTTAGGGGCGCTGGAACGTCGACTGAGGATCAAATGGCTTTAAAAAAATGAGATGTAGCATCGTCTATTAATTCTAGGTGTTGCTTGGAGTGGACGTATTTAGCGATATTTCATAAATTATGCATAATATCGTCATACGACACGTTTACATTCGGGCAATCTTGATGTAGCAAAATGGAATGTGGGCAATTATCGGGTTTTTTATCTTGATAATGTGATCTAGACGGGGCAGGTGTTTCCTTGTGTTAACGTGGTGAATGTGTTGATGACGAAGGTTGGGGCTGATTAGCGTTAGCGAGTGCAGAGGTGGTTAATAAAGGTTGATGTTTGCTGGCAGGAACAGGAAGAGGGATGCCTAAAGATGTTGCAGGGATGTCTAAAGGTTTTAGAGTTTTTAGAATCAGGCTGTGGGTTGTCATGTTCTTTCTCACCAATCTAATCGTATGAAAAAAAACAGTGGGCACCAATATGATGTAGCCTGATTCTTGTTTCTCTATTCACTCTCCCTTTCTCTCCTCTTTCACTTGTACTCTTTTTTTACGTGCCTTTTGTATCTCAGAAGGGTTCCTATTTATTATTGTCTTTTGGGCCGTGGGCTTATTGTGTCATGAACCTCTCCGGAGATTTCATGCTATGATAATATGTTGTATGCGAGTTGCTCGAGATATTTCATATTGTGATGCTATAAGGAATAATATCAAATAAGATATTATCGTTGGGAGGGTATATCTGTATGTGTTGGTGGATATATTTGTACATATACCAACTACTAAAACTATAATTAATGTGCAAAATGGTACTCTTACAATGGAATTTGATGGTGATGTACTTCATTTTAATTTTCTTGATGCCATGAAACATCCTTCGGAAGAGCATTACGTCTTTCAAGTTAATTCATTCAATTTGTTATCAATTAGCGATGACAAACAATCCCCATTTTTCAAAATTAGCAACGATAGATGATTCGTGTTTTTTGAAATTGGCGATGACAAACGATCCCCATTTTTCATAATTGGCGATCATAGACAATCCATGTTTTACATAATTAGCGACGACAGATGATCCCTGTTTTTCATAATTGGCAACTCATTTTTTTTTGAAAATGAGCTTCAATACATCACAATGAACGATGAACATGCTTTGGGACGACAACCAACTTGGCCTTGTCATTCTTCAATCGCAAGCATTAGTCTGAAAATCAAGGAAATGTATATATATTTTCTTGATAGGGTTGACTATGATCAAGTTGACTTGAAGATCCTCCTATGCCAAATTCCATTTCCTTACCCTCTTGTTCATCAATGATTTTTGAAGATAATATTCCTTGATTAACATATTGGAGTACAACAACAATCCCGTGAAAAATTTTGACACCAATGATTCTGCTTCCTATTTGATTCAATTTGAATGAATTGTATTCAAATTTGATGAAATAGCTTCCCAATCTTTCAAAAAGTCTACACATTTTAACGGAAGATGTACTTAAAGAACCAACATATCTTCTTCAAATTTGTTTGCTTTGTGCCGTCAAAGCACAAAACTCTCCAAACTCACCATTTTTTGTATGTATAAGTATATTTTTTCAGAATTGGCAATGACAGAGAAAAATATTTTTTTTTTCTTTTTTTGAATTGGCGACGACAGAGACAATTCCCTTTTTTAGAACTGGCGATGAAAAATAATTCCCTTTTTCAGAACTGGCGATGAAAGATATTTCCCTTTTTCAGAATTGGCGACAACAGATAATTCTCCTTTTCAGAACAGGCGACAACAGAGACATTTTTTTTTCTTTTTTCTGAACTCTCTATTTTTTTACAATAATTTTCACCCATTTTTTTAGGATGATTTTTTTTGTTATGTTATGACTGAACTTAGAATTTATCTGTGCATTTGATGTAATTTTTATGCACTTAATATTAGTGATTGGGTTGTAGATAATTCAGTTTACTGGTTATCTAGATCAAACTCCCTAGCTACTCTACAATTGTGATCAAGGGAGTTACACTTGTCAGATGTACAATTCTTCTATTAATGAATGACATATTTCAGCAAGAAGAAAATATTCAGCAATATGCAAACAATAACTTTTATAATCAGTAAACAACCCAAACAGATGATTCAAGACAACAATGTTCTGAATATGTTCTCTACTGCTAGTAAACTTCCTAACCAAAATAACGAGAAAAGGTCAGAACTATTTTAAAGAAACATTCTTTAATGTTCTACAAATTTGGATTAAACTTTTATAATCATAAGTGAACCGAAAAGCGTAAAGCTCAAAATATTCGTTAATCACTGCACTTCACAGCATTTAAGCTGCACAATTACAACATGAAATAACCTTAAATATTTTGACTAACAAAGCTCCAAAATGAAATCCCTTAAAAAATTGTTCAAATCTCAATGAACCACAAAAACAAAGAAAAAAAATGCTAAAAGCCATTTCTTCATATAAAAGGTAGAAAGCTTTGTGAATTCATACTCAATACGAATGAGATTACAAAACTCTTAACCTTAACCCTAAAACAATGTTTGATCATCATACAAGAACATAAAAATTACCTTAATTGAGACCTTATCTATTGCAATCTGAAGCGACAGCATACCGGAAATCCGAACGAAGAGTAAAACATGTAAACAACTCCAGAGAAGGAACCCAAAACGGAACAAAATGGATTCAGAACAGGCTTTGTTCATCTTTTTAGAAATTTCAAAACACATACATAAAATATATGAAATCCAAAAAACTTATGAGACAAAAGTCTAAACATGTTCTTTATAATCTGAAAACAACCCAAATAGAGGATTCAAAACAACAAAGTTCTGAATATGTTTCTCTACTGCTAGTAAACTTTCTAACAAAAATAATAAGAAAAGGTCATAAATATTTTAATGAAACGTTCTTTAATGTCCTACAAACTTGGATTAAACTTATATAATCATAAGTGAACATTAAAGGTTCTAAAATATATCAACCCGAGAAAAATCCATAAACCTCAAAAATGTTCTTTAATTTGCTGCACCTTAAAGCATTTAAGCTGCACGAATATAGCATGAACTAACCTCAAATTTTTTGTCTAACAAAGCTCCGAAACGAAATCCCCTAAAGAATTGTTCAAATCTCCCTATACCACAAGAACAATTAAAAAAAATGTTAAAAAAAGCCATAAATGCATATAATCAACAAAGGGCAGAAAAATGGTTCAGAAGGTAGAAAGCTTCGGCATGGAAAAGAAAGTGAATTCATACTCAATACGAATGAGATTACAAAACCCTTAACCTTAACCCTAAATAAATGTTTGATCATATAAGAACATAAAAATTACCGTAATTGAGACCTTTTCTGCAGCAATATGAAGAAATGGCTTATCGGAAATCCAAATTAAGAATAGAAAAAGATAAACAACTCCAGTGAAGGAACCCGTCGGCTGCTTTAGTTAAGAATGAGAGGGAAGGGATGGAAAGGGCTGAGGGCTTTAAAATAAAAACGAAGCTAAAATAGATTCCGAACAGGTTTTGCTCACTTTTAGAAATTTCAATATAGCCCCTACACTTCACAAAAGTTACGAATAGCCTCTCATAGCATTTTTGGATCAAGAAAGGAGTAGTGATAATTAATTATAGAAACTTACCATAAAAATATAATTATAGAAAGTCTATACAATAAGTAATTTAAAAGTTGTTCATCAAAAAATAAAAATATAAATAAAATAAAAGGGCAGGGGAGATTGAGCTGAGCCATCTATGAGGGTTGCAAATCTTGTTAATTATTTACTAAGTAATTTATTAATAAATCACTCTCTCTTATTTTCTCTCTATTTTACCTTTCTTATTATTAGTTTTTTTTTGGAAAAAAGAAACTACTACTTTCAGAAATCATCATAAATCAAATATCATAGGATTTAATTAAGAAAAATATTTTTGATCAAATATTTAAAAGACAACAAAATATAAGAATTGAAATTAAAAAATAAATATATTACAGTAGATGATAACAATCAATTACAAATAATAATAATAATAAATGTACTTAATAGATAAGAGTTTGTGAATGTGATATTTAGTTAATACTATATTTAGTTCAAAATGAAAAGGAGTAAGAAAAAATAAAAACATTTAAAATTGTTATTATAAAATTATATAAATATAGCTCAAACAAACTAATGAGATAAAAAAAATAATTATTATAAAAGAGAAATATAAAAATTATTATATGTCTTTTGGTGGTTGATATGTCTTTCCAAACAATATTAAGCCCTCTGGTGAAGATAAGAAAAAAAGATAAACATCAAGTATCATGCTATTTTAAATGTCTGGTAAATTTTAAATTTTGAGTAGAATATTGAGTATGGAGAAATTGAAAGAGTAGAATATTGTTTATGAGAGGAAAAATAAAATTATTTTATATTATTTTATTAATTTTATGGCAATAATTGTATTTTCATTCATTTGACAGCAGTAAATAAGAATGTTACTAGTTTTGTTTGTAAGTTATTGAGTATGGAGATTGAAGGGTTGGTTGATTTGGAAGTATATTGATGTGATTGTACTCGATAAGTGTGGGTTTTTATGATTTTTTAATTAAAAAAAATGATATTATTAATGTTGATAAGTATTTGTAGAAGATTAATTAAAAAGATTTTATGTATATATTTATTTACATATATAAATTAAATTAGGAAGAGAGAAAGAAGGAAGAGATAGAACGGAGGAAGAGAGAAAAAAAAGGAGAGAGAAAGGAGAGATGAAGAAAGAAGAGAGGGAGAGAAGGAAGAAATTAAATTAATGGAGACAGAAAGAAGGAAGATAGAGAAAAGAGGAAGAAGAATGAGAGAGAAAAGAAGAACAAAAAAGAGAGAAAGGAGAAAGAGAGAAAAAAATTTAAATTAATGGAGAGAGAAAGAAGGGAAATAGAGAAAATAGGAAGAAGAAAGAGAGAAAAAAAATAAAAAAAAGAATTATGAAAAATTAGACAAAAAATACTCCTAATTGGAACAGTGTCAAATAGTGAAAAAAGGTTGACTAACGGCAAAATTGAGTCACTAATGATTTGACTTAACAGAAGTGCATGTAGTGAGAGTTTTGAAACGTTAATGACACTCTTTGTACAAAAATTTTTGAAGTGCAAAAGCTGGATTTTGATATTGAAAAGGTGCATGTGATAGTTTTCCCTAATTAAAAAGATTTTATGTATATATTTATTTAGTGCTACTATATATATATATATATATATATATATATTTCTGCAATGCATTTGGAATTTTTTTACAAAATAGAGGAATATATTCTGGAATTTCTTTTACAAAATAGGGAAATGCATGTTTGGTCATTGTACGAAGCAAAATTGCAAATTTTACTCCTAATCTTTTTTAACACTTAAAAAGATAGGATGGTTACATAAGACGACCAACATAATGAGCTCGAGGATATTTGGATTTTAATTGAGGCCATTGTACAAATACTTGGTCAGCCATTCGTAGTTCATACACAAGGAAAGCACTCAATGATAGTCTCTGCACTCTTGCAATGCTTTCAACATAAAAGATGTATGACCATCTAATCCCAAAAATCTGAAAGTACAACAAGAAACAGATACCACACAAATAAATTAGCATCCTAAGTTGAAAAGGAGAACAAGTACATTATATTTCTTCCATTTGATTGATAACATAAGATAAGCTGGGAGTGTTGGCTATCAACAGGGTATGGAGTATGGATAAATTAAAAACAAATTTACTTATTTTGAAATCTAAACAACTATTTTTACTTATTTGAAAAACAAATTTTATGTGAGATAATAATATTTTTAATATGTAACTATAGAAATTTCAAATTCAATCATATGCTCAAAATTGTTCTTTTTTTCAAATAAAATCTTATTTTAATTTACACAAGTTTAGTAAATTAACAAAATCAAGGAAAGCAAGTAGCCAGTTTAGTATATCAAACCTTGAAAATAAATGCTATTGCACAGAGCGGTACACAAGTTCCAGGGCCATTACACAAAATCTACAAAATAAATAAATAAATAAATTTAAAAGTTAGTAAACACTCATTAAGCAGGTAGAAAAGATTTCATTTTTTTTTGTTTTTTCTTCAAAAAGAGAAAAGAAACCACAGATGGGTGCATAATATACCACTTGAGGTATGATCTTCAACATTAGCCATAGTGCATGGGCGATGGCAAGTAAGGTTGTTCCTATAGAAGTTATATATGATTGACCAACCTCTCCACTTCGGTATATCTGCATGAATTGAGCAACTCCAACCTCTTCAATTCCCTCCTACAAGAAGAAAAAATCAGCAGAAAGTGGCACACAATAAGTTTTCTACGATACCAACTTGTTAAGCAATTCCTATTGGCATTTGGAATATTCAAAGTAGCAGTTAAGTAGGAAAAATGATTTACAAAATCCACCCAGTAGTTGATATATATCTTGAATCAAATTCAAAATGAATAGAACCAAAAGTATGATTCCTTGTTTAAGTCAGGGACATCCACAGAGAAACATGGGCAAGAGTGGGTCATGATTTCTAGTTGTAGAAATCTTGAAATTTCATGAATTCAAAATATTTCTAAAAGTTTTATCTACTTTTGTGCAGAACTTCATTTATGTTAAAGAACAAACTAGGATAAGAAATATCATATTGTAATTACAAAGAATAAGGAAGCTAAGCAAGTCAAGCTATGAAGATTTTGGAATGGAATCAGTAAAAGTACACCAGTAGTAGCTACCTCCATCTCATAACAAGAAACTACACAACTTATTCAATAGATAGATGTAATCTTCATTATTGAAGACATGCACTTCTTAAGCATTCTATGAGATTAATATGAATTTCTTTAATAACATGGACCAAAGAGTTATATGAAGCAGAGGCATACCATAGACTACAAACAGAATTGGCTAAAATAACTGAGACAAAGAAGGCAGATCTAGCAAGAAAACCAGTCAAATCAATTGACATAGCCAAATCCCTCCAAAACCTCCACCCCCACAACACTTTTTATGCAATCAAGAACTATTTCAAGTTTTTTTTCTTTTTTTATTTTTTATCCTTTTTACAGTGTGTGAAGATGAAGGAATGGATTCGGGAACATTAATTTATAAAATTTGTTAAGATAAACACATGTAGGAAAGGAGAAGACTCAAGATTCAGTATTTAGATCTCAAACAAGCATTATTCTTTGCAAAATAATATCCTTCTAGCTGTTTTAGGTGCTCCATAGCATATAACTCCAATGAAGTCAAAGTGTAATAGTTTAAAGAAAATACCATTCAGAGAATAAAAGGCAGAACTTTTACTTGCAAGGTCTCTACCATATAGTCTAATTCCTGAATAAAGCACAAATTTACAGCATTGGTGTCCTAAGTAAAGTTCCAGCATATCCTTTTCAGGAACTAACATTCATGAAAATTGAAATATTCATCAAGATTTCATATATGTCCATTTTAGTACCGCTCCCAGTTTCATAGAAAGGCATAGAGAGGATTCGATATTTTAATCAAGCACCCAAGAAAAGGGAACTCAGTGTATCAGGGAAAAAAGGTAAAAACTGTGTCCCAAAGGTCTCATCAAACAATCCATATTGATCCTATTTACAAAAGAAATATGATTGATTTGTCAAATCTTAATGCAAAGGACTTCAATCTCTTTAACAAGACACGTCCATAACTAAATCTTCAGAAGAATGAACAGAAAAAAAAATTAAACTTTATATATTTTAGAAAGATGTATAAATCAAAAGAATAAAACATATATACCTTATCAATCAAAGAGTTTTCAAAGACTTGTGCCTTTTGAAGACTCATATTATCAGTGGTAGCAGCAATATAATATCTTGGCTTAAACCTATTTTTCTGAAGCACACACAATAAATTAAGCATCTCTGCCGTGTGACCACCTGCATGTGAATGTATAAGGACGGAGAAAAAGGAAATGAACCAAAATAACTCCAACTAATTGCATCAACAAAACTCAACTGCAAAAGTCCACCAAAAGAAAAGAAATGGAAAATAAAAGAGGGATATACACACCAGAACCCATAACAATGAGGGTACTGAGAGGGTGTGATGGAGCTGTTGCCCGTTGTGGTTGGCTGCTCTGGTATACAACATAAAAAACTCAAAATACAATAAGACTAATTAAGCAAAAATTGAGAGAGATTGCCACATTTACAGTTATGATGGACGAAAAGGAACAATCATTGTAGCTCTCCATTGTCACTCCCAGTCAATAGTCCCAATTCTCTTTTGTATAGTATAGAATTCAATAAGAAAAAGAACCCACAAAAAAGAAAAGTCCACAAATCACACACAAAATAGAAAGAATTAATGAATAGTTTAAATAAAATTCAAAGAACTAATTCAATTTGCATGCACAATCTTACCGCAGCACTGAGTAAATAGAAAATTTGTAAGCTAAGACCTTCATTGACTTACAGGGTACTCTGGCCAGTCGTTATAGATGCAAAATTATAATTTTTTGTCATCTTTTAAAATTTGTGTATTTTTATATTTTTTTTATAAGCAAAAGTTGTGTATTTAGTTCTAAGTATTTTCACATAATTTTAAGATTGTAGGGTGTTTTCCATATCTCCTTAAAAATTTTAAATGTAAAAAAAGTGATCAATACATATTTTTTTATATTAGCCAATCATCTAAAATAAGATAGATTTCAAATAAAAATAATACTAGTTTCATCTAAAAAATATGGCAAAAACTTTATTTGGATTTCTCAAACTTCTTGTTAATTTTTAAATCAATAATATATATATATATATATAGTTTCATATTACCCTAATATACTGCAACAAATATTTTGAATAGACAATTAAAGTGAGTTAATATGTAATTGATTTTTAAGAAAATGACAGTATAATAAAAATATCAAGTTTATGCAAGATTACATATGTATAAAAAGCAATAAAGCCGTGTTGTTTTATCCAAAGTCCTTAATTGAATGGATATCCATTATTTTATTAACAATATGTCTATATTGAATCACCAACATGCTTCCATTCCTTCTGTTAATCATCAAGCTTATATCATAATTGCTTGGATTCCCAACTATGGTCCAGAAATATCTTTAGGGCGAGGCAACAACTTTAATTAAAGCAATGAGTTTGGATCCTTTGAACAATTGACAATGTTCACTTTTGAAGGTTTTTAGACAGTTTGCAATGTATTTTCTTTTGTTTTGTGCATTTGATGTAATTTTTATGCTCTTAATATTAGTGATTGGGTTGTAGACAATTCAGTTTACTGGTTATCTAGATCAAACTCCCTAGCTACTCTACAATTGTGATCAAGGGAATTACACTTGTCAATTGTACAATTCTTCTATTAATGAATGTCATATATTTCAGCAAGAAGAAAATATTCAGCAATATGCAAACAATAACTTTTATAATTAGAAAATAACCCAAACAAATGATTCCAGACAACAATGTTCTGAATATGTTCTCTACTGCTAGTAAACTTCCTAACCAAAATAACGAGAAAAGGTCAGAACTATTTTAAAGAAACATTCTTTAATATTCTACAAACTTGGATTAAACTATTATAATCATAAGTGAACCGAAAAGCGTAAAGCTCAAAATATTCATTAATCGCTGCACTTCACCGCATTTAAGCTGCACAATTACAGCATGAAATAACCTTAAATTTGTTTGACTAACAAAGCTCCAAAACGAAATCTCTTAAAAAACTGTTCAAATCTCAATGAACCACAAAAACAAACAAAAATTGCTAAAAGCCATTTCTTCATATAAAAGGTAGAAAGCTTCGTGAATTCATACTCAGTACGAATGAGATTACAAAACCCTTAACCTTAACCCTAAATCAATGTTTGATCATCATACAAGAACATAAAAATTACCTTAATTGAGACCTTATCTACTGCAATATGAAGCGACAGCATACTGGAAATCTGAACGAAGAGTAAAATGTGTAAACAACTCCGGAGAAGGAACCCAAAACGGAACAAAATGGATTCAGAACAGGTTTTGTTCATCTTTTTAGAAATTTCAATATAGTCCCTGTAGTTTCACAAACTTTACGAATAGGCTTATTTTTTAATCAAATTTCTTAAAATTTTATTTTACTTAAAAAAAGAAAAAGAAAATAATGGTTAAGAAGGAAGAGGTCACTTGTAACGGTCATGTAGTCAAAATAAGAAACATAAAAAAGAAAAAGAAAAACTATTCATACGATTATAAATTATAGTAATTGTAAATCTTTGAAATGATAATAATAATAATAAAAGACATTATGTAAAAATATTTTATATGATTGAAATACAACAACTATATATGATGACAAATAACAAAAAAATAAATTAGGAAAAATTCAAGCATTTCAAGAGTAGATTTATGATTAAAAAAACTAAAAAGATGTTTAAGGGGGCGGGCATTAGCCATTAATTATTTATACAACATTCTCTAGTACCGGAAGTGTCTTCAATGTATTTCATCTTCTTGTTTTTGCTAATTTGTCTTCTTAGTGCATTATAATATATAGAATAATTGGTGAATTTGATCCTAAACAAATTTAATTTTGACATGTTCAGTCTTTAAAATAAAATTAAAAGAAGAAGAAGAAGAAAAACGAAACAGATCGAAGAAAAGAAGAAGAATAATTCAAATCGTGGGAAAGAAAACAAAATGATTGCGGTTCACTCATAATATTTTCTTTCATGGGTGATCAAAACTCATTGAAAGGTGCCAAACAAATTAAAACTGTTAAAATCACTTAATCTAATAATGGTCTTACTTAATAAATAATGCAAGAAGCTTAGTCGCTTTAAATTCAAGGTAAGATAGCTTGTTTTCGGTGGCCAAGAGAACCTCTTTCATAAATAAGGTAGACTATTAAATGCAAAAAATGTAATGGTACAGTTGATATAACTTTCTTTAGTTATGCATTTTACTTGATTTGTCAAATCAAAGATTTTGAATTTTCATACCAAAGAAGAACTTATATATTGTAGTCTTAGTCGTTAGAATTTTCTTGCACAATAGTCTTAGTGTATATATATATATATATATATATATATATATTTTGTAGTCTTAGTATTATCAATAAAATCTTTTTAAATATTCAAATTTCTTTAATAACTTTATTGGTTTTTTTAAAAAAATAATAAAATTGTAATGATTATATTGGAAAAAGAAAAATTATGCATAAAAATATGTCTAGAGTTGGCGTAACTTTATATATAAGATATATATATATATATATATTGATTAGTCAGAATTCGGTTTGATATTAAATGTCGAGAAAACGTGGATGTGATAGTGAGTCTCTGCCAATTTTGTGGGCCAAAGTGGATGAGATAACCTGCAAGAGAGAGTGAAGTTCAATCGGAGGGTGAGGGACCTCCGGTGAACCCTCCGATGGTCAAGTCAGTGACTCAGAATCTGGCGAGGAAGTAGAGAGAGAAATAGGAATGAACAGAGACTATTGAGGGGATATCTGAACTTACCTTCTGCCTCTTGAGGAGTGGTATTTATATAAGTAAATGACCCCGTGATGAGGGGTTCGATATTTGTTAGACCTCGAAATATCCCACTATTGTAGGGATATTTCGCTGGATACTTTTCAATCGAAGAATGTTTTGGTCAATAGATATTCCGGAGGAGAATATTCCGGAGAGTCCCATACTGGATGTTATCCTTTATTCTGAGACGAAGTGGGACTTCGGACTTCGTCGGTCGCAGATGTGAAGTCGAACTCATTAGGGAAAACACATCGCCCTTTTCTATATCAGCATTGAATATTTTGGACTTCTCAGTGGCCCCTCGCCGAAGTGGAAGAGTCTCTCTTTGATTTCGGTGTGGAAAGCTACAATGTTATTTTTCCCACGAGCTTGGGACGCTAAACTTACTGAAGTGAAAAGAGTTCCCTTGATTTTTACTTGTTCCGTTTAAATGTTGACGAGATTTTCTAGGCGTCAGTCATGATGACACTATTTCCATTTCTCAAGGCCGACACAATGATGGTTTCTGCGCGCTTCAGAGTGGACGTGACCCCCGACGCGATCTTTTCACTCCTTTTTTTTTTTACATACGAAGCGTCTTCAAGACTCTTCCTTAACCCTTACCCTTCTCCTTCCCCTTTTATAAATACTCAACCTTATAATTCAAAAATACCTTTTACCTTCTCTGACCTTTCGAATATTCAAGCTTTCATCTTCTTCCGAACGCTCGACCTTCCATCTTCTCCTGCCTCCAAGTGCTCGACCTTCGTTTGTGTTGACTGCCTTCTTCTACAACCTTCTTAATCACATTTTATCAAGTAATGGTTTCTTTTTTATTCCTATTTATATATATTTTCTGTTCGGAGAGAGGAATGGGTTTTAGGCTCTATTCTAGGGCTTTTGTTCCTCTATTTTTCTTTTTGAACGGCTGATTTTAAGGATGGGAGATTCCGTGTGTCATCGGAGGCTTTTTCTGGGTTTTTGGGGTTTTGTTGAGGGCGAACTTTGGTAGGCTAGTACTGATAGGGTTTTTAATGTTCAGGTCAAAAAATGCCGCGACCATGAAGCCCTTTAGTTGAAGTAGGTCTTACCTCCAGTGCTTCGAGTAGTTCGAGTGCTGGTCAAGAACAAAATTCCTCAGGGATGGAGATGAATGACGGTATTTTCAGGGTTTCGGTTGTTCAGACCCCAACCGACACCACTGAGGATCCCCCCGTTGCTACTCCGGCCCCTGGAAACTTAGTTGAATCGGACTTCGATAGTGTAGAGGAGCTACCGTTAACCAAAAAACAATTGTCTGGCCACTTCGCCTTAAAAACCAACACCCTTAGTCTCGATCAATGTTTGTCTTCTCTTGATATCGACAGAAGTCGTTTCAAACCCTTTGTAGTAAGGTCATGTGGACTCACGGCCGATGCATATATCCACATTCCCTATGATCACTTCGCTTCTGGTCTTTCTTTACCCTTAGATCCAGCTTTTTGTGATTTCTTGAATTTAGTCAAGTGTCAGCGTAGAAATATCAGAGCTAATCCTTAGGACTTTTTTTACCGTTCTTAGAATGAATAACCTGACTTTGTCGTTGAGACCTCGTCCTAGCCAGGTTACCCTTTTTGAACCCCCACCAAACAAAGTTAACCAATGGAGAGAACGGTGGGTATGCGTGGAGTCCAGACTGGGCTTCCCGTTTTACCCGAAGTGTAAGACACTTCGTACCTGGGATCCAATTAGGAAGAATACTCGTTACTCAGAGTCCGATATGAAGTTTCTAAACTACGTCCGGAGTAAGTTGGGTGACGACCCTAGGACCCAGACTAAGGTGTTCTTGTCCAGCGAGCTCATTGTCGATGCCAGCCGTCACCTCTGCGGAATCGGCGGACATTCGATAGATGTTCGTAGGCGGAAATTGGGTTTGGAGGATAACAACGAATACCCAGTCTGGAAATTTCACCCAGAGAGGGTATTCCATGATGAGTGTCCGGAGTGCGCAGATCTAACCAAAGCAGGCTATTCTGCGGAGAAGGGTAGCCTTAGGACCTGAAAACAATTTATTCTCCTTATTACCACCTCGATACTAATCTTTGCCTTTTCTCTTCTTATTTAGATCTGCCCATGGATTTCGCGGAAAGACGTGAAATGGAGAGGCTTGCCCGAGGTGGGACTTTCAAAAAAGCGGGCCTGACTCCGGCTAAGGCGGTTGACCGTGTGTTCGTTCCCATCGCCCCGGGTACTTCGTCGGAAGCCACAGTTTCTCCGTCTACCCCACAGACGGCGCGAAGTTCCCTGCCCCCTCGTAGTACGGATCGCCAAAAGGGGAAGGAAATAACTGGCCCTCAAGCGAAGCGGACTCGCGACAGTGGGGAGGGTGATCCCCTAAGAAAGAAGCCTTCGGTTCCTCAGCCGTCAGATCCCTCGTAATTGTCGGATGAGATTCCTCTTACCACCCGTGCTGCCGCACTTTGGAGGGGCTCCCAGGGGTCTTCATCTCACTCTTGGACACGAGAAGGATATAAACTTCCGGAGTCTAGGAAAGAAATGGAGAACTTGGCCCAGGAAATTCAGCGGGCTACCCCGCCCCTTAAAAACCTGCAACTAAACGACCACCGGGTGGGGAGGAATTTTGGGAAGGTCGTGCTACACCGGATGATGGATCATGATATGTTCCAGAGCGTCCGTGATGCTTCGATGGGGATAGGTAATACTTTGGGGCATATCGGAGCCCACTTATCCCAGGTAGACTTCGCTTATACGTTTCTTTCTTCGTCTTTCCCGATCCTAACCTTCTATTACTCTTTTTTTCTTTTTTTAGATTGGTGCATACATTGGGCACCTCGGTATACAGGTTGCTTCGGCAAGTGCTTCGCGGGTGATGTTCGCAAACTTAGAGAAGAAATGCGCTGATATGGAAGGTCAACTATCGGCGAAAGGCGAAGTGCTAGACTCTGTTGAGGAGAAACTTTGGACTACCGAAGAAAACGTGGCCTTGGTCATTGTCGAGAAGGACAAGCAGTCCTCAGATTTAACAAGTTATAAAAGGTAAATGAAGACCTGAAGTTCAAGCTGAGAGACTTCGACAGACGACTCAAAGAAGCGGAGTCGAGATGCAGGGCTTCTGATAACTCTAGAATAATAGAGTTATTCACATCTAATTTACCACATTTTATTCGGGAATTAATTGATTTTATTTGGAAAATGGAATAAAAATGTGTTGATTTGATATTTTCTCTCTTTTTACCTAAAAATGTGGATTTATGGTTAAAAGTCAATTTAATTGAATAAATTTCTCAACATGTGGATAAGTTGTATTATTTGTTATTTGAGAATTTATTTGAATTGACTTATTGTGACAAGGGTAAAAAGGGAATGTGGATGGTTGACATTGTTGGATAAAAGTGACCGAGAGGAAAGTGAAGAATGTGTGGAAAATTTACATCTCTACATATTGTATCTATACGTATCTATATGTATATATATATATATATATATATATATACACACACCCACACACCATTTGTCATTTAAAAATCCAGCTGGGCATATTTAAAGATGTACACTTTCGGTCCTATGTATTCATTTCTTTGGTCTCATCCATTATACACATATATATACATACATATATATATATAAGGTACACATGTTGAAATCTTTGTTATATGTATATATATATATTTGTGGGAGTACAAGTTGGCAAGGTGGACATAATGAAGAAGTGTTTGTCCAACAATATATATATATATATATATATATAATATTTGTGGAGTACAAGTTGGCAGGTGGACATAATGATAGAAGATAGTTGTTGTCCAACAATATATTATATATATACATATATTACATACATATAATGAGATTCCTCTCAATTTTCTGCCAGATTTTCAGGACACAAGGTGCACGGGCAGCTGCATTATACAAAAGAAAGAAGAAGCATATTCCCTAGTGGGTATACATATATATATATATGTATATACATACACATGATGACAACTCAAAATTGCTGGCTGGTTTTGTGAGAGTAGGTGGAGAAAGGGGCATTCGGTGGAATGAAAAGAAAATTCCAGAAGGCAGCTGCAAATTAATATTTTATTTGCTGGAATTTTTTGGAAAGAAATATAACAGAATTATGGACAGTGGGCACGGCATATAGGGGGAGAGTAGTTCAGTTTTGGCTTTTGGCCATTGGAGAATAGGATAGGTTTTTCTTCTTAGTTTTTTAGACTAATTTTTGAGAGGGGAAGAACCTAAGAGTGAGCAGGGTGACTTGCTGCAACATTCATCAGCTGAGCAGTAGAAAGGCAGCAGCATCAAGCAGAGGAAACGAAGGGCAGCAGATTGATTAAACTGATTTGGGCAGTGGGTGATCTTCCGGCCAGAAGTAATCCTCTCTTCATTTCCTCAATTTGCTACTTTTTTTTGTAACTAAATGTTCTTTGTATTTTGAGAATGTTTACATGGATTCAAGGATTGATTAAATATGTTTTAGGAGTCATATGTTTTCCATCTTAGGCTTGACTCCGTTCATTGGTTTCACTTTGGATCTCGGGACTATGCTTCCTATTACTTTAATCCTGTATTTCATGATTCTTGGTTCAAGGAATGATTAAATATGTTTTGGGAGTGATATGCTTTCCGTCTTAGGGTTGATTCCGTTGATTGGTGTCACTATGGACCTAGGGGCTGTTTTCCCATTACGTTATTCTTTGTTTTCCATGATTCGTTTCAGCATAATATATATCTCTAACCTGACGATGTTGTGGTGTAGTTAAGTATGAGAATGTTGAATACACTGTTTTGACTATGATGATAAGTATGCTGCAGCATTGCTTTCTGTTTTTATGTTTAATGCTTGTATGGGGTAATGCTTGGTTTATTCATGTAATTACATTAGAATTATGTGGCGTTAGATTGAGCACTGCGTGAACAGCGGTAACTCATATAGTAGTGGAGTGATAACTGCGTGAACAGCGGTACATCCACTGACTAGCGTTGCGCTAGGTCCAAGGTATGTTATCGGGGATCTAGACTAGATCAAGTAGTCTGGGTGAAACCAGACATGTTGTAGCATTGATATGGAACTGAAAGCATGCTTTGTATACTTAGAATCATCTTTGGCTTGTACTTACATTTTTGGCGTAAATGCTGCAGCATTGTATTACCTGCAGTACTCTTGTGGTAATTTCCAGTAGGCTGACTTTTAACTGTTAACTGTAGTTAGGAGTAGGAATGCCGTAGCATTAGACCACTCTCCATTCATGATTTATCATTCTTTATTCTTTTATTCTTTTAACCATTTGTACAATCGTATTTGCATTTGTAATTGGCATACATAGTCCCTGTGGGATCGATAATCTTGTACTTAGGTACATATATTACTTGTTGACCGGTGTATACTTGCACTTGTTAAGATTGCGTTGATTTATTCTATTTTCTTTATCTTTACAATTGTGACACACGCACACAACGCAACAAGTTTTTGGCGCCGTTGCCGGGACTTTGGAGTCAATTTGATTGTAAATATTGATTGTTTGCATTTGGTTACTTTTATTTTTCAGTTTATTTTTATACTCATTCTTGAACTTACAAGATTATTTAAATGATTGTATGAGGTACGAATAAATTATGCATGAGCTGAACTATTTTTGTGGATTTATTGATCTAAATTATTTGCTAAATGTCAGCTTATGTATCATTCATTCCTTAACGTGTGCTGTTTTGCATGAGTAAAACGCGCAAGGGCTCTCAAGAGATGAGGAGCAGACCACAAGGATCACTTCCGAGCGATACAGAAAATCCAAGAAGAGAAGGAAAAGCACATTGCAAGGCGGTAACACTACGAAGTGGCAGAATACTGGACGAGCCAAAAATGATGTCTGGAGCAGCTGAGTCGACCAGTGAGTCCAGCCAGAATGCAGAAATTCCAGTAGCTGAAAAAGAATCAGTGGAGCCAAATGCTACAGCATCGCAAATGCCGTAGCAAAGCACCATTCCAGAACAGCCGGATGCTGCAGCATCAGCATCACTAATGCCGCAGCAATGCAATATTCCAGAGAGCAAACCAGTACAACAAAGAATGCCTTTTCCACAGAGGTTTGCCAAGAAGAAACAAGATGAGCAGTTTAAGAAGTTCTTGGACATTTTGAAACAGCTGCACATCAATATTCCATTGGTGGAAGCAATAGAACAAATGCCCAACTATGTGAAGTTCATGAAGGATATCCTTACAAAAAGAGAAAGTTGGGAGAATATGAAATTGTTTCACTAACCAAAGAATGCAGTTTCTTTTTGCAGGATAAGCTGCCCCTAAAATGAAAGATCCGGGAGCTTTAATATTCCTTGTTCTATTGGAGACTCATATTGTGGTCTATAGCTCACCCCGATGGAAAGATTGAAGATGTCCTGGTAAGGGTTGATAAATTTATTTTTCTAGCTGACTTTATTGTTCTTGATTATGAAGCAGATAGAGAAGTTCCAATTATTTTGGGGAGACCTTTCCTTGCTACGGGAAGAACCCTCATTGATGTTCAAAAAGGAGAACTTACCATGAGGTTTCAAGATGATAAAGTCACATTCAATGTGTTCAAAGCCATGAAATTCCACGATGAAGGTGAGGATTGCTTTCGCATATCCACTGTTAATGCTTTGACAAGTGATGATGAGAATGGATGAACGATGGAGATGATGCATTGGAAAGAGTGTTGATGGAGGAAATGTTGCACTATGGTAATGAAGAAGAAGAGGAATACTCAGCGTGGTTAGAAGCCAATTCTCATGGTTTCAAGTTTCGTGCACAATTTGAATCCTTGGACTTGTCTTCTCGGGAGATCAAAGTGATAAAACCTTCTGTGGAAGAACCATGAACTGGAACTGAAGTCATTGCCGCAGCATTTGAAGTACGGATTTCTGGGAGCAACTCAACTCTGCCTGTGATTATTTCATCATTGCGGGGATGTTGAACAAGAAGAAAATTACTTGGAGTTCTGAGGCAGCATAAGAGAGCTATGGGCTGGACCATAGCTAACATAAGAGGTATAAGTCCAACCTTATGCATGCATAAAATCATTTTGGAAGAAAATTCCAAAAATTCAGTTGAGGGGCAAAGAAGATTAAATCCTATTATGAAGAAGTGGTAAAGGAGCAGATTATCAAGTGGCTGATTTTGGCATAATCTATCCTATTTCTGACAGTTCTTGGGTAAGTCCTATACAATGTGTGCCCAAGAAAGGGGGAATCACTGTGGTGCAAAATGAAGATAATGAATTGATTCCCACTAGAACCATCACGGGATGGAGGATTTGCATTGACTACAGCAAGCTCAACAAAGCCACACAAAGGACCACTTCCCACTGCCCTTCATGGATCAAATGTTGGATAGGTTGGCTGGACGTGATTACTACTGTTTTCTGAATGGCTATTCTGGTTACAACCAAGATTGCTGTAGCACCAAGGGACCAGGACAAATGACTTTCACTTGTCCCTATGGTACATTTGCTTTCAGAAGGGTGCCATTTGGATTATGCAATGCTCCAGCAACGTTCCAACGCTGTATGACGGCCATTTTCACAGATATGGTGGAGCAGTACTTAGAAGTTTTTATGGATGACTTCTCCGTATTTGGGGATTCTTTTGATGAATGTTTAGAGAATTTGGCCAAGGTGCTTAAACATTGTGAGGACACCAACTTAGTCCTCAACTAGGAGAAGTGTCACTTTATGGTTAGAGAAGGAATTGTGTTGGGACACCGGATTTCAAAGAAAGGTCTT
Source organism: Asclepias syriaca (assembly GCA_027405835.1). Taxonomy (NCBI): domain Eukaryota; kingdom Viridiplantae; phylum Streptophyta; class Magnoliopsida; order Gentianales; family Apocynaceae; genus Asclepias; species Asclepias syriaca. The sequence continues at coordinate 11,605,496 of CM049924.1, forward strand.
GAAGTAGACTGAGCCAAGATAGAGGTGATTGAAAAACTACCAACCCCAACAACTGTGAAACACATTCGAAGCTTCTTGGGACATACGGGCTTCTATCGACGATTCATCAAAGACTTTTCAAAGGTATCTAAGCCATTATGTAAATTAGTAGAAAAAGATAATGTGTTTTCTTTTGATGCAGCCTGTGCCACAGCATTTGAGGAGATCAAACAAAAGCTTATTTCAGCCCCGTTATCATAGCACCTACTGGAATTTACCATTTGAGCTAATGTGTGATGCTAGTGACTATGAAGTAGGTGCAGTTTTGGGGCAGCGGCATAACAAATTTTTTCATTCCATCTATTATGCAAGCAAGACACTCACGGAGGCTCAGGTAAATTATACTGTTACTGAAAAAGAGTTGCTTGCTATTGTATTTGCCTTTGATAAATTCAGGTCCTATTTGGTGGGCACGAAAGTGAGAGTCTACACCGATCATTCTGCCATCAAATATTTACTTGCAAAGAAGGACTCAAAACCAAGGAACATTAGATGGATTCTACTCCTACAGAATTTGATGTGGAAATCAAGGACAAGAAGGGAGTAGAAAATCAAGTGGCTGATCATTTGTCTCGATTGGAACAACAAGAGGGATTCTAGATCCCAATTAATGAACATTTTCCTGATGAACAATTGCTGGAAATTTCAGAAACTGGGCGCTGCAGCATCTCAACATGGACATGAATGCTGCTGGAAATAAGAGAATGCTGCAACTTTCTGAACTGGATGAGCTGAGATTATTTCTTATGAAAATGCCAAGTTATACAAGGAAAAAACGAAGAGGTGGCATGATAAACACATCCAGCCAAGAAATTTTGAAGTTGGACAACAAGTTTTGATTTTTAATTCAAGATTGAGACTATTTCCAGGCAAATTGAAATCGAGATGGACCGGACCATACACAATTGAACAAATTTATCCTTATGGAGTGGTCTCGGTTGTGGATAAAAAGGGGATCAAATTTAAAGTCAATGGGCATAGACTCAAACTCTACAAAGATGGAGACCAAGAGCAAACCGTTTGCATCTCTATCTTTGGTCAATGCTGAAGAATTAAATGGACCCAAAACAAGTGACAAATTCAAGTGAACACTTTTATTTTTGCTTATTTATGTTTTTCCTTCTTCTCTTATTTATTATTTCCTGTTTTTCTTTCTTTCTGATTACTTTTTATTTGTTCTTTTGTTTTTTTTTCTGTTAGTTTTTTTTCTGTTTTGTTGTTTTCTTTGTTTTTATTTCAGTTTGGGGGATGCTCCAGCATCGACCTCTACAGATGCCACGGCAACGACAACGTGCTGGAAATCCTTGGCCTGTTTCCCGACCGAACTCCTACCTGAGGAGGATCCCAACAGAATGGATGACGATGTCATCATCACCCCTTGATGCACTCCCATCGAGACGGGAGTAGTTCTTAACCTTACCCTCCTTTACTTTTATGTTTTGGGATTGTACTTCAATTGCCTGTTGTGTAGGTCTTGAACACCTTTAATTGTCTTTTGTTTTATTTGTTTTATTTTGACTCCTTTGTTTTGTTTTGTTCTGTTTTGTACATTGCTTTGCCTGCTGTATGAAATTCTATGTTAAAGCAATGAGGACATTGCTTCCCTTTAAGTTTGGGGGAGGGTGTCCTCTTAGGGCAGAAAGTTCAAAAAATGGTGGTAATTTTCAAAATTTTTCCTGCTGTCTTTTGAGTGCATGAACTCCTCTCTACTGAAATTCTGAGTGATCTATTTGAATGCATAGATGCCTTGTCTGAAAACTTTTAGGATGCCTTATAATTGATTGATCTGGCATAGAAGACCTGTTTGCATGAATGTGGCAGCATTTTTCATATGACCAGTAGAACCTTAGTTTCAGCAGGATTAGTGTAGACTTTTGGGACCCGATTTATGATATCTTAAAAACAAAAGTACATTCTCGTAGACTTTGTACCTTCTTTTCAGAATAATTAGGTATTAGTTGACTCTAAGGGAGAATTATTTCAACTCCCTATCTTTGCACATAGTCTTACTTGGAAATTTCATGTTTATAAAAAGAGTCACTTGGTATGAAGGTTCAGAATTTTTAGACTCATTGTTATAGTCCTTGAGGCGAAATCCTAGTAGATTTGGTACTAAAGAAATGATTGAGGCATGTTCTTGAACCGTTTGAGCCTTATAGCTTACCCTAATATATTTTGCTTCCTTAGTTAACCCAAGTTGAGCCTAAGCCTAATTTCTTGACACCCTTATTAAATAGCCACTTATCCTAAATGTCTTGCATGTATCCATTCTTTGTTTTCCCTAAACTTGATCTTAGTCTGCAATGAACACTGTTAAACATAAGTTTGGGGGTATACTAAGAATGCTATGAGGAGGAACATAGGAATGTCGTAGTAGCTCAATGCTACAGCATTATCATTTTTATGGGGTTAGTGGTATTTAAGAAAAATTTGAACTTCTGATATAAATGCTCTATGTATTGAGGGTATGTATATGAAAACATGTGTGAAAAAATGAAAGCACCCTCGTTACTTTAAAAAGAAAAAGAAGAACAAAGAGAAGAGCAAAAAGGAAATACGTGTTATGCTTAATGTTTATGCTCCTTGAGTTGAAAAAAAAAAAAAAAAAATAGAAATGTTGTAGAATTGCTGCAGCATTGGTGTTGCTGCAGCATTTTTATTAAAAAAAAAAAAATTTCTTTTGGGAAGTGATAGCATTAGGGAGAAGCTCATGACAGACTAGGACTAAGTTTTGAGCCACTTTTTATCCATATTTTTCCTACCTTAGCCCTAGCCTACATTACAACCAAATTAAGACCTCTTTGATCTTATTGTTAAATTTGCTACATTAGTGGAGGGGGGTAATAGATTGAGTTTGAGGATACAAAATGAACCTTAGGATTACCATATGTTGATATGAATGGAGATTAAAAAGGAAAGACTATTCACACACACTGGAGTGGAAATTCGTTGAACTTGGGTAGTTAATATTTGGTTATTCACTAAGGATGGAACATTATGTCTACTCGAATTTTTAATTTATCATTCTGAAATCATTGGTCCCAGGTTTGGCTGAAACTGCTGAACAAAGTTTTATGTGGGTATGTATATTTCTGGTTGCTTCTGCATTGCTGCAGCATTGCTCGGGACGAGCAATGACCTAAGTTTGGGGGTGTGATAACTCTAGAATAATAGAGTTATTCACATCTAATTTACCACATTTTATTCGGGAATTAATTGATTTATTTGGAAAATGGAATAAAAAATGTGTTGATTTGATATTTTCTCTCTTTTTACCTAAAAATGTGGATTTATGGTTAAAAGTCAATTTAATTGAATAAATTTCTCAACATGTGGATAAGTTGTATTATTTGTTATTTGAGAATTTATTTGAATTGACTTATTGTGACAAGGGTAAAAAGGGAATGTGGATGGTTGACATTGTTGGATAAAAGTGACCGAGAGGAAAGTGAAGAATGTGTGGAAAATTTACATCTCTACATATATGTATCTATACGTATCTATATGTATATATATATATATATATATTACACACCCACACACCATTTGTCATTTAAAAATCCAGCTGGGCATATTTAAAGATGTACACTTTCGGTCCTATGTATTCATTTCTTTGGTCTCATCCATTATACACATATATATACATACATATATATATATATAAGGTACACATGTTGAAATCTTTGTTATATGTATATATATATATATATTTGTGGGAGTACAAGTTGGCAAGGTGGACATAATGATAGAAGATAGTTGTTGTCCAACAATATATATATATATATATATATATATTTGTGGGAGTACAAGTTGGCAAGGTGGACATAATGATAGAAGATAGTTGTTGTCCAACAATATATATATATATATATATACATATATATACATACATATAATGAGATTCCTCTCAATTTTCTGCCAGATTTTCAGGACACAAGGTGCACGGGCAGCTGCATTATACAAAAGAAAGAAGAAGCATATTCCCTAGTGGGTATACATATATATATATATGTATATACATACACATGATGACAACTCAAAATTGCTGGCTGGTTTTGTGAGAGTAGGTGGAGAAAAGGGGCAGCATTCGGTGGAATATGAAAAGAAAATTCCAGAAGGCAGCTGCAAAATTAATATTTTATTTGCTGGAATTTTTGGAAAGAAATAAACAGAATTATGGACAGTGGGCACGGCATAGAGAGGGGAGAGTAGTTCAGTTTGGCTTTTGGCCATTGGAGAATAGGATAGGTTTTCTTCTTAGTTTTTTAGACTAATTTTGAGAGGGAAGAACCTAAGAGTGAGCAGGGTGACTTGCTGCAACATTCATCAGCTGAGCAGTAGAAAGGCAGCAGCATCAAGCAGAGGAAACGAAGGGCAGCAGATTGATTAAACTGATTTGGGCAGTGGGTGATCTTCCGGCCAGAAGTAATCCTCTCTTCATTTCCTCAATTTGCTACTTTTTTTGTAACTAAATGTTCTTTGTATTTTGAGAATGTTTACATGGATTCAAGGATTGATTAAATATGTTTTAGGAGTCATATGTTTTCCATCTTAGGCTTGACTCCGTTCATTGGTTTCACTTTGGATCTCGGGACTATGCTTCCTATTACTTTAATCCTTGTATTTCATGATTCTTGGTTCAAGGAATGATTAAATATGTTTTGGGAGTGATATGCTTTCCGTCTTAGGGTTGATTCCGTTGATTGGTGTCACTATGGACCTAGGGGCTGTTTTTCCCATTACGTTATTCTTTGTTTTCCATGATTCGTTTCAGCATAATATATATCTCTAACCTGACGATGTTGTGGTGTAGTTAAGTATGAGAATGTTGAATACACTGTTTTGACTATGATGATAAGTATGCTGCAGCATTGCTTTCTGTTTTTATGTTTAATGCTTGTATGGGGTAATGCTTGGTTTATTCATGTAATTACATTAGAATTATGTGGCGTTAGATTGAGCACTGCGTGAACAGCGGTAACTCATATAGTAGTGGAGTGATAACTGCGTGAACAGCGGTACATCCACTGACTAGCGTTGCGCTAGGTCCAAGGTATGTTATCGGGGATCTAGACTAGTAGATCAAGTAGTCTGGGTGAAACCAGACATGTGTAGCATTGATATGGAACTGAAAGCAGCATGCTTTGTATACTTAGATTCATCTTTGGCTTGTACTTACATTTTTGGCGTAAATGCTGCAGCATTGTATTACCTGCAGTACTCTTGTGGTAATTTCCAGTAGGCTGACTTTTAACTGTTAACTGTAGTTAGGAGTAGGAATGCCGTAGCATTAGACCACTCTCCATTCATGATTTATCATTCTTTATTCTTTTATTCTTTTAACCATTTGTACAATCGTATTTGCATTTGTAATTGGCATACATAGTCCCTGTGGGATCGATAATCTTGTACTTAGGTACATATATTACTTGTTGACCGGTGTATACTTGCACTTGTTAAGATTGCGTTGATTTATTCTATTTTCTTTATCTTTACAAATTGTGACACACGCACACAACGCAACAAGTTTTTGGCGCCGTTGCCGGGGACTTTGGAGTCAATTTGATTGTAAATATTGATTGTTTGCATTTGGTTACTTTTATTTTTCAGTTTATTTTTATACTCATTCTTGAACTTACAAGATTATTTAAATGATTGTATGAGGTACGAATAAATTATGCATGAGCTGAACTATTTTTGTGGATTTATTGATCTAAATTATTTGCTAAATGTCAGCTTATGTATCATTCCTTAACGTTGCTGTTTTGCATGAGTAAAACGCGCAAGGGCTCTCAAGAGATGAGGAGCAGACCACAAGGATCACTTCCGAGCGATACAGAAAATCCAAGAAGAGAAGGAAAAGCACATTGCAAGGCGGTGGTAACACTACGAAGTGGCAGAATACTGGACGAGCCAAAAATGATGTCTGGAGCAGCTGAGTCGACCAGTGAGTCCAGCCAGAATGCAGAAATTCCAGTAGCTGAAAAAGAATCAGTGGAGCCAAATGCTACAGCATCGCAAATGCCGTAGCAAAGCACCATTCCAGAACAGCCGGATGCTGCAGCATCAGCATCACTAATGCCGCAGCAATGCAATATTCCAGAGAGCAAACCAGTACAACAAAGAATGCCTTTTCCACAGAGGTTTGCCAAGAAGAAACAAGATGAGCAGTTTAAGAAGTTCTTGGACATTTTGAAACAGCTGCACATCAATATTCCATTGGTGGAAGCAATAGAACAAATGCCCAACTATGTGAAGTTCATGAAGGATATCCTTACAAAAAAGAGAAAGTTGGGAGAATATGAAATTGTTTCACTAACCAAAGAATGCAGTTTCTTTTTGCAGGATAAGCTGCCCCCTAAAATGAAAGATCCGGGGAGCTTTAATATTCCTTGTTCTATTGGAGACTCATATTGTGGTCTATAGCTCACCCCGATGGAAAGATTGAAGATGTCCTGGTAAGGGTTGATAAATTTATTTTTCTAGCTGACTTTATTGTTCTTGATTATGAAGCAGATAGAGAAGTTCCAATTATTTTGGGGAGACCTTTCCTTGCTACGGGAAGAACCCTCATTGATGTTCAAAAAGGAGAACTTACCATGAGGTTTCAAGATGATAAAGTCACATTCAATGTGTTCAAAGCCATGAAATTCCACGATGAAGGTGAGGATTGCTTTCGCATATCCACTGTTAATGCTTTGACAAGTGATGATGAAGAATGGATGAACGATGGAGATGATGCATTGGAAAGAGTGTTGATGGAGGAAATGTTGCACTATGGTAATGAAGAAGAAGAGGAATACTCAGCGTGGTTAGAAGCCAATTCTCATGGTTTCAAGTTTCGTGCACAATTTGAATCCTTGGACTTGTCTTCTCGGGAGATCAAAGTGATAAAACCTTCTGTGGAAGAACCACCTGAACTGGAACTGAAGTCATTGCCGCAACATTTGAAGTACGGATTTCTAGGAGCAGACTCAAGTCTGCCTGTGATTATTTCATCATTGCGGGATGTTGAACAAGAAAAAAATTTCTTGGAGTTCTGAGGCAGCATAAGAGAGCTATGGGCTGGACCATAGCTAACATAAGAGGTATAAGTCCAACCTTATGCATGCATAAAATCATTTTGGAAGAAAATTCCAAAAATTCAGTTGAGGGGCAAAGAAGATTAAATCCTATTATGAAGGAAGTGGTAAAGGAGCAGATTATCAAGTGGCTGGATTTTGGCATAATCTATCCTATTTCTGACAGTTCTTGGGTAAGTCCTATACAATGTGTGCCCAAGAAAGGGGGAATCACTGTGGTGCAAAATGAAGATAATGAATTGATTCCCACTAGAACCATCACGGGATGGAGGATTTGCATTGACTACAGCAAGCTCAACAAAGCCACACAAAAGGACCACTTCCCACTGCCCTTCATGGATCAAATGTTGGATAGGTTGGCTGGACGTGATTACTACTGTTTTCTGAATGGCTATTCTGGTTACAACCAAGATTGCTGTAGCACCAAGGGACCAGGACAAAATGACTTTCACTTGTCCCTATGGTACATTTGCTTTCAGAAGGGTGCCATTTGGATTATGCAATGCTCCAGCAACGTTCCAACGCTGTATGACGGCCATTTTCACAGATATGGTGGAGCAGTACTTAGAAGTTTTTATGGATGACTTCTCCGTATTTGGGGATTCTTTTGATGAATGTTTAGAGAATTTGGCCAAGGTGCTTAAACGTTGTGAGGACACCAACTTAGTCCTCAACTAGGAGAAGTGTCACTTTATGGTTAGAGAAGGAATTGTGTTGGGACACCGGATTTCAAAGAAAGGTCTTGAAGTAGACTGAGCCAAGATAGAGGTGATTGAAAAACTACCAACCCCAACAACTGTGAAACACATTCGAAGCTTCTTGGGACATACGGGCTTCTATCGACGATTCATCAAAGACTTTTCAAAGGTATCTAAGCCATTATGTAAATTAGTAGAAAAAGATAATGTGTTTTCTTTTGATGCAGCCTGTGCCACAGCATTTGAGGAGATCAAACAAAAGCTTATTTCAGCCCCGTTATCATAGCACCTGACTGGAATTTACCATTTGAGCTAATGTGTGATGCTAGTGACTATGCAGTAGGTGCAGTTTTGGGGGCAGCGGCATAACAAATTTTTTCATTCCATCTATTATGCAAGCAAGACACTCACGGAGGCTCAGGTAAATTATACTGTTACTGAAAAAGAGTTGCTTGCTATTGTATTTGCCTTTGATAAATTCAGGTCCTATTTGGTGGGCACGAAAGTGAGAGTCTACACCGATCATTCTGCCATCAAATATTTACTTGCAAAGAAGGACTCAAAACCAAGGAACATTAGATGGATTCTACTCCTACAAGAATTTGATGTGGAAATCAAGGACAAGAAGGGAGTAGAAAATCAAGTGGCTGATCATTTGTCTCGATTGGAACAACAAGAGGGATTCAGATCCCAATTAATGAACATTTTCCTGATGAACAATTGCTGGAAATTTCAGAAACTGGGCGCTGCAGCATCTCAACATGGACATGAATGCTGCTGGAAATAAGAGAATGCTGCAACTTTCTGAACTGGATGAGCTGAGATTTTTCTTATGAAAATGCCAAGTTATACAAGGAAAAAACGAAGAGGTGGCATGATAAACACATCCAGCCAAGAAATTTTGAAGTTGGACAACAAGTTTTGATTTTTAATTCAAGATTGAGACTATTTCCAGGCAAATTGAAATCGAGATGGACCGGACCATACACAATTGAACAAATTTATCCTTATGGAGTGGTCTCGGTTGTGGATAAAAAGGGGATCAAATTTAAAGTCAATGGGCATAGACTCAAACTCTACAAAGATGGAGACCAAGAGCAAACCGTTGCATCTCTATCTTTGGTCAATGCTGAAGAATTAAATGGACCCAAAACAAGTGACAAATTCAAGTGAACACTTTTTATTTTTGCTTTATTTATGTTTTTCCTTTCTTTCTCTTTATTTATTATTTCCTGTTTTTCTTTCTTTCTGATTACTTTTTATTTCTGTTTTTTGTTTTTTTTCTGTTAGTTTTTTTTCTGTTTTGTTGTTTTCTTTGTTTTTATTTCAGTTTGGGGGATGCTCCAGCATCGACCTCTACAGATGCCACGGCAACGACAACGTGCTGGAAATCCTTGGCCCTGTTTCCCGACCGAACTCCTACCTGAGGAGGATCCCAACAGAATGGATGACGATGTCATCATCACCCCTTGATGCACTCCCATCGAGACGGGAGTAGTTCTTAACCTTACCCTCCTTTACTTTTATGTTTTTGGGATTGTACTTCAATTGCCTGTTGTGTAGGTCTTGAACACCTTTAATTGTCTTTTGTTTTATTTTGTTTTATTTTGACTCCTTTTGTTTTGTTTTGTTCTGTTTTGTTACATTGCTTTGCCTGCTGTATGAAATTCTATGTTAAAGCAATGAGGACATTGCTTCCCTTTAAGTTTGGGGGAGGGTGTCCTCTTAGGGCAGAAAGTTCAAAAAATGGTGGTAATTTTCAAAATTTTTCCTGCTGTCTTTTGAGTGCATGAACATCCTCTCTACTGAAATTCTGAGTGATCTATTTGAATGCATAGATGCCTTGTCTGAAAAACTATTTTAGGATGCCTTATAAATTGATTGATCTGGCATAGAAGACCTGTTTGCATGAATGTGGCAGCATTTTTCATATGACCCAGTAGAACCTTAGTTTCAGCAGGATTAGTGTAGACTTTTGGGACCCGATTTATGATATCTTAAAAACAAAAGTACATTCTCGTAGACTTTGTACCTTCTTTTCAGAATAATTAGGTATTAGTTGACTCTAAGGGAGAATTATTTCAACTCCCTATCTTTTGCACATAGTCTTACTTGGAAATTTCATGTTTATAAAAAGAGTCACTTTGGTATGAAGGTTCAGAATTTTTAGACTCATCTGTTATAGTCCTTGAGGCGAAATCCTAGTAGATTTGGTACTAAAGAAATGATTGAGGCATGTTCTTGAACCGTTTGAGCCTTTATAGCTTACCCTAATATATTTTGCTTCCTTAGTTAACCCAAGTTGAGCCTAAGCCTAATTTCTTGACACCCTTATTAAATAGCCACTTATCCTAAATGTCTTGCATGTATCCATTCTTTGTTTTCCCTAAACTTGATCTTAGTCTGCAATGAACACTGTTAAACATAAGTTTGGGGGTATACTAAGAATGCTATGAGGAGGAACATAGGAATGTCGTAGCTCAATGCTACAGCATTATCATTTTTATGGGGTTAGTGGTTAGTGGTATTTAAGAAAAATTTGAACTTCTGATATAAATGCTCTATGTATTGAGGGTATGTATATGAAAACATGTGTGAAAAAATGAAAGCACCCTCGTTACTTTAAAAAGAAAAAGAAGAACAAAGAGAAGAGCAAAAAGGAAATACGTGTTATGCTTAATGTTTATGCTCCTTGAGTTGAAAAAAAAAAAAAAAAATAGAAATGTTGTAGAATTGCTGCAGCATTGGTGTTGCTGCAGCATTTTTATTAAAAAAAAAAAATTTCTTTTGGGAAGTGATAGCATTAGGGAGAAGCTCATGACAGACTAGGACTAAGTTTTGAGCCACTTTTTATCCATATTTTTCCTACCTTAGCCCTAGCCTACATTACAACCAAATTAAGACCTCTTTGATCTTTATTGTTAAATTTGCTACATTAGTGGAGAGGGGTGTAATAGATTGAGTTTGAGGATACAAAATGAACCTTAGGATTACCATATGTTGACTTATGAATGAGAGATTAAAAAGGAAAGACTATTCACACACACACTGGAGTGGAAATTCGTTGAACTTGGGTTAGTTAATATTTGGTTATTCACTAAGGATGGAACATTATGTCTACTCGAATTTTTAATTTTATCATTCTGAAATCATTGGTCCCAGGTTTGGCTGAAACTGCTGAACAAAGTTTTTATGTGGGTATGTATATTTCTGGTTGCTTCTGCATTGCTGCAGCATTGCTCGGGACGAGCAATGACCTAAGTTTGGGGGTGTGATAACTCTAGAATAATAGAGTTATTCACATCTAATTTACCACATTTTATTCGGGAATTAATTGATTTTATTTGGAAAATGGAAAAAAATGTGTTTGATTTGATATTTTCTCTCTTTTTACCTAAAAATGTGGATTTATGGTTAAAAGTCAATTTAATTGAATAAATTTCTCAACATGTGGATAAGTTGTATTATTTGTTATTTGAGAATTTATTTGAATTGACTTATTGTGACAAGGGTAAAAAGGGAATGTGGATGGTTGACATTGTTGGATAAAAGTGACCGAGAGGAAAGTGAAGAATGTGTGGAAAATTTACATCTCTACATATATGTATCTATAGGTATCTATATGTATATATATATATATATATATTACACACCCACACACCATTTGTCATTTAAAAATCCAGCTGGGCATATTTAAAGATGTACACTTTCGGTCCTATGTATTCATTTCTTTGGTCTCATCCATTATACACATATATATACATACATATATATATATAAGGTACACATGTTGAAATCTTTGTTATATGTATATATATATATATTTGTGGGAGTACAAGTTGGCAAGGTGGACATAATGATAGAAGATAGTTGTTGTCCAACAATATATATATATATATATATATATATATATATTTGTGGGAGTACAAGTTGGCAAGGTGGACATAATGATAGAAGATAGTTGTTGTCCAACAATATATATATATATATATATACATATATATACATACATATAATGAGATTCCTCTCAATTTTCTGCCAGATTTTCAGGACACAAGGTGCACGGGCAGCTGCATTATACAAAAAAGAAGAAGAAGCATATTCCCTAGTGGGTATACATATATATATATGTATATACATACACATGATGACAACTCAAAATTGCTGGCTGGTTTTGTGAGAGTAGGTGGAGAAAAGGGGCAGCATTCGGTGGAATATGAAAAGAAAATTCCAGAAGGCAGCTGCAAAATTAATATTTTATTTGCTGGAATTTTTGGAAAGAAATATAACAGAATTATGGACAGTGGGCACGGCATATAGGGGGAGAGTAGTTCAGTTTTGGCTTTTGGCCATTGGAGAATAGGATAGGTTTTCTTCTTAGTTTTTTAGACTAATTTTTGAGAGGGAAGAACCTAAGAGTGAGCAGGGTGACTTGCTGCAACATTCATCAGCTGAGCAGTAGAAAGGCAGCAGCATCAAGCAGAGGAAACGAAGGGCAGCAGATTGATTAAACTGATTTGGGCAGTGGGTGATCTTCCGGCCAGAAGTAATCCTCTCTTCATTTCCTCAATTTGCTACTTTTTTTTGTAACTAAATGTTCTTTGTATTTTGAGAATGTTTACATGGATTCAAGGATTGATTAAATATGTTTTAGGAGTCATATGTTTTCCATCTTAGGCTTGACTCCGTTCATTGGTTTCACTTTGGATCTCGGGACTATGCTTCCTATTACTTTAATCCTTGTATTTCATGATTCTTGGTTCAAGGAATGATTAAATATGTTTTGGGAGTGATATGCTTTCCGTCTTAGGGTTGATTCCGTTGATTGGTGTCACTATGGACCTAGGGGCTGTTTTTCCCATTACGTTATTCTTTGTTTTCCATGATTCGTTTCAGCATAATATATATCTCTAACCTGACGATGTTGTGGTGTAGTTAAGTATGAGAATGTTGAATACACTGTTTTGACTATGATGATAAGTATGCTGCAGCATTGCTTTCTGTTTTTATGTTTAATGCTTGTATGGGGTAATGCTTGGTTTATTCATGTAATTACATTAGAATTATGTGGCGTTAGATTGAGCACTGCGTGAACAGCGGTAACTCATATAGTAGTGGAGTGATAACTGCGTGAACAGCGGTACATCCACTGACTAGCGTTGCGCTAGGTCCAAGGTATGTTATCGGGGATCTAGACTAGTAGATCAAGTAGTCTGGGTGAAACCAGACATGTTGTAGCATTGATATGGAACTGAAAGCATGCTTTGTATACTTAGAATCATCTTTGGCTTGTACTTACATTTTTGGCGTAAATGCTGCAGCATTGTATTACCTGCAGTACTCTTGTGGTAATTTCCAGTAGGCTGACTTTTAACTGTTAACTGTAGTTAGGAGTAGGAATGCCGTAGCATTAGACCACTCTCCATTCATGATTTATCATTCTTTATTCTTTTATTCTTTTAACCATTTGTACAATCGTATTTGCATTTGTAATTGGCATACATAGTCCCTGTGGGATCGATAATCTTGTACTTAGGTACATATATTACTTGTTGACCGGTGTATACTTGCACTTGTTAAGATTGCGTTGATTTATTCTATTTTCTTTATCTTTACAAATTGTGACACACGCACACAACGCAACAAGTTTTTGGCGCCGTTGCCGTGGACTTTGGAGTCAATTTGATTGTAAATATTGATTGTTTGCATTTGGTTACTTTTATTTTTCAGTTTATTTTTATACTCATTCTTGAACTTACAAGATTATTTAAATGATTGTATGAGGTACGAATAAATTATGCATGAGCTGAACTATTTTTGTGGATTTATTGATCTAAATTATTTGCTAAATGTCAGCTTATGTATCATTCATTCCTTAACGTGTGCTGTTTTGCATGAGTAAAACGCGCAAGGGCTCTCAAGAGATGAGGAGCAGACCACAAGGATCACTTCCGAGCGATACAGAAAATCCAAGAAGAGAAGGAAAAGCACATTGCAAGCGGGGTAACACTACGAAGTGGCAGAATACTGGACGAGCCAAAAATGATGTCTGGAGCAGCTGAGTCGACCAGTGAGTCCAGCCAGAATGCAGAAATTCCAGTAGCTGAAAAAGAATCAGTGGAGCCAAATGCTACAGCATCGCAAATGCCGTAGCAAAGCACCATTCCAGAACAGCCGGATGCTGCAGCATCAGCATCACTAATCGCCGCAGCAATGCAATATTCCAGAGAGCAAACCAGTACAACAAAGAATGCCTTTTCCACAGAGGTTTGCCAAGAAGAAACAAGATGAGCAGTTTAAGAAGTTCTTGGACATTTTGAAACAGCTGCACATCAATATTCCATTGGTGGAAGCAATAGAACAAATGCCCAACTATGTGAAGTTCATGAAGGATATCCTTACAAAAAAGAGAAAGTTGGGAGAATATGAAATTGTTTCACTAACCAAAGAATGCAGTTTCTTTTTGCAGGATAAGCTGCCCCCTAAAATGAAAGATCCGGGGAGCTTTAATATTCCTTGTTCTATTGGAGACTCATATTGTGGTCTATAGCTCACCCCGATGGAAAGATTGAAGATGTCCTGGTAAGGGTTGATAAATTTATTTTTCTAGCTGACTTTATTGTTCTTGATTATGAAGCAGATAGAGAAGTTCCAATTATTTTGGGGAGACCTTTCCTTGCTACGGGAAGAACCCTCATTGATGTTCAAAAAGGAGAACTTACCATGAGGTTTCAAGATGATAAAGTCACATTCAATGTGTTCAAAGCCATGAAATTCCACGATGAAGGTGAGGATTGCTTTCGCATATCCACTGTTAATGCTTTGACAAGTGATGATGAAGAATGGATGAACGATGGAGATGATGCATTGGAAAGAGTGTTGATGGAGGAAATGTTGCACTATGGTAATGAAGAAGAAGAGGAATACTCAACGTGGTTAGAAGCCAATTCTCATGGTTTCAAGTTTCGTGCACAATTTGAATCCTTGGACTTGGCTTCTCGGGAGATCAAAGTGATAAAACCTTCTGTGGAAGAACCACCTGAACTGGAACTGAAGTCATTGCCGCAACATTTGAAGTACGGATTTCTGGGAGCAGACTCAACTCTGCCTGTGATTATTTCATCATTGCGGGGGATGTTGAACAAGAAGAAAAATTACTTGGAGTTCTGAGGCAGCATAAGAGAGCTATGGGCTGGACCATAGCTAACATAAGAGGTATAAGTCCAACCTTATGCATGCATAAAATCAATTTGGAAGAAAATTCCAAAAATTCAGTTGAGGGGCAAAGAAGATTAAATCCTATTATGAAGAAGTGGTAAAGGAGCAGATTATCAAGTGGCTTGATTTTGGCATAATCTATCCTATTTCTGACAGTTCTTGGGTAAGTCCTATACAATGTGTGCCCAAAGAAAGGGGGAATCACTGTGGTGCAAAATGAAGATAATGAATTGATTCCCACTAGAACCATCACGGGATGGAGGATTTGCATTGACTACAGCAAGCTCAACAAAGCCACACAAAAGGACCACTTCCCACTGCCCTTCATGGATCAAATGTTGGATAGGTTGGCTGGACGTGATTACTACTGTTTTCTGAATGGCTATTCTGGTTACAACCAAGATTGCTGTAGCACCAAGGGACCAGGACAAAATGACTTTCACTTGTCCCTATGGTACATTTGATTTCAGAAGGGTGCCATTTGGATTATGCAATGCTCCAGCAACGTTCCAACGCTGTATGACGGCCATTTTCACAGATATGGTGGAGCAGTACTTAGAAGTTTTTATGGATGACTTCTCCGTATTTGGGGATTCTTTTGATGAATGTTTAGAGAATTTGGCCAAGGTGCTTAAACGTTGTGAGGACACCAACTTAGTCCTCAACTAGGAGAAGTGTCACTTTATGGTTAGAGAAGGAATTGTGTTGGGACACCGGATTTCAAAGAAAGGTCTTGAAGTAGACTGAGCCAAGATAGAGGTGATTGAAAAACTACCAACCCCAACAACTGTGAAACACATTCGAAGCTTCTTGGGACATACGGGCTTCTATCGACGATTCATCAAAGACTTTTCAAAGGTATCTAAGCCATTATGTAAATTAGTAGAAAAAGATAATGTGTTTTCTTTTGATGCAGCCTGTGCCACAGCATTTGAGGAGATCAAACAAAAGCTTATTTCAGCCCTCGTTATCATAGCACCTAACTGGAATTTACCATTTGAGCTAATGTGTGATGCTAGTGACTATGAAGTAGGTGCAGTTTTGGGGCAGCGGCATAACAAATTTTTTCATTCCATCTATTATGCAAGCAAGACACTCACGGAGGCTCAGGTAAATTATACTGTTACTGAAAAAGAGTTGCTTGCTATTGTATTTGCCTTTGATAAATTCAGGTCCTATTTGGTGGGCACGAAAGTGAGAGTCTACACCGATCATTCTGCCATCAAATATTTACTTGCAAAGAAGGACTCAAAACCAAGGAACATTAGATGGATTCTACTCCTACAAGAATTTGATGTGGAAATCAAGGACAAGAAGGGAGTAGAAAATCAAGTGGCTGATCATTTGTCTCGATTGGAACAACAAGAGGGATTCTAGATCCCAATTAATGAACATTTTCCTGATGAACAATTGCTGGAAATTTCAGAAACTGGGCGCTGCAGCATCTCAACATGGACATGAATGCTGCTGGAAATAAGAGAATGCTGCAACTTTCTGAACTGGATGAGCTGAGATTATTTTCTTATGAAAATGCCAAGTTATACAAGGAAAAAACGAAGAGGTGGCATGATAAACACATCCAGCCAAGAAATTTTGAAGTTGGACAACAAGTTTTGATTTTTAATTCAAGATTGAGACTATTTCCAGGCAAATTGAAATCGAGATGGACCGGACCATACACAATTGAACAAATTTATCCTTATGGAGTGGTCTCGGTTGTGGATAAAAAGGGGATCAAATTTAAAGTCAATGGGCATAGACTCAAACTCTACAAAGATGGAGACCAAGAGCAAACCGTTGCATCTCTATCTTTGGTCAATGCTGAAGAATTAAATGGACCCAAAACAAGTGACAAATTCAAGTGAACACTTTTTATTTTTGCTTTATTTTATGTTTTTCCTTTCTTTCTCTTTATTTATTATTTCCTGTTTTTCTTTCTTTCTGATTACTTTTTATTTCTGTTCTTTTTGTTTTTTTTCTGTTAGTTTTTTTTCTGTTTTGTTGTTTTCTTTGTTTTTATTTCAGTTTGGGGGATGCTCCAGCATCGACCTCTACAGATGCCACGGCAACGACAACGTGCTGGAAATCCTTGGCCCTGTTTCCCGACCGAACTCCTACCTGAGGAGGATCCCAACAGAATGGATGACGATGTCATCATCACCCCTTGATGCACTCCCATCGAGACGGGAGTAGTTCTTAACCTTACCCTCCTTTACTTTTATGTTTTTGGGATTGTACTTCAATTGCCTGTTGTGTAGGTCTTGAACACCTTTAATTGTCTTTTGTTTTATTTTGTTTTATTTTGACTCCTTTTGTTTTGTTTTGTTCTGTTTTGTTACATTGCTTTGCCTGCTGTCTGAAATTCTATGTTAAAGCAATGAGGACATTGCTTCCCTTTAAGTTTGGGGGAGGGTGTCCTCTTAGGGCAGAAAGTTCAAAAAATGGTGGTAATTTTCAAAATTTTTCCTGCTGTCTTTTGAGTGCATGAACATCCTCTCTACTGAAATTCTGAGTGATCTATTTGAATGCATAGATGCCTTGTCTGAAAAACTATTTTAGGATGCCTTATAAATTGATTGATCTGGCATAGAAGACCTGTTTGCATGAATGTGGCAGCATTTTTCATATGACCCAGTAGAACCTTAGTTTCAGCAGGATTAGTGTAGACTTTTGGGACCCGATTTATGATATCTTAAAAACAAAAGTACATTCTCGTAGACTTTGTACCTTCTTTTCAGAATAATTAGGTATTAGTTGACTCTAAGGGAGAATTATTTCAACTCCCTATCTTTTGCACATAGTCTTACTTGGAAATTTCATTTATAAAAAGAGTCACTTTGGTATGAAGGTTCAGAATTTTTAGACTCATCTGTTATAGTCCTTGAGGCGAAATCCTAGTAGATTTGGTACTAAAGAAATGATTGAGGCATGTTCTTGAACCGTTTGAGCCTTTATAGCTTACCCTAATATATTTTGCTTCCTTAGTTAACCCAAGTTGAGCCTAAGCCTAATTTCTTGACACCCTTATTAAATAGCCACTTATCCTAAATGTCTTGCATGTATCCATTCTTTGTTTTCCCTAAACTTGATCTTAGTCTGCAATGAACACTGTTAAACATAAGTTTGGGGGTATACTAAGAATGCTATGAGGAGGAACATAGGAATGTCGTAGCTCAATGCTACAGCATTATCATTTTTATGGGGTTAGTGGTATTTAAGAAAAATTTGAACTTCTGATATAAATGCTCTATGTATTGAGGGTATGTATATGAAAACATGTGTGAAAAAATGAAAGCACCCTCGTTACTTTAAAAAGAAAAAGAAGAACAAAGAGAAGAGCAAAAAGGAAATACGTGTTATGCTTAATGTTTATGCTCCTTGAGTTGAAAAAAAAAAAAAAAAATAGAAATGTTGTAGAATTGCTGCAGCATTGGTGTTGCTGCAGCATTTTTATTAAAAAAAAAAAATTTCTTTTGGGAAGTGATAGCATTAGGGAGAAGCTCATGACAGACTAGGACTAAGTTTTGAGCCACTTTTTATCCATATTTTTCCTACCTTAGCCCTAGCCTACATTACAACCAAATTAAGACCTCTTTGATCTTTATTGTTAAATTTGCTACATTAGTGGAGAGGGGTGTAATAGATTGAGTTTGAGGATACAAAATGAACCTTAGGATTACCATATGTTGACTTATGAATGAGAGATTAAAAAGGAAAGACTATTCACACACACACTGGAGTGGAAATTCGTTGAACTTGGGTTAGTTAATATTTGGTTATTCACTAAGGATGGAACATTATGTCTACTCGAATTTTTAATTTTATCATTCTGAAATCATTGGTCCCAGGTTTGGCTGAAACTGCTGAACAAAGTTTTTATGTGGGTATGTATATTTCTGGTTGCTTCTGCATTGCTGCAGCATTGCTCGGGACGAGCAATGACCTAAGTTTGGGGGTGTGATAACTCTAGAATAATAGAGTTATTCACATCTAATTTACCACATTTTATTCGGGAATTAATTGATTTTATTTGGAAAATGGAATAAAAATGTGTTGATTTGATATTTTCTCTCTTTTTACCTAAAAATGTGGATTTATGGTTAAAAGTCAATTTAATTGAATAAATTTCTCAACATGTGGATAAGTTGTATTATTTGTTATTTGAGAATTTATTTGAATTGACTTATTGTGACAAGGGTAAAAAGGGAATGTGGATGGTTGACATTGTTGGATAAAAGTGACCGAGAGGAAAGTGAAGAATGTGTGGAAAATTTACATCTCTACATATATGTATCTATACGTATCTATATGTATATATATATATATATATATATATTACACACCCACACACCATTTGTCATTTAAAAATCCAGCTGGGCATATTTAAAGATGTACACTTTCGGTCCTATGTATTCATTTCTTTGGTCTCATCCATTATACACATATATATACATACATATATATATATATAAGGTACACATGTTGAAATCTTTGTTATATGTATATATATATATATTTGTGGGAGTACAAGTTGGCAAGGTGGACATAATGATAGAAGATAGTTGTTGTCCAACAATATATATATATATATATATATATATATTTGTGGGAGTACAAGTTGGCAAGGTGGACATAATGATAGAAGATAGTTGTTGTCCAACAATATATATATATATATATACATATATATACATACATATAATGAGATTCCTCTCAATTTTCTGCCAGATTTTCAGGACACAAGGTGCACGGGCAGCTGCATTATACAAAAGAAAGAAGAAGCATATTCCCTAGTGGGTATACATATATATATATATGTATATACATACACATGATGACAACTCAAAATTGCTGGCTGGTTTTGTGAGAGTAGGTGGAGAAAAGGGGCAGCATTCGGTGGAATATGAAAAGAAAATTCCAGAAGGCAGCTGCAAAATTAATATTTTATTTGCTGGAATTTTTGGAAAGAAATATAACAGAATTATGGACAGTGGGCACGGCATATAGGGGGAGAGTAGTTCAGTTTTGGCTTTTGGCCATTGGAGAATAGGATAGGTTTTCTTCTTAGTTTTTTAGACTAATTTTTGAGAGGGAAGAACCTAAGAGTGAGCAGGGTGACTTGCTGCAACATTCATCAGCTGAGCAGTAGAAAGGCAGCAGCATCAAGTAGAGGAAACGAAGGGCAGCAGATTGATTAAACTGATTTGGGCAGTGGGTGATCTTCCGGCCAGAAGTAATCTTCTCTTCATTTCCTCAATTTGCTACTTTTTTTTGTAACTAAATGTTCTTTGTATTTTGAGAATGTTTACATGGATTCAAGGATTGATTAAATATGTTTTAGGAGTCATATGTTTTCCATCTTAGGCTTGACTCCGTTCATTGGTTTCACTTTGGATCTCGGGACTATGCTTCCTATTACTTTAATCCTTGTATTTCATGATTCTTGGTTCAAGGAATGATTAAATATGTTTTGGGAGTGATATGCTTTCCGTCTTAGGGTTGATTCCGTTGATTGGTGTCACTATGGACCTAGGGGCTGTTTTTCCCATTACGTTATTCTTTGTTTTCCATGATTCGTTTCAGCATAATATATATCTCTAACCTGACGATGTTGTGGTGTAGTTAAGTATGAGAATGTTGAATACACTGTTTTGACTATGATGATAAGTATGCTGCAGCATTGCTTTCTGTTTTTATGTTTAATGCTTGTATGGGGTAATGCTTGGTTTATTCATGTAATTACATTAGAATTATGTGGCGTTAGATTGAGCACTGCGTGAACAGCGGTAACTCATATAGTAGTGGAGTGATAACTGCGTGAACAGCGGTACATCCACTGACTAGCGTTGCGCTAGGTCCAAGGTATGTTATCGGGGATCTAGACTAGTAGATCAAGTAGTCTGGGTGAAACCAGACATGCTGTAGCATTGATATGGAACTGAAAGCATGCTTTGTATACTTAGAATCATCTTTGGCTTGTACTTACATTTTTGGCGTAAATGCTGCAGCATTGTATTACCTGCAGTACTCTTGTGGTAATTTCCAGTAGGCTGACTTTTAACTGTTAACTGTAGTTAGGAGTAGGAATGCCGTAGCATTAGACCACTCTCCATTCATGATTTATCATTCTTTATTCTTTTATTCTTTTAACCATTTGTACAATCGTATTTGCATTTGTAATTGGCATACATAGTCCCTGTGGGATCGATAATCTTGTACTTAGGTACATATATTACTTGTTGACCGGTGTATACTTGCACTTGTTAAGATTGCGTTGATTTATTCTATTTTCTTTATCTTTACAAATTGTGACACACGCACACAACGCAACAGCTTCAGACTCCAAAGTGGCTTATTATGAGTCAATTGATTACACGGCCAAGGTGGTGGACGCTTATCGCGCCTCTCTGGAGTTCGGAGATGAACTCTACACAAGATGTAACAATTTCTATGACAGAGGGTGCGTGCACATACTTCGTCAATTTCACCACCTTATCCCAGATAAAGCTCTGATGTGCCGGGCTTTTGAGGGGTCTTATGCCAATCCCGAATTCCGGAACGGCTGCGACTTCGTCCCCTTCACCGCAAGTGAACTGGAGGAGATAGCTGCTGCTAATCGGAAGGCGGGAAGGTAGTGGTCTCCGCCTGCGCCCGTGCATCCAGACTTGATGGAGCTTTGTGATCAACTTCGCGATCAGCCGGAGGAGTCTGAAGCCATTCCTGCGGAGCCTTTGTCAGCGGTTGGTCTTGAAACTGAGGATATGGAGGAAAGTGGGTCTACTCCGGTAGTTGTGGATAGTACTTTAGGAGGTGAGGGTGCTCTGGTCGAGGCCACTCCGGTGACCGAGGCCCCTCCATCTATAATAGAATAGTCTTTTCTTTTGATTAATGAAAAAACTTCGTTTTCCTTTTAAACTTTACTTCTTGAAGTGTTTCCTAGTATAGTTTAATAGATCATCCGGTAACACTTGAATTGTTTCTGTGATCTTAATCCATTTAGTTGAGGTAAACCTTGGACGTTTTGGAGCTCGATTCTGAGGTTAACTCGAAGTGAATATGGGCTGTTTGCTTAAAATCCTATTTCGAGGTAAACTCAAAGTAGCTATGGATTCTGCGAGGTCCAGTTTCGAGGTGAGCTCGATGTGAGATGGACCGAGTATCTTGAAATCCAATTTCGAGGTGAGCTCGAAGTAATTATGGATTTCATGAAGTCCAATTTCGAGGTGAGCTCGAAGTGAAGATGGACTCTTTTAATCCTGGGTACCCAATTTCGAGGTGAGCTCGAAGTAATTATGGATTCTGCAAAGTCCACTTTCGAGGTGAGCTCGAAGGTAAGATGGACTTATCTGAATTTCAATTTTGAGGTGAGCTCGAAGGTAAGATGGACTTGTCTGAATTTCAATTTTGAGGTGAGCTCGAAGTAGATACAATGAATCCTGAAATCAACAGGATGCGTTTGGTGTTAATAGACTTGAGATATAGTATTGTTTTTATCTTCCTAAGTATTTATACAAAATACTTCTTCAAATGATTAGCATGCCATGGATGGAGTAGCATTTTCCCTTCTTGATCCATGAGGCGGTATGTTCCTGGGCGCACTTCGTCTTTGATTAGGTAGGGGCCCTCCCAATTTGGTGATAGTTTATTTGTGGTGATTTGCCTAGCTGTCCCCTTGATCTTCCTTAACACCCAGTCGCCAACGCAAAGTAGTCTTTAAGCTAGGCTCTTGTCATGAGACTGCTTGGTTTTCTGTTTAAAAACTTCCATTTTTAACCGTGCTGCTATCCTCCTTTCTTCCAGTAGATCTAAATCTATGCAACATTGTCTCTTGTTACTTTCAGCATCGTAGACGAAAACTCTGTATGACGGGAGTGCGAGTTCGGCTGGAGATATGGCTTTTGATCCGAACAGTAAGGCATACGGTGTTTCACCCGTGGGGCCCCTAGCCGAAGTTCGGACTACCCAAAGAGTTGTTGGGAGTTCGTCAACCCATTTGCTGGATTTTCCTTCTAGGTTCTTCTTTAACGCCGTCAGCACTAATTTGTTTGCTGCCTCTGCTTGACCGTTGCCTTGGGGATGCGCGACTAACGACTTCCAGTGCTTAATTCCCAGGCGGGTACATTCTGCCGTGAACTTCGCCGCGAACTGAGTACCGTGGTCGGTTACCACGGCACAAGGTGCTCCGTACCTGCACAGTACAAAGTCATGCAAGAATTTTAGAACATTTTCCTCGGTGGGAGCTGCTAGGGCCTTCGCCTCTATCCATCTAGAGAAATAGTCTACGGCCACCACCAGGTATTCGCTTCCTCTGGATTTAGGAAACTTGCCCATTAGGTCAATTCCCCACATGTCAAAAGGTCATGCCGCCAAAACCAGGGTTTGGGGTATGGAAGGTAATCGAGGTATCTTACCGAACTTCTGACATACTTCGCATCGTCTGATGAAGTCCTCCGCGTCTTTTCGCAATGTCACCCAATAAAATCCCTGGTTTATGATCTTTTCTGAAAGAGGTCTGAACCCGAGATGCCCGCCACATATGCATTCATGCATTTCTTCTAGTATGGACTGAGTGAGATTCGGCGGGATACATCGAAGTAAGGGCCTGGTGAACGAACGACGATATAGGATACCGTTGACGACCGTGTACCGGGCAGCTCATTGTCGTATCTGTCTAGCCTTGTTCTTGTCTTCGAGCAGAATGTCTGAAGTTATATAATCCCGTAATTCGTCGACCCAGGTGGGTGCTTCAGTTGACTGTCGCAAAGGAAAGACGGCTTCCGGAGTCGTGACAAGCTCTATCATTACTCCTAGACTGTTGGGAGTTTCCCCTAATACTATCTTTGCCAACCTGTCAGCTGACTCGTTCTGACTTCGGCATATTTTCTTGAGCGAAAAATGGTGGAATCGAGGGACCAATCGTTCCACCTTATCAACATATCCCTTCAAATTATTAGAATTCACGGAATACTCTCGATTTACCTGTCCTACTACGACTTGGGAGTCGCTAAATACTTCCAGAGCTTCTACTTCGACTTCCAGAGCCCATAGTAAACCGAGGATGAGGGCTTCGTATTCGGCTTAATTGTTAGATAACACATAATCGAGTCTTATACTTCGGACTTCTTCGTAATGCCCCGAAGGTGACTTTAATATGATACCGACTCCGGCCCCTTGAGAATTGACTGCTCCATCCACCATCATGGTCCAAGTGTTCTCTTGCACGGATGTCGGTGTGATGTTCTCATGGGGTGATGACTCTGTGAAGGAGAGTTCGGCCAGGAAATCTGATAAAGCCTGTGCCTTAATTGCTGTTCTCGGCTTGAATTCAAGATCATATCCACATAGCTCAATGGACCATCGCAGCAATCTCCCGGATTGGTCCAATTTGTGAAAAACTTGTTTTAGCGGGTGGTTGGTGTAGACGACCACTGTGTGGGATTCGAAGTAAGCGCGAAGTTTGCGAGTACTAATCACTAAAGCGAAAGCAAGTTTTTCGATGTGTGAATAGCGTACCTCGGCGTCCCGTAGGATCCGACTGACGAAGTAAACCAGCGTTTGCTTATCCTCCGCATTTCTTACCAAAACCGATGTTACCGCCAGCTGTGAGACGGAGAGGTATATATACAATACCTCACCCGTTACAGGCGCACTTAGCAGAGGTAACTTCGCTAAGTAATTCTTCAAATCTTCCCAGGCTTTGGCGCACTCTTCGGTCCATACAAACATCCTTCCTGCGATTTTGAGGATTTTGAAGAAGGGTATACACTTCTCGGCGGATTTAGAGATGAATCGTCCCAAGGCGGCTATGCACCCATTCAGGCGTTGAATATCCTTGATACATCGAGGTTCGGTAAGTGCTAATACGGCCTCCACTTTGCGCGGGTTTGCCTCGATGCCCCGTTCTGACATCATAAAGCCAAGGAATTTACCGGTCTTCACTTCGAAGCTGCACTTCGTGGGGTTAAGCATTAACCCGTACTTCGCTAAGGTGGAGAATGTTTCCTTCAAGTCCTCAAGGTGGGAATCCCCATGTTTGGTCTTGATAACCATGTCATCCACATACGTTTCCACGTTCCTTCCTATTTGTTGTTGTAGAACTTTATTCATCATCCTTTGGTACGTTGCTCCGGCATTTTTGAGTCCGAAAGGCATCATGTTATAACAATAGGTTCCTCCAGTAGCTCGGAACGAAGTGTGAATTTGGTCTTGCGGCCTCATTCTAATCTGATGATACCCTGAAAAAGCATCCATAAGGCTGAGGAATTCGTATCTCGAAGTTGAATCTACGAGGGCATCAATGCGGGGAAGGGGGTAACAGTTCTTTGGGCATGCCTTATTCAAGTCCGTGTAGTCTACACACATTCTCCACTTCCCATTCGATTTCTTTACCATGACCACATTTGCTAACCAGGAGGGATATTCTACTTCGCTTATGAAGTTGGATGACAACAACTTTTGTACTTCGTCTCGCATGTTGTTGACCTTCTCTTCGCCGAACTGTCTTGCTTTCTGTCTAATGGGTTTAGCTTTGGGATCGATATTAAGCTTGTGTTCTGCGATGTCTGGCGATACTCCCTGCATGTCCTCAACTTTCCAGGCGAAGTTGGAGAGGTGCTCTGAGAGGAACTGTACCACCTGTTTCCTCACAGGCGTAGGTAAATGCCTTCCTACTCGTACCTTCTGCTCAGGGTGATCGGGATTGATCGAGACCTCGTCATACTCCTCCGACTCAGGTTTTATCTTGTCAACACAATGCACCCGCGTCAAAGTGACTTTCGGCCTTGCTTCCGTTATGGCCGATATAGGCATCAAAGTTGTCGTCAAAGTGGTCTGTTGCTGTCGAGATTTGAAGACGTGAGCAAGAAGACTTTTAGGATTACTTCTTACGTGGCCGATCCCATTCTTCATGGCGAACCGTACTTGTTGATGTGATGTCGATATTATTAACTCAAAAGCGGAGTGTGCCGGAGTGCCTAAAATGGTGTTGTACGGGGAATCGACATCTACCACATAGAACTTGATTTCCTCGCAGCGGGAACAGAAATCAGACCCCAAAGTTACATTAATTTTAACCGTTCCCTTGACTCCGATTTTGTGCGCCGTGAATCCTTCTAGCACCATGTTGATGGGTTTCAAAATCGTATCTTCCATGCCCATTTCTCTGAAGCATTTGTAGTATAATATATTTTTAGTTGCACCAGTGTCGATCAACACTCTTCTCACACAGCACTTATCGATATCCTTCGCTGCCATGCGAACTTCCAATATGATGGGGGTTACCCGTGCTTCCTCATTTAGCTCTAAATCCTAGTCGGTGAATGTTATGGGTTCTAAGGAGAGCCTGTCGAAGTTACACATCGGCACTGGTTTGTTCAGATTATGGATTTTTCGCTTTATTTGCTTGATAGAAGCGAACTGGGGTGTTATCACTTCGATTACCATTCTCCTTTCTCCTTGGGCGGTTCCGCGAGATACTCCTTCAGGTGTCCTTCATGCGCCAATTTCTCAATTATACGCTTCAGCTGATAACAATTCTCGGTTGTGTGGCCGCAGTCTCTGTGGAAGTTGCGGTACTTCGACTTGTCTTTAGTAGAGGTGTTCTGTGTCCGCGTAGGTGGGGCGTTCTGGGTCCCATACTTCTGCTTAATAACAGTGACGAGTTTTTCCTTAGGAACGCTCAGCGATGTAGATGACTCAGTATTTCTAGCCCTGCCTTTTCCCTTCCGGTCTCGCGGGGAGTCTTCACGGTACCCTTCTCTTCTCACGTTCCATGATAAACTAGCACTGTCTTCGGCCAGGGCCACCTTCCGAGCTACATTGAATACTTCGCCAATGGTGTCCGGCTTCCTGAGTTGTAATTCTGTGAACAACATCTTGGAGTGAAATCCCCCCTCGAAACACGTGATCGCCGTATCCTGACTGATGTCTTCGATCTCATCATATGTGTGCTTGAATCGTTCTAAGTAAGCCAGGAGGGGTTCGTTTTCCCTTTGTTTAATGTTAGCGAGGTCTCCCCTTGTCTTCGGAATTTTGCCGGCTATGCCGAATTTATCCAGGAAGGATTTTTCTAAGTCGCGCCATGAGTCGATGGTGCCGGGTTTGAGTGATGCAAACCAGGTTAAGGCTTTGTCCGATAAGGTACTGGGGAAGGCTTTGCAAAGGAGAGCTTCGCTATTGGTCACCAAGGCCATAGCATACCTGAAGCGACAGACATGCTCCTGAGGCTTAGTTAACCCTGAGTACAAAACCAGCTGTGGAAGCTTCAACGCCGGATCGGGGATAGTAGCGTGAATCCATCGAAAGGGTCAGTCTCCATCAAGTGGTCTTCTTGACTTCAGTTTCCTGGTACTTTATCCGTACTATGCTCCTTTCTGAGCCTCTTGGAGTGATGTCTAGACTGGTTTTTGTCCTTCGCCTGTTTATCCTTTGGCTGACTCTCCGCGACTTCGCTGGCGAGTTGGGGTGGTGTCTTCTTGGAGTGGGGGTCTTGTTTTCCCGGGTGTCTTCTTGTCGCCGTTGGGGACTTGGTCGGTAATGGTTGGTAACGTTCTCCATCGATGGCCGAGATAGCCTGTGGGGCCAAATTCGGTCTTCCAAGCTTGGTCTGGTGTCTCGTATGTAGCCGTGACAGATCCCGTTCCCTGCGAAGCTGTTCGACCTCCTTCCGTAGGTCGTCGATCTCTCTGCCATACTCAGCATGACTGTATGCTCTGCCGTGTGCCGTTCCCCGAGGTGTGGGGACTTTGCGCGAGGCCGCCCGAGGATTAATGCGTTCGACGACAGAGTGGTACCGAGGTTTTGCGGGGGCCGACATAGTCTGATACTCTTCTGGGCGAGGTTCCAGGGTAGGGGTGTCGAAGCGAAGTCCACGTTCCGTCGACTGTCCAGCCATTCGTGATCTTGGGAGTTGAAGGAAATATCTTCGTTTCCCGGTAACAGAACCAAACTGATTAGTCAGAATTCGGTTTGATATTGAATGTCGAGAAAACGTGGAAGTGATAGTGAGTCTCTGCCAATTATGCGGGCCAAAGTGGATGAGATAACCTGCAAGAGAGAGTGAAGTTTAATCGGAGGGTGAGGGACCTCCGGTGAACCCTCCGACGGTCAAGTCAGTGACTCAGAATCTGGCGAGGAAGTAGAAAGAGAAATAGGAATGAACAGAGACTATTGAGGGGATATCTAAACTAACCTTTTGCCTCTTGAGGAGCGGTATTTATAGAAGTAAATGACCCTGTGATGAGGGGTTCGATATTTGTCAGACCTCGAAATATCCCACTATTGTAGGGATATTTCGCTGGATACTTTTCAATCGAAGAATGTTTTGGTCAATAGATATTCCGGAGGAGAATATTCTGGAGAGTCCCATACTGGATGTTATCCTTTATTCTGAAACGAAGTGGGACTTCGGACTTCGTCGGTCGCAAATGTGAAGTCGAACTCATTAGGGAAAACACATCGCCCTTTTCTATATCAGCATTGAATATTTTGGACTTCTCAATATATATATATATATATATATATATATAGATTAAAGAGATGTGAATTCAACATTTCTTTTGACAATTTAGTGCTTTCAATCATGGTTTATTTTCCTATTCTTAATTTGCCACATGAATAAGAAATGTTCTTGTTGGACATGCGAGCATACCCACTTAATAATTAAATTGAAGAAAGACGAGGATATATTTTCTTCCTGCTTTACCTAAGTAATTTAATCTTTCACTTTACTTTTCAAAAAGCTGTATATATATAAAAATAATACACACACCCTTAATTTTTAAACTTGCCATATTTTCAGTACCCTCCACATTCCGATTCTTTATAACTAGTGGATTGTGAATTCATCAAGCAATAAGATTCTTCCATTTATAGTTATTAAAGAACTGATCATGAAGAATTGAAGATAACAAAAAAAAAAAAGACAATATGGTGAGACTTGTTATAAAATTCAATATATATATACACTAATAATAACAATATATATTATGATAGGGAGGGAGAGAGTAGAGAAGAGATAATTAAGAGAAGGGAAGAGGAGAGAAAGGGAATAGATGGTCTCGGGAATGAAAGCAAAATAGAAATGTTGTATCCAATTTTTTCTTCATCTTAATTCATATCCCTTACACATATATATATACATCTCTATATACATATACACATATATTATATATGTAAGTGCTCCAATAGCTAAATGCACTCCACACATTACTTCCACTTCTTTCTTTCTTTTCCTTTTTCTATTACAAATATATATATATATATATATATATATATATATATCCACATGTCCAAAATATTGGGTGATATTTTATCACCTTACATAATTTTCTGGGATGATGGACATCCATTAATTTAATGAATCTTCGTGATTCATAACACTCCCCCTTGGATGTCCATTACATAAAGAATAGGCCTCGTTAAAACCTTACTAGATAAAAACCCAGTGGGAAAAAAAAATCTAGTGAAGGAAAAAGAGTACACTATTCTTCATGTGTAGATTTCTCCCCCTGATGAGATGATTTCTTGAAATCTTTAAATCGACGCAAACCGATTTTATATCTCAATTTTTCAAAGGTTGCTGTCGGAAGAGCTTTAGTGAATATATCTGCAAGATTATCACATGATCGAATTTGAAGCACACCAATTTCACCGTTCTTTTGAAGTTCATGAGTAAAGAAGAATTTAGGTGAAATGTGTTTCGTCCTATCTCCCTTAATATATCCTCCCTTTAATTGAGCTATACAAGCTGCATTATCTTCATAAGAGGAGTTGGAATCTCTCTTCTGGAGGATAAACCACAACTCTCTCTAATATAATGGATCATTGACCTCAACCATACACATTCTCGACTTGCTTCATGAATGGCTATTATCTCAGCATGATTAGAAGAAGTTGCTGCTATTGTTTGCTTCGTAGAGCGCCATGATATAGCAGTATTACCATATGTAAATAAATAGCCATTTTGAGAACGTGCCTTATGCGGATCCGAAAGATAACCCGCATCTGCATATCCAATCAGTTCTGGATTATTTACATTTGAATAAAATAATCCGAGGTCAGTTGTCCCTTGGAGGTATCTAAGGACGTGTTTAATACCATTCCAATGTCGTTGTGTTGGTGAAGAACTAAATCTTGCTAATAGATTTATAGCAAATGCTATATCCGGTCTAGTATTATTTGCAAGATACATCAGTGCACCAATAGCACTTAAATATGGTACTTCAGGACCAAGTAGTTTTTCACCATTTTCTCGAGGTCTAAATATGTCTTTATTTATATCTAGTGACCTCACGACCATTGGAATACTCAATGGATATGCTTTATCCATATAAAATCTTTTTAACACTTTTGATGTATATGTTGACTGATGAACAAAAATTCCATCATTCATATGTTCAATTTGAAGTCCGAGACAAAACTTAGTTTTTCCAAAGTCTTTGACTTCAAATTCTCGTTTCAAACAATCTATAGCTTCTCGAAGCTCTTCTGGAGTTCCTATTAGATTGATATCGTCAACATATATAGCAAGAATCACAAAACCAAAATCTGTCTTCTTAATAAAAACACATGGACAGATTTGGTCATTTTTATATCCTGAATTCAACAAGAATTCACTAAGGCGGTTGTACCACATGCGTCCAGATTGTTTAAGCCCATATAATGATTTCTGTAATTTGATAGAATAATTTTCATGAGGGCCTTTAGAAGCCTTTGGTAATTTGAATCCTTCAGGGATTTTCATATAAATTTCATTTTCAAGGCTTCCATAAAGATAAGCTGTAATAACATCCATTAGACGCATGTCCACCTTTTCATGAACTGCCATACTTATTAGATATCGGAGTGTGACAGCATCAATAACGGGTGAATAAGTTTGATCATAATCAATTCCTGGCTTTTGCGAAAAGCCTTGTGCGACGAGTCGTGCTTTATATTTTACGACTTCATTATTCTTATTTCGTTTTCGCACAAACACCCATTTATAGCCAACAGGTTTTACATCCTTTGGCGTTTGGACTACAGGTCCAAAAACTTCTCGCTTCGCAAGCGAATTTAACTCCGTTTGAATTGCATCTTTCCATTGAGGCCAATCAATTCTATGCCGACATTCTTCAACTGATAAAGGATCTAAATCCTCATTATCCTTGAAAATATCAAGGGCTACGTTGTATGCAAAAGAATTATCAATAACAACGTTTTTTCGATCCCAACTTTGATTTGAACTGGAATAATTAATTGAGATTTCAGAATTCTCATCATTATTTATAGTTGGAATCTTTTCATCAGTTGTCCCTTGGTTTTCTTTTTCTATTTCATCAATATGATCTTCTGGATTATTTGTTCCTCTTTTCTTTCGAGGATTTTTATTTTTGGAACCAAGGGGTCGGCCACGCTTCTGACGTGTTTTTGATTCGATAGCTATAGGATTAATTTTCTGTCCTTCAGGAACTTCTATCCGTATAGGAGCATCTATAGCTGGAAGATGCGATTTAGTAACTCTGCTAGAGTCAGCAAAAGAATCTGGCAGTTGATTTGCAATCTGTTGCAAATGTATAATCTTTTGAACTTCAAGTTCACTTATATTTGTGCGTGGATCTAAATGATTCAAAGATGTTTTCCACGCAAGTTCAATTTTATGCCATTTATTCTCTCCCCCTAATTTGGGAAACAAATTTTCATCAAAATGGCAATCAGCAAATCTTGCTGTAAATACATCCCCCGTCAAAGGTTCAAGATACCTTATAATGGATGGGGAGTCATACCCAACATATATCCCCAATCTTCTTTGCGGACCCATTTTTGTCCGTTGGGGTGGTTCAATTGGAACATATACAGCACACCCATAAATTCTTAAATAAGAAATATTTGGCTCTGAACCAAAAGCCAATTGTATGGGAGAAAATTTATGATAATTCGATGGCCTTAAACGCACAAGTGCTGCAGCATGCAAAATTGCATGTCCCCAGGCTGTTGTAGGGAGATTTGTTTTCATCAATAATGGTCTAGCAATTAATTGCAGCCTTTTAATAAATGATTCAGCTAGACCATTTTGTGTGTGAACATGAGCTACAGGATGTTCAACAATTATTCCAATCGACATGCAATAAGAATTAAATGCATGCGAAGTAAATTCACCAGCATTGTCTAGACGGATTCGTTTAATAGGATAATCAGGAAATTGCGCTCTTAGGCGAATTATTTGGGCAAGTAATCTCGCAAACGCCAGGTTGCGAGTCGATATTAAACAAACATGCGACCATCGGGTCGATGCATCAATTAAAACCATGAAATATCGAAATTGCCCACACGGTGGACTAATCGGTCCACATATATCTCCATGAATCCGTTCTAGAAATGTAGGACTTTCAGCTCCTACTTTCAATGGTGCTGGTCTTATAATTAATTTCCCTTTGGAACATGCAGCACATGAAAGTTTATCAGAAGTCAAAATCCTTTGATTTTTCAAAGGATGACCGTGCGTTGTTTCGATAATTTTTCGCATCATAATTGATCCCGGATGACCCAAACGGTCATGCCAAACTTTAAAAGTAACGGGATTAGTAAACTTCTGGTTTACTAAATGATGCGCCTCAATAGCATTTATTTTTGCATAATATAGGCCAGAGGATAGAGATGGTAATTTTTCCAACAAAACTTTATTACCGGAGGTCATTTTTGTGATTCCCAAATATTCATGACCATTTTCTTCTATAGTCTCAACATGATATCCATTCTGTCGAATATCTTTAAAACTCAATAAATTTCTTGGAGACTTTGAGGAATATAATGCTTTTTCAATAGCAATCATAGTTCCTCCCGATAATATTATATTAGCTCTTCCGGAGCCTTCAATAAGTTTTGCACTACCATTTATTGTGGTAACACTTGTTTCTCCCACATTCAGGTGAGAAAAATACTTCTGGTATTTCAATATGGTGTGCGTAGTTCCACTGTCAATAAGACAGACACTTTCAATATCGTTGTTCACAGAAATTTGAACAACAGCTATCTGTCTGATAACAAAATTTTACATAAATAAAAAAAAATTAAGCATATAATATTACAATAAAAGTAATACTAACAATAAAAGTAATACTAAAATATTACAATAATTAGATAATAATATTCTATTTATTTTTGGACACTTCCATCTCCAATTAAATGATCAATTCTTCCTTCTGGATGCTCGAAAAAATCAGCAACATCCAAGTGAGTTATACCAACATTATTATCTTCAAGATCTTCATCATTTCTTTCATGAGGTAAATTTTGAGAAGTAAAATTTGCCTCAACATTTTTACCTTTCCCTTCAATAGATGCTTGATATAAATCAACAAGATGTTTTGTCGTGCTATAGGCACGAGATATTTTATCGTGCTACAAGCACGAGATATTTTGTCGTGCTACAAGCACGAGATATTTTGTCGTGCTACAGGCACGAGATATTTTGTCGTGCTATAGGCACGAGATATTTTGTCGTGCTACAGGCACGAGATATTTTGTCGTGCTACAGGCACGAGATCAGTGACCTTTCATGCCACAACGATAATATTTGTCTTCATAATTTTTGGAACAATATTTCCTTTCTCATTATATTTTGTCCACTTCAGGTAGTCATAAATATTTTTGGCACCTAAATTATTATCACGATTATAAGGGCCAATTTTATCATGGCGTCCATGATCATGACCACGGTAACGACCACTACCATGATCTCTTCTGGGATCATCATTCACTTCAGGGAATGGAGTAGAACCAGTAGGTCGAGTTTCGTGATTTTATCAGTAATTCATTATTCTGTTCCGCAGAAGATAAAAATTAATTCAAAGTATTTCTTAAAACTTTCTCACGATATTGTTACTGCAGGACAATATTCGTGGCATGAAAAGTGGAGTATGTTTTCTCCAACATATCATCATCCGTTACACAGTTTCAGCTGTGAAACTATTTTAAACATTGAGGAGTTATACTCACTCATGGATTTGAAATCTTGCAACCTCAGGTGCAACTTAGTACCGTGTTTTCGGGAGAACGACCATCTTCTGGTGGTCGAATTTTTCTTTCACGGTAATTTATTCATTTTTCAAAGCCTATAGCTTTGACACGATCTTGTGTTAATGACACATTATTTTATATAACGGTGTCTGCCGGACCCGTTGTAGCAAGATGCATTCAGGCATCTAGTGTCCATAACAAATAATTTTTTCCGGTGACATAAAAAAGCACAAATTTGAGTTTAGTTAGGTTTGCCATAATAATAATAATAAACGTACCTTAATGTACCGGTGGTAAATATTCGTGTTGTTGGTAGAGCCTCGTGCTGATAACGTGTTATAAAATTCAATATATATATACTAATAATAACAATATATATTATGATAGGGAGGGAGAGAGTAGAGAAGAGATAATTAAGAGAAGGGAAGAGGAGAGAAAGGGAATAGATGGTCTCGGGAATGAAAGCAAAATAGAAATGTTGTATCCAATTTTTTCTTCATCTTAATTCATATCCCTTACACATATATATATACATCTCTATATACATATACACATATATTATATATGTAAGTGCTCCAATAGCTAAATGCACTCCACACATTACTTCCACTTCTTTCTTTCTTTTCCTTTTTCTATTACAAATATATATATATATATATATATATATATATATATATCCACATGTCCAAAATATTGGATGATATTTTATCACCTTACATAATTTTCTGGGATGATGGACATCCATTAATTTAATGAATCTTCGTGATTCATAACAAGACTAATTTTTATGGTATTTTTTCTGGTCTCAATATTTTCCTTAGCTTTGGCTTCCGTTGCCCAACCTAATTGTCCTGAGAAATGTGGGAGTCTAACAGTTCCTTATCCATTTGGGATAGGTAACGATTGTTCCTTCAGCGAGGAATTCAACGTCTCCTGCAATGCAACAACGAATACGACAAAACTTTCTTGGTTCGGTTACGAGGTTTACAGAATCGAAAACGATTTTGTCGGAGTGGTAAATATTACTATTCCCTTTGAATATAATAAATCATCAGAACAAAGTTTGTACGAAGGTCCTCAAGGGTTACGATCGTTTGGGAGAATATTACACTTATTCTCCCACTAAAAAACAAGTTCATAGTCGTGAGGTGCGTACATTACAGATTGAAAAACTAAAGAATTCGTAACTGGTTGTCCCTCTCTATGTAACGATTCAAAATAATAATGATTATTATTTTTCTTCAAATTCATCTAATCCGTATACTGGAAACGGTTGCTGTGAGGCTAGTTTCTTCTCTAGACAACTTTCGGATTATACGTATTGGGTACACACCATGAATACTAAACGAGGTCATGGGCTTCTGGATAGTGCAGTATTTCTGCTATTGTTGAAAATGGTTTCTCTAATTATATGAGTAAGTTTAATCTTTTTAAATGAGACGTATATCGTGTTCCAATAGTTTTGGATTGGGCGATTGGGGGAAAGAATATGAGCTGTCGTGATGCTCAAGTTCATTTGGTCGGAAGCAACAATTACACGTGTGGTCGGAATAGTAAGTGTGTTGATTCGAGTCGAGGATTTGGTTATTTTTGCAAATGTTTGTCTGGTTATCGTGGAAATCCTTACCTTCTTCATGGATGCCAACGTAATTATATTTATTTATTTTAAAAAAAAAGATAATTATATCTAAAAGTAATTAATGTTAATTTTTAATTTATAAATATTCTCTTCTTTAATAGAAAATTAATAGAAGAGTCCTAAATAACAATTTTGAACAAAATAATCTAAAAAATCTATAATTTGATAACATCAATTATCATTTATTCACAACTAAGATTTAATGGTTATGTGTTTTGTTGGGTGTTTGATGAAATTAAGATATTGATGAATGCAACAATCCGCATGAGAACAACATATGTTCGAAAGAGACAACATGTAGCTGTCGATCTGGTTACCACAGGGATACAACCAATCCTAGATGACCACTATATTTACGAGACAGAGGAAAAGCGTACCATGGTTATGTTCGTTTCATTAGGTAATTAATTAATTAATTTGTCCGTTGACAAATGTATGAAATGTGGTATGGTAATTTTATCATTGTTTTGAATGGAACAGGTGTAGGGCTTACTGTTGGTCTTTTCATCCTGGGAGCATCTTGTGTATGGTTGTACAAAAAGAATGAAGAAAAGGGCGAAAGATAAAACCAAGAAGTTGTTTTTCAAAAGGAATAGTGGATTACTGCTACAACAGAAAATGAATGGAATAATAATAGTAATAACGTGTTAGCGACGAGAGTTTTTGTATCTGAAGAACTGGAAAAAGCAACGGACAATTGCAATGAAAGTAGTGTTCTTGGGAAAGGAGGTTTTGGGTACTGTTTACAAGGGAATGTTATCAGATGGAAGTATCGTGGCTGTCAAGAAATATAATAAAATCGAGGACGACGAAAATCATGTTTCTCAATTCATTAGTGAAGTCTTGATTCTTTCTCAAATCAGCCATAGACATATCGTGAAATTACTAGGTTGTTGTTTGGAAACCGAAGTACCTTTGCTCGTGTACGAATACGTTTCCAACGGAACTCTTCACAAACAAAATGACCAAACATTAATATCTTTGGAGCACTTGCTTATTTACATTCCTACGCTTCCACAGAGATATAAAATCCAGTAACATTTTATTGGATGAGAATTTCAGGGCAGTGGTATCCAATTTCAGACTATCGAGATCCGTATCTATAGATAGAACTCGTTTGACCACAGTTGTTGGAGGCACGTCTGGTTGCCTAGACCCTGAGTATTTCTGTACAGGGCAATTGAATGATAAGAGCGATGTTGGCGGAGTTGGAGAAGGATTGGTATTTCAATTTAGATCATCGATTAAAGAGAACAGACTGGCTGAAATTGTTGACAAAACTATTTGGGATGAAGAGAAGGAGGTAATTGGGTTGGTTGCTAATATTGCATTCAAATGTCTCGAAGAAGGCCGCGCATGAAAGAAGTTGCAGCAGAACTGGAACAATTAAGAAGAGGAAGAGGAGGAGGATCCATGCTATCGTCTGAAGTAAATTTACAAATGGATGATTGTGAGAATTATAATTATAGTTCTTCGAGCGGAAACTTCATTTACATGTACCATTGATATGGTTACGGAATTAGAAGATAGTCAGGAATGTACGTCATGAGTGTTATATATAACATATATATATATATATATATAATATATATATATATATATATATATTGATTTTACAAAATAAAATAGATGATATTTCTATTTGAAATTATCTATTACCAGAAGCTTGTCATTGCAATAAATCCAAAGTAACATTATGTGCTTTGATAATGCCTAGACATTCTATACTTGGATCAGAGGATGCTGTCTCATTACTCGTTTTATTCCCCAGTGTAGTAGTATTCTCTGTACGAATTCCTAACACTTGGAAAACATCCTTTACTTTTAGGACTTCTCTTAGTTTCTGTATAAAAGGCACCAGGGTTGGGAGGTGATTCTTATTCCCTAGTATAACCAGAGATTCAGCACCCAAATTGAGTCTAAATTCAATAAAACAATCTGGATTTGGGAATTCAATTATCATATAACTGACCTCTTTGAGAGCAAAAACAAAATAAGTAGTAATAAATAACAAGTACAACTGGAGCTTCCAGCAAACAGAGATTAATGTAAAATAAAGGGCAGGCACAAAGTCAGATTCAGAAGCAAATGCAAGACCAATACAAACAACAAAGACCTACAAAATCAACAACAGTGAGCGAGCTATATTCTGAGTAGAAAATTCTTGATCAATTGGCTGAGATCTTGGAAGTATCATCATGCACATCTCTCCTTAGCCCCAAGGCAATATTGGTTACTAACAGCCATTGACGGGATGCTTAACAAAATTATTCTACTATGAAAAACATTTTGGAGACTAACCAAATCATAAAAATCACTTGGCAAGCATGAAAACAAAAAATGCATATTCAATTTTTAAAACTAAAAATAACCTAAGGGTTAATGGTTCTTCTACCTGTGGGATGGGAAGGGTAATCTCATGATGCCATTTTCTTTTCTTTTTTCTTTTTTTTTTTTTTTTCCAAATGTTTAAGTTTCTTGTTAGGAACTCTCAAACCCAGTTGAGAGAAGAAATTCATCATGAAGTATATACTAAAAAATCCTCTGGTATAGGTTACCTGCCAGAAGTCTTTGATGCTGCATCTCATTAAAGTATCTAAAGTTATACCAATATTATTTGAAGGGAAGTGTAGCTGCAGAGTTTCAATCAAACAGAAGCATCTAGCGATGATGTAGCCAGCTGGGATCCACAATCATTCAAATTGGAGATCCCACAGCAGGACAGTGAAGAACGTAACCAACAGAGGAGTGTAGAAGCAGAAAACCAATGAAGCAGTACCACGAGAGAACACCTCGACATAAAAAGAAAAGCATAGATATTTAGCGACAAACCACTTGAAATTGTACTTTCTCAACAAACTAGAATAGCAAGTATAGAATCCAAATGCTTATAAGAAACTACAACTATGGTTCACAGGCAAAGCCAGAAAATTAAAAAGAAATGAAAAACTAACCACCTCAATAATGAAGTTCGAAAGATACTTAACCAAATCCACGAGACGAAGCTGAGGGCGTCACCCCTTACAAAGTTGTTACTAATTCCAAGCAGATTAAAAACAGAATTCAAAAAACGTCTTGATTGACTTAAGCATAATTCTTTGAGACTTAGCTCCTGCTCCGGCGACGCTCCCTAATTCCATTCCTGTTCAGGTTAAACAAGGAAAAGTAAGTATAAGCAAAGAAGAAACATGATTTGTTATCATATAAAGCATACACAGTCAACAGATGCACAATACATGAAAACCATGCAAGACACAAATGGCCCAACTACGGAAAAAATTGAGTTATCAGACTGCCATCATTTACATATTCAATGTGATAAAAAAGAAAACCAAGGATTGAAGATGTTTGAAAAGTAGAAAGGACTTACCCATTCGCATAAGGGACCTCATCTCGTCCACGATAAGGTGACCTACTGTAGCTGCGGCCCCGGGGAGACAAACTACGACGGCGAGGGGATCTTCCACGTGGACTGTAACTCCTGTTACACAAATACATGTTATCAGATAGATAGCATCTTTTCAGTATTGGAAGTTCATTACCAAAATCTGATAACATTATAAATGCGCATCCCATTATCAAATGAAAGTCAACATAATATCTTACATTACAAGTATGATACCACAAATTTTCTTGGTACTCCCAAAAATGTTATTTGTTTCCCACTGATGTCTTAATTTGAAAAATAATGATCCTCCCACATGCAAAATACTACAAAAAAAGGTTTAAATAGAAAAAGCCATTATTTTCACTTAAAGTTCTGTGTTGTGTTTGGCCAGCAAGCTATTGGTAGATGTGCCAAAAGAGTGAGAAGATCTATAAGGAACTTCTAAATATTTGGTCAACCAATATTACTTCATAAAAATCCTCTAGTTACTAATTTTTCAATAATAATATGTATTAAAAAATATTTTTTAGGTTGACAACACTCTAAGTAATGATATGTTCTTACTTAAAGTCATTTCACATTTTTCAAACTCAAAAAGAGAAAAACAAATTTATAAAATTTATAAAATAAACTATTGTCCAAATACACTATAAAACATGAAGAAGTAACACTATTAATGCTCGTGTGGACATTTAAAACTTTGTCACAATTAAATTTTTAAATGTTCTATGGCGTCTCTGAATGCAAAACTTTGAAAGACTATAGTCATTACTTTTCATAATTACAGTGAATAAATAATTCATATTGTAAAATACTAAAAATCATTAGTACAATGTGAATAGTTACTAATTTTCTTTTTGGGAAATGAGGGTTTCTATTAAGATATCGAAAAACAGAATATACAAGAGTAGTGACTAATTATTAAGATTACTAATACAAGTGAGTATTAGTACTGACAAATTAAGATATCAAAGCCATAGTATTAGTAATCAATACTCATTTTCTTTTTGGAAAATGAGGGTTTCTATGTTGGAAAACAGAATATACAACTAGTTATTAAGATTACACCAGTACAGTTAAAGTATTAGTAGTAGCTGCTTTGTAATATAATTGTTTTTTTTTCTTTAAGAACAACCTATATTTCAATAGAATGAATTCATATACTAAAGGCTAGAGCATTAAAAATCTCTGAAATAATGAAAATGCACCAGTTAAACAAATGAAAATGCACTGACCAATTTATCAGATTACGGGCATGAGTCACAGACATTAGAATATCCATGAATACTACTAAAATGTTGCCACAGATGTTATATTGTACTTATATAGAAAACGATTTGCACTTGCAATAATATTTATTTAGGTACCTATCATTTCATACTTGTATTTACAAGACTCTGTAAGAATTGAGTGATGTTACTGAATATTCTCAAAATCATGTGTTGCCATGTTTGCTCCAGTTATTCTATCATTTCCAAGAATCTAAGCATCCAACTATTTGTTTTATCCCTTCCCCACCAGACTGTTAGAACTAAATATGAGTTTGCAACCAGATCCAGTCAACCAGATAAAGCAAGACCAGTAAGGTATTCTATCTATTTTTACTAACACTTTAGGAATTCAGATAAAATTAATATCAACTTTCTCACCTTCGTCCATAACTGGGGCTCCTGCGGTATCTGGGAGGACTACGGCTTCGACGCCTTCCGGATCCTCCACGCAGACGACACTCACGAGCAA
The DNA here is from genome assembly GCA_027405835.1 of Asclepias syriaca. Lineage (NCBI taxonomy): Eukaryota > Viridiplantae > Streptophyta > Magnoliopsida > Gentianales > Apocynaceae > Asclepias > Asclepias syriaca. The sequence goes on from CM049924.1 coordinate 11,646,296, forward strand.
AATGGCCAGGCTCACCACACTCGTAGCACTTTAAATCAGAACCACCAGAACGACCTCGTCCCCCTCCACGTCCTCCTCCTCCTCCTCCTCCACCACCACCACCACCACCACCTCTAGAATTGTGAGATAGTTCAACTCTCCAACCATTTTTTCCTAATCCAAAACAACTAGAAGTCAAGATACAGTACTGTAAAAACATCACATTATTTGTTACAACCAACTATATATAGTGTACGTAATATGAATAAGGAAAGGTTCAAACGGTACTATCCACCAGAATTATTGAGTGGAATCAGTGGAATAATACCATCTAGTTCACGAATTGCATCTTGTGCATCTCTTCTGTCATCAAAATCAATAAAAGCGTAGCCAGGGGGTCTTCTTGCAACCCAAACACTGCATAAAGTTCAGACTAAACTTTTAAAGCGAAAAAGGATTATAAAACAAAAAAGATGAAACCTGGTATTAGACCCCTACAGGGAATATGTCATCGAAGAATACTGTAATTACAGTAAACTGCAGGTAAAAGATAGATTGATACTTCAAAGTAAGTTTCCTCTACCTTCTTATAACTCCAAAGACCCGGAATTCATCTTCAAGCTCTCGTTCAGTGACTCGAGGATCCAAGTTCCCAACATACACTCTTGACATCTCCACAAAAATATCTACAAATGCCATCAATTGAACGTTAGTGTACATAACACCACATGGTTGAATATCCTCAGATTTCCAAGCTCCAGGTAAGACAAATGACAATTGTTTGTCTGTTGAGAATAAAATCAATACTAATAAACTACAAAACTGCTCAGTAAGTTTATTTGGTAATCACAACCATTTTTCATGAAAATCAAAACTACTCAGTAAGAGGCTTCCAAAACTCAAGAAAGACTGTCAAGTAGGTAGATTACAAAACCCTTAACCTTAACCCTAAATAAATGTTTGATCATATAAGAACATAAAAATTACCGTAATTGAGACCTTTACTGCAGCAATCTGAAGAAATGGCTTATCGGAAATCCAAATTAAGAATAGAAAAAGATAAACAACTCCGGTGAAGGAACCCGTCGGCTGCTTCAGTTAAGGATGAGAGGGAAGGGATGGCTATGGTAAATCCACTCACAATTTTTTTCTGGTTTTGGCTATGGTAAATCCACTCACAATTTTTTTCTGGTTTTGGCTACGGTGCCCTAGAAAGTGAGGGAGTGGAGGGTAAAGACTAAAGAGATATATTAAAATAAATAAAAATTTAAAAATTACGAGAAAAGGTATCACAAGCGAATCGACAGATAATGTATTTACTCTTCTTTTTTTAAAAAAATATTTATTAATTTTTTTATAACAAATCTTTGATAAATGAGTATAATTTTTAAAGAGATACAAATTTTTATTAATATTTTCCGAGAATCGATTAGTTAATTAAATTTAATGTTTTATATCAACAAAATCCCTTAAGATCCTCCACCAAAGTAATGTTTCAAATAAATCTTTAAATTAATTAATTACGATTACTCATTAAAACTTTAAAATTCCTAAAATACCCTCAAATGTCTTCTCTTATCAATTTGTGACAAAACTTTTTCTTGCAAGCATTTGTAATTCTGAAAACAAAGATTTTAGGCTGTTTTGGAAAAATTAAAGGGAAAATTTATGTTGAACAAATGGAGGCCTGAGAATAACAAAGATAAAGTTTAGTGAAAAGGCAATCGCACTTGGTTGAACCCTTTTTTGAAAATTGTTTCTTGGCGTAACTTAGCAAGAATTCTTTTTTACGAATGTAAATGATAAATACTCATCTTTTTTTACAATTATGAAAAGAAGAAAAAAAAAATATCAATCGTAAATTTAAAGAAGAAAGTAATTTAGTTTGTAATAGTACTTATGACCTAATAAAATGTCATATATTTAAGTAAGTGGTCTAAATAAGAAAACATAGTTCAATTGATAATAACTTTACTTGTAATTTAAGAAATTATGAGTTAAATATTAAAAGAGAAATAATCTTTATATGAGTACAAATTTAAATAATATATATATTAGGCTAAAAGAAATACAGAAAATTAATAATAATATTTACCATGTGAATGATAGAGAAAGGTGGAGGAAAGAAACAGAAAGAGGGGTAGGTGGATAAAAGAGATCTTCATTCTTCTTTACAACAAGGGAAAACAATAGTAAGAAAGAAAATATATGAATTTAGTGTTAGTAATGAATAGGAAAAAAAAACTATTAATATTCAGCTGATGCACTATATATATATATATATATATATATATATATATATATATTACACATTAACAAAAATCTAAATTAGCAATTGACAATTTTGTTCTTTTTAACAATTGGTATATTTATATTATCAAATTACAAGAAATTGGTAATAGTGATTTCCAGTATAATTCTTCCTCCTTTAAAAAAAAAAATTAATCATTAAAATTGATAGGATTTTTTTGTGAATTTAATCTCTATAATTCAAAATTCTCTCTTTAAAAAAAATAAAATTAATAGAATTGTTGAGCAAAAGAATCAATATGGTATAATGACGGTGAAGAATATGCTTCTTTTATATATTTATATAATTTTTATATTTCAACTTTAAATAATTTTTTTCAAAAAATAATTGTCAAATGTAAAGACATGTTAAAACAAATAAAATCAATATTAAGAGAGAGAAATACGTTTAAGCACAATTATTTTGCGGTTTAACTATAAAAGACCATTTACTATAAAATAAGAAAAGAAAAATGCCTGAGAATTCAATTAAAATAGTTTCCATAATATTTTTAGAAATTAACAAAATAAACTGCCAAAATAAAGGAGAATGATTTGTTTCTCAAGATTGTGTTGGTCAATCGAAGATCTATTATTTGTTAACAGTATAGTAAATGTTAATGAATATGCTTCTTTTATATATATAATTTTTTTCAAGAAATAATTTTAAATTTTTTTTCTCGAAAAATAATAGCAAAGTATAAAGACACGTCAAAACAAATAAAATCAATTTAAGAGAGAAATACATTTGAGGTGGTCTTAACACAATTTTTAGCTGTTTGATTATAAAAATTTATAAACTTACCATTGATTATTAAAAAAAGAAAAAAAATCTTAATAATTTTTAGAAATTAACAAAATTAGCTGTAAAAAAGAAGAATGACTTGTTTCTCATCCATCAAAGATTCTGTTATTATTTGTTAAGAGGGAGATGCACATATATATATATATATTAGTGTTAAGTTTTTATTTTTCTAATGAAACAAAAGGAAGTAGTAAGAAAAAAAAAAGGAAAAAGGGAAGTAGTAAGTACGAGGAGTGAGGCATGGAAAGAATGATAAGAGGTGCAACAACAGATAATAATAATAAGAAGAAAAGTATGGAGCAACAGATAATAATAAGAAGAAAAAAAGTATGGAGCAGTAGATAATAATAAGAAGAAAAAAAGTATGGGTCGGCAAAAGATCGAAATAAAGAAAATTGAGAATAAAAAATAATCTGCAAGTGACGTTCTCAAAGCGTCATAAAGGGTTGAACAAGAAAGCCGGAGAACTCAGTATTTTATGCGGTGCAGATGTTGCCGTCATCGTCCAATCCCCCGCCAGAAAAATACACGCTTTTGGTAATGTCCCAGTTGAGTCAATCATGGATAGATACCTTAATCATTATAACAATTATTATACATCAGAACAAGATGATGATAATGATGAGAACCAAAACAAGTGTCTGGAGATATTTTTGAAGAAGTTGGAAGCTGAAAAAAATGACGTCGTAGAAAAAAGTAGTAGTACTTGGCGGTGGTGGTGGAATCAGCCGTTTGATGATCTCGATTTGATTGAGCTTCAACATTACATGAATTCCATGGAAGTTCTGAAGAACAACGTAATGGCGGTGGCGGCTGCTAGAACCCGTAATAATAACAACAATAATAATGAGGAGGTTTTGATTCCTAATATGGCCGTTGATTGCTTTGGCGGTGCTCCCGTTCCTCACTACTCCGCCGTCGATTTCATAAGTAAACCTTTGATGCTATTTAATCCCACCCCTTGTACTTAATTACTTTCGTTTTATCACTAATCTTTTTATTTGTCGAATTCAATTAATTAAGGCTACGATAATTTTATTTTATGTTACTTCAATTGCTGTCCTCTTTTTGTCTTTTTCTTCTTTGTTCTTGCTTTAAATTGGCAATACAATCTTTTAGAAAACAAAGGAAACCCTTATCCTAATAGTTATAAATATTTTAATCACGTGATTAAAATGTCTGTCTTTTTTTTCTTTGATAAAGATTAAAATATCTGTCAATTAATTAATACATACACTAAAATTAGGCTTTCTTAACTTAGCAGTTGGTTGGAAAGGCCATGAAACTAAATAACTATGTCCGGACTTAAATAGTATCTTTTAACTTAAAAAAGACACATCAATTTTTATATTTTTATAAATTCTATTATTATTTTGTATGTCCATATAGCATCCCACCATCTTCACTATCTTCATATAGCATTCACTACCTTCATATAACCTCCACTACCTTCATATAATCTCCACTACCATCATATAACTTCCACTACCTCCATATAACTTCCGCTACCTCCATATAACTTCCACTACCTCCGTATAACATCTATGAATTAAGTTTGTAACATCTTTAGTATAATGAAGAGTTATGTATATAGTTATATATGTATGTACGTGGGGATATAAAGTTACATCTGATACATCCCTATAAATAGGGGTTACTTTGTATGTTTGGAAAGACTTGAAATATACATGAAGAGAAAGAATGCTATCTTTTCTTTGATCTTTGTATTATATTTCTTATTAATTTGTTTTTGTTAATAGTAATTTTATAATACGTTATCAGCACGAAGCTCTATCGGTTATTGTTTGAAGTTGAACTCAAAAATAAATAAGTATGTTATTTTTAATGTCAATTCTTATTAAGCTTGAATTTGTGTTTTATTATTTTTCAGTTACTAGATAAAATCATTTGTTATGAAAATTAGACCCCTAGAATCATCCGTTATGATGGGTACAGAAAATATTATTGATGTAAAATACATAATCATTGGGAAAATTATTTAAGAGAAAAATTTGACCACCTGAAGATGGTCATTTTTTCCGAAAGTTCAAGATTATGAGATGATAATCCGTAAATGAACAAATCATGTAATGTTAGAGAAAAAAAATCTAGACTTGAAAAGTCGTCAAACATATTCATTTTCTCGAAGAAAATGTTGTTATAACTCATGATCCCAAAAGAGGCCATGTTTGTATTTGTGGTAATGATTGTTGGTATGGAAAAATACATATGATGGGGATAAATTTGATCTAAGTATCAAACAATATTAATAACCACTGGAAGTTGACAAATAATAATATATAAATTCGTGGTAAAATTACTATTTCTTGTATATTGTTCATTTCCATATAAGTTATGTATATGCACATGTTTTTATGTTGCTCTTTGTTTTTGTTACTAGAAAAACAATTATGTATGTTTAAATGTTAGAGTGGTATTGAACCAATGATTTATAATGCACATTTAAGTGCTTACCCACTAATTTGAGTTGTTACTTTGCCATTACTTTATGTATATATAAGAATGAATATATATATATATATATATTGTGTGTGTGTGTGTGTGAAAACAATTTTTTTTCTAATTTAAAAAAATATATGTGTGTTGGATATAGATATATAATGTACTATTTTAGATATATAATATTTAATTACTAAATATATACTAAATATTCTTTAAAAAAAATTAAATATAACACAGATTATATTTCTAGGTTTTGAATCCATGACCTATAAGTTTCAAAAGAAAACATTGCTCTACTATATCACTTAAACAATATGTGTGTAATTATTTAGATAAATGCTATTTAACTCAAATTTTGTTGTTATCATTATCATTATATCTTAGATTATTTATATCTTGTTATATTTTCTTTAATTATAATATTTTTTTATTTGCTTGAAAAAATATGAATGAAGATATATGTCTTGCCGATAGTGTAACTACTCACACTATTCTTAAAAATAAAAAATATTTCATTGCAATCAAGATGAATGATGTATATGTTACTACAATTTCGGGTAGTACAAAAATAATTGAAGGCTTCAGAAAAACCATTATAATGTTACCCAATGGAACAAAATTGAATATATTTTCTTCGGGATTGTACTACACAAGAATAAATACAATTGAAATACATTTAATAAACCAAAAGTTTACTGATTCAAAAACATTCACTATTTGGCACGACTGATTGAGGCATCCGTGTTTAAGCATGATGCGAAATATTATTGAAAATTCGCATGGACAATCATTGAAAAACTTGAAGATTTTTCAATCGAAAGAATTTTCTTGTGCTACTTGTTCTCAAGACAAATTGATTATTAAGTTATCACCAACTAAAGTTGGAATTGAATCTCCAACATTTTTAGAAAAAATTCAAGGTGACATATGTGGACCAATTCACCCATCATGCGAACTATTTCGATATTTTATGGTTCTAATATACTCATTTAGTAGATGATCTCATGTTTGCATACTATCAACTCACAACTTGGCGTTTGTGAGATTGCTTAATCAGATTATTAAAATACATTCACAATTTCCAGATTATACAATTAAAATAATACGTTTGGATAATGTTGGTGAGTTCTTATCTCAAACTTTCAATGATTATTGTAAGCCTATTAATATAAGTGTTGAACATCTTGTAGCTCATGTTCATACGCATAATGGATTGGCTGAATCTTTTATTAAAAGACTTCAATTGCTAGCTAGACCTATACTTATGAGAACTAAATTACCCATTTCGGTATGGGGTCATGTAATTTTACATGCAACAACACTTGTATGTGTTAGACCAACAAGTTATCATAAATATTTCTCATTGCAATTGGCTTATGATTAGAGCTAAATATTTCTCATTTTAGAATTTTTGGATGTGCGGTATATATTTCTATTGCTCCACTACAACACACAAAAATAGGTCCTAAAAGAAGATTAGAAATATATGTTGGTTTTGATTCCCTTCCACGATTTGCCGATTGTCATTTTGATGACTTAATGTTCCCGGGATTAGGGAGGAGAAAAAGTAAAATAGCTTGGTAAAAATATTACATGGAATACTTTGCAATATCTTGATACTCGTACAAATTAATATGAACTAAAAGTTCAAAAGATAATACATTTGCAAAGTATAACAAATCAATTGCCAGATGCAGTTACCGACCTAAAGAGAGTGAATAAGTCATATATACCAGCAAAAAATGCTCTTATATAGAATGATGTCCTAGAAGTACAATCTATAAATGAAATAGCAAATCAGTTTATAGCATGCCAGAAGTGTGGTAGACCAATTGGTTCAAATGATAAAAAAATTCCCGTAAAAAGAAGGGAGCAAATGTTAATAATGAACCCGAGTTTAATACTCTAAAAGAGTCAAGAGACATAATAAATAAAATAACTCTAGGAGAAGTTCGGGTACCTAAAAATATTAAAAATATCAAAAAAAGATAATGATGAGATCTCAATAAATGATGTCTCAATGGGAAAACGATTGAACCAAGAAGAAATAACTATCGTAGTGTTTTTGTATATAATATAGCATCAATTATTATAAATGAAAATGATTATAATGAGCCTACATCCATTGATGAATGTCGACATAGAAGTGATTGGCTAAAATGGAACGATGCAATTCAAGTAGAATTAAACTCACTTGCAAAACATGAAGTTTTTTTGACCCATATCCCGAACACCTGAAGATGTCATACCTGTAGGGTATAAATATATATTTGTATGAAAAAGAAATGAGAAAAATAAAATTGTGAGATATAAAGCACATCTTGTTGCACAAGATTTTTCTCAATGACAGGGATTGACTATGAGGTCATTTGTTCTCCAATGGTGGATGCAATTACATTTTGTTATCTCCTTAGTCTGGCAACTAATGAGAAACTTGATATGTATCTTATGGATGTAATTACAGTTTATTTATATGGCTCACTTGATAGTTATATCTATATGAAAATATCTGAAGGATTTAAAATGCCTGAAGCGTATAAATCAGATTTTTGAGAATTATATTCAATAAAATTACAAAGATTTTGTATGGTTTAAAACAGTCAAGAAGAATGTGATACAATTGTCTTAGTGAATATTTATTGAAAGCGGGTTATCAAAATAACCAAATTTGTCCGTGTGCATTTATTAAGAAAGAAAAATTTGCTATAATTGTTGTATATGTTGACGATTTAAATATTATTGGACCCCTGAAGAAATTTTAAAAGTAGTAGATTCTTTGAAGAAAGAATTTGAGATGAAAGATCTTGGAAAAACAAAGTTTTATCTCGGCTTACAGATAGAGCATTTAAAAGATGAAACTGAAATTTTTGTTCATCAATCAAATTATATTGAAAAGGCCCTTAAAAGATTCTACATGGACAAGGCACATCCATTGAAAAACCCAATGGTTGTTCGATCACTTGATGTAAAACAAAGTTTTATCTCGGCTTACAGTGAGGATAATTAAAAAGTTCTTGGTCTTGAAGTACCATATCTTAGTGCAATAGGTGCACTAATGTATCTTGCTAATGATACAAGACTTGATATAGCTTTTGCTGCTAATTTATTAGCAAGGTTTAGTTCATGCCAAATTAGAAAATATTAGAATGGAATTAAACATATTTTTCAATACCTTCGAGGTACAATTGATACAGGATTATCATATCTCTCTAGTTCTAAATGATAACTTATTGATTATGCTGATGTTGGTTACTTGTCTGATTCACATAAAGCCAAATCTCAAATAGACTATATTTTTACATGTGGAATAGCTCTTGTTTCATGGCATTCTACAAAGAAAACATTAGTTGCTCCTTCTTCAAATCATGAAGAAATTATAGCAACCCATGAAACAAGTCCTGAATGTGTTTGATTAAGATCCATGTCTCAACACATTTGAGAGACATGTGGTTTATCTTCAAAGAACTTCCAACAAAATTTATGAAGATAACACTGCATGTATAGCTCAATTATAGAAATGATATATCAAACAAGATCACACAAAACATATTTTACCAAAATTTTCCTTTATGCATGATCTTCAGAAATATGGGGATATTAATGTACAACAGATCCGTTCAAGTGATAATTTGGTAAATTTGTTCACAAAAGTATTACCGACTTCAACATTTGAAAGATTGGTCCATAATATAAGAATGCGCCGGTATAAAGATATGGTGTAATGATCAGGGGGAGTGTACAAGAAACAATGTACTATTTTTCTTTCACTAGGTTTTTTCCCACTAGGTTTTTCTCTAGTAAGATTTTAATGAGGTATATTTCTTGTACAATGGACATCCGAAGATGGAGTTTTATAAATCATATTATTGTTTTGTATGTCTATATAACCTCCTACTACCTCCACTATTTTCATAAAACATCCACTACTTTCATATAACCTCCCCTACCATCATATAACTTCCACTACCTCCATATAACCTCCATGAATTAAGCTTGTAACATATTTAGTATAATGGAGAATTATGTATATAGTTATATATGTATGTACGTGAGGATATAAGTTACATATGATTCATCCTTATAAATAGAGGTTACTTTGTATGTTTTGAAAGACTTGAAACATACAAGAAGAGAAAAAATGCTCTCCTTTCTTTGATCTCTATATTATATTTCTTACTAATTTATTTTTATTAATAGTAGTTTTATAACATATATTTCTTTAATAATGTATATATTTTTTTCTTACAAGATAGTTAAAAATAAATAAAATATAAAAAATGCGGAATTCAATTGGTAATACTTGATTTGATTTTAAAAAATTATGAATTTTAGATATTGTAGAAATAGAACACCTTAAAATATATAAAAAAAAGAAAAAAATATTTAATACAATTATAAAAATTAAGACACATAACAGCTTAAAAACTAATAACGCGACCACGGGTTAAGTAAAACTAAGTTAAATGACTCGATTAATATTTCTTTTAAATAAAAATTATAACTCTATTAAATAATTTTATTAATTTCATATATTTTAAAAAATATATATTAATTTCATAAAAAATTGTAGTGTTATTTCAAAAGTTAATTAATAGAAGATGTTATAACCCCATACCATTACTTCTATTTTTTGAGGTAAAGTTTTTTTTTTAAATAAATCAAGACATAATTAATAGTTAATCAATTTTATTTATGATCGAAAATTTATGAGTACTCAAATTAGGTAGCTCAAATAATAAGTTTCAATTTTATAACAAGAAAAACAAAAAAGTATTCAAAATAAATTTGGCAAATTAGCATAAATAGTTTCAAATTATAAGAGTTTAGTGACATTGGTTTCTAAAATATTTTTTTAGAATTGATCCCCAAACTATAAAACAGTTGTGTTATTAGTCATTTCGTTAAAATTTTATTAAATCATCGTTAAATTGTTTTTAAAAATTAAAAATTTATAGGTATTTATGTCATTAGATAATTCCAATATATTTAATTATATATATAAGAAAGAAAGAAAGTAAGATGAATGATGGAAAAAACATTCTTGGGCGTCGATGAAAAGAAGAAATTTATGCTGCCGAAAAGAAAACATTATTTTTGTAGCGGAAGTGAAGAAAAAAGAAAGAAAAAAGAAATGGAAGAGTAGAGGGTAAAAGAATTAAGAGAGTTGTGGTTCATCTAGGTAAGATTTATAGAAATTAAAGAGATTGAGTATATCGAATACAGTACTAGAATCCATCAAGAATAAAGTATTTTTATGATTTCGAAACTGTTATTTAAAATTGATGGATCGAAAATAATTTATAGGAGAGGTTTATATCATGTGAACAAAAAGTAAGTAAAAAATAAATTTTTTAATAATAAAACTATATACAAAATTTTAAAGTTTTGATTTTGTTTTATTATTTTAATTTTCAGAATGGTAAAAAATGTGAATTTTTTTCATATGGATCCTTGAATATGTAAGAGATCAAGTTCTGTAATTGGAAGTTTATTAAGAAGGATGAAGAAATTGAAAGAGTAGAATATTGTTTATGAGAGAAAAAATAAAATTATTTTATATTATTTTACTAATTTTATGGCAATAATTGTATTTGCATTCATTTGACAACAGTAAATAAGAATGTTATTAGTTTTGTTTGTAAGTTATTGAGTATGGAGATTGAAGGGTTGGTTTGGAAGTATCTTGATGTGATTGTACTCGATAAGTGTGGGTTTTTATGATTTTTTTAATTAAAAAAATATTATATTATTAATGTTGATAAGTATTTGTAGAAGATTAATTAAAAAGATTTTATGTATATATTTATTTAGTGCTACTGCATATATATATATATATATATATTATATATATTTTTTTTTTTTTTTTTTTTCTTTTTCTGCAATGCATTTTGAATTTTTTTACAAAATAGAGGAATAGATTATGGAATTCTTTTACAAAACATATAAATACATTATGGAATTCTTTTTACAAAACAATGAATATATTCTGGAATTTCTTTTACAAAATAGGGAAATGCATTCTTGAATTTTTTTTTACAAAATAGAGGAATGCATTCTAGAATTTTTTACAAAACAGAAGAAAAGAAGAAAAATGCATGTAAAGAAAAAGGAAAAGGAAATTGGAAATAAAACTAAATGAAAGAACCTATCAATAAAAATGATAGATATTTAGGAAAATGACATGGAGGAAATGAGATGTTTTGGAAACGAAAATAATAGGAAAAACTGACACATCATCCAATCATCCATTCATATTCATAAAAAATTTCAAAAGGTAAATGGGATATATCCATATGAATCACCATTATAGATTCATTCAAACCAACAATATAACATCCATCCATATTAAAAAAAAAAAAAAATTCACAAAAATCATCAAATAACATTGTTGGAATAACATTTAAACTTTATAAAATTAGTGATTCTAGCTAAAGAAAATGATAACATAGGTCATTGATGCATAGATCATTTGGTGCATCCACTTAGATACGTCCTTCTTCTCCACAAACTCCACATTTGCCCTTATAAATAAATATAGAAGAAAAAAATTAATTTTAATAATTTAATAAATAATAGAAAAATAAAAAATGAATAAAATATAATAAATATATCAATTTCACTATAAATTGAAAAGAAAATTATAAATTTTATGTAAGAGTTTCTAACTAATTTACTTATCTCAATTTTAGAATTTTAAAAAATTTGGACTGCCTTGTAACTTCTCACATTATGGCCAAACGTACCACATTTACTGCACTTAACTCTAATAAAAGTAGATCTCAGAAGTTTAGTAAAACCCGCAGTTGTTCTTACTGTTTTGTTTTCACCTAGTTCAAGCCTTCTCTTGATCTTAGGTCTTTCTGGCAACTTGATACACTTTGGTGCTAACAATGGAGGCAAATTCGATTTAGGCCAATTGTTGGGCCCATTTGTTGGTCTAATTATTGGCCCATATGTTCTTTGATATCATCAAGATTATAACATAAATCCACAAAGTCAAGAGGATCTTTACCTTCTAATCCTAATGAAGATATCCCACCTTCCACAAGAACATTTTCTAAGACCTATATCAACAACAAATTGCTCCATGAATCCACATCTAACTTGAAAATGCGTTCCACTTAGAAGATGCATCCTTCGATTTTTCAATAAGAATCTTGATTCTTGGACATATGCTTCCTTCTTAGTTAGAAACTCATTGTCTCCTTGCTTGTATTCTTATCATCAAATATACTCCGATCTTCTCAAGTAGTCCAAGAATAGGTTTTGTTCTTGCTTGTAACAATTGCTTATTGAATGCCTCTGTGTGATTGTTTATTAACAGATCACATTGTGTTGAAGTGTTGAAAAAACATCTAGCACAATGCTCGGGTGATGTGGTGGATAGCAGCCAATGACGTGTATGTTCATTGAATTCTTTGGGTTGCTGCATTTCATGTTCAAATTGATTCCCATAACTTGCTTTAGCAGATTTTTGATAATACAAAATTATATAACATTTTTAGCATGTATTTAGACATGAATTAGGTCAATTGGGAAAGTATTTAGACCGAATCAAATTAAATTAATATTTAATTGTATAATTTGTGATTTTAGAAGTTTCAGGGGTTCAATTGTATAAAACAACAAATTGAGGGGCAAAATCATCATTTCCATAAGGCCAAAATGGTCGTTCTCTGAGAGAGAACAACCGCCCAAGGATCTCAGAATGGCCGTTCTGAACCCAGTCAACATCACACATCGAGAATTTAAGAAAAATTTGCTCCAGAACACTACTATAAATACCCCAGACCCCCAGGAGTTCAAATCATTCCTCAACACTCAACACATTTCATGTAGAAACTCAAAGTGTCTTGTTTTCCCTCATTTTAAGTGTTTATCTCATTTGAGTCTGGTTTTCATAGAATATCAGGATTTCGATAGAAAATCCCCGAGAGCTCTAGGTTCTCGTTTTTTAGCCAATAGAGTAGTTCTTGAGCCCTGACCGGAAGGTGAAGCATTGATAGTAGGTCGAAGAAATGTGCTCCAAATTTTTGACATCCAGGGTAGGATCAACGTTCAGAAACAGAGGAGATTGCAGAATATCGTAAATTACTGACAACGTTACAACAACTATTCTCTAAACTCTCCCTTTTATGTTTCTCAATAGTTTGTGTGAATATTTATTTGATTACTGGAAAATCAAGATGTTTCATTATATATGTTTACAATTAGAGGTTATAGTCTATTTATTTTCCGGGAAGATCATGAAGTTAAATTATCATTTTGCTTTGATTTATTGTTTGTGCTTTTTTAAGTTAAACTTAGGGTTATGGACAAAATACAGCCAATTTAACTTAATAGTTCTACATTAAGCCCTGACCAAAAGGTAATTATAGATACTGTCAGATTAGGGTAGTTAACATGATAGACACCATGTATGTTAAAAACCTAATAATGCTAGTCCTTATGCTAGTCATAGAGTGAGGTAGTAACATGATGGTTACTGAGTAGCTCAAAAGACGATCAAACTATCTCTGCTGACCAATACCGGGATAATTAACTTAAGGTAACGTAGATATGGTAACAAACAAACAACAATTCATAATTTCCTTAGATCAAGACATGTCTATACTTCAAACGTAAGTTAGACAAATTGTCTAAACTGCGATTATAAACTCTTTATGAGTGCTTAACTTCTGATATACTCTTTGCATGCTATTTATATGTGAGTGTGATTGTGATCAAACAACTTCCTCAACTAAGGAAAACCAATTGATTAATTCCTGATAGATAAATATTAGACTAACTAATAGATGCTAATAAGTCGTTGCCACGTTCGTGGGACATACGATAATTACAATTGTAAAATTATTGAGTCTACCAATAGACTAGTTACACGATATGTACTCTACCTCAAGTTTGTTTGATTAAGTGACAACTAACAAGAGCTATATGTACTTGTATAACTCTCGCTTTACTCTTCAATTAAGGTATCATTTTATGATTAAATGGATTAAGAGAATTGATTGTCACTTTAAAAGTATCAAAGAGTAGGGCAGAATACCCATTGTTGAGTGAGTATTAGATTTTACATTTATATATCATTATATCTCAAGGAAGTAAGGTTGAATTCAAACAATTGATAAACTATGAACATTCAAGACATAGGTTCCAAGAAAAAGATAAGAGAGGTTGGTAACTAACTAGATCTAATCTAAGAAAGCAATCAAAACAAGTAAAGGAAGTATAGGATCTTAGTTAAGCACACATGAATATGAGAGGTTCTACATAATGGATTCTCATTACTTGAGAACTATGGTTGGTTCTCACATGTCTACCTCAAACACTACCATATAGCTGTACATAAAGGTATATGGATAGCCTATACTACATCTCCATAAAACTCACATCCATAAGATGGAATCTCATAAGACATAATGCCAGAAACAAGGAAAACATAGTATAGATCACACATGAACAATAAAATAAATGACATATTATTATTCCCATATCCAATTGCATAAAAATATAGAAAATAGAGAACCTATATAAAGGAATTGTGCTAAAATCATCCATACAAAATACTTGAAAAGTAAAAGAGGAAGAAGATGCACAACAATTAAGCAATGACTTCTTCAATCTTCCAAGATCTTGTAGATGTAGTAGTAAATCTTCAACAATCAACAAATCTTCTCAAGAAACATCAATGTAGAAAAGCTCCTTATGGTTGAGACAACTTTACTATATCAACTACTTGGAGGATAAGTGATGTAAAGATCAATATCACTCCAAGATTGTGAATACAAGAACTTCTTGGTTTAGACAATCCTCACACTTACAACACTCAAAGCAATATGATAATCACTCTCACAACACTCAAGAACTCCTTGGTTTAGACAAGAATTCAAGAAGAAAAGAAGAGTATATGAAAGCAATTAAAAGCACAAAAACTATATTGAAGATCCAAAGTGATAGAGTTTCACTAGCCTTAAACAATTCATCCTCTAATCTCTTCTACACTTTTTCAAAGAATAAAAAATGAGCTATATATAGATAATTTACAAGGAGAGAAAATAAGAATATAAAATATAAAAATATCCAAGATTCTAAAAATCAAGAAATTATCTATAAATTAAGAAAATATCTATATATAAAAAAAATCTTTGTGTCATGAAGACACACTTGATGTGTGGTGCCAAAGTGGATATGTGGTGTCTTGATGACACCCTTGATGGCGTTGTGAAGACATCCTTCATGCTTGATTGAAATAGTTGTATTTTAGTCTCTAAATTTGATCTTTTTACACTTTTGTCACAATAACTTCATGAAATTACTTTTATCAAAAATCAAGGTAAAAAGTGATTAGTTCCATATTAATTGATGAGAAATAAAGTACAAAACATTACTAACATATCGGTATATTTTAGTGTTATCAACAACAAAGTGCTATACTAAGTCCTTAATTACTCATAATCAATCTATGTTATAAACCCTATCTTTTAGCACTATCAAAAGAACACCACTTTCTAAGTCATTTCTTTATTTTTTTCACCTGGATGATCAAGCTTCCAATTGTTATGTGGGTGGCGGACACAAAATCTATGTTCTACTCTTGGTAGAAGCTCTTGAACCACTTTGATTAATCTCTGTCATGTGTAAGTTTATCAAATATAAAGTTAGTACAAAATAAATAAACGTTTTTTAAAGAAAATAATTTACAATAGAAGACTAAGCAAACCTTTTATCTATCCGAAATTATGCGCTAATATTCTTCATCATAAATTTTGAGATTCTCTACCAAACATTTTATAAACCAACACTAAGTCCTCACATTTTCACCATCAAAAATTGTATAAGCTATTGGAAACATTCCATTGTTGGCATCTATGCCAACTACGGTAAGAATGACTCTTGAATGAGGGCCCTTCAAACTTGAAAACTCACCTTGTCGGAGCACACATGACAATAAATGACAAACTTACAATTTCTCCCCTACAATATGCTCTGGCTCCCACTTTAACATTTTTCTTGAAGTACAAGGATCTTCCATTTTCCACACCATAATTTACAATTGTTACCTTTAAATCATCCTTAGTTTTGAAAATCTTTCCAACTTCAAATTGAGGACTCAATCTATCCTTCTCACAATTATGCATTGGAAAATTCTCTCATAGCATCATATCCAATCTCTTCATCATCATCATTCTTTCCAACTTCTTGTGTCATAATATCATCAAAGTCCTCATATGTCCATGTTGGCTTCTTCAACAAACTTATTCTCATAATCTTCCATGTCTTGAATTTTTTCAACTTTGACATGCAACATATTATCCATGTTGACTTCATCTTTTTTATACCCACTATTTCAATATCCATTAGCTCAACATCAGCTACCAACATATCATCATCATCTAACGTACCACCAAAGACATAATTAGATCTTAAATTTCTGTTTCTACTTCAATTTTTGTTGAAATATTTGTATCACTTGTTTCACAGGTCTTTCAGTCTTACTTTCCAATTTTATTTAAACCTCTTGATATCATCCTTTTTTAACCAATCAACTATCATCTAAAATATAACACCAAATCATTTAATGTTAATATCATTTATGTAATTCATCTTGTAACATTATTTATATAAAAAAAAAACTATTATATTGACATACAAAGGATAGTAAGCATCATATATGGTAAAGTTCTAGGGGCATTATGCATAAACTCCTTAGCATATTAAAGTACATAATAACCACAATCGAACTCATTAGTTTGTTGAGGAACCTACAATTAAATAAATATTCAATTTAAAGTAAATCATATTATATGAGATAAAGAAGTTAGAAAATTAATAAGAATAAATTATGTGGACTTCATAATAGATAAACATATAATATTGTACAAGGAACTAAAATTGTAAAAAAATTTCTTACACTTTTAACTCCATTTAGTTCTTTTCTCTCATGTGCAACATCTAAAATTTTCTTTTTCTTCATCATAATTCCACTATGAACCTAATACAAATTCAATATATATTTGATCCTTAAAAATAATTATAATTTGTTATCTGTATGTTCAATACTTACCTAAAAGAAAAGGAAAAAAGAAAAAAAAAAAAAAAAAAAAAAAAAAAAAAAAAAAAAAAAAAATATATATATATATATATATATATATATATATATATATATATATATATATATATATATATTTATATATATTAGATATTTGTATATGGAGAGAGAGAGGAATAGACATTTAAGAGAGAGGAACACATGAAAATCAAGACGGCTATACAATGAGATACTTCAAGCAATGTGATGAATGAAATCAGTTTATGCTTAAAAAAAAAAAAAAAAAAAAAAAAAAAAAAAAAAAAAAAAAAAAAAAGACTAAGAACTAAAAACTAAAGTACCTTTGACATAAGAATTTGGAATTTTTTTTTTTAAATCATCCGTATGATGCTTTTTCCTTTAAAGTCCATAATACTCATAACGAAGCTAAGAATAATAAAAACAATAAACTTATATTAAAAATTAATTTTTATGAAAAGTAATATGTAACATAATTTTAAAAAATTTAAAACTTCACTTACATCCTAATTTCCATATCTATTCTGTGATTCATTGACTGTAGGTAATTTAAAACCAACATGCATTGATTCCTATTTGTGTCCTCGTCAAAATTGCATAGAATCAGTAGCCTCCAATGAGGCCTAATCATCAATATTATGTATTAATCATTCAAATTTAATATATAACTCATTAATCTCATCCAAAAAATACAATACTAAAAAAAAAAAAAACTTCAAAATACCACATAACTATAAGTATAAAAACATATTTCTTGCAAAATATTTGTATTTTCTTACACCATTGAAAAATCAAATCTTTCTTGCCACTTGTATAGGTCTAAACCCACAATGAGTCTACATATTCAAACCATGACTTCTTTTCCCATGATACTGTTTCCAATATAACACTACAAATTTTTAATTTAAGTCAAAACTTTGATCTTTACATTGTATTAATGAATTAAAAAATAATAAAAAAAACTTTCTCCAAAAAATTTCGTATTTTTTTCGATCTTAACATTCCATCGTCTTCTGAAAATTTCAAAGGTGAAAAAAGAGTTAACTGTTTTCCTACTATTATTAATCATCAAGTATGTCCAACAAAAATTTTCTCCTGATTTTCCTCTTCTCTTCCTTTTTTTCCTCTTCGGTTTCTTCTCCTCTTTCCCTCTTCATTTCTTTCATTTTCAGTCTTTCCCGCTATTCCTTTGCCTTCCATAATGTTTTTGATTTCTTTTTCTTTTTCTTTATTACTTTTTGATATATTGAATATATTAGAGATATTAAAATATTATCTCATATATATATATATATATATATTATTAAATATATTTGATTAGTAAAATGACATAAATATTTATAATTTTTTTTAAGAAATTAAAAAATGATTTAATAGAATGACTAATATAATAAATTTTTTATAGTTGGGACCAATGTCACGAAACCCTATAGAGAGTATTTTTGTCAATTTAACAAAAAAATAAAAAAATTGATAGAATTGTTGATGAAAAGAATCGGTATAGTATGTTGATAGTGTCAAAGAATATGCTTCTTTTATATATATAATTTTTATATTTCAACTTTACATATTTTTTTCCGCAAAATGTAAAGACATGTCAAAACAAGTAAAACCAATTTTAAGAGAGAGAAGTAAGTTTAAGGTGGTCTTAACACGGGTTTTAGCCGTTTGATTATAAAAGTTTATAGATTGATCATTGACTATAAAAGTTTATAAATTGACCATTGACTATAAAAACAAAAAAAAAAAAAAAAAAAAAAAAATATATATATATATATATATATTTATTAGAAAACTGAATTAGGATAGTTTCTATAAAACCTTTTTAGAAATTAACAAAATTAGCTACGGAAAAAAAGAGAGTGAGAACGGAAAAAAAGAGAGTGATTTGTTTCTCAAGATTCTACACGTCAATAAAAGATTTATTATTTGTTAGAGGGAAGTAACGATGCACATATTATATAATTAAAAAGTAAAAAAATAAAAAAGGGACCTACTCATATATATTGGAAAAAACAAAGTATAACTTTGCTGCCGTCGTTTTCCTTTTTCAGAAAAGTTGTGAGTTGTTACTTCTTTTTCTGGTAAACGGTGTGAATATATTAAAAATAAAGCAAATAGGGAAAGGAAATAAAATACAGTAGAAAAACAAAAATTAACTCGTTACTCCCCCTCTTTTTCTCCCCACATGGGACAAATAAAATCAGGAGGCATATGACCAAAAAAGAATGGAGGGGGGGGGGGGGGGGGAAGCACACTTTGCTAGGAAGTGGGTAGTGCCGTCGTTGTCCTTTTTCAGAAAAGTTGTGAGCTGTCACTTCTTTTTTTGGTAAACGGTGTGAATATATTAAAGATAAAGCAAATAGGGAAAGGAAATAAAATACAGTAGAAAAGCAAAAATTAACTCGTTACTCCCCCTCTTTTTCTCCCCACATGGGACAAATAAAATCAGGATGCATATGACCAAAAAAGAATGGAGGAGGCGGGGGGGGGGGGGGGGTGTGTGTGGAAGCACACTTTGCTAGGAAGTGGGTAGTCGAGTTACAATCATGGGATACAAAAGAAATATCCCAAAAAATATATTTAGCTAGCAAATTACATCCCGCTTCAAGCAAAGAAAAAAATTCTCTAGTCATCAATTTGGGTGCGTCCCTTGAGAGCCTGGATGACATTGGAGGCATTCCCTTCAAAGATAATCTTGTCTAACTTCAGCTCAACCAACCAATTTGAGGACTTGGGTAGCCGCTTCAGTTTCTACACAATAGGGGTTCTTCGACTGGAAGCGTTTCACCCAAGTCCCAACTATCACGCTAGATGCATTCCTCAAAACATAGCCAGTAGTTGTAATGCCATTCTTAAATGTAGTATCAAAATTAAACTTAACTTCACCATCAGGTGGGGTGACCATTTTAGAGACAAATGGTCACAATATGACTTTTTTCTCATTCTTCGACGTGTGTTACACGCATGCCAATATTTCCTACACTGATCGTTGACTTGTTTGATAATGTGCTTCCATTAAGGAATGGATTCTCCTTTTTAAGCTATATTTCGCATCAACCAGATAGTCTCTAGGGCAACTACAAGATAATATTTCGTCTAATCTTTCTCTTGTTCCTCCAGAGAGAATGGATTTGTCTTGTTGATAATCAAATAAATCCACTATTTGAATGTGTTGTTTGCACTATTTCTCTTGTTCCTCCAGAGGGTCAAAATTTAAAAATTTAGGTTTGCATGTCTTGTTTGCACTATTATGGTCTAAAAATTTAGTTGCCTATTGATCTGATTTTCGGTACCCAAAGGTTTTGGGTTGTAGTGAGTAAAAGTCACTACCTTTAGGTAGTTATCTAGGCCAGATTTTTTGCCAAATTCCATTGTTTTGATCGCTTTTTGATTTTTTAAGTATTTTCTATTTGATTTTTAGTAGTTTTCGATATTTTTGCATTTGTTTTTTGTGTATTTTTCTTGTGATTCTTTGGATCCCGTGTTTATGACTTGATCTTCTGATAGTCCATTGTTTAATCATGATCAAGAAATTGAAAGAACTTTTCGTAAGCAACTTAGCGAACAAAAGGAGAAACAAGAAAAATTGTCTGGTGTTGAGCTTGTTAGTAAATTGTTTAAGGACGTGAAACATAAAAATTCTGATTCTGTTGATAATGGAAACATGGCTAATGGTGATAATAACAATGTTGATAATAGGACACTTAAAGAATTGGGAACTCCTGTTATGAATTTTAGAAATAATTATATTGCATATCATGCAGTAAATGCTGATTTTGAGCTTAAATCTGGACTAATACAATTGTTGCCTAAGTTTCAAGGACTTGCAGGTGAGGATCCTCATAAACATCTTAAGGAATTTCATATTGTTTGATCTACGATGAAGCCTAGAGAAGTTTTAGAAGTAACATATAAAAATGAGGGTTTTTCCTTTATCTTTAGATGGAATATCAAAGGATTGGTTGTATTATCTTGAACCAACTACCATTACCAGTTGGGATGCTTTGAATCGGGCATTCTTGGAAAGATTTTTCCCAACCTCAAGGACTACCACAATTAGAAAAGATATAAGTGGTATTAGGTAGATTGAAGGGGAAACTTTGTATGAATATTAGGAGAGGTTTAAGAAACTTTGTGCAAGTTGTCCCATCATTATATTAGTGGTCTGTTGTTAATTCAGTATTTTTATGAAGGTCTTTTACCTATTAATAGACGTATAATAGATGCAGCTGCTGGAGGAGCTCTTGTGGATAAAACACCTTTTGAAGCAAAGAATCTAATAACAAATATGGCTCAAAATGCACAGAAATTTGGCACAAGATCATTATATTCGACTAAAACAGTGAATAAAATTCAATCTTCTTCTTCTATTGAACATTTGAGGTTGGAGAACAAAGTTAATGAGTTGGGTAGTTTGCTGTGGAAGTTGGCAATAGGATTGGCTTAGAATCAAACACAAACTTCTGCTAATCTTTGTGCTATATGCACTTCATTTATGCATTTTACAAATCACTGTCCTCATATATAAGATATTGTTAAAATTCAAACCGGCCTACATACATTAAAAGCTTCTGGTGCATTGTTTCACATAGAATGTGAAAGGTCAAATGATAACCAAATTCAACGTATGAACTATGGTTTTGAAGCCCTGAATGTTTAGTTTCGGATGAATAAAAAATCAGAATATTTGGAGTCTCCTAGAAATTGTTATTGCAGTTTTTGAAAAGTCTGTCCATTGAATCCTGCATAGTTCATTGAATTGTTTGTTTTAAATATATTTATTATTTTAATATTATTGTTGTAATTTGAAGGGTCTAATATGTCCCTATAAATAGTGGCATTGTATTTCATTGTAAGTGTGGAAGTTGAAGGAAAAAATATAGAGAGAGCAAGAAAGAGCCGAAGCTCTAGAGAAAAAAATTAGTTGCAGTCTACATATATTGTTTTATTCAAATATTTCTTTTTGAACTTGTTCGCGTTTCCAACAAGTGGTATCAGAGCTAAGGTTCTGTCCGATAAAAATGGCGAATACAATGCAACCGCAAATCCCGAAATTGACGGCAACAAATTATGGGAACTGGAGTATCCAAATGAAGGTGTTACTCGGTTCCTACGATAACTGGGATATTGTTGAAAGTGGATACAACGAGCCAGAAGACGCTACCGCAGAAGCATCTCTTCCTAATGCCGAGAAGACGATGTTAAAGGAGTCTCGAAAAAAAGATAAAAAGGCGTTGTTCACTATTTTTCAAGGTATTGACGAATCAACCTTTGAAAAAATTTCTAGAGCCAAAATTGCAAAAGAGGCGTGGGAGATTTTGCAGAAATCTTTCCAAGGAGTCGAAAAAGTTAAAAAGGTGCGGCTCCAGGTACTACGCGGCGAGTTCGAAAATTTAAAAATGAAAAATTTAGAAAATATTTGAGAATTTGTTACGCGTTTGAAAACGGTGACAAATGAAATGAAAAGGAACGGCAAAAGTCTAGATGATGTTCGGGTGATGGAAAAACTTTGACGCTCGTTAATACAAAAATTTGATTATGTTGTTACATCTATCGAGGAGTCAAAGGATTTGTCTAAAATTTCAATTGATGAGCTCGTAGGCTCTTTTCAAGCTCATGAGTCCCGGATGAACCAGTATGATGATACAAGCCATTTGGAAAAGGCGTTGCAAAGTAAGGTTTCCATGGGTGAACGTTCAAGCAGTAGCGGTTATGTTCGTGGAAGAGGTGGTTTTAGAGGAGGCTACCGAGGTGGACGAGGACGTGGAAGACAACCGTTCAACAGAGGTCAGGATCTCAACAGAGTCAACAACGGTCAAAATTTCAGAGGCCGAGGAAGAGGTGATAAGTCTCAGTTTCAATGTTATAACTGTAATAGATATGGTCATTTCAGTTATGAGTGTAGATCCCCAAAGGTGGAAGAAAGCAGTCATTTTGCAGCAGCAAAAGAAGATCAAGATGTGGGTTCTGCTATGTTTCTCACATACAAAGGAGACGAAGAAGACAAGGAAAATATTTGGTATCTTGATTCAGGTGCCAGTAATCATATGTGCGGTCACAAGAAATGTTTTACAGAGATAGATGAGACTGTCAATGGGGAAGTTACTTTTGGTGACTCATCAAAAATTCCGGTGAAAGGCAAATGTAAAATTTCGATTGTATTAAAAAATGGTGAAAAGAAATATATCAATGATGTGTATTTTATACCTGCTTTGAAAAATAACATCATTAGTCTTGGCCAACTCGTGGAGAAAGGATATAATATACAGATTCAAGATAATTCTCTCATTATCAGAAATCAAGTTCGAGAATTAATCGCAAATGTGGAGATGTCACGAAATCGTCTGTTCACTCTTGACATGTAGACGAAGGTGCAAAAATGCTTAAAGTCCGTCATTAAAAATGATTCGTGGTTATGGCATTTGAGATTTGGTCATCTTGGTTTTTCTGGCTTGAAATTATTGTCAAAGACAAATATGGTGAATGGTTTGCCAATAATCAATGAACCAAATAAATTGTGTGAAGCATGTGTCAAAGGGAAGCAACATCGACAAAGTTTTCCTGTTGGAAAATCATGGAGAGCCAGGAGGCCATTAGAGATTGTTCACACTGATATAGCTGGTCCATTTGATGTTGCATCACTTGGCGGAAACAGGTATTACTTATCATTTATTGAAGATTTTAGCAGGAAAAGTTGGGTATACATTCTGAAAGAAAAGGCAGAGGCTCTTGATAAATTCAAGGAGTTCAAGGTAGTGGCGGAGAAACAAAGTGGTCATTATGTCAAAATACTCAGATCAGACAGAGGAGGCGAGTATACTTCAAATCTATTCAAAAGCTTCTGCATAGCACATGGAATCAATCATCAGTTGACAACGGCGTATACTCCTCAACAAAATGGCGTTGCAGAAAGGAAAAATCGCACTATTCTTGACATGGCAAGGAGTATGGTGAAAGCAAAGCACATGCCAAAAACTTTTTAAGCAAAAGCCGTGCTGTGTGCTGTTTATTTACTGAATCGGTGTTCAACAAAAAGTGTCAGAAACAAAACTCTAAATGAAGCATGGAGTGGTAGCAAACCATCAGTTGGACATCTCAGAATTTTCGGTGCATTGCATATGCACATGTTCCTGATCAAAAAAGAAAGAAGCTGGATGATAAAGGCGAGAAATGCATCTTTACCGGATATGACAAAAGGAGCAAGGCGTACAGACTCTATAATCCTCTCACAAAGAAGTTAATCATTTCGCGTGATGTTGAGTTTGATGAATCAGATTACTGGAGATGGAGTGAGGAAGAAAGAAAAGTTGCAGGTCTGTTCTTTGATGATGATGATGACGGTGATGACTCCAACATTGAAAATGAAGAAGATGATGATCCAACTCCTCCACAAAGTCCAACTCAAAGAACTCCTGCCTCAACACCATTGAGTTCAGGAAGCAGTAGTAGCAACAATTCAGGGGGAGAGTCAAGGAAAATGAGAAGTCTGAATGACATTTATGATGCAACAAATTCGGTACAAACCTCATTTGGTTATTCTTTATTTTGTTTAATGGCTGAATGTGATCCAGTGATATTTAAGGAAACTTCTGAAGAAAGCAAATGGAATGTGATTGATGTGTTTCACGAAGCCTTTGAAAGCAGACGTGTTTCACATACTCAAAGAGAAGCTTGGAATGAAAGCTCGGTTTGAGGGGGAGTGTTAAAATTCAAACCGGCCTACATACATTAAAAGCTTCTGGTGCATTGTTTGACATAGAATGTGAAAGGTCAAATGATAACCAAATTCAACGTATGAACTATGGTTTTGAAGCCCTGAATGTCTAGTTTCTGATGAATAAAAAATCAGAATATTTGGAGTCTCCTAGAAATTGGTATTGCAGTTTTTGAAAAGTCTGTCCATTGAATCCTGCATAGTTCACTGAATCGTTTGTTTTAAATATATTTATTATTTTAATATTATTGTTGTAATTTGAAGGGTCTAATATGTCCCTATAAATAGTGGCATTGTATTTCATTGTAAGTGTGGAAGTTGAAGGAAAAAATATAGAGAGAGCAAGAAAGAGCCGAAGCTCTAGAGAAAAAAATTAGTTGCAGTCTACATATATTGTTTTATTCAAATATATATTTTTTGAACTTGTTCGCGTTTCCAACAGATATTACAGAAAGTTGTGCTAGAGTATTTCTTAGTATACCATATCAGCAGAATCAACAACAGAGATATGATCCATATCCATCCACTTATAATCTTGGATGAAGAGATCACCCGAATCTCATATTTGGGAATAACTCAAGTCACCAACAAGTGAAACCATTACAACAACAACAGAATATACAATCAGAGCACAATCTGATGGATATAGTGAATCAATTAGCAAAGACTACTATGAAAACACAAACCAAAATGCAAAGTTTGGAAATGCAATTGGGACAGATTGCTGCTAGTCTTAATGAGTTGAAAGGTCAAGGTTATGGACAATTGACATCTCAAACAATTCCGAATCCGAAAGGTAATGTAAGTGCTATTAGTTTAAAAAGTGAAAAGGATTTGGAGAATACATCAAATCATGATAATTCTGAAATTGAGAATAAGGTTGAAGAGTCCGCTAGCAGACCATTGCCATTTCCAAATAGAATAACTCAATTAAGGAAAAGGGCTGAAGAAGATTTATAAAAGGAGATTATGGATATATGTAAGAAAGTGGAGGTGAACATTCTATTATTAGAGGCAATTAAACAGATTCCTAAATATGCAAAGTTCTTGAAGGAATTGTGTACTAACAAGCGGAAATTAAAAGGAAATGAGTGAATCAATTTAGGAAGGAATGTTTCAGCAATGATTCAGCCTTGTATGCCTACAAAATGCAAAGATCCTGGAACATTCACTATCCCTTGCACAATAGGGGAACTTCAATTTAGTTATGCCATGTTAGATTTAGGTGCTTCAATTAATGTTATACCTTATTCTGATTATTCTTATTTGCAGGTTAGAGAGCATAAACCTACAGGTACAGTACTTCAATTGGCAAATAGAAGCACAACTTACCCTACAAGTGTTTAGAAGATGTTTTGGTTAGAGTAAAAAATCTTATTTTTCCTGCTGATTTTTATGTTTTGAAGATGGAAGATGATAAATTTAATGAGCATGCACCACTAATTAGGTAGATATTTCTTAAAAACTACTGATGTAGTCTGATTCTTGTTTTTCTATTCGCTCTCTCTTTCTCTCCTCTTTCACTTGTATTCTTTTTTTACGTGCCTTTTGTATCTCATAAGGGTTCCTATTTATTATTGTCTTTTGAGCCGTGGGCTTATTGTGCCATGGGCCTCTCCGGATATTTCATGTTATGATAATATGTTATATGCGGGTTGCTCGAGATATTTCATGTTGTGATGCTATATGGAATAATATCAAATAAGATATTATCATTGGGAGGGTATATTTGTATATTTGTTGGTGGATATATTTGTACATATACCATAACCATCTTTTTTTTAGAAGATGCGGGATGACTATGTGGATGTTATTGAAAGTGTGAAGGTGTGATTTGGCTATGAAGGATGCGGTCGAATGCTATAAAAAATGGGTGTGTGATAACTCTAGTAGAGTGATTTGCACATATTTTGCTTTATTTCTAGCGTGATTTGTAGAAGTTGTCTCTTGATTTTGGGTGAAATACTCAAATTTGCACATTTTCCCTTTTTAAAAGTTAATTTTACCGGTTTAATTTATTGGATAAAAATTCCACCTTTTATTTAAATTGCATTTTGACTTTCTTTGATTTTAATTGCAGCACTTTTTAAAAGGAGTGGGATTTTTATGGGTCAATTGATCAAGGGTAGAAAAGGAATTTGGCCGGTTGAAGTTGATGAAAGAAAATAATTGGCCAATTGAGAAATTAGTACGGGAGAAATTGGAAATCAATCAAATCTATTCAAGGAAAAAGGAATTTATGTTATATATATATATATATATATATATATATATATATATATATATATATATCTGCATGCAGACGGTCAAATGAACAAAAAGACAAAAGGGAAATTGGCAGAAGAGAATTTTGATGCGCTGGAACTTATACATATATATATATGTAGCAACCGACTGAATTACTGAAGATACCCCAGTCGGTTAAAGCATGAGCCTCGCCGGTTTCAAAAGGAAAAGAAGACAAAAATGACATCAGCAGTTTGTTATACAATTTATATATATATATATACATGTATATATCCAAGAATCATCCCAGTTGGCATCATGAGTAATCAAGGAAACCGGCAGCTGTATAACTCTTGGGGCAAAAGCAGTGGAATTATTCTTGAAGAGAATGACAGTTGTCCACTACAAATCGGTGAACAAAGGAGTTTTTGAAGCATCAAAGACCTGAATAAATAGGTGGGAAAGCATAAGAGAAAAGTTTGGAGAGGAGAAGAGGAGTAAAGATAGAAAACATCGTAGATATTTGCTTGTATTTAGAATTGGGTAGAACATAGAATAGATGCAGTGAGTGACCTGTTTTAGAGTGACTTTGAACTAAGAATAGAGTGGAAAATACCTGAGAAGGCTGGGCGACATTGCTAAGGTCTTGCAAGCTGAGCAGAACAGAAGGTAGTAGCATCTCGCAGAGGAGACGAAGGACAGCAGCAGCTTGATTAAATCCGATTTGGAGCAGAAGAGTGATCTCCGACCCGAGTAACCCTCTTTCCATTTCTTCAATTTGCCTACTGTTTTATGTAATTATTCTTTGTAATATGGAGAATAGTTAGATGAATTCAAGGGTTGATTAAATACTGTTTTGGGATTGATATGTTTACTATGACCATAGGGACTGTTTTTCCTATTACGCTGATCCTTGTATTTCATGATTCGTCTCAAATGAATACTTACTTATAACCTGAAGGTGTTGTAGTCTAGTCGAATATAAACATGTGGAACAAACTAATATGGAATATGATGATAAAAATGCTGAGTATTGTGTCTTGTTTTTCTTATTGATGCTTGTATGGGGCATGCTTAGTTTATTCATGTAATTTCTTAAATGGATTAGGAATAACTTGCGGTTATGACTGTCCAAGTTATGTACCGAACTAGTATCTGGCTTTCTAACCGGAAGGGGTCTAGTTGACAAGATAATTACATGGCACTAGATTGAGACGCATGACCGTGCGCTCAACATTGCAGGGGACACGACCAATTTCACTGACTAGTGTTGTTCTAGGTTCACGGTACTTCATACTCCATGAGACGATGTTATCGGGGATCTAGACTAATAGGACAAGTAATCTGGGTAGAACCAGATCGCTGTAGTATTGATTTGGAAACCGAAAGCATGCTTAGTATTTTTGGATTCACCACTGGTTTATATTTGCATCTTTGGCTTGATTTCCGCAGCAATGTATTACATGTTGTATTCTTATGGTTATTTTCAGTAGGCTGACCTGTAATTGTTAGTTAGAGATGCTGTAGCATTTGTGTTGCTGCAACATTACCATAGCAGTAGATTAATCTCCGAATCTCCTTTCATTATTCATCATTCTTTATTCTTTTAACCAAATGTAAATCATGTTTGCATGTATAATTGGCACACTCTGTCCCTGTGGGATCGATAATCTTGTATTTAGGTACATATATTACTTGTTGACCGGTGTATACTTGCACTTGTTAAAGATTGTGTTGATTTTTTTATCTCTTCAATTTGTGACACACGCACACAACGCAACAAGTTTTTGGCGCCGTTGCCGGGGACTCGGAGTCAATTGTTTGTAAATATTGTTTGCATTTGGTTACTTTTATTGTTTTATTTTATACTCATACTTGAGCTTACGAGATTATTGAAATGATGTATGAGGGACGAATAATTATGCATGGGCTGAGTTTTTTTTTTGTGAATTATTGATCTTAACTATTTGTTAAATTTCAGCTTGTGTATCATTCATTCCTTAACGTGTGTTGTTTTGCATGAGTAAAACGCGCAAGGGCTCTCAAGCTACATTGCTACCACTTGATCCAGAAATTGAGAGAACAACCAAGGCGTTGAGGAAAAAGAAACAAACCAAGGACAAGGCAGACATGGATGAGCAACGTGCTATAGAAAATGAACCTGTCTATAATCCTGTGGTGATGGCAGACGATAGAGACCGTGCTATCCGACAGTATGCGGTCCCTATGTTTAATGAACTGAATCCAAGCATTGTGAGACCAGAGATTATTGCAGCACAGTTCGAGCTGAAACCAGTAATGTTCCAAATGTTGCAAACGGTAGGGCAGTTTGGTAGATCACCTGCTGAAGATCCACATTTGCACGTATGACTATTCATGGAAGTAAGTGATTATTTTAAGCTACCAGGGATATCAGATGAAGTATTGAGGCTGAAATTATTCCCGTACTCCCTGAGAGACAAGGCGAGAGCGTGTCTAAACTCTCTACCCTCGGGTAGTGTAACATCATGGTAACAACTCACTGAAATGTTTTTTAATGAAATATTTTCCTCCAACCAAAAATGCTAGGTTAAGGAATGAAATCACTTCTTTTCATCAGATAGAAGACGAATCGTTGTACGAGGCATGGGAGAGATTCAAAGAGCTGTTAAGAAGATGCCCAAAACATGGAATCCCACACTGTATTCAAATGGAGACATTTTATAACGGATTAAACGCACACACATGCATGATAGTCGATGCTTCAGCAAATGGAGCACTATTGGCAAAAACCTATAATGAAGCCTATTAACTAATTGAAAGAATTGCCAATAACAACTATCAGTGGCCTACAACCAGACTACCTAGTGGAAGAAGAGTGGCTGGAGTATTGGAGTTAGATCCACTAACTTCACTCTCAGCCCAAGTGTCATCAATGTTTAACATGCTAAAGACACTAAGTATGCAGCAACATGGCGGGCAGGTGGCCGAACCATCAAACCAGTCCAATGTAAGCAAAGTACAGGATGTGTGCTGTGTTTACTGTGGAGAGGGGCACCTATTTGAGGATTGTGTTCACAATCCAGCATCAGTTTACTACACGGGGAACCAAAACAGGGGCGACGGTCTACAATCAAATTCTTACAACCCTACTTGGAGGCAACATCCAAATTTTTCATGGAGAGACCAGGGGATGCACCACAACCAAGGTATGAACCCGAGACCACTGCTCCAGCAACAGCAATAGTACCCCCAGTAGCA
Organism: Asclepias syriaca; assembly: GCA_027405835.1. NCBI lineage: Eukaryota > Viridiplantae > Streptophyta > Magnoliopsida > Gentianales > Apocynaceae > Asclepias > Asclepias syriaca. Next base: position 11,677,082 of record CM049924.1, read on the forward strand.
ACAACAACAACTCCAACAACAACAAAGACCTCAACAACAACCACCACCTTCAAATGCTTTAGAAAATATGATGAGAGACTTCATGGCAAGAATAGAAACAACTATACAAGGATTATCATCTACTGTGCGGAACTTGGAAAGCCAAATGGGGCAGTTAGCCCAAGAGATGAGAAACAGACCACAAGGATCACTTCCGAGTGATACAGAGAATCCAAGGAGAGAAGGAAAAGAACATTGCAAAGTGGTAACACTACGGAGTGGCAAAACACTGGAAGAACCAAAGATAAAGTCTGGAGCAACAGAGAAGTCCAGCGAGCCCAGCAAGGAGGCAGAAATTCCAGTAGCTAAACCAGAACCAGTGGAGCCAGATGCTGCAGCATCGCCGATGCTGCAGCAAAGCACTATTCCAAAAGAGCCCAATGCTGCAGCATCGCCGATGCCGCAACAAAGCAATATTCCAGAAAGCAAACCAGTACAGCAACGAATGCCCTTTCCACAAAGGTTTGCTAAAAAGAAACAAGATGAGCAGTCCAAGAAACAAGATGAGCAGTTCAAGAAGTTCTTGGACATTTTGAAACAACTGCACATCAACATTCCATTGGTGGAAGCAATAGAACAAATGTGCAACTATGCCAAATTCATGAAGGATATCCTTACAAAGAAGAGAAAGTTGAGAGAATATGAAATTGTTTCACTAACCAAAGAATGCAGTTTCTTTTTATAGGACAAGCTGCCCCCTAAAATGAAAGACCCAGGGAGCTTTAACATTCCTTGTTCTATTGGAGACTCATATTGTGGGATGGCCTTATGTGATCTTGGTGCTAGCATCAACCTTATGCCTATGTTAGTCTTTAAACAGTTCGGCATAGGTAAGGTAAGACCTACAACGGTAACGCTACAACTAGCAGATAGGTCTATAGCCTACCCAGATGGAAAAATCGAGGATGTCTTGGTAAGAGTTGACAAATTTATTTTTCCAGCTGACTTTATTGTTCTCGACTATGAAGCAGACAAGGAAGTTCCAATTATTTTAGGGAGACCTTTCCTTGCTACGAGAAGGACTCTCATTGATGTCCAGAAAGGGGAACTCACCATGAGATTTCAAGATGATAAAGTCACATTCAACGTGTTCAAAGCCATGAAATTTCATGACGAAGGTGAGGAGTGTTTTCAAATCACCACCAGTGATTCTTGGGCAGAAAAAGATGAAGAGCAAGAGGAGTATGCCGAGGATGCATTGACAAGAATACTAACGGAGGAAATTCTACATGATGATGGCAATATGGAGGCAGAAGAACATTTAGCTTGGTTACAAGCAAACCCCCAAGGTTTCAGATTTAGAGCTCAATATGAATCCTTGGAATTGTCTCCTCGAGCATTCAAGATAACAAAACCTTCAGTGGAAGAACCACAACAGCTGGAACTGAAGTCATTGCCGCAACATTTGAAGTATGGATTTCTGGGAGCAGACTCAACACTGCCAGTAATCATTTCAGCATTACTGGATGATGAACAGGAGGAAAAATTGCTTGGAGTTCTACGGAAGCATAAGAGAGCTATGGGTTGGACCATAGCTGACATCAAAGGTATAAGTCCAACCTTATGCATGAACAAAATCATTTTGGAAGAAGATTCCAAAACTTCAATAGAAGGACAGAGACGATTAAATCCAATTATGAAGGAAGTGGTAAAGGAACAAATCATCAAGCGGTTAGATTTTGGCATCATCTACCCTATCTCTGACAGTTCTTGGGTAAGTCCTGTACAGTGTGTGCCCAAGAAAGGAGGAATTACAGTGGTAAAGAACGAAGACAATGAGCTAATTCCTACCAGAACCATCACGGGATGGCGAATATGCATTGAATATAGGAGACTTAACAAAGCCACAAGGAAAGACCACTTCCCACTGCCTTTCATTAACCAAATGTTAGATAGGTTGGCTGGACATGAGTATTACTATTTTCTGGATGGCTATTCTGGTTACAACCAGATTGCTGTGTCACCAGTGGACCAGGGCAAAACAACTTTCACTTGTCCCTATGGCACTTTTGCATTCAGAAGGATGTCATTCGGACTCTGCAATGCTCCAACAACGTTCCAACGTTGTATGATGGCCATTTTCACAGATATGGTGGAGCAGTACTTAGAAGTTTTCACGGATGACTTCTCCATATTCGGGGATTCTTTTGATGATTGTTTAGAAAATTTGGCCAAAGTGCTTGAAAATTGTGAGGACACCAATTTAGTTCTCAACTGGGAAAAGTGTCACTTTATGGTTCTAGAAGGAATTGTGTTGGGTCACCGGATCTCAAAAAAAGGTCTTGAAGTAGACCGAGCAAAGATAGAAGTAATCGAAAAACTACCAACCCCAACAACTGTAAAACACATTCGAAGCTTTTTGGGACATGCATGCTTCTACCGGAGATTCATCAAAGACTTTTCAAAGGTATCTAAGCCCTTATGTAAGTTGTTAGAAAAAGATAATGTGTTTTCTTTTGATGTAGCCTGTGCCGCAACTTTTGAAGATCTTAAGCAGAAACTGATTTCAGCCCCAATTATCATAGCACCAGATTGGAGTCTACCATTTGAACTGATGTGTGATACTAGTGACTATGCAGTAGGTGCAGTTTTGGGGCAGCGGCGTAACAAAATTTTTCATTCCATCTATTATGCCAGCAAGACACTCATTGAGGCACAAATCAACTATATTGTTACTAAAAAGGAGTTGCTTGCTGTTGTGTTTGCCTTTGATAAGTTCAAGTCCTACTTGGTGGGGACGAAAGTGATAGTCTACACCGATCATTCAGCCATCAAGTACCTAATCTCAAAGAAGGACTCAAAACCAAGGCTTATTAGATGGATTCTATTCCTACAGGAATTTGATGTGGAAATCAAGGACAAGAAAGGAGTAGAAAATCAAGTAGCCGACCATTTATCCCGGCTAGAGCAGCAAGAGGAATTTCAAATTCCCATAAATGAGCATTTTCCAGATGAACAACTACTGAAAATTCAAGATGCAAAAGTACCATGGTATGCTGATTTTGCAAACTATTTGGCCAGTGGTGTATTACCACCAGATTTCTCATACCACGAAAGGAAGAAGTTACTCCATGATGTAAAAAGTTATTTTTGGGAGGAACCCTTCTTGTTCAAACAATGTACAGATCAAATGATTCGAAGGTGTGTAAATGATGATGAAATTGAGGATATTATTTTTCACTGTCACAATTCACCTTGTGGAGGACATTTTGGAGGGTCTCGAACCGCAACAAAGGTATTACAATATGGTTTCTTTTGGCCCTCATTATTTAAAGAATGTTATAAATTTGTGACAAAATGTGACCGTTGCCAAAGGGTCGGAAACCTCTCCCGTAGGAAGGAAATGCCACTTACTAATATACTAGAAGTTGAACTTTTTGATGTATGGGGCATTGATTTCATGGGACCTTTCCCCCCTTCTTTTGGAAATTCTTACATTCTAATGGCAGTGGATTATGTGTCTAAGTGAGTGGAAGCTGCAACATTCCCCACTAATGACTCCAAGGTTGTGATACATTTCCTTAGAAAAAAATATTTTTTCACGTTTTGGAACACCAAGAGCAATTATCAGTGATGAAGGTTCTCATTTTACCAACAAATGGCTAGGAGCTATGCTAGCCAAATAGCATGTTCATCACCGAGTTGCCTTGCCATACCATCCTCAAACAAATGGGCAAGTTGAATTGTCCAATCGAATCATAAAATGTATTCTTGAGAAGGTGGTTAACCCAAACCAAAAAGACTGGTCAAGACGGTTAGATGCTGCTCTATGGGCTTACCAGACAGCTTTCAAGACTTCAATAGGTATGTCTCCCTACATACTTGTTTTTGGGAAAGCTTGCCACTTACCAGTAGAGTTAGAGCACAAAGCATACTGGGCGCTGCAACATCTCAATCTGGATATGAATGTTGCGGGAAACAAGCGAATGCTGTAGCTTTCAGAATTGGATGAGCTGAGACTATTTTCTTATGAAAATGCCAAATTATACAAAGAAAAGACCAAAAGATGGCATGACAATCACATCCAAAAGAAAAATTTTGAAATTGGGCAACAAGTATTAATCTTTAATTCAAGACTCAAGCTATTTCCGGGGAAATTAAGGTCAAGATGGACATGACCATTCACTATAAAGCAAGTAATTCCATATGGGGCAGTCCTAGTCAAAGGTCAGAATAGCGTTCAATTTAAGGTAAATGGACATCGACTGAAGCACTATAGAGATGGTGATTTCAAACACCAAATTACACTTCTATCGTTAATTGAAGCTGAGTGCATCCCGGACTCAACAGATCAGCCAAATCCCAAGTGAACACTTTAAAGTTTATTTTTATTTTCTATTTTTTGTTCTTTATTTCAGTCATTTTTTTTTTCATTTTCTTTTCTCGCGCTATGTCTCACAACTGACTCCCTTCTTTTCTGTCATCTATTTTCTTTCATCTATTTCCTTTCATCTCAGAATCTTGCCCCTTGACTTTTTGGAAACCCACACTTACCTGTCGGTGGAGTGATGGGTGGTAATTCCAACAACATGAAGTTGGAAGATGGAGTTCCATCAGTCAGACAGTCAAGCCGCCTGCTGCATCTGTATCAACGCACCTTGGGAAGACGAAACAAAGCCACTCTCTGCGATTATTAATTTGAAACAGAAAATGGTAGGTAAAAGGGTTTTTGCTTTTCAATAATTTCATTTGCAATTGAGCCGTTTGATAACCACTTCAAGCAAATGCCCTTCAAATCCTCTCGGTAGTTACTTAGTTTGCATCCTATCTGAATCGTTTAGGAGACAACTCTACACTCTGTTACGCCCAACTGCCAAACCCTAAAAAGGTATGTTTTTCTCTTTTGAACAGTCGAGATCAATACATTTGAGCATGCGTTTTATGTATTGAGGACTTAAGCAAACTGTTTCTCGCCTATGATTGAAGAACATATATGTTGAATTTGTGAATTAAGGCTCCTATTTGTTCATTACTGTATTTACATTTGCTTCTGGAACAATTTTATTTTGTTGATATATGATGGCATGTTTCAAGTTTAGGGCTTTAAGGGAGTATTAGCAATCTGCTATACTACTGTCATGTGTTTAACATATTGAATGCCTACTGAAAGTGTGATGCATGTGTTCACTGATGGAAACACACTGCTGAAAGTATACTGTCTTATGTTTAATATTTTGAATACACAACTGTCCTATTGAAAACATGATAACCGTTGGAAGCATTCTGATAAGTTGATAACATCCTGCTTTGTGTTTAAATGTTGAAAATGTACTATTTTCTCTATATATGCCTACTACTAGTTTTAGATCTTGTGTTTAAAATGTTGAAAACATATTATTTTCTCTATATATGCCTATTGCCAGTTAGGATCTTGGGTGTAAATGTTGAATGCATATTATTTTCCCTATGTATGACAGTATGAAATCTGCTGAGTACTTGTTAAAGGAATGATGTCCTCTCTTGACAGTATGGTAGGCTGCATTTGACTGATTCAAATTATTCTGTTTTATCTAGGAATGCCTATTGACAGCATGAGGTTTTATGTTTAACTGTCGAGAGCATACTGACTTATGTATGACTCTTTGATGTTCTGTGCTTAAGTGATGGAAATGTGATTGAACTACTGCATGAACTATTGCTGACTAGTTCTTATGAATATGCTTGAACTTGCTGTAACACTTAGGTCTAATTTTTGCAACTGTTTTAGATGCCTAGGACAAAACAAGTTGCAAAGAAATGCACTAAGGCACGATTTGCCTCTTTAGATGCGGAAACAAGGTTTCAAGAGATCTACAGTGACAAGAAGTATCTCTCAGATTTAGGGTTCATCTCGACTGGAGAGGATCCCTATCCTCTACCTATGGAGTGCAGAGACATGAACGAGCTTTGGGCTGGGAAAAATTCAGCAACTAGAGAATTGAGCCTGATACATTTATTGTCCGTGAGTTTTATGCTAATCTTTGGCCTAATAACGTTTACTCTATTTATGTCAGGGAACGTCAGATCCCTTTAAACCCACGGGCTATCAACCAACTATTTGACCTTCAGGATTTCAACAATGATTCAGATGATTACCACTCCTTATTTCAAATCTCATTGATGAAGTTCGTGACCAAATGTTGAAGGAGGTTACTATCCCTAGGACTCAGTGGACTTGTTCCCAGCACGGGAACAAGACTTGCTGCCATGAGTTCCTGACCAACGAAGCAAAAGTGTGGTTCTACTTTGTACGCCATTCGTTGATGCCTACTGCACACACGTCCACCCTCAATGTGGAAAGGGTGCTATTGCTTGCATGCATTATCAAAGGACGGACCATTAATGTGGGCAAAATCATTTGTGACCAGATCAGAACTTGTGCTAACCAAAAGAGTGGGGAAATGTATTTCCCAACTCTTATTTGCTTGCTTTGCAGAGCCTTCGGAGTTATGGTGGCCATAGACGATGGGGAATTTTACTCCCAGGGCACGATATCCGCCCACGACTTGAGCCGGAATCTACCTGCACCCTCAACACAACCTTCAAGTGCTAGCTCCCAGACACCATCAGCCCGAAGGACACCATTCCCACAGTCCCCGACAACTTCTAATGCTCCAGCAGTTGATTTGCAACAGTTATACGCGCACCAGCAACTGTATTGGCAGTATGTTAGAGACCGTGATGCGGCAATTTTCCGATCTTTGCCAAGACAGAGGCAACAGGCTGGTGCCCCGTGGCCTACCTTCCACACCAAATTCTGCCAGATGAACCCCTCATGATAGACAACGACGATGACATCTAGAAACACTCCCTGCACTTCGGAAGTGGTTTTATCTCTTCATCCTTTCTCTCTTTGATGCACTTTTACTAGTATTTGTACTCTCTTTATATTGACATGCAGTTCAGGCTTGAACTGTTTAGTCTTTTTCTGTGTGGTTTTGATATGCATAAATCATATAACTTGTTAGCATGTTTTAGGCACAATTTAGGGTGAAATTGGTGTTAAATCGTTATCAATTGACTGTTATTAACTCGATTTTGCAGTTTTTGTGATTTTGGAAGTGTCAGGTGAAAAGTGCAAGAAAATGGCAAATTTCGGGGCAAAAACGTGATTTTCAGAAGTTCAGAAGTCGGGATGGGCGTCCAGAACCTAGGATAGGCGTCCAGGACTTGGGACGGCCATCCTGACCTGGTCAACAAGCCAGGACGGGCGTCCCAGATCCAGGACGGGCGCCCCGAATACCTGGTCAAAGTCCCACATTGAATTTTTGAGAGAAATTCACCCAGTTCCCCTGCTATAAATACCCCAGGCCTTCCTCAGTTGAAATCATTCCTCTCCACTCGATCTGAGTCATCTAGTGACTTCAAGTATACAATTTTCTATAGTATACAAGTCACTTAGTGATTTCAGGTTTTAGTATAGGTATATTTATAGTTTTAGAGAGTGTCTCGTGTTCTTCGTTTCTGAGAGTCTGTCTCAGAACTTAGAATACGACTAGATAGGTTCGTTTTTTGTATTCATAGAATACCCGAGATTTCGTTAGGAGATCCTAAGATGGCACTAGGCATTCGAAGAGTCCGTCAACAAGGTTGTGCTTAAGCTGGGTATTAAGGTAAAGCATAGCTACTAGGCTGAGGAAGCGTCCTCCAAAGGTTCTCTCGAGTAGAGTCGGGTTGAGTAGTCAAACATATACAAGCAGTTGCTCCATCAGCGGACTACGTAAAGATTGAATACTTTATGGCATCAGTCCCCTTGTCCCTCTCTTTATATGTCTGTACTGTGTTCGTCCAAATAAATATTATGAATATTGAATTATGATTTTATGAATATGTATTTTGCATGTTGAAGTTATTTATATTTTTCCAGAAATGGCCACCAGCTTAACTATCATTATGATTGCATGTCTACTATAGTTTCTTTTAAACTAGATGAATGGTTATAGACAACTCCTAACCACGGCCTAATCTTAACCTGTTTAGTTTAACAAGTATTAATTTAGGACTTCCCGTCAGAAGTATTAATGTCTGCCATATTAGATGAAATAACCTATAGATCACCATGTGATACGCGAAAATCGTATCACATTTTTAGCATGTTTTTATATATGTTTTAATGTGAAATTGAGAGTAAATTGACATTAATTGTTTACTATTTACTTGATTTCACGGGTTTTATGATTTTGGAAGTGTCAGGTGAAAAGTAGATGAAAACAACAAATTCTGGGGCAAAAACACAATTTTTGGGAATGTTGACCCGGTCAAAGGTCCGGGACGGGCGTCCCGACCCGGTCAAACCGCCAGGACGAGCGTCCTAAACCGGGACGGGCGTCCCGAACCTGGTCAACAAATCAGGACGGGCGTCCCGAGCCGCCAGAAGCTGTCCCACATCGAATTTTTCAGAATTTTTCACTCCGGGAAGCTGCTATAAATACCCCAGGCCTCCAGCAGTTGAATTCATCCCTCTCCACTCGATCTGAGTCATTAAGTGGTTTCCAGTGTACAATTTTCCAGTACACCCCTCACTCAGAGACTCAGATCTCAGTTTTCTTTCTTATTAGTGTTTTGTTTTAGTTTCTGAGAAATAGTCTCAGATCTTAGGTTTCTATAGATAGGTTCGTTTCCGGTATTCATAGAATACCCGGGGTTTCGTTAGGAGACCCTAAGAGAGCTCTAGGCGTTCGAAGAGTCAGTCCACAGGGCTAGGCTTAAGCCCAGGACGTAAGGTAAAGTCTAGCTACTAGGCTGAGGAAGCGTCCTCCGAAGGTTCTGGCGAGCAGAGTCAGGGCGGGCAATACGACGTATACAGCAGTACGCTGTGTAGGCAAGACTAAGTAAAGGGTGATTTCTTTATGACATCAGTCCCCATACCCCTCTCTTATATGTTTTATTGCTTTGTCCTAAACATCAATTATGAATATCAGATTATGATTTTATGAATAGTTGTTTTGTATGTTGAAGTTATTATGTTTTTCCGGAAATAGCCACCTGCTAAATAATCATTATGTCTGCATGTCTAATGTAGTTTCTTTTAAACTAAAATAGGGTTATAGACAATTCCTAACCACGGTCTATTCATAACCTGTTTAGTTTAACAGGCATCAATTAGTATTGGTGTCTGCCATACTAGATAAAATAACATGCTGAACACCTGGCTTGTTAGAGTAGTCTAGGTAGGCTGAGTAGAGCGTTATGCCAGCGATTACGAGCCTTCAGAGTGATCCCCGAAAGTGACATAGGGCTTTCATAACTGTCTTTGTTCGTACCGTGAGTAGGGCCGTTTACCTTAATGATAGGGGGCGGTAGCTAGCATAGGACTCAGATGTGGTACACCTTTAGACACAGAACATAGTTGCATTCCAGGCTAAGATATATCTAAAACACTCGAATATAGGTCAATCAACATATAGGAACAGTATAACATAGAATCAGAACTTATCTTTAAAACACTTCTAGGGTTAATTAGACTTGAACCTAGTGGAGAATGGATCACCCTCTCATCAAAGTATTTGATGAAGATTGCATAACTGGATCATAAGATAAGAGTTAGGATAAGAGGCTAGTTACTACTAAGCCGTTGCCACTTCCCTGGGAGTACGATAATTAACTTAGTAAAATCGTAGATACTTTCCAATAGACTAGCTACACGATAGGTACTCTGCCTTAGATTCTGGCTGATTAAGTGACACCATAAGACTAAACGTGACAATTAGTCAATCACAGTCCTTAATTAATCATAATCGACATAGGGTAAAATAACACCTATTTAGTACGTCAACCGGAATCGCATCAAATTTTTGGCGCCGTTGCCGGGGAAATATCATAATGAATTTAGGATTATTGGCCACAATTCTAGAGACTTATGATAGGTAACGGTAGTAACCTAGACTTTTGATAAACACTTATGTTATACCAGTTAGACAATCACTTTCCTGAATATAGGATTATCATAACTAATTAATTTTAGATAATATCTGGAATTAAGAGACTTAGGATAATCAAATTTTAGAAAATTATTCTAGAACCATATTGAGGAAATTTACCTGCTTTCTAAATAAATTTTAAAATCCATAAAAATATTTTTCTCGTTTGTCTTCACTTTCCTATGTTTGCTATTTGTTATTTTTAACCAGACTTTGCACTCATAAATGAAGAGAACAGCTACTAACCAGGCAAAGAAAACAGAAAACCCTGACACTCCAGGACCAAAGAAGACGAAACCAGAAGGCCCCTCTAGACCCGCACCAGAAGTACCACGAGGGACTCTTTCTTCACAACCAGTAGAAGTAAACTCGAGCCCTGATGCCAGTGAACTAGTGAGACGATTCCTGAACACCCGTGAGCATAGTCCCACGGAAGAAGATCCTTCTGAGGATACCTTCCCTCCTAGAGAAGTACCCCAGAGATCTCCAATTCACCCTCCTACCCAGAGAGTTCCTCTAAATCCACCCCCTACTGATCAAACCCAGAATTCACCGACCTCTCCTGCATACACCCAACACCTCACGACGCACCCCTTCATCTGCGGGAGTACTAACGGTTATTATTCCTGTTGTCCGTGCAGATAGACACCTAACTCAAAGGGTCTATGAGATGGACCAAGGATTGCCAGCAGACTGTGTCATTTAGACCAACTCAGTCTGAACATCACAACTAACGTAGACCGACTCAGAGCCACGGTCATCTCCAGAGAACCAAGGTGCACAACTACTCTACTCCGAGAGATGGCTGATCTACGCAGTGAGCAAAACAGGCAGAGGGATGAGATGCGAACAATACGCATAGAAATGCGAAGCATTCGGACAGAACTACAAGATCAGAGACAGGATTCGTTAAAAAGGGAAGATTCTTTTACTTTTATTTTCAGCAAATAATAAGTTTGAACTGAAACTTGAATAATTGACCCATATTTTTCTATTTTCAAACATTTTTTAAGGGTCCTTTATTTTCAACAATTTTCTTCAGACATTTTATTTCTATGAAAAACGAAAATTTTGCAATTACAGTTTATTTTTCATTAACTAAATTGTATAAATTCAAATTTTTGTTTTTCTTGCTGAATTTAATAAGAATAAAATTAGGGTAGTATGATTTCGAAAAAGTGAGACTGAGGAATTTTTGCATAGAGTTTTTTTTAACAACTTCTGAATTTCATTGGATAAACAGGAAGCCTTGTTAAAAATTATGATTAATTTTGGTATACTGAGATTTGCAGGAATTAAGAAAAAAAAAATTCGGAATTGGCACGCGTCCCGAGGCAACCCGGGACGGGCGTCCCGGTTCTGGACGGGCGTCCCGAAGGCCTCCCCTTCTATAAAATCTCAATTTTTTTCATTTTCCCTCAAAATTCACTTCCAAAAATCCACCTCTCTCAAATAACTCTCTCTCTTCACCTTTGGCAAACTTTTCAAATTTAAAATTTCAAGTTTCCCTCCAAAATTTAAATTTTAAATTTCCTTCCAAATTCGAATTTCCCTCCAAAATTCGAATTTCCCGCCAAAAATTTCGAAATCTTTTCCTAGCCTAATTTCACCCTTTGGAATTCAAATTCACCTCCAGAATTCGAATTCGAACCTTCCTTCCTACCTAAACTCCCCAAAAGTCTCTCAAACACTTTCAAACCAAATGGCTGCCAAACGTGCTCGTACCCATCCACTATGGCAGTTACCTCAGTGACACATCCTTTTATGCTGTTTCCCTCCAGCACAGCATATCAGGAGAGATGCACTGGGTACATCGGACGCACGATTCTGACGGGCAGAACGCTGGATTGGGCAGCAGTACAGACACTGGGAGTAGAGGCTGAGGTCAGACGCATACTCGATGTACTACCCTACAGTCGAGTATTCATCGTCACAGAGCCCACGTACCTGGAGCTGGTATGTGAGTTCTATGCATCCTTTGCATGCCATCAGGAGCAGATCACATTCCGCTTAGGCGGAATAGATCGGTCGATGAGCATGGCCGAGTTCGGCATCGCTTTGGGTATCTGGCAGAGAGAGGAGCTGGATACGCCCGCCTACACCACAGCAGTTCGGGACTTCACTTCTGCAGAGGTCTCCACTGCTTGGGCTCAGATCTGTATGACGGGTGTTCCCTACCAGCATGGCTTTGCGAAAGCCACAGGTATCTATCCTGCTCTTCGCTACTTACATGCCATTATTGCACACACTTTGTCAGGACGACGGACGGCCCCCGGGAATGTCACCCAGATGGAGACATTCCTCTTGGCCAACATGCATATGGGATCCACAGTAGAGATGGCTCGACTTATCACAGTCATCATGCGGGGTTTTGCTACGGACACTCGGAAACAGTGTCTGGGGCTCGGGCCATTCATCACCAGGATAGCCCGCTACCTGGAGTTGGACATAGAGGGCTCGGAGCTTACTCTGGTCGCCCCAACCACTATTCCCACAGACGTTACCATCCTACGGAACATGGGAATGGTTGTCCGGGATGCGAGCGGCCGCTACACCATCCACACAGAGCAGCCAGGACAGGCTTCGGCATCAGAAGCAGCTCCACCGCATATCCATCCATCCGAGACGTTCGTGCCACGTACTGCCTTCGAACGACACATGTCGCACGGATTGGCAGAACTATCGGCACGATACAGTCGAGACATGGACCGGATCGACAGACGGCTGGCAATGATGGATGACAGGATTGACAGACGACTGGCGGTGATGGATGACAGGATCGCCATGATCACCAGTAGGATTGAGGAGATACATCAGCAGACTGCCCGAGTAGCGGAGAACTTCGAGTTTGACTTAACAGACCTCGGTCCACTGGATGGCGACCCGCCGGGTTCTTAGTCTCTCTCTCCCCTTCTTTTCTTTCTTTTTCTTTTGTCTTTTGTTTATCTTGTTCTTTGTGTATGTCTGGGCTGTATGACTATGAATCTTTGTACAAAATTGATTTATATGACATACAGAATTGTTGCATTATTTTGTTTTTTTTTTCTTGTTTTTTATGTTTTATTTCTTGTCTTCAAATAAGTGTGGGGTAATTAGCTATGCATGAACACTGAGGACAGTGCCAAACTTAAGTGTGGGGTAGCAGTGCACAGTGCACTGTAGCAGTTTGAAGTAGTTTGAAAAAAATTTCGCATGCTTTTGCTTGTTTTCCCTGTATTTTCACACCCTTCCAAAAAAGTTTCAAAATTTTTCCGTCTTTCAGACTTCTAAATGCAGTATGCTTGGTTAAACAAATTGCTTATGTCTATGATATGTAGGTAGTATGTTATGGTTAGTAGGAGATAGTCGATAGCTATCTTGGACTAATTGATTAGGAATAGGGAATTCCTGATAACTGAGCACAACCTTGTCTGGATTAGAGACCTCAACCAATTGCCTATTCGAGACTTAACTAGATAAAATTAGACCAGCTGTGGATATATTGGCAGTTAGAATGACTAGATGAGACTCTGAGCTAAAAGTGAAAAGAACTTAAGGAAGTTAATTACAATAGGGTAGTTTGCCAGCGGCCTTCGCTACTCGAGCACCACTCCTTCGGGGAACTTAAAGCCTGATGCCCTAAGGTCGTGTAGATCTGGGAGTCATCGGAGTGGGACTCGCTACATGGGTAGTTGAAGTTGACGTGTTCTAAGCAAACTCGAAATACCCTGAATCTATAAAGAAAATAACTAAGTGCTAAAACATTAAAAATCTGATCACCAAAGCTCAGAACTCAGAAAGTTATCTGTTGTCAGTATGTCTAGCGATAGGTCGAAGTATTATCTGGTAGCAGTTAAGATAAGAGTTCATTGTGTTGACTATCTGGTCTAGACTAGTACACACACTACACATCAGGAAGACCCTGTGACTAAGAAAAAAGTCCAACCTAGTTGTTGATTTTTTTCTGCCTGATCATAACAAACTACTAGAGACATGTGAGACCTTGTCATAGCAACCTAACCAATCAGACCTGTGTTAAGAATTGTCTGAAGAATTTTTGGAATAAAAACATGATTAGGAATTTAAGTGACTGCACTACGGTTTAAAATCACTAACTCCATGTAGACTTTGCTTGAGGACAAGCAAAAAGCTAAGTGTGGGGTTATCTGATACGCGAAAATCGTATCACATTTTTAGCATGTTTTTATATATGTTTTAATGTGAAATTGAGAGTAAATTGACATTAATTGTTTACTATTTACTTGATTTCACGGTTTTTATGATTTTGGAAGTGTCAGGTGAAAAGTAGACGAAAACAGCAAATTCTGGGGCAAAAACGCAATTTTTGGAAATGTTGACCCGGTCAAAGGTCCGGGACGGGCGTCCCGACCCGGTCAAACCGCCAGGAGCGTCCTGAACCGGGACGGGCGTCCCGAACCTGGTCAACAATCAGGACGGGCGTCCCGAGCCGCCAGAAGCTGTCCCACATCGAATTTTTCAGAATTTTTCACTCCGGGAAGCTGCTATAAATACCCCAGGCCTCCAGCAGTTGAATTCATCCCTCTCCACTCGATCTGAGTCATTAAGTGGTTTCCAGTGTACAATTTTCCAGTACACAACTCACTCAGAGACTCGGATCTCAGTTTTCTTTCTTATTAGTGTTTTGTTTTAGTTTCTGAGAAATAGTCTCAGATCTTAGGTTTCTATAGATAGGTTCGTTTCCGGTATTCATAGAATACCCGGGGTTTCGTTAGGAGACCCTAAGAGAGCTCTAGGCGTTCGAAGAGTCAGTCCACAGGGCTAGGCTTAAGCCCAGGACGTAAGGTAAAGTCTAGCTACTAGGCTGAGGAAGCGTCCTCCGAAGGTTCTGGCGAGCAGAGTCAGGGCGGGCAATACGACGTATACAGCAGTACGCTCTGTAGGCGAGACTAAGTAAAGGGTGATTTCTTTATGGCATCAGTCCCCATACCCCTCTCTTATATGTTTTATTGCTTTGTCCTAAACATCAATTATGAATATCAGATTATGATTTTATGAATAGTTGTTTTGTATGTTGAAGTTATTATGTTTTTCCGGAAATAGCCACCTGCTAAATAATCATTATGTCTGCATGTCTAATGTAGTTTCTTTTAAACTAAAATAGGGTTATAGACAATTCCTAACCACGGTCTATTCATAACCTGTTTAGTTTAACAGGCATCAATTAGTATTGGTGTCTGCCATACTAGATAAAATAACATGCTGAACACCTGGCTTGTTAGAGTAGTCTAGGTAGGCTGAGTAGAGCGTTATGCCAGCGATTACGAGCCTTCAGAGTGATCCCCGAAAGTGACATAGGGCTTTCATAACTGTCTTTGTTCGTACCGTGAGTAGGGCCGTTTACCTTAATGATAGGGGGCGGTAGCATAGAGACTCAGATGTGGTACACCTTTAGACACAGAACATAGTTGCATTCCAGGCTAAGGTATATCTAAAATACTCGAATATAGGTCAATCAATGTATAGTAACAGTATAACATAGAATCAGAACTTATCTTTAAAACACTTCTAGGGTTAATTAGACTTGAACCTAGTGGAGAATGGATCACCCTCTCATCAAAGTATTTGATGAAGATTGCATAACTGGATCATAAGATAAGAGTTAGGATAAGAGGCTAGTTACTACTAAGCCGTTGCCACTTCCCTGGGAGTACGATAATTAACTTAGTAAAATCGTAGATACTTTCCAATAGACTAGCTACACGATAGGTACTCTGCCTTAGATTCTGGCTGATTAAGTGACACCATAAGACTAAACATGACAATTAGTCAATCACAGTCCTTAATTAATCATAATCGACATAGGGTAAAATAACACCTATTTAGTACGTCAACCGGAATCGCATCACCATGTTTGCTAAAGTAGTCTAAGAAGGCTGAGTTTGTGTGTTTATGCCGGCGTTAGGGCGAGCGGCATGATCTCCTAAGTGACATAGGACTTTCATGGATGCCTTTAGTTCGAACTGTGAGTAGGGCCGTCATTAAGGTAGGGCGGTTTATCAGGTAACTCAGATGTGGTACACCTTTAGACTCATTACATAATTGCAATCTAGACCAAGATATATCTAAAATACTCGAAGATAGGTCAATCAACATGTAGGAACAATATAACATAAAATCAGAACATGATCTGTAAAACACTCTTTTAGACTTCAATAGACTTGAACCTAGTGGAGAATGAATCACCCTCTCATCAAAAGATTTGATGAACGATTGCATAACTGGATTATAAGATAAGAGTTAGGGTAAGAGGATAGTTACTACTAAGCCGTTACCACTTCCCTGGGCGTACGATAATCGATTAAATTAAAATCGTAGATACTTTCCAACAGACTAGCTACACGATAGGTACTCTGCCTTAGGTTCTGATTGATTAAGTGACAACATAGAGACTAAATTTGACAATTAGTCATTCTAAGTCCTTAATTATTCATAATCAACATAGGGTAAAATAACACATATTTTAGCATATTTGTCGGGAACGCATAAGATTTTTGGCGCCGTTGCCGGGGAAATATCATAATGAATTTAGGATTCCTGATCAAAATTTTAGAAGCTTATGATAGGTAACGGTAGTAATCTATACCTTAGACCCAACACTTATTTCATGCTAGTTAGACAATCAGTTTCGGAAATATAGGGTTATCATAACTAATTGATTTTAGATATTATCTGAAATTAAGACATTTAGGGTAATCAAATTTTATAAAATTATTCTAAAACCATATTGAGGAAATTTATTTGCTTTCGAAAAAGTTTTAAAACTCAAAAATATTTTTGTTTTTCTTATCCGTATTTTGTTTCTTCTTTCTGTTTTTGTTATTTGTTATTATTATCCTAACCAGACTTTACACTCATAGATGAAGAGAACAAGAGCAGCTACAAACCAAGCAAAGAAAGCAAAAAACCCTGACACTCCAGGTCGAAAGAAGACAAAACCAGAAGGACCATCTAGGCCTGAACCAGAAATACCACGGGAGAACCTTCCTCCACAACCTATAGAAATAAACTCAAGCCTAGACACCAATGATTTAGTGAGAAGATTACTGAACACCTGTGAGCCCAGTCCCACGGAAGAAGATCCTTCTGAAGAAACCTTTCCTCCGAGAGAAGAACCTCAAAGATCTCCAGTTCACACTCCTGCCCAGAGAGTTCCTAGAAATCCACCACCCTTTGACCAAACCCAAAACTCACCAACATCTCCTGAGTATACTCCAAGGCCTAATAAGCATACCCTTTCATCCGGGGGAAGTACTAACGGTTCTCAGTCAGTTTTGTCCATGCAGATAGACACTTTGACTCATAGATTTACCAGATGGATCAAGCGATCGCAAGTAGACTGTGTCATTCAGAACAGAGCATTCTGAATATCACAGCCAACATGGACCAACTCAGGGCCACAGTAAGCCTCCAGGAAAGCCAAGGTGCACAAATACTACGGGAGTTAGCTGACATACGAAGTGAGCAGGGCAGGAAAAGGGAGGAGATGAGAGCTATGCGAGTAGAGATGCGAGAAATCAGAAATAAAGGCCATATAAAAAGGGAAGATTCTTTTTACTTTTCAGCAAATAAATTGTTTGAACTAAAGTTAAATAACTGACCCTTACTTTTCATTTTCAAACTTTTTAAAGGGTCTTTTATTTTATTCAGTAATTATTCTTCAGACATTTTATTTTTCAAATTCTTTATGAAAAACAAATGTGTTACAAATGCAGTTTATTTTTCATTAATTAAATTGTATAAACTTAGTCTTTTGTTTTTGCTGAATAGAGAATAGGATATGATTAGGGTAGTTATGATTTTTGAAAAAGAGATTGAGAATTTTTGCAAAGAGTTTTTAACAGCTTCTGAATTTTATAGGCTAAACGTGAAGACTTGTTAAATATTATGATTGTTTTTGGTGTATTAAGATTTGCAGGGAAGTATGAAAAGAAAAAAAATCTGGAAGTGGCACGCATCCCGAGGTAGCCCGGGACGGGTATCCCGATTATGGACAGGCATCCAGCCGGGACGAGCGTCCCGAAGGCCGCCCCCTTCTAGAAAAATGTCATTTTTTCCCATTTCCTCCCAAATCAACCACAAAAAACCATCTATCTACAAAATTCTATCAACCTTCTCTCTACAAATTTTTGGCAACCTCTTGAAATTTCAAAATTCGAATTTCCCTCCAAAATTTGAATTTCCCGCCAAAAACTCAAAATCCTTCCCTAACTAAAATCCATCCTTCTGAATTCGAATTTACCTCTAGAATTCGAATTCGAATCTTCTTTCCCGCCTAAATTCTCAAATTCTCTCGAACGCTCTCAACCAAATGGCTCCCAAACGCGCTCGTATTACTTCTTCCATGACCGTCACATCTGTGGCACATCCTTTTATGCTTTTTCCTTCCATTCCAGCATATCAGGACAGATGTCATGGACATACCAGACGCAGCGTACTGGTTGGCAGAACGCTTAATTGTCCAGCAGTCCAAACACTGGGAGTTGAGCAGGAGATTCGACGCATACTCGATGTACTACCCTATAGTCGAGTCTTCATCGTCACTAAGCCGACCTACCTAGAGCTGGTATGTGAGTTCTATGCTTCATTTACATTCCAGCAAGAGCACATCACATTCTGTCTGGGTAGAATGGATTGGTCGATGAACATGGCCGAGTTTGGCATCGCCTTGGGTATCTGGCAGAGGGACGAGCTAGATACGCCCGCCTACACCACAGCAGTTCGAGACTTCACTTCTGCAGACGTCTCCACCGCTTGGGCTCAGATTTGTACGACGGGCGCTCCCTACCAGCATGGCTTTGCGAAAGCCACATGTATTCATCCTTCTCTTCGCTATTTACATGCCATTATAGCACATACTCTGTCACGACGTCGGGCGGCCCCTTGGAATGTCACCCAAATGGAGACATTCCTCCTAGCCAACATGCATATGGGTTCTACAATAGGGATGGCTCAGCTCATTACCGTCATCATGTGGGGTTTCGCTATAGACACTCGGAAACAATGTCTGGGGCTCGGGCCGTTCATCACCAGGATAGCCCACTACTTGGAGTTGGACATCGAGGGCGCAGAGCTGACCCAGGTTGCCCTGACCACCATTCCACGGAACATGGGGATGGTCGTACAGGATGCAACTGGGCGCTACTCCATCCACACGGAGCAGCAAGGACAGGCATCGGCACCGGGATTGGTCCCAACACATATACCTCCGACCGAGACATTCGTCCCATGCACCGCCTTTGAGCGACATATGTCGCAAGGATTGGCGGAACTCATAGCCCGACATAGCTGGGATATGGAAAACATCGAGAGGCGGATGTCGATGATGGACGATAGAATTGCCATGAACACCAGCAGGGTCGAGGAAAGTTTTCAACAGACTTCCCGATTAGTTGAAGACCCAGAGGTCTACTTTTCAGCAGACTTCCGTCCACCCGATGACGATGAGCCTGGTTCTTAGTTTTCTTTTCATTTTCTTTTTCTTTCTTTCGTTGTTTCTGCTTTATGTGTGTGATCATGTCTAGGCTATATGAAATATGAATCTCTGTATGAATCTCCTTGAGGAGCCATGTTTAGCAAAGAAAGTCCAAGCACAATCACAAAAAAGCAATAGAACACAAACACTGCAGTCACAACAAAAAACATATTCACTAGTTAATATCTACATTCAACACCATCAATCACGCCTCATAAATCATAACACACACAACCCATAGTTATAATCAACCAAACCCCCCCCCTCCCGATTCTTTTTTCATTATCAACACACAAACGACCACATAGCCTCATTATTTAACAGTACATCACCGCAAAATAGCAGGATTCACCTGCATTTTCACATCCAAACAGACAACAACACTATCACATACAAAATACTAACCTGGAAATTCAACGACACTACAATCAATTTTTCACTCCAAATACAATACGCAAATACCACTACAAATGAACGCACAAGAAAGATATTCTAAATACTTTACACTCACGAGACAAAGAAGAGATTTTTCAGAAAGCACGATAGCAAAGGAAACGGTTTAACTTCTCCCCCCATTTTTCTTCTATTTTCTCCTTATACATTTTGAAAAATGCATTGTACCGGAATCCAAATTTCTCACGTAGCTACATTTCATACATTTCCACGTCCTCACGTGCTTTCATGCGAGCACGCATTTCACACACCACCAACAGAACCGTCACCACGCGCTATCTGTTCCATTGAAACATCAGACACGTCTTTTCACATCTGCGCAAATACCAAAGGTCATCATTACAATTCGAAACCCTGACATGTCAAAATAATAGCTTCTTCCTGAAACCCGCATTTGGGAAATCGCTTCACAACTATTTCACATCACCCGTAAGCCCCCCAGTCCCTAAATTCTTTTTCCTCTATTACCTGAAACCCCATTTTTTCTTTTTTTTTTACTTTCACTCGATACACCTTCCTTTGTTTTTCCTTTTCATTTCACTCGAAACCCCTTCCTTTGTTTTTCCTTTTCATTTCACCTGAAACCCCTTCCTTTTGTTGTATTTTCTTTATTCTTTCTTTCTCTTTTATGCAATCCCGTACCCCCGCAACCAACACCACACTTGAACACACTGTTGCGTTGTGTGCGTGTGTCACAAATTGAAGAGATAATAAAATCAACGCAATCTTTAACAAGTTCAAGTATACACCGGTCAACAAGTAATATATGTACCTAAGTACAAGATTATCGATTCCACAGGGACTAAGTGTGCCAATTATACATGCAAACATGATTTACATTTGGTTAAAAGAATAAAGAATGATGAATAATGAAAGGAGATTCAGAGATTAATCTACTGCTATGGTAATGCTGCAGCAACACCAATGCTACAGTATCTCTAACTAACAATTACAGGTCAACCTACTGAAAATAACCATAAGAATACAACAGGTAATACATTGCTGTGGAAATCAAGCCAAAGATGCAAATATAAACCAGTGGTGATCCAAAAATACTAAGCATGCTTTCGGTTTCCAAATCAATACTACAACGATCTAGTTCTACCCAGATTACTTGGCCTATTAGTCTAGATCCCCGATAACATCGTCTCATGGAGTACGAAGTACCGTGAACCTAGAACAACACTAGTCAGTGAAATTGGTCGTGTCCCCTGCAATGTTGAGCGCACAATCATGTGTCTCAATCTAGTGCCATGTAATTATCTTGTCAACTAGACCCCTTCCGGTTAAAAAGCCAGATACTAGTTCGGTACATAACTTGGACAGTCATAACTGCAAGTTATTCCTAATCCGTTTAAGTAATTACATGAATAAACTAAGCATGCCCCATAAAAGCATCAATAAGAAAAACAAGACACAATACTCAGCATTTTTATCATCATATTCCATATTAGTTTGTTCCACGTGTTTATATTCGACTAGACTACAGCACCTTCAGGTTATAAGTAAGTATTCATTTGAGATGAATCATGAAATACAAGGATCAACGTAATAGGAAAAACAGTCCCTATGGTCAGAGTAAACATATCAATCCCAAAATAGTATTTAATCAACCCTTGAATTCATCTAACTATTCTCCATATTACAAAGAATAATTACATAAAATAGTAGGCAAATTGAAGAAATGGAAAGAGGGTTACTTGGGTCGGAGATCACCCTTCTGCTCCAAATCGGATTTAATCAAGCTACTGCTGTCCTTCGTCTCCTCTACGAGATGCTACTGCCTTCTATTCTGTTCAGCTTGCAAGACCTCAGCAATGTCGCCCAGCCTTCTCAGGTATTTTCCACTCTATTCTTAGTTCAAAGTCACACTAAAACAGGTCACTCACTGCATATTCTATGTTCTACCCAATTCTAAATACAAGCAAATATCAACGATGTTTTCTATCTTTACTCCTCTTCTCCTCTCCAAACTTTTCTCTTCTGCTTTCCCACCTATTTATACAGGTCTTTGATGCTTCAAAAACTCCTTTGTTCACCGGTTTGTAGTGGACAGCTGTCATTCTCTTCAAGAATAATTCCACTACTTCTGCCCCAAGAGTTATACAGTTGCCAGTTTCCTTGATGACTCATGTTGCCAACTGGGATGATTCTTGGATATATACACATATATATAAATTGTATAACAAACTGCTGATGTCATTTGTGTCTTCTTTTCCTCCTGAAACTGGCGAGGCTCATGCTTCAACCGACTGGGGTATCTTCAGTAATTCAGTCGGTTATATATATATATATATATATATATGTATGTATAAGTTCCAGCGCATCAAAATTCTCTTCTGCCAATTTCCCTTTTGTCTTTTTGTTCATTTGACCGTCTGCATGCAGATATATATATATATATATATATATATATATATATATATACACACATATATACATATAACATAAATTCCCTTTTCCTTGAATAGATTTGATTGATTTACAATTTCTCCCGTACTAATTTCTCAATTGGCCAATTCTTTTCTTTCATCAACTTCAACCGGCCAAATTCCTTTTCCACCCTTGATTAATTGACCCATAAAAATCCCACTCCTTTTAAAAAGTGCTGCAATTAAAATCAAAGAAAGTCAAAATGCAATTTAAATAAAAGGTGGAATTTTTATCCAATAAATTAAACTGGTAAAATTAACTTTTAAAAAAGGAAAATGTGCAAATTTGAGTATTTCACCCAAAATCAAGAGACAACTTCTACAAATCACGCTAGAAATAAGGCAAAATATGTGCAAATGACTCTACTATCATAGAGTTATCACACCCCCAAACTTAAACTATTGCTCGTCCCGAGTAATGCTACAATAATGCAAAGTAGAAAGAAATGTGTTAATCATCCAATAATCAGTTCAGTAGTACATGGCTAACTTGGGACTTGCGATTTCAGATTAAAAATTATTGAAATTCAAGTGGGTATCAAGTTCCAATTTTTCAAATATTAAAATACTAACCAAATCAAGATCAAACAATCAATTTACTCCAGTGTGTGTGTGTATAGTCTGTCCCCTTTTTTAATCCCTGCTCATGAATCAGCAAATGATAATCCCTAGATTCATTTTGCATAATTAAACTCCAATTTATCATACCTCTCTCCACTAATGTAGTAATCTCAATAGCAAGGATCAAAGAGGTCTTACTCTAGTTGTATTGTTGGATGGGGTTTAAGCATGATACATTTGGGTACACAGTAGGCTCAAACTCAGCCCCAACCTGCCCTGAACACATTGAGCACAAACATTTCTTTCTATGATCTACCACAATTTTCACCTCTTAATATTCAAGAAGTAATCACCCAATAATCAAGTAAATAATGAGTTCTTGTCTGCTTCTTTCTTCTTTTCTCTTTTTTTTCGGGTCACACTCTCGAGTACTGAGAGTTCTTTCTTTTTCTTTTGGTACACAAATTCTCAAATCTTTTATATTTTCCAATACACAACTGCCACATATTCAGAATGTTGCAGCAATATTAATGTTGCCGCAACACCAATGCTGCATCATCTATATACTTTTTATGTCACTTTCCTTTCACTCCCCCAAACTTAGTGTTCTAGGCAGATTGAGATAGAGTCAATGGGTGTCAAAGAAAAGATATACATAAATATTTTGGGTACATTGGCTAGTTAACTGATTTTAGATGAAAGAAAACAGTCTTAGGCTCAACTTGGCTAACTAGGGAAATATAATGCAGTAGGGTAAGCTAGAAAGGCTCAATCGTTTTCAGAAAAAACATGCCTCAATCATTTCATTGCTACTAATTCTACTAGGATTTCGCCTCAAAAGATATCACAAATGAATCTAAAAATTCTGTTTCTTCATACCACATCTAATTCTTTTTATGAACAAAAAATATCTAGGTTAAGACTATTGTGCAAAAAATTGTTTGGAGTAAAAAGAATTATCTCCCAATGTCAGCTAATATCTATATATCTAAAAAAAAGGTACTTGACATACAAGAATTTGAGTTTTAAGTTCAAGAAATCATCATAAATTGCAATCCCAAGGCCGTCACAACCAACTAATTACCAGATGAAAAATCACAACACTTTCCATTGCAGTCATCTAATCATCACAAAAGTAAAGCATTCATTCATTTCAAAAGGTCATTTCAGAAATTCCAGCATAGTATCATATCAAAAAGATAAAAGTGCATCATCCATTCATCATCACGTAAAAGAAGAAAAATATCATCCAGCATCATCCAACAAGAAGGACGCCCTCCCCCAAACATAAGAGGGAGCAATGTCCTCATTGCAGCATTCAAAAGTAGGTAGAAACCTTATGGGTTTCCGACTGATATGCTAAAATAGGTGTTATTTTACCCTATGTTGATTATGAATAATTAAGGACTTAGAATGACTAATTGTCACATTTAGTCTCTAAGCTGTCACTAAATCAATAAGAACCTAAGGCAGAGTATCTATCGTGTAGCTAGTCTGTTGGAAAGTATCTACGATTTTAATTTAATCAATTATCGTACTCCCAGGGAAGTGGTAACGGCTTAGTAGTAACTATCCTCTTACCCTAACTCTTATCTTATAATCCAGTTATGCAATCGTTCATCAAATCTTTTGATGAGAGGGTGATTCATTCTCCACTAGGTTCGAGTCTATTTAAGTCTAAAAGAGTGTTTTACATATCATGTTCTGATTTTATGTTATACTGTTCCTACATGTTGATTGACATATCTTCGAGTATTTTAGATATATCTTAGTCTAGATTGCAATTATGTACTGAGTCTAAAGGTGTACCACATCTGAGTTACCTGATAAACCGCCCTACCTTAATGACGGCCCTACTCACGGTTCGAGCTAAAGGCATCCATGAAAGTCCTATATCACTTAGGAGATCATGCCACTCGCATAAACGTCGGCATAAACGCACAAACTCAGCCTACTTAGACTACTTTAACAAATATGGTGATCTATAGGTTATTTCATCTAATATGGTAGACATTAATACTTCCGACGGGAAATCCTAAATTAATGCCTGTTAAACTAAACAGGTTATGATTAGACCGTGGTTAGGAGTTGTCTATAACCATTCATCTAGTTTAAAAGAAACCACAGTAGACATGCAGTCATAATGATAGTTAAGCTGGTGACCATTTTTGGAAAAATATAAATAACTTCAACATGCAAAACACATATTCATAAAATCATAATTCAATATTCTTAATATTTATTTGGACGAACACAGTACAGACATATAAAGAGAGGGACAAGGGGACCGATGCCATAAAGTATTCACCCTTTACGTAGTCCGCAGATGGAGCAACTGCTTGTATATGTTGGACTGCTTGACCCAACTCTGCTCGAGATAACCTTCGGAGGATGCTTCCTCAGCCTAGTAGCTATGCTTTACCTTAATACCCAGCTTAAGCACAACCCTGTTGACTGACTCTTCGAACGCCTAGTGCTCTCTTAGGATCTCCCTAACGAAATCTTGGGTATTCTATGAATACTAAAAATGAACCTATCTAGTCGTATTCTAAGATCTGAGACAGACTCTCAGAAACGAAGAACACGAGACACTCTCTAAAACTATAAATATACCTATACTAAAACCTGAAATCACTAAGTGACTTGTATACTATAGAAAATTGTATACTTGAAGTCACTAGATGACTCAGATCGAGTGGAGAGGAATGATTTCAACTGAGGAAGGCCTGGGGTATTTATAGCAGGGGAACTGGGTGAATTTCTCTCAAAAATTCGATGTGGGACTCTGACCAGGCATTCGAGATGCCTGTCCTGGATCTGGGACGGCCGTCCTGGCCTGTTGACCAGGTCAGGACGGCCTTTCCAAGTCCTGGACGCCCGTCCTGGGTTCTGGATGCCCGTCATGGGTTCTGGATGCCCATCCCGACTCCGAACTTCTAAAAATCATGTTTTTACCCCGAAATTTGCCATTTTCTTGCACTTTTACCCTGACACTTCCCAAATCACAAACACTGTGAAATCGAGTTAATAACAGTCAATTGATAATGATTAAACACCAATTTTACCCTAAATTGTGCCTAAAAATATGCTAAAAAGTTATATGATTTATGCATATCATATAACCCCACACTTAGCTTTTTGCTTGTCCTCAAGCAAAGTCTACCTGAAGTTATTGATTTTAAATCATAGGTTTAAAATTTCTAGCCATGTTTTTATTCCAAAATTTATCACTGAATCAAATAATCCACAACACAGGTCTGACTGGTTAAGTTGCCATGACAAGGTATCAAATGTCTCTAGTAGATTATCGTGATCAAGCAAGGTTAACAACTTAATAACTCGATTGAACTCTTCTCTCAGTCACAAGGTCTTCCTGATGTGTAGTGTGTGTACTAGTCCAGACTAGATTGTCAACACAATATACTCTCATCTTGACTCTTACCTTATAATACTTTGACCGGTCTCTAGACATACCAGCAACAAACAACCTTCTGAGTTCTGAGCTTTGGTGACAAGATTTTCAATTAAGTATTTCAATATAAGAATACAATGGGCTATGTATTTTTAGATTGATCTTTCAGGGTATTTTGTGTTTGCTTTCACACGTCAACTTTAACTACCCATGTAGCGAGTCCCACTCCGATGACTCCCAGACCTACACGACCTTAGGGCATCAGGCTTTAAGTTCCCTTAAGGGGTGGTGCTCGAGTAGCAAATGCCGCTTGCAAACTACCCTATTTATTTAACTTTTTTCACTTTCAGCTCAGAGCATCATCTAGTCAGTTAGACTGCTAATATATCCTCAACTGGTCTAATATTATTTAGCTAAGTCTTAAAAAGGTATTTGGTTGAGGTCTCTAATCCAAACTAAGTTGTGCTCAAGTATCAGGAATTCCTTATTTCTAATCGATAAGTTCAAGAAAGTTATCATGTTGTCTCCTACTAATCATAATATTCTACATACATATCATAGACATCAGCAATTCTTTACCAATCATAACTGCATTTTGAAGTCTGAAAGAGTGAAAATTTTTGAAAAACAAATTTGGAAGGGTGTAATTCTAGTGAAAGTATGGGAAAAACATGCAAAACTTTTTCTGCTACAGTGCATTGTGCACTGCTACCACACACTTAAGTTTGACACTGTCCTCAGTGTCCATGCATATATAAATTACCCCACACTTATTTGAAAAACAAGAAGAAATAAAAACAAAACAGAAAATTCTTACCCCACACTTATTTGACTAAGGGTAAGAGAGAAAATAAAGCAATCAAAAGATTTAACAAAATATATATATGTATCTTTCAAAATGCTCACACTATGAATTACACAAAAATTACTATCATTAATCATGTATATCATTTCAGCCAAGTATTTCACTTCATCCATTCCATGTCATTAGTAAGAATGCCAATATATCACAAATGCATTAGGTTCCAACAATTACAACACAAGCATTAACCAAAAAGGACTCAACAATCTCCCCCTTTGGAATTGTTGGCAACCATAATGAGAAGCTAATGACATTAACAGAAAACTAAATTCAGAGTCAAAATCAAATTTAGATTCAGTGTACTGCTCCCCCTAAAGATATACTCTCCCCCTTTCCATGATATTCATCCCCTATTAGCTTTTCATGTGTCATTCTCCCCCTTTGACAAAAATTCCAAAAGCAAGAGTGGAAGAGAAGAGACTTACCATTTCAAAGTGAAGGAGCAGGTTGTACAATGTTGAATCTCACCTTTTTCAACTTTATCTTTATCCATTATCAAGTGCCTCATTTCTTCATTGCCAGTTCTTGTTTTCTATTAAGTCGAAGATGATCTTTTCCCGACTGGTTTCTTGAATATCTGCTGCCTCTTCTTGAACAATGTTGAGGCAACCTTTAACCAGGATTGCTGCTAATTCATAAAACTTGGATCTTTCGTGTAAGAATGCCATAGGACCATTCATAGGCTGCACATTTTCGTGTTCTTTGTCCATCGTAATTCTCAATGGTCTCATTACTATTACATCTGATTTTGATATGTATTCTATTTGCCCGAACAAATCATCAATTTTTCTTGAAACTTGTTCAACTCAATTCATTTGCTATTTTTTTTTAATTAAGGAAAATTTCTAATAGCTTTGTTCTTCACAAGTTCTCACATGCTTTTCTGATTAATGTGTCCCAATCTCTTGTGCCACAGTATATTTTCATTTGAACTAGACAATAAGCAAGTATTTTCTTTCTCATTAATGAGATATAAGTCCTTCTTGTTCCTTGTTCCATTTGCAACAATCTCGCCATTCTTGGAACTCTTCACAATGCAGCCTTGTTGTGTAAATAATACTTCATCTCCACAATCACAAAGTTGACTCACACTCATCAAATTATACTTGAGCCCATCAACAAATAAAACTTCTTTAGAACATAGTTTTTCACTTCCAAAAGTAGCTTCACCCAAGCCTTTAATCTTTAGACCACTTTTATCAGTAAATTTCACAAAGCCTTTATCAACATCTTGTGTGTTCTTCAGAAGCTTTTTATCTCCTGTCATATGAGAAGTACAACCACTATCCATGACCCATGATGCTCCTTTTGTTTTGGTCTTCAAAGAAATTTCTACGACATTTGCTTGTTCACTCCTTTCCACTTTTCTATACACTTTCTTTCCCTTAAAATATCCTCTCCCTTCTTGATTATTCAGATTGACATGTCTTGGAATTTGGTTGGGCAGAATGGTCATGCATTCTGCAGCACAATGACCTATCAAGTTGCATCTTTCACACTCAATAACATTTTCATTCAAAGTTTTGAACTTGTTGTTCAAAGGACAAGAAAATGATGCAGCAGATTTCATTCTTCATGTGTGGGTGAATCCTTCTTGTAGTAAAAGGTCTTGAATCTTGTTTTACATGCTGAAAAAATTGATTTCCCCATCTTCCTCTGTTTTGATAATTATACCCAAACCAATTACCAAACTGCCTCAAAAATGGATATGAACCAACTTGTGATTTGTTATTGTTTCTACAAACAATTGCTCGATGTCCATACTTACCACAACTGAAACAATACCCATTGAATCTCATAAAACTGCCATGTCTTCTAAACTGAAATTTAAGAGAATGATTTCCATTAATTTTATGTTGTACCTCTCTATTTTCTTCCTTTGTAGTATTGGAATCACATATATCAAATGTTGGATGAACCACTTTTGTCTTCCCACTATTTTTATCCATCAATGGTATGGTGTTTTCTTCAAACCCCAAACCTTGTTTTCCCATTGAATGTGGCCTTTGTATTTCAATGCACTTCTTTAGCTTCATTGAAGACTCATTTCTAGCTTCATCATTTGGCATATTAGAACTTTCTCCACAAGGTGAAACAAATGATGTTTCCAAAAATGTTTTCATTTTATTCTTTGCATTCTGTTCAAGAGTTTCCACTTGTTTTACTTTTGCAACCAATTCAACAGCCATGCCATTAATGATCTTCACTTGTTCTTCAAGTTTGAAAGTTAACTCTTCAACTTTATCTTGCAAGATCTTGTTTTCTTGTTCAAGCATTTCTTTCTCTACATTGATCATAGATAGTATATCTTCAGAATTTTGTAAATTAGTAGCCTCACTTTGTAATTTACCAAGTTCTTGTTCAAGCTGATGCACTTTCTCTTCAAGGACTATCTTCTCATCTTCAAATCTTTCAGCAATAGATTGTATATCTTTTCATTGCAGCAGTGGCTCTTTTGGCATTATTTCTTTGTCTGCTCAATTCATTAAGTGCACCTTCAAGTTCAAGTTTCAAATTAATTCTACCTTCTATTTCTTCTTCAGATTGTTCTTCCTCACAAGTAGAATTAACTTTTACAACCATAAGATTTTCTTCATCTTCTGAATCATCAATGTCACTTGAATATGAATCACTTTCGAAATCTGAAATTTTCTTGTACTTCTTGCTCATGTAGTTTCTCTTTCTATGGGATGTATTTCCATCTGCCTTAGAGTAAGTTTTCTCCTTACTCCTCGAATCAAACCCCTTTTTAGCTCTCTTAAAAGAATGATCATTATCAATATCATGTTCATGCTCTTTAATTTTAAGAGACTTCATAGTCTTGAAAGCAGCCTCTTTTGATGAACTGGTTGTTTGTTCTCTTTTGCTACTTGTTCTCATTTCATATGCAATGAGAGTACTTTGTAGATCATCCATGGACACAAAATCAAGGTCTCTTTCTTCAATGGCTGAAACTTTAGCATCATATCTATCAGGAAGTGATCTCAAAATCTTCTTCACAACTGTAGAGTCCTCAACCTTTTCTCCAAGTCCAGTCATGGAACTTACAATGTCAATAACCCAATTAAAATAATCTTCAATGGTCTCATCATTTGAAATACTTAGAGCCTCAAACTTACTTCTATAAATTTGTAGTTTAGCTTCCTTTATCTTTGAGTCTCCTTCATAAATATTCCTTAGCTTTTCCCATATATCACGTGATGTCTTGCAATTTATAACTTTGGCAAGCTCTTTTTGAGTCAAGGCAGCATATAAGGCATTGATTGCCTTCCCATCAAGCTCAATATTTTTAATATCACCTGCTGCCATAGAACCATCTTCTTCAACTTTTATATATCCATCTTTAACAATTTTCTGAACAGCAAGACCCATGGATAGAAGATATGCATTCATTCTTGCTTTCCAAAACTGAAAATTCTGACCATCAAAGATAGGAAATCCTTTGCTGTTTACCACGCTCGAACCCATACTCCAATAGAGAGAATATGCACAATAAACACTTCAAATAATGTTGCTCAAATTCAGGACAAATAGCAACAATATAATATCAACAATCGCTTCAAGAACAATGAGAATAAACCACCTAGTAATCAAGATAAATCTCGGCATGCACAGGATAGGTGTTTAAACCAAATCACAATCAACCTTGGCTCTGATACCAATTGTTATGCCCAAGGAATGCACTGAGAGGGGGGGGGGTGAATTAGTGCTTAACTCTTTTCAAAAATTCAACGTACTGTTTTTGTAGATTTTAGCACCCCAACAAAGATTTATACAAAATTTCAGCAACACAAGCAATTGTTTGTGTGTAGTTTAATTATTGTGATCCATTTCTTGAGAGGTATTCTTTTAGTTAATATACCGATGTTAACACACACACACTTGCATGAAAAATAAAGAGACAATCAATTTACGTGGTTCACCACCAACAAGGTAGGTTACATCCACGGTGATAGGGTTCACTACCCTTTCACTGCAACTTCACTAGTTACTTGTTTATCACACTGCTCTTCACTAGAGCTACAAAGAAGGTTCACTCCCTTACTCACACAATTACAATTCCTTAAGATAAAGAGTAGAATCACTTGCTACTCTACCCAATAGAAACGATGCCTTCCCTATCACTTAGGTTAGGCAAATTCAAAACATACCCCAAAGATATAACAAGAATTTAATGTTCAACAAGATATTTCAAATATGTATAATACATCAACAGAAAATGAGGATTGATCTGTCACCTCCAAGGTGATGAATAATCTTTCTATGATGTATCCTCCAAAACTCTTCTTCAAGATTTGAGATGATTGTCACGGAGTGTTTTTCTTGATTTTTTTTTCAAAAATCTCTACTGCCCACAACTAGAATTTTTCTCTCCCTTTTTTTTATTATTTTTTTCTCTCTCTAAAAAAAACTTTGTTTCTAACGTGAATATCTATATATTCACATATTTGCATTCACCATAATTTTTCTCTCTTGAAAAAATATCTTGTTTCTAATGTGAATATCTAGATATTCACATATAAATCCATTTACACAAAACCCAATAATCTTGACCATTGATGCTTTTAATAATAGTTCAATCTCCACCTTTGATCTTGACCCTTGATTCTTTAATGAAAGTGTAATCTTCACCCTTGATCTATATCATATATATATATATATATATATATATATATTATATATATATATATATATATATATGTATGTATGTATATGCATCTTTCAAAATGCTCACACTATGAATTACACAAAAATTACTATCATTAATCATGTATATCATTTCAGCCAAGTATTTCACTTCATCCATTCCATGTCATTAGTAAGAATGCCAATATATCACAAATGCATTAGGTTCCAACAATTACAACACAAGCATTAACCAAAAAGGAC
Organism: Asclepias syriaca; assembly: GCA_027405835.1. Lineage (NCBI taxonomy): Eukaryota > Viridiplantae > Streptophyta > Magnoliopsida > Gentianales > Apocynaceae > Asclepias > Asclepias syriaca. Next base: position 11,709,123 of record CM049924.1, read on the forward strand.
TCAACAGTGTTGTGTGGATGAAATGTTTAACATGTGGTTTCTACAATCGTTTGATAGTATTGATTTGAGCTTTATATAAATGTGAATATTGAATCTCATATGAAACGTTGATATGTAATAAAATGGTGTTTAAGGGAAATGAATATAAATTAAATGATAAGTGTGACTGCCGACACCTTCCGGTAGAATTGGGGTTGCATCATAGAAATATAGGGGTGCTATGGATAATAATTTTGGAGGTTGACGGCATTCTACGTTTGGGCGAGGGTGTTGCCTTTGTTGTCCTTCAGATGAAAACTTTCATTTAAATTTACTTTAGTGATAAAGTATGGTCCTTCCCAATTGGCGTCGAGCTTTCGGGAGGGTTCTTGATGACTGACGAAATTCTTACGGAGGACAAGGTCGCCTACAATTAGGGTATGAGGTCGCATCCAAGAAATTTTTTGTTTGGCTAGAGATCGCTTGTAATTGTATTCACGAATGGCCGTGTTGGATCGAATATCATTGTAACGCCAAATTTTTGGTAATTTTGAGATCAGTCCATTCGATGGAAAAACTATCCACGCGGGGAGATGAAGATCCAATTTCAACTGGGAGTAACGCTTCGGTACCGAAACATAGAGAAAATGGACTTTCGAGGGTGCGAGAATGAGGAGTCGTGCGGTATGACCATAATACATTCAGTAATTCGTCGATCCATTTGGTTTTAACCGAATCTAAACATTTGTTAAACCTTGTACTATGGTCCGATTAGTAACTTCTGTCAAAGCATTCGTTTGTGGATACCCAACTGATGTAAAGCGGTGATCTATGTATAATTCTTGACAGAAATTTTCTGTTGTCAGTGATGAGGATACTAGGTATTCCGAACCTAGTGATGACTTCGTTCTAGAAAAAATCTTTGATAACTTGGGTTGTGATGGACGCTACAGTTTTTGCCTCTACCCACTTGGTGAAATAGTCAATGGCGGCGATAAGAAATTCTTTGTTGCCTCTAGCTTTCGAGAAATGGCCGACGATGTCCATCCCCCATTAGTAGAAAGGAATTGTGTTGCTAATAGAGTCAAACTCTACAGTGGGCATGTGATGTATGTTGGCATGTAATTGACATTTCGAACAATGTTGTATTAATGTGGTGGCATCGGCTTCCATAGTCAGCCAAAAGTATCCTGTCAGTATGATCTTTCAAACCAAACTCCGCGCGCCAATGTGAGATCCGCAAATACCTTCGTGGACTTCTCGCAAAATGTAATTTCCTTCAGTTTTGGGCACACATTTGAGCAAAGGCCAAGAGTAATGTCGACGATATAATTAATCATTTAAGAAAATATATCGGGCTGCAGAATTTTTTAGTTGTTGTGCCTGGATTTTATCGGGTGAGCTTGCATTGTTGGTGATATATTGAATAATAGGTGTCATCCACGAAGGTTCTTGAGTAATAGTTAGAATTGGAAGGCTGTCGATGGTCATTTCCATAAGGGGCTCTATCCAGGTTCCGTCTAAGGTATCACCAGTGTGTAATTTGGACAAAGCACGACTTCAGTGTTTGCCTTGTGGGTTATATGTTTGATTTTCAAGAATCGAAATTTTTTAAAGAAGGCGAATACTAACTATAAATATTTTTGCATGTTGTCTTCTGTTGCTTGGAATTCACTGTTAACTTGACCTGCTAAGACTTGAGAATCTTAAAGACGTGGAGGTTTTGGATATGTAAAAGTGCGGGCAATCCGTAATCCTGTGAGGATAGCTTCGTATTCAGATTTATTGTTGCTCATTGGGAATGCATATTTTAAAACGTAAAATAATTTGGAGCCTTCGGGTGAAGTAATGGCAATACCAACATCTCGATTGGTTTCGGCTGCTGAACCGTCGACTTAGATTTTCCAACAATTAACTCGGATGCTATTTTTGAGCAGGAGTTGGGCGGCCAGGAGGAGTAAATCAGTGCATTCTACAATGAAATTGGATATCATATTCTGAACGTTCGATGGCCCATCGAATGATGCGGTCAGTGATATCGACTTTGTGCAATGACTGATGAATAGGAGCTTACATGTGCATACATATACGGTGAGCTTGGAAGTAATGTTGGAGTTTTCGTGCTGCTACTACTAAGGCAAAGATATGCTTCTCCAGTGGAGAATATCGAGTTTCGGCAGATTGCAGAACATGGCTAATGTAATACACAGGGTGAAAAATCTTGTCACTTTCAGTGCAAAGGACAACACTGATAATTAAAGGTGAAATTGAAATGTATAAATGAGGATTCGGGGGGGGGGGACTAGGATAGGCGGATTTTGTAGGTATCGTTTGATGTCTTGGAATGCTTTCTCGCATTCGGTAGTCCATTCAAATTATTTGCAGTTACGGAGAAGTGTAAAGAACGGGAGAGATTTTTCTCCTGATTTTTAATGGAAACAGTTGATAGCTGCATCCCGTCCACTGAGTCGTTGTACTTCTTTATCATTTCTCGAGGATTTGAGATTCTATATTGCTACAATCTTGGATGGGTTTATTTCTAAACCGCGTTGAGAAATCATGAAACCTAAAAATTTTCCAGCGTTTACTTTGAAGGTGAATTTTTTAGGATTGAGTTTTAAATCGAAATCTTGTATTGTTTGGAATGTTTCTCGAAGATCTTGGGTTATATCTAATGATGAAATGGTCTTAACCAATATATCGTCAATATATGCTTCTACGTTTTTGCCAATTTGCAAAATGAACATTCGATTGATCATATCTTGGAAATCTGCTCCAGCATTTTTTAATCCGAAAGGCATATGTTTATAACAAAAAAGTCCTTCTGGAGTTACAAAAGCAATTTTTTCTTCATCTTCTTCGGCCATTAATATCTGATGATAGCCTTTGTGAGCATCTAAAAATGATAGCAAACTATAACCGGCTGTAGCATTAGCAAGCAAATCTGTGCGGGAAAGGGGATATGGCTTCTTGGGGATGACTTTGTTGAGAGAAGTAAAATCGATACAAACTCGCCATTTGCCACCTTGTTTCGGCATGACTACGGGGTTGGCTAGCCATTGAGGAAATTAGACTCTGCATATGACATCGACTTGAAGTAGATCTGATATATCCTTGTGAATAATATTTTGCTTCTCGGTGTTGAAAGAACGGCATTTTTGAGTGACGAGTTTTGCTGATGGGGCGATTCCTAATTTATGTTCCATGAAAGATCGAGATATGACTCCAAGATCTGTAGGAGACCAAGTAAAAGAACGGCAAGTTCTAAGATATGTTGTTGTAGTTGAGTCGGGAGGGAAGCACCGAGTCTGATTTGACATTCTGGATGGGCGGCGTCGACGCCAAATTTTTCAAAATGGTCAATGGGAGTGATATTGCTATCTGGAATGTCAAAGGAGTCATCCAAAAGTCTTGGTGGTGTGTCTCCGAGAATTATCCAAGGTCCGAAAGGTAAGGAGATAATCATGTCATTGCGATATGTGCGAATCTGTGCTTGCATTATATTTAATGCTGGGCGACCATGAATGATGTTATAAGATGTTGGTGAATCTACTATAACGAAAGTGGCTATTTGTTGTTGGAGGTGGGAAGGTGGTCCCTATGGAAGTAATAGATTGGCGATGCAGCGAGGGTGAGTGGTGGTGCCAGAAAAGTTGACTATTGCTATAGAGTATGGTTGTATGAGGGTATCACTCAAGTGCATTTTCTTTTGGGTTTTGTAATACATGATGTTAGCGGAACTTCCAGTATCTACTAATATGCGGCGGACAAAATATGATTCGATGTGTAAAGAGATGACTAATGGGAGGCTAGTTTTTCGAGCAATTTCGATGGATTTGATGCGTTTATGTGGTGGATTCCTGAATTAGGGATTATCGTCATCTATGAGGTTGATGATGTGAGGAAGGGATGTGCCGAAACTTGGGAGATTATCGGCAGTTGTTGTGGCTGGGTTCGGCATCCGAATGTATTCTCGCAAATGTCCTTTTTGGATGGCTGCTTCAATCGCTTTCTTTAAAGCAAAACAGTTTCATGTTGTGTGTCAAACATCCTTGTGGAATGTGCAGAAAAGTTGTTAGTTTCGGCTCTCGAGTGGGGATGACATCGGGTGTGGAGCTTGTAACAAGCCCAATGACTCTATATTCTGCCAAATGGTAGCACTATCGGTGGTCAAGGGTGTAAATTGGGAAGTATTATAGTTGGGGAAACAGGGCATCCGTTGATCGGTGATGGGTTGTTGTCGTTCAGAGTCTAAATTTAGGGCATGGGAATCGGCTGGGAGGCTGGGTATTTCCGCCTAGAGGATACCTGGATGTGGTTAATGTGTTGTTACGAGCAGCATCTTGTGCTTGGGTAGTTTCCATGGATGAAGATAATTTATCTGCTTTTATCCATGCCCCAATGTGGGTAAGTAATTCCTGAGTAGTACGTGGTTCTTGGATGTTTAATTAGTGTGAATATTCTCCTTTGATGAGTCCATTGAGGAATGCTTCGACATAAAAAGAATATGTACAGTCTTTAGTGACTAACACTTCCTTGTTAAACCGCTGATGATACGAGGATAAAGATTCCCCTATGTTTTAGTGAATTTGTAAAAGTTAAGACGAGTTTTTTTATCAGTTCGGAACGCCCCGAAATGTTGTAGAAAACTATTACCAAGTAATCTGAAGGAGAAAATAGATCCGTCAGGTAGGCTACCAGACCATGCCTGCGCTTGCTCAGCTAATGTCATCGAAAAATATCGGCATATTAAAAAATCATCTACTCCATGCATTACCATCGTCGTTGTGAATTGTTTGAGGTGAATTTTGGGATCAAAATAGCTGGTGTACTGAGTGGACGTAGGGATTTGGAATGTTGGCGGCAAAGGACCTTTGGCATATGTCAAGGCTAGGGGGTTGTTGTCAACTGTGTTCTAGGGAAGAATGTCGTCATTTGGTATTAATTCAGGGGGCTTGATATGCATAAATCATATCACATTTTTAGCATGTTTTAGGCATAATTTAGGGTGAAATTGATAGGAAATCGGTCTTAATTGATTATTATTAACTCAATTTCACAGTTTTTATGATTTTGGAAGTGTCAGGTGAAAAGTAGGAGAAAATGGCAAATTTCAGGACAAAAACGCAATTTTTCTGAAGTTAAGACGTCGGGGAGGGCGTCCTGACCTGGTCAACAGGCCAGGACGGGCGTCCAGGACTCGGGACGGCCGTCCTGACCTGGTCAACAATCCAGTACGGGCGTCCCGAGCTGAAATATGTTATAGTTCTTATGATTTTCCAGAAATAGCCACCTGCTTAATATTCATTATGTCTGCATATCTAATGTAGTTTCTTTTAAACTAAAGTTAGGGTTATAGACAATTCCTAACCACTGTCTATTCATAACCTGTTTAGTTTAACAGACATAAATTAGTATTGGTGTCTGCCATATTAGATAAAATAACCTGCAGAACACTCTGTTTGTTAGAGTAGTCTAAGTAGGCTGAGTTGAGCGTTTATGCCGATGTTAGGGCGAGCGGCATGATCCCCGAAGTGACATAGGGCTTTCATGCATGCCTTTAGCTCAAATCGTGAGTAGGGCCGTTAACCTTGGTGATGGGGTGGTTTATTAGATAACTCAGATGTGGTACACCTTTAGACTCAGTACATAGTTGCAATCCAGGCTAAGATATATCTAAAATACTCGAAGATAGGTCAATCAACATGTAGGAACAATATAACATAGAATCAGGACATTATCTATAAAACACTTTTAGGCTTAAATAGACTTAAACCTAGTGGAGAATGAATCACCCTCTCATCAAAGTTATTGATGACGATTGCATAACTGGATCATAAGATAAGAGTTAGGGTAAAAGGCTAGTTACTACTAAGCCGTTACCACTTCCCTGGGAGTACGATATTTAATTTAATAAAATCGTAGATACTTTCCAACATACTAGCTACACGATAGGTACTCTGCCTTAGGTTCTGGCTGATTAAGTGACAGCATAGAGACTAAAAGTGACAATTAGTCAATCTAAGTCCTTAATTACTCATAATCAACATAGGGTAAAATAACACCTATTTAGCATATCAATCGGAGCAGCATCAGATTTTTGGCACCGTTGCCGGGGAAATATCATAATGAACTTAGGATTCCTGATCAAAATTCTAGAGATTTATGATATATAACGGTAGTAACCTAGACCTTAGACCTAACACTTATTTTATGCTAGTTAGACAATCAATTTCCGAAATATAGGGTTATCATAACTAACTAATTTTAGACATTATCTAAAATTAAGACATTTAGGATAATCAAATTTTAGAAAATTATTCTAAAACCATATTGAGGAAATTTAACTGCTTTCTAAATAAAATATAAAAAGAAAAAAATTTAAAAATTTAAAAACCGAAAAAGAATGTATTTTTCTTTCTCAATGGTAAGTTGTTCTTTTCCCTATCTCTTGTTCTTTCTTAGTTGTTTTCTTAGTTGTACATTTGTTGCTCTTTTTCGTGTTTTTCTTCTATTATTTAATTTCGAAGAAATAAAAATGGAAATGAGGATAAAATATATTTTCTTCTGAGTTGTAAAATTTTGGCTTAGATTTTTATCGGGAAGAAATTCCATTTTAGAATTTTCTTTGAGTCATGCCGGCTTTATTAGGACGAGTTATGAAATAATTTTTCCTTAATAGCCAGACCTTTGAATGTTCTATTGAAAAAAAGATGTTCCTTTTGTTTTGCTGATAAATTACATGAGATCTTTTAAACCAAAAGGAATTATTGCACCCATTATGGCATCACCTGATTTGAATCTGCTTTTTGAATTAATATGTGATATGCATAAATCATATCACTTTTTTAGCATGTTTTTAGGCATAATTTAGGGTGAAATTGATAGGAAATTGGTCTTAATTGATTGTTATTTACTCAATTTCACAATTTTTATGATTTTGGAAGTGTCAGGTGAAAAGTAGACGAAAACAACAAATTTTAGGGCAAAAATGCAATTTTTGGAAATGCTGACCTGGTCAACGGGTCAGGACGGGCATCTTGACCCAGTCAAAGCACCAGGACGGCCGTCCCAATCCAGGACGGGCGTCCCGAAGCACCAAAAGTTGTCCCTCTCCACTCGATCTGAGTCATTCAGTGGTTTCCAGTGTACAATTCTGGAGTACACAACTGACTCGGAGACTCAGATTTCAGTGTAAGTTTTCTTTCTTTCCTTTTTGTGTTTCGTTTTTCTTAGTTTCTGAGAATTAGTCTCAGATCCTAGGGTTCGATAAATAGGTTTGTTTCTGGTATTCATAGAATACCCGGGATTTCGTTAGGAGATCCTAAGAGGGCTCTAGGCGTTCGACGAGTCAGTCCACAGGGCTGGGCTTAAGCTGGGTATTAAGGTAAAGCCCAGTTACTAGGCTGAGGAAGCGTCCTCCGAAGGTTCTGGCGAGCAGAGTCGGGTCAAGAAATACGACATATACAACAGTACGCTCCATCGGTGAGACTTCGTAAAGGGTGATTTCTTTATGGCATCGGTCCCCCTGTCCCTCTCTTATATGTTGTTATGGTTTGTCCAAATAGCATTATGAATACTGGATTTGATTGTTTATGAATAGTTGTTATATGTTGAAGTTATTATGTTTTTCCGGAAATAGCCACCTGCTTAAATATTCATTATGTCTGCATATCTAATGTAGTTTCTTTTAAACTAAAATTAGGGTTATAGACAATTCCTAACCACGGTCTATTCATAACCTGTTTAGTTTAACAGGCATCAATTAGTATTGGTGTCTACCATACTAGATAAAATAACCTGCGGAACACCCTGTTTGTTAGAGTAGTCTAGGTAGGCTGAGTAGAGCGTTTATGCCTGCGGTTATGGGCAAGCGGCATGATCCCCGAAGTGACATAGGGCTTTCATAGCTGTCTTTAGTAGTAACCGTGAGCAGGGCCATTTACCTTGGCGATGGGGCGGTATATCAGATTACTCAGATGTGGTACACCTTTAGACTCAGAACATAGTTGCATTCCAGGCTAAGATATATCTAAAACACTCGAAGATAGGTCAATCAACATATAGGAATAGTATAACATAGAATCAGAACTTTGTCTATAAACACTTTTAGGCCTGATTAGACTTAAACCTAGTGAAGAATGGATCACCCTCTCATCAAAGTTATTGATGGAGATTGCATAACTGGATTATAAGATAAGAGTTAGGATAAAAGGCTAGTTACTACTAGGCCGTTACCACTTTCCTGGGAGTACGATAATTATTTAATAAAATCGTAGATACTTTCCAAGAGACTAGCTACATGATAGGTACTCTACCTTAGGTTCTGGCTGATTAAGTGACACCATAGAGACTAAATGTGACAATTAGTCAATCTCAGTCCTTAATTACTCATAATCAACATAGGGTAAAATAACACCTATTTAGCATATCGGCTGGAAACCCATCAGATTTTTGGCGCCGTTGCCGGGGACATATCTTAATGAATTTAGGATTAAAGGCCACAATTCTAGAGACTTATGATAGGTAGCGGTAGTAACCTATACATTAGACCCAACACTTGTTTTATGCTAGTTAGACAATCACTTTCCGAAATATAGGGTTATCATAACTAACTAATTCTAGATATTATCTGAAATTAAGACACTTAGGATAATCAAATTTTAGAAAATTATTCTAAAACCATATTGAGGAAATTTAACTGCTTTCGAAATTAAAAAAAAAGAAAAAAAATTTGAAAAATTCAAAACCCAAAAAAAATTGTACTTTTCTTGCTCAATGGTAAGTTGTTCTTTTCCCCATCTATTGTTCTTTCTTAGTTGTTTTCTTAGTTGCTTTTTTCGTGTTTTTCTTCTATTATTTAATTTCGAAGAAATAAAAATAGAAATGAGGATAAAATATATTTTCTTATGAGTTGTAAAATTTTGGCTTAGATTTTTATCGGGAAGAAACTCCATTTTAGAATTTTCTTAGAGTCATGCCGGCTTTATTAGGACGAGTTATGAAATAATTTTTCCTTAATAGCCAAACCTTTGAATGTTCTATTGAAAAAAAAAGATGTTCCTTTTGTTTTGCTGATAATTGCATGAGATCTTTTAAACCAAAAGGAATTACTGCACCCATTATGGCATCACCTGATTGAAATCTGCTTATTGAATGAATATGTGATGATTGTTTTAGGACAGAAACATGATAAGAAAGTTCATATATGATAAATTCCGATCTTATCTAGTCTTGTCTAAAAACAATAGTTTACATTGATCACTCTGAGATATATGTGTTCAATAAAACAGATGCTGAACCATAATTAATTAAGTTAGGTTTTATTGTCACTTGAATTTGATATAGAATGAAGGGGTAAGAAAAGGGTTAAGAATCTAGAAAGCAAACCTTTGGTCTAGATTAGGAAACCCTGAGTTAGAGGCTATTGACGAGACAATAGTATCTGATAAATTTCTGAATGAGGATCTATTTTCATTGTTTGCTATGAGTAATGATTCTCCTCCTTGGTTTACTGATATTACTAATTATCTAGCTGCTAATTATTCCCAAGTGATATGACTTATCAGCAAAAGAAGAAATTCTTTGCTGATTAGAAATATTACTACTGGGCAGATTTCTCTTCTATTTCAAATTTTTGCAGATCAGTTGATCAGAAGATGTATCTCGGAAGGCGAAGGACACATGATTCTGAAGCATTGCAGGAATCTATGGGAGACCAATTAACTGCTATCAACACTGTCCGTAAAGTGTTGGAAGTAGAATCTTGTTGACCCACCATATTCAAGGATTTTGTATCTCTGATACAGCCCTGCGATGCTTACCAAATAACAGGTAACACCCCTTCCAGAGATCGCCTACCCCAGCAAGGTATACAGAGTATTGCAACCTTTTACATCTGGGGTATCGAATCCTTTTCTTTTTCTTCCTGTGAAAATAATTACATCATAGTAGTCGTGGAACACTTTTCAAAAAAATAAAAAACAAATGGCCTGCGCCACAGGCATTACCTACTAATGATGTTAAAGTCATGTGCAGATTTTATGAGAAGTTATTTTCCAGATTCAGAGTGCCAATGTCTTAGGAAGAACACGTTTAGTCTGTGTATCAAATCTGTGAAGTCTGCCAAGTACCACACTTTAGCAGGGATTGCTATGGGAATGGAATACTGACCATTCCAACCGAGGTAGGAGTAGGTTACTGCAGAATGCTGCTCCAATGGGAAATGCATACAATCCCAACTAGAGGAATCATACGGGATTTAGCTGAGGAATAATTCAGAAGCTAGAAACTTTCAGAAGATACCACCACAGCAAAACCCCTACCTGCAGAATCAACAGATGAGATACTGGCAACAATTAAAGCTAGACCAGTGCAAGCAAGCGACCTACCTAGTAGTATCGAACGGTCGAAGGATATAGAAGAATTTGGCATTCTATCAGGAGCATAGCAATGGAGGAGCTTGCATCCCCTGCATACACTCAGCTGTGAGAAACTTCCTCGAGGAAGTCTCAAATACTTGGGCCCAGATCTACGTCACTGGAGCCCCCTACCACCACGGCTTCGCCAAAACTTCAGGTATCTTTTGGACCATTCGGAACTTGCATGCAATACCTTCACTAACATTGGCAGGTAGGCACACCAATCCAAAGAAATCTCATTCCTAGGCACGTTCCTCTGGACATGTTGCTACGATTACGAGAAACTTTGTGAATGATTCGAGGAAACAGTCCTTGGGGCTTGAGTCATTCCTCAAATGGATATGCCACTACCTGGAGCTCGACAATGAAGGATCAGAGCTGACGTCATTTGTTCCAATATCTAGAGCTTGCAGAGTCAAGAACACCTCAGCAATAGCACATGGCTAAGGTGAAGAGCCAATTGACAGATCAGAGAAGACACTTCTGCTCGCGACATGAAGGGAGTTTTTCTAATCCTCATATTCCTTTACTTTTATTTTATTTGTTTTGTGTTCTATTTTGCTATCCTTCTTGTTTTGTTGCCTTATTTTCTCTATTACCCTTAGTTAGTCGAATAAGTGTGGGGTAAGAGTTCTTTGTTTTGTTCTTGAGTTCTTTGTTATGTTTTTGTTCTTGTTTTCAAATAAGTGTGGGGTACTTTAGCTATGCATGAACACTGAGGACAATGTCAGACTTAAGTGTGGGGTAGCAGTGCACGGTGCACTGTAGTAGTTTGAGAAAATGTTTTCATGATTTTGCATGTTTTCCCCGTAATTTCACACCCTTCCAAAATTTTTCAAAATTTTTCATTCTTTCAGACTTCTAAATGTAGTATGATTGGGTAAACATTTGCTGATGTCTATGATATGCAGGTAGAATGTTATGGTTGGTAGGAGATGATTGATGACTATCTTGAACTTATTGATTCGAAATAGGGAATTCCTAATAACTTAGCACAACTTAGTCTGGATTAGAGACCTCAGGCAATTACCTTTTCGAGACTTAACTAGATAAAATTAAGACCAGTTGTGGATGTATTGACGATTAGAATGACTAGACGAGAATCTGAGCTAAAAGTGAAAAGAAATAAAAGAAAGTTAATTAAATAAGGATAGTTTGCCAGCGGCCTTCGCTACTCGAGCACCACTCCTTCGGGGAACTTAAAGCCTGATACCCTAAGGTCGTGTAGGTCTGGGAGTCATCGGAGTGGGACTCACTACATGGGTCGTTGAAGTTGACATGTTCTAAGCAGACTCAAAATACCCTGAATCTATAAAGAAAAAATCAATAAGTGCTAAATCATTAAAAATCTGATCACCAAGGCTCAGAACTCAGAAGGTTGTTTGTTGTCAGTATGTCTAGCGACGGGTCGAAGTGTTATCTGGTAACAGTCAAGACGAGAGTTTATTGTGTTGACTATCTGGTCTAGACTAGTACACACACTACACATCAGGAAAACTTTGTGACTATGAAAAGAGTTCAACCTAGTTGTTAAGTTGTTTTTCTGCTTGATCATAACAATCTACTAGAGACATTTGAGACCTTGTCATAGCAACCTAACCAGTCAGACCTGTGTTAAGAATTGTCTGAATAATTTTTGGAATAAAAACATGACTAGGAATTTAAGTGACTGCACATATGATTTAGAATCACTAACTTCAGGTAGATTTTGCTTGAGGACAAGCAAAGAGCTAAGTGTGGGGTTATCTGATATGCATAAATCATATCACTTTTTTAGCATGTTTTTAGGCATAATTTAGGGTGAAATTGATAGGAAATTGGTCTTAATTGATTGTTATTTACTCAATTTCACAATTTTTATGATTTTGGAAGTGTCAGGTGAAAAGTAGACGAAAACAACAAATTTTGGGGTAAAAATGCATTTTTTGGTAATGCTGACCTGGTCAACGGGTCAGGACGGGCGTCCTGACCCAGTCAAAGCACCAGGACGGGCATCCCGAAGCACCAGGAGTTGTCACACATCGAAAGTTTTGGAGATTTTCACTCCAGAAAGCTGCTATAAATACCCCAGGCATCCAAGAGTTGAAATCATCCCTCTCCACTCGATCTGAGTCATTCAGTGGTTTCCAGTGTACAATTCTCGAGTACACTGATGCATTCCGACTGATATACTAAAATAGGTGTTGTTTTACCCTATGTTGATCATAAGTAATTAAGGACTTAGCCTGACTAATTGTCACATTTAGTCTCTATACTGTCACTTAATCAATCAGAACCTAAGGCAAAGTACCTATCGTGTAGCTAGTCTGTTGGAAAGTATCTACGATTTTAATTAATCGGGATTTGGGAGTCATCGGAGTGAGGTTCGATAGTTGAAGTTGACATGTGTACGTGAATTTAAAAACCCTAAAGAAAAATTTAAAAAAATATAATAAAAATAAAAAAAATAAAAATGATGAATAAAGTGGTCATTTAGTTGTGAGCTCTAGAAAGGTGATTAGGAGTAGTTGTTCTGATTTATAGAATTGATGGAATTGCTTTGAGAAGAAGTTTGTTTGTTGGATGATGAAGTATGAGTAGTCACACACAACATTTAGGAAAATTCTATGATTTTTGCAAGTGTTGAGTGGATATGGAATTTTTGAGTTATATCTTCTTAAATTATGTGAGAACAATTAATGAGGCACTTGGGATAGAGATTATTCTTTGAGTAACTAGGGAAGAAAGTCTTGAAGAGTGAAGTGATTAGTTTGAGATCGTTGAGAATTTAATTCATTCATTACTTTGAAGAACATTTTTCCTTGAATATTTTAGTGCTTTATGATTCCATTGATTTTCATGCTAGTTATTTGTTTGAGGACAAACAAAATGTTAAGTGTGGGGTATTTAATAACACTAAAATATACCAATATTTTAGTGATATTTTGTGCTTAATTCGTCATCAATTTATTTAAAATTAATCACTTTTGACATTGATTTGACTTAACTTGTGATAAAAAGGACTTCAGGAAGTTGTTAGAGCAAAATTGCATAAAAGAACAAGTTTTGAGGTCAAAATGCAAATATTTGTGAATAGACACTAGGATGCCACATTCGCACTGTCGTAGCATGCCATGTGGAGCGGCTTGACGACCGTCACGAAGTCGTTCTTGACGGGCGTCAAGGACACCTCACTTCAGATTTTTTTAAAAAATTTTTTTACTTTTTAAAATTTTTTTATTTGGTGAATTTCCACCTTTACACCCATTTAATTACCTATAAATATGTGTAGTAGAAGAGGAGAAATTGTTTAAGGCTAATGAAACTCTATCACTTTTGATCTTCAACATTGTATTTGTGCTTTCAATTGCTTTCGTACACTCTCTTTTCTTCTTGAAGTCTTGTCTAAACCAAGAAGGAGTTCTTGAGGGATTGTTGTTGTTGTGTGTGAGTGATTATCATATTGCTTTGAGTGTTGTGAGTGTAAGGATTGTCTAAACCAAGAAGTTCTTGTATTCACATTCTTGGAGTGATATTGATCATTATATCACTTATCCTCCAAGTTGTTGATATAGCAAAGTTGTCTCAACCATAAGGAGCTTTTCTACATTGATGTTCTTGAGAAGATTTGTTGATTGTTGAAGGTTTACAACTACATCTACAAAGATCTTGAAGATTGGAGAAGTCCTTGCTTAATTGTTGTACATATTCTTCCTCTTTTATTTTCATCTATCTTGTATGTATGATTTTAGCATAATTTCCAATTATAGGGTCTCTATCTTCTACATTTCTTTAGAATTGGATGTGGGAATAATAATGTCATCTATTTGATTATTCATGTGTGATCTATGCTATGTTTTCCTTGTTTCTTGCATTATGTCTTGTGAGTTAACATCTTATGGATGTGAGTTTCATGGAGATGTAGTATAGGCTATCCATATACCTTTGTGCATGGTAGGATTTGAGGTAGACATGTGAGAGCCAACCATAGTTAATCATGTTGATCCTTGGATCTAAGCATATGAGTTCTTAAGTGATGAAAATCCATTATGTAGAACCTCTCACATTCATGTGTGCTTAATGAAGATCCTATCCTTCTTTTACTTATTTTTATTGCTTTCTTAGATTAGATCTAGATAGTTTTCAACCTCTCTTGTCATGTGCTTGGAGCTTATGCCTTGAATGTTCATAGTTTATCTATTGTTTGAATTCAACCTTACTTCCTTGGGATATAACGATAATAAATGTAAAATCTAAAACTCACTCAACGATGGGTACTCTGCCCAACTCTTTGATACTTTTAAAGTGACAATTAATTCTCTTAAATCAATGTAATCAAAATGTTAATGTTTAATTAAAGAGTGTATCAAGTCTAAAAGTGATACGTCACATTTCTTCTTATATTGTGAATTTGCTAGAAAAGCATGGTATGGAGTGGAGTTTTATTCTTTGAGATTGATCCATCAGGCTACATCTTGGCTTCATTTGTTTCAGTTATTGGTGGATAATAATTCGCAAGATGCTAATAATGTGTATTTATGGCGAATTTGTAAGGCTCGAAATGCAATAATTTTCTCTGCTAAAATTTTTAGGCTGAGGGATGTTGTGGCTAGGGAATTGGAATATCTTCATATTTTCCAAGAATATAGTGATGATGGTGTGGATACACAAAGGCAACAAAGATTTGTTTCCAAGATTGGGTTGGATGCGTCTCATGGTGTTCATGGAAGTGGTTTTGGTTTTGTTGTTCGATTTATTTTAATAAATCATGTGGGCTCATGTGTCAATTATGTATTTAAGGCTATCATATTTTATTAAGCCCTATTAAAAGTGATCTAATTAAGTTTATTCGACTAATATGTATCAACAATAAGTATGGGCCCACATATGTAGATATCATATTTCCTAGACTATGATGGGTTGGCTAGGAATATTATTATTATATATTGGTTATGATCCCCGAGAATTTATTGAGAGTGTCTATTCTATATCCTGTCAGTAGAACAGAACCTTAACTCCGATAGATCTCTTAGAAGACTATCATCTGCTTTTGACAGGTTACGAAGAAAGGGTTTTCTAGGATTCTTAAAGAATATCTTGGTGATACATGATTAAATCAAGTACGCTTCCGCAATTTAGTTTTTTAATATTCTTATTAATTTGACATACTAGGTCTTATGGGATTAGGTTTAAGGAATATATAGAATACATATGTATTTTATTCTATCAGAGCTGTTGGATTATTAAGAATATTTTTTTGGGTAATTCATAATTGGTTAAAAGATTAAACCTTTTAGGTTTATTTAGTCAAGATCTCAAAAAAAATTACAGAGATTTATGAAATCAATTAATATCGTTTAAAAGATTAAACCTTTTAGGTTTATTTAGTCAAGATCCCATAAAAGATTATGGACATTTATGGAATGAATTAATAAATTGATGATTACGCTTTTAAATTTTTAAAAGTTACGCTTTTGTCTTTAGTCTTTAGTAGGTAAAGGTTTGACTTCTAAGGATATATTTTTAGAAATTCTGGTTATATTAATAGTTTTGGAAGATTGAAATATATATATATATATATATATATATATATATATATATATATATATATATATATATAAATGTGTGTGATGTGTTTATATATATTTTTTCGCTTGTTATTAAGAATATATATACACACGCAAAGAATATGTACTGGAATTATATATATATATTAGTTTTGGTACACACATAAAGAATTAAACTTCAGTTAAGATGAAAGCCTTTTGGATTTCAATTTAATTGGATTTTGGATAAAGTCAATTTATAAAATTTATTTTTTAAAAAGATATTTGTTTTTATTGAAAATTCCAAATTAAAGAATTAAGTTTTCATCCAAGAATTAAAGAATTAAGTTTTCATTTAGAAATAAAGAATTCAATTTTCATTCAAAATTTATAAGGAATAAGACTATTTTTCTTTTATTTTTATAGTGCCCATGAGTTTATTCGGAATCTGGTGGGTAATTAATTAAATTAGAATTTTGTGGCATTTGGTTGGCTATATATAAAGTTTTTAGATGTCATTTGGTTGGCTATATATAAAGTTTTTAGATGTGATTTAATAGTTTACCACTATCGATTTTTTGTTTTTTAAAATAAATTAAAGTTTTATCATTATTATTATTTTATTTTTATAAAAAATTTAAAGTTTTAAGGATTTGGATATATATATATACATATACATTTTATTATATATATATACTTTGGAATGTAGTGATTATATATATATATATATAAAGAATTTGGCATTTTAAAGTTTTTAGATGTAGTGATTATATATATATATAAGTTTTCTTTTAGTTATATATATATATATATAAATATATATATATTAATGTGGGATCCATGCTACATGAGTATTATATTTTATTTTAAAGTATAAGTATATTATTATTTTGGGATAAAAAAAATTATTATATTTTCTTTCCTACAGTAAATTTATTTGGAAGCTTTTCTTATTGTTTTTATTTTATTCATACAATTAGGATTTTGTCATGCATAGTTTAAAACACTACATAAACTAAAGCTTTGTAATTATCCTTTTGTATGATTCAAAAGTAAAAATAGAAACAATTATGAATTTTTATGGAAATTTGTTTCTATAAAATATAAGGATAATAAGAATATCTGATAGTACTTATGGAAAACACTTCATCTTACTTTCGTGTTAAAAGCAGTGAAGTTAGACATTTTAAGGCATCACTGTGCATTTGTTTTTTTTATTTTTTATCTCTCTTCTAGTATAATTCGGTCAACTTATGGACAATTATAAATTATAATTGATTAAAGGATAAAATGACTCTTAATGAGTTAATTTCATATTTTTTTTCTTCAAGAAAAAAAGAGATGAAGCAAGATGAAGTGTTAGTATTCTCATTTGGAATTTACTAATAATTGTAAAGGAAAGAAAATATAGAATATAAAGAAATTTGAGGCTTTGGTCCACATAAGAAACAAGAAAATGGAACAAATTAAATTAAAGATTTTTCTTGATATTTTTGTGGAAAGACTTTGGATAAAGATAAATAATAAATATGTCAAATATCATATTTGATGTTTAAATAAGGGTTCTCTAAATTATAGAATATTCAGTGATTGTTAAAGATACATCTACTATGGTGAATGAAAAACTGTTAAAGTAATAAAGATGCTTATGTT
This sequence comes from Asclepias syriaca, assembly GCA_027405835.1. Taxonomy (NCBI): domain Eukaryota; kingdom Viridiplantae; phylum Streptophyta; class Magnoliopsida; order Gentianales; family Apocynaceae; genus Asclepias; species Asclepias syriaca. Next base: position 11,726,701 of record CM049924.1, read on the forward strand.
ATCATTTGAGAATGAAATTATTTGGATTTAGATGATATTCGGTTTCTATTTATGGACAAATTTGGTTGTTCTTGTTCATTTTGAAATAGAAAATTTAGTCTTTTATTGTTAATTCCAAATTTATTAATTTCGATTCTCTATCTAGATTTGATGATTTGTATTTCTTAAATATAATTGCATCATTTAATGAATTTTCAAAAAATGAGAAAGAAATAGTAATGCAGATAATTAAGATTCATGTTACATTAACCTGAAATAATTTATTGGTATCGTCTTTGATGATTTTAGTTATATTGTGCATGTTTAGTTATTTTATAATTCAAAATAATCAAGATTATGGGTTGGTTATGTATACCAATTTATGGCTCCTTTTCTAAGGAATAAAGTTTATCGTGTTTTTTTATAATCATGATAAATAATTTATAGAAATTTTTGAAGTTTGATATCTTTTAGCACCTTGATTCTTGATTTGATTTATGATGCATAAAGATATCTTAATTCTACTGATATTTGAGTTTTATTTTAGAATAAATAAATTGTGGGAAAGCATGGATATGGAACCCACGTGAATTATGATAGAATTAATAAGGATTCCTTATATATATATATATATATATATATATATATATATATATATATATTTGGATTGTCTTTTGTGATATATATTCACGAATTCAATTAAGTTACTTATATTTTTAGATTGATTATTTGAAGCTTAAATGCTGCCAATGTAGCTTTTTGTGTAAATTAATTAATTTATAATATAAGGTTGGTTATGTGTGTTTGAGTTTTGTGCCAATAGTAATTGGCCCAAAGGAAAGTTATTGTTTGACATAAATTTAAACATACATGTGGTCATATCACTAGACAAAAAAAAATTATGAGACCTTGGTTAAATTCAATTTTGGTTAGGCTACTTATATTTTATATTTTGATTAGTTGATGGAAACTTAATGTCGCCAAAGTGACTTATGTGAAAATTGATTGATCATTAAATATAAGGAAAGTTGTCTGTGGTTAATTTTTCATACGAATAATGATTGGCCCAAAGGAAAGTTGTTATTTGGCATAAATTTTAAACACACTGTGGTAATAAATATGTGACAGTTATTCGGTTCTTTTCTTTCATGTGAATAATTCGTCGGTCCAAAGGCTTATTATTTGACAGGAATTTATTGTCAATATTTGATTACTACGTTGAGAGTACCACTTACAAATTGACATTTTTGTCCAAAGACTAAATATCAATGTTGTGCTAGGTATCTTGTGATGGGTTTTACCATTTTTGAATTTGAATTACCTTGGTCAATTTTATTTTGATAAGTATTGTGAGTTTAATTTTATTTTAAAAGTTTTTTTGTTCTCTGTTTAGTTAACAATTTTATTGTTTCAGTATCTGCCAATTTTAATTTTATAGTTGTACTAAATGATAAAAATTATTTAAAGATTTGGAAAGAAATATTTTCATATTTCATAATTGCATAAATTTTAATCTTGCTATTTAGATTGATAAACCACTTATTTATTACAGATTTTAGTTTCTCTACGTAAGAGAAATTTAAAAAAGTGGGTGTATTAAAATTGCATGAGTTTTATGGTAATAGAATATGCAATTTCAAAAGGATTTGGGGCGTTAAGTTTAAAGAATTTATCATACACAATTATTTCATGACAAATGAAGTCCAGGTGAGAGAATTATTAGATTTATTTATTTAAATAAATTATGTGGACTTATTTGTCAATTATTGTGTACTAAGGATTTAAAGACTATTACGAGGTAACCTCATGTTTCTATGAGAGATAAAAGTATCTCAATGAATGCCCCAACAAAGTGATTTATTTAAAGCTAAAGAATTTAAATGATTTCTTATACTTCATATTATAAAGTTTTATGTACATACTTGTGTATGCATTTAGATATTGTGTACCTTATTAAAGTATTTGTCGGATATTTAAGAGATCCATAAAGTTAAAAGTTGATGTGATATTTTAAGAAAAAAAAATCAGATACTCACATACACGTGTGATCAGATCAGTGGGAGATCATTAGGTATTTTAATTCTGATTTCACGGGATGCTAAAATAGTTACAGATTTATTTCTGATTCTATTCATCTTTTTTGTGGCATTGAAAGAGAGATTTCTTCAGAGAGTGTTAAAGTAAAACACTCATAACTCTTTCACTATGGTAATTAAATATGAAAGTTATAGGCATCCATTCATGAAATATAGCTAAGGAATTTGTCACTAAATTGAGAATTTTGAATAATGTCTAAAGACCATTAAAGTTATTATGTGACAATAATTTGGTTTTGCTATATTCTAATATAATTTTAGAGTTGTTTGATGTTTATAGAATATATTGAGACAAACTCTGTGATTGTGAATCCATTAATTAAAGTCTTACATCCAAGGTCTTATACGAGTATGTTACTCGTATGGGTGTTATATGATTTATTGATATGATATATCAGTTCAGTGGGAGTTTGTACTATAAACATGCATTACAGATTTGATATTTATTACTGCAGTATTAAAGTATTAAGTTACACTCTTTTCATATTCAGTGTGATCTCATTAAAGAATACAGAAGAGACCAGTTTAAAATTGGCATGTGGAGATCACATTGCATGTAATTTTCATGCTACATACCATACTTGATCCATGTCATTCAGTTGTGTTGATGTACGTGATCATTGTTGGGTTTAGTTACGATTTTGTTATGAATTCCCCTTTGGTTCTATGTTAATATAATTAATGGACCAGATTGGTTAAGGATGCATACAGTAATGATAACAAAAGATTGAGTACTCATAAAGATTAACGATGCATAATTGTTTAGACACATTAAGCCCAAGTGGGAGATTGTTGGATTTATTTTAATAATCATGTCGGCTCATGTGTCAATTATGTATTTAAGGTTATCATATTTTATTAAGCCCTATTAAAAGTGATCTAATTAAGTTTATTGGGCTAATATGTATAAACAATAAGTATGGGCCCACATATGTAGATACCATATTCCCTAGACTATGATGGGTTGGCTAGGAATATTATTATTATATATTGGTTATGGTCCTCGAGAGTTTATTGAGAGTGTCTATTCTATATCCCGTCAGTAGAACAGAACCCTAACTCCGATAGATCTCTTGGAAGACTATCATGTGCTTCAGGTTATGAAAAAATGGTTTTCTAGGATTCTTAAAGAATATGCTGGTGATACATGATTAAATCAGGTATGCTTCCGCAATTTAGTTTTTTTAATATTCTTATTAATTTGACATACTAGGTCTTATGGGATTAGGTTTAAGGAATATATAGAATACAAATGTATTTTATTCTATCATTTGGGTCATGTGATGATAGGGGATGAATTTTACGTTCGGGAGCTGGACCTTTGTTGTCTATTGCATCACCTGAACACGCAGAACTCATGGCTTTGAAGTTGGATTTTAAATTTGTTCACGATTTGTTTTTGCACTTCCTGTTATTGCTGGTTTCATATTGCAAGAATTTGGTGTCCTAGATGGTTCAAAATGATCAAAATTTGTCTGTTATTTGTGGAAATATTGCTCAACTTCAACAGGATCTCAAGAACGCCCATACGATTGATGTTCAGTAGCACATTTGTTAACTCAAATTAGGGTTACTCTTTTAAATACTGTTGTTTGGTATGAAACATCACATTCCCATGTACTAAATGTATTGCATTAAGACTAGTTATACGGCTTAGTACTAACTATCCTCTTACCCTAACTCTTATCTTATGATCCAGTTATGCAATCATTCATCAATATCTTTGATGAGAGGGTGATTCATTCTCCACTAGGTTTAAGTCTATTTTAGCCTAAAAATGTTTTACAGATAATGTCCTGATTCTATGTTATATTGTTCCTACATGTTGATTGACCTATCTTCGAGTATTTTACATATATCTTGGCCTGGATTGCAACTATGTACTGAGTCTAAAGGTGTACCACATCTGAGTTACCTGATAAACCGCCCCATCGCCATTGACGGCCCTACTCACGATTCGAGCTAAAGGCATCCATGAAAGCCCTATGTCACTTAGGGGATCATGCCGCTCACCCTAACACCGGCATAAACACACAAACTCGGCCTACTTAGACTACTCTAACAAACATGGTGATCTATAGGTTATTTCATCTAATATGGCAAACACCAATGCTTTCCAACGGGAAAGTCCTAAATTGATGCTTGTTAAACTAAATAGGTTATGATTAGGCCGTGGTTAGGAATAGTCTATAACCCTACATTTAGTTTAAAAGAAACTACATTAGACATGAAGACATAATGAATATTAAGCTGGTGGCCATTTCCGGAAAATCATAAAGAACTTCAACATGTATAACAAATACTCATAAAATCATAATCTAATAAACATAATCAATATTTGGACGAACACAGTACAAACATATAAAGAGAGGGACAGGGGGACTGATCCCATAAAGAATTCACCCTTTACTTAGTCTCGCCGATGGAGCAACTGCTTGTATATGTTGGACTGCTCGACCCGACTCTGCTCGACAGAACCTTCGGAGGACACTTCCTCAGCCTAGTAGCTGGACTTTACCTTAATACCCAGCTTAAGCCCAGCCATGTGGACTGACTCTTCGAACGCCTAGAGCCCTCTTAGGATCTCCTAACGAAATCCCGGGTATTCTATGAATACCATAAACGAACCTATCTAGTCGTATCCTAGGATCTGAGACTAATTCTCAGAAACAAAGAAAATGAGATACTATCTAGAAATAAAAAAGAAACTTATACTGAAACCTGAGTCTCTAAGTGACTTGTATACTATAGAAAATTGAATACTTGAAGTCACTAAATGACTCAGATCGAGTAGAGAGGAATGATTTCAACTGAGGAAGGCCTAGGGTATTTATAGCAGCTTTCTGGAGTTATTTTCTTTCAAAAATTTGATGTGGGATTCTGAACTGCGACTCGGGATGCCCGTCCCAGCCTGTTGACCAGGTCAGGACGGCCGTCTCGAGTCCTGGACGCTCGTCCTGGCCTGTTGACCTGGTCAGGACGCCCATCCTGACTTTGGGACGCCCACCCCGTCATCCGAACTTCTGAAAATCGTGTTTTTGCCCCGTAATTTGCCATTTTCTTCTACTTTTCACCTGACACTTCCAAAATCACAAAAACTGTTAAATTGAGTTAATAACAATCAATTAAGACCGATTTACCATCAATTTCACCCTAAATTATGCCTAAAAACATGCTAAAAATGTGATATGATTTATGCATATCATATAACCCCACACTTAGCATTTTGCTTGTCCTCAAGCAAAGTCTACCTGATGTTAGTGATTTTAAATCATATGTGCAGTCACTTAAATTTCCTAGTCATGTTTTTATTCCAAAAATTATTCAGACAATTCACAACACAAGTCTGACTGGTTAGGTTGCTATGACAAGGTCTCAAATGTTTCTAGTCGATTATTATGATCAAGCAGGTTTAACAACTTAACAAATAGATTGAACTCTTCTCTCAGTCACAAGTTCTTCCTGATGTGTAGTGTGTGTACTAGTCTAGACCAGATAGTCAACACAATATACTCTCATCTTAACTACTACCAGATAACACTTCGACCCGTCACTAGACATACTAACAACAGACAACTTTTTGAGTTCTGAGCCTTGGTGATCAGATTTTCAATTATTTAGCATTTATTGATTTTTTTTCTTTTATAGATTTTTCAGGGTATTTTGAGTCTGCTTTAACACGTCAACTTTAACTACCCATGTAGCGAGTCCCACTCCGATGACTCCCAAACCTACACGACCTTAGGGCATCAGGCTTTAAGTTCCCCTAAGGAGTGGTGCTCGAGTTGCAAAGGCCGCTAGCAAACTACCCTATTTAATTAACTCTCTCGTTTTTTCTTTTCACTTTCAGCTCAGAGTCTCAGCTAGTCATTTTAATTGCCAATACATCCTCAACTGGTCTAATCTTATCTAGTTAAGTTTTGAAAAGGTATTTGGTTGAGGTCTCTAATCCAGACTAAGTTGTGCTCAATTATCAGGAATTCCCTATTCCTAATCAATAAGTTCAAGATAGTCATCACATTGTCTCCTACTAATCATAACATTCTACCTACATATCATAGACATCGGCAATGTTTTACCAATCATACTGCATTTTGAAGTCTGAAAGAATGAAAAATTTTGAAAATGTTTTGGAAGGGTGTGAAAATATGGGGAAAACATGCAAAATCATGCAAAACATTTTCTACTACTACAGTGCACCATGCACTACCCCACACTTAAGTCTGACACTGTCCTCAGTGTTCATGCATATCTAAATTACCCCACACTTATTTGAAAACAAGAAGAACTAAAAACAAAACAGAAAAACTCTTACCCCACACTTGTTTGACTAACTAAGGGTAAGAGAGAAAATAAAGCAACAAAACAAGAAGGATAATAGAAATAACAAAACAGAACACAAAATAAAGAAAATAAAATAAAAGTAGAGGAAGATGAGGGTTAGAAAAACTCCCTTCATGTTTCGAGCAGAAGGGTCTTCTCTGAGCTGTCAATTGGCTTTTCACCTTAGCCATGTGCTATTGCTGAGGTGTTCTTGAGTCTGTAAGCTCTAGATATTGGAGCGGATGATGTCAGCTCCGATCCTTCAATGTCGAGCTCCAGGTAGTGGCCTATCCATTTGATGAATGACTCAAGCCCCAAGGAATGTTTCCTCGAATCATATGCAAAGTTTCTCGTAATCGTAGCAATGTGTCAAGAAGGAACGTGTCTAGGAATGAGACTTCTTTTGATTGGTGTGCCTACCTGCCAATGTCAGTGAAGGTATTGCATGCAAGTTTTGAATGGCAGAAAAGATACCTGAAGCTTTGCCGAAGTCGTGGTGGTAGGAGGCTCCAGTGGTGTAGATCTGGGCCCAAGTATTTGAAAATTCCTCAGGGAAGTTTCTCACAGCTGATTGGTATACAGGGGATGCAAGCTCCTCCATTTCTATGCTCCTGCTACAACGCCAAATTCCTCTATATCCCTCAACCGTTCGATACCACTTGGTAGATCACTTGCTTGCACTGGTCTGACTTCAATTGTTGCCAGTATCTCATCTGTTGATTCTGCGGGTAGGGGTTCTGCTATGGTGGTATCTTCTGAATGTTTCCAGCTTCCGAATTATTCCTCAGCTAAATCCCGTATGATTTCTCCAGTTGGGATTGTATGCGTCTCCCATTGGAGCAGCATTGACTGCAGCAACCTGCTCCAACTTCTGTTGGAATGGTCAGTATTCCATTCACATAGCAATTCCCGCTAAAGTGAAGTACTTGGCAGACTTCACAGATTTGATACACAGACTGAACGTTTCTTCCTAAGACATTGGCACTCTGAATCTGGAAAACACTTCTCATAGAATCTGCACATGACTTTAACATCATTAGTAGGTAATGCCTGTGGTTCAGGCCATTTTGAAAGTGTTCTACAACTACTATGATGTACTTGTTTCCAAAGGGAAGAAAGAAAAAGGATTCAATGAATACCCCAGATATCAAAAGATTGCAACACTTTGTGTACCTTGCTGGGGTAGACGATCTCTGAAGGATATGTTACCTGTTATTTAGCAAGCATCGTAGGACTGTATTAAGGATACAGAATTCTTGAATATTGTGGACCAATAAGATCCTGCTTTCAACACTTTCCGGACAGTGTTGATAGTAGTCAATTGGTCTCCCGTAGATTCTTGCAATGCTTCATAATCGTGTGGCCTTCACCTTCCGAGATACATCCTCTGCTCACTTACTCTACAACAATTTGAAATAGAAAAAATGGATCTTCCTAGTAGTAATATTCCAAATCAACAAAGAATTTCTTCTTTTGTTGATAAGTCATATCACTTGGGAATAAGTAGCAACTAGATAATTAGTAATATCAGTAAACTACGGAGGAGAATCATTATTCATAGCAAACAATGAAAATAAATTCTCATTCAGAAATTTATCAGATACTACTGTCTCGTCAATAGCCTCTAACTCGGGGTTTTCTAATCTAGACCAAAGGTTTGCTTTCTAGATTTTTAGCCCTTTTTATTATCCCGTCTTTCTATATCAAATTCAATAGAACTTAACTAATCAATCTTGGTTCATCATTAGTTTTATTGAATAGATATCTCAGAGTAAAGTAATCAGTGTATACTATTGTTTAGACTAGGCATGGCATGAATGTATCATAGGCATATGTAATAACTAGTAATCCCTTTTCAGTGGTGGTAAGGTTCTACTAGGCATCAGTAAAAGGTCTTACTTGCATAGTGTATAACATGAAGTTCTAATCATGCTTATTTCCTAAAACAATCATTACTACATGGTCACTAGCATCACATATTAATTCACAAAGCAAATTCCAATTAGGTGATGTCATAATGGGTGCAGTAATTCCTTTTGGTTTAAAAAATCTCATGCATTTATCATCAAACAAAAGGAACATCCTTTCTCATTAGAATACTCAGAGGTCTTTCGATTAAAGAAAATTTTATTTCATGATTCGTCTAATAAACCTAGCATGACCTAAGAAAATGATATTTCTTCCAAATTAACACCTAAGCCAAAAATTGACAGCTCAAAAGAAAAATATTCTTTCCTCATTTCCAATTTTTTTTTTCAAAAATAGAAATAACATGAAAAAGAGCAGCAAATGTACAACTAAGGAAAAAAACAAATAAGGCAAGAGATAGTGTTGACGAACAACTTACTGTTGAACGAGAAAAATATAATTTTTTTTTTCGAGTTTTAAATTTTTTAAATTTTTTTTATTTTTATATTTTATTTCGAAAGCAGTTAAATTTCCTCAATATGGTTTTAGAATAATTTTCTAAAATTTGATTATCCTAAATGTCTTAATTTCAGATGATATCTAAAATCAATTAGTTATGATAACCCTGTATTTCGGAAATTGATTGTCTAACTAGCATAAAATAAGTGTTAGGTCTAAGGTCTAGGTTACTACCGTTACCTATAATAAGCTTCTAGAATTGTGGCCAATAAACCTAAATTCATTATGATATTTCCCCGGCAACAGCGCCAAAAATCTGATGCTGCTCCGACTGATATGCTAAAATAGGTGTTGTTTTACCCTATGTTGATTATGAGTAATTAAGGACTTAGATTGACTAATTGTCACTTTTAGTCTCTATGCTATCACTTAATCAGTCAGAACCTAAGGCAGAGTACCTATCATGTAGCTAGTCTGTTGGAAAGTATCTACGATTTTAATTAATTCAAATATCGTACTCCCAGAAAAGTGGTAACGGCTTAGTAGTAACTATCCTCTTACCCTAACTCTTATCTTATGATCCAGTTATGCAATCGTTCATCAATATCTTTGATGAGAGGGTGATTCATTCTCCACTAGGTTTAAGTCTATTTTAGCCTAAAAATGTTTTACAGATAATGTCCTGATTCTATGTTATACTGTTCCTACATGTTGATTGACCTATCTTCGAGTATTTTACATATATCTTGGCCTGGATTGCAACTATGTACTGAGTCTAAAGGTGTACCACATCTGAGTTACCTGATAAACCGCCCCATCGCCATTGACGGCCCTACTCACGATTCGAGCTAAAGGCATCCATGAAAGCCCTATGTCACTTAGGGGATCATGCCGCTCACCCTAACACCGGCATAAACACACAAACTCGGCCTACTTAGACTACTCTAACAAACATGGTGATCTATAGGTTATTTCATCTAATATGGCAAACACCAATGCTTTCCAACGGGAAAGTCCTAAATTGATGCTTGTTAAACTAAATAGGTTATGATTAGGCCGTGGTTAGGAATTGTCTATAACCCTACATTTAGTTTAAAAGAAACTACATTAGACATGAAGACATAATGAATATTAAGCTGGTGGCCATTTCTGGAAAATCATAAAGAACTTCAACATGTATAACAAATACTCATAAAATCATAATCTAATAAACATAATCAATATTTGGACGAACACAGTACAAACATATAAAGAGAGGGACAGGGGGACTGATCCCATAAAGAATTCACCCTTTACTTAGTCTCGCCGATGGAGCAACTGCTTGTATATGTTGGACTGCTCGACCCGACTCTGCTCGACAGAACCTTCGGAGGACGCTTCCTCAGCCTAGTAGCTGGACTTTACCTTAATACCCAGCTTAAGCCCAGCCATGTGGACTGACTCTTCGAACGCCTAGAGCCCTCTTAGGATCTCCTAACGAAATCCTGGGTATTCTATGAATACCATAAACGAACCTATCTAGTCGTATCCTAGGATCTGAGACTAATTCTCAGAAACAAAGAAAATGAGATACTATCTAGAAATAAAAAAGAAACTTATACTGAAACCTGAGTCTCTAAGTGACTTGTATACTATAGAAAATTGAATACTTGAAGTCACTAAATGACTCAGATCGAGTAGAGAGGAATGATTTCAACTAAGGAAGGCCTAGGGTATTTATAACAGCTTTCTGGAGTTATTTTCTCTCAAAAATTCGATGTGGGATTCTGAACTGCGACTCGGGATGCCCGTCCCATCCATAATCAATATTTGGACGAACACAATACAAACATATAAAGAGAGGGACAGACGGACTGATGCCATAAAGAATTCACCCTTTACTTAGTCTCGCCGATGGAGCAACTGCTTGTATATGTTGGACTGCTCGACCCGACTCTGCTCGACAGAACCTTCGGAGGACGCTTCCTCAGCCTAGTAGCTGGACTTTACCTTAATACCCAGCTTAAGCCCAGCCTTGTGGACTGACTCTTTGAACACCTAGAGCTCTCTTAGGATCTCCTAACGAAATCCCGAGTATTCTATGAATACCAGAAATGAACCTATCTAGTTGTATCCTAGGATTTGAGACTAATTCTCGGAAACAAAGAAAATGAGACACTATCTAGAAATAAAAAAGAAACTTATACTGAAACCTGAGTCTCTAAGTGACTTGTATACTATGGAAAACTGTATACTTGAAGTCACTAAATGACTCAGATCGAGTGGAGAGGAACGATTTCAACTGAGGAAGGCCTAGGGTATTTATAGCAGCTTTCTGGAGTGATTTTCTCTCAAAAATTCAATGTGGGATTCTGAACTACGGCTCTAGACACCCGTCCTGGATTGGGACGCCCGTCCCAGCCTGTTGACCAGGTCAGGACGCCCATCCTGACTTCGGGACGCCCACCCCGTCTTCCGAACTTCTGAAAATCGCGTTTTTGCCCCAAAATTTGCCATTTTCTTCTCCTTTTCACCTGACACTTCCAAAATCACAAAAACTGTGAAATTGAGTTAATAACAGTCAATTAAGACCGATTTACCATCAATTTCACCCTAAATTATGCCTAAAACATGCTAAATATGTGATATGATTTATGCATATCAATCATACTCTCAGGGGAGTGGTAATGGCTTAGTAGTAACTATCCTCTTATCCTAACTCTTATCTTATGATCCAGTTATGCAATCGTTCATCAAATTCTTTGATGAGAGGGCAATTCATTCTCTACTAGGTTCATGTCTATTTAAGCATAAAAGAGTGTTTTACAGATAATGTTATGATTTTATGTTATACTATTCCTACATGTTGATTGACCTATCTTCGAGTATTTTAGATATATCTTGGTCTAGATTGCAATTATGTACTGAGTCTAAAGGTTTACCACATCTGAGTTACCTGATAAACCGCCCTACCTTAATGACCGCCCTACTCACGGTTCGAGCTAAAGGCATCCATGAAAGTCCTATGCCACTTAGGAGATCATGCCGCTCGCCCTAACGCCGGCATAAACGCACAAACTCAGCCTACTTAGATTACTTTAACAAACATGCTCATCTATAGGTTATTTCATCTAATATGGGAGACATTAATACTTCCGACGGGAAGTCCTAAATTAATGCATATTAAACTAAACAGGTTATGATTAGACCGTGGTTAGGAGTTGTCTATAACCATTCATCTAGTTCAAAAGAAACTACAGTAGACATGCAGTCATAATGATAGTTAAGCTGGTGACCATTTCCGGAAAAATATAAATACTACAACATGCAAAACACATATTCATAAAATCATAATTCAATATTCATAATAGTTGTTTGGACAAACACAGTACAGACATATAAAGAGAGGGACAAGGGGAACGATGCCATAAAGTATTCACCCTTTACGTAGTCCGTTGATGGAGCAACTTCTTGTATATGTTGGACTGCTCGACCCGACTATGCTCGACAGAACCTTCGGAGGACGCTTCCTCAGCCTAGTAGATGTGCTTTACCTTAATACCCAGCTTAAGCATAACCCTGTTGACTGACTCTTCGAACGCCTAGTGCCCTCTTAGGATCTCCTAACAAATCTCGGGTATTCTATGAATACCAAAAACGAACCTATCTAGTCGTATTCTAAGATCTGAGACAGACTCTCAGAAACGAAGAACACGAGACACTCTCCAAAACTATAAATATACCTATACTAAAACCTGAAATCACTAAGTGACTTGTATACTATAGAAAATTGTATACTTGAAGTCAGTAGATGACTCAGATCGAGTGGAGAGGAATGATTTCAACTGAGGAAGGCCTGGGGTATTTATAGTAGGGGAACTGGCTGAATTTCTCTCAAAACTTCGATGTGGGACTTTGACCAAGCATTCGGGACGCCCGTCTCGGCCTGTTGACCAGGTCAGGACGCCCGTCCCAAGTCCTAGACGCCCGTCCTGGGTTTTGGACGCCCATCCCGACTTCTGAACTTCTGAAAATCACGTTTTTGCCCCAAAATTTACCATTTTCTTGCACTTTTCACCTGACACTTCCAAAATCACAAAAACTATGAAATTGAGTTAATAACAATCAATTAAGAACGATTTAACACCAATTTCACCCTAAATTGTGTCTAAAAACATGCTAAAAAGTGATATGATTTATGCATATCAAAAATCCAATTTTCCTTAGTCAAGGTATTATCTAGATTGCATTTTTTGTACTGCCCAGTAAACTCTATGTTCAATTTCAACAAGAAGATGACATGCTTTTTCATAGACCAATCTATAAGGTGAAAATCCTGTAGAGGTTCTAAATGCCGTAAGAAAGGCCCATAAGGCATCATCAAGTTTTATAGCCCAATCCCTACGGTTAACATCGACAGTCTTTTCTAATATCCGTTGTATTCCTCTATTGGTTACCTCAACCTGTCCATTGGTTTGAGGGTGTTATGCTGTGGAAAGGCGATGTTGAACTCCGTATTGCTGAAGTACTTTATGCATTTGAGAGTTGAAAAAATGTGTATCCCGATCACTGATGAGGGCTTTTGGGCATCCGAATCTAGAGAATATCTGTCTAAAAATTCTGCACACGACTCTAGCATCATTAGTAGGTAATGTCTGTGCCTCAGGCCACTTCGAAAAATATTCTACGACTACTATGATGTATTTATTACCATAGGAAGAAGGAAATGGACCCATGAAGTGTATTCCCCACATGTTAAATATTTCATCACATTGAATTACCTGTTGGGGTAGACCGTCTCGAGAAGACATGTTTCCTATTTTTTGATAGGCATCACAGGATCCTGCATAAGTTGTGACGTCTTTGAATATCGTAGGCCAGTAAAAGCCTACTTCCAATACTTTTCTGGCGGTATTAGCTGCAGCTAAGTGACCACCCGTGGGTCCGCAGTGACAGTGTTCTAGGATTTGGAAACCTTCTTCTTGAGAGACGCATCTCATGATCATTTGATCAGCACATATTCGAAACAAAAAAGGGTCCTCCCAATAGTAATATTTTAACTCAGCAAAGAATTTCCTTCTCTGTTGGGCAGTGATATCACTAGGAAGAGCCTGAGCTACCAAGTAGTTAGCTATATCGGCAAACCATGGGGGTGAGAAAATAGCAAACAAGGTGCATAAATTCTCATCCGGAAATTTGTCGGATATGATCGATTCATCTATAGCTTCTAGGGCAGGATTTTCTAATCTTGACAGGTGATCTACAACTAGCTTTTCTGTCCCCTTCTTACCCCTGATTTCTATGTCGAATTCTTGAAGCAATAAAGCGCATCTGATTAGTCTTGGTTTTGCGTCGGTTTTATTGAACAAGTATTTTAATGTAGAATGATCAGTATAAACTATTGTTTTAGATGAAACTAGATAAGATCGGAATTTATCAAACGCGTATACTACTGCTAGTAATTCCTTTTCTGTTGTAGTGTAATTTTCCTAAGCGTCAGTCAAGGTTTCGCTAGCGTAGTATATTACATGAAATTTCTTATCACGTCTTTGTCCTAAAACAACTCCTACTGCATAATCACTGGCATCACACATTAATTCAAACGGCAAACTCCAGTCCGGTGATGTCATGATAGGTGCAGTAGTCAAAAGTTCCTTAAGTCTGTTAAAATCTTTTAAACATTTTTCATCAAAAGCAAAAAGAGCGTCTTTACTAAGTAAATTGGTCAACGGTCTGGCTATTAGTGAAAAATCTTTAATAAATCTGCGATAAAAGCCAACGTGTCCCAAAAACCTTCTAATGGCTCTCACAGAGTTTGGTGGAGGTAGTTTTGAAATAACTTCAATCTTAGCCTTATCTACTTCCATACCTCGGTGTGAGATCTTATGTCCTAACACAATTCCCTCTTTTACCATGAAATGGCATTTTTCCCAGTTTAGAACCAAATTTGATTTTATACAACGCTTTAACATTGATTCCAAGGCTTTTAGACAACTCCCAAATGAGTTCCCAAAAACTGAGAAATCATCCATGAACAGTTCCACAGACTCTCCTAACATGTCCTCAAAAATAGCAGTCATACAACGTTGGAAAGTAGCAGGTGCATTACACAAACCAAAAGGCATTCTTCTATATGCAAATGTTCCAAAAGGGCATGTGAAGGTAGTCTTATGCTGGTCTTCCGGGGAAATGGGGATTTGAAAATATCTAGAAAAACCATCAAGAAAGCAGTAAAACATATGTCCAGATAACCTTTCTAACATTTGGTCAATAAAAGGTATAGGGAAATGGTCTTTTCGTGTAGCAGTGTTTAGTTTTCTGTAATCAATGTAAAGATGATGACCAGTAACAGTTCTCATAGGAATTAATTCATTATTCTCATTTCTGACAACTGTTATCCCACCTTTCTTAAGTACTACCTGTACTGGGCTTACCCATTCACTATTAGAAATAGGATGGATAAGTCCAGCATCCAACAATTTGATTACTTCTTTTTTAACGACATCACACACATTAGGATTCAACCTTCTTTGAGGTTGCACACATGGCTTTTACTCATTTTCTAAAAGAATCTTATGCGAACAAAAGCTTGGATTGATACCTGGAATATCCGCAATTTTGTATGCAAAGGCTCTTTTGTACTTTTTGCACATGTCCACGGTTAACTTCCGTTGTTCTACAGTCAGATCGGTTGCGAGAATGATGGGAAGTTTTCTGTTGTCATCTAGGAATTCATAGCACAGATGAGTGGGCAATTCCTTTAGCTCTAAGTCTGGTGAGTCTTCAAACTAAGTTTGCTCTTTCTTCATCTCATGAGTACATATCTCAGTGAAATTGTCAGAGTTAATTTCGTAATCGGAGGGGCTGAGATCAGTGTTTTCTATTTCCAGAGAGTCTTCTTTCAAGACTTGATAGTTTGAGTATAGATCTGTCATGTTAACTTCAATTAGCTGGTCAATAGCATCCACACAAAAACAAATATCATCTAAATGCATAGGATACTTAAGGGTTTCATTTAGATCAAATGTGATATCTTCATTGTCTACCCTTAGTTTGATTTGACTGTTACTGACGTCTATCAATGCCTTCGAGGTAGCTAGAAAGGGTCGAGCTAGAATCAAAGGCACACTGCCTTCTCCATTCATGTCCATGACAACAAAATCTACAGGGAAAACAAATTTTCCGACCTTTACTAAGAGGTCTTCAATTATTCCCCTGGGAATTTTAACTGTCCTGTCTGCAAGTTGTATGCACATTCTAGTCACTTTCAAATCATGCAATCCTAATTTATCAAATAAACTAGATGGCATTAGATTGATACTAGCTCCTAAGTCTGCTAATGCATGCATATTAGTAATATTTCCAATCGTACATGGCAAAGTAAAGCAGCTTGGATCTTTCTGTTTGGAGGGCAGTTTGTTCAGTAGAACTGCTGAGCATTCTTCATTAAGAACTACTTTGTCCATGTCCAATTTTCTTTTATTACTAATAATCTCTTTTAAAACCTTAGCATACTTTGGCATTTCAGAAATAACATCAAGCAAAGGTAAATTAACATGAATCTGACTAAAATTTTAAAAAACCTTTTCAAATTGCCCTTATCTTTATTCTGCATAAGTCTTGCAGGGTAAGGTACTCTCGGTCGGTACTCTCGGTCGGTACTCAGGGACGGACTCCTTCTTCCCTTTCCTTGCTACTTCGGTTTCGAGTTCCATCGGCGTTGGTTCCTGGGAGCCTTCCTTTGTTTCCTGCACAAGAATAGGAGGCAAAGAAGGTTTTGAAGGAGAAGGAGATAGAATTTTACCAGATCGTAGAGTAATGGTCTTGCATTCATTTTATGGGTTGGTCTCAGTGTTGCTTGGCAGTGTTCCTTGCGACCTTGTCGCATTTTGTGCGTGTGTCACAAGTTGTAAAGATAAGAAAATGAATTAAATCAACGCAATCTTAACAAGTGTAAGTATACATTGGTCAACAAGTAATATATGTACCTAAGTACAAGATTATCTATCCCACAGGGACTAAGTATGCCAATTAACAGTGCAAATATGATTGTATAGTTGGTCATCACAAGAATAAAGAATAATGAATAGGGGTTGGTCTAATGCTACGGCAAAGCTAAACTAACAGTTAAGGGTCAGCCTACTGGAATTAATCACAAGAGTATTACAGGTAATACAATGCTGCGGCATTCAAGCCCAAAATGTAAGTACAAACCAGAAATGAATCTAAACATATAAAACATGCTCTACAACGATCTAATTTCAGCCAGATTACTTGACTTACTAGTTTAGGGCCCCAATACCATCGTCTAATGGAGTACGACGTACCGTGGTCTAAAGCAACACTAGTCAGGGAATTTGGTCATGTCCCTTGCAGTATTGAGCGCACGGTCATGCTACTCAAGCTAATGCCACTTAATTAACTTGTCAATTAGCTCCCTTTCGGTTAGAATGATAGATACTAGTTCAATGTGTAAATTGGACAGTCGTAACCGCAAGTTACACTAAGTCTTTTTAAGTAATTAAATGAGTAAATCAAGCATGCCCCATACAAGCATTAATCAAAAAAATAGAAAACAGTGTTAGAGCATATTCATCATCATTTTCAAAACAGTGTACACAACTTGTTCATACTTAACTAAGCTACGGCAATTTCAGATTACAAATAAGCATTCAATGATGGGAATAACGAAACACATGAATTAAGGTAATGGAATAAACTGCTCCTATGGTCATAGTGAACAAGTCTACTCCGAAACAAGTTTAATTAATCCCAGATTCATCTCCAACTTTTACCCGAAAGTCAAGTAAACGTTTATACAAGACAATGAACAAAATGAGGAAATGGGTAGAGAGTTACTCGGGTCTGAGATCACCCTTCTGCCCAGATCTGTTTAATCAAAATGCCCACTGCTATTCCTCTTCTGAATGATGTCGCGACTTCTCTTCTACTCAGCTTGTGATTCCTTAGCAAATCGCCCTGAGTCCTCTCGGACTTTTCCCTAAACAAATTAATCTAAGCTAAATGAAAAACTAAACACTACTGCCGATTTTCTCTTGTGTTCTCTATCAGAAAAATAATATCTTGTATCTCGGGTTTCTTAAGGTATTTATAGGTGTCTCTCTACTCCCGAATTCCCTTTTGATACCGCCAACAGTCCAGAATAATTGCTAAATAACCAGTAATTCCAGCAAATTAAAATTGTGAATAATCCAAAATAAATTCTAATTTTTTGTAGCTTGTTTAACTAATTTTTGTCTTTTTCTTCCATGCTGCAGGATTCCTCCGAGTGTAAAGCTGCAGCTGCCACCATTATCTTTAATTAAAATGAATTTATATGCTAAAAATTGTTGGGAATTTTATAACAAATTCAAAATCTATCGGTCAATCAACTTTTTACCAATTTCATCTATCTCATTCCCTTGGCATCATAAATCATTTTTAAACAAATTCCGGCTGAAAAATAAGTAATTTCAATTTGTAACAAAAATCGGGAATTATTTCAATTAAATTGACTTCTTTGACATTTAAACCACAATTCTTCGTAAAAGGGGAGAAAATAGCAACTAGATGCAATTTAGCTCAGAATCATGCATAAATTTAATCATTCGATAGCAAAAT
The DNA here is from genome assembly GCA_027405835.1 of Asclepias syriaca. Lineage (NCBI taxonomy): Eukaryota > Viridiplantae > Streptophyta > Magnoliopsida > Gentianales > Apocynaceae > Asclepias > Asclepias syriaca. The sequence continues at coordinate 11,745,066 of CM049924.1, forward strand.
ATGGGTAAAACTCATGTGAATAACTCTATTATTTTAGAGTTATCAGACCTGTGAGATAGATGGGTTGACAGCTGTCCCATTTGTCTCTCCAAATTTTGCAAGGCAGCTTGCATGTTCCTGACTGTTTGTTCAGTCTGTTTCTGTCTATTCTCATTTTGCTGAATTTTCTCTGCATGAGTTTCCTGGACTTTCTTATTTGACTCTATCATTTCCTTGTTAGAGTCAGCAATGCTTTTCAATATGTCTCATAATTCTTGCATGGGGGTCGACTGGAACGATATAGTTCCTTGGTGTGGGTAGAGCGACTTGCTGGTTCTGCGGATAAGGCATTTACTGAGGTGCTCTTTTCTAAAAGTTGACATTCTCGGGATTATTTCTCCAACTAAATCCTGGGTGATTCTTCCAGTTGGGGTTGTAGGTATTTCCCATAGGGGCAGAGTTAACTGCTTCCACTTGTTCTATATCCTCTAGAATAGTCATTATTCCATTACCATAACAGTCCCCACTAAAATGCGGTCCTTGGCAAAACTCACAGACTTGATATACGGGCTGAATGCTCTTTCCCTGTTGGAAGGCATTTAGTTGACTAGTAATACTAGCTTTGAATGCCTCGAATTGCTCATTAGTGGAGGCATTTGCCGCATTAACTGGTTGTTTCTTGGCGCAACCACTGGTGCTCCAGTTGTTGCTGTTCCTATAGAGTCTCTCCAGGGCGTTTCTAGCATCTACTTCATTAAGTCCATTGAAACCGCACTGAGGGTTAAGTCCATCAAGAACTTGCTTGCCCATTTCTGTCATACCTCCATAGAATTATTGGATTAGCAGAGCTTCAGTAAGTCCATGTTGTGGGCAGAGTCTGAGGAGTTCCTTGAATCTGTCCCAGGCTTCGATCACTGGCTCATTGGCAACTTGAGTGAAACTGGAAAGAGCCTTGCGGTACTCGAGGACTCTTGCTGCAGAGTAGTATTCCTCCAAAAAGGCCTTACTTAACTCATCCCAAGTTGAGTTAGTAGGTAGCTGTGCCAACCATCTCTTAGCTCTGTCCCTAAGTGAGTAGGGGAAGAGGTTTAGCTTGGTTACTTCCGTGGTGTGATCTCCCTTGAGACCTTCGCAGAGAGTGGAGAATTCGGTCAAGTGCTCGAGCGGGGTTTCAGCTGCAGTTCCCCCAAACTGGACCCGATTTATTATCAACTGGAGAATTCGGTCAAGTGCTCGAGCACATTTGGTCTAATGGCGGACGACATTGTAATCGCCTGTGGCTGGATATAGGATTCGAGTGGAGGTCTTTCAGCAGCCATTTCTGTTCTTCGTCTGTTAGTTGTACGGATGAGACATTCGAGATTTTCAACTGGGGTTTCAAGATTATCTTCTGAGGTTCGAGTCATACAACTACAAAAAACCACACGTTAAGTCTGAGCAAAAAGGTTAGTGGAGTAAACTAGTTTCTACAAAGGAAGAAAATTTTTTGGAATTAAACACACATAGGAGTGAAACAAAGAATGAGGAAAAATTTGAAACAAGAAAGAGTTTTTCTTTTTTTTTCGAAAGCAATTTAAATTTGCTAAATAAGGTTTTAGAATTATTTTCTAAATTTTGATTATCCTAAATTTCTTAATTTTAGATAATTTCTAAAATTAATTAGTTATGATAACCCTATATTTCAGAAAACTAATTGTCTAACTAGAATAAATTGAGTGTTTGTCAAAAGTATAGATTACTACCGCTACCTATCATAAGCCTCTAGAATTTTGATCAGGAATCCTAAAATTTTATGATATTTCCCTGGCAACGACGCCAAAAATCTGGTGTGTTCTGAATTGACATGCTAAAAGACAGGATTTGTTACCCTATTTTGATTATGAATAATTAAGGACGGAGATTTACTAATTGTCACTTTTAGCATTCATGGTTGTCACTTAATCCATCAGAACCTAAGACAGAGTACCTATCGTGTAGCTAGTCTATTGGAAAGTACCTACGATTTTAATTTAGAAATTATCGTACTCCCAGGGAAGTGGTAACGACTTAGTAGTAACTATCTTTTTACCCTAACTTTCATTTTATTATCTAGTTATGCAATCGTTCATCAAAATCTTTGATGAGTTGGTGATTCTTACTACACAAGACTCGAGTTTATTTAGCATGCAAGAGTATTTTATAGACAAGTATTCTGATGTACGTTCTATTGTTCCTACATGTTGATTGACCTATCTTTGAGTATTTTAGATATATCTTGGTCTAGAATGCAATTACAGACTGTATCTTACTTGTGTACCACATCTGAATTATATGATAAACCACCCCATCGCCATTGACGGCCATACTCACGGTTCGAGTTAAAGGTATCCATGAAAGCCTGTGTCACTCAGGAAATCATGCCACTCACCCTAACGCCGGCATAAACACCCGAACTCAGCCTCATTAGACTACTCTAACAAACATGGTGATCTATAGGTTATTTCATCTAATATGGAAGACCTTAAAGCTTTTTCATCCTAAATTAAGGTCTGTTAAACTAAACAGGTTATGATTAGACTCTAGTTAGGAATTGTCTATAATCGTTCATATAGTTTAAAAGAGCAAGTAGATATTCAGTCGTAATGTTTAATTTAGCAGGTGACCTTTCCGGAAAAATGAAAACAACTTCAACATGCAAAACATATATAACCTATCATCATAATTTAATATTCAAATTGGTATTTAGACAAACACAATACAGAATATACAGAGAGGATCTAGGGAACCACCACCATAAAGTATTCACCCTTTATCAGGTCCACCGACGGAGCGACTACTTGTATATCCTGGATTGCTTGACTTGACTCTGCTTGACAGAACCTTCGGAGAACGCTTCCTTAGCCTAGTAGCAATTGATTTACCTTACATCCTGGGCTTAAGCAAAGCCCTGTTGACTAGCTCTTCGCTCACCTAATGCCCTCTTAGGATCTCCTAACGAAATCCTGGGTATTCTATGAATACCAAAGACGAACCCTATCTAGTCGAATTCTAAGATTCTAAGATAAACACTCAGAAAGCAAAGAAATCGAGACACTCTCATATTACTAAACTACTCGTGTGATGTACCTGAGATCACTAAATGACTTGTATCGAGTGTAAAAATATACACTTGAAGTCACTAAATGACTCAGATCAAGTGAAAAGGGATGATTTCAATTGAGGAAGACCTGGGGTATTTATAGCAGGGAACTTGAGGGTTTTTCTCTATGATTCCCGATGTGGGATTCTGATTTGGTGCTCGGAACGCCCGTCTCGAGTCTGTTGACCAGGTCAGGATGCCCGTCCTGGTCGTTTGACTGGGTCGGGACGTCCGTCCCGGTTGTTTGACAGGGTCGGGACGCCCGTCCTGAACTAAAAATTTTCGAAAATCACGTTTTTGCCTTAATATTTTCAATTTTCTTGCACATTTTACCTGAAACTTCCAAAATCATAAATACTACAAAATTGTGTTAATATCAATCAATTAAGAACGATTTATCTCCAATTTTTCCCTAATTTGTGCCTAAAACATGCTGAAAAAGTGATATGATTTATGCATATCAATACATGGGTAGTCAAAGTTGATGTGTGAAAGCAAACACAAAAATACATTGGAAATCAATTAAAACATACACCTAGTGTATTTTTATTTGGGATCGTAACTAGAAAGTATTGACACTAAAGCTCAGAACCTAGAAGGTCGTTTATTTTGCTATTATATTCAAAATTGATTGAATTATTATTTGGTAAAGGCTTAGAAAAGTTTATTCTGAGTTGACAATCTAGTCTAGACCAGTTCACACACTACACATCAGGAAAACCTTGTGACTACACAGAGAACTCAGTCAGGTTATTGAACTGTTTCAGCTACATGGTCATGACACATTTACCGAATATTTGAGACCTTTACATAGCAATTTGATCAGTCCATAACTATTTTTTGAATTATCTGACTCAGTGAGAAATTTTTCTAAAAATATTTCTAAGAACCTTGTAGTGATTGCAGCTCTGATTTAGCATTCACTAATTTCATATAGGTTTTGCTTGAGGACAAGCAAAAAGGTAAGTGTGGGGTTTTGATATGCACAAATCATATCACTTTTTTAGCATGTTTTTAGACACAAATTAGGGCAATATTTGAATGTATGTGATCTTAATTGAATCAAATTGAAATAAAATTACGTAAATTGTGATTTTGGAAGTTTCAGGAGTAAATTGCATGAAAAAACAAATTTTGGGGCAAAAGTGTAATTTTTGGAAAAGTTGGATTTGGGACAGGCATCCCGAGCACCAGAACTTGTCCCACATCAAAATTTTTGGAGAAATTCACTCTAGAAACCTGCTATAAATACCCCATGCCTCCAATAGTTGAAATCATCCCTCCACACTCAATACAAGTCATTTAGCAACTTCGAGTGCAACATTTTCTCTTACATCTGATGTTTATCTCAGTATTTGAGAATTCGATTAGATTAGTATTTAGTTTTCAGTATCACAGAATACCGGGATTTCGTTAGGAGATCCTAAGAGAGAGATAGGGTGCGTGTTCTTAGTAAAATTAGGGCAATTTGCTTAAGCCCGGGATGTAAGGTAAAACAATTGCTACAAGGTCTAAGAAGTGTTCTCCGAAGGCTCTGTTGAGCCGACTAGGATCGAGCAATCAGAGGCATACAGGAGCTGCAGCACCGACTGGACCTGCATAAAGTGGTTACTACTTTATGATATTAGGTCCCCTAGATGAGTTTCTATATGTTTATGAATTGTTTTATCTGGATATTGATTTGATACTGAATTCATATATCATACATGTTTTACAATTTGAGATGCTATCCATTTTCTCAGGAAGATCATAGAGTTAGAATTATCATTATGAATGTTGACCTGTCGTGTCCTTTTAAATTAAACTAGGGTTATAGACAACTCCTAACCAAGGTTTGAATCATAACTGGTTTAGTTTAACAGACTATAAAAGGTCTGTCAGATTAGGAAGAAATAACAAAACAGATCACCATGTTTCTTAGAGTACCCTAATAAAGCTGAGTTTGCACGCTTGGCCAATCCTAGGGTTAAGTGGCATGATACCGAAGTGACATAGGGGACCGTTCATGGATACTTTAATCCGACAGATGAGAAGGATCCTCCCAAGGTAGGGGTGAATACACCAGGTAACTCAGATATGGTAAACAGATGGTTACATTTCACAATTGCCTTAGAGATCAAGATATATCTAAAATGTTCCAAGATAAGGTCAAACAAGTTGTAATAACTGAGCTTAAATTGATGAATGCATCTCTACACTTGAATGCTTATTGCTTGTTATGTGTGATTGGGATCACCAATCAACCTCCAAAAGATTGATAATCGATTGATTAATTAAATAAATAAGACTAATGTTAGGATTAAGGGATAGTTGCTACTAAGCAGTTACCAGTTCCTTGAGAGTACGATATTTATATTTTAAAATCGTAGATACTTTCCAAGGACTAGCTACACGATATGTACTCTACCTTAGGTTATGATTGATTAAGTGACAACAATTAATGCTAAAGTGACAATTAGTAAGACTCGGTCCTTAATTATTCATAATCAATATAGGTAAATAGATCTCATCTTTTTAGCTTGTCAATCGGAACTGCATCTAGAGGTTTTTAGAACAATATACTCTCATGAATTGAGAATCTTCATGCTATGGTCTAAGGGTTGATATCCAACATTAAGGTTGTTATTGACCTCTGCCCTTAAAGCTCAACCAAATTGCCCTTTGGGATATGGTAGCCTATATCAAAATATCTTAGGACGTTCACATCTATAAGATGAAATCCTTAGACACATAAATGTAAAAATCTAAGAACAAATGATATAGATCAACATGAAGGCACACAGACATAAGACACCAATGAATTCTCAAAAATCATTCCTAAGGCAATGTAGAACATTAAGAGATCCTAAAACATAATTTATGTTAAAATCATGCATACATGATCAATAAAGAACAAGGAGGAAAAATGTGTACAAGTTGAAGCTTAGAACTCCTTGAAGTCTTCAATCTCTTGTAGATGTTTTCTTCCCACCTTTCCTCAATACATCAATGCACTTCTCCAAGGGAAATCATCAACTTGAAGTCCTTATGGGTTTGGGATCATTCAACTTGCTAATCTTTAGGAGGAGGATTGATATTGATAACCAATCTCACTCGAAGGATGTGAGGATTCAACTCCTTGGTTTGTGAATCTTGAACTCTCACACACTAAAGAGAAAATTGGATTTCACTCTCAACTTAAAACATTCCCTAAATTCCTTTCTTAGTTTGTGAATAAGAATTCAAAGAGAAGTAGAAAAAGAGAATGACAATGAACAAAAACAAAAATCTTGTATTGAAAAATCAATGTATAAAGGATACAAAGAACAACCTATAATTCTCTCACTAATTTGGTTCTACATGATACATTACAGATGGAAAAACCACTATTTCTAGATAAGTTACATGCAAAGAAAATAAGAAAATATCCAAAAATTTATAAATCAAAAAATTATCTAAAAATCAAGAAACTATCTATTAAAATATCTCTATATAAAAATATATATAATATAAACAAAATAATCTCTTGTCATCCATACACTTCGTGTGTGTGGCGCCAATGTACACAATTGGTGTCTTGATGACACCCTTGATGGTGTTGTGAAGGCACCCTTCATTCTTGATTGGAAAAAATTGTATTTTAGTCCCCAAACTTACTTATTTTTACAGTTTTGCCCCCAACAACTTCCTAAAATCAATTTAATCAAAGAATTAGTAAAATTAAACAAAAATTGATTATTTCTCAATATTTAGATCAATAATTAAGCACAAAATGTCACTAAAATACCTGAATATTTTAGTGTTATCAGGACTCTCATATTCATCGTCACTGCTTACCTAATCATGGTGGGAGGCACTTGTAGAATCAACATCTTCATTTTCTGATTCTGACTTATCTTCACCATGTTTTCCTTCCAGCATTGCAAGCTTCTTTTGCAATATTCCACCTACAATACCTTGAGATTGATCCTGCATCGAAGTCACATCGAAACATGGATTTTTGTACTTGAGATTTGCATTGCCAACTGATTTCTTCTGCGGGTCAACGGACACTCTTCCTTTGCTTCTAGTGGTAGGACCCGCATACGCTTTGAATCTTAGAATGCTGACACTCACGTCTGCAGCAACGCTCTCTGAATCAACTCTGTTGACACCATCGTTTGCAGCAACATTCTTTGAGTCTGCTTTGTTGACATCCCTTTTTGACTCCATTGTCATTTGCGACTTTGCTGATGTCGTCATCTGCCACTATGAACTTTGCTGATATCGTCATTTACGACTTTGATGTCTGCGACGATGCTGATGTTGATTTTGATGTCTGCGATGATGCTGGTGTTGATTTGATGTCTGCGAAGATGTTGATGTTGTCGTCTGCGACTTTGTTGATATCGTCGTCTGCGACTTTGACATCTACGATGATGTTGATGTTAACTTTAATGTGAGCGACGATGCTAATGTTGTCGTCTGCGACTTTGCTGATTTTGACGAAAAGAGATGAGCGGGAGAAATGGTCCCACTAGTCATGCCAATTTGTAAATAAATTTTTCTTTTTCGTGTATTTTCTGTAAATAAAAATTACAAAAAAATGAGTTACACGTAATATAATTACAATAATTTATTTTTGCATTTTATTTTTATCGATCCGCTGATTCGATCTGTCATGGGCCAATGGCCTTTTTGGACTTGATCTCGATCCAACGGATTCTAATTTATCCGAGGGACATTTTGGGCCGATCTCGGACAGAATCCAACTTCGAGGGTCGTTGGCTTGATCTGGATTCATTGAACGACTACGGATTTCTTCCGAGGGCTTCTGGACTTTTCTTCAGAGGCCATTGATTTTCTCGAAATGGATTTTGATAGAGTTTCTTCTACATAATTTCCTCAACTTCTTCTTAGTTTACTCCCTTTTTTTCAAGTGAATTTGATCCTCTATTTATAGTTGAGAGGATGACAATCACTTGTCTAACATGGTGTCAATTGTCACTCTATGAGAGATAATCTCTCAATATAAAAATTATATATATTAAAATATTAAAATAAAATTTAATTATATATTTTAAATATATAATTAAATTTAATTGCCTACAAGGTTCTCCTTCCGAAAGTTTTGAAAAGAAAGTTTTTCAATGTTGCTGATGTGGTCAAGTGGCTACCTAGAAGTACATCCTTATCCGACACACGGTGCATGTTCTTTGGATTAATAGGGGTGTACATGGTGATAGCCATTTTTTGGAAGACCCTTATGCTATAGCTGAAAGAAGCCTTCGTCTTGTGTTACAACTTCTGTCAGTCTAAAATAAGGAATTCATGTAATTTATTTTGTTTGTCTATTTAATAGAAAAGCTCTGATTTGGACCAAAAAATTCATTATCGAATAATCTCACCACATAATTGTTTTTTAATCTTTATAATTTGTTTTATAAATGAAAATTGTGGCACTATTCACAATTTTTATATAACAATATACATTAACGGAAAACAATATTATAATATTATTTATTATAATATAATAAACTATTAACCTATAACATTTAAATAGAAATAAAAGATTTAACCTAAAATAATAGAGTGAATTAAAAACATGGATAAAAATACAAATAATCGCATAAAAATATCATATCTGAATCTTCATTATCCCATCCACCATTCACGAATTTCATTTGCATAGGAGTTTAACAAAATTTAAATTTGAATTAAGTTTAGAAAATAATTCTTCTAGAAAGAAGAAAAAAAATTATAAGGAATATATCTTACATATAAAACGTTGAAAATGATAAAAATAATATATAATAAAATAGCGAGAATTATAAATTAAAATATATAATAATTCATACTCATAAATTATTTTTATTAAAATAAATAACAATTTTCATAAAAAATTAAAATATTCTACTTTTATAATATTTTAAACTCATAAATTTTTTTAAATTATAAAATGAGGGTGTTAACCATTATGCTTACACTTTCTTGATCAAAATAAATGTTATTAAGAAAATAATATTTAATTCTATTATAAATATTTAATAATATTATTTGCTTTGAATGTCATGAGTTTAATAACCATTCAAATCACTTAAAAAAATTCAATGTCATATTTTAAATTACAACAAATTTATTTATTTTTATTAAAAAACATTCTCAAAAATAAAAAGTTAAAAAAGGAAGAATATATTTAAATTTATTTAAAATAAAACTCAAATTTCAAAAGAAAGAAAATTTTTTCGAATTAATTATAATTTCGTTTAGAATTAGAAATGGTGATGGATTTGAATATGTATGAAAAAAAAATCAATATTTCGATTTAAAACGTGGTTTAAGTATAAAATCACATATATGAAGAAATTTATCAATTTAAGTTAAAAAAAATAAATATAAAACAAATTTTTTTATTCATATTAATTTTTATAATTATAACAAGACAAGACAAATGATATATATTATATCTAAACATCGCAACATGATTGGCAACTTTCTTTTACAAATTATAAGTTTATTTAAAATCTATAAAAAAAAATAGTATATATATATATATATATATAAACTATCAAAATTTTGTTTTTTCAAATTATGGTGTTTTTCATTTTTTCAATTTTTTTTTTTAAATGGGTTATCTACCAAAATTTGAATTTGAAATGGAATATTTAAAGAAGAGGATGGGATCAGTCTTTTTTGTTGAAGCAATCGTGATAGCAGTAGCACAAGCGCTGAGCAATTCCTGGGAGGGATTTGCACTCGGAGTAAGGATGATTTTGTGCATAGTAGTTTTTGCACAATCCATCGCATTTTTTCTCATCAAAATTTACACTGCATGGACCTAAAATCGATATGCATGGTTCTCCTGGTGGTCTTTGTGCTCCTATCATCGTACCTGCATACATACATACATATTAAAACTCATAAATTCAAATGTTATTTTCGAAAACATCACCAATAATTTAAATTAATTTAAATTTGATATACGTTACCTTTATAGAGTTTAACTCTTACTCCAGAAAATATTTGATTCTAATTTCAATTATCAAATACTCACATGAACGTTAAACACTCAATTTTATATAATTTCACAATATATTTGTTTATTAATTATGCTAAATTAAGATTTAATAACAAATAAAAGATATAATATATATATATATATATTATATATATATATATATTAGAGTGGAATAATTACCTGTTCCAATGATGATAAGAAGAAAAGTGGCCAACATTGTGGATGGAAAAGCCATTTTCTTCTTAAAAAGACCCCCACACACAATTTTAAAGTATAAGTAAACAGAAAAAATCAAGTTTGCAATGTTTTCAATGATTTCATTTTTGTCTCTTATTATATATATATATATATTAAAAATTTCAGCTAATAGAAGAATTCTTAACAGTGTTTATCGGACAATCAAACAATTTCTTGGTTCATTAAAAAAAGAAAACCTTGTGGTGATGTATTCTTTCCGCTTTAAACCACATATAATTTATTCTTTTTTTCCAAATATATATATATATATATTTATTTAAACTTGTAAACTTTCAAAAGTTGAAATTTTCTCCAAATATATATATATTATATATATATATATATAATATATATGTATGTACACTATAATATATATGATGTAAATATGTATTATTATTATTGCTTTTGTTTTTACATTATCAATATATATATTTTTAAAACCAAAAAATTTATTAACTCAAATTAGAATAATCATCAATAACTAACATTACATAAGACAAAACACCATCCTGCCATTCTGTAAATCCTTAGCAGGATAAACTCAACACTATACTGCCAGACGGTGAGCTAAAAGATTTAAATGACACCGAACAGAGAAAATACAAAGCAACTCGCGAATGAAATCAATGAAATGTCCAGCAACAGAAAGCACTTCCTCAGATGATGTTACTTGTTGGACCAGTGAAGCACAATCGGAGGAAAAATTCACTTAGCGGTCATTGTAGATATTTGCTAGACGAATGGCATGAATTAAAGCCAGAGCCTCCACCACTTCCACTAACGAAGAGCATCAGCCAACGTAACCCGAGAGAGCACCTAAGACTGATCCATCAGATCTCCTAACAAGAACTCCAACTACAGCCTTACCATTTTGCATTGACCCATCGAAGGAAACATGTAATGCATCATATAGGATCGGTTGGGGAGATATGGTTGTGACTGGGAGCATTATGCTTTGGGGCCTTAGAGCACGGAACACCCAGGAGTTTCATTCCCAACCCACGTGTAGACTTGGTTAAATGACGAGATCATTTGGTGAAATACAAGCTTGTTTCAAGCTTGCCAAATACCCCCACATAATCAAACAGAACCGACTAGCCTCCATGGTCGACCAACTGTCGATGACCCTAGCCAATAGCAGCGGGACGGAGGGTAGTTGTTGTGATAGCGACATTGTCGGATAACATACGTTCATCCACACTTGGTTCACAAATGGGCATTGAAAGAACAAATGGATAGATGATTTAGATAGATACTGGCAGAGAGAGTAATGTCGAAACCCAACTCCCTTCTTTCCCGTGTTCTCCCCAGTGGCCAATGCGTTGTTCATAATATTCCAAACAAAATGCCTAATCTTGGGTAAACACGACAACTTCCAAATTTTCTTCCAAGTATCCGAGGAAGAGCTTGATGAGGGGATAAAAACTCCCAACGAATTCAAACCCACCTCAGTCACTAGCCACGTTCCCGACATGGCTGTATAATCTCCCCTCGGAGTCATGGGCCATACCAATTTGTCCGGACTAGGAATGGAGCAAAGGGCAATATCCCTAATGGCCTCAGCTTCATCCGGTAAAAACCAGCGCTGCAATAAATCGTTTCTCCATGTCTTGGTGTCTGGTTGATAAGTTCCACCACACACGTTAACCCCAATTCAAGCTCTCGGTTGATCAAAGGTTTATGAGAATTTGTAGATTGTAACCAAAAATCACGTCAAATTGAAATAGTTTTGTCATCCCCCACTCTATACGACAACCCCTTTGAGAGCAATGTCCTTCCAGCCAACAAACTATGTCATAATAAACTATTCCCATTAACATGCATTGCCAACAAGAAATGCGTATCAGGGAAATATTTGGCTCTAAGAACCGAAGCTGCCAAGGAATCTGGGTAACGAAGAATTCGCTATCCCTGTTTCGCAAGTAAAGCCAAGTTGAAATAATAAGGATCCCGAAACTTTAAACCACTCTCCTTTTTTGAGCTACATAAAAGTTACCACTTTTTCCAACAAATACCTCTATCTTGTGAAGAGTTACCCCACCAGAACTGCCTTGTTAACCTCACCAGTTGGTGACATATCCCTTTTGGTAGTAAAAAGCATTGCATCGTATAAGCTGGGAGAGATTGAATAACAGCTTTAATCATAACTTCCTTACCCGCTTGGGAGAACAGTTTTTCCTCCAATCCTTCAATTTGTGCCATACACGATCTACCAAGTATTGAAACTGTTTGCACAAACGTCTAGCAGCAGAAATAGGCATACCAAGATATTTCCCATCAAAAGATCCTAATTGAATTTGAAACTTTTGACAAAGCTAATGTCGTAGGGGATGAGGAACTTCATAACTAAAAAATATAGAAGACTTCTGAAAATTAATTGATTGCCCCAAATTTAATTCATGCCGAGACAATATTTGTAGTAAAACATTAGCAACAACAAAGGAAGCTTGTGAGAAAAGCAGACAATCATCAATGAAAAAAAGGTGGGATACCCTAAGCCCTGTCCGACCAAATGGCAAGCTATAGAGATTTAAATTCATTTCCGTCTGTCGGAGCATAGCAAACAGGCCTTCATCACAGATAATAAATAAAAAAGGAGAAAGGGGATCCCCTGTCTCAAACTCTGGATGAAAATTTTTTATTAGAAGGCTGACCATTTGCCAAGACGGAAAAAGAGACAAAGGACATGCAAGCAAGAATCCGTCCACAGAATTTATCCGGGAAGCCCATGAAATTCATAACACGTAACAGATAGTCTCATTCAATACGGTCATAGGCTTTTCGCATATTCAACTTCAATCCCATAAATTGGTAAGATCCAATTTTAACTGTCTGAAGAGAATGGAAACTTTCAAAAGTCACAATCACATTATCAGTGATCAACAGCCCAGAAACAAAAGCATATTGAGAAGAATGAATCAAGTGTGGTAGGACCAATTGTAAACGATTACTCAAATCTTTAGCAATTAATTTGTAAATAATATTACATAAACCAATAGGCCTAAAGTCAGACATACGTGTAGTAGATTGGATTTTCGAGATAAGAAATAGATAGGTAAAAAAGACATATCCAGAGAATTATGGGACAGACGATCTGTTAGATCTGTTAGATAGAGAATATCAGATTTCATACAGATCTAATTCATATTTTTAATATATTTAATCTCATCTTACATTCAGTAGTTTTACACTTTCTTTTATGCTTAATTAGGATTAGTTTTAGTTATTGATCATAACATTAGTTTAGTGCATATCTTATGTTATAAGCATGAGACTCTTGTCATTCTTTTTGCATTATTTATTGCATTGCTTTGCTCTCTGCAACTTTGTGCACTCTTAGCAGTTTTTTTATTGCAGGTTGTGAGAGTGTTTAATTGATTTAAGGTACTGTATGTATATAAGATTAAAGGAAGCTGCCATTGTTGATGTTTTCGAGCTCTCGGGCCTTGGTTCACTTGCAATTTTTTGAATTGAGTTTCAGTTCAATTTCAAATTCATATCAATTCCATTCTTATTTCCATTTGCAGTAGTTACCAACATTTTCATCTGTTTGTTTTTAAAAGATTTAGAATCCATTTAAATTGTTTTCAAAGTCTCGGGTAGACACCGAGAGCACATCAGCACTCACCTGAGAAGCTGACTGCTTCAACTTTCATTTCAAATTGCTTTCCATTTCCAATTTTTAAAAACTTCATTTCCATTTCCAGTAACCAATCTTCATCATTTGTTTTGTTTTAAAACCAAATGGCAGCCATTATTACTCTCTTTCAAGCTCTCGGGTAGTACCCAAGAGCAGCTTTGTTTCAATTTGTTTCAATTCAATTTCATTTCCATCCACTTCCATTTTTTAAATTGAATTCCATTCCCAGTAGATACCAACATTCTACTCTGTATTTTTCTTTGAAAAAAATAAAATTTGGCAGCCATTAATATTTTTTAAGCTCTCGGGTGCTTCCCGAGAGCTATCTGATGCAACCCGTGAGGCTTGTATTGCTTCCAAATTCATTTCAATTACAATTCCAGTTGGCAGCCATTGTTTTACTCTGTTTTTCCATAAATTTCCATTCCCCTGATTTATATTAATTCATGCACTTCGTATAATTTATGTTTTGTTCGATTTAGGCTGAATTTGTTTTTTGTAATCTTTAATTTGATATAGATAGGTTAGAGTTAAAAATTCTTCCATTTTTTTTTTCATTTTTTTATATTAAATTTTTACCTTATTACAAGAAATCTCTAACACCTATTTGAGCACGCTATTTGTATCAATAATTTGATTGATACATCGATTCTTGGACTATTTGATTGATTAGTATTTGATCTTCCTATTTTGTGACGACATTCCGATTTACTTGAAGGAGTTTTGGGAATAGTGACAACCACTTGTTATATTTACTTTACTTGTTGAATTAAAGATAATTCATAAGTGTCCTTCGCTATTTGAACATCACTTCTGAAAGGAACTTAATGTCTAGTGCCCTAAGGTCCTCGGGATTTGGGAGTCATCGGAGTGAGGTTCGATAGTTGAAATTGATATGTGTACGTGAATTTAAAAACCCTAAAGAAAAATTAAAAAAAATATAATAAAAATGATGAATAAAGTGGTCATTTATTTGTGAGCTCTTGAAAGGTGATTAGGAGTAGTTGTTATGATTTATAGAATTGATCGAATTGCTTTGAGAAGAAGTTTGTTAGTTGGATGATGAAGTATGAGTAGTCACACACAACATTTAGGAAAATTCTATGATTTTTGCAAGTGTTGAGTGGATATAGAATTTTTGAGTTATATCTTCTTAAATTATGTGAGAACAATTAATGAGGCACTTGGGATAGAGATTATTCTTTGAGTAACTAGGGGAGAAAGTCTTGAAGAGTGAAGTAATTAGTTCGAGATCATTGAGAATTTAATTCATTCATTACTTTGAAGAACATTTTTACTTGAATATTTTAGTGCTTTATGATTCGATTGATTTTCATACTAGTTATTTGCTTGAGGACAAACAAAATGTTAAGTGTGGGGTATTTGATAACATTAAAATATACCCATATTTTAGTGATATTTTGTGCTTAATTGTTCATCAATTTATTTAAAATTAATCACTTTTGACATTGATTTGACTTAATTTGTGATAAAAAGGATTTCAAGAAGTTGTTAGGGCAAAATTGCATAAAAGAACAAGTTTTGAGGTCAAAATGCAAATATTTGTGAATAGACACTGGGATGCCACATTTGCACCGTCGTAGCGTGCCATGTGGAGCGGCTTGACGACCGTCACGAAGACGTTCTTGACGGGCGTCAAGGACACTTCACTTCAGAATTTTTTTAAAATTTTTTTACTTTTTAAAAATTTTTTATTTGGTGAATTTCCACTTTTACCCCCATTTAATTACCTATAAATATGTGTAGTAGAAGAGGAGAAATTGTTTAAGGCTAATGAAGCTCTATGACTTTTGATCTTCAACATTGTATTTGTGCTTTCAATTGCTTTCATACACTCTCTTTTCTTCTTGAAGTCTTGTCTAAACCAAGAAGGAGTTCTTGAGGGATTGTTGTTGTTGTGTGTGAGTGATTATCATATTGCTTTGAGTGTTGTGAGTGTAAGGATTGTCTAAACCAAGAAGTTCTTGTATTCACATTCTTGGAGTGATATTGATCATTATATCACTTATCCTCCAAGTTGTTGATATAGCAAAGTTGTCTCAACCATAAGGAGCTTTTCTACATTGATGTTCTTGAGAAGATTTGTTGATTGTTGAAGGTTTACGACTACATCTACAAAGATCTTGAAGATTGAAGAAGTCCTTGCTTAATTGTTGTACATATTTTTCCTCTTTTATTTTCATCTATCTTGTATGTATGATTTTAGCATAATTTCCAATTATAGGATCTCTATCTTCTACATTTCTTTAGAATTGGATGTGGGAATAATAATGTCATCTATTTGATTATTCATGTGTGATCTATGCCATGTTTTCCTTGTTTCTTGCATTATGTCTTGTGAGATAACATCTTATGGATGTGAGTTTCATGGAGGTGTAGTATAGGCTATCCATATACCTTTGTGCATGGTAGGATTTGAGGTAGACATGTGAGAGCCAACTATAGTTAATCATGTTGATCCTTGGATCTAAGCATATGAATTCTTAAGTGATGAAAATCCATTATGTAGAACCTCTCATATTCATGTGTGCTTAATGAAGATCCTATCCTTCTTTTACTTGTTTTTATTGCTTTCTTAGATTAGATCTAGATAGTTTTCAACCTCTCTTGTCATGTGCTTGGAGCTTATGTCTTGAATGTTCATAGTTTATCTATTGTTTGAATTCAATATTACTTCCTTGGGATATAACGATAATAAATGTAAAATCTAAAACTCACTCAACGATGGGTACTCTGCCCAACTCTTTGATACTTTTAAAGTGACAATTAATTCTCTTAAATCAATGTAATCAAAATGTTAATGTTTAATTAAAGAGTGTATCATGTCTAAAAGTGATACGTCACATTTCTTCTTATATTGTGAATTTGCTCGAAAAGCTTGGTATGGAGTGGAGTTCTATTCTTTGAGATTGATCCATCAGGCTACATCTTGGCTTCATTTGTTTCAGTTATTGGTGGATAATAATTCGCAAGATGCTAATAATGTGTATTTATGGCGAATTTGTAAGGGTCGAAATGCAATAATTTTCTCTGCTAAAATTTTTAGGCCGAGGGATGTTGTGGCAAGGGAATTGGAATATCTTCATATTTTCCAAGAATATAGTGATGATGGTGTGGATACACAATGGAAACAAAGAATTGTTTCCAAGATTGGATTGGATGCATCTCATGGTGTTCATGGAAGTGGTTTTGGTTTTGTTGTTCGATTTATTTTAATAAATTACGTGGGCTCATGTGTCAATTATGTATTTAAGGCTATCATATTTTATTAAGCCCTATTAAAAGTGATCTAATTAAGTTTATTGGGCTAATATGTATCAACAATAAGTATGAGCCCACATATGTAGATATCATATTTCCTAGACTATGATGGGTTGGCTAGGAATATTATTATTATATATTGGTTATGATCCTCCGAGAGTTTATTGAGAGTGTCTATTCTATATCCCGTCAGTAGAACAGAACCTTAACTCCACAATTTAGTTTTTTTAATATTCTTATTAATTTCGCATACTAGGTCTTATGGGATTAGGTTTAAGGAATATATAGAATACATATGTATTTTATTTTATCAAGTGCTATCAGAGTTGTTGGATTATTAAGAATAATTTTTTGGGTAATTCATAATCGGTTAAAAGATTAAACCTTTTAGGTTTATTTACTCAAGATCTCAGAAAAGATTACGGAGATTTATGAAATCAATTAATATCGTTTAAAAGATTAAACCTTTTAGATTTATTTAGTCAAGATCCCAGAAAAAATTATGGACATTTATGGAATGAATTAATAAATTGATGATTACACTTTTAAATTTTTAAAAGTTACGTTTCTGTCTTTAGTCTTTAGTAGGTTCAGGCTTGACTTCTAAGTATATATATATATATATATATATATAAATGTGTGTGATGTGTTTATATATATATTTTTTCGCTTCTTGTTAAGAATATATATACACACGCAAAGAATATGTACTAGAATTATATATTTATATATATTAGTTTTGGTATACATAAAGAATTAAACTTCAGTTAAGATGAAAGTCTTTTGGTTTTCAATTTAATTGGATTTTGGATAAAGTCAATTTATAAAATTTATTTTTTAAAAAGATTTTTGTTTTCATTGGAAATTTCAAATTAAAGAATTAAGTTTTTATCCAAGAATTAAAGAATTAAGTTTTCATTCAAAAATAAAGAATTCAGTTTTCATTCAAAATTTATAAGGAATAAGACTATTTTCTTTTATTTTTATAGTGCCCATGAGTTTATTGAGAATTTGGTGGGTAATTAATTAAATTGGAATTTTGTGGCATTTGGTTGGCTATATATAAAGTTTTTAGATGTCATTTAATACTTTACCACTATCGATTTTTTGTTTTTTAAAATAAATTAAAGTTTTATCATTATTATTATTTTATTTTTATAAAAAATTTAAAATTTTAAGGATTTGGATATATATATATACATATACATTTTATTATATATATATGTAATCACTACATCTAAAAACTTTAAAATGCCAAATTCTTTATATATATATATATATATATATATATATATATATATATATTATTGTGGGATCCATGCTACATGAGTATTATATTTTATTTTAATGTATAATTATATTATTATTTTGGGATAAAAAAAATTATTATATTTTCTTTCCTACAGTAAATTTATTTGGAACCTTTTCTTATTGTTTTTATTTTATTCATGCAATTAGGATTTTGTCATGCATAATTTAAAACACTATATAAACTAAAGCTTTGTAATTATCCTTTTGTATGATTCAAAAATAAAAATAGAAACAATTATGAATTTTTATGGAAATTTGTTTCTATAAAATATAAGGATAATAAGAATATCTGACAGTACTTATAAAAAACACTTCATCTTACTTTCGTGTTAAAAGCAGTGAAGTTAGACATTTTAAGGCATCACTGTGCATTTGTTTTTTTTATCTCTCTTCTAGTATAATTCAGTCAACTTATGGATAATTATAAATTATAATTGATTAAAAGAGAAAATGACTCTTAATGAGTTAATTTCATATTTTTTTCTTCAAGAAAAAAAGTGATAAAGCAAGATGAAGTGTTAGTATTCTCATTTGGAATTTACTAATAATGGTAAAGGAAAGAAAATATAGAATATAAAGAAATTTGAGGCTTTGGTCCACATAAGAAACAAGAAAATGGAACAAATTAAATTAAAGATTTTTCTTGATATTTTTGTGGAAAGACTTTGGATAAAGATAAATAAAAAATACGTCAAATATCATATTTGATGTTTAAATAAGGGTTGTCTAAATTATAGAATATTCAGTGATTGTTAAAGATACATCTACTATGGTGAATGAAAAACTGTTAAAGTAATAAAGACGTTTATGTTATTATTTGAGAATGAAATTATTTGGATTTAGATGAAATTCGGTTTCCATTTATGGACAAATTTGGTTGTTCTTGTTCATTTTGAAATAGAAAATTTACTCTTTTATTGTTAATTCCAAATTTATTAATTTCGATTCTCTATCTAGATTTGATGATTTGTATTTCTTAAATATAATTGCATCATCTAATGAATTTTCAAAAAATGAGAAAGAAATAGTAATGCAGATAATTAAGATTCATGTTACATTAACATGAAATAATTTACTGGTATCGTCTTTGATGATTTTAGTTATATTGTGCATGTTCAGTTATTTTATAATTCAAAATAATCAAGATTATGGGTTGGTTATGTATACCAATTTATGGCTCCTTTTCTAAGGAATAAAGTTTATTATCGTGTTTTGTTTTTTATAAACTTGATTATTAATTTATAGAAATTTTTGAAGTTTGATATCTTTTAGCACCTTGATTCTTGATTTGATTTATGATGCATAAAGATATCTTAATTCTACTGATATTTGAGTTTTATTTTGGAAAAAAAAAATTGTGGGAAAGCGTGGATATGGAACCCACGTGAATTATGATAGAATTAATAAGGATTCCTTATATATATATATATATATATATATATATATATATATTTGGATTGTCTTTTGTGATATATATTCATGAATTCAATTAAGTTACTTATATTTTTAGATTGATTATTTGAAGCTTAAATGCTGCCAATGTAGCTTTTTGTGTAAATTAATTAATTTATAATATAAGGTTGGTCATGTGTGTTTGAGTTTTGTGCCAATAGTAATTGGCCTAAAGGAAAGTTATTGTTTGACAAAAATTTAAACATACATGTGGTCATATCACTAGACAAAAAAAAAATTATGAGACCTTGGTTAAATTCAATTTTGGTTAGGCTACTTATATTTTAAATTTTGGTTAGTTGATGGAAACTTAATGTCGCCAAAGTGACTTATGTGAAAATTGATTAATCATTAAATATAAGGAAAGTTGTTTGTGGTTAATTTTTCATACGAATAATGATTGACACAAAGGAAAGTTGTTATTTGGCAGAAATTTTAAACACACTGCGGTAATAAATATGTGACAGTTATTCGATTCTTTTCTTCCATGTGAATAATTTGTCGGTCCAAAGGCTTATTATTTGACAGTAATTTATTGTCAGTATTTGATTACTACGTTGAGAGTACGACTTACAAATTGACATTTTTGTCCAAAGACTAAATATCAATGTTGTGCTAGGTATCTTGTGATGGGTTTTACCATTTTTGAATTTGAATTACCTTGGTCAATTTTATTTTGATAAGTATTGTGAGTTTAATTTTATTTTCAAAGTTTGTTTTGTTCTCTGTTCAGTTAACAGTTTTATTGCTTCAGTATCTGCCAATTTTAATTTTATAGTTGTACTAAATGATACAAATTATTTAAAGATTTAGAAAGAAATATTTTCATATTTCATAATTGCATAAATTTTAATCTTGCTATTCAGATTGATAAACCACTAATTTATTATAGATTTTAGTTTCTCTAAGTAAGAGAAATTGAAAAAAGTAGGAGTATTCAAATTGCATGAGTTTTATGGTAATAGAATATGCAATTTCAAAAGGATTTGGGGCATTAAGTTTAAAGAATTTATCATACACAATTATTTGATGACAAATGAAGTTAAGGTGAGAGAATTATTAGATTTATTTATTTAAATAAATTATGTGGACTTATTTGTCAATTATTGTGTACTAAGGATTTATAGACTATTACGAGGTAACCTCAAGTTTCTATGAGAGATAAATGTATCTCAATGAATGCCCCAACAAAGTGATTTATTTAAAGCTAAAGAAATTTAAATGATTTCTTATACTTCATATTATAAAGTTTTATGTACATACTTGTGTATGCATTTAGATATTGTGTACATTATTAAAGTATTTGACGGATATTTAAGAGATTCATAAATTTAAAAGTTTATGTGATATTTTAAGAGAAACAAAATCAGATACTCACATACACGTGTGATCAGATCAGTGGGAGATCATTAGGTATTTTGATTCTGATTTCACGGGATGCTAAAATAGTTACAGATTTATTTCCGATTCTATTCATCTTATTTATGGCATTGAAAGAGATATTTCTTCAGAGAGTGTTAAGTAAAACACTCATAACTCTTTCACTATGGTAATTAAGTATGAAAGTTATAGGCATCCATTCATGAAATATGGCTAAGGAATTTGTCACTAAATTGAGAATTTTGAATAATGTGTAAAGACCATTAAAGTTATTATGTGACAATAATTTGGTTTTGCTATATTCTAATATAATTTTAGAGTTGTTTGATGTTTATAGAATATATTGAGACAAACTCCGTGATTGTGAATCCATTAATTAAAGTCTTACATCCAAGGTCTTATACGAGTATGTTACTCGTATGAGTGTTATATGATTTATTGATATGATATATCAGTTCAGTGGGAGTTTGTATTACATCTATAAACATGCATTACAGATTTGATATTTATTACTGCAGTATTAAAGTATTAAGTTACACTCTTTTCATATTCAGTATGATCTCATTAAAGAATACGGAAGAGACCAATTGAAAATTGGCATGTGGAGATCACATTGCATGTAATTTTCATGCTACATACCATACTTGATCCATGTCATTCAGTTGTGTTGATGTACGTGATCATTGTTGGGTTTATATACAATTTTGTGATGAATTCCCCTTTGGTTCTATGTTAATATAATTGATGGACCGGATTAGATAAGGATGCATACAGTAATGATAACAAAAGATTGAGTACTCATAAAGATTAACAATACATAATTGTTTAGACACATTAAGCCTAAGTGGGAGATTGTTGGATTTATTTTAATAAATCATGTGGGCTCATGTGTCAATTATGTATTTAAGGTTATCATATTTTATTAAGCCCTATTAAAAGTGATCTAATTAAGTTTATTGGGCTAATATGTATCAACAATAAGTATGATCCCACATATGTAGATACCATATTCCCTAGACTATGATGGATTGGCTAGGAATATTATTATTATATATTGGTTATGGTCCCCGAGAGTTTATTGAGAGTGTCTATTCTATAACCCGTCAGTAGAACAGAACCCTAACTCTGATAGATCTCTTGGAAGACTATCTTCTGCTTCAGGTTACAAAGAAAGGGTTTTCTAGGATACTTAAAGAATATGTTGGTGATACATGATTAAATCAGGTACGCTTCCGCAATTTAGTTTTTTTAATATTCTTATTAATTTGACATACTAGGTCTTATGGGATTAGGTTTAAGGAATATATAGAATACATATGTATTTTATTCTATCATTTGTGTCATGTGATGATAGGGGATGAGTTTTACGTTCGGGAGCTGGACCTTTGTTGTCTATTGCATCGCCTGAACACGCAGAACTCAAGGCTTTGAAGTTGGATTTTGAATTTGTTCACGATTTGTTTTGCACTTCCTGTTACTGCTGGTTTCATATTGCAAGAATTTGGTGTCCTAGATGGTTCAAAATGATCAAAATTTGTCTGTTATTGGTGAAAATATTGCTCAACTTCAACAAGATCTCAGGAACGCCCATACGATTGATGTTCAGTAGCACATTTGTTAGCTCAAATTAGGGTTACTCTTTTAAATACTGTTGTTTGGTATGAAACATCACATTCTCGTGTACTAAATGTATTGCATTAAGACTAGTTATAAGATTAATGACTATACTACTTTTCGTTTAAAAACATTGATGATGATGAAAATGAGAAAATGTTATCTGGAGCGAATTGAGAGATAGAGAATGTATTAAATTTAGTTTTTTTAATCTTTATTGATGAATAAGTATAATTTTATAAGAATAGATTGGTTAATTAATTTAATGTTTTATATGAACAAAATTATTTAAAATTCTCTACTTTATAATATTTCAAATAAATCTTTAAATTAATTACGATTACTAATACAAACCTTAAAATTCCTAAACATACCCTCAAATTATCTTCGCAATTTGTGACAAATTGTTTTTTGGCAAGCATTTGCAATTTTGATAAAAAAGATTCAAGGTTGTTGCTTCGGAGAAATTAATATAAATTATTAAGAAATTAAAGGGAAAATTTTATGTTTTAATGCTTGGAGGCCTGACAATAACAAATGTAATGCTTCGTGAAAATGCAATCGCACTTGATTGGATCCTTTTTTGGAAAATGTTTCTTGGCGAAACTTAGGCAATCTCTTCTTCCAGTTTTACCGCAATACTCCTCTTCACGAATATAAATGTTAAACACTCTTCCTCTCCTGCAATCAGGAAAATATTTTCAAAAAGATTGTAAATTAAATAAAGAATG
This sequence comes from Asclepias syriaca, assembly GCA_027405835.1. Taxonomy (NCBI): domain Eukaryota; kingdom Viridiplantae; phylum Streptophyta; class Magnoliopsida; order Gentianales; family Apocynaceae; genus Asclepias; species Asclepias syriaca. Next base: position 11,768,786 of record CM049924.1, read on the forward strand.
TAATATATTAATAAAAGGTCATGAATTCGAGTAAGTGGCTTGATTAACAAAATATAGTTCAATTGATAATAATTTTATTTTAATCTAAAAAGTGATGAGTAAAATATTGAAAGAGAAATAATTTTTAAATTATAAGAGGGGTAAGAGAATGCAGATTTAAATAATATATGTATTACAGAGCTTTTGATTTTATGTAAGCAAAATTGGGAAATTGCCCCTCATTTTTCGTGACAGTCTAATTTGTTTGGCAGTGAGCTTTTGAAAGCTGGCTTAAGATGGAGAATTGGAAATAGACAATCAATTCGTATCTATCATGATCCTTGGATTCCATCTCCTCCTAATTTTAAGCCTGTAACTTCCCTTCGATTTTTGCATGACAATGTCTAGGGGAATACCCTTATTCAAGATGGCTGTTAGTGAATTGATTTTCTAAATATTTTATTTTGTTCTCATTATAGGGATCAAATTGGATTGATTCCTTTGATTGAAAATGGAAGTTGGGATAGATTATTGTGGCATTTCACTAAACATGGCTATTACACGGTGTCATCAGGTTACAAGGTTGCAATGGAAATGGCAAATGTTAATCTCCCTTCTACTTCAAACCCATCTTCCGACTGGATGTTAATTTGGGGATGTCGAATTCCGCAATGCATTAAGGTTTTTGCTTGGCTACTTTGTCATCAAGCCTTAGCAACACGATGTAATTTGGTAAAAAGAGGAATAAATTCCACTTTGGATTATTCAGGGTGTTGTCATTTGGTAGAAGATGATCTGCATCTCTTTTTATATTGTGAATTTTCTCGACGAACTTGGTATGAAACGAAGTTCTATTCTTTGAGAATGGTCCATCAGGCTACATATTGGATTCATTTGTTTAAGTTATTGATGGATAATTATTCGCAACCTGCTAATGTGTTGGAAAAGTTCATAATGTATTTATGGGAGGTTTGGAAGGCTCGAAATGCAATAATTTTCTCTCATAAAATTACTAGGCCAAGGGATGTTGTGGCAAGGGAATTGGAATATCTTCATATTTTCCAAGAATATAGTGATGATGGTATGGATACACAAAGGCAACAAGGAATTATTTCATCTTCCTGGCAGGCACCAACAATGGGTTTGGTATAGTGAAATGTGGATGGGTTTCATGGGTCTCATGGTGCTCACAGAAGTGATTTTGGTTTTGTGTTGGGTGATGATAGGGGACGAGTTTTACGTTCGGGAGCTAGACCTTTGTTGTGTATTTTATCACCTCAACACGTAAAACTCATGACTTTGAAGTTAGATTTTGAATTTGTCCGCGATTTTTAACACTTTCTGTTAGTGCTAGTTTCATATTGCAAGAATTTATTGTCCCAGATGGTTCAAAAGGATCCAAATTTATTTCTTATTGGTGAAATTATTGCTCAGTTTCAACAGGATCTCAGGGAGGTTCCTAGGATTGATACAACGAGGCAACAAGGAATTGTTTCCTCTTCCTGGCAGGCACCAACATTTAGTTGGGCAAAGTTAAATATAGATGAGTCTCATGGTGCTGACAGAAGTGGTTTTGGTTTTGTGTTGCGTGATGATAGGAGACGAGTTTTACGTTCGGGAGCTAAACCTTTGCTGTGTATTTTATCGCCTGAACACGCAGAACTCATGACTTTAATGTTGGGTTTTGAATTTGTTCACGATTTTTTGTACTTCCCTTTACTGTTGATTTTAGATTACAAGAATTTATCTATTATTGGTGGAATTATTGCTCAGTTTCAAGAGGATCTCTAGAAGCTCCTAGGATTAATATTAAGTATAATCATAGGTCTACTAACGTAGTAGCACATTTGTTCGCTCAAATTGAGATTACTCTTTTAAATACCGTTATTTGGTATGAAACTTCGCATTCCCGTGTACTAAATACATTTCATTGAGACTGCTTACAAGTTTCATGAATATACTACTTTTCATTTAAAAAAAATGATGATGACGAAAATAAAAAAAGTTATCATGAGGGAATTGACACATTATCTAATGTATTAATTTTTTTAAAATCTTTATTGATGAATGCGTATAATATTTCAAATAAAATTTTAAATTAGTTACAACTATTAATGAAAACTTTAAAATTCCTAAACATACCCCAAAATTCTCTTCACAATTTGTCACAAAATTCCTAAACATAGATTTAAATAATATATGTATTGTGGATAAAAGAAATGCAGAAAATTAATTATTATATTTACCATGGAATTGATGGAGAAAGCTCGAGGAAAGAACCAGAAAGAGGGCTAGGTGGATAAAAGAGATCTTCATTCTTCTTCACAACAAGGGAAAACAATAGTAAGAAAGAAAATAAATAAGGGAAAATATATGAATTTAGTGTTAGTAATGAATAGGATAAAAAACTATTAATACTCAGCAGATGTATTCATTGTTTTGTATATGTATTCTTGAAACTTAGTTACTTTTGTTTCTTCTCAATATATATATATATATATATATATATATATATATATATATATATATATATATATATTACACTTTAATAGTTTCAAAGAAAAATTTACATATTTTTTTAAAAAAATCCAAATTAGCAATTGACAAAATATTTTTTTAAAAAAACAAATTGGTATATTTAAATTCTCGAATTACAAGAAATTGATAAATTTGATTTTCATTATAATTCTTCTTCTTCTTCTTTTTTAATTTAATCATTAAAATTGATATATTTTTTTAATTTAATCTTTATAATTCAAAATTCTCTCTTTTTTTTAAAAAAAATTTAAATTGATAGAATTTTTTAGAAAAAAGAGTACACTTTACATCATATTTGGTTCACTCTTGAATCAAATCGGGTATGATTGACTTAACTATTTTATTTAGTCATCTTTCGATCGGTTCTCTAACAACATATATTTGTTTCCAAAGGTTTTGACCCTTTTGAACTCATTTTTGAGGTCTATTTTTTCATATTCTGCCTCTTTCTTATTAGTTTTAGATTTTGGTATTTTTGTTTTTCGCAATTTCCTATTATCATTATAGCTGCTTTTGGTAATTCTCATTATGTAACACATCTAATTACTGTGATTTTTTATGGTTGCAATTAGATTTATGGGCTCAAGAAATGTGTAGTTTTCTAAAAGGTAGACTTCTTTGGCGTATTGTTACTAGTGAACTAAACAACCCACCAAAGAACCTTCTGAGACTGAAGATAAGTTTATTGAAAGGTTAGACCAATGGGATATCAAAAATCTTCAAATTTTAACTTGGTTTCGTAATACTTGTCAGCCTAGTATTAAATTAGAATTTCGTTGTTTTGATTGTGCTAAAGATGTTTGGAATTTTTTAAAGAATCGATATGCAATTTCAGATGATATTCATCAGTTTCAACTCTATCGACGCCTTCATTGCATGCATCAACAACTAAGTCACACCGTTCATAGTTATGTTTCTGAGTTACAGACTTTATTGGATCAATCATCTGCTGGTGATCCTCTGTTGCCTGATAAAGCTCTGCAAGTATTTATGCTGATCTTCTTGAACGTCGGCATGTTTGGCATTTGCTTATGACTCTTAACAGTGATTGGAGTCAATTTGTGGTAATCTTCTTCATCGCAAACCTTTGCCAAAAATGGACACCTTAATTCGAGAACTGATTTCTTAAGAAACTCGTATTAACAGTCTTCGAACTAAGTGCAATCTCACTTCTCCAGATATGATTCTTGCTGCACCATCAGTCCATTCTCAGTCCAGAAAGGAATATTATAATTATTGCAAAAGACCTGGACATTTGATTCTACTTGCTATAAACTTGAGGTAAAATGCAAGAATCCTGGTAAAAGAAATTCAACCAACTCATCTACTACATCTTGGGGGTACTTCTTCTAGTATCGATTTTTCCACAAAGATCTCTAACGTTGATGATAAGTCACTTTGTTTTCCCCTAAAGGACATCCAGTCTCTTCTTCACCATATACAATCTAATTCTAGGACTCTCAATTCTTCGGCTTTGTCTGTCACTTCAAGTACACATGCGTATTGGTTCTTTGATTCTGGTTGTTGTAACCATATAACTCCTGAGTCTAAGCATTTTCATTGTATCTCTATTCCTTCTCATGCACATGTTGTTCACACACCTGATAACTCTACATTAGATATTCAGCACAAGTAATGTTTCCACATCTTCATTGTCGTTGCCTAATACTTTTCATGTACCAAAATTATATCTCAATCTTATAACTGTTGGCTAGTTTGTTGAACTTGGTGCTGATGTAATCTTTAAGAGTAATGGTTGTATTATGCAGGATTCATAGACGGGCACAGTTCTTGGGACATGGCATAAGGTTGGTCGGTCATTTGAGCTTGTCTCTCTCCAAATGCCACAAAAAGTTGTTGCTACTGTTGTTTCTTCCAGTCTTTGGCATTCAAGCCTTGGTCATGTTTCTGCTTCTAAATTATGACCTTTGATTTCTAATGATTGTTTAGGTTCTGTTAAAACTAGTCACATTGATTCCATTTCCTGTGAACTTTCTAAACATCATGCTTTGCCTTTTACTAATAGTACTTCTATTTCTTCTGCACCTTTTGATCTTATTCATTCTTTTATTTGGGGACCTACTCCTAATGTTACTATGGCTGGTTCTAGGTATTTTGTCATTTTTGTTGATGACTATTCTCGATACACATGGATTTACCTTATGAAAAATCGTTCTGAGTTGCCCAAAATTTACATTCAGTTTGCTACTATGATAAAACTTAGTTTTCTCTTAACATAAAAGTCTTTCATATAGATAATGCTATGGAATATTGAGATACTACCCTTTGTCAATTATTGGCTAGCAATGGTACTCTTGTTCAACGTTCATGTGCTGACACTTCGCCATAAAATGGTCGTGCTAAATGTAAATATAGACACATTTTAGACACTGTTCGTGCACTTCTTATGTCATATTCTTGTCTTGAATCTTTTTGGGGTGAAGTCGCTCTTACATCAGTTTACATTATCAATCACATTCCTTCTCATCATAAAAAATATATCTCCTTATGAGTGTCTCTATGGTCATTGTCCTAACTATCATAATTTTTAGGTTTTTGAATTTGTTTATTTTGTTCACTTGCAATCCCATGAGTATACCAAATTGGAACCTCGAGCTCGATTGTGTTGTTTTTTAGGTTATGGTTTTGAACATATGGGTTATTGGTGTTGGGATCCTCTTTCTCATCGTATTCACATTTCACGTCATGTCACCTTCTGGGAACATAAGATGTTCTCTTCCTTATCCAGCTTCTGTGTCACATCATCTCCTCCATTCTTTTTTTAGCCTACTATCTCTTTGTTTCCTAAAAATATTTTGACATGTACTGATGACACAAATGACATAGACCTTCCTCCACCCTTGCTTGAAGATCATCCTTCTGAGGATCCTAGTTCTTCCTCTCTTAGTAGTTCTCTAAATTCTAGTCCTAAAACTCGTAAGTCTTCTTATATTCGTTATCCTCCTGTCACTCTTTAAGGTTATCATTGTTACTCTATCATTATTTCTCTTTATGAGCCTTCCACTTATCGTGAGGCTAACTCTAACTCTTTGTGGCAGAAAGCAATGATAGAAGAGCTTAATGCACTTATTAACACACATACATGGGATTTGGTTGACTTATCTCCACATAAATCAGTGGTTGGTTGCAAATGGGTGTATAAAATCAAGACTATGGCTGATGGTTCAGGTGAACGTTATAAAGCTTGTCTTGTGGCTAAGGGTTTCACCCAAGAATACATAATTGATTATGAGAAGACATTTGCTCCAATCGCTCATATCACATCGGGTCGTACACTTATAGCAATTGCAACAGTCAAACAGTGGACCTTGTTTCATATGGATGTTAAGAATGCATTTTATCTCTTACGAAAGGCTTTATATGGAGACAAACAGTGGACCTTGTTGGCAGTCTTATATATCTCATTGTTACTCGACTTGACATTGTTTATGTTGTTCATGTTGTTAGTCAGTTCATGACAACTCCTCGCACAACTCATCATGCAACCGTACTTCGCATTTTTCGCTACATTAAAGGTTCTTCTCTACAGCTGCAAGGTTATTCAGATTCTGACTAGGCTGGTGATCACATAGATCGACGCTCTACTACAGGTTATTACTTCTTACGTAGTGATTGATAACACTAAAATATTCAGGTATTTTAGTGATAATTTGTGTTTAATTCTTGATCTAATTGTTGATAAATAATCAATTTTGGTTTAATTTTGCTAATTCTTTTATTAAATGGATTTCAGGAAGTTTTTGGGGCAAAAACGCGAGGAATTAAAAATTCAGGGACTCAATTGCAAACTCTGAAGTTATTTTACACGCCCGTCAACACCTTGTTCTTGACGACCATCAAGAACGATCTGTTAACGGCCGTCAAGACCTCATCATCAGATTTTTTTTATTTGTGAATTTCCTATTTTACCCCCGTGTTTTGTATCTATAAATAGTAGTTTTTCACCACAGATAACATATATGTAGAACCAAAAATCATAGAGAGAATCATGGATTTTTCATTGTATTCTTTGTACTTTGAATTTCTCAATACAAGATTATTGTTGTTTTCATTGTCATTCTCTTCTTCCATTTCTCTTTGAATTCTTGTTCACAAACCAAGAACGGAGTTTAGGGAGTGCTTTAAGTTGAGAGTGAAATCCAATATTCTCTTGAGAGTGTGAGAGTTCAAGATCCACAAACCAAGGAGTTGCACTTTCACATCCTTGGAGTGAGGTTGGTAATTAATATAAATCCTCATCCTAAAGATTAGCAAATTGAATGTTCCCAAACCCACCAGGACTTCAAAGTTGTTGATTTCCCTTGGAGGAGTGTGTTGGTGTATTGAAGAAAAGGTGGAAAGAAAACATCTACAAGAGCTTGGAGATTTCAAAGAGTCCTAGCTTTACTTGTACACATTTCTTCCTCTTTGATTTTCTATTGATCTTGTATGTATGATTTTAACATTAGTTCTCCTTTAGGATCTCTTAATGTTCTACATTGCTTTAGGAATAATTGTTGAGAATTCTTTGATGTTTCATGTTTGTGTGTCTTCATGTTAATCTAAATCAATTGTTCTTTGATTTTTGCATTTATGTGTCTAAGAATTCCATCTCAATAGATGTGAAGATCCTAAGAAAATTTGATATAGGCCACCATATCCCTATGAGGGCAATTTGGTGAGCTTTAAGGGGAGAGGTCAATACAACCTTGATGTCGGATATCAACCCTTAGACCTAGGCATGAAGATTCTCAATTCATGAGAGTTTATTGTGCTAAGAACCTCTCAATAGTTATGTGTGCTTGCTTGATTTCTTAAAGGTCCTAAGTTGTTTTTCCATTATTGCTTTCTAGATTAGATTTCTCCTATCTTCACTTGATGTTGAACCTAAACCTTGATTTTCTCTAAGTTTCATTATTAGTAGAGGATTCCTAACTTCCTTAGGAAACGATTTTTATAAATTTTAAAATGTTGGTGTTCAATTCTTTTCTTAATATACATTCATAATCAACATATATGATAATTGAGCCTCAACATAATCTAAAGAAAATGTTGGCTAAAAAATGATCACCACGTTTTTGGCGCCGTTGCCGGGGACACCAATCATAATATGATTAGTAATCTAGAATTTCTAGGGTTCTAGACAATCGAATAATTGGTTTAGGATGAATTGAATGGACTTAATTGAACTTAGGAACTTTTGAGTTTAGGTTCCTTTACTTGCTTTATTCATTTATTGTTGGTTAGATAGTATAGTCTAGTTTTCTTAGACTTTAGTTTTCCTTGTTTTCGGTTAGTATAGGATTAGTTCCTAGGTTTTGGTTAGTTTAGGTTAGCTTAGATGTAGAGTTTTGGCCTTAGAATAGGTTAATCTAGTTTAATTTAAATAGCTTTAATCTAACTTTTTCTAATTCTTAACTAGTTCTAATCTAGTGTAGTTTAATTCATAATCAATTCTTACTTTAACCTTAGAAATAGTTGAACTTACATAATGCATAACTCTTAACATAATGCTAATTAGGTCTTTAGATTTAGAATTTACTTTCTTAACTTTTTTCTTTTGTTCTTTTTTTACTTTGATTGTTTTTAGATTGCTTAATTAGTTGTAGATGTTCATTTTTCAAAAAGTTTAAAAACTTCTAGCAAGCTTCCTCTGTTTTGTTCTGTTTCTCCTCTGTTCTTCAGATGCCTACTGTCTGAAATGTTTTTCACATTTTGATATTTTTATATTCCACTGCCTTCTAACTTTCTTTTGGTATATTATATGTTTATTTTAGATATTATTTGATTAGTTTTTAAATTAGTTTAGTTAAGAGTGGTTGTTGAAAAAAGTCTACTGTAGTATTTTTTATATGAATATATACATATATAAATATGTTTTGTTTCATGTATATTTTATTAATATAATTGAATTATACTTAGTATATATGCATCTATAATTATAGTACTTAATTTTGTCTTTATTTTGATATATTGCTTAACTATTTTTGCCATTTTACTCATGATTGATTTCAATAGCACAAGGTACACTTCTCTAAGAACCTTTTGCAAAATTTATTTTTTGTCATTTTTTGATTTATTTGATATATCCTTTAATCTTGACATTGCACTTAGTGTGCTTTTTAAAGATTATGTAGCTTTTTTCGTTTTTGCTACTATTTTCTGTTCTTTTGGAATTTCGTAAAATATTTAACTGTAGAAATCTCTTGTCTTAGGGTTAAGATGGAATAAGTTTCACTCCATTTGGCTTTAAAACCAATTTCTTATGATTTTTTGAAAATCACAGCCAATTTTGAAACAACTTCTGCCTTTTTACTTATTTTGCTTAACTTTTTGATCTTCTATTTGCTTTGCTTTGTTTTTAATTTATCCTACTTTTATATGCATTCTGGAAATGTTGATATTTAATCTTGCTCTTAGGATTTCTTAATTAATTTCTTCTAGGATTGTATGATCTTTAAGTATATGTTAAAAGTCTCTAGCATGTATCTTGCTTGTTTTTACCCACTGTTTTGGTTATTTTTCTTTGTATGCATGTTTAGTTAGTATTAATTGGTTTTCCTTTCTTTTTAGCATATTTAATGTCATCTAATTTCCAGTAGTGTTTCTTTCCTTTTTATGCATCTTTTTAATGCAATTTTTAACTTATTTTATTGTCATTTCTTTTTATGCCAACTTTGAAGCAAATTGCCTTATTTATGCCTATGCAATTTGCAACTTTTTACCATAATTCAAGTCTGTATTTATGCTTGATCTTAATCATATTTATGCATCTTTTATGCCTTCTTTTGTTTAGTACTTTTTGCACTTTAAGATATGCCTATTTAGATTGCATTTTGGTCATTTTTAAAGTAGTTTTTTAAATGTTACCTAAGAGGAAGACCAACAATTCTTACCATAGAAGTGTGATGAAGAAGACCATATCTTGTATTGTTCATTTTTTATTACAACTCTATTTGTTGGAGATTGGACCAAGTTTTATATTTTCAGTTGCTTCTATTTGGACATTATTTTCAGTACCTAATGTTTTTCAATTCATGCAAGTTTTTTTTTCTTTTAAACCATTTCTTTGCTAAAAATCAAATTTTAGAAAACTTTTGATTCAACTATTTTGCAAGAAATGTTTCCAACTCTTATGCAAATAATTTTTCCTACTTTAACCTTTTTGGTTATTTAACTTTATAACTTGTTAAATTTTATTCAATTTATTTTTATTCTTTAATTATTATTATTATTTTTTTGTTTTGTTTTTATTCTCTTTTTAATCTTAACTTTTTTAACTTAATATCTTTTATTTAATTTTTTTTAGAATGCTCTTGCATCCTCCTTTTTACTTAAAATATTTTTAATTCTTAATTTAATATCTACTTTTTTTTATTCCCTTTATTTTAATATTAAATTTTTTTTAATTATGTTTTTTTAAAAAATAGAAAAACTCTCGGGACTTACCCGAGAGCTTCGTTCCTTTTAATTTTTTTTTATTTTCTTTTAACTTCTTTCCTTTTTATTTTTCTTTTCCGAGATTGGATTTTTTAACTTTTATTTTTTTTACTTGCTTTTCTCCTCTTTTTCTTCTATCTTAATTTTTTATCCTATTTATTTAATTTCTTTTTAACTTTATTTTAAATTGTCTTGTAATAGTTAGTATTTCAATTCTTCTCCCTACCTACTTAATTTGTTTCTTAGACTTTGCCTAGTTCTTTGTAACCTAGTTTTCTTTTCTTTGGCTAGTGTTAGCCCTTGTAACAATGGACTTTGTGTTAATTTTAAGCTTTCTTTTAATCCTAATTTTCAATTGCTTTTGTTTTTTTTTTTTTTTTCTTTCTTAATTTTATCTTGAGAAAGTCTTATTTTAGGGTGCTTGACTAGATCGTCTTCTAGAGAGCTAACGCCTATTATTGATAACCTTGAAGCTCTAATACGTGACGCAAGAAGAAATCAAAGAAGAATGAAAGCAAATAAACCTACCCTGGACTCTTATATTCAACCTCAACTTACTCCCTCATGTAAAGCTATTCGTTTACCTACCGGAGCAAAGTTTGAATTTAAACCTAGCGTCCTTCAACTTCTCACCACAAGACTCCAATTTGGAGGTCTACCTTCTGAAAATCTCACGGAGCATCTTTGAGGATTTCGCATCGCTATGCGAAGGGCTTAGTGGAACAAGTACGCTAGAAATAACCAAGTTGAGTCTCTTTCCATATACTTTGAGGGATAGAGCTAAGAGATGGCTAGCACAACTTCCAGGAAGATCAATTACATCATGGGAAGAACTCACTCGAGCTTTTCTTGTGAAATATTATTCGGCTGCAAAGATCCTCGAGTTCCGGAAAGTAATTTCAAGTTTTAATCAACTTGAAGGATAAACTGTTTTTGAATCATGGGAGTGGTTGAAAGTGATGCAACTAACCAAGGCAACTATGGAGATGGATACTTGAAGATGCCAACGTTTTAAAAGGAAGGGCCTTGTTTGGGAATATGTTTAAATTCTTTTTTAGTGGGTTTTAAATTATATTTTTAGGGGTTTTTAAATTTTATTTTAGTGGGCTTTTAAATTTTATTTTTAGTGGGCTTTACTAAAAGACTCAGCCTAACATATCTATTGTAGAATTAGGTCATCTTCTCTTCTATAAATAGAATAAGATGGGGCTGTTTTGAGGGAGGAGAGAAAAATTAAATTTGTGAGTTTTTTTTAACAAATCAGATTCAGGTTTGTTTTACCTTAAGGATTGATTCAACTTATCAAGTAAGTAAACTTGTGGCGTTAATTCAATTCTCTTTCTCTTTGATTTCTCTTTGTTACCATTTCCTTGCTGATTTGGGGGTGAAGGGATTCGGGGAGTTTACCAAGGGTTGGTTGAGTTTAGATCAGGGACAATTTTTGATGCAGAGGTGATTCTTGCTCAGTTCTTGAATTGTTGCTGTATCATTTTTGGTATCAGAGCTAAGTTCAAATTCAATCTATATATCCTTTAAATTTCTGTTTATTTTTGAATATTATTGTCATTTTCTCATTTCGTAAAAGAAAAAAAAAGTTGTGTTTTTTTATCTCTGAATTTCAGATCTGAGATATATATATATATATATATATATAAATTGTGTTCTTTATCTCTGAATTTCAGATCTGAGATATATATATATATATATATAAAGTTGTATTCTTTATCTCTGAATTTCAGATCTGAGATATATATATTAAAAAAAAGTTGTGTTCTTTATCTGTGAATTTCAGATCTGAGATATATATATATATATATATAAAGTTGTGTTCTTTATCTCTGAATTTCAGATATGAGATATATATATATATATATATATAAAAGTGGTGGTCTAAAAAAAAAAAAGGGAACTTTCCAAAATTTATGTGCCCACAAATCAGATTTCATTCCAAATTCGTCATCTCTTGCCTCTTTACATCATATTACATCTAGTTTTCTGACATCTTTCTTTCTTTTGGATTTTTTTGTTTTCCATTGAATTAAGGTTGCTAATTTGCTTATTTGGTATTGTTTGATTGATCCGGACAAGTAAAACTACTGCTTGAATCTAGAGTGGAAAAAGGCAGAAAATTGTGAGCACATTAAAGGGTAAAAGCCAATACTTTGAGTGAAACACGAGGGTTTCCAATCAAATTTGAGTGAAACACGTGAGGGAGTGTTTGTGAGGATTGCTAACAATTTTTTTGCAGGTTTTACATTATGACAAAATCAAACGAAAGCAAAAAAAGTGATGAGAAAGTTAATGTTACTGAACATAACCTAGCCTTCACTTTACAGGCTATGCAACAGCAATTTCGAATGTTTGAAAACCTTTTTAGAGATGCTAGTGATAGATTTGAGAAACAAGACCAGGTCATTAGAGAATTGCAAGAGGGGACAATGAATGGTGGTGCAACAAGAAGGCAGAATTTAAGAGAGCCTAATACTCATCATTTTGGGTATGAAGGTGATGGCTTTGATGATGGAGATGATGGGGGAGAATGGCATGGGGTCAGGATGGGTGGAAGAGAAGGACAACATTATAGAATAAGAGGTCGAGGTAATAGAGTCCAAAACTTTGCAAGGGAGGAAAAAAGGGTTGATCGTGTTGATAGGAATATTGGTAGTATAAAAATGAAAATTCCATCTTTCCAAGGTAAGAATGATGCTGAAGCTTACTTGGAATGGGAGAGGAAAGTTGAGCTGATTTTTGATTGTCATAACTATTCTGAAGAGAAGAAGGTAAAGCTTGCTGCAGTGGAATTTAAAGATTATGCACTTGTTTGGTGGGATCAACTAGTTTTAAATAGGAGAAGAAATGGAGAGGAACCTGTCAATACTTGGGCAGAAATGAAGAGAATTATGAAAAAGAGATTTGTACCTAGTTATTTTTATAGAGAGCTACATAAAAAACTTCAAACTTTGAGACAAGGCTATATGAGTGTTGAAGAGTACCATAAGGAGATGGAGATAGTCATGATAAGGGCTAATGTTGAAGAAGATAGGGAGGCTACCATGGCACGTTTCTTGGCTGGTTTGAACAAGGATATTGCAAATGTTATCGAATTACACCATTATGTGGAGTTGGAAGAAATGGTAAACATGGCAATGAAAGTGGAGAAAAAACTCAGGTACAAAGGGTCCAGCAAGAATTCCTATTCTAGTTCTACTACAAATTGGAACTCCAAATGGTCTAAGAATGATGAGAAGACCAAGGACAAGCCAAAAGAAGTGAAGAGCAATTCAGACCCAAAAGGTAACTTAAAACCTTCAAGTTCTTCTACTTCTAATTCTGATAAGCATAGAAATATTAAGTGCTTTAAATGTCTTGGTATTGGTCATATTTCTTCTCAATGTCCCAATAAGAAAACAATGGTTTTGAGGGGTGCTGAAGTTATTTCTGAAGATGAGGATCATGTTGAGAGTGATTCTGATTCCATGCATGAATTAGAGGATTGTTCTGATGTAGAAGCTGAAAATGCACCTAAGGGTGAATTACTTGTTACTAGGCGTGTACTAAATGCTCAAGTAAAAGAGGATGAAATTGAGCAAAGGGAGAATATCTTTCATTCAAGATGCTTAGTGAATGGGAAGATTTGTAGCATTATAATTGATGGTGGGAGCTGCACAAATGTAGCTAGCACATTAATGGTGGAGAAGCTAGGGCTGGATTGTTTGAGGCACCCTAGGCCATATAAGCTACAATGGCTTAATGATATGGGAGAAATCAAGGTGAATAAACAAGTTATTGTATCTTTCTCCATTGGTAAGTATTCTGATCAAGTTCTTTGTGATGTTGTGCCTATGCATGCTAGTCATTTATTGCTTGGAAGACCTTGGCAATATGATAGGAAGGTGTTGCATGATGGTTTTAAGAATAGGTACTCATTCTTTATGGGAGATCATAAAGTTATCTTGCTCCTCTAGCTCCAAGCGAGGTGTATGAAGACCAAATGCAATTAAAAAGGAGTATTGAAGCTATGCATCAAAGAGGGACAGAAACACCTCAGAAAAACAAGTGGAATCAAATTTTGAAGGAAAGGCTGAGAGCCTTGCAAAAGGAGAGCTGAGATCAAAAATAGAGGGGAAGGCTGATAGCCTTGCAAAAGGAGAGTTGAGCTCAAAAATACAAGAAAAAGGAGTGAGTGAGGTTGAGAGTGTGAAAAGAAAAGAGGGGAAAGAGGTCTTAAAAGAAAGTCAATTTAAAAGAGAGGGCAAAAAGAAACAAAACTTTTATGCAAAAATGAGAGATGCAAGGGTTGCTTGTGAGGAAGGGAGATGCTTAGTTGTACTTTTTTACAAAGAAGCTTATCTTAATGAATCTGACCTTAACCCTTGTTTGCCTAGTGGTGTTGTTTCTCTTTTGCAGGAATATGGCGATGTCTTCCCTGAAGAATTACCTAAGGAGTTGCCGCCTATTAGAGGGATAGAGCATCAAATTGATTTCATTCCAGGAGCACAAATTCCAAATAGGCCAGCCTATAGAGCAAATCCAGAAGAGACTAAGGAACTCCAAAAGCAAGTGGAAGAGTTACTACAAAAGGGACACATAAGAGAAAGCTTGAGTCTGTGTGCCGTACCAGTCATTTTGGTTCCAAAGAAGGATAGGAGTTGGCGTATGTGTGTTGATTGTAGGGCTGTTAACAAACTTACGGTAAAGTATCGCCATCCTATTCCTAGACTGGATGATATGCTTGATGAATTGCATGGCGCATGTGTGTTTACCAAAATTGATCTTATGAGTGGTTACCATCAAATTAGAATGAAGGTTGGTGATGAATGGAAAACTGCTTTTAAAATAAAACATGGTTTATATGAGTGGCTTGTGATGCCTTTTGGTTTATCTAATGCTCCTAGTACCTTTATGCGCTTGATGAATCATGTTTTGAGATCATTTATTGGTAAGTTTGTTGTGGTTTACTTTGATGACATTCTGATCTTTAGCAAAAGCATTGAAGAGCATGTTGAACATTTTAGACTTGTCTTAGATGCACTTAGGGCAGAAAAGTTGTATGCTAAACTGAAAAGTGCACATTTTGCATGGATCGAGTCATATTTCTTGGTTATGTTGTTTCTTCTAATGGAATTGAGATGGATCAAGAAAAAGTCAAGGCAATAAAGGAATGGCCAAGACCTACAAGTATTACTCAGGTTTTGATTCGAGGACGAATCCTTTTGAAGAGGGAGAGAATGATGCAACTAACCAAGGCAACTATGGAGATGGATACTTGAAGATGCCAACGTTTTAAAAGGAAGGGCCTTGTTTGGGAATATGTTTAAATTCTTTTTTAGTGGGTTTTAAATTATATTTTTAGGGGTTTTTAAATTTTATTTTAGTGGGCTTTTAAATTTTATTTTTAGTGGGCTTTACTAAAAGACTCAGCCCAACATATCTATTGTAGAATTAGGTCATCTTCTCTTCTATAAATAGAATAAGATGGGGCTGTTTTGAGGGAGGAGAGAAAAATTAAATTTGTGAGTTTTTTTAACAAATCAGATTCATGTTTGTTTTACCTTAAGGATTGATTCAACTTATCAAGTAAGTAAACTTGTGGCGTTAATTCAATTCTCTTTCTCTTTGATTTCTCTTTGTTACCATTTCCTTGCTGATTTGGGGGTGAAGGGATTCGGGGAGTTTACCAAGGTTTGGTTGAGTTTAGATCAGGGACAATTTTTGATGCAGAGGTGATTCTTGCTCAGTTCTTGAATTGTTGCTGTATCAGAAAGAATTGCTAAGATTATATCTGCACGACGGTTTGTCCGAGCCCCACATCATACAACAATTTTACGGAGGGATGAACGAGCTCGGAAGGCAAGTTCTAGATGGATTAAACCCTCAAGGCGGATTCAAAGGGATGACCGAGGACGATGCTAAGAACGCCTTGGAAAGAATGTATAGGGCAAACAGGAACTGGAGGACAAGCGCCCGAACAAAATCCGTACAAGCAACTGTTCAAGCAGCGCATTCATCTCCTATTGAAGATCCGCTTGAAGCTCTATGGTTCAACATGAATAATCAGATTAATTTTGTCCAGGAAAAAGCGTGCAAGAAGCACACTACATCTGTGAATTTTGCCAAGGCCTGCACTTTAGTGGAGAATGTTCCGGGGGAGGAATCTTAACAATTTCGGAAGAAATTGAGCAAGTGGAAGCTGCCAACTTCACACCAATGGGAAACACCTACAATCCTAATTGGCGCAACCGCCCGAATCTTAGCTGGAATCAATTTTCTCCCGAAAATCAAGGGTATCAAAGAAACTTTTCAGCGTCCTCTGCTTCTTTTTTACCAACAGGGACAACAACTCACCCTTCAGGGGCCTCGCAATTATCCATCAACTTCGGATTCGATGAAAGAAATGAAGGAGATGATGAAGGGCATGATGGAATCACAAAGAGATATTTTCGAGTCAAATAAGAAGAACAAGACTCGAACGAAGAACGAATGAAGCATCACGAGACGCGCTTAAAACAAACCAAAATATCATTGAAAAATCAACAAGTCTCGTTACAAAATATGGAGAGGCAGATAGGACAAATCTAGAAGCACCTCTCGGAGAGAGCACCAGGAACCTTACCGTGCACAATCAAACAGAATCCCAATGAATGCAAGAACATAACTCTTCGCTCTGGTAAGATTCTAGAACCTTCAGTTCCTGAAAATACTAATCCTATTACTTTGTTGCAGGAAGATGAAAATGCCAGAGTAGCAACTAGAGAAAAAAAAGAAGATAAATTAGAGGAATTAGCTAAACTGGAAGAAAATCATCAAAAGATGCCTCTGAGCTCGTCAGCACCAAAGCTAAAGATTCCTTTTTCCGAGTGTTTAAAAGTTTCAAATGAAAAAGAAGACTTCTATAATTTCGTTAATATTTTGAAGAAGACTCACATTGAATTACCTTTTGTGGAAATTATCTCTATGCCTATGTATGCTAAATTTTTACTTGATATTATAGGGAATAAAAGAAAGCTAGATTTAGATAAAGTAGTGTTGAATGAAGTTTGTTCTACTTTCGTTTTAAATAAACTACCCCCTGAGAAGCATGATCTCGGTTCATTCACAATACCATGCACCTTTGGCCCCTTTTCAAATATTAATGCCTTAGCCGATTTAGGAGCTAGTATTAATTTGATGCCATTTAATATTTTTGAAAAATTAGGTGTATATAACTTGAAACCCACTAAGATGTGCATTCAACATGCTAATAGAACTGTCAAATTACCAAAGGGAGTTTTAGAAAATCTAGTCATTAAGATAGAAAAATTTGTATTCCCTGTTGATTTTGTTGTTATGGACATGATTAGAGATAGTTCTGTACCTTTATCGTAGGAAGACCATTTCTAGCTACTTCCCGGGCGATTATTGATGTTTCCAAGGGTAGTATTACATTAAGGGTCGATGATGAAGAAATTACTTGTTCTTTAAATTCTTAATATTTCTAACAAAATTATTCTATCAGGAAAAGAATCTTCATCAAGCGCTCTAGGTACACGGTCTCAATTTACTTTTTTTCATTTCTTTATTGAATAAATTTGTTCCGTTTTCGAAGTTTGAGCTTAGTTTTGTGTTTAGAATCTGATACTTGGTTGAGTTTGGGATGTTTGGAGCCCTGAAATAAATTCCCGAGCTTTTCAGTTAAGGTAGTTTTATTTCCCGAAACATTTCCTGGATTGGAAGAAATTCGAATTTTCTATTCTTTATCTCGAAGAAATTCGAATTTTCTATTCTTTATTTCGAAGAAATTCGAAATTAATTTAATAATGTTTGATTCTCAAAATTCTCAGTTCTTTAAAGAAAAATTCAAATTTATTCTCGAAGAAATTCGAAATTAAATTTTCTTTTAAAATCATTTTCTTTATTTTTTTTTCAGAATAAAAGAATTTGATTTTTTCTAAAAAAAAAGATATTTTTTGAGAGATTGATGCCCGTCAAGACCTCCTGATTGTTAAGATTATAACGGATACGATCTTGGCGGCTGTCAAGACCCGGTAGTAGCTATAAATCTTCTAATTTTCAACCAAAATTTCACAATTCAATCTCTATTTTCTTCATTTCTACCAATAATTCTTGCAAATTCTAGTTTGATTCTTTATTTTACTCATTCGAAATGTCCCAAAAACAATCCATCATCGAGATTTCTAGCCATCCTTTCCTTTCTTTCACTAATCATCCCGATTTTGGTAGTCGTGCCTATACTCTTTTAGGACGTACTATCCATCATGGTCTTCGAATTCACTTAGAATCTGCCCGTTTGCTGGGTTTTGCCGATGAGATTGAGCGGATGTTATCTACATCGCCATATCAGCGAGTTTTCAACATTGACGATCCATGTTATGAAGAACTCATCACTGAGTTTTACGCATCTTTTGAATTTCACGGGAACGACGTTATGTTCTGACTTGGTGGAGTGATGCGACGTCTCACAATGCAAGAATTTGGTATTGCACTCGGACTTTGGATGGTTGAGGAGCAAACCACCAACGTCTACGCTACTGTTTTCCGTGATTTTATGGAGGATGTCTCGATTTATTGGATGCAAATCTATCGAGACAACACACCGTTCATTCAGTTGAAAGCTAAAGGTACCGGTCTCCTTCCTGTGTTGCGTTATCTTCATGCTATTATTGCATATACTATCACGGGGAGATCCGATAGTTAGACAGTTGTCACAGTTACGGATGCCAAAATTCTATCACATCTTTATCGAGGCATCTCCATCGATTTGACATAAATTTTTGCTCACCAAGTACAAGACTACGCCTCCTCGACAAGAAAGAAGAGTTTAGGTCTCGGACCTTTTATTACATGAGTTGCGTGGTATTTTGGAGTTGATACATCCATAGTACGCCAATGTAGTGATTCCACGATTCCTTTAGATCAAACGATCCTCTGGAATATGCATATGCTCCGACCAGTTGGAAGCCACTATGTTTTACGTGAGATATCTATTGAGGAGCCTCAGGTACCGGAGGAGCAGCCACCACCTCTTTGCCACGCTCGTCCATGTTCTATGCCTGATAATCTTTCCGAGCCTTCTTCCTCCTCCTTACCTTTTTATCAACCTCGAAATGTATTTGAACGTTTTATGGTCGTCGGGATAACCCAACGGTCCGAGAAGCTTTCTCAGCTTAGCACTAATATTTCTCAACTTCAATCTGATTTTTCTCAATTTTCTACTCGTTTTCAACAAATCAAGCGTCAGGTTAATCGAATTTAATGGCACCTGAATATTCCCGAGAAATCTTTCGAGAATGATTCCAATTAGATAGGATTAGTTTAGCTTTGTCTTTTGTTGCTTGTATTTTCTTTCGTTAGTTGTAATTTTCTTTAACTTAATTAATTTTTATTTTTACTCTCTTTATTCTTTTTAATTACTTGTTTTATTAAATTATTTCTTTTAATATTTTCTAAAAATTATTCTTTTAATTAATTTTTTATTGTTGTTAAAATAATTATTTCTTATATATTATTAATTAATTATTAATTAATTATTTTATTTAATTCATTCTATTCTATTAATTATTTAATTATCTTAAAATATTTTATTATCGTAAGAATATAAACTTATCTTTTTACTTATTTTTTATTTATCTGGCCTATTTATTTTAACTTATTTTTTTATTATTTATTTGGCCTACTTATTTTAATATATCTTTTTATTATTTATTTGGCGTATTTATTCTAATTTATTTTTTTATTATTTATTTGACATATTTATTTTAATTTACTCTCTTTATTATTTATATTGTCTATTTATTTTTATTTACTCTCTTTATTATTTATGTGCTTTATTTATTTTATTTATTCTCTTTATTATTTATGTGGTTTAATTATTTTAATTTATTTGGCCTTTATTGTATTTATGTCTTTATTATTTATTTTACTTTACTCTCAATAGTTACGTGTGCTTGCTTGATTTCTTAAAGGTCCTAAGTTGTTTTTCCTTTATTGTTTTCCTTTATTGCTTTCTAGATTAGATTTCTCCTATCTTCACTTGATGTTGGAACTTAAACCTTGATTTTCTCTAAGTTTTATTATTAGTAGAGGATTCCTAACTTCATTGGGAAAGGATTTTTATAAATTTTAAAATGATGGTGTTCAATCTTTTTCTTAATATACATTCACAATCAACATATATGATAATTGAGTCTCAACATAATCAAAAACAAATGTTGGTTAAAAAATGCTCACAAGTGATTCCATTATTTCTTTGCGAAGTAAGAAGCAAACTGTTGTCTTTCATTCTAGCACTGAAGCTGAATATAGGGCTCTTGTTGAGCCCTCTTCTGAGCTCATATGACTTTGCTGGTTTCTTGACAGTATGGACATTTCCTTTTCATCTGCTACGCCACTTTATTGAGACAATCAAAGTACCATGAAGATTGGCCACAATGATATTTTTCATGAGCGCACCAAACATATAGAGATTGATTGTGACTTTGTTCGTTATCATGTTCTTCCTATCACAATCGACCTTCATTATATTTCTACTCATGACCAGCCTGCAAATATTTTCACCAAAGCTCATTCAGCTCCTCATTTTCGTGATCTTATTTCCAAACTCAAAATGAAATATCTTTGTATATTGTTAAGATATGAAATATCTTTGTATATTATCATCTTTATATATTGTTAAGATACGTAATATTTTTGTATATTACCATATCTTTGTATATTCGATCAAAGATTATGCTTGATTGTAGCCTTGATTTTAGGCTAGATGGTAGGTTGATCGTAGACTTGATCGTAGACTTAATTAACATAATTAGATTTTCGGTTTTAGGTAACTTATGTAATATAAATAGTCATTTTCTATTGTAAACCTACACAAATTATACATAACATTCATATATTATTTACGTTGTTCTATATATATATTGCAAAAAAATTTATTTCTAACTATCCATGTTAATTCAACATAAACAAAATAGAAGATGTATGAATTACCTATAATATGTTTATAACATTATTGGTACCTAGAGTTGTAAACGAATCCAATTATTCGCGAACAAATATTTAAATTATAAGAATTAATTGAATAGTTAAATATTTAAATTATAATTTTTTTTATTATTTTAAAAATTTGAGGTTTTGAAAAAATAATTAATATTCAAATTCAAATTTAAATTTGAAAATTTTTTAAACATAAACCAGTGAACTCGAACAATAAGAAATCATAATGGAACAAACTCGAACAAATGTTTTTGTTCCGCGCGAATTCAAACAATTCTCGAGTAATAAATAAACAAACTCAAAACATCTTATGTTTGGTTCGACTCCGTTAGTTTACAGCTCTATTAGATGTTCGATTTGACTCGATTCGTTTGCAGCTCTATTGGCACCGTAAATTTTGTGGACACAAGCAAATCTTTGAGGACCGTTAGAGGAAAATATGGAGAGTGAATACAAGTAGGACACATTCTTCTTAAAAATTTGTAAGCAACTCATCTTTTTTAACTCATATTCTTTAAACCTTTAGAAATGTTAAATTAAATTTTGTCTAAATTCTTTAGTATCTAGAATTTTTTTATTATATATATATGGTAACGGCTAGTAACATTTAATTTTTAAAAAATTAAAATATTTTTAAAAAATATGGAAAGTTACGTAATGTATGCCATACATAATCTCCTAACCAACATGGTAAGTTTTTAATTATGTTAATAATCTATAGCTAACAACATTTCGTACAATTCAAATTTTTTAATCAATATGGTTAGGAAATAACAGTAAAATATAAAGATATGTTAAAATAAGTAAATTCAGTTTTAGATAAGACAAATATGTCTAACATGGTTTTAACACATTTGTTTTAGCAATTTAACCATAAAAATTGATAAATTGATCACTGACTATAAAATAAAATTTTTTTAAAAAATATATCTTGGTTAGAAAACTGAATTAGGATAGTTTCTATAATCGTTTTTAGAAATTAACAAAATTAGCTGCTAAAAAAAAGAGAATGACTTGTTTCTTACGTAAATCAAATATTCTCTTATTATTTGTTAGAGGAAATTAACTATGCACATATTATATATATTAGTGTAAAGTTTTTATTTTTCTAAGAAAACAAAAGGAAGTAGTAAGTTGGAGGAGTGAGGCATGGAAAGAATAATAACAAGTGCAGCAAATAATAATAATAAGAAAAAAAGTATGGGTCGACAGAAGATCGAAATAAAGAAAATCGAGAATAAAAACAATCTGCAAGTGACGTTCTCAAAGCGTCATAAAGGGTTGAACAAGAAAGCTGGGGAACTCAGTATTATATGCGGTGCAGATATTGCCGTCATGGTCCAATCCCCTGCCGGAAAAATACACGCTTTTGGTAATGTCCCAGTTGAGTCAATCATGAATAGATACCTAAATCATCATAACAATTATTATACATTAGAACAAGATGATGATGATGGTCAGAATCAAAACAAGTGTTTCAAGATATTATTGAAGAAGTTGGAAGTTGAAAAAAACGACGTCGTAAAAAAAAGTAGTAGTACTTGGGGGTGGTGGAATCAGCTGTTTGATGATCTCGACTTGATTGAGCTTGAACAGTACATGAATTCTATGGAAGTCCTGAAGAACAATGTAATGGCGGCTGTGGCTACTAGAGCCCGTAATAATAATAATGATGATGAGGTTTCTATTCCTAATCTGGCTGTTCCTCACTACTCCGTCGTCGATTGCTTTGGTGGTGCTCCCATTCCTCACTACTCCGCCGTCGATTTCATAAGTAAACCTTTGATGCTGTTTAATCCCACCCCTGGCACTTAATTACTTTCGTTTTATCACTAATTTTTTTTTGAATTTAATTGATTAACGTACTTAATTTGATTTGATGTTACTTTAATTGTTGTCCTCTTTTTTCAATTTTTTTTCTTCTTTGTTCTCACTATAAACTTGCAATACAATCTTTAAGTGTTTAGCCACTTCTTTCACATATATAGTAACACATGCACAATAAACGAAAAGTTATATTTTTTTTCTTTTTTTTTTCCTAAAACGTTCTTGCAAGAGAGCATTCAATATTCTTAAAGCATCCTTCCGGGAAAAAAAAAAAAACATTCCCATAAAATATTTTAAGTGAACTTTTGAAGATATTCTTTTGGTTCCCCTTATATTCGGAGGAAATTTCCAAATAGATTTGACTAACATTTGGATGTGACATTTGCGAAACATGATTCTTGGCAACTAATGAAACCATCTTCGACTCACATGGCATTCTCAGAAAATCAACACCAATCAAAATATAATCAATCACAAGAAAATAATAAGAATAATAATAAAATAAGTAATACTGTCATTTTAGTTTCTTCTTTTTTAATGTAAAACTTTTTCCTCAAATTTAAAATAAATCTAAAAGTCGATGAAGGACACGTGCATTGAATCAATTTTCTTTGAAGAAATATGATATTTATTCGATTAAATCATCTAGAGAATTTTTCTTTTTCTCTATTTGATCCCACAAAAATTTATTTATTTTAAATAATATATATATATAATCTTAAATCTTTTATCTTTTATTTGTTATTTGATCAAATTTCATATGTATATTTGTTTTGGCTTATGAAGAACATGTTTGTCTAGGCTAATGAAAAAGAGTTTGTCAATGACCATACTCTTCACCTCTCCATTTGACCAACATACTGCAGACTTTCAGTCCACTTTATTACAATAAGAATGTTTTATTATTTAAATTATATATATGTATATATATATATAATTCGAATAACATTTAGAATGTTTTATTATTTAATTTATATATTTTATTAGAAATATTATTTATGATTTTTATTGTTATCTAATTTAAATATATTTAATATGTATTTATTTAAATTTTAGGTATTTAATAAATAAAATTATAAAATTAATATATATTTTTTAAATAGAAAATATTAACGGAATTGTCAGACATTTTTGGTTGAAATTAATGACAACCAAATCAGTTGAATATTTATTGCTAAATATTGACAATAATCCATAGTTAGAAAGCAACCACAACCTATAGCTGACATAATTTGGTCCCTAAATAGTAATGATCTAATGCCATTAGTAATTTTACAAAATAGCGACAGCCTAACTCCGTCGAAAATTCTTTGATAAATAGCAACGATATATGTGCCATCGTTGATAGCTACGGACTATTTTGCGACGGTTAAATTTAATGTAAATTTGTCGCAAATAGTGACGGGCATACGTAGATGAATATCCGTCACAAATAGCGACTGTATCTTGATGCCATTGCTATTAGTAATGAAGTTTTTAACGACGATCATATCTGTTGAGAATCCGTCACAAATGCCATTTTGTGATGGACTTTTGACGGATATGACCGTAAAAAAAATTGATTTTTCTAGTAGTGTCTGTACATAAGCGCGAAGCTAGCTTAGTGACAAAGGTGACATTGATGTCCCTGAATCTGCAGATACCCAAGCCTCTGGAACACTTCAGCATGAAAATGGCTTCCCAATCTCTAAGATACAGAGGGCGTTTATTCCAATCCACTAAAATCGTCTAACCATTGAGTCCATAGTATCGCACACTCGTTTAGGTAATAGAAACCGTCTGCATTGAGTATGAAGGTATAACCAATGTCACAACTTTTATAAGGACTGTTCTACCAGTAAATGATAGATTCTTGATTTTCAACCCAAAAAGCATGACCGCCATTTTGTCAATCAAAGGTTGGAATACAACAATTTTAGATTTGTAGTTGCAAAAAGGATTACCAAGGTAGGATCTATTAATGTAGACATTCCTTCATGTTTAGTGTATGATATAAAAGACTCCTTACAATTGTTGTAGTGTTCTTACTAAAATGCACACTTGATTTATCCCAGTTAATACTTTACCCAGTCCAAGAACAATACAAATTCAGATAGTTAACAACTTCATTAGCTTCCTCTAGATTCGCCTGACAATAAATAATGAGGTCATCGACATACATAAGGTGTGATACTCTAGGACTAGATCTAGCAATCTTGACCCCACTAAGAGTACTTGTAGCTTCTGACCTTGCCAAAATTTGAGATAAAATATCCGTTAGAAAGGTGAATAAAGTCGGAGACATGGGATCCCTTTGTCTTAGGCCCCGAGAGGAGAGGAAAAACCATCAGGGGACCTGCTAACCAAGATAGAGTAAGTAGCAGTAGGAACACATTCTCGGATGAGATTGCAAAACGATTTCTCAAAACCATGCTTCTCCAAGATTGCAATAAGGACCATCCATTCTACATTGTCATAGGCTTTCACCATATCGATCTTTACCGCCATATAACCTTTTCTACCCTTCCTAGAATTGAGGTAGGCCATGACATCATTATTAATGATTCCATTATCCACTATAGATTTGTTGGGAATAAAAGCCATCTAATTAGGGTGAATAAGAGTATCCATAACTGGCCTTAATCGATTCGAGATGATCTTTGTTATGACTTTGTAGACCACATTGCATAATGCAATGGGACAGAACTGATCCACTCTATTAGTTGCAAGTTTCTTCGCGATAAGCGTCATGAATATATGGTTCGCAGTTGTGCTCAATGTAGCATTGGTGAAGAAGCCACAGATCGCCGCATGTATATCTTTGTCAATAATGTGCCAATAGGATTCGAAGAAAATTGGACTCATGTCATCCGATCCCGGGCTCTTATTATTGTCCATTGAGAATAAAGCTTTATGAACATCCGCTATAGAAGGAATAGCAATCATGGAGCAGTTCACTTCAGTGCTAATAGAAGGCTGAATAAAGTTGTGAAAGTCGTTAGGAAAGCTCGGGTTGACTGAGAAGAACAAGGAGTAAAAGGATATGAAGCATTGAGATGTCATATCATAATCCACCACTTTATTGTTATCATCATCCATTAAGGAGTGTATAAAGTTGTGCTTTTTGTGTATGATAGTGGTCATGTAGAAAAATTTGAATTCACATCACTATCCTTGAGTCACTGCGCCTTTACTTTTTCCTTCCAATGTATGCACTCCATAGTAAGCAATTCATCCAGCTCTGGTTTCGCTTTTTGTTCCGACTGAATAGCAATATCCGAGGTCAGCTGGGATTGCAGATCTTCAATATACTGCCTCATATTTTTACTGTTAGTCTGGAGTCGACCAAAAACCTTGATGTTCCCCTCTTTTAATCTCACTTTAGTATTTTTAATTTTTGTCATGACCTGGGGTAGACTTGGCAAGGGAAGCCCTTTTATCCAGGCTCGTTCAATGACAGAGGCAACTATTTTGTCTCTTATCCACATTGCTTCAAAGAAAAATGGATGAGGCCGGTGAGTCACAGAAGGAGACGTGTTGATAAGAATCGGACGATGATCGGAGTGGTGTACCATCAAGTGAGATATTATGGCACCGGATGCATCAACTTCTACTCACTATTAGAAAACCTCCAATCTAACCATTCTTGAATATTAGTTTTCCCACTCCTCTTATTGCTCCATGTGAAGGCATAACTAGTAAACCCTATGTTGATGAGTCCATTACTATCCACCATACCCTTGAAACTTCCTCAACTCGACACAGCAACGGGTCTCCCTCCATACTTGTCTTGTTGGGATAAACAACATTAAAGTCCAAGGTCATAAACTACGGCCCCAGAAGAAGACTTACCAATCTCGCCATCTAAGGCGTCCCAGAAGGCAGGTCTCAGAGAAGGAGTAGGCGGGGACCATATACAAAGGTATACTGCCAAGCAGTGCAATTCAATGTCCCCAAATTAAAAATAAGACAGTTAATTAAGGAAGTACCATCAACAATAACATTTAACATAGTATCCACGAACCATAAAAGAAGAAAGCCACCAGAATTGGCTACTGTCATGACGAAATTGTAGTTGCAATAACCCAGACATGTAGCTAAACCATTACCTTTATTATCATCACCAATCTTAACTTCAGAAAGAAACACCGGCCATAGTCTATGAGAGAGTAGAAACTCTTGGAGAGAATGAATTGTTGCCACTTGACCAAGACCATGATAATTCCATGAAAAAGGATCATGATGAAGGTGGGGGCGTGTTAAGGCCTGCCACCCCGGCCATACATTCTGAGATAGAAGATGAGTCATCAACTTGGTAACTTGAACAAAGTTGGCTTACCCCACTATTACCTTTCCTAACTTTCTTTTTAAAATAGATAAATCTCCTGTGCCTAGGAGTTTATTTTGATAGAATGTTTTCACTCGAAAGAATAGTAGGTTGGGTTAACAATATATTGTCAGTCTATAATGAAGTGTAGGAATGAGACTGTGAAGGGCATTGTAGTTTTGTTCTTTTAGTTGGGAGCTCAACTATGGATAATGGTAGTTTCAAAGTAGTTATGAGGAGGTTGGGGTTGACTTTGGGGATATTATGAGTATAGGGGTTAATTGTATGTCTAATGGAATAATAATTAGAAAGGGATTCCCCTTTGGGACCCAGTTGTAAGGATAACGGAGTCTTCAGACAAAATGTGGGTTTTAGGAGTGGATTTGGGTATTTGGGGGCAGAGTTATGTATACAGGATATGGGTTGATATTCTCTATAGTTGGGCCAATATGAAGGGTAATAAGCGAATTGTGAAAATTAAGTTAAAATTGTTACAAGGCAGGAAAGTAGATGTGGTGAGCGGGATAATCAAGTTGGAGATATCTTTCAAAGGGTTCCGTACAATTATTAGGGAACACATACCTCGGGGAACGAATTCAATATTCTCCGGGGCCATCTGTGTCTCTGATGAAGTTCCTTTGGTCGGAGTAACCTCCCCATCATCACAAAGAATCTGGGCGGCCTCTCTCTTCAAATTCTTGTTTGAAGCTTTAGTGTCGTTAGTAGTTGATTCCTTCCCAAGGTTCTGGTAAACTCGCAACCACGGTCCACAGGTGACTCTCAAATCAGTTACCCTACCAATATTATGTAGTGGAGCTCGAAAGCTATTGAGAGTATGTCCCAGTTTCCCACACTGGAAGCAAAAATTGGAAAGACGCTCAAATTGAAACTGAATCCACAAAGTAGACCCATCTTCCCTTTTGATGAAGGACCCAGTCTTCAAAGGTCTTGTAACATCAACCATAACACTAATACACATATATTTACGTATGTTGGGGGCACTAGGAGTTTGGCACGTCGTAGGTCTTAAACCTTCTGATGAAATTTCCAAAGCAAATGACATTGTCTTTATTCATTCGGTTTAATGGGAGGTTAGATATTCGGACCAAAAATAGAGACAAGGAGAATGAGAGTTCTTCAATGGTGGACTTTGCTTCCCAGTTGACCAGTACTAAGATATGTCCCTTAATAGCCCAAGGACAGTTGTTAAAGATTCTATCTCTATCAGTAGCAAAAGTAAAAGAGTCGGCAATAAAATATTGATCTAGAGATGAAATCTGAACATGGGGTCCCAAATTCTAGGTCGCGAGGAGGATAACTTTGACTGCCTTAAAGTTGAGTATTTTGTCGAAAAATATTAACCCATTAAGTGTAAGATCATTAAACACTTCATATTGTCCTTCATTAATTCTAAGATCTAACAAGTCCTCGTCAATCGATAGATCAGTACAGGAGCTCTCAGAATCCATAACGAGAAAACCAAGACCAAAATCAGGATAGTAAATGTAAGGATGAAGTGCGAGCAATAATAAATATAGGATTAATAGGCAGATAACCAAACCTGAAATGATAGCATAGGAAGGTAGCTAAAGGTATACTCAGCTAAAAATATCTCTTTTAGAGAGAAGGAAGAGGTTTCATTTTAGAGAGAGAAAACAAAAATTCATGTGAATCTAAGTTATTAATTGATATATATATATATATATATATATATATATATATAGCAAATTGGCAAATTTTAAACCTTAAATTATATAATTTTGTAATTTCATCATTTTTTAAAATTTTTGGATAATTTCATCCTATATTTTTATAGTATTGGCAACTTTCATCGTTCTATTAATTTTATTAACAGTCAACTGTTAGTCAATTTTTTTATAAGAATAATTTTATATTGAAAGGGTAAAAATATCAAATATACACAAAAAAAATCTAAATTCTTGTCCTTGAAACTCTAAAATTTTTAAAGTTGTGTATACTTACGTTAATATTTTTTTTTTTAAAAAACACTAAATTGTCATATTCAATCTCAAACCTCATATGCTTCTGTAGGACTCTCAACAATTTCATTTAGAGTTTTCTAGGATCGAATGAAGTGGAAACATGATTCAAAATTTAGTTTCTTTGAAGAAAAGAATAAATTACCGTTAGAATTTAGTTTTTAAAAATAATGTAAGCATTAAAAACTTGAAAACTTATTTGTTGAGAGCTTTACCAAAATCTTACGAAGCAATGAAATTTAGGATTCAATTTGGAAATTTACTTTTTTTTTAATAAAAAAATATTAATGTAAGAATACTAAACTTTGAAAATTTAAAAGTTTCAACTATGGAAATTTAGGACTTTTCATTTTTGGAGTATATTGATATTTTTATCCTTTAAATATAAAATTATTTTTATTAAAAAAAATTGATTAATTGTTGGCTGTTAAAATTTGATGAAGCTCTCTCTTTACTAGAGCTTCTCGATTCCTAGGTCTTGGAATTACGACACTTATTTTCTTACAGATTGGGTCCATTCTTGCTAATTCTTGATTGTTTATTTTTCTTTCTTTTGTTTTGGGTTATAATTTCTTGGCTTTGGTTTTGCTACGGACGATTTGAAGCGTCGGATATGCATTCTTCTTTTGACTTTGATCAAAAGAAACTTAAAGTTGCAACGGTGGAGGCTGAAAATTAACCTCGCTTAATACAATGAGTTGTCTAGCGTGGATTGTCAAGGGTTGGGTTCCCCTCGATTAATTCATGAACTGAGGAACCTCATCAGCTCGGAGAAATTGGAAATATTATTTCACATGGAAACAAAATTACCGATAAATCGGATGCTAGAGTTACGAAATAAATTAGGGTTTTCGTATAGCATTATGGTGGATAGATAGGGTTTAGGGGGTGGTTTTGGATATTTTGGGAAGATTACATTGATCTATCAATTATATCATATTCTACTGGGCATATTCATGCCTTGGTTCGGAATTCGAGATTGCGAGATGTGGGATTTATAATGGGGTTTTATGTAAACCCTAATGCTCGACAGAGAACCCAATCTTGGGAGCTTCTTAAACGGATTTCACCTCAACCTTCACAACCGTGGATTGTTTTCGGAGATTTTAATGATATCTTGTTTCCTTTTGAAATGCAAAGTATCCGAAATAGGGATCATATGCAAATGGCACAATTTAAATGTGTTGTGGATGAACTGAATTTGGCTGAAATTAAAGGCACATGTGCTTTTTTCACATAGCATAATAGGCTTAAAGGAGAACGAGCAACATGGTCTCAGTTAGACAGTGTATTTGGTAACAATCTTGCATTATTGCTACAACCTACCAGTCATACTAAAACTATAGATACAATAACCTCGAATCACTGTGTAGTTTCCCTAGTTTTCAATCTACCTCGGTCGCAAGAAAGAAGGGCTGGACGGAAGAAAATAAGATCAGAAATTTGGCGGTTCAAAGAAGGAGGACGTCGTGACATTGTAAGAAGCAATAGATGTTTTACTGGAATGGATGTTGCGAGCTTTCAATGAGACTTATCATCCATTAAATTGAAGATGTTTATGTGGGGAAGGAATCATGTGGGTAATCTACCACAAAAAAAAAAGATTGGCCGCAATCGAATGAATAATTTGCATGGAGTGATAGGAAAAGAGGAGGATTATTTGGAAGCTTGTAAAAACCTAGATGGATTACTTGCAATAGAATAAGATCAATGGCGAACAATATCAAAATCATACTGGATTAAGGAAGGTGATCAAAATACGGCTTACTTTCATCATCACGCATCCCAAAGACTTCAAAGAAATCTCATATTATCTATTAAAAATGAACAAGGACAAAAAGCTCATAATTTCCATGATATTGAAGAGGTGGCAGTCAAATACTTCTCCAATTTATTTGATTCTTGCCAACAGAATGTAGATTTTGATACTCTCTTTCAAAATACGACTATTTGCACTTTATCTAGAGAATATAAACAATATCTATCTCGAGCTTTCTTGAGAGATGAAGTTGAAGAAGCAATTAAAGGTATGCACCCTTCAAAATCACCTGGTTTGGATGGAATGCACGCTGCTTCTTATCAAAACTTTTGGCCTGAAATTGGAAATGAAGTGACAGACTTAATGCTCTGTTGTCTAAAGAGGGAAATTTCTTTTGCTAATCTAAATGAAACTTGCATTATTTTGATCCCAAAAGTTAAAACACCTGTTACTATGACTGCCTTTAGACCCATCAGCCTTTGCAATGTTAGTTATAAGATTATATCCAAAATATTGGTGAACCAAATGAAGCTTGTCCTAAACAACTTGATTGATATATTGCAAAGTTCTTTTATATGTGATAGATTAATCACAAATAATATTATTGTTACTACAAAGGGGTTTCACTAGTTACAGAAGGGTCTCGGGGGTATGAATGAACATTTTTTGCAGTCAAGGCAGATATGTCCAAAGCTTATGATCGTATCGAATGAGATTAATTAAAATGCATGCTTCAATGTATGGGTTTCCCAGAATTTTTTTGGAATTTAATTGTACATTGTGTTTCCACTGTCTCTTTTCAAATTATGTTGAATGGATCTCTATCACATAAAATTCACCCATCACGGGGCCTCCGTCAAGGAGATCCACTATCTCCTTTCTTGTTTATTATTTGTGCAGAACGATTTTCAAGTCTCATTAATAGAGCAGTTCGTTCAGGTACATGGGAAGGACTACAGATGGGATATAATGCAGTAATTATTTCACATAGTTTTTTCGCGGATGATTACCTCCTTTTTATTAAAGATACCAAGAAAGGAGTAAAAGCTTTAGTTGAGGTACTTAATCAATGTGAGTTAATATCTGGTCAAAAAATTAATTACCAGAAATCTCCAATTTCGTTCTCTAAATGAATGCCCGAAACTAGAAGACAAGAATTACTACAACAATTACGAATGCAACCCAGTGACGAGCTTGGGGTATACCTAGGCATGCCATATATCTTTGGAACATCGAAAAGAAAAATGTTCTCATTTCTAATTGATCGTATGTGGAAAAAATGTCATGGTTGGAAAGAGAGGTTATTGTCAAATGAAGGAAAAGAGGTGTTGGTAACGTCAGTTTTACAATCTATCCTAACTTACATAATGTCTCTATATTGTATACCAAAAGGTGTTATGCGTGATTTAGTCAGAATTATTCGCAAATTTTGGTGGAGATCAGGATCACAGGAAAGTATGAATTGAATTTCATGGGAAAAAGTTTGTAAGAAAAAGGTGCATGGTGTTGGGAAAAAACACGAAACTGGCACAAACGATAAACTAACAAATGCGGAATTAATCTTCGTTTGACCAAAACTTTTCCTGACCCGAATGAACCTATGAGGATGCAAACAAATAGGGTATACAAGGTATAATCAAAACAGCCCCAAAACAATAATAATGAGACACCAAATTTTAGCGTGGAAAACCTCTCAGAAAAGGAGAGTAAAAACCACGGGACTACTAGAGCCGCTTAAAATCCACTATCACCAAATAGAGCAATACAAAGTCTTCCCTAGATATACTAGAGGTATATTACAAACATCATATATTTGGAATCAAACAACATCAAGCATATGGAATCAAACTACAATCAACAAAAGAAGAGATATCACCAAAAAAAACACAGCAGCGAACAGAGGCTGTAAAACCTGACATAGAAACGTGATTAACACATCTCCACCGTTGAATAAGGTCACCCAGATGTGGTGAAGACTCTGCCCAAAATTCAGAATGATCCAACGGTTCAATCTCCGGAAAACTAAGGTTTTCTGCAGGTATGTATGAAGGTGACGAATTTTTCTTCTTCTTCTTTTGTGTGTATTCCACCGAGGCAAATCAATCATCAAATCAGTCAAAAATAAGTTTTCTTCTTTTTGGTAGTGGGAGACAAAGAGAAAAAAGGAAACTAATGATTATTTTATATTTCCTTTCCTTTCACATGGGCAAAAGGACCCATCAAATCTCCCCCGTTTTGTCTATGTGGAAAGAGTTCGCCATCCCGGCGATCGAGCAACATATCTTCAACTTTCCCCTTGCTAAACCTTTAGTCAACATGTCGGAACAATTATCATCGGTGTGAACTTTTTCAAGTTCAAACAGCTTGTCTTCAATAGCATCTCTAATCCAATGATACCTAACATCAATATGTTTGACTCTTTTATGAAGTGTAGAGTTCTTAGCAAGGTGGATAGCACTTTGATTATCACAAAAAACCACGTAGCGCTGTTGCATAAAGCCAAGCTCTTGCATAAATCTTTTCAACCACAATAGTTCCTTGCACGCTTCTGTTGCTGCAATATACTCTGCCTCTGTAGTAGACAAAGCAACACACTTTTGCAGTCTTGACTGCCATGACACAGCCCCCCTGCAAAAGTCATCAAATAACCAGATGTAGATTTCATGTTGTCCTTATTTCCTGCCATATCAGCATCCGTATAACCAACAAGCATTGGTTCTCCATTCCCAAATGTTATACCCAATTTGGAAGTACCACGTAAATATCTAAAGATCCACTTAACCGCTTCCCAATGCTTTTTACCAGGATTTGACAGAAACCGACTAACAACACCTACTGCATGGGCAATATCAGGTCTTGTACACACCATTGCATACATCAAGCTTCCAACTGCTGATGCATATGGGACTCTATCCATATCTTCAATCTCCTCCTTTGAAGAAGGGCAATCTTTATCAGTTAGTTTAAAATTGGAAGTAAGAGGTGAACTAACCGCTTTGGCTTTAGCCATGTTGAATCTGCAAAGCACCTTCTCAATGTATTGCTCTTGTGACATGTGAAGCTTCTTTGAAGCTCTATCTCTAGTAATCCGAATGCCAAGAATCTGTTTTACTGGCCCCAAGTCTTTCATAGAAAAGAACTTGCTTAATTCTTTCTTCAGCTGAACAATCCTCTCTGCATTCTTGCCAATAATCAACATGTCATCAACATAAAGTAATAAGATAATGAAATCATCATCACCAAACCTCTGAAAGAAAACACAGTGATCTGAAATAGTCTTTCGGTAGCCTTGCTTCCCCATAACGGACTCAAATTTCTTGTACCACTGTCTTGGTGCTTGTTTCAACCCATAAAGACTTTTATGAAGCTTACATACATAGTCTTCTTTACCTTTAACCTGAAAACCTTCAGGTTGCTCCATATAGATTTCCTTATCCAAGTCACCATGAAGGAAAGCTGTCTTGACATCCATTTGCTCAACCTCAAGATCAAGACTAGCTGCCAAACCAAGAATCACCCGAATGGAACTCATCTTCACAACTGGAGAGAAAATCTCATCAAAATCAATACCCTTTCTTTGGCTGAACCCTTTAACCACCAATCTAGCTTTGTATCTAGGTCTTGAGGTATGTTCTTCAGTCTTCACTTTGTAGACCCACTTGTTCTTCAAAGCTTTCTTGCCCTTAGGCAACTTCACTAATTCAAAGGTATTGTTTTCATGCAAGGAATTCATTTCATCTTGCATAGCTTCAACCCACTCCCTTTTATGATCATCTTCCATAGCCTCTTCATAACACTCGGGCTCTCCCCCGTCAGTGAGTAAGACATACTCATCAGCAGAAAAACGGGTGGAAGGATGTCGGTCTCTGGTAGACCGCCTAAGTGGGACAAATGTTGGCATGCCTGGTACTGGTAACTCTGGATGAGGACCCTCATCCAACTCTTGTTGCTCTTGAATATCATATCAGTACCATGCTGTTCATCATTTTGAATATTATCTTCATTAATTGGTTCAGAATGTTGTGGAGGAACAGGATCCAAATCCGTAAGATCATCAGTATATTGAGGAATTATCTTTGTCTTCTCAATATCCTTCAAACTTTGATCTTCTACAAAATCAGCATCCAAGCCTTACAAGTTTCTTCAGAACTGGATCATAAAACCTGTGTCCAAACTCATCTCCCCCATAACCAAGGAATATACATGGCTTGGTCTTCACATCAAGCTTTGTTCTTTCATCTTTGGGAATATGCACAAAAGCCTTGCATCCAAACACCTTCAGATTTTCATATGAAACATCTTTGCCGCTCCAAACCCTGTCAGGAACATCAAAAGACAAAGGAACACAAGGAGTAAGATTAATAACATGTACGGTGTTCAAAGCTTCACCCCAGAAGGAATTAGGTAACCCTGCATGTGATAGCAAACATCTAACCCTTTCAGCCAATGTTCTATTCATCCTTTCGGCTAAACCATTCAACTGTGGTGTCTTTGGAGGAGTCTTTTGGTGCCGAATACCTTTCTCTTTACAATAAGCATCAAAAGGACCAATGTATTCACCTCCATTATCTGTTCGAATACACTTGAGCTTCTTCTCAGTTTGCCTCTCAACCAAGGCATGAAACTGCTTAAACACATCCAAAACTTGATCTTTAGACTTCAAAGTATAAGCCCATACCTTCCTAGAATGATCATCAATAAATGTGACAAAATATAAGCAGCCCCCAAGTGTTCTAGTCTTCATAGGACCACAAACATCTGAATGTATCAAATCAAGTATACCTTCTCTTCTATGAGGAGGATGACTTTTAAAGGAAACTCTTCTTTGCTTACCAGCCAGACAATGAGAACACTTCTTTAATTGAACATCATGCAAATCGGGCAAGGCATCTTTCTTCAACAATATAGACATCCCTTTTTCACTCATGTGAGCAAGTCTCTTATGCCATAAGTCGGTCATATCAGCACTCATTAATAAATTAACCGAGTCTTTGGAGATCTTTGGATGTGTCATATACAACTTGGAACTTCTTTTACCTTTTGCCACGACTAAAGAACCACGAGTGAGTTTCCAAATACCATCACCAAGGGTACTGTGATAACCATCATCATCAAGTGTTCCCGCGGAGATTAAGTTAAGTCTAATATCTGGAACATGTTTTACATTGTGTAAAACCAACTCCATCCCAGTGTCAAACTTCAAGCAAATATCCCCAACGCCTACAATCTTTGATAGCCCTTTATTACCCATCTTAACAATCCCGAAGTCACCAGGGGTATAAGATGAGAAAAATTCCTTTGTGATGTCACATGACAAGTAGCACCACTGTCAACAACCCAACTCGAAGAATCATGTGCAATGTTCACCATATCATAATCACAACAAATAAAGAACTCTTCTGTAGCAATATTAACTTCAGAAGTATCATTGCCACCATCATCTTTCTTATGGTTGTTCTTTTGATTGTTGTAATTAGCCTTCTTGTTCTCCTTTTTCAACTGTCTGCAAAACTTGATAGTATGCCCTTTTCTACCACAATGATGACACTCATAATCAGCATACTTGCCTTTAGACTTACTACGATGCTTCCCTTGTTACTTGGACCTCTACTTTGACTTCTCCCCTGCTCTCTGTGACTAAAACATCTGAATGTGAAGAGGAACCCTGTGATTTTCTTCTCATCTCTTCATTTAAAATGCTGCCTTTAGCCAATTCCATAGTGATAATACCATTAGGAGCAGAGTTGGACAATGATGTCCTAAAAGTCTCCCAAGAATCCGGTAAAGTACCAAGAAGCCATAAACCTTGTATCTCGTCTTCAAACTTAATACCCATTCCTGCAAGCTGATTAATAAGACCCTGAAAAACATTCAAATGATCGGACAGGAGTTCCATCTTGTACTTCAAGTTTATCAACTGTTTAATCAAGAACAATTTATTGTTCCCGGTCTTCCGAGCATACAACTCCTCAAGCTTGTTCCACAAGGTACGAGCGTGAGTCTCCCCACTAATATGATTCAAAACATTATCATCAACCCATTGGCGAATATAACCACAAACTTTCCTGTGCAAGATATTCCACTCTTCATCTGTTTTACCTTCAGGTTTATCAGTATTAAAACAGGCATGTAATAATCTTCACATAAGGAGGTCTTCCATTTTGCCTTTCCAAACATGATAATTAGAACCATTCAAATTCACAATCCTACTTGTATTAGCTTCCATCGTTCAAACAAGTCTTAACCCTATAGAACCAAGCTCTGATACCACTATGTTGGGAAAAAACACGAAACTGACACAAACGATAAACTAACAAATGCGGAATTAATCTTCGTTTGACCAAAACTTTTCCCGACCCGAATGAACCTATGTGGATGCAAACAAATAGGGTATACAAGGTATAATCAAAACAGCCCCAAAACAATAATAATGAGACACCAAATTTTAGCGTGGAAAACCTCTCAGAAAAGGAGAGTAAAAACCACGGGACTACTAGAGCCGCTTAAAATCCACTATCACCAAATAGAGCAATACAAAGTCTTCCCTAGATATACTAGAGGTATATTACAAACATCATATACTTGGAATCAAACAACATCAAGCATATGGAATCAAACTACAATCAACAAAAGAAGAGATATCACCAAAAAAAACACAGCAGCGAACAGAGGCTGTAAAACCTGACATAGAAACGTGATTAACACATCTTCACCGTTGAATAAGGTCACCCAGATGTGGTGAAGACTCTGCCCAAAATTCAGAATGATCCAACGGTTCAATCTCCGGAAAACTAAGGTTTTCTGCAGGTATGTATGAAGGTGACGAATTTTTCTTCTTCTTCTTTTGTGTGTATTCCACCGAGGCAAATCAATCATCAAATCAGTCAAAAATAAGT
Organism: Asclepias syriaca; assembly: GCA_027405835.1. Lineage (NCBI taxonomy): Eukaryota > Viridiplantae > Streptophyta > Magnoliopsida > Gentianales > Apocynaceae > Asclepias > Asclepias syriaca. The sequence continues at coordinate 11,806,520 of CM049924.1, forward strand.
TTTCTTCTTTTTGGTAGTGGGAGACAAAGAGAAAAAAGGAAACTAATGATTATTTTATATTTCCTTTCCTTTCACATGGGCAAAAGGACCCATCACATGGCGGACTAGGGTTTCAGAATATGGAATTGTTCAATACTGCTCTCTTAGCAAAACAAGGGTGGATGCTTATTCATTCACATCATACATTGGCTGCACAGGTCTTGAAGGCTCGGTATTTTTCAAAAACTAATTTTCTAAATGCAACTATAGGTAGTGTTCCATCTTTCCTATGGCGATCCATATTGAAACGAAGGGAATTAATCAAGAGAGGACTGTGTTGGAGAATAGGAGATCGTTCGAACATAAGGGTGTTTCAAGATCCATGGCTGCCAACGTGAATCCTCGAACTGAACGACGATTCATGGATAATAATCTAGTGGTATCAAAATTAATAGATAATGAGTGTTGGCGAAGAGATATAATTGACACAATTTTTGACGAATGTGATCGAGACCACATCCTAGCTACACCTATTTGTTCAACAGGAGGCACATATGTAATTATATGGCGTTATACACCTTCAGGCAGATTCACGATGGTGTCGGCATATTCATTGGCGTTAAATTTACATAAGGTAACATCTCAAACAACCTCCTCATCTTCTTTGGACTCTGGATGGACAACAATTTGGAATCTACAAATTCCGCCTGAAATAAGAAACTTCATTTGAAAATTATATCACAATGCGTTACCTTGCAAAGCCAACCTGAGAAACCGTGGAAATTGCAATATTCCAGGATGCTCTCGGTGCAAAAATGATATAGAGAATGAAATTCACATCTTCTTTGACTGTTCGTATGCAAAAGAATTTTGGAATTGGTCACCAATCCCACAAAAGCTGCTGCATCGGAAGGCATCGTCTTGGTTGGATTTATTCAACAACTTATGGGAACAAGAAATGGAGGAGATTGGACTTGCAACAAAAGTAACGATTTTCTTATGGATGTTATGGATAGCACAGAATGAATTTTTATTCCAAAATAAAGACGACACTCCGGTGCTCCTTGTCCAGCGGGGAAAAAGAATTATTGAAGAGATTGAGAATTCAAATGACTCGATAGAACTGCAGCAAACACCTTTGATAACAACGCACAGATGGACACCCCCCCCCCCCTTCATGGGGGGCGTAAGCTTAATGTGGATGGTGCCTATAAATCGGGCACGGCTGGTTTTGGTTTTGTCCTTTGTGATGAACTTGGTGGATTAATTCAAGTAGGGGCTGGAAAATTGAATCACATTTCTTCGGCTGCTCATGCGGAATTACTTGGAATTTGGCGAAGCTTTGAATACTCAATGCAAATTAGGAACTACAACATTTCCATTGATTAAGAAGCTCAGACCATAGTTGGGCAACTCTCAGATTCTTGCAAAAACCTTTCTCCCCTTGGTGCGATCGTGAATGGATTGTGAACGATAATACATCAGTACTCGGGGGTGGTTTCCATTAGCCATTGTTCAAGAAAAGTTAACCAGGCTGCTCATATGTTAGCTTGATTAGAAATTACACTGCATAATCCGGTTATCTGGGATGGTATTGCCCCTCCTAATGTTTCACCTATTTTACATAACGATTGGCTCGGTCGTTAATGAGAATGCAAAGTATGGTTTTCAAAAATAAAAAATAAAAAATTATTGGCGGTTAATAAAATTAATAGAAGGATGAAAGTTGTCAAAATTATAAAAATAAAGGATAAAATTATTCAAATTTTTTAAAAATGATGACAAAAATTATATAATTTAAGGGATAAAATTTGTCAATTTAACTATATATATATATATATATATACACACGATATAAACATGTATTATTATTATTTTTTTGTTACATTATCGATATTATAATTACAACCTTAATACAAATATATATTATATTTAAATAAAATACTTTTTAATTTATCAATCATCAATGATGTTTAATTAATAAATATTACTATAAACATTTCATGATGAACATTCTAGAAAGCCTTACAAGGATTTAATTTCAGACAACATCATGTAAAATAAAATAAAATATACACTATACTATAAACACAATAAAGTTTTTAAAGAAAAAATGAAAAGAAAAAAGTATAGGGGAGCAACTACTTTGAAAGAATTTTATTAATAAATTTTTTATTAGGATTAATATGTCTAATGATTAGATTAAATTCACTAAATTTAGAATATATATGTATATATTTATTGGATTATATACATATAATTAAAATGTAATAGAATAAAAAATGTGCTGCCATTGTTTTCCTTTTTTTAGGAAAGTTGTGAGCTATCGCTTATACTATGTTTCCTAGAAAAACAAAATACACTCATTTTGATTCACCAAACAATTGTTCACTTTTTTCTTTTTCTTTTTTTTAATGGTCTTGAAACTTGAAAATTAATAATCTTTCATGAAATACTTTAATCAAAATTTCACGATAAAGAGATCTTAATTTAAATACAAAAATGAATCACTAGAAGAAAAATATACTTAAAAAAATGATAAATTTCATCATTAAATTTTATAATTTTTGTAGTTTTATATCTTTTTAAAATTTATATATAATTTCATATTTTTTATCTTTATAATTTTGATAAAGCTTTTGAGTTGTCAATTTCATACTATTGTCTGTTAGATGTTTGATAAATTGATTGTGAAAAAATTAAAATTATTTACATTTAAAATAAAGTATTTAATGAAGTGAAAATTTAGAGTGAATTTCTTTTATAATTGTAACCCTTCTTCGAAGATTCTAAATAAAAATATTTGAGAAGGAGGTTTAATTGATTTCGTTAAAGTGTTCAAGGACATTGATTGAATCTAAAAAGAAAATGTGGAGTCTTTGGGCATAATCTATGTTTTGACGGAAAAAGATGATGGTTGCATGAGCATAATAATAAGAAGAAGGAAGAGGTAGAGAAAGAGGAAGAAGAAAGAAGAAAAAAAAAATTTAAGAAAATTTGAAATTATATAATATTATATAATTTAATGCTTTATAAGAACAAAATCCCTTAAAATTGTATATCCGAATAATATTGTAAATAAATCTTTAAATTAATTAGGATTACTAATGAAAACCTTAAAATTCCTAAACATATCCCCAAAATCTTCTCTTTGTAATTTGTGACAAAATCTTTTTCTTGCAAGCATTTGCAATTCTGAAAACAAAGATTTAAGGTCGTTTTGGACAAATTAACATAAATTATTAAGAAATTAAAGGGAAAAATTTATGTTGAATATTTCGAGACCTGACAATAACAAATGTAATGTTTAGTGAAAATGCAATCGGACTTAATTAGACCCTTTATGGGAGAATGTTTCTTGGCGTAACTCAGACAATCTCTTCCTCGAGTTTTACTGAAAGAATTTTTCTTCACGAATATAAATGGTAAACACTCATCATCTCCTGCCATCAAGAAAATAAATATTATTTTGGGGGTCGTAAATTCAAAGAAGAATGTAATGTAATATAATAAAATATTATAAATTTAAGAGAATAATCAGAAAAAAATTTAATTAATAGTAATTTTATTTATAATTTAAAAAATTATGAGCTAAATATTGAAAGAGAAATATTTTTTAAATTAAAAGAAAGTAGGAGAGTGCAGATTTAATCAATATATGTACTATGTGTAAAAGAAATGCAGAAAATAAATAATATTATTTACCATGGGAATGATGGAGAAAGGTGGAGAAAAGAACCAGAAAGAGCGATAGGTGGATAAAAGAGATCTTCATTCTTCTTCACAACAAAGGAAAAAAATAATAAGAAAGAAAATAAGGGAAAATATATGAATTTAGTGTTAGTTACTCCTCTAATGAATAGGACAAAAAACTATTAATATTGAGCAGATGCAATATTCATTGCTGCATGTAAGTATTCTCGTAACTTAGGTACCTACTTACCTGACTTTTGTTTTTTCTCAATATATATATATATAAACAAAAAGGATAACAGATTGTTAATGTATTACTGTTGTTTGTAATATATATACACTTTAATTTTTTTAAAAGAAAAAATTACACATTAAAAAAAATCCAAATTAGCAATTGAAAATGTTGTTTGTTTCTTAACAATTTGGTATATTAAAATTCTCAAATTACAAGAAAATGTTAAAATTGATTTTCATTATAATTCTTCATTTTTTAAAAAAAAAAAAAATAAAATTTATTCATTAAAATTGATATAATTTTTAAGAATTTAATCTTTATAATTCAAAATTTTCTCTTAAAAAAAAGCAAATTAACATAAATAGTCTCCAAACTATAAGAGTTTTGTGACATTAGTCCTCAAAGTATTTTTTTTGGTTTGTTTGTGAAATTGGTCTCCGAAATATAAAAAAATTGTGATATTAATCATTCCTTAAAAATTATGTTAAATTATCCGTTAAGTTTTTTTAAAAATAAAAATTTAAGAATATTTATGTCATTACACTATTTCAATATAAATAAGATTCCAAATACTTTTTTATGAGCATAATTTTGAACTTGAATATATACAAGTAGCAAATTCAATTGAAAATCCAATATCTTGGAAATGAAAGAACTTCCAAAATATATTTGCTATGTCTATCTTGATAATTATGAACACTATCCTATAATCATATCTTCTTGTCTAATGAAAGAACAAAAGGAATTAACCTTGCAGGTGTTACGAATATACAAGAAAGCTTTTGCACTCATAAAATTGTATTAGAAAAGGAATTTAAACCATGTGTATAACCTCAAAGGAGATTGAATTCTAACATGTGTGAGGATGTCAAGAGAGAAGTGATTAAATTTCTTGATGCAGGACACATTTACCAAATCTGCAATAGTGAGTGGGCTAGTCCGGTAAAAGTAGTTCCGAAGAAAGGTGATATTAAAGTAATTAATAACGAGAATAACGAGGTTTTGAAAAAAAAATTAATATTCAAATTCAAATTTAAATTTTTTTTTAATTTAAAATAGCGAACTCGAACAATAAGAAATCATAATGGAACAAACTCGAACAAATATTTTCAATTCCGCGCGAATTCGAACAATGCTCGAGTAATAAATAAACAAACTCAAAACATCTTCTATTCGATTCGACTCAGTTCGTTTACAACTCTATTGGCACCGTAAATTTTGTTGACACAAGCAAATCTTTGAGGACCCTTAGAGGAAAATATGGAGAGTGAATACAAGTAGGACACATTCTTCTTAAAAATTTGTAAGCAACTCATCTTTTTTAACTCATATTCTTTAAATCTTTAGAAATGTTAAATTAAATTTTGTCAAAATTCTTTAGTATCTAGAATTGTATATATTATATATATATATATTATTATATATGGTAACGGCTAGTAACATTTTATTTAAAAAAATTAAAATATTTTTAAAAAATATGGAAAGTTACGTAATGTATGCCATACATAATCTCCTAACCAACATGGTAAGTTTTTAATTATGTTAACAATCTATAGCTAAAATTTATGTAAGATTTATAGCTAACAACATTTCGTACAATTCAAAATTTTTAAACAGTATAGTTAGGAAATAACCGTAAAATATAAAGATATGTTAAAATAAATAAATTCAGTTTTAGATAAGACAAATACGTCTAACGTGATTTTAACACGTTTTTTTTAGCAATTTAACCATAAAAATTAATAAATTGATCACTGACTATAAAATAAAATTAAAAAACATATATATCTTTGTTAGAAAACTGAATTAGGATAATTTATATAATCGTTTTTAGAAATTAACAAAATTAGCTGTTAAAAAAAAGACAATGACTTATTTCTTACGTAAATCAAAGATTCTCTTATTATTTTTTAGAGGAAATTAACTATGCACATATTATATATATATATATTAGTGTAAAGTTTTTATTTTTCTAAGAAAACAAAAGGAAGTAGTAAGTTGGAGGAGTGAGGCATGGAAAGAATAATAACAAGTGCAACAGATAATAATAATAAGAAGAAAAGTATGGGTCGACAGAAGATCGAAATAAAGAAAATCGAGAATCAAAATAATGTGCAAGTGACTTTCTCAAAGCGTCGTAAAGGGTTGAACAAGAAAGCCGGAGAACTCAGTATTATATGTGGTGCAGATATTACCGTCATCGTCCAATCCTCCGTCGGAAAAATACACGATTTTGGTAATGTCCTAGTTGAGTCAATCATGGATAGATACCTAAATCATCATAACAATTATTATACATCAGAACAAGATGATAATGATGGTTAGAATCAAAACAAGTGTTTCGAGATATTATTGAAGAAGTTGGAAGCTGAAAAAAACAACGTCGTAGAAAAAAGTAGTAGTACTTGGGGGTGGTGGAATAAGTCGTTTGATGATCTTGACTTGATTGAGCTTGAACAGTACATGAATTCTATGGAAGTTCTGAAGAACAATGTAATGGCAGCGGCTACTGCTAGAGCCCGTAATAATAATAATGATGATGAGGTTTGTATTCCTAATCTAGTCGTTCCTCACTACTCCGCCGTTGATTTCATAAGTAAGCCTTTGATGCTGTTTAATACCACCCGTGGTACTTAATTACTTTGGTTTTATCACTAAGCATTTTGTTTATAGAATTCAATTGATTAACGTACCTAGTTTTATTTGATATTATTTTAATTGTTGCCCTCTTTTTGTCTTTTTCATCTTTGTTCTACCTGTAAATTAGTAATAAAATCATTTAAATAACAAAAGAAAAGTTATCCTAATAGTTATAAATATTTTAATTAGGTGGTTAAAATGTTGTCATTGTTTTTTTTTTTGGTAAAAATTAAAATGTCTGTCAATTAATACATACACTAAAATTAGGTTTTCCGAACTTTGAAGTTGGTTGGAAAGGCCATGAAACTAAATAAATATGTCCGGACTAATATTGTCTTTTTAACTTAAAAAGACACATTAATATTTATATTTATTTAATAATGTATATATATATTTTTCTTATAAAATAGTTTAAAAAATGCAGAAATTCAATTAGTAATACTTGATTTAATTTTGAAAAATTATGAATTTGAGATATCATATAAAAATAGAAGTCCTTAAAATATATAAAAAAGAAAAAAGAAAAAATTATTTCAATTATAAAAATTAAGATACATAATAACTTAAAAACTAATAATGTTATCATGGATTAAGTAAAATTAAGTAAAATAACTCCATTAATATTTTCTTTTAAATAAAAATTATAACTCTATTAAATAATTTTATTAATTTCATATATTTCAAAAAAATATATATTAATTTCATAAAAAATCATAGTGTTATTTCAAGAGTTAATTAATAGAAGATGTTATAACTCCATACCATTACTTCTATTTTTGGACGTAAAGTTTTTTTTTAAATAAACCAAGACTTAAATAATTGTTAATCGGTCTTATTGATAATCGAAAATTTATGAGTACTTAACTTAGTTAGCTCAAATCTCGTTACAAAATTTAACATAACTTAGTTAATAATAATCATAGTTATGGTGATTGATAGATAATAAGTTCCAATTTTATAACAAAAAATATATATATATATTTAAAATTTCAAGTTTTCAAAAAAACAACAAGCAGTTTATTCTAAACATATACAACTAAAGACTTTACTCCAAACTCTTATTCATAATCATCTGTGTAGTAATCATCCTCTAATCACGTATCTTCCCTGTCATCTGTAAAGAGAAAAAACATAGGAGGTGGGTATAAAATACTTAGTAGGCAGAACATCTCCCATCCTTTTAAAACAATTTTTCAATTAAAAGAAAAATAATATAAATGTTTTTAAATAATAATAATAATAATTTACCATACATTTATTTTTAGAGCACAAAAAGACCAAACATAAATTAAATGGTAAATAAAAACATTGAGAAAACCATGTAATACAATCATTCAATCAATATATTTCATTTTTCTTTTATTTTATTTTCTTGTTTTTTCTTTGACTATTGGTGAATAATATGATTGTTTCGCGAATGGGTCTAAACTGATATCAATTCCTAACTTTATATCGGTTAGGAAATGGCCTTACTTGTATCTTATATCTTGGTGACTTTTTATCCATACTAATGGAAAATCTTATGAAAGGTGGAACATATTCCTTCCATTGCTATCCATCACTTAATCCCCAATAAAATTAAATATAAGAATTACATATAATTTACTTTTATAAAACTTAATGTAAATACTTAACATTTTAAAATATTTAAGAATATTGAAAATGAGAAAAAAAATATTCTTTATTTTAAAGTGATAATAGGTTGAAACTCAAACATAATTTAATATATATATATATATATATATATATATATATAATATTTAATCAATATTTTTATTAATAAAAAGAGTAATGAATTCTTCGATGATATCAAAATATATATATATATTATATAATAAAAAGAAAATAGAAATATAATCACATCAAATTTCGAAATTTACACCTATAAAAAACAAATATATATATATATATATATATATATATAATATTATATATATATATATATATATATATATTATATAATCACAGGATTCTCGGCGGCATCATATATATATATATATAATAAAAAAAAGGAAATATAATCATTGAAAAAAACATATATATATATATATATATATAAGGAAATATAATCCTCGCAAGTTTTGGATTGTGCCGCCGCCAGAATTGTTGAATAGTAAAAAAGTATGTATAAAAACCTTTGGAATCAAAGATTAATTTCACCATGTTAAACTTTTAAAATTCTACTTAACCACATAACAATGAGTCAAACAAATCTTTTCACATATCATAATCTTGAAATTCAATACTTAAAAAATTATCCATACTATAGAAAAAAATAACGGAGAGGGATAGTCCACCTACCTCGATTAAGTGTTTGGCGTACTTTTTGATACTTTCGATTAACTCAAATATTCCGCTCTTAAATTCCTTTCGGACTCTATAAAAAATCGATAATACGAATATTAAAACTAAATTTATAACTAATATCTTAATCTTACGATCCTATTAATCAAATACATTAAAAACTACTTACCTCTTTTGTCAACTTCTCTGTATTCGAAAAACATTGACCTCTGACGGCTATCGTGTTCTGAAAGGGATAAAAGAAAGCCCTAGTAAAAACTTAATAATCATGCTTATGCTTATATTTATAATTACTCTTATATCTAACTTATAACTATTTACTATTAAGTCCTCGCACTATTTAAATAATAAATAAAGCCCTAAAAATAAAATTAGGGTATTACAGAAAAAGTTTCGTCCTCGAAACTAATGTACCTTGCTCCTCAAACAAATATGAATATTTAGTGCGCATATCTTCCTCCGATTCCCATGTAGCTTCCCTTGGGGTGTGATTGGTCCATTGCACTTTGACATACGGTATAGTTCTTCTTCTCAATACTTGTTCTTTACGATCAACAATTTTCATTGGAACTTCTTCATAATTTAAGTTCTCTTGAACATATAAAGGTTCGACTTCTAACACATGACTTTCATCCGGAACATAACGCCTAAATTGTGACACGTGGAAGACATTGTGTACTCTGGATAAAGTAGGTGGTAAAGTCAGCTGATATGCTAGTTGTCCAACTCTCTCTAATATATCAAAAGGTCCCACAAACCTTGGACTTAACTTTTCACTCACGCCAAATCTCATAACACCTTTTGTTGGTGAGACTCTTAAATATACCTTTTCTCCTTTCTGAAATTCCAACGGTCTCCTTTTTGTATTTGCCCAACTTCTTTATCGATCTTGAGCTGTCTTCAAATGTTGTCTTATCAATGTCACCGTATCTTTAGCTATTTGCACTAATTCTTGACCGGTTATGCTCTTTTCCCCAACTTCATCCCAATAAGTGGGAGAGTGACATCTTCTCTCGTACAAAGCTTCAAAAGGAACCATACCAATGCTAGATTGATAACTGTTGTTGTATGAAAACTGCACTAAGGTTAGGTAATCTACCCAATTACCTTTAAAATAATGACACAAGCTCGAAGCATGTCTTCCAAAATTTGAATTACTCTCTCTAATTAACCATCAGTTTGAGGATGGAAATCAGTACTTAGGGATAATTTGGTACCAATTGATTCATTTAAACTTTTCCAAAAATGAGAGACAAATCAAGAATCACGATCAAATAAAATTGATATTGGTACTCCATGTAATCGAATTATGTTATCAATGTATAAGTGTACCAATTCTTCCATGATCACAGTAGTCTTCATTGGAAGAAAATGAGCTGACTTCCTTAGTCTATCCACTATCACCATATTGTATCTCTACCAATTCTGGATTTAGGTAATCCTACCACAAAATCCATAGTCACGTGTTCCCATTTTCCATTCTGGTATCTCCAATGGTTGTAATAGGCCTCCGGGTCATTGATGTTCAGCTTTCACTTTTTGACAAACCAAACAACGAGATACAAAGTCTGCAATGTCTTTCTTCATTCCCTTCCACCAAAAGTTTGTCTTCAAGTCTATGTACATTTTTGTTCCTCCCAGTGTACCAAAAATTTGGTGTTATGCGCCTCCTTCAATACTTCTTGCTTGAACTGTATACTATTTGGTACCCATAATCTGCCTCGAAGCCATAAACTACCGTCTGTGTGCCTTTGAAAATCTAAACCCTTGTGTATGTGATTGTTTATTGGGTTTGCAACTTCATCACTTTCTTGGGTAGTCTTAATCCTTTCAATTAATGTTGGCTGAGCTAAAAGAGTAGAAAGCATTTCGTCCATACGTTCACCAATTTCAATCTCCAACTTCTCCCATTCTGTAATCAACTATTCTTGTTGAGTCCACATAGTTGCTAGCATCCCTGATGATTTCCTACTTAAAGCATCTACTACCTTGTTGGCCTTTCCAGGATGATAACTAATTTTTAAGTCATAGTCTTTTAGTAACTCTTACCATCTTCGTTGCCTCATGTTTAATTCCTTCTACGTACTGTTCTCAATAGAAATAATGTCTCCAAATCTTTAGAGAAAACACCATTGCTGCTAGTTCCAAATTATGGGTAGGATAATTTCGCTCATATGATTTCAACTGTCGAGAAGCGTATGCAATTACCCTACTATTCAGCATTAATATGCATCCTAAACCATGTTTCAAAGCGTCTCTATAAATTTGAAACCCTCTAGATTCAGTCGGAAGTGCTAAAATAGGTGCTGACACTAAACATTTATTTCAGTTGTTGAAAACTCTTCTCACATGATGGGCTCCACTCAAACTTCGTTCTCTTTTGAGTCAAACGAGTCAGAGGCATAGTAATTGAAGAGAAGCCTTCAATAAACTTCCGATAGTATCCTACAAGACCAAGAAAACTATGAATCTTGGTAACATTTGATGGTTGAGGCCAATCCACAGTTGCTTCTATCTTTTTTGGATCCACGGATACACCTTCTCTAGATATCACATGTCCCAAGATATTCACACTTGGGATCCAAAATTCACATTTTGAAAACTTAGTATACAACTTATTTTCTCGAAGAGTCTGTAGTACCAATCTTAAATGCTCTGAATGTTGTTCCTTCGATGATGAGTAGATAAGTATATCATCAATGAATACCACCACACAGATATTCAACTGTTCTCTGAATACTCTATTCATTAAATCCATAAAAGTAGCTGGAGCATTTGTTAATCCAAATGGCATCACGAGAAACTCGTAATGTCCATATCGAGTTCTAAATGCACTTTTAGGAATATCTTCCTCCTTCATCTTCAATTGATGATATCCAGATCGAAGGTCAATCTTGTAAAATATCTTGGCATTCTTCAGTTGATCAAAGAGATCATCTATTCGAGGCAATGTATACTTATTCTTCATAGTGATCTTGTTCAACTCTCTATAATCAATACAAAACCGCATGCTCCCATCCTTCTTCTTCACAAATAAGACAGGTGCTCCCCATGGTGAAACACTAGGCCGAATGAACTTCATATCAAGTAGTTCTTGAAGTTGTCCTTTCAATTCCCTAAGTTCAGCTGGTGCCATTCTATAAGGAGTCTTAGAGATAGGTTCTGCTCCAGGAATGAGATTAATCTCAAAATCAACATCACGTTTAAGAGGTAAACCTGGAAATTTCTCTGGAAACACATAAGGAAACTCACAAACAGTTGGTACATCTTCCATGTTTGGGATATTCTTCTTTGAATCCACCACATATGCTAAGTATCTTGTACATCCTTCTTGTAAGTATTTAGAAGCCTTTATCACTGAGATAATTGGTGTGATCCTCTTTTTACTGCACTGGTATGTACCTTGAAATTTGAATTTATCCTTTTCAGGTATTCTAAATTCCACACTCTTTTCTCTACAATTGATTGTGGCATGATTTTGTGATAACCAATCCATACCCAATATTATGTCATATCTGATATGTCAATCAAAATAAAACTAGCAAGAAGTCTATGTATCCCAATATCAATTTGACAATCTCGAATAATATGGTTAGAATTGAGAATCTTTCCTTCAGGTGTATCAATATGATAAGTATCAACAAAATATTTAGACACTAATCCAAGAGTCTTAGCAAATTTATGAGACATAAAGGAGTAAGTAGCACCACAATCAAATAAGGTATAAGCTGGGAGTATATTGATAGATAGTGTACCTGCAACCACCTCATTGGACTCATCTGCTTCTAGTTGGGTCAAAGCAAACACCCTTGCATTAGATTTCTTTTGTTGTGGCTGTGAAGGCTGTTGCAGTGCTGGTCTGTTAGAGGAATTAGGCCTCACTGGCTTTGGCTTAGGATAATCTGCAAATCTGTGACCGATCTCTACACAATTAGGTAGAGATCTGCATTCACCAAAATGTAAAATACCACAAGTCTCACAAGGCTTCCTTTGCAAGGAAGTTTCACCCTGACTCTGTTTTGTATTGGGTAGTAGCCTCCTTCTCTGTACTTGGGAACTTTTAGTATTTCGCGTAACATTCCACCCTTGTTGACTATTAGTAGGTCTGAACATTTTTATTCCTCTTTCCGCATCACCCACACAGATATCAGACTCTATTCGAATAAGAATCTTCATAATCCCGTGAAGGTATGGACGACATTCTAGCTTGAATCCGTCTAAAAATTCTATCTTCAAAATGAAGCAGCCTCAATCTACTGTTTCCTATCAACTCAAGTACATACTGCCCCAAAGAATTAAACTTATTCGCATATTCAACCACAGACATTGACTCAGTCTGCCTCAGATTAAAGAATTGTCTCTGCTTCTCAAGACGAAATGAGTCCGAAAAATAATGATCCAGGAAAGCTTTTTTGAACACCTCCCAATTTATAGGCTGATTCGCAGATACATATGCTCGTGAAGCTCCTTCAAACCATCTTTGTGCATCTCCGACTAAAAATGGTATGACAACTTTACCCCTGACTTCCATGGGTACCTCCAGAACCTCGAAATTGCGTTCCTCTCAACCACTTCTCAACTTTCTCAGGGTCCGCTCTACCATCAAAAGTTGGTACGTTGGCCTTCTTCAAATGCTCATAATGTGCTTTAGTACTGGTAGCTGCATTCTGTGAGCGCCGCTCTTGAGACTGTTGAAGTTGCTGCTGACCTTGCATCACTTGAGTCATCGTATTGAGTAATGCAACCATTTTTGGGGGCATAGTGAAAACAGGAGCTGGAGGAGGTGGAGGTGGAGGTGGAGAATCTCTCCTACCATCACGATCATCATTTGCAACTCCATCTCTTTGCCTACCTGCTCTAATACCAAAAGGCAAATCAATTCTAAATTTTTTTAAGTCATAACTTACTGCTCTAATACCACTAAATATCACGCTCCGAATCCGGGCCTAGTTCGTGAACTAAAATCCCAAATTCAAGATTACGACTCGGCTACACTCCCTATATTTCTCCAAAGAATGTAAAGTCACTTACTTTCAATTATCCAACAGCAAACAGTAAAATTATTAACTTAAATAATCTATAAAATATCATCCACAATTTCTAACTTTCTTCAATAATAAAACTTCAACTCAAAAAAAAAAATTCAAGTTTCCAAAAAAAAACAAGAAGTTTATTCTAAACATAAACAACTAAAAACTTTACTCCAAACTCTTATTCATAATCATATGTCCAGTAATCATCCTCTAACCCTATATCTTTCTTGTCATCTGTAAAGTGAGAAAACATATGGGTGAATATAAAATACTCAGTAGGCAGAACATCTTCCCTCCTTTTAAAACAATTTTTCAATTAAAAGAAAAACAATATAAATGTTTTTAAATAATAATAATAATAATTTACCGTACATTTATCTTTAGAGCAGAAAAAGACAAAACTTAAATTAAATGGTAAATAAAAACATTGAGCAAACAATGTAATGCAATCATTCAATCAATATCTTTCAATTTTCTTTTCTTTTACTTTCTTGTCTTTTTTTTAACTATTGGGGGAATAATATGATTGTTTCGCGAATGGAACTTAATTGATAGCAGTGCGTAACTTTATACCCGTTAGGAAAGAGCATTACTTGTATCTTATATCTTGGTGGCTTTTTATCCATGCCAATGAAAAATCTTATAAATAATAGAAAATGTTCCTCCCATTACTATCCATCACTTAATCCCCAATAAAATCAAATATAAGAATTACATATAATTTACTTTTATAAAACTTCAATGTAAATACTTAACATTCTAAAATATTTAAGAATATTAAAAATGAGAAAAAAAATATATTTTTTATTTTAAAATGATAACAGCTCGAAACTCAAAACATAATTTAAATATATACATAACATTTAATTAATATTTTTATATAATAAAAAGAGTAATGAATTCTTTGATGGTATCAAAATAATATAAATATATATATATATATATATATATATTATAATAAAAGAAAACAAACATAATTACAATAAATTAGAAAAAGGAAACATAATTACATCAAATTAGAAAAAAACAAATATCACATCAAATTAGGAAAAGAAGCATAATCATATCAAATTTCGAAATTTACGGCTCTATCAAATATATATATATATAATATATATATATATATATATATATATATATATATATATAATAAAAAAAATAAGGAAATATAATCAGGATAAGTTTTGGATTGTGCCGTTGTCCGAATTGTTGAATAATAAAAATATATATATACTTAAAAATTTTTGGAACCAAAGATTAATTTTGAGGATGTTAAACTTTCAAAATTTTACTTAAGCAGATAACAATTACTCAAACAAGTCTTTTCACATATCATAATCTTCAAATTCAATACTTAAAAAATTATCCATACTATAGATAAAAAAAACGGAGAAGGATGGTCCACCTACCTCGATTGAGTGCTTGGCGTACTTTTCGTTATTTTTGATTAACTCAAATATTTTGCTCTTAAATTCCTTTAGGACTCTATAAGAAATCC
The DNA here is from genome assembly GCA_027405835.1 of Asclepias syriaca. Classification (NCBI taxonomy): domain Eukaryota; kingdom Viridiplantae; phylum Streptophyta; class Magnoliopsida; order Gentianales; family Apocynaceae; genus Asclepias; species Asclepias syriaca. The sequence goes on from CM049924.1 coordinate 11,821,902, forward strand.
ATAATACGAATATTAAAACTAAATTCATAACTAATATCTTAATCTTGCATTCCTATTAATCAAAAACACTAAAAACTACTTACCTCTTTCGTCAACTTCTTTGTATTTGGAAAAACCTGGCCTCTGACGGCTATCGTGTTTTGAAAGGGATAAAAGAAAGCCCTAGTAAAAACCTAATAATCATGCTTAAACTTATATTTATAATTACTCTTATATAAAATTTATAACTATTTACTATTAAATCCTCACACTATTTAAATAATAAATAAAACCCTAAAATAAAATTAGAGTATTACATTGATACAAAGAGGTAACAAGGAATTGTTTCCTCTTCCTGACAGGCACCAACGTTGGGTTGGGTAAAGTTAAATATAGATGATCGGTTTGGGCTTGTTCATTTATTAAACAAGCAAACTCGAACAAAATTTTAAGCTCGATTAAATTTCAAGCCTATTCAAACACTGTTCGCGAACATACTGAGCATTCGCGAACAAATTATAAATATTTACATATGTTATATATATTATTTTTAATAATTTATAATATTTATATTAGAAATTTTTAATTTTTTTTCAATTATTAGGGGTGATTTAATATTTTTTGTAAGAATTTATTGAATAGTTAAATATTTAATTTAATATTCAAATTTTTAATTTTTTTTAAAAAACCAGCAAACTCGAACAATAAGAGATAATAATGGAACAAACTCGAACAAGTATTTCTGTTCCGCGTAAATTAAAATAATGTTCGAGTAATAAACAAACAAACTCTATTGGCACCGTAAATTTTGTAGACACAAGCAAATCTTTGAGGACCGTTAGAGAAATATATGGAGAGTGAATACAAGTAGGACCCATTTTTCTTAAAAATTTGTAAGCAGCTCATCTTTTTGAACTCATATTTTTTAAATCTTTAGAAATGTTAAATTAAATTTTGTCTAAATTCTTTTATTATATATATATGGTAACGGCTAGTAACATTTTATTTTTAAAAAATTAAAATATTTTTAAACATTATGGAAAGATACGTAATGTATGCCATACATAATCTCCTAACCAACATGGTAAGTTTTTAATTATGTTAACAATCTATAGCTAAAATTTATGTAAGATTTATAGCTACAACATTTCATGCAATTCAAATTTTTTAAACAATATGGTTAAGAAATAACGGTAAAATATAAAGATATGTCAAAATAAGTAAATTTAGTTTTAGATAAGATAAATACGTCTAACGTGATTTTAACACGTTTGTTTAGCAATTTAACTATAAAAGTTATAAATTGATCACTGACTATAAAATAAAATTTTTAAAAAAATATCTTGGTTAGAAAACTGAATTAGGATAGTTTCTATAATCGTTTTTAGAAATTAACAGAATTAGCTACTAAAAAAGAAAAAAGGAGAATAACTTGTTTCTCACGTAAATCAAAGACTCTCTTATTATTTGTTAGAGTTTGGTGACCTTAGTCCCCAAAGTATTTTTTTGGTAAAATTGGTCCTCGAACTATAAAATAATTGTGAGATTGGTCTTTCCGTTAAAAATTCTATTAAATCATCGTTAAGTTTTTAAAATTTATGGGTATTTATATCATTAGATTATTTTAATATATTTAATAATATATATATATATATATACAAGAAAGAAGTAAGATGAATGATAAAAAAAACCTCTTGGTCATCGATGAGAAGAAGAAATTTGTGTCGTTGAAAAGAAAATATTATGATTACAAATTGTATCTTACTTGTGTACCACATTTGAGTTATCTGATAAACCACCCCATCGCCATTGACGGTCCTACTCACGGTTCGAGTGAAAGATATCCATGAAAGCCTGTCTCACTCAGGAAATCATGCCACTCACCCTAACGCCGGCACAAACACCCGAACTCAGCCTTATTAGACTACTCTAACAAACATGGTGATCTATAGGTTATTTCATCTAATATTGCAGACCTTAATGCTTTTTCATCCTAAATTAAGGCTTGTTAAACTAAACAGGTTATGATTAGACCCTGGTTAGGAATTGTCTATAACCGTTCATCTAGTTTAAAAGAGCAAGTAGATATTCAGTCGTAATGTTTAATTTAGCAGGCGACCTTTCTGGAAAAATGAAAACAACTTCAATATGCAAAACATATATAACCTATCATCATAATTTAATATTCAAATTGGTATTTAGACAAACACAATACAGAATATACAAAGAGGATCTAGGGAACCACCACCATAAAGTATTCACCCTTTATCAGGTCCACCGACGGATCGACTACTTGTATATCCTGGATTGTTTGACTTGATTCTGCTTGACAGAACCTTCGGAGAACGCTTCCTTAGCCTAGTAGCAATTGCTTTACCTTACATCCTGGGCTTAAGCAAAGCCCTGTTGACTAGCTCTTCGCTCACCTAATGCCCTCTTAGGAACTCCTAACGAAATCTCGGGTATTCTATGAATACCAAAGACAAACCCTATCTAGTCGAATTCTAAGATTCTGATATAAACACTCAGAAAGCAAAGAAAACGAGACACTCTCGTATTACTAAACTACTCGTGTGATGTACCTGAGATCACTAAATGACTTGTATCGAGTGTAGAAATGTACACTTGGTGTCACTAAATGACTCAGATCGAGTGAAGAGGGATGATTTCAACTGAGGAAGACCTGGGGTATTTATAGCATGGAACTTGAGGGTTTTTCTCTTTGATTCCTGATGTGGGATTCTGATCTGGTGCTCGGGATGCTCGTCTCGAGTCCGGGATGCCCGTCCTCATCGTTTGACTGGGTTGGGACACCCGTCCTAAACGCAAAAGTTCCGAAAATCACATTTTTGCCTCAATATTTGCTATTTTCTGGCACATTTCACCTGAAACTTCCAAAATCACAAATAACACAAAATTGTGTTAATATCAATCAATTAAGAACGATTTATCTCCAATTTTGCCCTAATTTGTGCCTAAAAATGTACTAAATAAGTGATATAATTTATGCATATCATATAACCCCACGCTTAGCTTTTTGCTTGTCCTCAAGCAAAACCTATATGAAATTATTGAAATTTAAATCATAGGCGCAATCACTCAAATGTCTTAGCAATGTTTTTAGCCTAAATTTATCACTGAGTCAGATGATTCACAAAACAAGCCTGACTGATCAAGTTGCTATGGAAAGGTCTCAAATGTTTGGTAAATTATCATGGTCATGTAGATGCAACAATTCAATAACTCGATTGAATTCTACGCTTAGTCACAAGGTCTTCCTGATGTGTAGTGTGTGAACTAATCTAGACTAGATTGTCAACTCAATATAGGCTTTTCTAAACTTTTACCAGATAATAATTCGACCAATCGTTGAATATAATAGCAACAAACAACCTTCTGAGTTCTGAGCTTTGGTGTCAAAGCTTTTTATTTATAATTTTCAATAAAAGAATACACTAGGTAGTGTATTTTCAAATTGATTGCCCAGGGTATTTTTGTGTTTGCTTTCACACATCAACTTTAATTACCTAGGTATCGAGACCCACTCCGATGACTCCCAGATCTACCACGACCTTAGGGCATCAGGCATTAAATTCCCTTCAGAAGTGGTGCTCGAGTAGCAAAGGACGCTTGCAAACTATCCTTTTTACATTTAAACTTTTTCACTTTCAGCTCAGAGTATCATCTAGTCATTCAAACTGCTAACACATTCTCAACCGGTCTAATATTATTTAGTTTAAGTCTTGAAAAGGTATTTGGTTGATGTTTCTAATCCAAACTAGGTTGTGCTCAATGATATCAGGAATTCCCTACTTCCAAGTGATGAATTCAGTAAAGTTATCAACTTGTTTCCTACTGATCATAATACTCTACTCAACATATATCATAGTCAAAAGCATTTCTTTAACCAATCAATACCGATTTTGAAGTCTGAAAAAGTGAAAAATTTTGAATTTTTTTGGGAATGGTGCAATTTTAGTGAAAAGTATGGGAAAACATGCAAATTTTGACTACTACAGTGCACTTTGCACTGCTACCCCACACTTAAGGTTTACACTGTCCTTAGTGTTCATGCATATCTTTATTACCTCACACTTGTTTGAGAACAAAAGCAGGAAAAACAAACAAACAAAAACTTTTACCCCACACTTATTTGACTAAATAAGAGGAAGAAAAAGAAAAGAAACAAGAAAACAAGGGCAACAGAAATAACAAAAATAGAATAAAAGAAACAAAAAAGGTAAAAATGAAAATGATACTTCCTTACTTTGAGAATTCAATAGTCTGCTCGGATAAGTCGAGTGGTTCTTTATAGAATTTTAAGCGTTGCCTATTTACTTTTTGAGTAGTACCGTCAGAATCCATTATGACACATGCTCCAAAGGGCGATACTTCTGTGATAGTGAACGGGCCTGACCAATAGCTACGCAGCTTTCCTGGAAATAATTTCAGACGAGAGTTGTATAATAGCACTTTATCTCCTGGTTCAAAATTCTTCTAGAAACGTTGCATTCATTATATTAAATTCATTTTAATGTTATTTAACTACTTTTGTGCCCTAAATGTCCAAAAAGTAATAAAATAACTTGTTATTTCAAGATAAAGTGTAGTTGATTGAATGTAATTGTTTATAAATTCTAACATAATTTGCCCTAAATTTGATAACTTTGAAACGTTCCATTCATTATATTAAATACATTTTAATGTTATTTAACTACTTTTGTGTCCTAAATGTCTAAAAAGTAATCAAATAACTTGTTATTTCAAGATAAATTGTAGTTGATTGAATGTACTTGTGTTTAAATTCTAATATAATTTGACCAAAATTTGATAACTGTGAAACGTTCCATTCATTATATTAAATTCATTTTAAAGTTATTTAATGACTTTTGTGTCCTAAATGTCGAAAAAGTAATAAAATAACTTGTTATTTCAAGATAATGTGTAGTTGATTGAATGTACTTGTGTTGAAATTTAACAAAATTTGACTTGAATTTTATGACTTTGAAACGTTATATTCGTTATATTTGATTTGTTTTAATGGTATTACTACTTTGTGCCCTAAATGTCAAAAATGAAATTTTAAAAACTTGTTATTTCAAGATAAAGTGTAGTTGATTGAATGTACTTGTGTTGAAATTTAACAAAATTTGACCTGAATTTATGACTTTGAAACGTCCCATTCATTCTATTTGATTAATTTTAATGATATTTAACTACTTTTGTGCCCTAAATATCGAAAAAGTTATAAAATAACTTGTTATTTCAAGATAAAGTGTAGTTGATTGAATGTGCTTGTGTTTAAACTCTAACATAATTTGACCTAAATTTGATAACTTTGAAACGTTGCATTCATTATATTAAATTTATTTTAATGTTATTTAAATACTTTTGAGCCCTAAATGTCGAAAAAGTAATAAAATAACTTGTTATTTCAAGATAAAGTGTAGTTGATTGAATGTACTTGTGTTTAAATTATAACATAATTTGACCTGAATTTTATGACTTTGAAATGTTCCATTCATTATATTAAATTCATTTTAAAGTTATTTAACCTGTCATGTCGGAGTTTACTTGTCATCTTGAATTGATGTGAATTTTCATAGGCTTTGAGCCTCCATTCATCCAATTCGTTGAGTTGTAAAATCCAATTTTCCTTAATCAAGGTATTATCTAGATTGCATTTTTGTACTGCCCAGTAAGCTCTATGTTCAATTTTAACAGGCAGATGACATGCTTTTTCATAGACCAATCTATAAGGTGAAAATCCTGTAGAGGTTCTAAATGCCGTAAGAAAGGCCCATAAGGCATCATCAAGTTTTATGGCCCAATCCCTACGGTTAACACCGACAGTCTTTTCTAATATCCGTTGTATTCCTCTATTGGTTACCTCAACCTGTCCATTGGTTTGAGGGTGTTATGCTATGGAAAGGCGATGTTGAACTCCGTATTGCTGAAGTACTTTATGCATTTGAGAGTTGCAAAAATGTGTACCCTGGTCACTGATGAGGGCTTTTGGGCATCCGAATCTAGAGAATATCTATTTAAAAATTGTACACACGACTCTAGCATCATTAGTAGGTAATGCCTGTGCCTCAGGCCACTTCGAAAAATATTCTACGACTACTATGATGTATTTATTACCATAGGAAGAAGGATATGGACCCATGAAGTGTATTCCCCACATGTCAAATATTTCTACACTTTGAATTACCTGTTGGGGTAGACCGTCTCAAGAAGACATGTTTCCTATTTTCTGATAGGCATCACAGGATCCTGCATAAGTTGTGACGTCTTTGAATATCGTAGGCCAGTAAAAGCCTACTTCCAATACTTTTCTGGCGGTATTAGCTGCAACTAATTGACCACCCGTGGGTCCGCAGTGACAGTGTTCCAAGATTTGGAAACCTTCTTCTTGAGAGACGCATCTCATGATCATTTGATCTGCACTTATTCGAAACAAAAAGGGTCCTCCCAATAGTAATATTTTAACTCAGCAAAGAATTTCCTTCTCTATTGGGCAGTCATATCACTAGGAAGAGTCTGAGCTACCAAGTAGTTAGCTATATCGGGAAACCATGGGGGTGAGAAAATAGCAAACAAGGTGCATAAATTCTCATTCATCTATAGCTTCTAGGGCAGGATTTTCTAATCTTGACAGGTGATCTACATCTAGGTTTTATGCCCCCTTCTTACCCCTGATTTCTATGTCGAATTCTTGAAGCAATAAAACCCATCTAATTAGTCTTGGTTTTGCATCGGTTTTATTGAACAAGTATTTTAATGCAGAATGATCAGTATAAACTATTGTTTTAGACGAAACTAGATAAGATCGGAATTTATCAAATGCGTATACTACTGCTAGTAATTCCTTTTCTGTTGTAGTGTAATTTTCCTAAGCGTCAGTCAAGGTTTTGCTAGCGTAGTATATTACATGAAATTTCTTATCACGTCTTTGTCCTAAAACAACTCCTACTGCATAATAACTGGCATCACACATTAATTCAAATGGCAAACTCCAGTCAGGTGATGTCTTGATAGGTGCAGTAGTCAGAAGTTCCTTAAGTTTGTTAAAAGCTTTTAACCATTTTTCATCAAAAGCAAAAAGAACGTCTTTACTAAGTAAATTGGTCAACGGTCTGACTATTAGTGAAAAATCTTTTATAAATCTGCGATAAAAGCGAGCGTGTCCCAAAAACCTTCTAATGGCTCTCACAGAGTTAGGTGGAGGTAGTTTTGAAATAACTTCAATCTTAGCCTTATCTACTTCCATACCTCGGTGTGAGATCTTATGTCCTAACACAATTCCCTCTTTTACCATGAAATTGCATTTTTCCCAGTTTAGAACCAAATTTGATTTTATACAACGCTTTAACATTGATTCCAAGGCTTTTAGACAACTCCCAAATGAGTTCCCAAAAACTGAGAAATGATCCATGAACACTTCCATATACTCTCCTAACATGTCCTAAAAAATAGCAGTCATACAACGTTGGAAAGTAGCAGGTGCATTACACAAACCAAAAGGCATTCTTCTATATGCAAATGTTCCAAAAGGGCATGTGAAGGTAGTCTTATGCTGGTCTTCCGGGGAAATGGGGATTTGAAAATATCCAGAAAAACCATCAAGAAAGCAGTAAAACATATGTCCAGATAACCTTTCTAACATTTGGTCAATAAAAGGTAGAGGGAAATGGTCTTTTTGTGTAGCAGTGTTTAGTTTTCTGTAATCAATGTAAATACGATGACCAGTAACATTTCTCATAGGAATTAATTTATTATTCTCATTTCTGACAACTGTTAACCCACCTTTCTTAAGTACTACCTGTACTGGGCTTACCCATTCACTATTAGAAATAGGATGGATAAGTCCAGCATCCAACAATTTGATTACTTCTTTTTTAATGACATCACACACATTAGGATTCAACCTTCTTTGAGGTTGCACACATGGCTTTTACTCATTTTCTAAAAGAATCTTATGCGAACAAAAGCTTGGATTGATACCTGGAATATCCGCAATTTTGTATTCAAAGGATCTTTTGTACTTTTTGCACATGTCCACTGTTAACTTCCGTTGTTCTGCAGTCAGATCGGCTGCGAGAATGATGGGAAGTTTTCTGTTGTCGTCTAGGAATTCATAGCAGAGATGAGTGGGCAATTCCTTTAGCTCTAAGTCTGGTGAGTCTTCAAACTAAGTTTGCTCTTTCTTCATCTCATGAGTACATATCTCAGTGAAATTGTCAGAGTTAATTTCGTAATCGGAGGGGCTGAGATAAGTTTTTTCTATTTCCAGAGAGTCTTCATTCAAGACTTGATAGTTTGAGCATAGATCTGTCATGTTAACTTCAATTAGCTGGTCAATAGCATCCACACAAAAATAAATATCATCTAAATGCATGGGATACTTAAGGGTTTCATTTAGATCAAATTTGATATCTTCATTGTCTACCCTTAGTTTGATTTGACCGTTACTGACGTCTATCAATGCCTTCGAGGTAGCTAGAAAGGGTCGACCTAGAATCAAAGGCACACCGCCTTCTCCATTCATGTCCATGACAACAAAACCTACAGGGAAAACAAATTTTCCGACCTTTACTAAGAGGTCTTCAATTATTCCCCTGGGAATTTTAACTGTCCTGTCTGCAAGTTGTATGCACATTCTAGTCACTTTCAAATCATGCAATCCTAATTTATCAAATAAACTAGATGGCATTAGATTGATACTAGCTCCTAAGTCTGCTAATGCATGCGTATTGGTAATATTTCCAATCGTACATGGCAAAGTAAACCAGCCTGGATCTTTCTGTTTGGAGGGCAGTTTGTTCAGTAGAACTACCGAGCATTCTTCATTAAGAACCACTTTGTCCATGTCAAATTTTCTTTTATTACTAATAAACTCTTTTAAAACCTTAGCATACTTTGGAATTTTAGAAATAACATCAAGCAAAGGTAAATTAACATGAATCTGACTAAAATTTTAAAAAAACTTTTCAAATTGCTCCTTATCTTTATTCTGCATAAGTCTTGCAGGGTAAGGTACTCTCGGTGGGTACTCTCAGTCGGTACTCAGGGACAAACTCCTTCTTCCCTTTCCTTGCTACTTCGGTTTCGACTTCCGTCGGCATTGGTTCCTGGGAGCCTTCCTTTGTTTCCTGCACAAGAATAGGAGGTAAAGAAGGTTTTGAAGGAGAAGGAGATAGAATTTTACCAGATCGTAGAGTAATGGTCTTGCATTCATTTCTCACAATCTTAACAAGTATAAGTATACACCGGTCAACAAGTAATATATGTACCTAAGTACAAGATTATCGATCCCACAGGGACTAAGTATGCCAATTAACAGTGCAAATATGATTGTACAGTTTGTTATCACAAGAATAAAGAATAATGAATAGGGGTTGGTCTAATGCTACGACAACGCTAATGCTACGACAAAGCTAAACTAACAATTAAGGGTCAGCCCATTGGAATTAATCACAAGAGTACTACATGTAATACAATGCTGCGACATTCAAGCCCAAAATGTAAGTACAAACCAGAAATGAATCTAAACATACAAAACATGCTCTACAGCGATATGATTTCAGCCAGATTACTTGACTTACTAGTTTAGGGCCCCAATACCATCGTCTAATGGAGTACGACGTACCGTGGTCTAAAGCAACACTAGTCAGGGAATTTGGTCATGTCCCTTGCAGTATTGAGCGCACTGTCATGCTACTCAAGCTAATGCCACTTAATTATCTTGTCAACTAGCTCCCTTTCGGTTAGAATGATAGATACTAGTTCAATGTGTAAATTGGACAGTCGTAACTGCAAGTTACACTAAGTCTTTTTAAGTAATTAAATGAGTAAATCAAGCATGCCCCATACAAGCATTAATCATAAAAACAGAAAACAGTGTTAGAGCATATTCATCATAATTTTCAAAACAGTGTACACAACTTGTTCATACTTAACTAAGCTACGGCAATTTCAGATTACAAATAAGCATTCAATGATGGGAATAATGAAACACACGAATTAAGGTAATGGAATAAACTACTCCTATGGTCATAGTGAACAAGTCTACTCCGAAACAAGTTTAATTAATCCCAGATTCATCTCCAACTTTTACCCGAAAGTCAAGTAAAAGTTTATACAAGACATTGAACAAAATGAGGAAATGGGTAGAGAATTACTCGGGTCTGAGATCACCCTTCTGACCAGATCGGTTTAATCAAAATGCCCACTACTATTCCTCTTCTGAATGATGTTGCGGCTTCTCTTCTGCTCAGATTGTGATTCCTTAGCAAATCGCCCTGCGTCCTCTCGGACTTTTCCCTAAACAAATTAATCTAAGCTAAATGAAAAACTAAACACTACTGCCGATTTTCTCTTGTGTTCTCTATCAGAAAAATAATATCTTGTATCTCGGGTTTCTTAAGGTATTTATAGGTGTCTCTCTACTCCCGAATTCCCTTTTGATACCGCCATATGTCCAGAATAATTGCTAAATAACCAGTAATTCCAGCAAATTAAAAATGTGAATAATCCAAAATAAATTCTAATTTTTTGCAGCTTGTTTAACTGATTTTTGTCTTTTTCTTCCATGCTGCAGGATTCCTCCGAGTGTCAAGCTGCAGCTGCCACAATTATCTTTAATTAAAATGAATTTATATGCTAAAAATTGTTGGGAATTTTATAACAAATTCAAAATCAATCGGTCAATCAATTTTTTACCAATTTCATCTATCTCATTCCCTCTTTTACCCTTGGCATCATAAATCATTTTTAAACAAATTCCGGTTGAAAAATAAGTAATTTCAATTTGTAACAAAAATTAGGAATTATTTCAATTAAATTGACTTCTTTGACATTTAAACCACAATTCTTCGTAAAAGGGGAGAAAATAGCAACTAGATGCAATTTAGCTCAGAATCATGCATAAATTTAATCATTCGATAGCAAAATATGGGTAAAACTCATGTGCATAACTCTATTATTTTAGAGTTATCAGACTTGTGAGATATATGGGTTGACAGCTGTCCCATTTGTCTCTCCAAAGTTTGCAGGGCAGCTTGCATGTTCCTGACTGTTTGTTCAGTCTATTTCTGTCTATTCTCATTTTGATGAATTTTCTCTGCATGAGTTTCCTGGACTCTCTTATTTGACTCTATCATTTCCTTGTTAGAGTTAGCAATTCTTTTCAATATGTCTCAGAATTCTTGCATGGGGTCGACTGGAACGATATAGTTCCTTAGTGTGGGCAGAGCGACTTGCTGGTTCTGCGGATAAGGCATTTGCTGAGGTGCTCTTTTCTAAAAGTTGACATTCTCGGGATTGTTTCTCCAACTAAATCCTGGGTGATTCTTCCAGTTGGGGTTGTAGGTATTTCCCATGGGGGCAGAGTTAACTGCTTCCACTTGTTCTATATCCTCTGGAATAGTCAGTATTCCATTACCATAACAGTCCCCAATAAAATGCGGTCCTTGGAAAAACTCATAGACTTGATATACGGGCTGAATGCTCTTTCCCTGTTGGAAGGCATTTAGTTGACTAGTAATACTAGCTTTGAATGCATCGAATTGCTCATCAGTGGAGGCATTTGCCGCATTAACTGGTTGTTTCTTGGCGCGACCATTGGTGCGCCAGTTGTTGCTGTTCCTATAGAGTCTCTCCAGAGCGTTTCTAGCATCTACTTCATTAAGTCCATTGAAACCGCACTGGAGGTTAAGTCCATCAAGAACTTGCTTGCCCATTTCTGTCATACCTCCATAGAATTGTTGGATTAGCAGAGCTTCAGTTAGTCCATGTTGTGGGTAGAGTCTGAGGAGTTCCTTGAATCTGTCCCAGGCTTCGATCACTGTCTTATCGGCAACTTGAGTGAAATTGGAAAGAGCCTTGCGGTACTCGAGGACTCTTGCTGCGGAGTAGTATTCCTCCGAAAAGGCCTTACTTAACTCATCCCAAGTTGTGATTGAGTTAGTAGGTAGTCGTGCCAACCACCTCTTAGCTCTGTCCCAAAGTGAGTAGGGGAAGAGGTTTAGCTTGGTTACTTTTGCGGTGTGATCTCCCTTGAGACCTTCGCAGAGAGTGGAAATTCGGTCAAGTGCTCGAGTGGGTTTTCGGCTGCAGTTCCCCCAAACTGGACCCGATTTATTATCAACTAGAGCACATTTGGTTCAAGATCATAGTGAGGATTTCCAGGGATTCTAATGGCGGACGACATAGTAATCGCCTGTGGCTGGATATAGGATTCGAGTGGAGGTCTTTCAGCAGCCATTTCTGTTCTTCGTCTGTTAGTTGTACGGATGAGATGTTCGAGATTTTCAACTGGGGTTTTAAGATTAGCTTCTGAGGTTTGAGTCATACAACTACAAAAAACCACACGTTAAGTCTGAGCAAAAAAGGTTAGTGGAGTAAACTAGTTTCTACAAAGGAAGAAAAAAATTTGGAATTAAACAAACATAGGAGTGAAATAAAGAATGAGGAAAGTTTTGAAACAAGAAAGAGTTTTCTTTTTTTTCGAAAGCAATTTAAATTTGCTAAATAAGGTTTTAGAATTATTTTCTAAAATTTGATTATCCTAAATTTCTTAATTTTAGATAATTTCTAAAATTAATTAGTTATGATAACCCTATATTTCAGAAAACTGATTGTCTAACTAGAATAAAATGAGTATTTGTCAAAAGTATAGATTACTACCGCTACCTATCATAAGCCTCTAGAATTTTGATTAGAAATCCTAAAATTTTATGATATTTCCCAGGCAACGGCGCCAAAAATCTGGTGTGTTCTAAATTGACATGCTAAAAGACAGGATTTGTTACCCTATTTTGATTATGAATAATTAAGGACGGAGATTAACTAATTGTCACTTTTAGCATTCATGGTTGTCACTTAATCAATCAGAACCTAATGCAGAGTACCTATCGTGTAGCTATTCTATTGGAAAGTACCTACGATTTTAATTTAGAAATTATCGTACTCCCAGGGAAGTGGTAACGACTTAGTAGTAACTATCCTTTTACCCTAACTTTCATTTTATTATCTAGTTATGCAATCGTTCATCAAAATCTTTGATGAGTTGGTGATTCTTACTACACAAGACTAGAGTTTATTTAGCATGCAAGAGTATTTTATAGACATGTATTCTGATGTACGTTCTATTGTTCCTACATGTTGATTGACCTATCTTCGAGTATTTTAGATATATCTTGGTCTAGAATGTAATTACAGACTGTATCTTACTTGTGTACCACATTTGAATTATATGATAAACCACCCCATCGCCATTGACGGCCATACTCACGGTTCGAGTTAAAGGTATCCATGAAAGTCTGTGTCACTCAGGAAATCATACCACTCACCCTAACGCCGACATAAACACCCGAACTCAGCCTCATTAGACTACTCTAACAAACATGGTGATCTATAGGTTATTTCATCTAATATGGTAGACCTTAATGCTTTTTCATCCTAAATTAAGGTATGTTAAACTAAACAGGTTATGATTAGACCATGGTTAGGAATTGTTTATAACCGTTCATCTAGTTTAAAAGAGCAAGTAGATATTCAGTCGTAATGTTTAATTTAGCAGGTGACGTTTCCGAAAAAATGAAAACAACTTCAACATGCAAAACATATATAACCTATCATCATAATTTAATATTCAAATTGGTATTTAGACAAACACAATACAAAATATACAGAGAAGATCTAGGTAACCACCACCATAAAGTATTCACCCTTTATCAGGTCCACCGACGGAGCGACTACTTGTATATCCTGGATTGCTTGACTTGACTCTGCTTGACAGAAAATGCTTCCTAAGCCTAGTAGCAATTGATTTACCTTACATCCTGGGCTTAAGCAAAGCCTTGTTGACTAGCTCTTCGCTCACCTAATGCCCTCTTAGGATCTCCTAACGAAATCCTGGGTATTCTATGAATACCAAAGACGAACCCTATCTAGTCGAATTCTAAGATTCTAAGATAAACACTCAGAAAGAAAAGAAAACAAGACACTCTCATATTACTAAACTACTCGTGTGATGTACCTGAGATCAGTAAATGACTTGTATCGAGTGTAAAAATGTACACTTGAAGTCACTAAATGACTCAGATCGAGTGAAGAGGGGTGATTTCAACTGAGGAAGACCTGGGGTATTTATAGCAGGAAACTTGAGGGTTTTTCTCTGTGATTCCCGATGTGGGATTCTTATCTGGTGCTCGGGACGCCCGTCTCGAGTCTGTTGACCGGGTCAGGATGCCCATCCTGGTCGTTTGACTCGGTCAGGACGCCCATCCTGAACTGAAAATTTTTGAAAATCACGTTTTTGCCTCAATATTTGCTATTTTCTTGCACATTTCACCTGAAACTTCCAAAATCACAAATACTGCAAAATTGTGTTAATATCAATCAATTAAGAACGATTTATCTCCAATTTTGCCTTAATTTGTGCCTAAAACATGCTGAAAAAGTGATATGATTTATGCATATCAATACATGGGTAGTCAAAGTTGATGTGTGAAAGCAAACACAAAAATACATTGGAAATCAATTAATACATACACGTAGTGTTTTTTTTTTGGGATCGTAACTAGAAAGTATTGACACCAAAGCTCAGAACCTAGAAGGTCGTTTATTTTGCTATTATATTCAAAATTGGTTGAATTATTATTTGGTAACGGCTTAGAAAAGTTTATTCTGAGTTGACAATCTAGCCCAGACCAATTCACACACTACACATCAGGAAAACCTTGTGACTACACAGAGAACTCAGTCAGATTATTGAACTGTTTCAGCTACATGGTCATGACACATTTACAGAATATTTGAGACCTTTACATAGCAATTTGATCAGTCCATAGCTGTTTTTTGAATTATCTGACTCAATGAGAAATTTTGCTAAAAACATTGCTAAGAACCTAGTAGTGATTGTAGCTCTGATTTAGCATTCACTAATTTCATATAGGTTTTGCTTGAGGACAAGCAAAAAGCTAAGTGTGGGGTTTTGATATGCACAAATAATATCACTTTTTAGCATGTTTTAGACACAAATTAGAGCAATATTTGAGTGTATGTGATCTTAATTGAATCAAATTGAAATAAAATTACGTAAATTGTGATTTTGGAAGTTTCAGGAGTAAATTGCATGAAAATAGCAAATTTTGGGGCAAAAGTGCAATTTTTGGAAAAGCTAGATTCGGGACGGGCATCCCGAGCACCAGAATTTGTCCCACATTAGAAATTTTGGAGAAATTCACTCCAGAAACCTGCTATAAATACCTCATGCCTCCAATAGTTGAAATCATCCCTCGACACTCAATACAAGTCATTTAGCAACTTCGAGTGCAACATTTTCCCTTACCTCTGAGTGTTTATCTCAGTATTTGAGAATTCGATTAGATTAGTATTCAGTTTTCGGTATCACAAAATACCGGGATTTCGTTAGGAGATCCTAAGAGAGAGATAGGGTGCGTGTTCTTAGTCAAATTAGGGAAATTTGCTTAAGCCCGGGATGTAAGGTAAAGCAATTGCTACTAGGTCTAAGAAGCATTCTCCGAAGGCTTCGCTGAGCCAAGTAGGATCGAGCAATCAGAGGCATACAGGAACTGCAGCACCGACTGGACCTGCATAAAGTGGTTACTACTTTATGATATTAGGTCCCCTAGACGAGTTTCTATATGTTTATGAATTGTTTTATCTGGATATTGATTTGATACTGAATTCATATATCATACATGTTTTACAATTTGAGATGCTATCCATTTTCTCGGGAAGATCATAGAGTTAGAATTATCATTATGAATGTTGAACTGTCGTGTCCTTTTAAATTAAACTAGGGTTATAGACAACTCCTAACCAAGGTTTGAATCATAACTGGTTTAGTTTAACAAACTATAAAAGGTCTGCCAGATTAGGAAGAAATAACAAAACAGATCACCATGTTTCTTAGAGTACCCTAATAAAGCTGAGTTTGTACGCTTGGCCAATCCTAGGGTTATGTGGCATGATATCGAAGTGACATAGGGGACTGTTCATGGATACTTTAATCCGATAGATGAGAAGGATCCTCCCAAGGTAGGGGTGAATACACCAGGTAACTCAGATATGGTAAACAGATGGTTACATTTCACAATTGCCTTAGAGATCAAGATATATCTAAAATGTTCGAAGAAGATAAGGTCAAACAAGTTGTAATAACTGAGCTTAAATTGATGAATGCATCTCTACACTTGAATGCTTATTGCTTGTTATGTGTGATTGGGATCACCAATCAATCTCCAAAAGATTGATAATCGATTGATTAATTAAATAAATAAGACTAATGTTAGGATTAAGGGATAGTTGCTACTAAGCCGTTACCAGTTCCCTGGGAGTACAATATTTATATTTTAAAATCGTAGATACTTTCCAAGGACTAGCTACACGATATGTACTCTGCCTTAGGTTCTGATTGATTAAGTGACAACAATTAATGCTAAAGTGACAATTAGTAAAACTCGGTCCTTAATTATTCATAATCAATATAGGTAAATAAATCTCATCTTTTTAGCTTGTCAATCGGAACTGCATCTAGAGGTTTTTAGAACAATATACTCTCATGAATTGAGAATCATCATGCTATGGTCTAAGGGTTGATATCCAACATTAAGGTTGTTATTCACCTCTGCCCCTTAAAGCTCAACCAAATTACCCTTTGGGATATGGTAGCCTATATCAAAATATCTTAGGACGTTCACATCTATAAGATGAAATCCTTAGACACACAAATGTAAAAATCTAAGAACAAATGATATAGATCAACATGAAGACACACAGACATAAGACCCCAATGAATTCTCAAAAATCATTCCTAAGGCAATGTAGAACATTAAGAGATCCTATAATAGAATTTATGTTAAAATCATGCATACAAGATCAATAAAGAACAAGGAGGAAAAATGTGTACAAGTTGAAGCTTAGAACTCCTTGAAGTCTTCAATCTCTTGTAGATGTTTTCTTCCCACCTTTCTTCAATACATCAATGCACTTCTCCAAGGGAAATCATCAACTTGAAGTCCTTATGGGTTTGGGATCATTCAACTTGCTAATCTTTAGGAGGAGGATTGATATTGATAACCAATCTCACTCCAAGGATGTGAGGATTCAACTCCTTGGTTTGTGAATCTTGAACTCTCACACACTAAAGAGAAAATTGGATTTCACTCTCAACTTAAAACATTCCCTAAATTCCTTTCTTGGTTTGTGAATAAGAATTCAAAGAGAAGTAGAAATAGAGAATGACAATGAACAAAAACAAAAATCTTGTAATGAAAAATCAATGTATAAAGGATACAAAGAACAAACTATAATTCTCTCACTAATTTGGTTCTACATGATACATTACAGATGGAAAACCCACTGTTTGTAGATAAATTACATGCAAAGAAAATAAGAAAATATCCAAAAATTTATAAATCAAAAAATTATCTAAAAATCAAGAAACTATCAATTAAAATATCTCTATATAAAAATATATATAATATAAAAAAAAATAATATCTTGTCATCCACACACTTCGTGTGTGTGTGGCGCCAATGTACACAATTGGTTTCTTGATGACACCCTTGATGGTGTTGTGAAGGAACCCTTCATTCTTGATTGGAAAAAAAAGTGTATTTTAGTCCCCAAACTTACTTATTTTTACACTTTTGCCCCCAACAACTTCCTAAAATCAATTTAATCAAAGAATTAGTAAAATTAAACAAAAATTGATTATTTCTCAATATTTAGATCAATAATGAAGCACAAAATGTCACTAAAATACCTGAATATTATAGTGTTATCATGACTCTCATATTCATCATCACTGCTTACCTGATCATGGTGGGAGGCACTTGTAGAATCAACATCTTCATTTTCTGATGCTAACTTATCTTCACCATGTTTTCCTTCCAGCATTGCAAGCTTCTTTTGCAACATTCCACCTACAATACCTTGAGATTGATCCTGCATCGAAGTCACATCGAAACATGGATTTTTGTACTTGAGATTTGCATTGCCAACCGATTTCTTCTGCGGGTCAACAAACACTCTTCCTTTGCTTCTAGTGGTAGGACCCGCATACGCTTTGAATGTTAGAATGTTGACACTCACGTCTGCAACAACTCTCTCTGAATCAACTCTGTTGACACCATTGTCTGCAGCAACATTCTTTGAGTCTGCTTTGTTGACATCCCTTTTTTACTCCATTGTCATTTGCAACTTTGCTGATGTCGTCATCTGCCACTGTGAACTTTGCTAATATCATCATTTACGACTTTGATATCTGCGACAATGCTGATGTTGATTTTGATGTCTGCGATGATGCTGGTGTTGATTTGATGTCTGCGAAGATGTTATGTTATCGTCTGCGACTTTGACATCTGCGATGATGTTGATGTTAACTTTAATGTCTGCGACGATGCTAATGTTGTTGTCTGCGACTTTGCTGATTTTGACGAAAAGAGATGAGCGGGAGAAATGCTCCCACTAGTCATGCCAATTTGTAAATAAATTTTCCTTTTTCGTGTATTTTCTGTAAATAAAAATTAAAAAAAATGAGTTACACGTAATATAATTTATTTTTGCTTTCTATTTCTATCGATCCGCTAATTCGATCCGTCGTGGGCCAATGGCCTTTTTGGACTTGATCTCGATCCAACGGATTATGATTTATCCGAGGGACATTTTGGGCTGATCTCGGATGGAATCCAACTTCAAGGGTCGTTGGCTTGATCTGGATTCATTGAACGACTACAGATTTCTTCCGAGGGCTTCTGTACTTTTCTTCAGAGGCCTTTGATTTTCTCGAAATGGATTATGACAGAGTTCCTTCTGCATAATTTCCTCAACTTCTTCTTAGTTTACTCCCTTTTTGTTTCAAGTGAATTTCACCCTCTATTTATAGTTGAGAGGATGACAATCACTTGTCTAATATGGTGTCAATTGTCACTCTATGAGAGATAATCTCTCAATATAAAAATTATATATATTAAAATATTAAAATAAAATTTAATTATATATTTTAAATATATAATTAAATTTAATTACCTACAAGGTTCTCCTTCCGAATGTTTTGAAAAGAAAGTTTTTCAATGTTGCTAATGTGGGCAAGTGGCTACCTAGAAGTACATCCTTATCTGGCACACGATGCATGTTCTTTGGATTAATAGGGGTGTACATGGTGATAGCCATTTTTTGGAAGACCCTTATGCTATAGCTGAAAGAAGTCTTCGTCTTGTGTTACAACTTCTTTCAGCCTAAAATAAAGAATTCGTGTAATTTATTTTGTTTGTCTATTTAATAGAAAAGCTCTTATTTGGACCAAAAAATTCATTATCGAATAGTCTCACCACATAATTTTTTTTAATCTTTATAATTTGTTTTATAAATGAAAATTGTGGCACTATTCACATTTTTATATAACAATATACATTAACGGAAAAAAATATTATAATATTATTTATTATAATATAATAAACTATTAACCTATAACATTTAAATAGAAATAAAAGATTTAACCTGAAATAATAGAGTGAATTAAAAACATGGATAAAAATACAAATAATCGCATAAAAATATCATATCTGAATCTTCATTATCCCATCCACCATTCACGAATTTCATTTGCATAGAAGTTTAACAAATTTTAAATTTGAATTAAGTTTAGAAAATAATTCTTCTAGAAAGAAGAAAAAAAATGATAAGGAATATATCTTACATATAAAACCTTGAAAATGATAAAAATAATATATAATAAAATAGTGAGAATTATAAATTAAAATATATAATAATTCATACTCATAAATTATTTTTATTAAAATAAATAACAATTTTCAAAAAAAATTAAAATATTCTACTTTTATAATATTTTAAACTCATAATTTTTTTTAAATTATAAAATGAGGGTGTTAACCATTATGCTTACACTTTCTTGATCAAAATAAATGTTATTAAGAAAATAATATTTAATTCTATTATAAATATCTAATGATATTATTTGCTTTGAATGTCATGAGTTTAATAACCATTCATAATCACTTAAAAAAATTCAATGTCATATTTTAAATTACAACAAATTTATTTATTTTTATTAAAAAAATTCTCAAAGATAAAAATTTAAAAAAGGAAGAGTATATTTAAATTTATTTAAAATAAAACTCAAATTTCAAAAAAAAAAAAAAGTTTTTTCGAATTAATTATAATTTCGTCGAGAATTAGAAATGGTGCTGGATTTGGATATGTATGAAAAACAAATTCAATATTTCAATTTAAAACGTGGTTTACGTATAAAATCACATATATGAGAAAATTTATTAATTTACGTTAAAAAATATATATATAAAACAAATTTTTTTGATTCATATTAATTTTTATAATTATAACAAGACAAGACTAATGATATATATTATATCTAAACATCGCAAACATGATTGGCAACTTTCTTTTACAAATTATAAGTTTATTTAAAATCTATAAAAAAAACTAGTATATATATATATATATATTAACTATCAAAATTTTGTTTTTTCAAATTATGGTGTTTTTCATTTTTTCATTTTTTTTAAAAATGGGTTATCTACCAAAATTTGAATTTGAAATGGAATATTTAAAGAAGAGGATAGGATCAATCTTTTTTGTTGAAGCAGTCGTGATAGCAGTAGCACAAGAACTGAGCAATTCCTGGGACGGATCTGCACTCGGAGTAAGGATGGTTTTGTGCATAATAGTTTTTGCACAATCCATCGCATTTTTTCTCATCAAAATTTACACTGCATGGACCTAAAATCGATATGCATGGTTCTCCTGGTGGTCTTTGTGCTCCTATCTTCGTACCTGCATACATACATACATTATTAAAAGTCATAAATTCGATTGTTATTTTCGAAAACATCACCAATAATTTAAATTAATTTAAATTTGATATACGTTACGCTTACAGAGTTTAACTCTTACTCGAGAAAATATTTGATTCTAATTTCAATTATCAAATACTCACATGAACGTTAAACACTCAATTTTATATAATTTCACAATACATGTTTTAATTAATTATGCTAAATTAAGATTTGATGACAAATAAAAGATATATATATATATATATATATTAGAGTGGAAATAATTACCTGTTCCAATGATGATAAGAAGAAAAGTGGCCAACATTGTGGATGGAAAAGCCATTTTCTTCTTAAAAAGACCCCCACACACACTTTTAAAGTATAAGTAAACAGAAAAAATCAAGTTTGCAATGTTTTCAATGATTTCATTTTTGTCTCTTATTATATATATATATATATTAAAAATTTCAGCTAATAGAAGACTTCTTAACATTGTTTATCGGACAATTAAACAATTTCTTGTATACTCTGATCACAGTGATGCAATTGTATAGGGACAATTCTTTATCTTCCGCAATTGTATACTCTGATCACAGTGATGCAGACAATATCCCAGAATCAAGACTACCGGCAAGGAGTACAAGGGGAATACCCCCGAAACGATACTCACCAAAACATCCGTCACAGAACGCAAGATATCCGGTAGTTAATCTTGTCAGGGGGAACGTATCAAAAGAAGTGAAGACATTCAATCAAAATCTTTACACAGTTCAAATTCCAAAGAATGCACAAGAAGCAAAGGATAGCTCAGAATGGCACCAGGCAATGGAAACCGAGATGCAAGCACTAGAAAAAAATGTCACGTGGGAGAAGTGCAACCTACCAAGTGGAGTAAGACCAGTAGGATGTAAATGGGTGTTTACAGTCAAACATAAAGCTGACGGTACAATCGAAAGACACAAAGCACGGTTGGTAGCTAAGGGATACACGCAAACCTATGGTATAGATTACTCTGAAACTTTTAGTCCAGTTGCCAAAATCAATACCATCCGAGTCCTTTTCTCCCTAGCAGTAAACTTAGATTGGCCCTTACATCAGTTTGATTTAAAAAACGCATTCCTACATGGCGATTTAAAAGAAGAGGTCTACATGGAAGCACCTCCCGGTTTTTCTGATGGGTTCAAAAGAAACGAGGTATGCAGATTAAAGAAGGCCTTATACGGACTAAAACAATCTCCACGAGCTTGGTTCAGGAAGTTTACAATTGCAATGAGAAATTGTGGATATAGACAGAGCAATGCTGATCACACTCTATTCCTTAAAGGAGAGAAGGACCAAGTTACTTGCCTTATCATATATGTGGACGACATAATTATCACATGCAATGATAACGAAGAGATTACAAGTCTGTGAGAAAACCTATTCAATGAATTTGAGATGAAAGATTTAGGAAAACATAAGTATTTCTTGGGAATTGAGGTCATGAGATCAAAAGATAAGTTGTTCTTATCACAAAGAAAATACATCTTAGATCTTCTAGCAGAAACATGACTCCTTGATTGTAAACCAGCAGAAACTCCGATGGTAGCAAATTACAATTTTCGAGAGAATAAGAATGAAGAGGCAGTTGATCGTGGAAAATATCAAAGACTCGTGGGAAAGCTCATCTACTTATCACATACTAGACCCGACATAGCCTATGCAGTTGGGATCGTCAGTCAATTCATGCACAATCCTCAAGCAGAGCATATGAACGCAACTATCCGGATTCTACGGTATCTCAAAGGAACTTGTAATTTTGGCATTCTATTTTCTAAAAATAGTCATTTGAATGTGCAGGGTTATACAGATGTAGACTGGGCAGGGAATCAAGTGGATCGTAGATCTACATCTGGATACTTTACCTTTGTTGGAGGCAATCTAGTGACTTCGCGAAGTAAAAAGCAAAAGGTCGTTTCCCTATCAAGTGCTGAAGCTGAGTTCCGGGGGATGTCTAAAGGAATTGCAGAATTATTATGGATTAAGAAACTACTCACCGAAATTGGATTTCCTCCACAAACCACTATGGAATTAATGTGCGATAATAAAGCGGCAATCAGTATAGCTGAAAACTCTGTCCAACATGACATGACAAAACACGTGGAGATTGATCGACACTTTATTAAGGAAAAGATTGAAAAAGGCATTATCACTACTCCATATACTCGCTCAGAAGACCAGTTAGCCGATATACTCACCAAGGCGGGAACTAAACGGACCTTCTACGACATACTTAACAAGTTGCACGTTCTTAATCCCCACGATACAACTTTAGGGGGAATGAAAGGAAGGAGCCGTGTGAATGCAAGAAAAGAGAAGAAGCCGTTTTTATAGAGAAAAAGGAATGAAGTCGTTAGACTCATTCCAAACATAGAATAGGAATGAAAATCTTTTCCTTGTAATAGTATAAATACATGTAAACAACACATAACATTAAATAAGGAAAAAAAACAAAAGATTACATTGTTCTATTTCTCTTCAGGCCGCCCCCTGAAGAACAAAAATGGAAAATGCCTGTATACATGTGCAGTGCGTCCCGCTGCTATTTATGGACCTGGTGAAGAAAGGCATCTTCCAAGAATATTAAAATTGGTAAAATTAGGTCTTGTGCCATTTAAAATTGGTGATGCCACTGTGAAAACTGACTGGGTCTATGTGGATAACCTTGTACTAGCCATATTATTGGCCAGTATTGGGCTTTTAGATGACATTCCTGGAAGAGAAGGACAGCAGTTGCTGGGGGCAACCTTACTTCATCTCAAATGGCTTGCCAGTTAATAGCTTGAGTTCATCCGTCCACTGTTAATAGCCTGGATTAAGATCTGCCACAAATGTCATTAACAGTTCCCCATGCACTCTTTTGGGAAAATTCTGTATGCTTTCTACTTTATTTTGTATCCTTGATTGAGTAAGAGGTGGCTTCTTCCCTTTATACTTCCTGCTAAAGGTCCTTTAATTGATTCAGCCAGCATGGTGGCCACTCACATGGAAACTTTTCAGTTCCCAGTAAGATGACAAGTTTTGGGCATCGTTGGACGTTCAAGTAGTTCCTGGTCTAGAAAATGATGGAACCTATGCAGAAGATGGAAGTGTTACAAACTTATGTTCTGAAATTTCATCTGTTAACATAGATGATAAAGATTATCAACTTCAGGATATGTATGCTACTTCTATGTCGTATAAAGTTTCATCATCCACTCACCTTGCCAGTAGATTGTCAATGGATACAGAACCTAATGAATTTTCAGATGAGCTATTCATAGATAATTTTACACCTTCCCACATCTTATTATCAGAAGATTCAGGCAGTCTGAGGATTGGCTTTGGGCATTCTCTAGCTCAGCCAAATCAGATAGGATTTATCGAAATTCTAACTCCTTCTCAAATGAAGAAATAGTAGAGCATTTGCGAAGGGCTGGTGATGACAATTTAAATAATGATGATTTGCTTGATGAAACTGGAGTTCAGCGTGGTTCCTCCTGGAATTCATATACTAGTAGGAAATCTGGGTTCTCATTTGCTAAAGGAGATGACATTTTGAATCAATCGGGTTACCAACCTGAGTCACATTTTCCTTACCGGTCACATACTTGAGTCAATCCGGTGGCTCTAATGGCAATAACCGCCACAGTAAGGCTGCCGATCACCGTTTCCAACTGTCGCTGCCTCTCTTCCTCGCATACGAGTGTCTATTCTCGTTGGTTTCATTCATGTGTTTCCGAATCTTCAGCTGCTCTACAACTGAACAACCTTCTTCAAGAACCACCAAAAGGAAGTAGCAGTAGTTGTGGGGGTAATGTGTTGCTATTGGTTTGTGGGCTGAACTTACTATTGGTTTTGTCACTGAATATTACACAAGCCATGTTTACAGCCTTGTTCAAGGCTTGCTTTGGGATGCAAATCAGTTATCATTCCAATCTTTGCCATAGCAGTCAGCATTTTCGGTTGTTTCTCTATTGCTGCTATGTATGGCATTGCAGTAGCTGCTCTTGGTATGCTTAGTGTGAGCCCCTTTGTCCCATTGGTGCGGGGCAGCTCTGGCGGCGGCCGGGCAAGTGTGATAGCGGCCGAGCAAGTGTGCCACGGCCGAGAAGGTGCGCAGTAGCGAATGACTTTGGGGGTTGGCCGAGCGTCCCTTTTATAGAAGGAAGGCAGGCGTGGGCTGCGGAGTGCCGAGTGGGCTGAGGCCCAGACCCAGACTGTTGGAAACCCTAATGAGATCTGAATGGAAAGAGTCAAACCGAGAATGGAGGCTTGATCCATTAGTCGTAGATGGAAAGAGTCAAACCAAGATTGGGGGCACGATTTATGGATCGTGTGTTGACTGACTCTAAACCCTACCCATCCCTAGTGGGCTATAAATAGGGGCAGATGGGCAAGGGAGAAAGCAGTGGAGCGAGGGCACAACAAGAGCTAGTGAGAGCAGCGAGAGAGATAGAGAGATAGACTAGGTTGATCTATCTTGTAGGCCATTGTGGCCGTGCAGCCTTGTGAACGGTTGCTTATACATTGTAATTCCTTACTATTTGTTCAATATAGAAAGGTTGGGTGAGTTACCCGTAATTACTGTGTCTATCTCTATACTTGTGATTTTTCCGTTGTGTGTGTGTGTGTGTACCTGTGCGTGCGCACGTACCCGTGCAAGTCGGGTTGAGTGCTTGAGAACTGGTGGCCGGGCCAGGAAGAGGCACTTCGTGACAAATTGGTATCAGAGCGCAGTCCGACCCTTGCGGAAATGTCTAGTTCGTCAGAAGATCTGCGGAGGACAGTACCGATCCGCCTCGACAGCACGCCGAATCCGCATGCCTCTACTGCGGATCGGTTGACAAGGTTGGAGACCTTGTTTTCGCATCATGTGCAGGCGATTGGTGTGTTAGAGCATGTACAGAATGCTCGTCCCTTGATAGATCAGATCCAAGGACCGCCAGATGTGGTGGCGGATCTACACCAACTCCAAGAGATTGTCGACCATATGAAGGCAAGCATCGAGGATTGAAGGCTAGTGTTGCGACACTGCAATCTAATACTGCGGGGACCAGTGTTAGACAACCATTGTTCAGGGTGCCTGAGCCTAGAACATATTCGGGTGTTCGGGATGCGACGGTGATCAGGAGTTTCTTGTGGGATCTGGAGAAGTATTTTGCGACGGCTAGGTCCCGGAGAGCGAACAAGTGGCAATTACGTCATTGTTCCTCGTAGATACTGCCAAGTTATGGTGGCAGACAAGGGAAGCAGACCCCACGAAAGAGGTAGTCCGATCTTTCAGACATATGAAGGATGAATTGATGGAGCAATTCTTGCCAAAGAATTCTGCGTGGATGGCTCGTGAGAGTTTGAAGAGACTAGAACAGACGGGTACTGTTCGAGAGTATGTGAATCAATTCTCTGCAATCCTTCTGAATATACCTAACATGTCCGAGGAGGACAAGTTGTTCAACTTTTTGTCAGGGTTGAAGAAGTGGGCTAGGATCGAGCTAATGAGGCAGAACCCTAAGGATGTGAGGGAGGCCTATTCAATGGCGGAAAGATTGACGGATTTGCAATCTTCAGCCCTCCTACCCCCGAGAGAAAGACTGTTCCATCGAAGAACAAGGGTAAGTCTTGGAATGACAAACCCAAGAAGAGAGATGTTGCTGTTGGGAAAACTAAGGATTTCCGTGTCAAGTGCTTCAATTGTAAGGAGACTGGACACATGTCATATCAATGTCCAAAGCCGAGGAGGAATCAAAATTTGGCTGTTGTCCAAATTGAAGATGAGACCGAAAGGGATCCACCTGCTCGTGTGAATCCTATTCAGTTGTGCAATGCCATTCAAGTGTCGGAGCGACCACAACCAGTACGTGGGTTGATGTACGTGTCAGTGGTTGTGAATGGTGTGAAGCTGTGGGCAATGATAGACTCGGGTGCAACAAACAACTTTGTGGCTGATCGAGAAGCCACGCGCTTGCAGTTGGCACTGCAAGAGAGTTCCCATACCATCAAGACTGTCAATGCTGTGCAACAACGGGTGAAAGGCAGTGCCATGGTGTCATTAAAGATGGGAGCTTGGGAAGGCCAGTGCAAGGTGACGGCCGTTCCATTGGATGATTTCGATCTCATTCTAGGGATTGAATTCTTGGCTATGGCCAAGGTGGCGGTGATGCCACATTTGCGTGGACTGATGATTATGGACGAGGGGACACCAAACTTTGTACAATGTACGTACAAGACTTGGATCAAAAGGATGCAAAGGGGATGTTGTCGGCGATGCAGTTGAAGGATGGGTTGAGACGGGGTGAACCAACCTTTGTTGTCTTGTTGGAAAAGACCGATGGGGATCACTCAGAGTTGCCTGATCCGTGTCCAAAGTGTTGGACGAGTTTGCTGATTTGATGCCCGACGAGTTGCCCAAGATGCTGCCCCCGAGGCGTGCCATTGATCACCAGATTGAGTTGGTACCTGGAGCAGTACCACCGCGCAAGCACCATATCGGATGGGACCAGCAGAGTTGTTGGAATTGAGGAAACAGCTGGGAGAATTGCTGGATGCGCAATTTATCAGACCCTCGAAGGCCCCTTATGGTGCCCCTGCCTTGTTCCAGAGGAAGGCAGATGGCTCGATGCGATTCTGTGTGGATTACCGAGCCTTGAACAAGTTGACAGTGAAGAACAAGTATCCTATCCCAAATCAGTTGGATTTGTTCGATAGGCTAGCGAAAGGAAGGTACTTCACTAAGATGATCTGCGGTCAGGATATTGGCAAGTACGGATTGCCAATGGTGATGAAGCCAAAACCACGGTTGTGACAAGGTATGGCTCATTCGAGTTTTTAGTGATGCCGTTTGGCTTAACTAATGCCCCTGCAACATTTTGCAAATTGATGAATGATGTTCTGTATGAGTTTTTGGATAAATTCGTAGTTGTCTATTTAGATGATATTGTTATCTATAGTGAGTGCTTAGAGGAGCATGTTAGACATCTAAGACTTGTGTTTGCAAAATTGAGGGAGTATGTACTCTATGTCAAGAGGGAGAAGTGTGAATTTTGTAAGGAGGAAATCAAGTTCCTCGGGCACATAATTAGCCATGGGTCAGTGAGAATGGATCCTCGAAAGGTGGAGGCTATTGAAAGTTGGTCTGCCCCGTTGACAGTGGCAGAGTTGAGATCTTTCTTGGGATTGGCCAATTATTATCGAAGATTCATTGGTGGGTATGCAAGTGTGGCAAGCCCCTTGACCGACCTCTTGAAGAAGGGAGAGAGTAGATTGGAAGTGGAGCAAGGAGTGTGTGGAGGCATTCCAGAAGCTCAAGAGGCTATTGTGACAGCCCCTGTGCTACAGTTGCCTAATTTTGATGTGCCCTTCGAGGTGCACACGGACGCGTCTGATCGTGGAATTGGTGGTGTGCTGATGCAAGGCCAACACCCGGTAGCATTTGAGAGCCGCAAGATGAAGGATTGTGAGCAGCGTTATTCTGCCCATGAGAAGGAGATGACGGCTGTGATCCATTGCCTTACGATTTGGAGGCATTACTTGTTGGGCTCATCTTTCACAGTGGTGACAGACAATGTGGCGAACACATATTTTAAGACGCAGAAGAAGCTGTCCGCAAAGCAAGCTCGTTGGCAAGAATTCTTGGCAGAATTTGATTTCGAGTGGGTGCATAGAGCGGGCAAGGCAAACGTAGTGGCAGATGCATTGAGTCGGCGGACTGAGTGCATGACATTGTCGGCAGTTTCGATTGTGGAATCGGACTTTGTGGCGAAAATACGTGAGTATGCACCTAAAGACCCTGTCTATCAACAATTGATATCGTTAGTGCAGGATGGCACAGTGAGAAGATATTGGCTCGATGATGGCTTGTTGTATGCCAAAGGTGGGCGAGCCTATGTCCCAAGTGGAGAGTTGAGACGGATGTTGCTTAAGGAAGCACATGACTCGTTGTGGGCTGGTCATCCCGGCATCGAAAGAACCCGTTCTTTATTAGCAAGAAGATTCTTTTGGCCAAAGATGGAGGATGACATCGAAGCATACGTCCGAACGTGTTTGGTATGTCAACAAGACAAGGTGGAAAGGCGGAGGGAACCTGGTTTGCTACAACCTCTTCCCATTCCAGAGGGACCGTGGCAGAGTATTTCAATGGATTTCATCTCTGGACTGCCCAAGGTGAATGACCTGAGTTCTATTTTGTAATAGTGGATAGATTCTCGAAGTATGCTGTATTTGTCCCAGCGCCATCGTCTTGTCCAGCTGATGTGGCAGCTGAATTGTTTTTCAAACATGTTGTAAAATACTTCGGTATTCCAAAGGACATAGTGAGTGACAGGGATGCCAGATTTACTGGTAGATTTTGGGTGGCGTTGTTCGGATTATTGGGATCTGAATTGAAGTTTTCGACTGCCAATCATCCTCAGACTGATGGTCAGACAGAGAGGATCAATGCCTTGTTGGAGGAGTACTTGAGGCATTATGTGACAGCAAGTCAGAAGAATTGGGTAAATCTTCTTGACTCGGCTCAGTTTTGTTACAATCTTCATCGATCTTCTGCAACGAAGATGAGTCCATTTGAGTTAGTAAATGGACAGCAGCCAACGACCCACAGGATTTGGCAATGGTGGTGCCAAGTGTTGGGACGTGTCCAGCAGCCCAGAGATTTGCCAAGGCAAAGCAAGAGATGATTGCCGAAGCAAGAGACAGTTTGGAGATGGCTCAAAGAAGGATGAAGAAGTATGCTGATAAGCATCGACGTGACGTACAATTTGAGGTGGGTGACTTGGTGTTGCTGAAACTGACCCCTCAAATTTGGAAGAAGATCAGCCGGAAAGCTGTTCATCGTGGATTGATACCTCAGTATGATGGACCATTCGAGGTAATCAAAAGGGTAGGCAATGTTGCATATCGACTTAAGCTACCTGACAGGTTTAAGATTCATCCTACTTTCCATGTGAGTTACTTGAAGAAGTACAACAAGGATGAATTCGAAAGAGAAAGGCAGAAGTCTAGGAGGGCTCCACCTGTGATTCGGAAATAGTTTGACAAGCTGGTTGAGAAGATTTTGGACCATCGAACTATGGGCCAAAGTAAGAAGAATCGTAGGACTGACTTCCTTGTGCAATGGAAGGGGGAGGCCGAGATTGATGCCACGTGGGAAAGAGACGTGACCCTCTGGCAGTTCGAGAATCACATTGCTGACTATTGGAAGCAGCAAAGGTCGACGAGGACGTCGACAGCTTAAGTGGGGGTGGTCTGTGAGCCCCTTTGTCCCGTTGGTGCGGGGCAGCTCTGGCGGCGGCCGGGCAAGTGTGATAGCGGCCGAGCAAGTGTGCCACGGCCGAGAAGGTGCGCAGTAGCGAATGGCTTTGGGGGTTAATACTTTACCCAGTTAATACTTTACCCAGTCCAAGAACAATACAAATTCAGATAGTTAACAACTTCATTAGCTTCCTCCAGATTCGCCTGACAATAAATAATGAGGTCATCGACATACATAAGGTGTGATACTCTAGGACTAGATCTAGCAATCTTGACCCCACTAAGAGTACTTGTAGCTTCTGATCTTGCCAAAATTTGAGACAAAATATTTGTTAGAAAGGTGAATAAAGTCGGAGACATGGGATCCCTTTGTCTTAGTCCCCAAGAGGAGATGAAAAACCATTAAGGGACCCGCTAACCAAGATAGAGTAAGTAGCAGTAGGAACACATTCTCGAATGAGATTGTAAAAAGATTTCTCAAAACCATGCTTCTCAAAGATTGCAATAAGGACCATCCATTCTACATGGTCATCGGCTTTCACCATGTCGATCTTTACCGCCATATAACCTTTTCTACCCTTCCTAGAATTGAGGTAGGCTATGACATCATTATTAATGATTCCATTATCCACTATAGATCTGTTAGGAATAAAAGCTATCTAATTAGGGTGAATAGGAGTATCTAGAACTGGCCTTAATCGATTCAAGATGATCTTTTTTATGACTTTGTAGACCACATTGCATAATGCAATGGGACAGAACTTATCCACTCTATTAGTTGCAAGTTTCTTCGGGATAAGCGTAATGAATATATGATTCGCAGTTGTGCTCAATGTGGCATTGGTGAAGAAGCCACAGATCGCCGCATGTATATCTTTGCTAATAATGTGCTAATAGGTTTTGAAGAAAATCGGACTCATGTCATCCGGTCCCGGGCTCTTATTGTTGTCCATTGAGAATAAAGCTTTATGAAGATCCGCTATAGAATGAATAGCAATCATGGAGCAGTTCACTTCAGTGCTAATAGAAGGCTGAATAAAGTTGTGAAAGTCGTTAGGAAAGCTCGGGTTGACTGAGGAGAACAAGGAGTAAAAGGATATGAAGCATTGAGATGTCATGTCATAATCCACCACTTTATTGCTATCATCATCCATTAAGAAGTGTATAAAGTTGTGCTTTTTGTGTATGATAGTGGTCATGTAGAAAAATTTGAATTCACATCACTATCCTTGAGTCACTGCGCCTTTATTTTTTCCTTCCAATGTATGCACTCCATAGTAAGCAATTCATCCAGCTCTGGTTGCACTTTTTGTTCCGACTGAATAGCAATATTCGAGGTCAGTTGGGATTGCAGATCTTCAATATACTGCCTCATATTTTTACTGTTAGTCTGGAGTCGACCAAAAACCTTGATGTTCCCCTCTTTTAATGTCACTTTAGTATTTTTAATTTTTGTCATGACCTGGGGTAGACTTGGCAAGGGAAGCCCTTGTATCCAGGCTCGTTCAATGACAGAGGCAACTGTTTTGTCTCTTATCCACAATGCTTCAAAGAAAAATGGACGAGGCCGGTGAGTCACAGAAGGAGACGTGTTGATAAGAATCGGACGATGATCAGAGTGGTGTACCATCAAGTGAGATATTGTGGCACCAGATGCATCAACTTCTAATCACTATTAGAAAACCCTCAATCTAACCATTCTTGAATATTAGTTTTCCCACTCCTCTTATTGCTCCATGTGAAGGCATAACTAGTAAACCCTATGTTGATGAGTCCATTACTATCCACCATACCCTTGAAACATCCTCAACTCGACACAGCAACGGGTCTCCCTCCACACTTGTCTTGTTGGGATAAAACAATATTAAAGTCCATGGTCATAAACTACGGCCCCAGAAGAAGACTTACCAATCTCGTCATCTAAGGCGTCCCAGAAGGCAGGTCTCAGAGAAGGAGTAGGCGGGGACCATATACAAAGGTATACTGCCAAGCAGTGCAATTCAATGTCCCCAAATAAAAAATAAGACAGTTAATTAAGGAAGTACCATCAACAATAACATTTAACATAGTATCCACGGACCATAAAAGAAGAAAGCCACCAGAATTCGCTACTGTCATAACGAAATGGTAGTTGCAATAACCCAGACATGTAGCTAAACCATTACCTTTATTATCATCACCAATCTTAACTTCAGAAAGAATCACCGCCCATAGTCTATGAGAGCGTAGAAACTCTTGGAGAGAATGAATTGTCGCCACTTGACCAAGACCATGATAATTCCATGCAAAAAGGATCATGATGAAGGTGGGGGCGTGTTAAGGCCCACCACCCCGGCCATACATTCTGAGATAGAAGAGGAGTCATCAACTTGGTAACTTGAACAAAGTTGGCTCACCCCGCTATTACCTTTCCTAACTTTCTTTTTAAAATAGATAAATCTCCTGTGCCTAGGAGTTTATTTTGATAGAATGTTTTCACTCGAAAGAATAGTGGGTTGGGTTAACAAGATATTATCAGTCTATAATGAAGTGTAGGAATGAGACTGTGAAGGGCATTGTAGTTTTGTTCTTTTAGTTGGGAGCTCAACTATGGATAATGGTCGTTTCAAAGTAGTTATGGGGAGGTTGGGGTTGACTTTGGGGATATTATGAGTATAGGGGTTAATTGTATGTCTAACGGAATGAGAATTAGAAGGGGATTCCCCTTTGGGACCCAATTGTAAGGAGAACGGAGTCTTCAGACAAAATGTGGGTTTTGGGAGTGGATTTGGGTATTTGGGGGTGGAGTTATGTATACAGGATATGGGTTGATATTCTCTATAGTTGGGCCAATATGAAGGGTAATAAGCGAATTGTGAAAATTAAGTTAAAATTGTTACAAGGCAGGAAAGTAGATGTGGCGAGCTAGATAATCAAGTTGGAGATATCTTTCAGAGGGTTCCGTACAATTATTAGGGAACATCTACCTCGGGGAACGAATTCAATATTCTCAAGGGCCATCTGTGTCTTTGATGAAGTTCCTTTGGTCGGAGTAACCTCCCCGTCATAACAAAGAATTTGGGCGGCCTCTCTCTTCAAATTCTTGTTTGAAGCTTTAGTGTCGTTAGTAGTTGATTCCTTCCCAAGGTTATGGTAAACTCGTAACCACGGTCCATAGGTGACTCTCAAATCAGTTACCCTACCAATATTATGTAGTGGAGCTCGAAAGCTATTGAGAGTATGCCCCAGTTTCCCACACTGGAAGCAAAAATTGGAAAGACGCTCAAATTGAAATTGAATCCACAGAGTAGACCCATCTTCCCTTTTGATGAAGGACCCAGTCTTCAAAGGTCTTGTAACATCAACCATAACACTAATACACATATATTTACTTATGTTGGGGGCACTAGGAGTTGGAACGTCATAGGTCTTAAACCTTCTGATGAAATTTCCAAAGCAAATGGCATTGTCTTTATTCATTCAGTTTAATGGGAGGTTAGATATTCGGACCCAAAATAGAGACAAGGAGAATGAGAGTTCTTCAATGGTGGACTTTGCTTCCTAGTTGACCAGTACTAAGATATGTCCCTTCATAGCCCAAGGACAGTTGTTAAAGATTCTATCTCTATCAGTAGCAAAAGTAAAAGAGTCGGCAATAAAATTTTGATCTAGACATGAAATCTGAACATAGGGTCCCAAATTCTTGGCCGCGAGGAGGATAGCTTTGACTGCCTTAAAGTTGAGTATTTTGTCGAAAAATATTAACCCAATAAGTGTAAGATCATAAAACACTTCATATTGTCCTTCATTAATTCTAAGATCTAACAAGTCCTCGTCAATCGGTAGATTAGTATAGGAGCTCTCAGAATCCATAACGAGAAAACCAAGACCAAAATCAGGATAGTAAATGCAAGGATGAAGTGCGAGCAATAATAAATATAGGATTAATAAGCAGATAGCCAAACCTGAAATGATAGCATAGGAAGGTAGCTAAAGGTATACTCAGCTAAAAATATCTCTTTTAGAGAGAAGGAAGAGGTTTCATTTTAGAGAGAGAAAACAAAAATTCATGTGAATCTAAGTTATTAATTGTTCTCGTTATATAATAAATATATTTTATATATATATATATATATATATATATATTCTATTTAAATTTCATAAAGTTGAAATTTTCCTAATTATTTTATATATATATATATATATATATATATATATATATATAGCAAATCGGCAAATTTTAAACCTTAAATTATATAATTTTGTAATTTCATCCTTTTTTAAAATTTTTGGATAATTTCATCCTATATTTTTATAGTATTGGCAGCTTTCATCCTTCTATTAATTTTATTAACAGTCAACTGTTAGTCAATTTTTTTTATAAGAATAATTTTACATTGAAAGGGTAAAAATATCAAATATACACAAAAAAATCTAAATTCCTGTCGTTGAAACTCTTAAATTTTTAAAGTTGTGTATACTTATGTTAAATTTTCTTTTAACAAAAACACTAAATTGTCATATTCAATCTCAAACTTCATATGCTTCTGTAGGACTCTCAACAATTTCATTTAGAGTTTTCTAGGATCGAATGAAGTGGAAACATGATTCAAAATTTAGTTTCTTTGAAGAAAAGAATAAATTACGGTTAGAATTTAGTTTTTAAAAATAATGTCAGCGTTAAAAACTTGAAAACTTATTTGTTGAGAGCTTTACCAAAATCTTACGAAGCAATGAAATTTAGGATTCAATTTGGAAATTTACTTTTTTTTTTAATTAAAAAAATATTAACGTAAGAATACTCAACTTTGAAAATTTAAAAGTTTCAACTATGGAAATTTAGGACTTTTCATTTTTGGAGTATATTGAGATTTTTATCCTTTAAATATAAAATTATTTTTATTAAAAAAAATTGACTAATTGTTGGCAGTTAAAATTTGATGAAGCTCTCTCTTTAGTAGAGCTTCTCGGTTCCTAGGGCTTGGAATTACGACACTTATTTTCTTACAGATTGGGTCCATTCTTGCTAATTCTTGATTGTTTATTTTTCTTTCTTTTGTTTTGGATTATAATTTCTTGGCTTTGGTTTTGCTATGGACGATTTGAAGTGTCGGATATGCATTCTTCTTAAAGTTGCAACGGTGGAGGCTGAAAATTAGCCCCGTTGAATACAATGAGTTGTCTAGCGTGGATTGTCGAGGGTTGGGTTCCCCTCGATCAATTCATGAACTGAAGAACCTCATCAGCTCGGAGAAACTGGAAATATTATTTCACATGGAAACAAAATTACCGATAGATCGGATGCTAGAGTTACGAAATAAATTAGGGTTTTCGTATAGCATTGTGGTGGATAGATAGGGTTTAGGGGGTGGTTTTGGATATTTTGGGAAGATTACATTGATCTATCAATTATATCATATTCTACTAGGTATATTCATGCCTTGGTTCAAAATTCGAGATTGCGAGATGTGGGATTTATAATAGGGTTTTATGTAAACCCTAATGCTCGACAGAGAACCCAATCTTGGGAGCTTCTTCAACGGATTTCACCTCAACCTTCACAACCGTGGATTATTTTCGAAGATTTAATGATATCTTGTTTCCTTTTGAAATGCAAAGTATCCGAAATAGGGATCCTATGCAAATGGCACAATTTAAATGTGTTGTGGATGAACTGAATTTGGCTGAAATTAAAGGCACGTGTGTTTTTTTCACATGGCATAATAGGCTTAAAGGAGAACGAGCAACATGGTCTCAGTTAGACCGTGTATTTGGTAACAATCTTGCATTGTTGCTACAACCTACCAGTCATACTAAAACTATAGCTACAATAACCTCGAATCACTGTGTAGTTTCCCTAGTTTTCAATCTACCTCGATCACAAGAAAGAAGGGTTGGACGGAAGAAAATAAGATCGGAAATCTGGTGGTTCAAAGAAGGAGGATGTTGTGACATTGTAAGAAGCAATAGATGTTTAACTGGAACGGATGTTGCGAGATTTCAATGAGACTTATCATCCATTAAATTGAAGATGTTTAAGTGGGGAAGGAATCATGTGCGTAATCTACCACAAAAAATAAAGATTGGCCGCAATCGAATGAATAATTTGCATGGAGTGACAGGAAAAGAGGAGGATTATTTGGAAGCTTGTAAAAACCTAGATGGATTACTTGCAATAGAACAAGATCAAAATCACACTGGATTAAGGAAGGTGATTGAAATACGACTTACTTTCATCATCACGCATCCCAAAGACATCAAATAAATCTCATATTATCTATTAAAAATGAACAAGGACAAAAAGCTCATAATTTCCACGATATTGAAGAGGTGGCAGTCAAATACTTCTCCAATTTATTTGAATCTCGCCAACAGAATGTAGATTTTGATACTCTCTTTCAAAATACGACTATTCACACTTTATCTAGAGAAGATAGATAATATCTATCTCGAGCTTTCTTGAGAGATGAAGTTGAAGAAGCAATTAAAGGTATGCACCCTTCGAAATCACCTGGTTTGGATGGAATGCACGCTGCTTCTTATCAAAACTTTTGGCCTGAAATTGGAAATGAAGTGACAGAGTTAATGCTCTGTTGTCTAAAGGGGGAAATTTCTTTTGCTAATCTACATGAAACTTGCATTATTTTGATCCCAAAAGTTAAAACACCTGTTACTATGACTGACTTTAGACCCATCAGCTTTTGCAATGTTAGTTATAAGATTATATCCAAAATATTGGTGAACCAAATGAAGCCTGTCCTAAACAACTTGATTGATATATTGCAAAGTGCTTTTATCTGTGATAGATTAATCACAGATAATATTATTGTTGCTACAAAGGGGTTTCACTAGTTACAGAAGGGTCTCGGGGGTATGAATGAACATTTTTTGCAGTCAAGGCAGATATGTCCAAAGCCTATGATCGTATCGAACGAGATTAATTAAAATGCATGCTTCAATGTATGGGTTTCCCAGAATTTTTTGGGAATTTAATTGTACATTGTGTTTCCACTGTCTCTTTTCAAATTATGTTGAATGGATCTCTATCACATAAAATTCACCCATCACGGGGCTTCCGTCAAGGAGATCCACTATCTCCTTTCTTGTTTATTATTTGTGCAGAAGGATTTTCAAGTCTCATTAATAGAGCAGTTCGTTCAGGT
This sequence comes from Asclepias syriaca, assembly GCA_027405835.1. NCBI lineage: Eukaryota > Viridiplantae > Streptophyta > Magnoliopsida > Gentianales > Apocynaceae > Asclepias > Asclepias syriaca. The sequence continues at coordinate 11,859,142 of CM049924.1, forward strand.
ACATGGGAAGGACTATAGATGGGATATAATGCAGTAATTATTTCACATAGTTTTTTTGCGGATGATTACCTCCTTTTTATTAAAGGTACCAAGAAAGGAGTAAAAGCTTTGGTTGAGGTACTTAATCAATGTGAGTTAATATCTGGTCAAAAAATTAATTACAAGAAATCTCCAATTTCGTTCTCTAAATGAATGCCCGAAACTAGAAGACAAGAATTACTACAACAATTACGAATGCAACCCAGTGACGAGCTTGGGGTATACCTAGGCATGCCATATATCTTTGGAACATCGAAAAGAAAAATGTTCTCATTTCTAATTGATTGTATGTGGAAAAAATGTCATCGTTGGAAAGAGAGGTTATTGTCAAATGGAGGCAAAGAGGTGTTGGTAAAGTCAGTTTTACAATCTATCCTAACTTACATAATGTCTCTATATTGTATACCAAAAGGTGTTATGCGTGATTTAGTCAGAATTATTCCCAAATTTTGGTGGAGATCAGGATCACAGGAAAGTATGAATTGGATTTCATGGGAAAAAATTTGTAAGAAGAAGGTGCATGGCTGACTAGGGTTTCGGAATATGGAATTGTTCAATACTGCTCTCTTAGCAAAACAAGGGTGGAGGCTTATTCATTCACATCATACATTGGCTGCACAGGTCTTGAAGGCTCGGTATTTTTCAGAAACGAATTTTCTAAATGCAACTATAGGTAGTGTTCCATCTTTCCTATGGCGATCCATATTGAAAGGAAGGGAATAACTCAAGACAGGACTGTGTTGGAGAATAGGAGACCGTTCAAACATAAGGGTGTTTCAAGATCCATGGCTGCCAACGTGAATCCTCGAACTGAACGAAGATTCATGGATAATAATCTAGTGGTATCAAAATTAATAGATAATGGGTGTTGGCGAAGAGATATAATTGACACAATTTTTGAAGAATGTGATCGAGACCACATCCTAGGTCCAACAGGAAGCACATATGTAATTATATGGCGTTATACACCTTCAGGCAGATTCACGGTGGCGTCGGCATATTCATTGGTGTTAAATTTACACAAGGTAACATCTCAAACAACCTCCTCATCTTCTCTGGACTCTGGATGGACAACAATTTGGAATCTACAAATTCCGCCTGAAATAAGAATCTTCATTTGAAAATTATGTCACAATGCGTTACCTTGCAAAGCCAACCTGAGAAACCGTGGAAATTGCAATATTCCAGGATGCTCTCGGTGCAAAAATGATATAGAGAATGAAATTCACATCTTCTTTGACTATTCGTATGCAAAAGAATTTTGGATTTGTTCACCAATCCCACAAAGGCTGCTGCATCGGAAGGCATCGTCTTGGTTGGATTTATTCAACAACTTATGGGAACAAGAAATGGAGGAGATTGGACTTGCAACAAAAGTAACGATTTTCTTATGGATGTTATGGATAGAACTGAATGAATTTTTATTCCGAAATAAAGACGACACTCCGGTGCTCCTTGTCCAGTTTAATAGTGTATATATATATTTTTCTTATAAAATAGTTTAAAAAATACAGAAATTCAATTAGTAATACTTGATTTAATTTTGAAATATTATGAATTTGAGATATCATAAAAATAGAAGACCTTAAAATATATAAAAAAAAGAAAAAATTATTTCAATTATAAAAATTAAGATACATAATAACTTAAAAATTAATAATGTTATCATGGATTAAGTAAAATTAATTAAAATAACTCGATTAATATTTTTTTAAAATAAAAATTATAACTCTATTAAATAATTTTATTAATTTCATATATTTCAAAAAATATATATATTAATTTCATAAAAAATCATAGTGTTATTTCAAAAGTTAATTAATAGAAGATGTTATAACTCCATACCATTACTTCTATTTTTGGACGTAAAGTTTTTTTAAAATAAATCAAGACTTAAATAATTGTTAATCGGTCTTATTTATAATCGAAAATTTATGAGTACTTAACTTAGTTAGCTCAAATCTCGTTACAAAATTTAACATAACTTAGTTAATAATAATCATAGTTATGGTGATTGATAGATAATAAGTTCCAGTTTTATAACAAAAAAAAACAAAAAATATTTAAAATTTCAAGTTTTCAAAAAAAACAAGCAGTTTATTCTAAACATATACAACTAAAGACTTTACTCCAAACTCTTATTCATAATCATCTATCTAGTAATCATCCTCTAATCATGTATCTTCCCCGTCATCTGTAAAGTGAAAAAACATAGGAGGTGAGTATAAAATATTTAGTATGCAGAACATCTCCCCTCCTTTTAAAATAATTTTTCAATTAAAAGAAAAATAATATAAATATTTTTAAATAATAATAATAATAATTTACCATACATTTATTTTTATAGCACAAAAAGACAAAACATAAATTAAATGGTAAATAAAAATATTGAGCAAACCATGTAATACAATCATTCAATCAATATATTTCATTTTTCTTTTATTTTACTTTCTTGTTTTTTCTTTGACTATTGGGGAATAATATGATTATTTCGCGAATGGGTCTAAACTGATATCAGTTCCTAACTTTATACCGGTTAAGAAATGGCCTTACTTGTATCTTATATTTTGGTGACTTTTTATCCATACTAATGGAAAATCTTATAAACGGTGGAACATATTCCTTCCATTGCTATCCATCACTTAATCCCTAATAAAATCAAATATAAAAAATACATATAATTTACTTTTATAAAACTTCAATGTAAACATTTTAAAATATTTAAGAATATTGAAAATGAACAAAAAAATATTCTTTATTTTAAAGTGATAATAGCTTGAAACTCAAAACATAATTTATATATATATATATATATATATATAATATTTAATTAATATTTTAATAAAAAAGAGTAATGAATTCTTCGATGATATCAAAATAAATAAATATAAAAAAAAAAAAAATATATATATATATATATATATATATAATAAAAAGAAAATAGAAAATAATCACATCAAATTAAGAAAAACATCGAATTAGAAAAAGAAAACATAATCACATCAATTAGAAAAAGGAAACATAATCACATCAAATTTCAAAATTTACGGCTATATAAAATATATATATATATATATATATATATATATATATATATAATCACAGGATTCTCGGCGGCATCATATATATATATATAATTAAAAAAAGGAAATATAATCATTGAAATTTTCTGAATTCTTGGAGGCATAAAAAAAAATTTTATATATATAAAGTGGTGGTCTTTATTAATGATGCAACTCACCAAGGCAGCTAAAGTCTTATTTTGGGCTGTTTGTTTTAAGCCCAACGTTTTAAAAGGAAAGACCTTGTTTGGGAATATGTTTAAATTCTATTTTTAGTGAGTTTTTAAATTCTAATTTTAGGGGGCTTTTAAATTTTATTTTAGTTGGCTTTTAAATTCTATTTTTAGTGGGATTTACTAAAAGACTCAACCCAACATGTCATTGCAGAATTTAGGTCATCTTCTCCTCTATAAATAGAATAAGATGGGGCTGTTGTGGAGAGGAGAGAAAAATGAAGTTTGTGAGTCTTTTTTAAACAAATCAGATTCAGGTTTGTTTTACCTTAAGGATTGATTCAACTTATCAAGTAAGTAAACTTGTGGCGTTAATTCAATTCTCTTTCTCTTTGATTTTCTCTTTGTTACCATTTCCTTGCTGATTTGGGGGTGAAGAGATTCGGGGAGTTTACCAAGGGTTGATTGAGTTTAGATCATAGACAATTTTTGATTCAGAGGTGATTCTTGCTCAGTTCTTGAATTATTGCTGTATCATTTTTTGTTTCAGAGCTAAGTTCAAATTCAATCTATATATCCTTTAAATTTCTGTTTATTTTTTTATTATTATTGTCAGTTTCTCATTTAGTAAAAAAAAAGTTGTGTTCTTTATCTCTGAATTTCAGACCTGATATATATATATATATATATATATATATATATATATATATATATATATATATATATAAGTGGTGGTCTTTATCTCTTAATTTTAGACCTGATATATATAAAAAAAGGGAACTTTCCAAAATTTATGTGCCCACATATCAGATTTCATTCCAAATTTGTCATCTTTTGCTTCTTTACATCATATTACATCTAGTTTTGTGAATCTTTCTTTCGTTAGGATTTATTTGTTTTCCATTGAATTAGGGTTGCTGATTTTCTTATTTGGTATTGTTTGATTGGTCCGGACAAGTAAAACTACTGCTTGAATCTAGAGTGGAAAAAGGCAGAAAATTGTGAGCTAATTAAAGGGTAAAAGCTAATACTTTGAGTGAAACATGAGGGTTTCCAATCAAATTTGAGTGAAACACGTGAGGGAGTGTTTGTGAGGATTGCTAACAATTTTTTGCAGGTTTTACATCATGACAAAACCAAACGAAAGCAAAGAAAGTGATGGGAAAGTTTTGATTCGAGGACGAATCCTTTTGAAGAGGAGAGAAAAATGAAGTTTGTGAGTCTTTTTTAAACAAATCAAATTCAGATTTGTTTTACCTTAAGGATTGATTCAACTTATCAAGTAAGTAAACTTGTGGCGTTAATTCAATTCTCTTTCTCTTTGATTTTCTCTTTGTTACCATTTCCTTGTTGATTTGGGGGTGAAGAGATTCGGGGAGGTTATTACCTTAAGGATTGATTCAACTTATCAAGTAAGTAAACTTGTGACGTTAATTCAATTCTCTTTCTCTTTGATTTCTCTTTGTTACCATATCCTTGCTGATTTGGGGGTGAAGGGATTCAGGGAGTTTACCAAGGGTTGGTTGAGTTTAGATCAGGGACAATTTTTGATTCAGAGGTGATTCTTGCTCAGTTCTTGAATTATTGTTGTATCATTTAAGGGTTGGTTGAGTTTTGGATTGTGCCGCCGCCAAAATTGTTGAATAGTAAAAAAATATGTATAATTAAAAATGGTTGGAATCAAAGATTAATTTCAGGATGTTAAACTTTCAAAATTCTACTTAAGCAGATAACAATGAGTCAAACAAGTCTTTTCACATATCATAATCTTGAAATTCAATACTTAAAAAATTATCCATACTATAGAAAAAAATAACGGAGAGGGATAGTCCACCTACCTCGATTGAGTGTTTGGCGTACTTTCTGATACTTTAGATTAACTCAAATATTCGGCTCTTAAATTCCTTTCGGACTCTATAAAAAATCCATAATACGAATATTAAAACTAAATTCATAACTAATATCTTAATCTTACAATCCTATTAATCTAATACACTAAAAACTACTTACCTCTTTCGTCAACTTCTCTGCATTCGAAAAACTTTGGCCTCTGACGGCTATCGTGTTCTGAAAGGGATAAAAGAAAGCCCTAGTAAAAACCTAATAATCATGCTTATGCTTATATTTATAATTACTCTTATATCTAACTTATAACTATTTACTATTAAGTCCTCACACTATTTAAATAATAAATAAAGCCCTAAAAATAAAATTAGGGTGTTACATTCTACCCCCATAGAAAAAGTTTCGTCCTCGAAACTAATGTACCTTGCTCCTCAAACAAATATGAATATTTAGTGCGCATATCTTCCTCCGATTCCCATGTAGCTTCCCTTGGGGTGTGATTGGTCCATTGCACTTTTACATACGGTATAGTTCTTCTTCTCCATACTTGTTCTTTACGATCAACAATTTTCATTGGAACTTCTTCATAATTTAAGTTCTCTTGAACATGTAAAGGTTCCACTTCTAACACATGACTTTCATCCGGAACATAACGCCTCAATTGTGACACGTAGAAGACATTGTGTACTCTGGATAAAGCAGGTGGTAAAGTCAGCTAATATGCTAGTTGTCCAACTCTCTCTAATATATCAAAAGGTCCCACAAACCTTGGACTTAACTTTTCACTCACACCAAATCTCATAACACCTTTTGTTGGTGAGACTCTTAAATATACCTTTTCTCCTTTCTGAAATTCCAACGGTCTCCTTTTTGTATTTGCCCAACTTCATTATCGATCTTGAGTTGTCTTCAAATGTTGTCTTATCACTGTCGCCTTCTCTTTAGCTATTTGCACTAATTCTAGACCGGTTATGCTCTTTTCCCCAACTTCATCCCAATAAGTGGGAGAGTGACATCTTCTCCCATACAAAGCTTCAAAAGGAACCATACCAATGCTAGACTGATAACTGTTGTTGTATGAAAACTCCACTAAGGTTAGGTAATCTACCCAATTACCTTTAAAATTAATGACACAAGCTCGAAGCATGTCTTCCAAAATTTGAATTACTCTCTCCGATTAACCATCAGTTTGAGGATGTAAAGCAATACTTAGGGATAATTTGGTACCAATTGATTCATTTAAACTTTTCCAAAAATGAGAGACAAATCAAGAATCACGATCAAAGAAAATTGATATTGGTACTCCATGTAATCGAATTATGTTATCAATGTATAAGCGTACCAATTCTTCCATGATCATAGTGGTCTTCATTGGAAGAAAATGAGTTGACTTCCTTAGTCTATCCACTATCACCCATATTGTATCTCTACCAGTTCTGGATTTAGGTAATCCTACCACAAAATCCATAGTCGCGTGTTCCCATTTTCCATTCTGGTATCTCCAATGGTTGTAATAGGCCTCCGGGTCATTGATGTTCAACTTTCACGTTTTGACAAACCAAACAACGAGATACAAAGTCTGCAATGTCTTTCTTCATTCCCTTCCACCAAAAGTTTGTCTTCAAGTCTCTGTACATTTTTGTTCCTCCCGGGTGTACCAAAAATTTGGTGTTATGCGCCTCCTTCAATATTTCTTGCCTCAACTGTATATTATTTGGTACCCATAATCTGCCTCGAAGCCATAAACTACTGTCTGTGTGCCTTTGAAAATCTGAACCCTCGTGTACGTGATTGTTTATTGGGTTTGCAACTTCATCACTTTCTTGGGCTGTCTTAATCCTTTCAATTAATGTTGGCTGAGCTAAAAGAGTAGAAAGCATTTCGTCCATACGTTCACCAATTTCAATCTCTAACTTCTCCCATTCTGTAATCAACTGTTCTTGTTAAGTCCACATAGCTGCTAGCATCCCTGATGATTTCCTACTTAAAGCATCTGCTACCTTGTTGGCCTTTCCAGGATGATAACTAATTTTTAAGTCATAGTCTTTCAGTAACTCTTACCATCTTCGTTGCCTCATCTTTAATTCCTTCTGCATGAAAAGATACTTTAATATTCTATTATCAGTGAATACCTCACACTGTTCTCTATAGAAATAATGTCTCCAAATCTTTAGAGAAAACACCATTGCTGCTAGTTCCAAATAATGGGTAGGATAATTTCGCTCATATGATTTCAACTGTCGAGAAGCATATGCAATTACCCTACTATTCAGCATTAATATGCATCCTAAACCATGTTTCGAAGCGTCGCTATAAATTTGAAACCCTCCAGATTCTGTCGAAAGTGCTAAAATAGGTGCTGACACTAAACTTTTGTTTCAGTTGTTGAAAACTCTTCTCACGTGATGGGCTCCACTCAAACTTCGTTCTCTTTTGAGTCAAACGAGTCATAGGCATAGTGATTGAAGAGAAGCCTTCAATAAACTTCCGATAGTATCCTGTAAGACCAAGAAAACTATGAATCTTGGTAACATTTGTTGGTTGAGGCCAATCCACAATTGCTTCTATCTTTTTTGGATCCACAGATACACCTTCTCTAGATATCACATATCCCAAGAAATTCACATTTGGGATCCAAAATTCACATTTTGAAAACTTAGTATACAACTTATTTTCTCGAAGAGTCTGTAGTACCATTCTTAAATGCTCTGAATGTTGTTCCTTCGATGATGAGTAGATAAGAATATCATCAATGAATACCACCACACAGATATCCAACTGTTCCCTAAATACTCAATTCATTAAATCCATAAAAGTAGTTGGATCATTTGTTAATCCAAATGGCATCACGAGAAACTCGTAATGTCTATATCGAGTTCTAGATGCACTTTTAGGAATATCTTCCTCCTTCATCTTCAATTGATGATATCCAAATCGAAGGTCAATCTTGTAAACTATCTTGGCATTCTTCAGTTGATCAAAGAGATCATCTATTCGAGGCAATGGATACTTATTCTTCATAGTGATCTTGTTCAACTCTCTATAATCAATACATAACCGCATGCTCCCATCCTTCTTCATCACAAATAAGACAGGTGCTCCCCATGGTGAAACACTAGGCCGAATGAACTTCATATCAAGTATTTCTTGAAGTTGTCCTTTCAATTCCTTAAGTTCAGCTGGTGCCATTCTATAAGGAGTCTTAGAGATAGGTTCTGCTCCAGAAATGAGATTAATCTCAAAATCAGCATCACGTTTAAGAGGTAAACCTGGTAATTTCTCTGGAAACACATAAGGACACTCACAAACAGTTGGTACATCTTCCATGTTTGGGATATTCTTCTTTGAATCCACCACATATGCTAAGTATCCTGTACATCCTTCTTGTAAGTATTTAGAAGCCTTTATCACCTAGATAATTGGTGTGATCCTCTTTTTACTGCACTGGTATGTACCTTGAAATTTGAATTTATCCTTTTCAGTATTCTAAATTCCACACTCTTTTGACAATCTGATATGTCAATCAAAATAAAACTAGCAAGAAGTCTATGTATCCCAATATCAATTTGACAATCTCAAATAATATGGTTAGAATTGAGAATCTTTCCTTCGGATGTAGCAATATGATAAGTATCAACAAAATATTCAGACACTAATCCAAGAGTCTTAGCAAATTTATGAGACATAAAGGAGTGAGTAGCACCACAATCAAATAAGGTATAAGCTGGGAGTATATTGATAGATAGCGTACCTGCAACCACCTCATTGGACTCATCTACTTCTTGTTGGGTCAAAGCAAACACCCTTGCATTAGACTTCTTTTGTTGTGGTGTGAAGGCTGTTGCAGTGCTGGTTTGTCAGAGGAATTAGGCATCGCTAGCTTTGGCTTAGGACAATCTGCAATTCTGTGACCGATCTCTCCACAATTAAAACATGCTCCAATTGAATCTGCATTCACCAAAATGTAATCTACCACAAGTCTCACAAGGCTTCCTTTGCAAGGAAGTTTCACCCCGACTCTGTTTTGTATTGGGTAGTAGCCTCCTTCTCTGTACTTGGGAACTTTTAGTGTTTGGCCTAACATTCAGCCCTTGTTGACTATTAGTGGGTCTGAACATTTTTATTCCTCTTTCCGCATCACCCACACAGATATCAGACTCTATTCGAATAGACCTCATGTAAGAATCTTCATAACCCCGTGAAGGTATGAACGACAATCTAGCTTGAATCCGTCTAAAAAATCCATCTTCAAAATGAAGCAGCCTCAATCTACTGTTTCCTATCAACTTAGGTACATACTGCCCCAAAGAAATAAACTTATTCGCATATTCAACCACAAACATTGACTCAGTCTGCCTCAAATTAAAGAATTGTCTTTGCTTCTCAAGACGAAATGAGTCCGAAAATAATGATCCAGGAAAGTCTTTTTGAACACCTCCCAATTTATAGGCTGATTCGCAGATACATATGCTGGTGAAGCTCCTTCAAACCATCTTTGTGCATCTCCAACTAAAAAGGGTAAGACAACTTTACCCCTGACTTCCATGGGTACCTCCAGAACCTCGAAATTGCGTTCCATCTCTCTCAACTACTTCTCAGCTTTCTCAAGGTCTGCTCTACCATCAAAAGTTGGTACGTTGGCCTTCTTCAAATGCTCATAATGTGCTTTAGTACTGGTAGCTGCATTCTGTGAGCTCCGCTCTTGAGACTGTTGAAGTTGTTGCTGACCTTGCATCACTTGAGTCATCGTATTGAGTAATGCAACCATTTCTGGGGGCATAGAGAAAACAGGAGCTGGAGGAGGTGGAGGTGGAGAATCTCTCCTACCGTCACGATCATCGTTTGCAACTCCATCTCTTTGCCTACCTGTCCTTCTATTCCAATTAGCTAGAGGAACGTTCATTCCATCATTCTCGTGCTTGCCCACTTCATCAGAATGATCACCTTCTCTGGAAGTCTCAGCCCTTCTACCACGATCATCTATTGCTAGTAAACATTTCCCAAAGAAAATAAATATAATTATTTAAATAATAATAAAAACAAAAACATAATATATATATATATATATATAATATCTTCCTTAAATTTCTATGTTCTACTACAATCCATACTTTCCTAATCCTAAAAGGCAAATCAATTCTAAATTTTTTTTAGTCATAACCTACTGCTCTAATACCACTAAATATCACGCTCCGAATCCGGGCCTAGTTCGTGAACTAAAATCCCAAATTCAAGATTACGACTCGGCTACACTCCCTAGATTTCTCCAAAGAATGTAAAGTCTCTTACTTTCAATTATCCAACAACAAACAGTAAAATTATTAACTTAAATAATCTATAAAATATCATCCACGATTTCTAACTTTCTTCAATAATAAAACTTCAACTCAAAAAAAAATTCAAGTTTCCAAAAAAACAACAAGAAGTTTATTGTAAACATAAACAACTAAAAACTTTACTCCAAACTCTTATTCATAATCATATGTCCAGTAATCATCCTCTAACCCTATATCTTCCTTGTCATCTGTAAAGTGAGAAAACATATGGGTGAATATAAAATACTCAGTGGGCAGAACATCTTCCCTCCTTTTAAAACAATTTTTCAATTAAAAGAAAAACAATATAAATGTTTTTAAATAATAATAATAATAATAATAATTTACCGTACATTTATCTTTAGAGCAGAAAAAGACAAAACATAAATTAAATGGTAAATAAAAACATTGAGCAAACAATGTAATGCAATCATTCAATCAATATCTTTCATTTTTCTTTTCTTTTACTTTCTTGTCTTTTTTTAACTATTGGGGGAATAATATGATTGTTTCGCGAATGGATCTTAATTGATAGCAGTGCCTAACTTTATACCCGTTAGCAAAGTGCATTACTTGTATCTTATATCTTAGTGGCTTTTTATCCATGCCAATGAAAAAATCTTATAAATGGTAGAACATGTTCCTCCCATTACTATCCATCACTTAATCCCCAATAAAATCAAATATAAGAATTAAATATAATTTACTTTTATAAAACTTCAATGTAAATAACATTCTAAAATATTTAAGAATATTAAAAGTGAGAAAAAATATATATTTTTTATTTTAAAATGATAATAGCTCCAAACTCAAAACATAATTTAAATATATACATAACATTTAATTAATATTTTTATATAATAAAAAAGAGTAATGAATTCTTTGATGGTATCAAAATAAATAAATAACTAAATAAATATATATATATATATATTATATAATAAAAAGAAAATACAAACATAATTACATCAAATTAGAAAAAGGAAACATAATTACATCAAATTAGAAAAAAACAAATATAATCACATCAAATTAGGAAAAAGAAACATAATCATATCAAATTTCGAAATTTACGGTTCTATCAAAATAATATATATATATATATATATATATATATAAGGAAATATATCAGGATAAGTTTTGGATTGTGCCATTATCGGAATTGTTGAATAATAAAAAAATATATATACTTAAAAAATTTTGGAACCAAAGATTAATTTTGAGGATGTTAAACTTTCAAAATTTTACTTAAGCAGATAACAATTACTCAAACAAGTCTTTTCACATATCATAATCTTCAAATTCAATACTTAAAAAATTATCCATACTATAGATAAAAAAAACGGAGAAGGATGGTCCACCTACCTCGATTGAGTGCTTGACGTACTTTTCGTTATCATGAGTGAATTGACATATAGATAATGTATTAAAATTTTTTTGTTTTTGAGTTTTTATTAATGAATGCATATAATTTTATGAGAATCAATTGATTAATTAATTTAATGTTTTATATGAACAAAATCCCTTAAAATCCTCTATCCGAATAATATTTCAAATAAATCTTAATTACAACTACTAATGAAAACTTTAAAATTCCTAACACATACCCCCAAAATTCTCTTCACAACTTGTGACAAAATTTTTAAACATAGATTTAAATAATATAAGTATCATGTCTAAAAGAAATGCAGAAAATTAATAATAATATTTACCATGGGAATGATGGAAAAAGTTGGAGGAAAGAACCAGAATGAGGGCTAGGTGGATGAAAGAGATCTTCATTCTTCTTCACAACAAGGGAAAACAATTGTAAGAAAGAAAATAAATAAGGGAAAATATATGAATTTAGTGTTAGTAATGAATAGGATAAAAAACTATTAATTGTTTCAAAGAAAAATTTACATATTTTTTTAAGAAATCCAAATTATCAATTGACAAAATATTTTTTTTAAAAAACAAATTAGTATATTTAAATTCTCAAATTACAAGAAATTAGTAAAATTGATTTTCATTATAATTCTTCTTCTTCTTCTTTTTTAATTTAATCATTAAAATTGATATTTTTTTTAATTTAATCTTTATAATTCAAAATTCTCTCTTTTTAAAAAAAAATCACTTTACATCATATTTGGTTCACTCTTAAATCAAACCGGGTATGATTGACTTAACTATTTTATTTAGTCATCTTTTGATCGGTTCTCTAACAACATATATTTGTTCCCAAAGGTTTTGACCCTTCTAAACTCATTTTTGAGGTCTATTTTTTCATATTCTGCCTCTTTCTTATCAGTTTCAAACTTGAGTATTTTTGTTTTTATCATTATAGCTGCTTCTGGTAATTCTCATTTTGTAACACATCTTATTAGTGTGATTTTTTATGGTTACAATTATAATTTATGGGCTCAAGAAATGTGTAGTTTTCTAAAAGGTAGACTTCTTTGGCGTATTGTTACTGGTGAAACTAAATAACCCACCAAAGAACCTTCTGAGACTGAAGATAAGTTTACTGAAAGGTTAGTCCAATGGGATATGAAAAATCATCAAATTTTAACTTGGTTTTGTCACCGCGACGGTGACCAAAAATGGTGCCGATAACCATTGTTTTCGAGGAATGAGGCGGAGCCAATAGGGAAGTAGCGGTTGGGGTTGGGGTTGGGGGCTCAGAAACGTCTTCTTCTCCTTGACTTCCTCTCTGTTGTTGAATTTGGTCGTCGATGTCGTCCCGGAGGGAAGTGCTGATGCGTTTCTTTTGGGTATGTCCGATAGTGGATGATGGATGGATTGGAGAGGTAGCGGTTGGATGAAGGCAAGGTAGCAAAAATCGACGAAGGGCATTGATCTTTGTCATTGTTCAGTTCACCGTCGTGTTTTTCTTCTCTTGAAAATTCTCTCTAATTTTGAGTACAAGAAAAAAGAAAGATGTTCCTTTTCTTTTGGAGTTGGATGGAAAATCGTAAAGGGTGCATGGAATACCTGAATCCGTGAGATTCAACCGGTTGACAGTGACAATACCGCCGCAAGCTGAAAAAGTGAGTGATGGGTGGAAATTTTTTTTTTTAATTTTTTTTAAATTAAAAAGACAAAAATGCCCTTGATAAATAGACAGAAAATAAAGTTTAACGGAAATTTTGAACGGAAGTGCAAAAGAGGTGATATTTGGTAGTTCGAGTGTCGGTTCAAAGCAAAAATAAGTAAAGGTGCAAAAACTGGATTTTTAGAAAGTTTAAGTGCTACTGAGATAATTTACCCTAAAAATTATATATATTAAAATATTAAAATAAAATTTAATTATATATTTTAAATATATAATTAAATTTAATTGCCTACACGGTTCTCCTTCCGAAAGTTTTGAAAAAAAAGTTTTTCAATGTTGCTGATGTGGTCAAGTGGCTACCTTGAAGTACATCCTTATCCGGCACACGGTGCATGTTCTTTGGATTAATAGTGGTGTACATGGTGATAGCCATTTTTGGGAAGACCCTTATGTTATAGCTGAAAGAAGCCTTCGTCTTGTATTACAACTTCTTTCAACCTAAAATAAGAAATTTGTGTAATTTATTTTGTTTGTCTATTTAATAGAAAAGCTCTGATTTAGACCAAAAAATACATTATCGAATAATCTCACCACATAATTTTTTTTTAATCTTTATCATTTGTTTTATAAATGAAAATTGTGGCACTATTCACATTTTTATATAACAATATACATTAACGGAAAACAATATTATAATATTATTTATTATAATATAATAAACTATTAACCTATAACATTTAAATAGAAATAAAACATTTAACCTGAAATAATAGAGTGAATTAAAAACATGGATAAAAATACAAATAATCGTATAAAAATATGATATCTGAATCTTCATTATCCCATCCACCATTCACGAATTTCATTTGCATAGAAGTTTAACAAAATTTAAATTTGAATTAAGTTTAGAAAATATTTTTTTAGAAAGAAGAAAAAAAATGATTAGGAATATATCTTACATATAAAACGTTGAAAATGATAAAAATAATATATAATAAAATAGCGAGAATTATAAATTAAAATATATAATAATTCATACTCATAAATTATTTTTATTAAAATAAATAAGAATTTTCATAAAAAATTAAAATATTTTACTTTTATAATATTTTAAACTCATAATTGTTTTTAATGATAAAATGAGGGTGTTAACCATTATACTTACACTTTCTTGATCAAAATAAATGTTATTAAGAAAATAATATTTAATTCTATTATAAATATCTAATGATATTATTTGCTTTGAATGTCATGAGTTTAATAACCATTCATAATCACTTAAAAAAATTTAATGTCATATTTTAAATTACAACAAATTTATTTATTTTTATTAAACAAAATTCTCAAAAATAAAAAGTTAAAAAAGGAAGAATATATTTAAATTTATTTAAAATAAAACTCAAATTGTTTTTTAAAAAATTCGAATTAATTATAATTTCATCTAGAATTAGAAATGGTGATGGATTTGAATACGTATAAAACTCAAATTTTAAAAAAACAATTCGAATTAATTATAATTTCATCTAGAATTAGAAATGGTGATGGATTTGAATAGGTATGAAAAAAAAATCAATATTTCAATTTAAAACTTGGTTTACGTGTAAAATCACATATATGAGGAAATTTATCAATTTACGTTAAAAAAATTAAATATAAAACAAATTTTTTTTCATATTAATTTTTATAATTATAACAAAACAAGACAAATGATATATATTATATCTAAACATCGCAAACATGATTGACAACTTTCTTTTACAAAAAAATTGGGTTATCAACCAAAATTTGAATTTGAAATGGATTATTTAAAGAAGAGGATGGGATCAGTCTTTTTTGTAGTCGTGATAGCAGTAACACAAGCGCTGAGCAATTCCTGGGACGGATTTGCACTCGGAGTGAGGATGATTTTGTGCATAGTAGTTTTTGCACAATCCATCGCATTTTTTCTCATCAAAATTTACACTGCATGGACCTAAAATCGATGTGCATGGTTCTCCTAGTGGTCTTTGTGCTCCTATCATCGTACCTGCATACATACATACATATTAAAAGTCATAAATTCGAATGTTATTTTCGAAAACATCACCAATAATTTAAATTAATTTAAATTTGATATACGTTACGCTTATAGAATTTAACTCTTACTCAAGAAAATATTTGATTCTAATTTCAATTATCAAATATTTACATGAACGTTAAATACTCAATTTTATATAATTTGACAATACATTTTTTTATTAATTATGCTAAATTAAGATTTGATGACAAATAAAAGATATAATATATATATATATATATATATATTAGAGTGGAAATAATTACCTGTTCCAATGATGATAAGAAGAAAAGTGGCCAACATTGTGGATGGAAAAGCCATTTTCTTCTTAAAAAGACCCCCACACACACTTTTAATGTTAAGTAAACAAAAAAATAAAGTTTGCAATGTTTTCAATGATTTCATTTTTTTCTTATTATATATATATATATATATATATATATATATTAAAATTCAGCTAATAGAAGAATTCTTAACCGTGTTTATCGGACAATCAAACAATTTCTTGGTTCATAAAAAAAGAAAACCTTGTGGTGATGTATTCTTTCCGCTTTAAACCACATATAATTTATTCTTTTTTCCATATATATTATATAATATATATAATATATTTTTTATATTTAAACTTGTAATCTTTCAAAAGTTGAAATTTTCTCCAAATATATATATATATATATATATATATATATGTACACTATAAATATATGTGATGTAAATATGTATTATTATTATTGCTTTTGTTTTTACATTATCAATATATATATTTTTAAAACAAAAAGATTTATTAACTCAAATTAGAATAATCATCAATAACTGACATTACAGAAGACAAAATACCATCATGCCATTCTGTAAATCCTTGGCAGGATAAACTCAACACTACACTGCCAGACGGTGAGCTAGAAGATTTAAATGACACCGAACAGAGACCATCAAAATGAAAGAGAAAATACAAAGCAACTCGCGAATGAGATCAATGAAATGCCTAGCAACAGAAAGCACTTCCTCAGATGATGTTACTTGTTGGACCAGTGAAGCACAATCGGAGGTAAAATTCACTTAGCGGTCATTGTAGATATTTGCTAGACGAATGGCATGAATGAAAGCCAGAGCTTCCACCACTTCCACTGACGAAGAGCATCAACCAACGTAACCCGAGAGAGCACCTAAGACTAATCCATCAGATCTCCTAACAAGAACTCCAACTGCAGCCTTACCATTTTTCATTGACCCATCGAAGGAAACATGTAATCCATCATATAGGATCGGTTGGGGAGATATGGTTGTGACTGGGAGCATTATGCTTTGGGGCCTTAGAGCACGGAACACCCAGGAGTTTCATTCCCAACCCACGTGTAGACTTGGTTAACTGACGAGATCATTTGGTGAAATACAAGCTTGTTTCAAGCTTGCCAAATACCCCACATAATCAAACAGAACCGACTAGCCTCCATGGTTGACCAACCGTCGATGACCCTAGCCAATAGCAGTGGGACGGAGGGTAGTTGTGATAGCGACACTGCCGGATAACATACCTTCATCCACACTGGGTTCGCAAATGGGCATTGAAAGAACAAATGGATAGATGATTTAGATAGATAGTGGCAGAGAGAGTAATGTAGAAACCCAATTCCCTTCTTTCCCATGTTCTCCTCAGTGGCCAATGCGTTGTTCATAATATTCTAAACAAAATGCCTAATTTTGGGTAAACACGACAACTTCCAAATTTTCTTCCAAGTATCCGAGAAAGAGCTTGATGAGGGGATAGAAACTCCCAACGAATTAAAACCCACCTCAGTCGCTAGCCAAGTTCCCGACCTGACAGTATAATCTCCCCTCGGAGTCATGCGCCATACCCATTTGTCCGGACTAGGAATGGGGTAAAGGGCAATATGCCTAATGGCTTCATCCGGTAAAAACCAGCGCTGCAATAAATCGTTTCTCCATGTCCTGGTCTCTGGTTGATAAGTTCCGCCACACACGTTAACCCCAATTCAAGCTCTCGATTGATCAAAGGTTTATGAGAATTTGTAGATGGTAACCAAAAATCATGCCAAATTGAAATAGTTTTGTCATCCCCCACTCTATACGACAACCCCTTTGAGAGCAATGTCCTTCCAGCCAACAAACTATGCCATAATAAACTATTCCCATTAACATGCCTAGCCAACAAGAAATGCGTATCAGGGAAATATTTGGCTCTAAGAACCAAAGCTGCCAAGGAATCCGGGTAACGAAGAATTTGCCATCCCTGTTTCGCAAGTAAAGCCAAGTTGAAATAATAAGGAGCCCGAAACCTTAAACCCCCTCCTTTTTTGAGGTACATAAAAGTTACCACTTTTTCCAACAAATACCTCTATCTTGTGAAGAGTTACCCCACCAGAACTGCCTTGTTAACCTCACCAGTTGGTGACATATCCCTTTTGGTAGTAAAAAGCACTGCATCGTATAAGCTGGGAGAGATTGAATAACAGCTTTAATCATAACTTCCTTACCCGCTTGGGAGAACAGTTTTTCCTTCCAACCCTTCAATTTGTGCCATACACGATCTACCAAGTATTGAAACTGTTTGCACAAACGTCTAGCAGCAGAAATAGGCATACCAAGATATTTCCCATCAAAAGATCCTAATTGAATTTGAAACTTTTGACAAAGCTAATGTCGTAGGGGATGAGGAACTTCATAACTAAAAAATATAGAAGACTTCTGAAAATTAATTGATTGTCCCAAATTTAATTCATGCCGAGACAATATTTGTAGTAAAACATTAGCAACAACAAAGGAAGCTTGTGAGAAAAGCAGACGATCATCAATGAAAAAAAGGTGGGATACCCTAAGCCCTGTCCGACCAAATGGCAAGCTACTTAGATTTAAATTCATTTCCGCCTGTCGGAGCATAGCAAACAGGCCTTCATCACAGATAATAAATAAAAAAGGAGAAAGGGGATCCCGTGTCTCAAACTCTGGATGAAAATTTTTTATTAGAAGGCTGACCATTTGCCAAGACAAAAAAAGAGACAAAGGACATGCAAGCAAGAATCCGTCCACAGAATTTATCCGGGAAGCCCATGAAATTCATAACACGTAACAGATAGTCCCATTCAATACGGTCATAGGCTTTTCGCATATCCAACTTCAATCCCATAAATTGGTAAGATCCATTTTTAACTGTCTGAAGAGAATGGAAACTTTCAAAAGTCACAATCACATTATCAGTGATCAACCGCCCAGAAACAAAAGCATATTGAGAAGAATGAATCAAGTGTGGTAGGACCAATTGTAAACGATTACTCAAATCTTTAGCAATTAATTTGTAAACAATATTACATAAACCAATAGGCTTAAAGTCAGACGTACGTGTAGTAGATTGGATTTTCGAGATAAGAACTAAATAGGTAAAATTTATATAAGACATATCTAGAGAATTATGGAACAGACGATCAAACAGATAGAGAATATCAGATTTTATACAGATCTAATTCATATTTTTAAAATATTTAATCTCATCTTACATTCAGTAGTTTTACACTTTCTTTTATGCTTAATTAGGATTAGTTTTAGTTATTGATCATAACATTAGTTTAGTGCATATCTTATGTTATAAGCATGTGATTCTTGTCATTCTTTTTGCATTATTTCTTGCATTGCTTTGCTCTCTGCAAATTTGTGCACTCTTAGCATTTTTTTTTTTTTTTTGCAGGTTGTGAAAGTGTTTAATTGATTTAAGGTACTGTATGTATATAAGATTAAAGGAAGCTGCCATTGTTGATGTTTTCGAGCTCTCGGGCCTTGGTTCACTTGCAATTTTTTGAATTGAGTTCCAGTTCAATTTCAAATTCATATCAATTCCATTCTTATTTCCATTTCCAGTAGTTACCAACATTTTCATCTGTTTGTTTTTAAAAGATTTAGAATCTATTTAAATTGTTTTCAAAGTCTCGGGTAGACACCGAGAGCACATCAGCACTCACCTGAGAAGCTGACTGCTTCAATTTTCATTTCAAATTGCTTTCCATTTCCAATTTTTAAAAACTTCATTTCCATTTCCAGTAACCAATCTTCATCATTTGTTTTGTTTTAAAACCAAATGGCAGCCATTATTACTCTCTTTCAAGCTCTCGGGTAGTACCCAAGAGCAGCTTTATTTCAATTTGTTTCAATTCAATTTCATTTCCATCCACTTCCATTTTTTAAATTGAATTCCATTCCCAGTAGATACCAACATTCTACTCTGTATTTTTCTTTGAAAAAAATAAAATTTGGCAGCCATTAATATTTTTTAAGCTCTCGGGTGCTTCCCGAGAGCTGATGCAACCCGTGAAGCTTGTATTGCTTCCAAATTCATTTCAATTACAATTCCAGTAGGCAGCCATTGTTTTACTCTGTTTTTCCATAAATTTCCATTCCCCTGTTTTATATTAATTCATGCACTTCGTATAATTTATGTTTTGTTCGATTTAGGCTGAATTTGTTTTTGTAATTTTTAATTTGATATAGATAGGTTAGAGTTAAAAATTCTTTCATTTTTTTTTCATTTTTTTATATTAAATTTTTACCTTATTACAAGAAATCTCTAACACCTATTTGTGCACGCTATTTGTATCAATTATTTGATTGATACATCGATTCTTGGACTATATGATTGATTAGTATTTCATCTTTTGTATTTTGTGACGACATTCCGATTTACTTGAAGGAGTTTTGGGAATAGTGACAACCACTTGTTATATTTACTTTACTTGTTGAATAAAAGGTAATTCATAAGTGTCCTTTGCTATTTGAACATCACTTCTGAAGGGAACTTAATGTCTGGTGCCCTAAGGTCCTCGGGATTTGGGAGTCATCGGAGTGAGGTTCGATAGTTGAAATTGACATGTGTACGTGAATTTAAAAATCCTAAAGAAAAATTTAAAAAAATATAATAAAAATAAAAATAATAAAAATGATGAATAAAGTGGTCATTTATTTGTGAGCTCTTGAAAGGTGATTAGGAGTAGTTGTTCTGATTTATAGAATTGATGGAATTGCTTTGAGAAGAAGTTTGTTAGTTGGATGATGAAGTATGAGTAGTCACACAACATTTAGGAAAATTCTATGATTTTTGCAAGTGTTGAGTGGATATGGAATTTTTGAGTTATATCTTCTTAAATTATGTGAGAACAATTAATGAGGCACTTGGGATAGAGATTATTCTTTGAGTAACTAGGGAAGAAAGTCTTGAGGAGTGAAGTAATTAGTTTGAGATCGTTGAGAATTTAATTCATTCATTACTTTGAAGAACATTTTTCCTTGAATATTTTAGTGCTTTATGATTCGATTGATTTTCATGCTAGTTATTTGTTTGAGAACAAACAAAATGTTAAGTGTGGGGTATTTAATAACACTAAAATATACCGATATTTTAGTGATATTTTGTGCTTAATTGATCATCAATTTATTTAAAATTAATCACTTTTGACATTGATTTGACTTAATTTGTGATAAAAAGGACTTCAAGAAGTTGTTAGAGCAAAATTGCATAAAAGAACAAGTTTTGAGGTCAAAATGCAAATATTTGTAAATAGACACTGGGATGCCACATTCGCACTGCCGTAGCACGCCATGTGGAGCGGTTTGACGACCGTCACGAAGATGTTCTTGACGGGCGTCAAGGACACCTCACTTCAGATTTTTTTTAAATTTTGTTTACTTTTTTAAATTTTTTTATTTGGTGAATTTTCACTTTTACACCCATTTAATTACCTATAAATATGTGTAGTAGAAGAGGAGAAATTGTTTAAGGCTAATGAAACTCTATCACTTTTGATCTTCAACATTGTATTTGTGCTTTCAATTGCTTTCGTACACTCTCTTTTCTTCTTGAAGTCTTGTCTAAACCAAGAAGGAGTTCTTGAGGGATTGTTGTTGTTGTGTGTGAGTGATTATCATATTGCTTTGAGTGTTGTGAGTGTAAGGATTGTCTAAACCAAGAAGTTCTTGTATTCACATTCTTGGAGTGATATTGATCATTATATCACTTATCCTCCAAGTTGTTGATATAGCAAAGTTGTCTCAACCATAAGGAGCTTTTCTACATTGATGTTCTTGAGAAGATTTGTTGATTGTTGAAGGTTTACGACTACATCCACAAAGATCTTGAAGATTGGAGAAGTCCTTGCTTAATTGTTGTACATATTCTCCCTCTTTTATTTTCATCTATCTTGTATGTATGATTTTAGCATAATTTCCAATTATAGGATCTCTATCTTCTACATTTCTTTAGAATTGGATGTGGGAATAATAATGTCATCTATTTGATTATTCATGTGTGATCTATGCTATGTTTTCCTTATTTCTTGCATTATGTCTTGTGAGATAACATCTTATGGATGTGAGTTTCATGGAGATGTAGTATAGGCTATCCATATACCTTTGTGCATGGTAGGATTTGAGGTAGACATGTGAGAGCCAACCATAGTTAATCATGTTGATCCTTGGATCTAAGCATATGAGTTCTTAAGTGATGAAAATCCATTATGTAGAACCTCTCACATTCATGTGTGCTTAATGAAGATCCTATCCTTCATTTACTTATTTTTATTGCTTTCTTAGATTAGATCTAGATAGTTTTCAACCTCTCTTGTCATGTGCTTGGAGCTTATGCCTTGAATGTTCATAGTTTATCTATTGCTTGAATTCAACCTTACTTCCTTGGGATATAACGATAATAAATATAAAATCTAAAACTCACTCAACGATGGGTACTCTGCCCAACTCTTTGATACTTTTAAAGTGACAATTAATTCTCTTAAATCAATGTAATCAAAATGTTAATGTTTAATTAAAGAGTGTATCAAGTCTAAAAGTGATACGTCACATTTCTTCTTATATTGTGAATTTGCTCGAAAAGCTTGGTATGGAGTGGAGTTTTATTCTTTGAGATTGATCCATCAGGCTACATCTTGGCTTCATTTGTTTCAGTTATTGGTGGATAATAATTCGCAAGATGCTAATAATGTGTATTTATGGCTAATTCGTAAGGCTCGAAATGCAATAATTTTCTCTGCTAAAATTTTTAGGCTGAGGGATGTTGTGGCAAGGGAATTGGAATATCTTCATATTTTCCAAGAATATAGTGATGATGGTGTGGATACACAAAGGAAACAAAGATTTGTTTCCAAGATTGGGTTGGATGCGTCTCATGGTGTTCATGGAAGTGGTTTTGGTTTTGTTGTTCGATTTATTTTAATAAATCATGTGGGCGCATGTGTCAATTATGTATTTAAGGCTATCATATTTTATTAAGCCCTATTAAAAGTGATCTAATTAAGTTTATTGGGCTAATATGTATCAACAATAAGTATGGGCCCACATATGTAGATATCATATTTCCTAGACTATGATGGGTTGGCTAGGAATATTATTATTATATATTGGTTATGATCCCCGAGAGTTTATTGAGAGTGTCTATTCTATATCCCGTCAGTAGAACAGAACCTTAACTCCGATAGATCTCTTAGAAGACTATCATCTGCTTTTGACAGGTTACGAAGAAAGGGTTTTCTAGGATTCTTAAAGAATATGTTGGTGATACATGATTAAATCAGGTACGCTTTCGCAATTTAGTTTTTTTAATATTCTTATTAATTTGACATACTAGGTCTTATGGGATTAGGTTTAAGGAATATATAGAATACATATGTATTTTATTCTATCAAGTGCTATCAGAGCTATTGGATTATTACGAATATGTTTTTGAGTAATTCATAATCGGTTAAAAGATTAAACCTTTTAGGTTTATTTAGTCAAGACCTCAGAAAAGATTACAGAGATTTATGAAATTAATTAATATCATTTAAAAGATTAAACCTTTTAGGTTTATTTAGTCAAGATCTCAGAAAAAATTATGGACATTTATGGAATGAATTAATAAATTGATGATTACGCTTTTAAATTTTTAAAAGTTACGTTTCTATTTAGTCTTTAGTAGGTAAAGGTTTGACTTCTAAGGATATGTTTTTAGAAATTCTGGTTATATTATTATTTTTTTGGAAGATTGAAATATATATATATATATATATATATAAATGTGTGTGGTGTGTTTATATATATATATTTTCGCTTGTTATTAAGAATATATATACACACGCAAAGAATATGTCCTGGAATTATATATTTATATATATTAGTTTTGGTACACATACATAATGAATTAACCTTCAGTTAAGATGAAAGCCTTTTGGATTTCAATTTAATTGGATTTTGGATAAAGTCAATTTATAAAATTTATTTTTTAAAAAGATTTTTGTTTTTATTGAAAATTTCAAATTAAAGAATTAAGTTTTCATCCAAGAATTAAATAATTATGTTTTCATTCATAAATAAAAAATTCAGTTTTCATTCAAAATTTATAAGGAATAAGACTATTTTTCTTTTATTTTTATAGTGCCCATGAGTTTATTGGGAATCTGATGGGTAATTAATTAAATTGGAATTTTGTGGCATTTGGTTGGCTATATATAAAGTTTTTAGATGTCATTTGGTTGGCTATATATAAAGTTTTTAGATGTGATTTAATACTTTACCACTATCGATTTTTTGTTTTTTTAAATAAATTAAAGTTTTATCATTATTATTATTTTATTTTTATAAAAAATTTAAAGTTTTAAGGATTTGGATATATATATATATACATATACATTTTATTATATATATATACTTTAATGTAGTGATTATATATATATATATAAAGAGTTTGACATTTTAAAGTTTTTAGATGTAGTGATTATATATATATAAAAGTTTTCTTTTAGTTATATATATATATATATATATATATATATATATATTAATGTGGGATCCATCCTACATGAGTATTATATATTATTTTAAAGTATAAGTATATTATTATTTTGGGATAAAAAAAATTTATTATATTTTCTTTCCTACAGTAAATTTATTTGGAACCTTTTCTTATTGTTTTTATTTTATTCATACAATTAGGATTTGGTCATGCATAGTTTAAAACACTACATAAACTAAAGCTTTGTAATTATCCTTTTGTATGATTCAAAAATAAAAATAGAAACAATTATGAATTTTTATGGAAATTTGTTTCTATAAAATATAAGGATAATAAGAATATCTGATAGTACTTATGGAAAACACTTCATCTTAGTTTCGTGTTAAAAGCAGTGAAGTTAGACATTTTAAGGCATCACTGTGCATTTGTTTTTTTTATCTCTCTTCTAGTATAATTCGGTCAACTTATGGACAATTATAAATTATAATTGATTAAAGGATAAAATGACTCTTAATGAGTTAATTTCATATTTGTTTCTTCAAGAAAAAAAAGAGATAAAGCAAGATGAAGTGTTAGTATTATGATTTGGAATTTACTAATAATTGTAAAGGAAAGAAAATATAGAATATAAAGAAATTTGAGGCTTTGGTCCACATAAGAAACAAGAAAATGGAACAAATTAAATTAAAGATTTTTCTTGATATTTTTGTGGAAAGACTTTGGATAAAGATAAATAATAAATATGTCAAATATCATATTTGATGTTTAATAAGGGTTGTCTAAATTATAGAATATTCAGTGATTGTTAAAGATACATCTACTATGGTGAATGAAAAATTGTTAAAGTAATAAAGACGCTTATGTTATCATTTGAAAATGAAATTATTTGGATTTAGATGAAATTCGGTTTCCATTTATGGACAAATTTGGTTGTTCTTGTTCATTTTGAAACAGAAAAATTAGTCTTTTATTGTTAATTCCAAATTTATTAATTTCGATTCTCTATCTAGATTTGATGATTTGTATTTCTTAAATATAATTGCATCATCTAATGAATTTTCAAAAAATGAGAAAGAAATAGTAATGCAAATAATTAAGATTCATGTTACATTAACATGAAATAATTTACTGGTATCGTCTTTGATGATTTTAGTTATATTGTGCATGTTCAGTTATTTTATAATTCAAAATAATCAAGATTATGGGTTGATTATGTATACCAATTTATGGCTCCTTTTCTAAGGAATAAAGTTTATCGTGTTTCTTTTATAATCATGATTATTAATTTATAGAAATTTTTGAAGTTTGATATCTTTTAGCACCTTGATTCTTGATTTGATTTATGATGCATAAAGATATCTTAATTCTAATGATATTTGAGTTTTACTTTGGAATAAATAAATTGTGGGAAAGCATGGATATGGAACCCACTTGAATTATGATAGAATTAATAAGGATTCCTTTTATATATATATATTTGGATTGTCTTTTGTGATATATATTCATGAATTCAATTAAGTTACTTATATTTTTAGATTGATTATTTGAAGCATAAATGCTGCCTATGTAGCTTTTTGTGTAAATTAATTAATTTATAATATAAGGTTGGTCATGTGTGTTTAAGTTTTGTGCCAATAGTAATTGGCCCAAAGGAAAGTTATTATTTGGCATAAATTTAAACATACATGTGGTCATATCACTAGACAAAAACAAATTATGAGACCTTGGTTAAATTCAATTTTGGTTAGGCTACTTATATTTTATATTTTGATTAGTTGATGGAAACTTAATGTCGCCAAAGTGACTTATGTGAAAATTGATTGATCATTAAATATAAGGAAAGTTGTCTGTGGTTAATTTTTCATACGAATAATGATTGGCCCAAAGGAAAGTTGCTATTTGGCAGAAATTTTAAACACACTGTGGTAATAAATATGTGACAGTTATTCGGTTCTTTTCTTTCATGTGAATAATTCGTCGGTCCAAAGGCTTATTATTTGACAGGAATTTATTGTCAATATTTGATTACTATGTTGAGAGTACCACTTACAAATTGACATTTTTGTCCAAAGACTAAATATCAATGTTGTGCTAGGTATCTTGTGATGGGTTTTACTATTTTTGAATTTGAATTACCTTGGTCAATTTTATTTTGATAAGTATTGTGAGTTTAATTTGATTTTAAAAGTTTTTTTTGTTCTCTGTTTAGTTAACAGTTTTATAGTTTCAGTATCTGCCAATTTTAATTTTATAGTTGTACTAAATGATACAAATTATTTAAAGATTTGGAAAGAAATATTTTCATATTTCATAATTGCATAAATTTTAATCTTGCTATTCGGATTGATAAACATCTTATTTATTACAGATTTTAGTTTCTGTACGTAAGAGAAATTAAAAAAAGTGGGTGTATTAAAATTGCATGAGTTTTATGGTAATAGAATATGCAATTTCAAAAGGATTTGGGGCATTAAGTTTAAAGAATTTATCATACACAAATGAAGTCCATGTGAGAGAATTATTAGATTTATTTATTTAAATAAATTATGTGGACTTATTTGTCAATTATTGTGTACTAAGGATTTGAAGACTATTACGAGGTAACCTCAAGTTTCTATGAGAGATAAAAGTATCTCAATGAATGCCCCAACAAAGTGATTTATTTAAAGCTAAAGAAATTTAAATGATTTCTTATACTTCATATTATAAAGTTTTATGTACATACTTGTGTATGCATTTAGATATTGTGTACATTATTAAAGTATTTGGCGGATATTTAAGAGATCCATAAAGTTAAAAGTTTATGTGATATTTTAAGAAAAAAAAATCAGATACTCACATACACGTGTGATCAAATCAGTGGGAGATCATTAGGTATTTTAATTCTGATTTCACGGGATGCTAAAATAGTTACAGATTTATTTCTGATTCTATTCATCTTTTTTGTGGCATTGAAAGAGAGATTTTTTCAGAGAGTGTTAAATAAAACGCTCATAACTCTTTCACTATGGTAATTAAGTATGAAAGGTATAGGCATCCATTCATGAAATATAGCTAAGGAATTTGTCACTAAATTGAGATTTTTGAATAATGTCTAAAGACCATTAAAGTTATTATGTGACAATAATTTGGTTTTGCTATATTCTAATATAATTTTAGAGTTGTTTGATGTTTATAGAATATATTGAGACAAACTCTGTGATTGTGAATCCATTAATTAAAGTCTTACATCCAAGGTCTTATACGAGTATGTTACTCGTATGGGTGTTATATGATTTATTGATATGATATATCAGTTCAGTAGGAGTTTGTACTATAAACATGCATTACAGATTTGATATTTATTACTGCAGTATTAAAGTATTAAGTTACACTCTTTTCATATTCAGTATGATCTCATTAAAGAATACGGAAGAGACCAGTTGAAAATTGGCATGTGGAGATCACATTGCATGTAATTTTCATGCTACATACCATACTTGATCCATGTCATTCAGTTGTGTTGATGTACGTGATCATTGTTGGGTTTAGTTACGATTTTGTGATGAATTCTCCTTTGGTTCTATGTTAATATAATTGATGGACCGGATTGGTTAAGGAAGCATACAGTAATGATAACAAAAGATTGAGTACTCATAAAGATTAACGATGCATAATTGTTTAGACACATTAAGCCCAAATGGGAGATTGTTGGATTTATTTTAATAAATCATGTGGACTCATGTGTCAATTATGTATTTAAGGTTATCATATTTTATTAAGCCCTATTAAAAGTGGTCTAATTAAGTTTATTCGGCTAATTAGTCTATTTAAGCCTAAAAGTGTTTTACATATGATGTCTTGATTCTATGTTATACTGTTCCTACATGTTGATTGACCTATCTTCGAGTATTTTAGATATATCTTGTCCTGGATTGCAACTATGTACTGAGTCTAAAGATGTACCACATCTGAGTTACCTGATAAACCGCCCCATCGCCATTGACGGCCCTACTCACGGTTCAAGCTAAAGGCATCCATGAAAGCCCTATGTCACTTAGGGGATCATGCCGCTCACCCTAACGCCGGCATAAACACACAAACTTAGCCTACTTAGACTACTCTAACAAACATGGTGATCTATAGGTTATTTCATCTAATATGGCAGACACCAATGCTTTCCAACGGGAAAGTCCTAAATTGATGCTTGTTAAACTAAACAGGTTATGATTAGACCGTGGTTAGGAATTGTTTATAACCCTACATTTAGTTTAAAAGAAACTACATTAGACATGCAAACATAATGAATATTAAGATGGTGGCCATTTCCGGAAAATCATAAAGAACTTCAACATGTATAACAAATACTCATAAAATCATAATCTAATAAACATAATCAATATTTGGACGAACACAGTACAAACATATAAAGAGAGGGACAGGGGGACTGATGCCATAAAGAATTCACCCTTTACTTAGTCTCGCCGATGGAGCAACTGCTTGTATATGTTGGACTGCTCGACCCGACTCTACTCGATAGAACCTTCGGAGGACGCTTCCTCATCCTAGTAGCTGGACTTTACCTTAATACCCAACTTAAGCCCAGCCCTGTGGACTGACTCTTCGAACGCCTAGAGCCTTCTTAGGATCTCCTAACGAAATCCCGGGTATTCTATGAATACCAGAAACGAACCTATCTAGTCGTATCTTAGGATCTGAGACTAATTCTCATAAACAAATAAAATGAGACACTATCTAGAAATAAAAAAGAAACTTATACTGAAACCTGAGTCTCTAAGTGACTTGTATACTATAGAAAACTGTATACTTGAAGTCACTAAATGACTCAGATCGAGTGGAGAGGAATGATTTCAACTGAGGAAGGCCTGGGGTATTTATAGCAGCTTTCTGGAGTGATTTTCAACTGCGACTCGAGACGCCCGTCCCAGCCTGTTGACCAGGTCAGGACGGCCGTCCCGAGTCCTGGATGCCCGTCCCGGCCTGTTGACCAGGTCAGGACGCCCATCCTGACTTCGGGACGCCCACCCCGTCTTCCGAACTTCTAAAAATCGTGTTTTTGCCCCGTAATTTGCCATTTTCTTCTACTTTTCACCTGACACTTCCAAAATCACAAAAACTGTGAAATTGAGTTAATAAAAATCAATTAAGACCGATTTACCATTTATTTCACCCTAAATTATGCCTAAAAACATGCTAAAAATGTGATATGATTTATGCATATCATATAACCCCACACTTAGCTTTTTGCTTGTCCTCAAGCAAAGTCTACCTGAAGTTAGTGATTTTAAATCATATGTGCAGTCACTTAAATTTCCTAGTCATGTTTTTATTCCAAAAAGTATTCAGACAATTCACAACACAGGTCTGACTAGTTAGGTTGCTATGACAAGGTCTCAAATATCTCTAGTAGATTATTATGATCAAGCAGGTTTAACAACTTAACAAATAGATTGAACTCTTCTCTCAGTCACAAGGTCTTCCTGATGTGTAGTGTGTGTACTAGTCTAGACCAGATAGTCAACACAATATACTCTCATCTTAACTACTACCAGATAACACTTCGACCCGTCGCTAGACATACTAACAACAGACAACTTTTTGAGTTCTGAGCCTTGGTGATCAGATTTTCAATTATTTAGCATTTATTGATTTTTTTTCTTTTATAGATTTTTCAGGGTATTTTGAGTCTGCTTTAACACGTCAACTTTAACTACCCATGTAGCGAGTCCCACTCCGATGACTCCCAGACCTACACGACCTTAGGGCATCAGGCTTTAAGTTCCCCTAAGGAGTGGTGCCCGAGTAGCAAAGTCCGCTAGCAAACTACCCTATTTAATTAACTCTCTCTTTTTTTCTTTTCACTTTCAGCTCAGAGTCTCATCTAGTCATTTTAATTGCCAATACATCCTCAACTGGTCTAATCTTATCTAGTTAAGTTTTGAAAAGATATTTGGTTGAGGTCTCTAATCCAGACTAAGTTGTGCTCAATTATTAGGAATTCCCTATTCCTAATCAATAAGTTCAAGATAGTCATCACATTGTCTCCTACTAATCATAACATTCTACCTACATATCATAGACATCAGCAATGTTTTACCAATCATACTGCATTTTGAAGTCTAAAAGAATGAAAAATTTTGAAAATTTTTTGGAAGGGTGTGAAAATACGGGGAAAACATGCAAAAATCATGCAAAAAATTTTCTACTACTACAGTGCATCGTGAACTACCCCACACTTAAGTCTGACACTATCCCCAGTGTTCATGCATATCTAAATTACCCCACACTTATTTGAAAACAAGAAGAAATAAAAACAAAACAGAAAAACTCTTACCCACACTTATTTGACTAACTAAGGGTAAGAGAGAAAATAAAGCAACAAAACAAGAAGGATAATAGAAATAACAAAACAGAACACAAAACAAAGAAAATAAAATAAAAGTAGAGGAAGATGAGGATTAGAAAAACTCCCTTCATGTTTCGAGCAGAAGGTCTTCTCTGAGCTGTCAATTGGCTTTTCACCTTAGCCATGTGCTATGGCTGAGGTGTTCTTGACTCTGTAAGCTCTAGATATCGGAGCGGATGACGTCAGCTCCGATCCTTCAATGTTGAGCTCCAGGTAGTGGCCTATCCATTTGATGAATGACTCAAGCCCCAAGGAATGTTTCCTCGAATCATATGCAAAGTTTCTCGTAACCGTAGCAACGTGTCCAGAAGGAACGTGTCTAGGAATGAGACTTCTTTGGATTGGTGTGCCTACCTTCCAATGTCAATGAAGGTATTGCATGCAAGTTTCGAATAGCAGAAAAGATACCTGAAGCTTTGCCGAAGCCGTGGTGGTAGGAGGCTCCAGTGGTGTAGATCTGGGCCCAAGTATTTGAAAATTCCTCGGGGAAGTTTCTCACAGCTGATTGGTATACAGGGGATGCAAGCTCCTCCATTGCTATGCTCCTGATACAACGTCAAATTCCTCTATATCCCTCGACCGTTCGATACCACTTGGTAGATCACTTGCTTGCACTGGTCTGGCTTCAATTGTTGCCAGTATCTCATCTGTTGATTCTGCGGGTAGGGGTTCTGCTGTGGTGGTATCTTCTGAATGTTTCCAGCTTCCTAATTATTCCTCAGCTAAATCTCGTATGATTTCTCCCGCTGGGATTGTATGCGTCTCCCATTAGAGCAGCATTGACTGCAGCAACCTGCTCCAACTTCTGTTGGAATGGTCAGTATTCCATTCACATAGCAATTCCCGCTAAAGTGAAGTACTTGGCAGACTTCACAGATTTGATACACAGACTGAACGTTTCTTCCTAAGACATTAGCACTCTAAATCTAGAAAACACTTCTCATAGAATCTGCACATGACTTTAACATCATTAGTAGGTAATGTCTGTGGTTCAGGCCATTTTGAAAGTGTTCTACAACTACTATGATGTACTTGTTTCCAAAGGGAAGAAAGAAAAAGGATTCAATGAATACCCCAGATATCAAAAGATTGCAACACTTTGTGTACCTTGTTGGGGTAGACGATCTCTGAAGGATATGTTACCTGTTATTTGGCAAGCATCGTAGGACTGTATCAAGGATACAAAATTCTTGAATATTGTGGACCAATAAGATTCTACTTTCAACACTTTCCGGACAGTGTTGATAACAATCAATTGGTCTCCCGTAGATTCTTGCAATGCTTCAGAATCATGTGGCCTTCACCTTCCGAGATACATCCTCTGCTCACTTACTCTGCAACAATTCGAAATAGAAAAAACGGATCTTCCTAGTAGTAATATTCCAAATCAACAAAGAATTTCTTCTTTTGTTGATAAGTCATATCACTTGGGAATAAGTAGCAACTAGATAATTAGTAATATCAGTAAACTACGGAGGAGAATCATTATTCATAGCAAACAATGAAAATAAATTCTCATTCAGAAATTTATCAGATACTCTTGCCTCGTCAATAGCCTCTAACTCGGGGTTTTCTAATCTAGACCAAAGGTTTGCTTTCTAGATTTTTAGCCCTTTTTATTATCCCGTCTTTCTTAATCAAATTCAATAAAACTTAACTAATCAATCTTGGTTCATCATTAGTTTTATTGAATAGATATCTCAGAGTAAAGTAATCAGCGTATACTATTGTTTAGACTAGGCATGGCATGAATGTATCATAGGCATATGCAATAACTAGTAATCCCTTTTCAGTGGTGGTAAGGTTCTTCTAGGCATCAGTAAAAGGTCTTACTTGCATAGTGTATATAACATGAAGTTCTAATCATGCTTATTTCCTAAAACAATCATTACTACATGGTCACTAGCATCACATATTAATTCACAAAGCAAATTCCAATTAGGTGATGTCATAATGGGTGTAGTAATTCCTTTTGGTTTAAAAAAAATCTCATGCATTTATCATCAAACAAAAGGAACATCCTTTCTCATTAGAATACTCAGAGGTCTGTCGATTAAAGAAAATTTTATTTCATGATTCGTCTAATAAACCTAGCATGACCTAAGAAAATGATATTTCTTCCAAATTAACACCTAAGCCAAAAATTGACAGCTCAAAAGAAAAATATTCTTTCCTCATTTCCAATTTGTTTTTTGAAAATAGAAATAACACGAAAAAGAGCAGCAAATGTACAACTAAGGAAAAAAAACAAATAAGGCAAGAGATAGTATTGAAGAACAACTTATTGTTGAACGAGAAAAATACAATATGTTTTTCGAGTTTTAAATTTTAAATTTTTTTTCTTTTTATATTTTATTTCGAAAGCAGTTAAATTTCCTCAATATGGTTTTAGAATAATTTTCTAAAATTTGATTATCCTAAATGTCTTAATTTCAGATGATATCTAAAATCAATTAGTTATGATAACCCTATATTTCGGAAATTGATTGTCTAACTAGCATAAAATAAGTGTTAGGTCTAAGGTCTAGGTTACTACCATTACCTATCATAAGCTTCTAGAATTGTGGCCAATAATCCTAAATTCATTATGATATTTCCCCGGCAACGGCGCCAAAAAACTGATGCTGCTCCGACTGATATGCTAAAATAGGTGTTGTTTTACCCTATGTTGATTATGAGTAATTAAGGACTTAGATTGACTAATTGTCACTTTTAGTCTCTATGCTGTCACTTAATCAGTCAGAACATAAGGCAGAGTACCTATCGTGTAGCTAGTCTGTTGGAAAGTATCTACGATTTTAATTAATTCAAATATCGTACTCCCAGGGAAGTGGTAACGGCTTAGTAGTAACTATCCTCTTACCCTAACTCTTATCTTATGATCCAGTTATGCAATCGTTCATCAATATCTTTGATGAGAGGGTGATTCATTCTCCACTAGGTTTAAGTATATTTAAGCCTAAAAGTGTTTTACAGATAATGTCCTGATTTTATGTTATACTGTTCCTACATGTTATTTGAGCTATCTTCGAGTATTTTAGATATATCTTGGCCTGGATTGCAACTATGTACTGAGTCTAAAGATGTACCACATCTGAGTTACCTGATAAACCGCCCCATCGCCATTGACAGCCCTACTCACGGTTCGAGCTAAAGGCATCCATGAAAGCCCAATGTCACTTAGGGGATCATGTCGCTCGCCCTAACGCCGGCATAAACACACAAACTCAGGCTACTTAGACTACTCTAACAAACATGGTGATTTATAGGTTATTTCATCTAATATGGCAGACACCAATGCTTTCCAACGGGAAAGTCCTAAATTGATGCATGTTAAACTAAATAGGTTATGATTAGACCGTGGTTAGGAATTGTCTATAACCCTACATTTAGTTTAAAAGAAACTACATTAGACATGCAGACATAATGAATATTAAGCTGGTGGCCATTTCTGGAAAATCATAAAGAACTTCAACATGTATAACAAATACTCATAAAATCATAATCTAATAAACATAATCAATATTTGGACGAACACAGTACAAACATATAAAGAGAGGGACAGGCGGACTGATGCCATAAAGAATTCACCCTATCTAGTCGTATCCTAGGATCTGAGACTAATTCTCAGAAACAAAGAAAACGAGACCCTATCTAGAAATAAAAAAGAAACTTATACTGAAACCTGAGTCTCTAAGTGACTTGTATACTATGGAAAACTGTATACTTGAAGTCACTAAATGATTCAGATCGAGTGGAGAGGAACGATTTCAACTGAGGAAGGCCTGGGGTATTTATAGCAGCTATCTGGGGTGATTTTCTCTAAAAAAAATCGATGTGGGATTCTGAACTGCGGCTCGAGACGCCCGTCCTGGATTGGGACGCCCGTCCCGGCCTGTTGACCAGGTCAGGATGGCCGTCCCGAGTCCTGGACGCCCGTCCTGGCCTGTTGACCAGGTCAGGACGCCCATCCTGACTTCGGGACGCCCACCCCGTCTTCCGAACTTCTGAAAATCACGTTTTTACCCCGAAATTTGCCATTTTCTTCTACTTTTCACTTGACACTTCCAAAATCACAAAAACTGTGAAATTGAGTTAATAACAATCAATTAAGACCGATTTACCATCAATTTCACCCTAAATTATGCCTAAAAACATGCTAAAAATGTGATATGATTTATGCATATCAATCGTACTCCCAGGGAAGTGGTAACGGCTTAGTAGTAACTATCCTCTTACCCTTACTCTTATCTTATGATCCAGTTATGCAATCGTTCATCAAATTCTTTGATGAGAGGGTGATTCATTCTCCACTAGGTTCACGTCTATTTAAGCCTAAAAGAGTGTTTTATAGATAATGTTATGATTTTATGTTATACTATTCCTACATGTTGATTGACCTATCTTTGAGTATTTTAGATATATCTTGGTCTAGATTGCAATTATGTACTGAGTCTAAAGGTTTACCACATTTGAGTTACCTGATAAACCGCCCTACCTTAATGACGGCCCTACTCACGGTTCGAGCTAAAGGCATCCATGAAAGTCCTATGCCACTTAGGAGATCATGCCGCTCGCCCTAACGCCGGCATAAACGCACAAACTCAGCCTACTTAGATTACTTTAACAAACATGCTCATCTATAGATTATTTCATCTAATATGGCAGACATTAATACTTCCGACGGGAAGTCCTAAATTAATGCTTGTTAAACTAAACAGGTTATGATTAGACCGTTGTTAGGAGTTGTCTATAACCATTCATCTAGTTCAAAAGAAACTACAGTAGACATCAGTCATAATGATAGTTAAGTTGGTGACCATTTCCGAAAAAATATAAATACTACAACATGCAAAACACATATTCATAAAAATCATAATTCAATATTCATAATAGTTATTTGGACGAACACAGTACATACATATAAAGAGAGGGACAAGGGGAACGATGCCATAAAGTATTCACCCTTTACGTAGTCCGTTGATGGAGCAACTTCTTGTATATGTTGGACTACTCGACCCGACTCTGCTCGACAGAACCTTCGGAGGACGCTTCCTCAGCCTAGTAGCTGTGCTTTACCTTAATACCTAGCTTAAGCACAACCCTGTTGACTGACTCTTCGAACGCCTAGTGCCCTCTTAGGATCTCCTAACAAATCTCGGGTATTCTATGAATACCAAAAATGAACCTATCTAGTCGTATTCTAAGATCTGAGACAGACTCTCAGAAACGAAGAACACGAGACACTCTCTAAAACTATAAATATACCTATACTAAAACATGAAATCACTAAGTGACTTGTATACTATAGAAAATTGTATACTTGAAGTCACTAGATGACTCAGATCGAGTGGAGAGGAATGATTTCAACTGAGGAAGGCCTGGGGTATTTATAGTAGGGGAACTGGCTGAATTTCTCTCAAAAATTCGATGTGGGACTTTGACCAAGCATTCGGGATGCCCGTCCCGACCTGTTGACCAGGTCAGGATGGCTGTCCCAAGTCCTGGAGGCCCGTCCTGGTCTGTTGACCAGGTCAGGACGCCTGTCCTGGGTTCTGGACGCCCATCCCGACTTCCGAACTTCTGAAAATCACATTTTTGCCCCGAAATTTGCTATTTTCTTGCACTTTTCACCTGGCACTTCCAAAATCACAAAAACTGTGAAATTGAGTTAATAACAATCAATTAAGAACGATTTAACACCAATTTCACCCAAAATTGTGTCTAAAAACATGCTAAAAAAGTGATATGATTTATGCATATCAAAAATCCAATTTTCCTTAGTCAAGGTATTATCTAGATTGCATTTTTTGTACTGCCCAGTAAGCTCTATGTTCAATTTCAACAGGAAGATGACATGCTTTTTCATAGACCAATCTATAAGGTGAAAATCTTGTAGAGGTTCTAAATGCCGTAAGAAAGTCCCATAAGGCATCATCAAGTTTTATGGCCAAATCCCTACGGTTAACATCGACAGTCTTTTCTAATATCCGTTGTATTCCTCTATTGGTTACCTCAACCTGTCCATTGGTTTGAGGGTGTTATGCTGTGGAAAGGCGATGTTGAACTTCGTATTGCTGAAGTACTTTATGCATTTGATAGTTGCAAAAATGTGTACCCCGGTCACTGATGAGGGCTTTTGGGCATCCGAATCTAGAGAATATCTGTTTAAAAATTATGCACACGACTCTAGCATCATTAGTAGGTAATGTCTGTGCCTCAGGCCACTTCGAAAAATATTCTACGACTACTATGATGTATTTATGAGGAAGAAGGAAATGGACCCATGAAGTGTATTCCCCACATGTCAAATATTTCATCACATTGAATTACCTGTTGGGGTAGACCATCTCGAGAAGACATGTTTCCTATTTTCTGATAGGCATCACAGGATCCTGCATAAGTTGTGACGTCTTTGAATATCGTAGGCCAGTAAAAGCCTGCTTCCAATACTTTTCTGGCGGTATTAGCTGCAGCTAAGTGACCACCCGTGGGTCCGCAGTGACAGTGTTCTAGGATTTGGAAACCTTCTTCTTGAGAGACGCATCTCATGATCATTTGATATGCACATATTCGAAACAAAAAAGGGTCCTCCCAATAGTAATATTTTAACTCAGCAAAGAATTTCCTTCTCTGTTGGGCAGTGATATCACTAGGAAGAGTCTGAGCTACCAAGTAGTTAGCTATATCGGCAAACCATTGGGGTGAGAAAATAGCAAACAAGGTGCATAAATTCTCATCCGGAAATTTGTCGGATATGATCGATTCATCTATAGCTTCTAGGGCAGGATTTTCTAATCTTGACAGGTTATCTACAACTAGGTTTTCTGTCCCCTTCTTACCCCTGATTTCTATGTCGAATTCTTGAAGTAATAAAACCCATCTGATTAGTCTTGGTTTTGCGTCGGTTTTATTGAACAAGTATTTTAATGTAGAATGATCAGTATAAACTATTGTTTTATATGAAACTAGATAAGATCGGAATTTATCAAACGCGTATACTACTGCTAGTAATTCCTTTTCTGTTGTAGTGTAATTTTCCTAAGCGCCAGTCAAGGTTTCGCTAGCGTAGTATATTACATGAAATTTCTTATCACGTCTTTGTCCTAAAACAACTCCTATTGCATAATCACTGGCATCACACATTAATTCAAACGGAAAACTCCAGTCAGGTGATGTCATGATAGGTGCAGTAGTCAAAAGTTCCTTAAGTCTGTTAAAAGCTTTTAAACATTTTTCATCAAAAGCAAAAAGAACGTCTTTACTAAGTAAATTGGTCAACGGTCTGGCTATTAGTGAAAAATATTTTATAAATCTGCGATAAAAGCCAACGTGTCCCAAAAACCATCTAATGGCTCTCACAGAGTTTGGTGGAGGGAGTTTTGAAATAACTTCAATCTTAGCCTTATCTACTTCCATACCTCGGTGTGAGATCTTATGTCCTAACACAATTCCCTCTTTTACCATGAAATGGCATTTTTCCCAGTTTAGAACCAAATTTGATTTTATACAACGCTTTAACATTGATTCCAAGGCTTTTAGACTACTCCTAAATGAGTTCCCAAAAACTGAGAAATCATCCATGAACACTTCCATAGACTCTCCTAACATGTCCTCAAAAATAGCAGTCATACAACGTTGGAAAGTAGCAGGTGCATTACACAAACCAAAAGGCATTCTTCTATATGCAAATGTTCCAAAAGGGCATGTGAAGGTAGTCTTATGCTGGTCTTCCGGGGAAATGGGGATTTGAAAATATCCAGAAAAACCATCAAGAAAGCAGTAAAACATATGTCTAGATAACCTTTCTAACATTTGGTCAATAAAAGGTAGAGGGAAATGGTCTTTTCGTGTAGCAGTGTTTAGTTTTCTGTACTCAATGTAAAGACGATGACCAGTAGCATTTCTCATAGGAATTAATTCATTATTCTCATTTCTGACAACTGTTATCCCACCTTTCTTAAGTACTACCTGTACTGGGCTTACCCATTCACTATTAGAAATAGGATGGATAACTCCAGCATCCAACAATTTGATTACTTCTTTTTTAACGACATCACACACATTAGGATTCAACCTTCTTTGAGGTTGCACACATGGCTTTTACTCATTTTCTAAAAGAATCTTATGCGAACAAAAGCTTGGATTGATACCTGGAATATCCGCAATTTTGTATGCAAAGGCTCTTTTGTACTTTTTGCACATGTCCACGGTTAACTTCCGTTGTTCTGCACTCAGATCGGCTGCGAGAATGATGGGAAGTTTTCTGTTGTCATCTAGGAATTCATAGCACAGATGAGTGGGCAATTCCTTTAGCTCTAAGTCTGGTGAGTCTTTAAACTAAGTTTGCTCTTTCTTCATCTCATGAGTATATATCTCAGTGAAATTGTCAGAGTTAATTTCGTAATCGGAGGGGCTGAGATCAGTTTTTTCTATTTCCAGAGAGTCTTCTTTCAAGCCTTGATAGTTTGAGTATAGATCTGTCATGTTAACTTCAATTAGCTAGTCAATAGCATCCACACAAAAACAAATATCATCTAAATGCATGGGATACTTAAGGGTTTCATTTAGATCAAATGTGATATCTTCATTGTCTACCCTTAGTTTGATTTGACCGTTACTGACGTCTATCAATGCCTTCGAGGTAGCTAGAAAGGGTCGACCTAGAATCAAAGGCACACTGCCTTCTCCATTCATGTCCATGACAACAAAATCTACAGGGAAAATAAATTTTCCGACCTTTACTAAGAGGTCTTCAATTATTCCCCTGGGAATTTTAACTGTCATGTCTGCAAGTTGTATGCACATTCTAGTCACTTTCAAATCATGCAATCCTAATTTATCAAATAAACTAGATGGCATTAGATTGATACTAGCTCCTAAGTCTGCTAATGCATGCATATTAGTAATATTTCCAATCGTACATGGCAAAGTAAAGCAACTTGGATATTTCTGTTTGAAGGGCATTTTGTTCAGTAGAACTGCCGAGCATTCTTCATTAAAAACTACTTTGCCATGTCAAATTTTCTTTTATTACTAATAATCTCTTTTAAAACCTTAGCATACTTTGGCATTTCAGAAATAACATCATGCAAAGGTAAATTAACATGAATCTGACTAAAATTTTTAAAAAACTTTTCAAATTGCTCCTTATCTTTATTCTGCATAAGTCTTGCAGGGTAAGGTACTCTCGGTCGGTACTCAGGGACAGACTCCTTCTTCCATTTCCTTGCTACTTCGGTTTCGACTTCTATCGGCGTTGGTTCATGGGAGCCTTCCTTTGTTTCCTGCACAAGAATAGGAGGCAAATAAGGTTTTGAAGGAGAAGGAGATAGAATTTTACCAGATCGTAGAGTAATGGTCTTGCATTCATTTTGTGGGTTGGTCTCAGTGTTGCTTGGCAGTGTTCCTTGCGACCTTGTCGCATTTTGTGCGTGTGTCACAAGTTGTAAAGATAAGAAAATGAAGTAAATCAACGCAATCTTAACAAGTGTAAGTATACACCGGTCAACAAGTAATATATGTACCTAAGTACAAGATTATCGATCCCACAGGGACTAAGTATGCCAATTAACAGTGCAAATATGATTGTACAGTTGGTCATCACAAGAATAAAGAATAATGAATAGGGGTTGGTCTAATGCTATGGCAAAGCTAAACTAACAGTTAAGGGTCAGCCTACTAGAATTAATCACAAGAGTACTACAGGTAATACAATGCTGCGGCATTCAAGCCCAAAATGTAAGTACAAACCAGAAATGAATCTAAACATACAAAACATGCTCTACAGCGATCTAATTTCAGCCAGATTACTTGACTTACTAGTTTAGGGCCCCAATACCATCGTCTAATGGAGTACGACGTACCGTGGTCTAAAGCAACACTAGTCAGGGAATTTGTTCATGTCCCCTGCAGTATTGAGCGCACGGTCATGCTACTCAAGCTAATGCTACTTAATTATCTTGTCAATTAGCTCCCTTTCGGTTAGAATGATAGATACTAGTTCAATGTGTAAATTGGACAGTCGTAACCGCAAGTTACACTAAGTCTTTTTAAGTAATTAAATGATTAAATCAAGCATGCCCCATACAAGCATTAATCATAAAAACTGAAAACAGTGTTAGAGCATATTCATCATCATTTTCAAAACAGTGTACACAACTTGTTCATACTTAACTAAGCTACGGCAATTTCAGATTACAAATAAGCATTCAATGATAAGAATAACGAAACACATGAATTAAGGTAATGGAATAAACTGCTCCTATGGTCATAGTGAACAAGTCTACTCCGAAACAAGTTTAATTAATCCCAGATTCATCTCCAACTTTTACCCGAAAGTCAAGTAAACGTTTATACAAGACAATGAACAAAATGAGGAAATGGGTAGAGAGTTACTCGGGTCTGAGATCACCCTTCTGCCCAGATCTGTTTAATCAAAATGCCCACTGCTATTCCTCTTCTGAATGATGTCGCGGCTTCTCTTCTGCTCAGCTTGTGATTCCTTAGCAAATCGCCATGCGTCCTCTCCGACTTTTCCCTAAACAAATTAATCTAAGCTAAATGAAAAACTAAACACTACTGCCGATTTTCTCTTGTGTTCTCTATCAGAAAAATAATATCTTGTATCTCGGGTTTCTTAAGGTATTTATAGGTGTCTCTCTACTCCCGAATTCCCTTTTGATACCGCCAGCAGTCCAGAATAATTGCTAAATAACCAGTAATTCCAGCAAATTAAAATTGTGAATAATCCAAAATAAATTCTAATTTTTTGCAGCTTGTTTAACTAATTTTTGTCTTTTTCTTCCACGCTGCAGGATTCCTCCGAGTGTCAAGCTGCAGCTGCCACAATTATATTTAATTAAAATGAATTTATATGCTAAAAATTGTTGGGAATTTTATAACAAATTCAAAATCAATCGGTCAATCAATTTTTTACCAATTTCATCTATCTCATTCCCTCTTTTACCCTTGGCATCATAAATCATTTTTAAACAAATTCCGGCTGAAAAATAAGTAATTTCAATTTGTAACAAAAATCGGGAATTATTTCAATTAAATTGACTTCTTTGACATTTAAACCACAATTCTTCGTAAAAGGGGAGAAAATAGCAACTAGATGCAATTTAGCTCAGAATCATGCATAAATTTAATCATTCGATAGTAAAATATGGGTAAAACTCATGTGAATAACTCTATTATTTTAGAGTTATCAGACCTGTGAGATAGATGGGTTGACAGTTGACCCATTTGTCTCTCCAAAGTTTGCAGGGCAGCTTGCATGTTCCTGACTGTTTGTTCAGTCTGTTTCTGTCTATTCTCATTTTGCTGAATTTTCTCTGCATGAGTTTCCTGAACTTCTTATTTGACTCTATCATTTCCTTGTTAGAGTCAGCAATTCTTTTCAATATGTCTCATAATTCTTGCATGGGGGTCGACTGGAACGATATAGTTCCTTGGTGTGGGTAGAGCGACTTGCTGGTTCTGCGGATAAGGCATTTGCTGAGGTGCTCTTTTCTAAAAGTTGACATTCTCGGGATTGTTTCTCCAACTAAATCCTGGGTGATTCTTCCAGTTGGGGTTGTAGGTATTTCCCATAGGGGCAGAGTTAACTGCTTCCACTTGTTCTATATCCTCTAGAATAGTC
The DNA here is from genome assembly GCA_027405835.1 of Asclepias syriaca. Taxonomy (NCBI): domain Eukaryota; kingdom Viridiplantae; phylum Streptophyta; class Magnoliopsida; order Gentianales; family Apocynaceae; genus Asclepias; species Asclepias syriaca. The sequence goes on from CM049924.1 coordinate 11,901,501, forward strand.
ATTATTCCATTACCATAACAGTCCCCACTAAAATGCGGTCCTTGGTAAAACTCACAGACTTTATATACGGGCTGAATGCTCTTTCCCTGTTGGAAGGCATTTAGTTGACTAGTAATACTAGCTATGAATGCCTCGAATTGCTCATCAGTGGAGGCATTTACCGCATTAACTGGTTGTTTCTTGGCGCAACCACTGGTGCTCCAGTTGTTGCTGTTCCTATAGAGTCTCTCCAGGGCGTTTCTAGCATCTACTTCATTAAGTCCATTGAAATCGCACTGAGGGTTAAGTCCATCAAGAACTTGCTTGCCCGTTTCTGTCATACCTCCATAGAATTATTGGATTAGCAGAGCTTCAGTAAGTCCATGTTGTGGGCAGAGTTTGAGGAGTTCCTTGAATCTGTCCCAGGCTTCGATCATTGGCTCATCGGCAACTTGAGTGAAACTGGAAAGAGCCTTGCGGTACTCGAGGACTCTTGCTGTAGAGTAGTATTCCTCCAAAAAGGCCTTACTTAACTCATCCCAAGTTGAGTTAGTAGGTAGCTGTGCCAACCATATCTTAGCTCTGTCCCTAAGTGAGTAGGGGAAGAGGTTTAGCTTGGTTATTTCCGTGGTGTGATCTCCCTTGAGACCTTCGCAGAGAGTGGAGAATTCGGTCAAGTGCTCGAGCGGGGTTTTAGCTGCAGTTCCCCCAAACTGGACCCGATTTATTTTCAACTAGAGCACATTTGGTTTAAGATCATAGCGAGGATTTCCAGGGATTCTAATGGCGGACGACATTGTAATCGCCTGTGGCTGGATATAGGATTCGAGTGGAGGTCTTTTAGCAGCCATTTCTGTTCTTCGTCTGTTAGTTGTACGGATGAGACGTTCGAGATTTTCAACTGGGCTTTCAAGATTATCTTCTGAGGTTCGAGTCATACAACTACAAAAAACCACACGTTAAGTCTGAGCAAAAAGGTTAGTGGAGTTAAAGGAAGAAAAATATTTGGAATTAAACAAACATAGGAGTGAAACAAAGAATGAGGAAAAATTTGAAACAAGAAAGAGTTTTTCTTTTTTTTTCGAAAGCAATTTAAATTTGCTAAATAAGGTTTTAGAATTATTTTCTAAAATTTGATTATCCTAAATTTCTTAATTTTAGATAATTTTTAAAATTAATTAGTTATGATAACCCCATATTTCAGAAAACTAATTATCTAACTAGAATAAAATGAGTGTTTGTCAAAAGTATAGATTACTACCGCCACCTATCATAAGCCTCTAGAATTTTGATAAGGAATCCTAAAATTTTATGATATTTCCCTGGCAACGGCGCCAAAAATCTGGTGTGTTCTGAATTGACATGCTAAAAGACAGGATTTGTTACCCTATTTTGATTATGAATAATTAAAGACGGAGATTTACTAATTGTCACTTTTAGCATTCATGGTTGTCACTTAATCCATCAGAACCTAAGACAGAGTACCTATCGTGTAGCTAGTCTATTGGAAAGTACCTACGATTTTAATTTAGAAATTATCGTACTCCCAGGGAAGTGGTAACGACTTAGTAGTAACTATCTTTTTGCCCTAACTTTCATTTTATTATCTAGTTATGCAATCGTTCATCAAAATCTTTGATGAGTTGGTGATTCTTACTACACAAGACTCGAGTTTATTTAGCATGCAAGAGTATTTTATAGACAAGTATTCTGATGTACGTTCTATTGTTCCTACATGTTGATTGACCTATCTTCGAGTATTTTATATATATCTTGGTCTAGAATGCAATTACAGACTGTATCTTACTTGTGTACCACATCTGAATTATATGATAAACCACCCCATCGCCATTGACGGCCCTATTCACGGTTCGAGTTAAAGGTATCCATGAAAGCATGTGTCACTCAGGAAATCATGCCACTCACCCTAACGCCGGCATAAACACACGAACTCAACCTCATTAGACTACTCTAACAAACATGGTGATCTATAGGTTATTTCATCTAATATGGCAGACCTTAATGCTTTTTCATCCTAAATTAAGGTCTGTTAAACTAAACAGGTTATAATTAGACCCTGGTTAGGAATTGTCTATAATCGTTCATCTAGTTTAAAAGAGCAAGTAGATATTCAGTCGTAGTTTAAAAGAGCAAGTAGCAGGTGACCTTTCCAATAAAATGAAAACAACTTCAACATGCAAAACATATATAACCTATCATCATAATTTAATATTCAAATTGGTATTTAGACAAACACAATACAGAATATACAGAGAGGATCTAGGGAACCACCACCATAAAGTATTCACCCTTTATCAGGTCCACCGACGGAGCGACTACTTGTATATCCTGGATTGCTTGACTTGACTCTGCTTGACAGAACCTTCGGAGAACGCTTCCTTAGCCTAGTAGCAATTGATTTACCTTACATCCTGGGCTTAAGTAAAGCCCTGTTGACTAGTTCTTCGCTCACCTAATGCCCTCTTAGGATCTCCTAACGAAATCCTGGGTATTCTATGAATACCAAAGACGAACCCTATCTAGTCGAATTCTAAGATTCTAAGATAAACACTCAGAAAGCAAAGAAAACGAGACACTCTCATATTACTAAACTACTCGTGTGATGTACCTGAGATCACTAAATGACTTGTATCGAGTGTAAAAATGTACACTTGAAGTCACTAAATGACTCAGATCAAGTGAAGAGGGATGATTTCAACTGAGGAAGACCTGGGCTATTTATAGCAGGGAACTTGAGGGTTTTTCTCTATGATTCCCGATGTGGGTTCTGATCTGGTGCTCGGGACGCCCGTCTCGAGTCTGTTGACCGGGTCAGGATGCCCGTCCTGGTCGTTTGACTGGGTCGGGACATCCGTCCTGGTTGTTTGACAGGGCCGGGACGCCCATCCTGAACTAAAAATTTTCGAAAATCATGTTTTGCCTTAATATTTGCTATTTTCTTGCACATTTCACCTGAAACTTCCAAAATCATAAATACTACAAAATTGTGTTAATATCAATCAATTAAGAACGATTTATCTCTAATTTTGCCCTAATTTGTGCCTAAAACATGCTGAAAAAGTGATATGATTTATGCATATCAATACATGGGTAGTCAAAGTTGATGTGTGAAAGCAAACACAAAAATACATTGGAAATCAATAAAAACATACACATAGTGTATTTTTATTTTGGATCGTAACTAGAAAGTATTGACACCAAAGCTCAGAACCTAGAAGGTCGTTTATTTTGCTATTATATTCAAAATTGGTTGAATTATTATTTGGTAACGGCTTAGAAAAGTTTATTCTGAGTTGACAATCTTGTCTAGACCAGTTCACACACTACACATCAGGAAAACCTTGTGACTACACAGAGAACTCAGTCAGGTTATTGAACTGTTTCAGCTACATGGTCATGACACATTTACCGAATATTTGAGACCTTTACACAGCAATTTGATCAGTCTATAGTTGTTTTTTGAATTATCTGACTCAGTGAGAAATTTTGCTAAAAATATTTCTAAGAACCTTGTAGTGATTGCAGCTCTGATTTAGCATTCACTAATTTCATATAGGTTTTGCTTGAGGACAAGCAAAAAGCTAAGTGTGGGGTTTTGATATGCACAAATCATATCACTTTTTTAGCATGTTTTTAGACACAAATTAGGGCAATATTTGAATGTATGTGATCTTAATTGAATCAAATTGAAATAAAATTACGTAAATTGTGATTTTGGAAGTTTCAGGAGTAAATTGCATGAAAAAAACAAATTTTGGGGCAAAAGTGTAATTTTTGGAGAAGCTGGATTTGGGATAGGCATCCCGAGCACCAGAACTTGTCCCACATCAGAAATTTTGGAGAAATTCACTCTAGAAACCTACTATAAACACCTCATGCCTCCAATAGTTGAAATCATCCCTCGACACTCAATACAAGTCATTTAGCAACTTCGAGTGCAATGTTTTCTCTTACATCTGATGTTTATCTCAGTATTTGAGAATTCGATTAGATTGGTATTCAGTTTTTGGTATCACAGAATACCGGGATTTTGTTAGGAGATCCTAAGAGAGAGATAGGGTGCGTGTTCTTAGTCAAATTAGGGCAATTTGCTTAAGCCCGGGATGTAAGGTAAAGCAATTGCTACTAGGTCTAAGAAGCGTTCTCCGAAGGCTCTGCTGAGCCGAGTAGGATCGAGCAATCAGAGGCATACAGGAGCTGCAACACCGACTGGACCTGCATAAAGTGGTTACTACTTTATGATATTAGGTCCCCTAGATGAGTTTCTATATATTTATGAATTGTTTTATCTGGATATTGATTTGATACTGAATTCATATATCATACATGTTTTACAATTTGAGATGCTATCCATTTTCTCAGGAAGATCATAGAGTTAGAATTATCATTATGAATGTTGAACTGTCGTGTCCTTTTAAATTAAACTAGGGTTATAGATAACTCCTAACCAAGGTTTGAATCATAACTGGTTTAGTTTAACAGACTATAAAAGGTCTGTCAGATTAGGAAGAAATAACAAAACAGATCACCATGTTTCTTAGAGTACCCTAATAAAGCTGAGTTTGTACGCTCGGCCAATCCTAGGGTTAAGTGGCATGATACCGAAGTGACATAGGGGACCGTTCATGGATACTTTAATCCGACAGATGAGAAGGATCCTCCCAAGGTAGGGGTGAATACACCCGGTAACTCAGATATGGTAAACAGATGGTTACATTTCACAATTACCTTAGAGATCAAGATATATCTAAAATGTTCGAAGATAAGGTCAAACAAGTTGTAATAACTGAGCTTAAATTGATGAATGCATCTCTACACTTGAATGCTTATTGCTTGTTATGTGTGATTGGGATCACCAATCAATCTCCAAAATATTGATAATCGATTGATTAATTAAATAAATAAGACTAATGTTAGGATTAAGGGATAGTTGCTACTAAGCCGTTACCAGTTCCCTAAGAGTACGATATTTATATTTTAAAATCGTAGATACTTTCCAAGGACTAGCTACACGATATGTACTCTGCCTTATTTTATGATTGATTAAGTGACAACAATTAATGCTAAAGTCACAATTAGTAAGACTCGGTCCTTAATTATTCATAATCAATATAGGTAAATAGATCTCATCTTTTTAGCTTGTCAATCGGAACTGCATCTAGAGGTTTTTAGAACAATATACTCTCATGAATTGAGAATCTTCATGCTATGGTCTAAGGGTTGATATCCAACATTAAGGTTGTTATTGACCTCTGCCCTTAAAGCTCAACCAAATTGCCCTTTGGGATATGGTAGCCTATATCAAAATATCTTAGGACGTTCGCATCTATAAGATGAAATCCTTAGACACACAAATGTAAAAATCTAAGAACAAATGATATAGATCAACATGAAGACACACAGACATAAGACACTAATGAATTCTCAAAAATCATTCCTAAGGCAATGTAGAACATTAAGAGATCCTAAAACAGAATTTATGTTAAAATCATGCATACAAGATCAATAAAGAACAAGGAGGAAAAATGTGTACAAGTTGAAGCTTAGAACTCCTTGAAGTCTTCAATCTCTTGTAGATGTTTTCTTCCCACCTTTCTTCAATACATCAATGCACTTCTCCAAGGGAAATCATCAACTTGAAGTCCTTATGGGTTTGGGATCATTCAACTTGCTAATCTTTAGGAGGAGGATTGATATTGATAACCAATCTCACATGAAGGATTCGAGGATTCAACTCCTTGGTTTGTGAATCTTGAACTCTCACACACTAAAGAGAAAATTGGATTTCACTCTCAACTTAAAACATTCCCTAAATTCCTTTCTTGGTTTGTGAATAAGAATTCAAAGAGAAGTAGAAAAAGAGAATGACAATGAACAAAAACAAAAATCTTGTATTGAAAAATCAATGTATAAAGGATACAAAGAACAACCTATAATTCTCTCACTAATTTGGTTCTACATGATACATTACAGATGGTATATACATTACAGATGGTATATCCACTATTTCTAGATAAATTACATGCAAAGAAAATAAGAAAATATCCAAAAATTTATAAATCAAAAAATTATCTAAAATTCAAGAAACTATCTATTAAAATATCTCTATATAAAAATATATATAATATAAAAAAAATAATCTCTTGTCATCCACACACTTCGTGTGTGTGGCGCCAATGTACACAATTGGTGTCTTGTTGACACCCTTGATGGTGTTGTGAAGGCACCCTTCATTCTTGATTGGAAAAAATTGCATTTTAGTCCCCAAACTTACTTATTTTTACACTTTTGCCCCCTACAACTTCCTAAAATCAATTTAATCAAAGAATTAGTAAAATTAAACAAAAATTGATTATTTCTCAATATTTAGATCAATAATTAAGCACAAAATGTCACTAAAATACCTGAATATTTTAGTGTTATCAAGACTCTCATATTCATCGTCACTGCTTACCTAATCATGGCGGGAGGCACTTGTAGAATCAACATCTTCATTTTCTGATGCTGACTTATCTTCACCATGTTTTCCTTCCAGCGTTGCAAGCTTCTTTTGCAACATTCCACCTACAATACCTTGAGATTGATCCTGCATCGAAGTCACATCGAAACATGGATTTTTGTACTTGAGATTTGCATTGCCAACCGATTTCTTCTGCGGGTCAACGGATACTCTTCCTTTGCTTCTAGTGGTAGGACCCGCATACGCTTTGAATCTTAGAATGCTGACACTCACGTCTACAGCAACGCTCTCTGAATCAACTATGTTGACCCCATCGTTTGCAGCAACATTCTTTGAGTCTGCTTTGTTGACATCCCTTTTTGACTCCATTGTCATTTGCGACTTTGCTGATGTCGTCATCTGCCACTGTGAACTTTGCTGATATCGTCATTTACGACTTTGATGTCTGCGACAATGCTGATGTTCATTTTGATGTCTGCGATGATGCTGGTGTTGATTTGATGTTTGCGAAGATGTTGATGTTGTCGTCTGCGACTTTGTTGATATCGTCGTCTGCGACTTTGACATCTGCGATGATGTTGATGTTAACTTTAATGTCAGCGACGATGCTAATGTTGTCGTCTGCGACTTTGCTGATTTTGACGAAAAGAGATGAGCGGGAGAAATGGTCCCACTAGTCATGCCAATTTGGAAATAAATTTTTCTTTTTCGTGTATTTTCTATAAATAAAAATTACAAAGAAATGAGTTACACGTAATATAATTACAATAATTTATTTTTGCGTTCTATTATTATCCATCCGCTGATTCGATCTGTCGTGGGCCAATGGCCTTTTTGGACTTGATCTCGATCCAACGGATTCTAATTTATCCGAGGGACATTTTGGGCTGATCTCGGACGGAATCCAACTTCGAGGGTCGTTGGCTTGATCTGGATTCATTGAACGACTACGGATTTCTTCCGAGGGCTTCTGGACATTTCTTTAGAGGCCTTTGATTTTCTCGAAATGGATTTTGGCAGAGTTTCTTCTGCATAATTTCCTCAACTTCTTCTTAGTTTACTCCCTTTTTTTTCAAGTGAATTTGATCCTCTATTTATAGTTGAGAGGATGATAATCACTTGTCTAATATGGTGTCAATTGTCACTCTATGAGAGATAATCTCTCGATATAAAAATTATATATATTAAAATTTTAAAATAAAAATTTAATTATATATTTTAAATATATAATTAAATTTAATTGCCTACAAGGTTCTCCTTCCGAAAGTTTTGAAAAGAAAGTTTTTCAATGTTGCTGATGTGGTCAAGTGGCTACCTAGAAGTACATCCTTATCCGGCACACGGTGCATGTTCTTTGGATTAATAGGGTTGTACATGGTGATAGCCATTTTTTGGAAGATCCTTATGCTATAGCTGAAAGAAGCCTTCGTCTTGTGTTACAACTTCTTTCAGTCTAAAATAAGGAATTCGTGTAATTTATTTCGTTTGTCTATTTAATAGAAAAGCTCTGATTTGGACCAAAAAATTCATTATCGAATAATCTCACCACATACTGTTTTTTAATCTTTATAATTTGTTTTATAAATGAAAATTGTGGCACTATTCACATTTTTTATATAACAATATACATTAACCGAAAAAAATATTATAATATTATTTATTATAATATAATAAACTATTAACCTATAACATTTAAATAGAAATAAAAGATTTAACCTAAAATAATAGAGTGAATTAAAAACATGGATAAAAATACAAATAATCGCATAAAAATATCATATCTGAATCTTCATTATCCCATCCACCATTCACGAATTTCATTTGCATAGGAGTTTAACAAAATTTAAATTTGAATTAAGTTTAGAAAATAATTCTTCTAGAAAGAAGAAAAAAATTATAAGGAATATATCTTACATATAAAACGTTGAAAATGATAAAAATAATATATAATAAAGCAAGAATTATTAAAATTAAAATATAATAATTCATACTCATAAATTATTTTTATTAAAATAAATAATAATTTTCATAAAAAATAAATATTCTACTTTTATAATATTTTAAACCATAATTTTTTTTAAATTATAAATGAGGGTGTTTCCCTTATGCTTACACTTTCTTGATCAAAAATGTTATTAAGAAAATAATATTTAATTCTATTATAAATATTTAATTATATTATTTTGCTTTGAATGTCATGAGTTTAACATACCTTCATAATCACTTAAAAATTCAATGTCATATTTTAAATTACAACAATTTTTTTTATTAAAAGCATTCTCAAAAATAACAAGTTAAAAAAAGGATATATTTAAATTTATTTAAAATAAACTCAAATTTTCACAAAAGAAAAGTTTTTTCGAATTAATTATAATTTCGTTTAGAATTAGAAATGGTGATGGATTTGAATCGTATGAAAAAAAATCCAATATTTCGATTTAAAACGTGGTTTAAGTATAAAATCACATATATGAAGAAATTATCAATTTACGTTAAAAAATAAATATAAAACAATTTTTTTTATTCATATTAATTTTATAATTATACAAGACAAGACAATGATATATATTATATCTAAACATCGCAACATGATTGGCAACTTTCTTTTACACATTATAAGTTTATTAAAATCTATAAAAAAAATAGTATATATATATATATATATATTATAATATAATTACTATCAAAATTTTGTTTTTTCAAATTATGGTGTTTTCATTTTTTCAATTTTTTTTAAAATGGGTTATCTACCAATTGAAATGGAATATTTAAAGAAGAGGATGGATCAGTCTTTTTGTTGAAGCAGTCGTGATAGCAGTAGCACACGCTGAGCAATTCCTGGAACGGATTTGCATCTCGGAGTAAGGATGGTTTGTGCATAGTAGTTTTTGCACAATCCATCGCATTTTTTCTCATCAAAATTTACACTGCATGGACCTAAAATCGATATGCATGGTTCTCCTGGTGGTCTTGTGCTCCTATCATCGTACGTGCATACATACATATTAAAACTCATAAATTGGAATTATTTTCGAAACATCACCAATAATTTAAATAATTTAAATTTGTATGCGTTACCCTTAGAGAGTTTAACTCTCTTACCCAAAACATATTTGATTCTAATTCAATTATCAAATACTCACATGAACGTTAAACACTCAATTTATATAATTTCACAATACATTTTTTTATTAATTATGCTAAATTAAGATGTGATGACAAATAAAAGATATAATATATATATATATATATATATATATATATATATATATTATAAATGGATTTTGTGGCATTTGGTTGGCTATATATAAGTTTTTAGATGTCATTTACTTTACCACTATCGATTTTTTGTTTTTTAAAATAAATTAAAGTTTTATCATTATTATTAATTTATTTTTAAAAAATTTAAAGTTTTAAGGATTTGGATATATATATATACATATACATTTATTATATATATATGTAATCACTACATCTAAAAACTTTAAAATGCCAAATTCTTAATATATATATATATATATATATATTATTGTGGGACCCATGCTACATGAGTATTATATTTTATTTTAATGTATAAGTATATTATTATTTTGGAATAAAAAAAATTTATTAAATTTTCTTTCCTACAGTAAATTTATTTGGAACCTTTTCTTATTGTTTTTATTTTATTCATGCATTTAGGATTTTGTCATGCATAATTTAAAACACTAAAGCTTTGTAATTATCCTTTTGTTATGATTCAAAAATAAAAATAGAAACAATTATGAATTTTTATAGAAATTTGTTTCTATAAAATATAAGGATAATAAGAATATCTGACAGTACTTATAGAAAACACTTCATCTTACTTTTGTGTTAAAAGCAGTGAAGTTAGACATTTTAAGGCATCACTGTGTATTTGTTTTTTTTTATCTCTCTTCTAGTATAATTCAGTCAACTTATGGACAATTATAAATTATAATTGATTAAAAGAGAAAATGACTCTTAATGAGTTAATTTCATATTTTTTTCTTCAAGAAAAAAAGAGATAAAGCAAGATGAAGTGTTAGTATTATTATTTGGAATTTACTAATAATGGTAAAGGAAAGAAAATATAGAATATAAAGAAATTTGAGGCTTTGGTCCACATAAGAAACAAGAAAATGGAACAAATTAAATTAAAGATTTTTCTTGATATTTTTGTGGAAAGACTTTGGATAAAGATAAATAATAAATACGTCAAATATCATATTTGATGTTTAAATAAGGGCTATCTAAATTATAGAATATTCAGTGATTGTTAAAGATACATCTACTATGGTGAATGAAAAACTGTTAAAGTAATAAAGACGTTTATGTTATCATTTGAGAATGAAATTATTTGGATTTACATGAAATTCGGTTTCCATTTATGGACAAATTTGGTTGTTCTAGTTCATTTTGAAATAGAAAATTTACTCTTTTATTGTTAATTCCAAATTTATTAATTTAGATTCTCTATCTAGATTTGATGATTTGTATTTCTTAAATATAATTGCATCATCTAATGAATTTTCAAAAAATGAGAAAGAAATAGTAATGCAGATAATTAAGATTCATGTTAGATTAACATGAAATAATTTACTGGTATCGTCTTTGATGATTTTAGTTATATTGTGCATGTTCAGTTATTTTATAATTCAAAATAATCAAGATTATGGGTTGGTTATGTATACCAATTTATGGCTCCTTTTCTAAGTAATAAAGTTTATCGTGTTTTTTTATAATCTTGATTATTAATTTATAGAAATTTTTGAAGTTTGATATCTTTTAGCACCTTGATTCTTGATTTGATTTATGATGCATAAAGATATCTTAATTCTACTGATATTTGAGTTTTATTTTGGAATAAATAAATTGTGGGAAAGCATGGATATGGAACCCACGTGAATTATGATAGAATTAATAAGGATTCCTTATATATATATATATATATATATATATATATATATAATTGGATTGTCTTTTGTGATATATATATATGAATATCAATTAAGTTACTTATATTTTTAGATTGATTATTTGAAGCTTAAATGCTGCCAATGTAGCTTTTTGTGTAAATTAATTAATTTATAATATAAGGTTGGTCATGTGTGTTTGAGTTTTGTGCCAATAGTAATTGGCCCAAAGGGAAGTTATTGTTTGACAGAAATTTAAACATACACGTGGTCATATCACTAGACAAAAAAAAATTAAGAGACCTTGGTTAAATTCAATTTTGGTTAGGCTACTTATATTTTATATTTTGATTAGTTGATGGAAACTTAATGTCGCCAAAGTGACTTATGTGAAAATTGATTGATCATTAAATATAAGGAAAGTTGTCTGTGGTTAATTTTTAACACGAATAATGATTGACACAAAGGAAAGTTGTTATTTGGCAGAAATTTTAAACACACTGTGTTAATAAATATGTGACAGTTATTCGATTCTTTTCTTCCATGTGAATAATTCGTCGGTCCAAAGGCTTATTATTTGACAGTAATTTATTGTCAGTATTTGATTACTACGTTGAGAGTACCACTTACAAATTGACATTTTTGTCCAAAGACTAAATATCAATGTAGTGCTAGGTATCTTGTGATGGGTTTTAGCATTTTTGAATTTGAATTACCTTGGTCAATTTTATTTTGATAAATATTGTGAGTTTAATTTTATTTTAAAAGTTTGTTTTGTTCTCTGTTCAGTTAACAGTTTTATTGCTTCAGTATCTGCCAATTTTTATTTTATAGGTGTACTAAATGATACAAATTATTTAAAGATTTAGAAAGAAATATTTTCATATTTCATGATTGCATAAATTTTAATCTTGCTATTCAGATTGATAAACCACTTATTTATTACAGATTTTAATTTCTCTAAGTAAGACAAATTGAAAAAATTGGGAGTATTCAAATTGCATGAGTTTTATGGTAATAGAATATGCAATTTCAAAAGGATTTGGGGCATTATGTTTAAAGAATTTATCATACACAATTATTTGATGACAAATGAAGTCAAGGTGAGAGAATTATTAGATTTATTTATTTAAATAAATTATGTGGACTTGTTTGTCAATTATTGTGTACTAATGATTTAAAGACTATTACGAGGTAACCTCAAGTTTCTATGAGAGATAAATGTATCTCAATGAATGCCCCAACAAAGTGATTTATTTAAAGCTAAAGAAATTTAAATGATTTCTTATACTTCATATTATAAAGTTTTATGTACATACTTGTGTATACATTTAGATATTGTGTACATTATTAAAGTATTTGATGGATATTTAAGAGATCCATAAATTTAAAAGTTTATGTGATATTTTAAGAGAAACAAATCAGATACTCACATACACGTGTGATCAGATCAGTGGGAGATCATTAGGTATTTTGATTCTGATTTCACGGGATGCTAAAATAGTTACAGATTTATTTCTGATTCTATTCATCTTATTTATGGCATTGAAAGAGAGATTTCTTCAGAGGGTGTTAAGTAAAACACTCATAACTCTTTCACTATGGTAATTAAGTATGAAAGTTATAGGCATCCATTCATGAAATATAGCTAAGGAATTTGTCACTAAATTGAGAATTTTGAATAATGTCTAAAGACCATTAAAGTTATTATGTGACAATAATTTTGTTTTGCTATATTCTAATATAATTTTAGAGTTGTTTGATGTTTATAGAATATATTGAGACAAACTCCGTGATTGTGAATCCATTAATTAAAGTCTTACATCCAAGGTCTTATACGATTATGTTACTCGTATGGGTGTTATATGATTTATTGATATGATATATCAGTTCAGTGGGAGTTTGTATTACATCTATAAACATGCATTACAGATTTGATATTTATTACTGCAGTATTAAAGTATTAAGTTACACTCTTTTCATATTCAGTATGATCTCATTAAAGAATACGGAAGAGACTAGTTGAAAATTGGCATGTGGAGATCACATTGCATGTAATTTTCATGCTACATACCATACTTGATCCATGTCATTCAGTTGTGTTGATATACGTGATCGTTGTTGGGTTTAGATACAATTTTGTGATGAATTCCCCTTTGGTTCTATGTTAATATAATTGATGGACCGGATTAGATAAGGATGCATACAGTAATGATAACAAAAGATTGAGTACTCATAAAGATTAACAATACATAATTGTTTAGACACATTAAGCCTAAGTGGGAGATTGTTGGATTTATTTTAATAAATCATGTGGGCTCATGTGTCAATTATGTATTTAAGGTTATCATATTTTATTAAGCCCTATTAAAAGTGATCTAATTAAGTTTATTGGGCTAATATGTATCAACAATAAGTATGAGCCCACATATATAGATACCATATTCCCTAGACTATGATGGGTTGGCTAGGAATATTATTATTATATATTGGTTATGGTCCCCGAGAGTTTATTGAGAGTGTCTATTCTATATCCCGTCAGAACAGAACCCTAACTCTGATAGATCTCTTGGAAGACTATCTTCTGCTTCAGGTTACAAAGAAATGGTTTTCTAGGATTCTTAAAGAATATGTTGGTGATACATTATTAAATCAGGTACGCTTCCGCAATTTAGTTTTTTTAATATTCTTATTAATTTGACATACTAGGTCTTATGGGATTAGGTTTAAGGAATATATAGAATACATATGTAATTTATTCTATCATTTGTGTCATGTGATGATAGGGGATGAGTTTTACGTTCGGGAGCTGGACCTTTGTTGTCTATTGCATCGCCTGAACACGCAGAACTCAAGACTTTGAAGTTGGATTTTGAATTTGTTCACGATGTTTTTTGCACTTCCTGTTACTGCTGGTTTCATATAGCAAGAATTTGGTGTCCTAGATGGTTCAAAATGATCAAAATTTGTCTGTTATTGGTGGAAATATTGCTCAACTTCAACAAGATCTCAGGAACGCCCATACGATTGATGTTCAGTAGCACATTTGTTAGCTCAAATTAGGGTTACTCTTTTAAATACTGTTGTTTGGTATGAAACATCACATTCCCGCGTACTAAATGTATTGCATTAAGACTAGTTATAAGATTAATGACTATACTACTTTTCGTTTAAAAACATTGATGATGATGAAAATGAGAAAATGTTATCTGGAGCGAATTGAGAGATAGAGAATGTATTAAATTTAGTTTTTTAAATCTTTATTGATGAATAAGTATAATTTTATAAGAATCGATTGGTTAATTAATTTAATGTTTTATATGAACAAAATTCTTTAAAATTCTCTACTTTATAATATTTCAAATAAATCTTTAAATTAATTACGATTACTAATACAAACCTTAAAATTCCTAAACATACCCTCAAATTATCTTCGGAATTTGTGACAAATTTATTTTTTGGCAAGCATTTGCAATTTTGATAAAAAAGATTCAAGGTTGTTGCTTCGGAGAAATTAATATAAATTATTACGAAATTAAAGGGAAAAATTTATGTTTTAATGCTTCGAGGCCTGACAATAACAAATGTAATGCTTCGTGAAAATGCAATCGCACTTGATTGGATCCTTTTTTGGAAAATGTTTCTTGGCGAAACTTAGGCAATCTCTTCTTCCAGTTTTACCACAATACTCCTCTTCACGAATATAAATGTTAAACACTCTTCTTCTCCTGCAATCAGGAAACAAATTTCAAAAAGATTGTAAATTAAAAAAAAATGTAATATATTAATAAAAGGTCATGAATTCGAGTAAGTGGCCTAATTAACAAAATATAGTTCAATTGATAATAATTTTATTTTAATCTAAAAAGTGATGAGTAAAATATTGAAAGAGAAATAATTTTTAAATTAAAAGAGGGGTAAGAGAATGCAGATTTAAATAATATATGTATTACAGAGCTTTTGATTTTATGTAAGCAAAATTGGGAAATTGCCCCTCATTTTTCGTGACAGTCTAATTTGTTTGGCAGGGAGCTTTTGAAAGCTGGCTTAAGATGGAGAATTGGAAATAGACAATCAATTCGTATCTATCATGATCCTTGGATTCCATCTCCTCCTAATTTTAAGCCTGTAACTTCCCTTCGATTTTTGCATGACAATGTCTAGGGGAATACCCTTATTCAAGATGGTTGTTAGTGAATTGATTTTCTAAATATTTTATTTTGTTCTCATTATAGGGATCAAATTGGATTGATTCCTTTGATTGAAAATGGAAGTTGGGATAGATTATTGTGGCATTTCACTAAACATGGCTATTACACAGTGTCATCAGGTTACAAGGCTGCAATGGAAATGGCAAATGTTAATCTCCCTTCTACTTCAAACCATCTTCCGACTGGATGTTAATTTGGGGATGTCGAATTCCGCAATGCATTAAGGTTTTTGCTTGGCTACTTTGTCATCAAGCCTTAGCAACACGATGTAATTTGGTAAAAAGAGGAATAAATTCCACTTTGGATTTTTCAGGGTGTTGTCATTTGGTTGAAGATGATCTGCATCTCTTTTTATATTGTGAATTTTCTCGACGAACTTGGTATGAAATGAAGTTCTATTCTTTGAGAATGGTCCATCATGCTACATATTGGATTCATTTGTTTAAGTTATTGATGGATAATTATTCGCAACCTGCTAATGTGTTGGAAAAGTTCATAATGTATTTATGGGAGGTTTGGAGGGCTCGAAATGCAATAATTTTCTCTCATAAAATTCCTAGGCCAAGGGATGTTGTGGCAAGGGAATTGGAATATCTTCATATTTTCCAAGAATATAGTGATGATGGTATGGATACACAAAGGCAACAAGGAATTATTTCATCTTCCTGGCAGGCACCAACAATGGGTTTGGTATAGTGAAATGTGGATGGGTTTCATGGGTCTCATGGTGCTCACGGAAGTGATTTTGGTTTTGTGTTGGGTGATGATAGGGGACGAGTTTTACGTTCGGGAGCTGGACCTTTGTTGTGTATTTTATCACCTGAACACGTAAAACTCATGACTTTGAAGTTAGATTTTGAATTTGTTCGCGATTTTTAACACTTTCTGTTAGTGCTAGTTTCATATTCCAAGAATTTAGTGTCCCAGATGGTTCAAAAGGATCCAAATTTATTTCTTATTGGTGAAATTATTGCTCAGTTTCAACAGGATCTCAGGGAGGTTCCTAGGATTGATACAACGAGGCAACAAGGAATTGCTTCCTCTTCCTGGCAGGCACCAACATTTAGTTGGGTAAAGTTAAATATAGATGAGTCTCATGGTGCTGACAGAAGTGGTTTTGGTTTTGTGTTGCGTGATGATAGGAGACGAGTTTTACGTTCGGGAGCTAAACCTTTGCTGTGTATTTTATCGCCTACGCAGAACTCATGACTTTAATGTTGGGTTTTGAATTTGTTCACAATTTTTTGTACTTCCCTTTACTGCTGATTTTAGATTACAAGAATTTATCTATTATTGGTGGAATTATTGCTCAGTTTCAAGAGGATCTCTAGAAGCTCCTAGGATTAATATTAAGTATAATCATAGGTCTACTAACGTAGTAGCACATTTGTTCACTCAAATTGAGATTACTCTTTTAAATACCGTTATTTGGTATGAAACTTCGCATTCCCGTGTACTAAATACATTTCATTGAGACTGCTTACAAGTTTCATCAATATACTACTTTTCATTTTAAAAAAATGATGATGATGAAAATAAAAAAAGTTATCATGAGGGAATTGACACATTATCTAATGTATTAATTTTTTTTAAATCTTTATTGATGAATGCGTATAATTTGATGAGAATAGATTGGTTAATTAATTTAATGTTTTATATAAACAAAATTTCTTAAAATTTTCTACCCGAATAATATTTCAAATAAAATTTTAAATTAATTACAACTATTAATGAAAACTTTAAAATTCCTAAACATACCCCAAAATTCTCTTCACAATTTGTCACAAAATTCCTAAACATAGATTTAAATAATATATGTATTGTGGATAAAAGAAATGCAGAAAATTAATAATAATATTTACCATGGGAATGATGGAGAAAGCTCGAGGAAAGAACCAAAAAGAGGGCTAGGTGGATAAAAGAGATCTTCATTCTTCTTCACGACAAGGGAAAACAATAGTAAGAAAGAAAATAAATAAGGGAAAATATATGAATTTAGTGTTAGTAATGAATAGGATAAAAAACTATTAATACTCAGCAGATGCATTCATTGTTTTGTATATGTATTCTTGAAACTTAGTTACTTTTGTTTCTTCTCAATATATATATATATATTACACTTTAATAGCTTCAAAGAAAAATTTACATATTTTGTTTAAAAAATCCAAATTAGCAATTGACAAAATATTTTTTTTAAAAAAACAAATTGGTATATTTAAATTCTCAAATTACAAGAAATTGATAAATTTGATTTTCATTATAATTCTTCTTCTTCTTCTTTTTTAATTTAATCATTAAAATTGATATATATTTTTAATTTAATCTTTATAATTCAAAATTCTCTCTTTTAAAAAAAAAAATTTAATTGATAGAATTTTTTAGAAAAACGAGTACACTTTACATCATATTTGGTTCACTCTTGAATCAAATCAGGTATGATTGACTTAACTATTTTATTTAGTCATCTTTCGATTGGTTCTCTAACAACATATATTTGTTTCCAAAGGTTTTGACCCTTTTGAACTCATTTTTGAGGTCTATTTTTTCATATTCTGCCTCTTTCTTATCAGTTTCAGATTTGGGTATTTTTGTTTTTCGCAATTTCCTATTATCATTATAGCTGCTTTTGGTAATTCTCATTATGTAACACATCTAATTACTGTGATTTTTTATGGTTGCAATTAGATTTATGGGCTCAAGAAATGTGTAGTTTTCTAAAAGGTAGACTTCTTTGGCGTATTGTTACTGGTGAACTAAACAACCCACCAAAGAACCTTCTGAGACTGAAGATAAGTTTATTGAAAGGTTAGACCAATGGGATATAAAAAATCTTCAAATTTTAACTTGGTTTCGTAAAACTTGTCAGCCTAGTATTAAATTAGAATTTCGTTATTTTGATTGTGCTAAAGATGTTTGGAATTTTTTAAAGAATCGATATGCAATTTCAGATGATATTCATCAGTTTCAACTCTATCGACGCCTTCATTGCATGCATCAACAACTAAGTCACACCGTTCACAGTTATGTTTCTGAGTTACAGACTTTATTGGATCAATCATCTGCTGGTGATCCTCTGTTGCCTGATAAAGCTCTGCAAGTATTTATGCTGATCTTGAACGTCGGCATGTTTGGCATTTGCTTATGACTCTTAACAGTGATTGGAGTCAATTTGTGGTAATATTCTTCATCGCAAACCTTTGCCAAAAATGGACACCTTAATTCGAGAAATGATTTCTTAAGAAACTCGTATTAACAGTCTTCGAACTGAGTGCAATCTCACTTCTCCAGATATGATTCTTGCTGCACCATCAGTCCATTCTCAGTCCAGAAAGGAATATTATAATTATTGCAAAAGACCTGGACATTTGATTCTACTTGCTATAAACTTGAGGTAAAATGCAAGAATCCTGGTAAAAGAAATTCAACCAACTCATCTACAACATCTTGGGGGTACTTCTTCTAGTATCGATGTTGCCACAAAGATCTCTAACGCTGATGATAAGTCACTTTGTTTTCCCCTAAAGGACATCCAGTCTCTTCTTCACCATATACAATCTAATTCTAGGACTCTCAATTCTTTGGCTTTGTCTGTCACTTCAAGTACACATGCGTATTGGTTCTTTGATTCTGGTTGTTGTAACCATATAACTCCTGAGTCTAAGCATTTTCATTCTATCTCTATTCCTTCTCATGCACATGTTGTTCACACAACTGATAACTCTACATTAGATATTCAGCACAAGTAATGTTTCCACATCATCATTGTCATTGCCTAATACTTTTCATGTACCAAAATTATATCTCAATCTTATAACTGTTGGCTAGTTTGTTGAACTTGGTGCTGATGTAATCTTTGAGAGTAATGGTTGTATTATGCAGGATTCATAGACGGGCACAGTTCTTGGGACATGGCATAAGGTTGGTCGGTCATTTGAGCTTGTCTCTCTTCAAATGCCACAAAAAGTTGTTGTTGCTGTTGTTTCTTCCAGTCTTTGGCATTCAAGCCTTGGTCATGTTTCTTCTTCTAAATTAGGACCTTTGATTTCTAATGATTATTTAGGTTCTGTTAAAACTAGTCACATTGATTCCGTTTCCTGTGAACTTTCTAAACATCATGCTTTGCCTTTTACTAATAGTACTTCTATTTCTTCTGCACCTTTTGATCTTATTCATTCTTTTATTTGGGGACCTGCTCCTAATGTTACTATGGCTGGTTCTAGGTATTTTGTCATTTTTGTTGATGACTATTCTCGATACACATGGATTTACCTTATGAAAAATCGTTCTGAGTTGCCCAAAATATACATTCAGTTTGCTACTATGATAAAACTTAGTTTTCTCTTAACATAAAAGTCTTTCATAGAGATAATGCTATGGAATATTGAGATACTACCCTTTGTCAATTATTTGCTAGCAATGGTACGCTTGTTCAAAGTTCATGTGCTGACACTTTGCGATAAAATGGTCGTGCTAAACGTAAATATAGACACATTTTAGACACTGTTCGTGCTCTTCTTATGTCATCTTCTTGTCTTGAATCTTTTTGGGGTGAAGTCACTCTTACATCAGTTTACATTATCAATCACATTCCTTCTCATCATAAAAAATATATCTCCTTATGAGCGTCTCTATGGTCATTGTCCTAACTATCATAATTTTTAGGTTTTTGAATTTGTTTATTTTGTTCACTTGCAATCCCATGAGTATACCAAATTGGAACCTCGAGCTCGATTGTGTTGTTTTTTAGGTTATGGTATTGAACATATGGGTTATTGGTGTTGGGATCCTCTTTCTCATCGTATTCACATTTCACGTCATGTCACCTTCTGGGAACATAAGATGTTCTCTTCCTTATCCAGCTTCTGTGTCACATCATCTCCTCCATTCTTTTTTGAGCCTACTATCTCTTTGTTTCCTAAAAATATTTTGACAGGTACTGATGACACAAATGACATAGACCTTCCTCTACCCTTGCTTGAAGATCATCCTTCTGAGGATCCTAGTTCTTCCTCTCTTAGTAGTTCTCTAAATTCTAGTCCTAAAACTCGTAAGTCTTCTTATATTCGTTATCCTCCTGTCACTCTTTAAGGTTATCATTGTTACTGTATCATTATTTCTCTTTATGAGCCTTCAACTTATCGTGAGGCTAACTCTAACCCTTTGTGGCAGAAAGCAATGACAGAAGAGCTTAATGCACTTATTAACACACATACATGGGATTTGGTTGACTTATCTCCACATAAATCAGTGGTTGGTTGCAAATGGGTGTATAAAATCAAGACTATGGCTGATGGTTCAGTTGAACGTTATAAAGCTTGTCTTGTGGCTAAGGGTTTCACCCAAGAATACAGAATTGATTATGAGAAGACATTTGCTCCAGTCGCTCATATCACATCGGGCCGTACACTTATAGAAATTGCAACAGTCAAACAGTGGACCTTGTTTCAGATGGATGTTAAGAATGCATTTTATCTCTTACGAAAGGCCTTTATATGGAGACAAATAGGCTCCTCGGGCTTAGTTTGCTAAATTCAACTCCACCATTTGTCAGTTGGCTTTAAGTCCAATCATCATGATCATGCCTTATTTCTTCGAAAGACTCGAAGCAAAATCATTATCTTACTATTGTATGTTGATGACATGATTATTACGGGAGATGATATACAGGGGTATCCATGATGTCAAACAATTTCTTAGTCGCCATTTGAGATGAAAGATCTTGGTAATTTAAGCTATTTTTTTGGGCCTAGAGATTACTTCTTCTTCAACAGGGTATTATTTATCTCAAGCCAAATATGCTACTGATCTTATCTCTTGTGCAGGTCTTACAGATGATAAAATTGCTAAGACTCCAATTGAAGCCAATGTTCATTTGTCTGCTGCTGATGGTTCTCCTATTTCTGACTGTACTTTGTATTGTCAACTTGTTGGCAGTCTTATATATCTCACTGCTACTCGACTTGACATTGTTTATGTTGTTCATGTTGTTAGTCAATTCATGACAACTCCTCACACAACTCATCATGCAACCGTACTTCGCATTTTTCGCTACATTAAAGGTTCTTGGTTTCATGGTCTCCATTACTCCAACTCATCTTCTCTACAGCTGCAAGGTTATTCAGATTCTGACTGGGCTGGTGATCACATAGATCGACGCTCTACTACAGGTTATTACTTCTTACGTAGTGATTGATAACACTAAAATATTCAGGTATTTTAGTGATAATTTGTGTTTAATTCTTTATCTAATTGTTGATAAATAATTAGTTTTGGTTTAATTTTGCTAATTCTTTAATTAAATGGATTTCAAGAAGTTTTTGGGGCAAAAACACGAAGAATTAAAAATTCAGGGACTCAATTGCAAACTCTGAAGATATTTTACAAGTCGCGTCTTGACGCCCGTCAACACCTTGTTCTTGAAGACCATCAAGAACGATCTGTTAACGGCCGTCAAGACCTCATCATCAGATTTTTTTTATTTGTGAATTTCCTATTTTACCCCCGTGTTTTGTATCTATAAATAGTGGTTTTTCACCACAGATAACATATATGTAGAACCAAAAATCATAGAGAGAATCATGGATTTTTCATTGTATTCTTTGTACTTTGAATTTCTCAATACAAGATTATTGTTGTTTTCATTGTCATTCTCTTCTTCCATTTCTCTTTGAATTCTTGTTCACAAATCAAGAAAGGAGTTTAGGGAGTGCTTGAAGTTGAGAGTGAAATCCAATCTTCTCTTGAGAGTGTGAGAGTTCAAGATCCACAAACCAAGGAGTTGCACTTTCACATCCTTGGAGTGAGGTTGGTAATTAATATAAATCCTCATCCTAAAGATTAGCAAATTGAATGTTCCCAAACCCACCAGGACTTCAAAGTTGTTGATTTCCCTTGGAGGAGTGTGTTGGTGTATTGAAGAAAAGGTGGAAAGAAAACATCTACAAGAGCTTGGAGATTTCAAAGAGTCCTAGCTTTACTTGTACACATTTCTTCCTCTTTGATTTTCTATTGATCTTGTATGTATGATTTTAACATTAGTTCTCCTTTAGGATCTCTTAATGTTCTACATTGCTTTAGGAATAATTGTTGAGAATTCTTTGATGTTTCATGTTTGTGTGTCTTCATGTTAATCTAAATCAATTGTTCTTTGATTTTTGCATTTATGTGTCTAAGAATTCCATCTCAATAGATGTGAAGATCCTAAGAAAATTTGATATAGGCCACCATATCCCTATGAGGGCAATTTGGTGAGCTTTAAGGGGAGAGGTCAATACAACCTTGATGTCGGATATCAACCCTTAGACTTAGGCATGAAGATTCTCAATTCATGAGAGTTTATTGTGCTAAGAACCTCTCAATAGTTATGTGTGCTTGCTTGATTTCTTAAAGGTCCTAAGTTGTTTTTCCTTTATTGCTTTCTAGATTAGATTTCTACTATCTTCACTTGATGTTGAACCTAAACCTTGATTTTCTCTAAGTTTCATTATTAGTAGAGGATTCCTAACTTCCTTAGGAAACGATTTTTATAAATTTTAAAATGTTGGTGTTCAATTCTTTTCTTAATATACATTCATAATCAACATATATGATAATTGAGCCTCAACATAATCTAAAGAAAATGTTGGCTAAAAAATGATCACCACGTTTTTGGCGCCGTTGCCGGGGACACCAATCATAATATGATTAGTAATCTAGAATTTCTAGGGTTCTAGACAATCGAATAATTGGTTTAGGATGAATTGAATGGACTTAATTGAACTTAGGAACTTTTGAGTTTAGGTTCCTTTACTTGCTTTATTCATTTATTGTTGGTTAGATAGTATAGTGTAGTTTTCTTAGACTTTAGTTTTCCTTGTTTTCGGTTAGTATAGGATTAGTTCCTAGGTTTTGGTTAGTTTAGGTTAGCTTAGATGTAGAGTTTTGGCCTTAGAATAGGTTAATCTAGTTTAATTTAAATAGCTTTAATCTAACTTTTTCTAATTCTTAACTAGTTCTAATCTAGTGTAGTTTAATTCATAATCAATTCTTACTTTAACCTTAGAAATAGTTGAACTTACATAATGCATAACTCTTAACATAATGCTAATTAGGTCTTTAGATTTAGAATTTACTTTCTTAACTTGTTTCTTTTGTTCTTTTTTTACTTTGATTGTTTTTAGATTGCTTAATTAGTTGTAGATGTTCATTTTTCAAAAATTTAAAAACAATTCTAGCAACCTTCCTCTGTTTTGTTCTGTTTCTCCTCTGTTATTCAGACGCCTACTGTCTGAATTTTTTTTCACATTTTGATATTTTTATATTCTACTGCCTTCTAACTTTCTTTTGGTATATTAAATGTTTATTTTAGATATTATTTGATTAGTTTTTAAATTAGTTTAGTTAAGAGTGGTTGTTGAAAGAAATCTACTGTAGTATTTTTTATATGAATATATACATATATAAATATGTTTTGTTTCATGTATATTTTATTAATATAATTGAATTATGCTTAGTATATATGCATCTATAATTATAGTACTTAATTTTGTCTTTATTTTGATATATTGCTTAACTATTTTTGCCATTTTACTCATGATTGAATTCAATAGCACAAGGTACACTTCTCTAAGAACCTTTTGCAAAATTTATTTTTTGTCATTTTTTGATTTATTTGATATATATGTGCTTTTTATCTTTAGAATTATTTAGATTGATCTTTGGATGATTTGTGTTGAGTTTTGAACTTTCAAATTTTTGGATTTAACTAAATCTACATGTGCTAAAGTATCCTTTAATCTTGACATTGCACTTTAAGTGTTTGATTAATTGCCTATAGTTTATTTTTAAAGATTATGTAGCTTGTTTTTGTTTTATAAGTTAGTTCAAATGTTTTTAAGTCTATTGCTCTAGGTTTCATGTATCTACTATAAGATATTGTTCAATTGCTCTAGGGACTATGCATTAGTCCTTCACTTATTTGATGTGCATGATCTACATGTTCTAAGTACCTAAAACAGTGCACATCTTGATTTAATTGATCTATCTTAGTTCTAATTGACTACT
Organism: Asclepias syriaca; assembly: GCA_027405835.1. Lineage (NCBI taxonomy): Eukaryota > Viridiplantae > Streptophyta > Magnoliopsida > Gentianales > Apocynaceae > Asclepias > Asclepias syriaca. Next base: position 11,926,130 of record CM049924.1, read on the forward strand.
ATTTATGAGTACACTGTTCTTATTTGTGTTTAGCACTTAATTTTTAAGGTATATAGCATCTAATATATCATACTAATGTAAGTATACATGTATGCATCTCACTGTAATTTTGGACAGCATGCAACCTCTTTCGTTTTTGCTACTAGTTTCTGTTCTTTTGGAATTTCCGTAAAATATTTAACTGTAGAAATCTCTTGTCTTAGGGTTAATATGGAATAAGTTTCACTCCATTTGGCTTTAAAACCAATTTCTTATGATTTTTTGAAAATCACTGCCAATTTTGAAACAACTTCTGCCTTTCTACTTATTTTGCTTAACTTTTTGATCTTCTATTTGCTTTGCTTTGTTTTTAATTTATCCTACTTTTATATGCATTCTGGAAATGTTGATATTTAATCTTGCTCTTAGGATTCCTTAATTAATTTCTTCTAGGATTGTATGATCTTTAAGTATATGTTAAAAGTCTCTAGCATGTATCTTGCTTGTTTTTACCCACTGTTTTGGTTATTTTTCTTTGTATGCATGTTTAGTTAGTATTAATTAGTTTTCCTTTCTTTTTAGCATATTTAATGTCATCTAATTTCCAGTAGTGTTTCTTTCCTTTTTATGCATCTTTTTAATGCAATTTTTAACTTGTTTTAATGCCATTTCTTTTTATGCCAACTTTGAAGCAAATTGCCTTATTTATGCCTATGCAATTTGCAACTTTTTACCATAATTCAAGTCTGTATTTATGCTTGATCTTAATCATATTTATGCATCTTTTATGCCTTCTTTTGTTTAGTACTTTTTGCACTTTAAGATATGCCTATTTAGATTGCATTTTGGTCATTTTTAAAGTACTTTTTTAAATGTTACCTAAGAGGAAGACCAACAATTCTTACCATAGAAGTGTGATGAAGAAGACCATATCTTGTATTGTTCATTTTTTATTACAACTCTATTTGTTGGAGATTGGATCAAGTTTTATATTTTCAGTTGCTTCTATTTGGACATTATTTTCAGTACCTAATGTTTTTCAATTCATGCAAGTTTTTTTTTTCTTTTAAACCATTTCTTTGCTAAAAATCAAATTTTAGAAAACTTTTGATTCAACTATTTTGCAAGAAATGTTTCCAACTCTTATGCAAATAATTTTTCCTACTTTAACCTTTTTGGTTATTTAACTTTATAACTTGTTAAATTTTATTCAATTTATTTTTGTTCTTTAATTATTATTATTATTTTTTTGTTTTGTTTTGTTTTTATTCTCTTTTTAATCTTAACTTTTTTAACTTAATATCTTTTATTTAATTTTTTTTAGAATGCTCTTGCATCCTCCTTTTTACTTAAAATATTTTTAATTCTTAATTTAATATCTACTTTTTTTATTCCCTTTATTTTAATATTAAAAAGTTTTTAATTATTTTTTTTTATAAAAAAGAAAAACTCTCGGGACTTACCCGAGAGCTTCGTTCCTTTTAAATTTTTTAATTTTCTTTTAACTTCTTTCCTTTTTATTTTTCTTTTCCGATATTGGATTTTTTAACTTTTATTTTTTTTACTTGCTTTTCTCCTCTTTTTCTTCTACTTAATTTTTTATCCTATTTATTTAATTTCTTTTTAACTTTATTTTAAATTGTCTTGTAATAGTTAGTATTTCAATTCTTCTCCCTACTTAATTTGTTTCTTAGACTTTGCCTAGTTCTTTGTAACCTAGTTTTCTTTTCTTTGGCTAGTGTTAGCCCTTGTAACAATTGACTTTGTGTTAATTTTAAGCTTTCTTTTAATCCTAATTTTCAATTGCTTTTGTTTTTTTTTTCTTTCTTTCTTAATTTTATCTTGAGAAAGTCTTATTTTAGGGTGCATGACTAGATCGTCTTCTAGAGAGCTAACGCCTATTATTGATAACCTTGAAGCTCTAATACGTGACGCAAGAAGAAATCAAAGAAGAATGGAAGCAAATAAACCTACCCTGGACTCTTATATTCAACCTCAACTTACTCCCTCATGTAAAGCTATTCGTTTACCTACCGGAGCAAAGTTTGAGTTTAAACCTAGCATCCTTCAACTTCTCACCACAAGACTCCAATTTGGAGGTCTACCTTCTGAAAATCTCACGGAGCATCTTTGAGGATTTCGCATCGCTATGCGAAGGGCTTAGTGGAACAAGTACGCTAGAAATAACCAAGTTGAGTCTCTTTCCATATACTTTGAGGGATAGAGCTAAGAGATGGCTAGCACAACTTCCAGCAAGATCAATTACATCGTGGGAAGAACTCACTCGAGCTTTTCTTGTGAAATATTATTCGGCTGCAAAGATCCTCGAGTTTCGGAAAGTAATTTCAAGTTTTAATCAACTTGAAGGATAAACTGTTTTCGAATCATGGGAGCGGTTGAAAGAATTGCTAAGATTATATCTGCACCACGGTTTGTCCGAGCCCCTCATCATACAACAATTTTACGGAGGGATGAACGAGCTTGGAAGGCAAGTTCTAGATAGATTAAACCCTCAAGGCGGATTCAAAGGGATGACCGAGGACGATGCTAAGAACGCCTTAGAAAGAATGTATAGGGCAAACAGGAACTGGAGGACAAGCGCCCGAACAAAATCCGTACGAGCAATTGTTCAAGCAGCGCTTTCATCTCCTATTGAAGATCCGCTTGAAGCTCTATGGTTCAACATGAATAATCAGATTAATTTTGTCCAGGAAAAAAGCGTGCAAGAAGCACACTACATCTGTGAATTTTTCCAAGGCCTGCACTTTAGTGGAGAATGTTCCGGGGGAGGAATCTTAACAATTTCGGAAGAAATTGAGCAAGTGGAAGCTGCCAACTTCACACCTATGGGAAACACCTACAATCCTAATTGGCGCAACCGCCCAAATCTTAGCTGGCATCAATTTTCTCCCGAAAATCAAGGATATCAAAGAAACTTTCCAGCGTCCTCCGCTTCTTTTTTACCAACAGGGACAACTACTCACGCTTCAGGGGCCTCGCAATTATCCATCAACTTCAGATTCGATGAAAGAAATGAAGGAGATGATGAAGGGCATGATGGAATCACAAAGAGAAATTTTTGAGTGAAATAAGAAGAACAAGACTCGAACGAAGAACGAATGAAGCATCACGAGACGCGCTTAAAACAAACCAAAATATCATTGAAAAATCAACAAGTCTCGTTACAAAATTTGGAGAGGCAGATAGGACAAATCTAGAAGCACCTCTCGGAGAGAGCACCAGGAACCTTACCGTGCACAATCAAACAGAATCCCAATGAATGCAAGAACATAACTCTTCGCTCTGGTAAGATTCTAGAACCTTCAGTTCCTGAAAATACTAATCCTATTACTTTGTTGCAGGAAGATGAAAATGCCAGAGTAGCAACTAGAGAAAAAAAAGAAGATAAATTAGAGGAATTAGCTAAACCGGAAGAAAATCATCAAAAGATGCCTCCGAGCTCGTCAGCACCAAAGCTAAAGATTCCTTTTTCCGAGCGTTTAAAAGTTTCAAACGAAAAAGAAGACTTCTATAATTTCGTTAATATTTTGAAGAAGACTCACATTGAATTACCTTTTGTGGAAATTATCTCTATGCCTATGTATGCTAAATTTTTACGTGATATTATAGGGAATAAAAGAAAGCTAGATTTAGATAAAGTAGTGTTGAATGAAGTTTGTTCTACTTTCGTTTTAAATAAACTACCCCGTAAGAAGCATGATCTCGGTTCATTCACAATACCATGCACCTTTGGCCCCTTTTCAAATATTAATGCCTTAGCCAATTTAGGAGCTAGTATTAATTTGATGCCATTTAATATTTTTGAAAAATTAGGTGTATATAACTTGAAACCCACTAAGATGTGCATTCAACTTGCTAATAGAACTGTCAAATTACCAAAGGGAGTTTTAGAAAATCTAGTCATTAAGATAGAAAAATTTGTATTCCCTGTTATGGACATGATTGGAGATAGTTCTGTACCTATTATCCTAGGAAGACCATTTCTAGCTACTTCCCGGGCGATTATTGATGTTTCCAAGGGTAGTATTACATTAAGGGTCGATGATGAAGAAATTACTTGTTCTTTAAATTCTTAATATTTCTAACAAAATTATTCTATCAAATTCTTAATATTTCTAACAAAATTATTCTATCAGGAAAAGAATCTTCATCAAGCGCTCCAGGTACACGGTCTCAATTTACTTTTTTTCATTTCTTTATTGAATAAATTTGTTCCGTTTTTTAAGTTCGAGCTTAGTTTTGTGTTTAGAATCTGATACTTGGTTGAGTTTGGGATGTTTGGAGCCCTGAAATAAATTCCCGAGCTTTTCAATTAAGGTAGTTTTATTTCCCGAAACATTTCTTGGATTGGAAGAAATTCGAATTTTCTATTCTTTATCTCGAAGAAATTCGAATTTTCTATTCTTTATTTCAAAGAAATTCAAAATTAATTTAATAATGTTTGATTCTCAAAATTCTCAGTTCTTTAACGAAAAATTCAAATTTATTCTCGAAGAAATTCAAAATTAAATTTTCTTTTAAAATCATTTTCTTTATTTTTTTTCAGAATAAAAGAATTTGATTTTTTCTAAAAAAAAAGATATTTTTTGAGAGCTTGATGCCCGTCAAGACCTCCTGATTGTTAAGATTGTAACGGATACGATCTTGACGGCTGTCAAGACCCGGTAGTAGCTATAAATCTTCTAATTTTCAACCAAAATTTCACAATTCAATCTCTATTTTCTTCATTTCTACCAATAATTCTTGCAAATTCTAGTTTGATTCTTTATTTTACTCATTTGAAATGTCCCGAAAACAATCCATCATCGAGATTTCTAGCCATCCTTTCCTTTCTTTCACTAATCATCCCGATTTTGGTAGTCGTGCCTATACTCTTTTAGGACGTACTATCCATCATGGTCTTCGAATTCACTTAGAATCTGCCTGTTTGCTGTGTTTTGCCGATGAGATTGAGCGGATGTTATCTACACCGCCATATCAGCGAGTTTTCAACATTGACGATCCATGTTATGAAGAACTCATCACTGAGTTTTACGCATCTTTTGAATTTCACGGGAACGATGTTATGTTCCAACTTGGTTGAGTGATGCGACGTCTCACAATGCAAGAATTTGGTATTGCACTCGGACTTTGGATGGTTGAGGAGCAAACCACCAACATCTACGCTACTGTTGTCCGTGATTTTATGGAGGATGTCTCGATTTATTGGATGCACATCTATCGAGACAACACACCGTTCATTCAGTTCAAAGCTAAAGGTACCGGTCTCCTTCCTGTGTTGCGTTATCTTCATGCTATTATTGCATATACTATCACTGGGAGATCCGATAGTTAGACAGTTGTCACAGTTATGGATGCCAAAATTCTATCACATCTTTATCGAGGCATCTCCATCGATTTGACATACATTTTTGCTCACCAAGCACAAGACTACGCCTCCTCGACAAGAAAGAAGAGTTTAGGTCTCGGACCTTTTATTACATGAGTTGCGAGGTATTTTGGAGTTGAAACATCCATAGTACGCCAATGTAGTGATTCCACGATTCCTTTAGATCAAACGATCCTCTGGAATATGCATATGCTCCGACGAGTTGGAAGCCACTATGTTGTACGCGAGATATCTATTAAGGAGCCTCAGGTACCGGAGGAGCAGCTACCACCTCTTTGCCACGCTCGTCCACGTTCTATGCCTGATAATCTTTCCGAGCCTTCTTCCTCCTCCTTACCTTTTTATCAACCTCGAAATGTATTTGAACGTTTTATGGTCGTCGGGATAACCCAACTGTCCGAGAAGCTTTCTCAGCTTAGCACTAATATTTCTCAACTTCAATCTGATTTTTCTCAAATTTCTACTCGTTTTCAACAAATCGAGCGTCAGGTTAATCGAATTTATCGGCACGTGAATATTCCCGAGAAATCTTTCGAGAATGATTCCAATTAGATAGGATTAGTTTAGCTTTGTCTTTTGTTGCTTGTATTTTCTTTCGTTAATTGTAATTTTCTTTAACTTAATTAATTTTTATTTTTACTCTCTTTATTCTTTTTAATTACTTGTTTTATTAAATTATTTCTTTTAATATTTTCTAAAAATTATTCTTTTAATTAATTTTTTATTGTTGTTAAAATAATTATTTCTTATATATTATTAATTATTTATTTTAATTATTTTATTTAATTCATTCTATCTTATTAATTATTTAATTATCTTAAAATATTTTATTATCTTAAGAATATAAACTTATCTTTTTACTTATTTTTTTATTTATCTTGCCTATTTATTTTAACTTATTTTTTTATTATTTATTTGGCCTACTTATTTTAATATATCTTTTTATTATTTATTCTAATTTATTTTTTTATTATTTATTTGACATATTTATTTTAATTTACTCTCTTTATTATTTATATTGTCTATTTATTTTCATTTACTCTCTTTATTATTTATGTGCTTTATTTATTTTATTTATTCTCTTTATTATTTATGTGGTTTAATTATTTTAATTTATTTGGCCTTTTTTGTATTTATGTCTTTATTATTTATTTTAATTTACTCTCAATAGTTACGTGTGCTTGCTTGATTTCTTAAAGGTCCTAAGTTGTTTTTCCTTTATTGTTTTCCTTTATTGCTTTCTAGATTAGATTTCTCCTATCTTCACTTGATGTTGGAACTTAAACCTTGATTTTCTCTAAGTTTTATTATTAGTAGAGGATTCCTAACTTCCTTGGGAAAGGATTTTTATAAATTTTAAAATGATGATGTTCAATCTTTCTCTTAATATACATTCATAATCAACATATATGATAATTGAGTCTCAACATAATCTAAAAACAATGTTGGTTAAAAAATGCTCACAAGTGATTCCATTATTTCTTTGCGAAGTAAGAAGCAAACTGTTGTCTTTCATTCTAGCACTGAAGCTGAATATAGGGCTCTTGTTGAGCCCTCTTCTGAGCTCATATGACTTTGCTGGTTTCTTGACAGTATGGACATTTCCTTTTCATCTGCTACTCCACTTTATTGAGACAATCAAAGTACCATGAAGATTGCCCACAATGATATTTTTTATGAGCGCACCAAACATATAGAGATTGATTGTGACTTTGTTCGTTATCATGTTCTTCCTATCACAATCGATCTTCATTATATTTCTACTCATGACCAGCATGCAAATATCTTCACCAAAGCTCATTCAGCTCCTCGTTTTCGTGATCTTATTTCCAAACTCAAAACGAAATATCTTTGTATATTATCATCTTTATATATTGTTAAGATACGTAATATTTTTGTATATTACCATATTTTTGTATATTCGGTCAAAGATTATGCTTGATTGTAGCCTTGATTTTAGGCTAGATGGTAGGTTGATCGTAGACTTGATCTTAGGCTTGTAGACTTGATCGTAGACTTAATTAACATAATTAGATTTTCGGTTTTATGTAACTTATGTAATATAAATAGTCATTTTCTATTGTAAACCTACACAAATTATACATAACATTCATATATTATTTACGTTGTTCTATATATATATTGCAAAAAAATTTATTTCTAACTATCCATGTTAATTCAACATAAACAAAATAGAAGATGTATGAATTACCTATAATATGTTTATAACATTATTGGTACCTAGAGTTGTAAACGAATCCAATTATTTGCGAACAAAGCTCGTTCGAGCTCGTTTATGCTCGATTTGGGCTTGTTCATTTATTAAACAAACAAAGTCCGACAAAATTTTAAGCTTGATTAAAGTTCAAGCCTATTCAAACACTGTTCGCGAACATACCGAGCATTCGCGAACAAATTATAAATATTTATATATGTTATATATATTATTTTTAATAATATATAATATTTATATTAGAAATGTTTAATTTTTTTCTAATTTTTAGAGGTGATTTAATATTTTTATAAGAATTTATTGAATAGTTAAATATTTAAATTATAATTTTTTTTATTATTTTAAAAATTTGAGGTTTTGAAAAAAACATTTAATATTCAAATTCAAATTTAAATTTGAAAATTTTTTAAACATAAACCAGTGAACTCGAACAATAAGAAATCATAACGGAACAAACTCGAACAAATGTTTCTGTTCCGCGCGAATTCGAACAATTCTCGAGTAATAAATAAACAAACTCAAAGCATCTTCTGTTTCGTTCGACTTGGTTAGTTTACAGTTCTATTAGATGTTCGATTTGACTCGATTCGTTTACAGCTCTATTGACACCGTAAATTTTGTGGACACAAGCAAATCTTTGAGGACCGTTAGAGGAAAATATGAAGAGTAAATACAAGTAGGACACATTCTTCTTAAAAATTTGTAAGCAACTCATCTTTTTTAACTCATATTCTTTAAACCTTTAGAAATGTTAAATTAAATTTTGTCTAAATTCTTTAGTATCTAGAATTTTTTTATTATATATATATGGTAACGGCTAGTAACATTTAATTTTTAAAAATTTAAAATATTTTTAAAAAATATGGAAAGTTACGTAATGTATGCCATACATAATCTCCTAACCAACATGGTAAGTTTTTAATTATGTTAATAATCTATAGCTAACAACATTTCGTACAATTCAAATTTTTTAATCAATATGGTTAGGAAATAACAGTAAAATATAAAGATATGTTAAAATAAGTAAATTCAGTTTTAGATAAGACAAATATGTCTAACGTGGTTTTAACACATTTGTTTTAGCAATTTAACCATAAAAATTGATAAATTGATCACTGACTATAAAATAAAATTTAAAAACAATATATATCTTGGTTAGAAAACTGAATTAGGATAGTTTCTATAATCCTTTTTAGAAATTAACAAAATTAGCTGCTAAAAAAAAGAGAATGATTTGTTTCTTACGTAAATCAAAGATTCTCTTATTATTTGTTAGAGGAAATTAACTATGCACATATTATATATATATATATATATATATATATATATTAGTGTAAAGTTTTTATTTTTCTAAGAAAACAAAAGGAAGTAGTAAGTTGGAGGAGTGAGGCATGGAAAGAATAATAACAAGTGCAGCAGATATTAATAATAAGAAAAAAAGTATGGGTCGACAGAAGATCGAAATAAAGAAAATCGAGAATAAAAACAATCTGCAAGTGACGTTCTCAAAGCGTCATAAAGGGTTGAACAAGAAAGCTGGGGAACTCAGTATTATATGCGGTGCAGATATTGCCGTCATCGTCCAATCCCCTGCTGGAAAAATACACGCTTTTGGTAATGTCCCAGTTGAGTCAATCATGAATAGATACCTAAATCATCATAACAATTATTATACATTAGAACAAGATGATGATGATGGTCAGAATAAAAACAAGTGTTTCAAGATATTATTGAAGAAGTTGGAAGTTGAAAAAAACAACGTCGTAAAAAAAGTAGTAGTACTTGGGGGTGGTGGAATCAGCCGTTTGATGATCTCGACTTGATTGAGCTTGAACAGTACATGAATTCTATGGAAGCCCTGAAGAACATTGTAATGGCGGATGTGGCTACTAGAGCCCGTAATAATAATAATGATGATGAGGTTTCTATTCCTAATCTGGTTGTTCCTCACTACTCCGTCGTCGATTGCTTTGGTGGTGCTCCCATTCCTCACTACTCCGCTGTCGATTTCATAAGTAAACCTTTGATGCTGTTTAATCCCACTCCTGACACTTAATTACTTTCGTTTTATCACTAATTTTTTTTGAATTTAATTGATTAACGTACGTTAATTTTATTTGATGATACTTTAATTGTTGTCCTCTTTTTTCAATTTTTTTCTTCTTTGTTCTCACTATAAACTTGCAATACAATCTTTAAATGTTTAGCCACTTCTTTAACATATATAGTAACACATGCACAATAAACGAAAAGTTATCCTTTTTTTTTTTCCTAAAACGTTCTTGCAAGAGAGCATTCAATATTCTTAAAGCATCCTTCCGGGAAAAAAAAAAACATTCCCATTGTTATGAAATTGTATAATCTATATATATATGTGTATATATATAGTATAATATATATAATATAATAATTGATGGGAGAGAGAGGGAGAGAGGAGCTAGGGAAGCTCTCGGGAATTGAAGATGGAAAATGAAAAATTGTTGTATCAAAATTGTTTCTTCATTTAATATAGGAATCCATCTCACCTATATATATACATCTATATATACATATACATATATATATTTATATCACAAGTGCTCCATATCATGAGTGCTCCACTTGTATCATGAGTGCTCCACTTTTATCACCTTACGTAATTTTCTGGGATGATGGACATCCATTAATGTAATGAATCTCCGGGATTCATAACACTCCCCCTTGGATGTCCATTACATAAAGAATAGGCCTCGTTAAAACCTTACTAGATAAAACCCAGTGGGAAAAAAAAATCTAGTGAAGGAAAAAGAGTACACTATTCTTCATGTGTAGATTCCCCCCCCCCCCTATGAGATGGTTTCTCGGAATCTTTAAATCGACGCAAACCAATTTTATATCTCAATTTTTCAAAGGTTGCTGTCGGAAGAGATTTAGTGAATATATCTACAAGATTATCACGTGATCGAATTTGAAGCACATCAATTTCACCGTTCTTTTGAAGTTCATGAGTAAAGAAGAATTTAGGTGAAATGTGTTTCGTCCTATCTCCCTTAATATATCCTCCTTTTAATTGAGCTATACAAGCTGCATTATCTTCATATAGAGGAGTTGGAATCTCTCTTCTGGAGGATAAACCACAACTCTCTCTAATATAATGTATCATTGACCTCAACCATACACATTCTCGACTTGCTTCATGAATGGCTATTATCTCAGCATGATTAGAAGAAGTTGCTGCTAATGTTTGCTTCGTGGAGCGCCATGATATAGCAGTATTACCATATGTAAATAAATACCATTTTGAGAACGTGCCTTATGCGGATCCGAAAGATAACCCGCATCTGCATATCCAATCAGTTCTGGATCATTTACATTTGAATAAAATAATCCGAGGTCAATTGTCCCTTGGAGGTATCTAAGGACGTGTTTAATACCATTCCAATGTCGTCGTTGGTGAAGAACTAAATCTTGCTAATAGATTTATAGCAAATGCTATATCCGGTCTAGTATTATTTGCAAGATACATCAGTGCACCAATAGCACTCAAATATGGTACTTCAGGACCAAGTAGTTTTCATCATTTTCTCGAGGTCTAAATATGTCTTTATTTATATCTAGCGACCTCACGACCATTGGAATACTCAATGGATATGCTTTATCCATGAAAAATCTTTTCAATACTTTTGCTGTATATGTTGACTGATGAAAAAATTCCATCATTCATATGTTCAATTTGAAGTCCGAGACAAAACTTAGTTTTTCCAAAGTCTTTGACTTCAAATTCTCGTTTCAAACAATCTATAGCTTCTCGAAGCTCTTCTGGAGTTCCTATTAGATTGATATCGTCAACATATATAGCAAGAATCACAAAACCAAAATCTGTTTTCTTAATAAAAACACATGGACAGATTTGGTCATTCTTATATCCTGAATTCAACAAGAATTCACTAAGGCGATTGTACCACATGCGTCCAGACTGTTTAAGCCCATATAATGATTTCTGTAATTTGATAGAATAATTTTCATGAGGGCCTTTAGAAGCCTTTGGTAATTTGAATCCTTCAGGGATTTTCATATAAATTTCATTTTCGAGGCTTCCATAAAGATAAGCTGTAATAACATCCATTAGACGCATGTCCACCTTTTCATGAACTGCCATACTTATTAGATATCGGAGTGTAATAGCATCAATAACGGGTGAATAAGTTTGATCATAATCAATTCCTGGCTTTTGCGAAAAGCCTTGTGCGACGAGTCGTGCTTTATATTTTACGACTTCATTCTCATTTCGTTTTCGCACAAACACCCATTTATAGCCAACAGGTTTTATCCTTTGGCGTTTGGACTACAGGTCCAAAAACTTCTCGCTTCGCAAGCGAATTTAACTCCGTTTGAATCGCATCTTTCCATTGAGGCCAATCAATTCTATGCCGACATTCTTCAACTGATAAAGGATCTAAATCCTCATTATCCTTGAAAATATCAAGGGCTACGTTGTATGCAAAAGCATTATCAATAACAACGTTTTTTCGATCCCAACTTTGATTCGAACTGGAATAATTAATTGATATTTCAGAATTCTCATCATCATTTATAGTTGGAATCTTTTCATCAGTTCTCCCTTGGTTTTCCTTTTCTGTTTCATCAATATGATCTTCTAGATCATTTGTTCCTCTTTTCTTTCGAGGATTTTTATTTTTGGAACCAAGGGGTCGGCCACGCTTCTGGCGTGTTTTTGATTCGATAGCTATAGGATTAACTTTCTGTCCTTCAGGAACTTCTATTCGTATAGGAGCATCTATAGCTGGAATATGCGATTTAGTGACTCTGCTAGAGTCAGCAAAAGAATCTGGCAGTTGATTTGCAATTTATTGCAAATGTATAATCTTTTGAACTTCAAGTTCACTGATATTTGTGCGTGGATCTAAATGATTCAAAGAAGTTTTCCACGCAAGTTCAATTTTATGCCATTTATTCTCTCCCCCTAATTTGGGAAACAAATTTTCATCAAAATGGCAATCAGCAAATCTTGCTGTAAATACATCCCCTGTCAAAGGTTCAAGATACCCTATAATGGACGGGGAGTCATTCCCAACATATATCCCCAATCTTCTTTGCGGACCCATTTTTGTCCGTTGGGGTGGTTCAATTGGAACATATATAGCACACCCAAAAATTCTCAAATAAGAAATATTTGGCTCGGAACCAAAAGCCAACTGTATGGGAGAAATTTTATGATAACTCGATGGCCTTAAACGCACAAGTGCTGCAGCATGCAAAATTGCATGTCCCCAGGCTTCTGTAGGGAGATTCGTTTTCATCAATAATGGTCTGGCAATTAATTGCAGTCTTTTAATAAATGATTCAGCTAGACCATTTTGTGCGTGAACATGAGCTACAGGATGTTCAACAATTATTCCAATCGACATGCAATAAGAATTAAATGCATGCGAAGTAAATTCACCAGCATTGTCTAGACGGATTCGTTTAATAGGATAATCAGGAAATTGCGCTCTTAAGCGAATTATTTGGGCAAGTAATCTCGGAAACGCCAGGTTGCGAGTTGATATTAAACAAACATGCGACCATCGGGTCGATGCATCAATCAAGACCATAAAATATTTAAATTGCCCACATGGTGGACTAATCGGTCCACATATATCTCCATGAATCCGTTCTAGAATGTAGACTTTCAGCTCCTACTTTCAATGGTGCTGGTCTTATAATCAATTTCCCATTGGAACATGCAGCACATGAAAGTTTCAGAAGTCAAAATCCTTTGATTTTTCAAAGGATGACCGGCGTTGTTTTGATAATTTTTCGCATCATAATTGATCCCGGATGACCCAACGGTCATGCCAAACTTTAAAAGTAACGGGATTAGTAAACTTCTGGTTTACTAAATGATGCGCCTCAATAGCATTTATTTTTGCATAATATAAGCCAGATGATAGAGATGGTAGTTTTTCCAACAAAACTTTATTACCGGAGGTCATTTTCCGTGATACCCACAATATTCATGATCATTTTCTTCTATAGTCTCAACATGATATCCATTCCGTCGGATATCTTTAAAACTCAATAAATTTCTTCGAGACTTTGAGGAATATAATGCTTTATCAATAGCAATCATAGTTCCTCCCGGTAATATATATTAGCTCTTCCGGAGCCTTCAATAAGTTTTGCACTGCCATTTATTGTAGTAACACTTGTTTCTCCCACATTCAGGTGAGAAAAATACTTCTCGTATTTCAGTATGGTGTGCGTAGTTCCACTGTCAATAAGACAGCCACTTTCGATAATCGTTGTTCATAGAATTTGAACAACAGCCATCTGAATTACAATAAAGTAACAAAATTTTACATAAATAAAAATTAAGCATATAATTTACAATAAAAGTAATACTAACAATAAAAGTAATACTAAAATATTACAACAATAAAGTAATACTAAAATATTACAATAATTAGATAATAATATTCTAATTATTTTTGGACACTTCCATCTCCAATTAAATGATCAATTCTTCCTTCTGGATGCTCGAAAAAATCAGCAACATCCAAGTGAGTTACCACCAACATTATCTTCAAGATCTTCATCATTTCTTCATGAGGTAATTATGAGTAGTAAAATTTGCCTCAACATTTTTTACCTTTCCCTTCATAGATGCTTGATATAAATCAACAAGATGTTTTGCAGTGCGACAAATACGAGACCAGTGACCTTTCATTGACACACAACGATAACATATGTCCTCATAATTTTTCGGAACATGTATTTCTTTTCCCATTATGTTTTTTTATCCACTTCGGGGGTTTATTACATTTTTGGCACCTGGAAGTATTATTACGATTGTAAGAGCCAAATTGATCACGGCGTCCATGATCATATTTTTGGCTATGACCACGGTAATGACCACGACCACGACCACGACCACGATCTCTTCTGGGATCATGATTTCTAACAGCATTCACTTCAGGGAATGGAGTAGAACCAGTAGGTCGAGTCTCGTGATTTTCATTAATAATTCATTATTTTGTTCCGCAACAAGAAGACAAGAAATTAATTTAGAATATTTCTTAAAACCTTTTTCACGATATTGTTGCTGCAGGACAATATTCGTGGCATGAAAAGTGGAGTATGTTTTCTCCAGCATATCATCATCTGTTATATTATCTCCACATAGTTTCAATTGTGAAACTATTTTAAACATTGCGGAGTTATACTCGCTTATGGATCTGAAATCTTGCAACCTCAGGTGCAACCAGTCATACCGTGCCTTTGGGAGAACGACCATCTTCTGGTGGTCGAATCTTTCTTTCAAATTTTCACACAAAATAAAAGGATCTTTCACGGTAAGATATTCATTTTTCAGATCTTCGTGAAGATGATGACGAAGAAATATTATAGCTTTGGCACGTTCTTGTATTAATGATATATTATTTTGTACGATGGTGTCTGCCAGACCCATCGCAGCAAGATGCATCTCGGCATCTAGTGTCCATGACAAATAATTTTTTCCGGTGACATCAAGTGCCACAAATTCCAATTTAGTTAAATTTGCCATAATAATAATAAACGTACCTGTCTGATAACGTACCGGTTGTAGATAATCGTGTTGTTGGTAGAGACTCGTGCTGATAACGTGTTATGAAATTGTATAATCTATATATATATATATGTGTATATATATAGTATAATATATATAATATAATAATTGATGGGAGAGAGAGGGAGAGATGAGCTAGGGAAGCTCTCGGGAATTGAAGATGGAAAATGAAAAATTGTTGTATCAAAATTGTTTCTTCATTTAATATAGGAATCCATCTCACCTATATATATACATCTATATATACATATACATATATATATTTATATCACAAGTGCTCCATATCATGAGTGCTCCACTTATATATATATATATATATATATATATATATATATATATATATACCACATGTCCACAATTGCTTCATATCATGAGTGCTCCACTTTTATCACCTTACGTAATTTTCTGGGATGATGGACATCCATTAATATAATGAATCTCGGGATTCATAACAATAAAATATTTAAGTGAACTTTTGAAGATATTCTTTTGGTTCCCCTTATATTCGGAGGATATTTCCAAATAGATTTGACTAACATTTGGATGTGACATTTGCGAAACATGATTCTTGGCATGTGACATTTGCGAAACATGATTCTTGGCAACTAATGAAACCATCTTCGACTCACATGGCATTCTCAGAAAATCAACACCAATCAAAATATAATCAATCACAAGAAAATAATAAAAATAATAATAAAATAAGTAATACTGTCATTTTAGTTTCTTTTTTTTTAATGTAAAACTTTTTCCTCAAATTTAAAATAAATCTAAAAGTCGATGAAGGATACGTGCATTGAATCAATTTTCTTTGAAGAAATATGATATTTATTCGATTAAATCAACTAGAGAATTTTTCTTTTTCTCTATTTGATCCCACAAAAATTTATTTATTTTAAATAATATATATATATATATAATCTTAAATCTTTTATCTTTTATTTTTTATTTGATCAAATTTCATATGTATATTTGTTTTGGCTTATGAAGAACATGTTTGTCTAGGCTAATGAAAAAGAGTTTGTCAATGACCTTACTCTTCACCTCTCCATTTGACCAACATACTGCAGACTTTCAGTCCACTTTATTACAATAAGAATGTTTTATTATTTAAATTATATATATGTATATATATATATAATTCGAATAACATTTAGAATGTTTTATTATTTAATTTATATATTTTATTAGAAATATTATTTATGATTTTTATTGTTATCTAATTTAAATATATTTAATATGTATTTATTTAAATTTTAGGTATTTAATAAATAAAATTATAAAATTAATATATATTTTTTAAATAGAAAATATTAACGGAATTGTCAAACATTTTCGGTTGAAATTAATGACAACCAAATCAGTTGAATATTTATTGCTAAATATTGATAATAATCTATAGTTAAAAAGCAACGACAACCTATAGCTGCCATAATTTGGTCGTTAAATAGTAATGATCTAATGCCATTAGTAATTTAACAAAATAGCGACAGCCTAACTCCGTCGAAAATTCTTTGATAAATAGCGACGATATATGTGCCATCGTTGATAGCTACGAACTATTTTGCGACGGTTAAATTTAATGTAAATTTGTCGCAAATAGTGACGGGCATACGTAGATGCATATCCGTCACAAATAACGACTGTATATTGATGTCATTGCTATTAGTAATGAAGTTTTTAACGACGATCATATCTGTTGCGAATCTGTCACAAATGCCATTTTGTGATGCACTTTTGAAGGATATGACCGTCAAAAAAATTGAATTTTCTAGTAGTGTCTGTACATAATCGCGAAGCTAGCTTAGTGACAAAGGCGACATTGATGTCCCTGAATCTGTAGATACCCAAGCCTCTGGAACACTTCAGCATGCAAATGGCTTCCCAAGCTCTAAGATACAGAGGGCGTTTATTCCAGTCCACTAAAATCGTCTAACCATTGAGTCCATAGTATCGCACACTCGTTTAGGTAATAGAAACCGTCTGCATTGAGTATGAAGGGATAACCAATGTCACAACTTTTATACGGACTGTTCTACCAGTAAATGATAGATTATTGATTTTCCACCCAGAAAGCATGACCGCCATTTTGTCAATCAAAGGTTGAAATACAACAATTTTAGATTTGTAGTTGCAAAAAGGATTACCAAGGTAGGATCTATTAATGTAGACATTCCTTCATGTTCAGTGTATGATATAAAAGACTCCTTACAATTGTTGTAGTATTCTTACTAAAATGCACACTTGATTTATCCCAGTTAATACTTTACCCAGTCCAAGAACAATACAAATTCAGATAGTTAATAACTTCATTAGCTTCCTCCAGATTCGCCTGACAATAAATAATGAGGTCATCGACATACATAAGGTGTGATACTCTAGGACTAGATCTAGCAATCTTGACCCCACTAAGAGTACTTGTAGCTTCTGACCTTGCCAAAATATGAGACAAAATATCCGTTAGAGAGGTGAATAAAGTCGGAGACTTGGGATCCCTTTGTCTTAGGCCCCGAGAGGAGAGGAAAAACCATCAGGGGACCCACTAACCAAGATAGAGTAAGTAGCAGTAGGAACACATTCTCGGATGAGATTGCAAAAAGATTTCTCAAAAACATGCTTCTCCAAGATTGCAATAAGGACCATCCATTCTACATTGTCATAGGCTTTCACCATGTTGATCTTTACCGCCATATAACCTTTTCTACCCTTCCTAGAATTGAGGTAGGCCATGACATCATTATTAATGATTCCATTATCCACTATAGATCTGTTGGGAATAAAAGCCATCTAATTAGGGTGAATAAGAGTATCCAGAACTGGCCGTAATCGATTCGAGATGATCTTTGTTATGACTTTGTAGACCACATTGCATAATGCAATGGGACAGAACTGATCCACTCTATTAGTTGCAAGTTTCTTCTGGATAAGCGTCATGAATATATGGTTCGCAGTTGTGCTCAATGTGGCATTGGTGAAGAAGCCACAGATCGCCGCATGTATATCTTTGTCAATAATGTGCCAATAGGTTTTGAAGAAAATCGGACTCATGTCATCCGATCCCGGGCTCTTATTATTATCCATTGAGAATAAAGCTTTATGAACATCCGCTATAGAAGGAATAGCAATCATGGAGCAGTTCACTTCAGTGCTAATAGAAGGCTGAATAAAGTTGTGAAATTCGTTAGGAAAGCTCGGGTTTACTGAGAAGAACAAGGAGTAAAAGGATATGAAGCATTGAGATGTCATGTCATAATCCACCACTTTATTGTTATCATCATCCATTAAGAAGTGTATAAAGTTGTGCTTTTTGTGTATGATAGTGGTCATGTAGAAAAATTTGAATTCACATCACTATCCTTGAGTCACTGTGCCTTTACTTTTTCCTTCCAATGTATGCACTCCATAGTAAGCAATTCATCCAGCTCTGGTTGCGCTTTTTGTTCCGACTGAATAGCAATATCCGAGGTCAGCTGGGATTGCAGATCTTCAATATACTGCCTCATATTTTTACTGTTAGTCTGGAGTCGACAAAAAACCTTGATGTTCCCCTCTTTTAATGTCACTTTAGTATTTTTAATTTTTGTCATGACATGGGGTAGACTTGGCAAGGGAAGCCCTTTTATCCAAGCTCGTTCAATGACAGAGGCAACTATTTTGTCTCTTATCCACATTGCTTCAAAGAAAAATGGATGAGGCCGGTGAGTCACAGAAGGAGACGTGTTGATAAGAATCGGACGATGATCGGAGTGGTGTACCATCAAGTGAGATATTGTGGCACCGGATGCATCAACTTCTAATCACTATTAGAAAACCTCCAATCTAACCATTCTTGAATATTAGTTTTCCCACTCCTCTTATTGCTCCATGTGAAGACATAACTAGTAAACCCTATGTTGATGAGTCCATTACTATCCACCATACCCTTGAAACTTCCTCAACTCGACACAGCAACGGGTCTCCCTCCACACTTGTCTTGTTGGGATAAAACAACATTAAAGTCCATGGTCATAAACTACGGCCCCAGAAGAAGACTTACCAATCTCGCCATCTACGGCGTCCCAGAAGGCAGGTCTCAGAGAAGGAGTAGGCGGGGACCATATACAAAGGTATACTGCCAAGCAGTGCAATTCAATGTCCCCAAATTAAAAATAAGATAGTTAATTAAGGAAGTACCATCAACAATAACATTTAACATAGTATCCACGGACCATAAAAGAAGAAAGCCACCAGAATTCGCTACTGTCATGACGAAATGGTAGTTGCAATAACCCAGACATGTAGCTAAACCATTACCTTTATTATCATCACCAATCTTAACTTCAGAAAGAAACACCGCCCATAGTCTATGAGAGCGTAGAAACTCTTGGAGAGAATGAATTGTTACCACTTGACCAAGACCATGATAATTCCATGAAAAAGGATCATGATGAAGGTGGGGGCGTGTTAAGGCCTGCCACCCGGGCCATACATTATGAGATAGAAGAGGAGTCATCAACTTGGTAACTTGAACAAAGTTGGCTTACCCCGCTATTACCTTTCCTAACTTTCTTTTTAAAATAGATAAATCTCTTGTGCCTAGGAGTTTATTTTGATAGAATGTTTTCACTCGAAAGAATAGTGGGTTGGGTTAACAAGATATTGTCAGTCTATAATGAAGTGTAGGAATGAGACTGTGAAGGGCATTGTAGTTTTGTTCTTTTAGTTGGGAGTTCAACTACGGATAATGGTAGTTTCAAAGTAGTTATGAGGAGGTTGGGGTTGACTTTGGGGATATTATGAGTATAGGGGTTAATTGTATGTCTAATGGAATGAGAATTAGAAGGGGATTCCCCTTTGGGACCCAGTTGTAAGGATAACGGAGCCTTCAGACAAAATGTGGGTTTTGG
The DNA here is from genome assembly GCA_027405835.1 of Asclepias syriaca. Classification (NCBI taxonomy): domain Eukaryota; kingdom Viridiplantae; phylum Streptophyta; class Magnoliopsida; order Gentianales; family Apocynaceae; genus Asclepias; species Asclepias syriaca. Next base: position 11,946,226 of record CM049924.1, read on the forward strand.
GAGTGGATTTGGGTATTTGGGGGCGGAGTTATGTATACAGGATATGGGTTGATATTCTCTACAGTTGGGCCAATATGAAGGGTAATAAGCGAATTGTGAAAATTAAGTTAAAATTGTTACAAGGCAGGAAAGTAGATGTGGCGAGCGGGATAATCAAGTTGGAGATATCTTTCAAAGGGTTCCGTACAATTATTAGGGAACACATACATCGGGGAACGAATTCAATATTCTCCGGGGCCATTTGTGTCTCTGATGAAGTTCCTTTGGTCGGAGTAACCTCCCCATCATCACAAAGAATCTGGGCGGCCTCTCTCTTCAAATTCTTGTTTGAAGCTTTAGTGTCATTAGTAGTTGATTCCTTCCCAAGGTTCTGGTAAACTCGCAACCACGGTCCATAGGTGACTCTCAAATCAGTTACCCTACCAATATTATGTAGTGGAGCTCGAAAGCTATTGACAGTATGCCCCAGTTTCCCACACTGGAAGCAAAAATTGGAAAGACGCTCAAATTGAAACTGATCCACAGAGTAGACCCATCTTCCCTTTTGATGAAGGACCCAGTCTTCAAAGGTCTTGTAACATCAACCATAACACTAATACACATATATTTACGTATGTTGGGGGCACTAGGAGTTGGCACGTCGTAGGTCTTAAACCTTCTGATGAAATTTCCAAAGCAAATGACATTGTCTTTATCCATTCGATTTAATGGGAGGTTAGATATTCGGACCCAAAATAGAGACAAGGAGAATGAGAGTTCTTCAATGGTGGACTTTGCTTCCCAATTGACCAGTACTAAGATATGTCCCTTAATAGCCCAATGACAGTTGTTAAAGATTCTATCTCTATCAGTAGCAAAAGTAAAAGAGTCGGCAATAAAATTTTGATCTAGAGATGAAATCTGAACATGGGGTCCCAAATTCTAGGCCGCGAGGAGGATAGCTTTGACTGCCTTAAAGTTGAGTATTTTGTCGAAAAATATTAACCCAATAAGTGTAAGATCATTAAACACTTCATATTGTCCTTCATTAATTCTAAGATCTAACAAGTCCTCGTCAATCGGTAGATCAGTACAGGAGCTCTCAGAATCCATAACGAGAAAACCAAGACCAAAATCAGGATAGTAAATGTAAGGATGAAGTGCGAGCAATAATAAATATAGGATTAATAGGCAGATAGCCAAACCTGAAATGATAGCATAGGAAGGTAGCTAAAGGTATACTCAGCTAAAAATATCTCTTTTAGAGAGAAGGAAGAGGTTTCATTTTAGAGAGAGAAAACAAAAATTCATGTGAATCTAAGTTATTAATTGTTCTCGTTATATATATAATAAATTAGGAAAATTTTAAACCTTAAATTATATAATTTTGTAATTTCATCATTTTTTAACATTTTTGGATAATTTCATCCTATATTTTTATAGTATTAGCAACTTTCATCGTTCTATTAATTTTATTAACAGTCAACTGTTAGGCAATTTTTTTTATAAGAATAATTTTATATTGAAAGGGTAAAATATCAAATATACACAAAAAAAAATCTAAATTCTTGTCCTTGAAACTCTTAAATTTTTAAAGTTGTGTATACTTATGCTAAAGTTTTTTTTTTAAAAAAAACACTAAATTGTCATATTCAATCTCAAACTTCATATGCTTCTGTAGGACTCTCAACAATTTCATTTAGAATTTTCTAGGATCGAATGAAGTGGAAACATGATTCAAAATTTAGTTTCTTTGAAGAAAAGAATAAATTACCGTTAGAATTTAGTTTTTAAAAATAATGTAAGCATTAAAAACTTGAAAACTTATTTGTTGAGAGCTTTACCAAAATCTTACGAAGGAATGAAATTTAGGATTCAATTTGGAAATTTACTCTTTTTTTTAATAAAAAAATATTAACGTAAGAATACTAAACTTTGAAAATTTAAAAGTTTCAACTATGGAAATTTAGGACTTTCATTTTTGGAGTATATTGATATTTTTAACCTTTAAATATAAAATTATTTTTATTAAAAAAAATTGAGTAATTGTTGGCTGTTAAAATTTGATGAAGCTCTCTCTTTAGTAGAGCTTCTCGATTCCTAGGGCTTGGAATTACGACACTTATTTTCTTACAGATTGGGTCCATTCTTGCTAATTCTTGATTGTTTATTTTTTTTTCTTTTGTTTTGGGTTATAATTTCTTGGCTTTGGTTTTGCTACGGATGATTTGAAGCGTCAGATATGCATTCTTCTTTTGACTTTGATCAAAAGAAACTTAAAGTTGCAACGGTGGAGGCTGAAAATTAACCCCGCTTAATACAATGAGTTGTCTAGCGTGGATTGTCGAGGGTTGGGTTCCCCTCGATTAATTCATGAACTGAGGAACCTCATCAGCTCGGAGAAACTGGAAATATTATTTCACATGGAAACAAAATTACCGATAAATCGGATGCTAGAGTTACGAAATAAATTAGGGTTTTCGTATAGCATTGTGGTGGATAGATAGGATTTAGGGGGTTGTTTTGGATATTTTGGGAAGATTACATTGATCTATCAATTATATCATATTCAACTGGGCATATTCATGCCTTGGTTCGGAATTCGAGATTGCGAGATGTGGGATTTATAATGAGGTTTTATGTAAACCCTAATGCTCGACAGAGAACCCAATCTTGGGAGCTTCTTAAACGGATTTCACCTCAACCTTCACAACCGTGGATTGTTTTCGGAGATTTTAATGATATCTTGTTTCCTTTTGAAATGCAAAGTATCCTAAATAGGGATCATATGCAAATGGTACAATTTAAATGTGTTGTGGATGAACTGAATTGGCTGAAATTAAAGGCACAAGTGCTTTTTTCACATGGCATAATAGGCTTAAAGGAGAACGAGCAACATGGTCTCAGTTAGACAGTGTATTTGGTAACAATCTTGCATTATTGCTACAACCTACCAGTCATACTAAAACTATAGATACAATAACCTCGAATCACTGTGTAGTTTCCCTAGTTTTCAATCTACCTCGATCGCAAGAAAGAAGGGCTGGACGAAAGAAAATAAGATCGGAAATCTGGTGGTTCAAAGAAGGAGGATGTCGTGACATTGTAAGAAGCAATAGATGTTTTACTGGAACGGATGTTGCGAGCTTTCAATGAGACTTATCATCCATTAAATTGAAGATGTTTATGTGGGGAAGGAATGATGTGGGTAATCTACCACAAAAAATAAAGATTGGCCGCAATCGAATGAATAATTTGCATGGAGTGACAGGAAAAGAGGAGGATTATTTGGAAGCTTGTAAAAACCTAGATGGATTACTTGCAATAGAATAAGATCAATGGCGAACAAGATGAAAATCACACTGGATTAAGGAAGGTTATCAAAATACGGCTTACTTTCATCATCACGCATCCCAAAGACATAAAAGAAACCTCATATTATCTATTAAAAATGAACAAGGACAACAAGCTCATAATTTCCACGATATTGAAGAGGTGGCAGTCAAATACTTCTCCAATTTATTTGATTCTCGCCAACATAATGTAGATTTTGATACTCTCTTTCAAAATACGACTATTTGCACTTTATCTAGAGAAGATAAATAATATCTATCTCGAGCTTTCTTGAGAGATGAAGTTGAAGAAGCAATTAAAGGTATGCACCCTTCGAAATCACCTGGTTTGGATGGAATGCACGTTGCTTCTTATCAAAACTTTTGGCCTGAAATTGGAAATGAAGTGACATACTTAATGCTCTGTTGTCTAAAGAGGGAAATTTCTTTTGCCAATCTAAATGAAACTTGCATTATTTTGATCCCAAAAGTTAAAACACCTGTTACTATGACTGACTTTAGACCCATCAGCCTTTGCAATGTTAGTTATAAGATTATATCCAAAATATTGGTGAACCAAATGAAGCCTGTCCTAAACAACTTGATTGATATATTGCAAAGTGCTTTTATATGTGATAGATTAATCACAAATAATATTATTGTTACTACAAAGGGGTTTCACTAGTTACAGAAGGGTCTCGGGGGTATGAATGAACATTTTTTGCAGTCAAGGCATATATGTCCAAAGCTTATGATCGTATCGAATGAGATTAATTAAAATGGATGCTTCAATGTATGGGTTTTCCAGATTGTTTTTGGAATTTAATTGTACATTGTGTTTCCACTGCCCCTTTTCAAATTATGTTGAATGGATCTCTATCACATAAAATTCACCCATCACGGGGCCTCCGTCAAGGATATCCACTATCTCCTTTCTTGTTTATTATTTGTGCAGAAGGATTTTCAAGTCTCATTAATAGAGCAGTTCGTTCAGGTACATGGGAAGGACTACAGATGGGATATAATGCAGTAATTATTTCACATAGTTTTTTCGCGGATGATTACCTCCTTTTTATCCAAGAAAGGAGTAAAAGCTTTGGTTGAGGTACTTAATCAATGTGAGTTAATATCTGGTCAAAACATTAATTACCAGAAATCTCCAATTTCGTTCTCTAAATGAATGCCCGAAACTAGAAGACAAGAATTACTACAACAATTACGAATGCAACCCAGTGACGAGCTTGGGTATACCTAGGCATGCCATATATCTTTGGAACATCGAAAAGAAAAATGTTCTCATTTCTAATTGATCGTATGTGGAAAAAATGTCATGGTTGGAAAGAGAGGTTATTGTCAAATGGAGGCAAAGAGGTGTTGTTAACATCAATTTTACAATCTATCCTAACTTACATAATGTCTCTATATTGTATACCAAAAGGTGTTATGCGTGATTTAATCAGAATTATTCGCAAATTTTGGTGGAGATCAGGATCATAGGAAAGTATGAATTGAATTTCATGGGAAAAGATTTGTAAGAAAAAGGTGCATGGCGGACTAGGGTTTTGGAATATGGAATTGTTCAATACTGCTCTCTTAGCAAAACAAGGGTGGATGCTTATTCATTCACATCATACATTGGCTGCACAGGTCTTGAAGGCTCGGTATTTTTCAAAAACTAATTTTCTAAATGCAGCTATAGGTAGTGTTCCATCTTTCCTATGGCGATCCATATTGAAACGAAGGGAATTAATCAAGAGAGGACTGTGTTGGAGAATAGGAGACCGTTCGAACATAAGAGTGTTTCAAGATCCATGGTTGCCAACGTGAATCCTCGAACTGAATGATGATTCATGGATAATAATCTAGTGGTATCAAAATTAATAGATAATGAGTGTTGGCGAAGAGATATAATTGACACAATTTTTGACGAATGTGATCGAGACCACATCCTAGCTACACCTATTTGTCCAATAGGAGGCACATATGTAATTATATGGCATTATACACCTTCAGGCAGATTCATAATGGTGTCGGCATATTCATTGGCGTTAAATTTACATAAGGTAACATCTCAAACAACCTCCTCATCTTCTTTGGACTCTGGATGGACAACAATTTGGAATCTACAAATTCCGCCTCAAATAAGAATCTTCATTTGAAAATTATGTCACAATGCGTTACCTTGCAAAGCCAACCTGAGAAACCGTGGAAATTGCAATATTCCATGATGCTCTCGGTGTAAAAATGATATAGAGAATGAAATTCACATCTTCTTTGACTGTTCGTATGCAAAAGAATTTTGGAATTGGTCACCAATCCCACAAAGGCTGCTGCATCGGAAGGCATCGTCTTGGTTGGATTTATTCAACAACTTATGGGAACAAGAAATGGAGGAGATTGGACTTGCAACAAAAGTAACGATTTTCTTATGGATGTTATGGATAGCACGGAATGAATTTTTATTCCAAAATAAAGACGACACTCCTGTGCTCCTTGTCCAGCGGGGAAATAGAATTATTGAAGAGATTGGGAATTCAAATGACTCGATAGAACTGCAGCAAACACCTTTGATCACAACGCACAGATGGACACCCCCCCCCCCTTCATGGGGGGCGTAAGCTTAATGTGGATGGTGCCTATAAATCGGGCACGGCTGGTTTTGGTTTTGTCCTTTGTGATGAACTTGGTGGATTAATTCAAGTAGGGGCTGGAAAATTGAATCACATTTCTTCGGTTGCTCATGCGGAATTACTTGGAATTTGGCGAAGCTTTGAATACTCAATGCAAATTAGGAACTACTACATTTCCATTGAATAAGAAGCTCAGACCATAGTTGGGCAACTCTCAGATTCTTGCAAAAACCTTTCTCCCCTTGGTGCGATCGTGAATGGATTGCGAACGATAATACATCAGTACCCGGGGGTGGTTTCCATTAGCCATTGTTCAAGAAAAGTTAACCAGGCTGCTCAGATGTTAGCTTGATTAGAAATTACACTGCATAATCCGGTTATCTGGGATGGTATTGCCCCTCCTAATGTTTCACCTATTTTACATAACGATTGGCTCGGTCGTTAATGAGAATGCAAAGTATGGTTTTCAAAAATAAAAAATAAAAAATTATTGGCGGTTAATAAAATTAATAGAAGGATGAAAGTTGTCAAAATTATAAAAATAAAGGATAAAATTATTCAAAATTTTTAAAAATGATGACAAAAATTATATAATTTAAGGGATAAAATTTTCCAATTTAACTATATATATATATATACACGATATAAACATGTATTATTATTTTTTTTTTGTTACATTATCGATGTTATAATTACAACCTTAATACAAATATATATTATATTTAAATAAAATACTTTTTAATTTATCAATCATCAATGATGTTTAATTAATAAATATTACTATAAACATTTCATGATGAACATTCTAGAAAGCCTTACAAGGATTTAATTTCAGACAACATCATGTAAAATAAAATAAAATATACACTATACTATAAACACAATAAAGTTTTTAAAGAAAAAATGAAAAGAATAAAGTATAGGGGAGCAACTACTTTGAAAGAATTTTATTAATAAATTTTTATTAGGATTAATATGTCTAATGATTAGATTAAATTCACTAAATTTAGAATATATATGTATATATTTATTGGATTATATACATATAATTAAAATGTAAAAGAATAAAAAATGTGCTGCCATTGTTTTCCTTTTTTTAGGAAAGTTGTGAGCTATCGCTTATACTATGTTTCCTTGAAAAACAAAATACTCTCATTTTGATTCACCAAACAATTGTTCACTTTTTTCTTTTTCTTTTTTTAATGGTCTTGAAACTTGAAAATTAATAATCTTTCATGAAATACTTTAATCAAAATTTCAAGATAAAGAGATCTTAATTTAAATACAAAAATGAATCACTAGAAGAAAAATATACTTAAAAAATGGTAAATTTCATCAGTTAAATTTTATAATTTTTGTAGTTTTATATCTTTTTAAAATTTATATATAATTTCATCTATTTTATCTTTATAATTTTGATAAAGCTTTTGCGTTGTCAATTTCATATTGTCTGTTAGGTGTTTGATAAATTGATTGTGAAAAAATTAAAATTATTTACATTTAAAATAAAGTATTTAATGAAGTGAAAATTTAGAGTGAATTTCTTTTATAATTGTAACCCTTCTTCGAAGATTCTAAATAAAAATATTTGAGAAGGAGGTTTAATTGATTTCGTTAAAGTGTTCAAGGACATTGATTGAATCTAAAAAAAAATGTGGATTCTTTGGGCATAATCTATGTTTTGACGGAATAAGATGATGGTTGCATGAGCATAATAATAAGAAGGAAGAGGTAGAGAAAGAGGAAGAAGAAAGAAGAAAAAAAAATTTAAGAAAATTTGAAATTATATAATATTATATAATTTAATGCTTTATAAGAACAAAATCCCTTAAAATTGTATATCCGAATAATATTGTAAATAAATCTTTAAATTAATTAGGATTACTAATGAAAACCTTAAAATTCCTAAACATATCTCCAAAATCTTCTCTTTGTAATTTGTGACAAAATCTTTTTCTTGCAAGCATTTGCAATTCTGAAAACAAAGATTTAAGGTCATTTTGGACAAATTAACATAAATTATTAAGAATTTAAAGGGGAAAATTTATGTTGAATATTTCGAGACCTGACAATAACAAATGTAATGTTTAGTGAAAATGCAATCGGACTTAATTGGACCCTTTATGGGAGAATGTTTCTTGGCGTAACTCAGACAATCTCTTCCTCGATTCTTACTGCAAGAATTTTGCTTCACGAATGTAAATAGTAAACACTCATCATCTCCTGCCATCAAGAAAATAGATATTATTTTGGGGGTCGTAAATTCAAAAAAGAATGTAATGTAATCTAATAAAATATTATAAATTTAAGAGAATAATAAAAAAAAATTTAATTAATAGTAATTTTATTTATAATTTAAAAAATTATGAGCTAAATATTGAAACAGAAATAATTTTTAAATTAAAAGAAAGTAGGAGAGTGCAGATTTAATCAATATATGTACTATGTGTAAAAGAAATGCAGAAAATAAATAATATTATTTACCATGGGAATGATGGAGAAAGGTGGAGAAAAGAACCAGAAAGAGCGATAGGTGGATAAAAGAGATTCATTCTTCTTCACAACAAAGGAAAAAAATAATAAGAAAGAAAATAAATAAGGGAAAATATATGGATTTAGTGTTAGTTACTCCTCTAATGAATAGGATAAAAAACTATTAATATTGAGCAGATGCAATATTCATTGCTGCATGTAAGTATTCTCGTAACTTAGGTACCTACTTACCTGACTTTTGTTTTTTCTCAATATATATATATATAAACAAAAAGGATAACAGATTGTTAATGTATTACTGTTGTTTGTAATATATATACACTTTAATGTTTTTAAAAGAAAAAATTACACATTAAAAAAAATCCAAATTAGCAATTGAAAATTTTGTTTGTTTCTTAACAATTTGGTATATTAAAATTCTCAAATTACAAGAAAATGTTAAAATTGATTTTCATTATAATTCTTCATTTTTTAAAAAATAAAAATAAAATTTATTCATTAAAATTGATATAATTTTTAAGAATTTAATCTTTATAATTTAAAATTTTCTCTTAAAAAAAAGCAAATTAACATAAATAGTTTCCAAACTATAAGAGTTTGGTGACATTGGTCTTCAAAGAATTTTTTTTTGGTTTATTTGTGAACTTGGTCTCCGAAATATAAAAAAATTTGTGATATTAATCATTCCTTAAAAATTATGTTAAATTATCCGTTAAGTTTTTTTTTAAAATAAAAATTTAAGAATATTTATGGCATTACACTATTTCAATATAAATAAGATTCCAAATACTTTTTTATGAGCATAATTTTGAACTTGAATATATACAAGTAGCAAATTCAATTGAAAATCCAATATCTTGGAAATGAAAGAACTTCCAAAATATATTTGCTATGTCTATCTTGATAATTATGAACACTATCCTATAATCATATCTTCTTGTCTAATGAAAGAACAAAAGGAATTAACCTTGTAGGTGTTACGAATATACAAGAAAGCTTTTGCACTCATAAAATTGTATTAGAAAAGGAATTTAAACCATGTGTATAACCTCAAAGGAGATTGAATTCTAACATGTGTGAGGATGTCAAGAGAGAAGTGATTAAATTTCTTGATGCAGGACACATTTACCAAATCTGCAATAGTGAGTGGGCTAGTCCGGTAAAAGTAGTACCGAAGAAATGTGATATTACCGTAATTAATAACAAGAATAACGAGGTTTTGAAAAAAAAATTAATATTCAAATTCAAATTTAAAATTTTTTAAATTTAAAATAGCGAACTCGAACAATAAGAAATCATAATGGAACAAACTCGAACATATATTTTTAATTCCGCCCGAATTCGAACAATGCTCGAGTAATAAATAAACAAACTCAAAACATCTTCTATTCGATTCGACTCGGTTCGTTTACAACTCTATTAGCACCGTAAATTTTGTGGACACAAGCAAATCTTTGAGGACCCTTAGAGGAAAATATGGAGAGTGAATACAAGTAGGACACATTCTTCTTAAAAATTTGTAAGCAACTCATCTTTTTAACTCATATTCTTTAAATCTTTTGAAATGTTAAATTAAATTTTATCAAAATTCTTTAGTATCTAGAATTTTTTTATTATATATATATATATATGGTAACGGCTAGTAACATTTTATTTTAAAAATTTTAAAATATTTTTAAAAAATATGGAAAGTTACGTAATGTATGCCATACATAATCTCCTAACCAACATGGTAAGTTTTTAATTATGTTAACAATCTATAGCTAAAATTTATGTAAGATTTATAGCTAACAACATTTCGTACAATTCAAAATTTTTAAACAGTATGGTTAGGAAATAACCGTAAAATATAAAGATATGTTAAAATAAATAAATTCAGTTTTAGATAAGACAAATACGTCTAACGTGATTTTAACACGTTTTTTAGCAATTTAACCATAAAAATTAATAAATTGATCACTGACTATAAAATAAAATTAAAAAAAAAATATATCTTGGTTAACAAAATTAGTTGCTAAAAAAAAGACAATGACTTATTTCTTACGTAAATCAAAGATTCTCTTATTATTTTTTAGAGGAAATTAACTATGCACATATTATATATATATATATTAGTGTAAAGTTTTTATTTTTCTAAGAAAACAAAAGGAAGTAGTAAGTTGGAGGAGTGAGGCATGGAAAGAATAATAACAGGTGCAACAGATAATAATAATAAGAAGAAAAGTATGGGTCGACAGAAGATCGAAATAAAGAAAATCGAGAATAAAAACAATGTGCAAGTGACTTTCTCAAAGCGTCATAAAGGATTGAACAAGAAAGCCGGAGAACTCAGTATTATATGTGGTGCAGATATTACCGTCATCGTCCAATCCTCCGTCGGAAAAATACACGCTTTTGGTAATGTCCTAGTTGAGTCAATCATGGATAGATACCTAAATCATCATAACAATTATTATACATCAGAACAAGATGATGATGATGGTTAGAATCAAAACAAGTGCTTCGAGATATTAATGAAGAAGTTGGAAGCTGAAAAAAACAACGTCGTAGAAAAAAGTAGTAGTACTTGGGGGTGGTGGAATCAGTCATTTGATGATCTTGACTTGATTGAGCTTGAACAGTACATGAATTCTATGGAAGTTCTGAAGAACAATGTAATGGCAGCGGCTGCTGCTAGAGCCCGTAATAATAATAACGATGATGAGGTTTGTATTCCTAATCTGGCCGTTCCTCACTACTCCGCCGTCGATTTCATAAGTAAACCTTTGATGCTGTTTAATACCACCCCTGGTACTTAATTACTTTAGTTTTATCACTAATCATTTTGTTTATAGAATTCAATTGATTAACTACCTAGTTTTATTTGATATTATTTTAATTGTTGCCCTCTTTTTGTCTTTTTCATCTTTGTTCTGGCTGTAAATTAGTAATACAATCATTTAAATAACAAAAGAAACGTTATTCTAATAGTTATAAATATTTTAATCAGGTGGTTAAAATGTCTGTCATTGTTTTTTTTTATAAAAATTAAAATGTCTGTCAATTAATACATACACTAAAATTAGGTTTTCCGAATTTTGAAGTTGGTTGGAAAGGCCATGAAACTAAATAAATATGTCCGGACTAATAAAAGACACATTAATATTTATATTTATTTAAAAATGTATATATATATTTTTCTTATAAAATAGTTTAAAAAATGCAGAAATTCAATTAGTAATACTTGATTTAATTTTGAAAAATTATGAATTTGAGATATCATAAAAATAGAAGACCTTAAAATATATATAAAAAAAGAAAACATTATTTCAATTATAAAAATTAAGATACATAATAATTTAAAAACTAATAATGTTATCATGGATTAAGTAAAATTAAGTAAAATAACTCCATTAATATTTTCTTTTAAATAAAAATTATAACTCTATTAAATAATTTTATTAATTTCATATATTTCAAAAAACAATATATTAATTTCATAAAAAATCATAGTGTTATTTCAAAAGTTAATTAATAGAAGATGTTATAACTCTATACCATTACTTCTATTTTTGGACGTAAAGGTTTTTTTTTTTAAATAAACCAAGACTTAAATAATTGTTAATCGGTCTTATTTATAATCGAAAATTTATGAGTACTTAACTTAGTTAGCTCAAATCTCGTTACAAAATTTAACATAACTTAGTTAATAATAATCATACTTATGGTGATTGATAGATAATAAGTTCTAGTTTTATAACAAAAACAAATAAAAAAATATTTAAAATTTCAAGTTTTCAAAAAAACAACAAGCAGTTTATTCTAAATATATACAACTAAAGACTTTACTCCAAACTCTTATTCATAATCATCTGTGTAGTAATCATCCTCTAACCATGTATCTTCCCTGTCATCTGTAAAGTGAAAAAACATAGGAGGTGAGTATAAAATACTTAGTAGGTAGAACATCTCCCCTTCTTTTAAAACAATTTTTCAATTAAAAGAAAAATAATATAAATGTTTTTAAATAATAATAATAATAATTTACCATACATTTATTTTTAGAGCACAAAAAGACCAAACATAAATTAAATGGTAAATAAAAACATTGAGCAAACCATGTAATACAATCATTCAATCAATATATTTCATTTTTCTTTTCTTTTATTTTCTTGTTTTTTCTTTGACTATTGGGGAATAATATGATTGTTTCGCTAATGTGTCTAAAATGATATCAATTCCTAACTTTATACCGGTTAGGAAATGGCCTTACTTGTATCTTATATCTTGGTGACTTTTTATCCATACTAATGGAAAATCTTATAAACGGTGGAACATATTCCCTCCATTGTTATCCATCACTTAATCCCCAATAAAATTAAATATAATAATTACATATAATTTACTTTTATAAAACTTTAATGTAAATACTTAACATTTTAAAATATTTAAGAATATTGAAAATCAGGAAAAAAATATTCTTTATTTTAAAGTGATAATAGGTTGAAACTCAAAACATAATTTAAAATATATATATATATATATATAATATTTAATCAATATTTTTATATAATAAAAAAAGTAATGAATTCTTCGATGATATCAAAATAAATAAATAAATAATATATATATATATATATATATATATATATATTATATAATAAAAAGAAAATAGAAATATAATCACATCAAATTTCGAAATTTATGGCTATAAAAAAAAAAATATATATATATATATAAAAAAAGGAAATATATCATTGAAATTTTCTGAATTCTTGGAGGCATAAAAAAACATATATATATATATATATATATCTATATATATGAAAGGAAATATAATCCTCGCAAGTTTTGGATTGTGCCGCCGCCAGAATTGTTGAATAGTAAAAAAGAATGTATAAAACTTTTTGTAATCAAAGATTAATTTCACGATGTTAAACTTTCAAAATTCTACTTAAGCAGATAACAATGAGTCAAACTAGTCTTTTCACATATCATAATCTTGAAATTCAATACTTAAAAAATTATCCATACTATAGAAAAAAATAACGGAGAGGGATAGTCCACCTACCTCGATTAAGTGTCTGGCGTACTTTCTGATACTTTCGATTAACTCAAATATTCCGCTCTTAAATTCCTTTCGGACTCTATAAAAAATCAATAATACGAATATTAAAACTAAATTCATAACTAATATCTTAATCTTACGATCCTATTAATCAAATACATTAAAAACTACTTACCTCTTTCGTCAACTTCTCTGTATTAAACAAACTTTGGCCTCTGACGGCTATCGTGTTCTGAAAAGGATAAAAGAAAGCCCTAGTAAAAACATAATAATCATGCTTATGCTTATATTTATAATTACTCTTATATCTAACTTATAACTATTTACTATTAAGTCCTCACACTATTTAAATAATAAATAAAGCCCTAAAAATAAAATTAGGGTATTACAGAAAAAGTTCCGTCCTCGAAACTAATGTACCTTGCTCCTCAAACAAATATGAATATTTAGTACGCATATCTTCCTCCGATTCCCATGTAGCTTCCCTTGGGGTGTGATTGGTCCATTGCGATTTGACATACGGTATAGTTCTTCTTCTCAATACTTGTTCTTTACGATCAACAATTTTCAATGGAACTTCTTCATAATTTAAGTTCTCTAGAACATGTAAAGGTTCCACTTCTAACACATGACTTTCATCCAGAACATAACGCCTCAATTGTGACACGTGGAAGACATTGTGTACTCTGGATAAAGTAGGTGGTAAAGTTAGCTGATATGCTAGTTGTCCAACTCTCTCTAATATATCAAAAGGTCCCACAAACCTTGGACTTAACTTTTCACTCACGCCAAATCTCATAACACCTTTTGTTGGTGAGACTCTTAAATATACCTTTTCTCCTTTCTGAAATTCCAACGGTCTCCTTTTTGTATTTGCCCAACTTCTTTATCGATCTTGAGCTGTCTTCAAATGTTGTCTTATCAATGTCACCTTATCTTTAGCTATTTGCACTAATTCTGGACAGGTTATGCTCTTTTCCCCAACTTCATCCCAATAAGTGGGAGAGTGACATCTTCTCCCGTACAAAGCTTCAAAAGGAACCATACCAATGCTAGACTGATAACTGTTGTTGTATGAAAACTGCACTAAGGTTAGGTAATCTACCAAATTACCTTTAAAATAATGACACAAGCTCGAAGCATGTCTTCCAAAATTTGAATTACTCTCTCCGATTAACCATCAGTTTGAGGATGGAAAGCAGTACTTAGGGATAATTTGGTACCAATTGATTCATTTAAACTTTTCCAAAAATGAGAGACAAATCAAGAATCACGATCAAATAAAATTGATATTGGTACTCCATGTAATCGAATTATGTTATCAATGTATAAGTGTACCAATTCTTCCATGATCACAGTGGTCTTCATTGAAAGAAAATGAGCTGACTTCCTTAGTCTATCCACTATCACCCATATTGTATCTCTACCAATTCTGGATTTAGGTAATCCTACCACAAAATCCATAGTCACGTGTTCCCATTTTCCATTCTGGTATCTCCAATGGTTGTAATAGGCCTCCGGGTCATTGATGTTCAGCTTTCACATTTTGACAAACCAAACAACGAGGTACAAAGTCTGCAATGTCTTTCTTCATTCCCTTCCACCAAAAGTTTGTCTTCAAGTATCTATACATTTTTGTTCCTCCCAGGTGTACCAAAAATTTGGTGTTATGCGCCTCCTTCAATACTTCTTGCCTCAACTGTATACTATTTGGTACCCATAATCTGCCTCGAAGCCATAAACTACCGTCTGTGTGCCTTTGAAAATCTGAACCCTCGTGTATGTGATTGTTTATTGGGTTTGCAACTTCATCACTTTCTTGGGCTGTCTTAATCCTTTCAATTAATGTTGGCTGAGCTAAAAGAGTAGAAAGCATTTCGTCCATACGTTCACCAATTTCAATCTCCAACTTCTCCCATTCTGTAATCAACTATTCTTGTTGAGTCCACATAGCTGCTAGCATCCCTGATGATTTCCTACTTAAAGCATCTGCTACCTTGTTGGCCTTTCCAGGATGATAACTAATTTTTAAGTCATAGTCTTTCATTAACTCTTTCCATCTTCGTTGCCTCATGTTTAATTCCTTCTGCGTGAAAAGATACTTTAATATTCTATGATCAGTGAACACCTCACACTGTTCTCTATAGAAATAATGTCTCCAAATCTTTAGAGAAAACAGCATTGCTGCTAGCTCCAAATTATGGGTAGGATAATTTCGCTCATTTGATTTCAACTGTCGAGAAGCATATGCAATTACCCAACTATTCAACATTAATATGTATCATAAACCATGTTTCGAAGCGTCGCTATAAATTTGAAACCCTCTAGATTTAGTCGGAAGTGCTAAAATAGGTGCTGACACTAAACATTTATTTCAGTTGTTGAAAAATCTTCTCACGTGATGGGCTCCACTCAAACTTCGTTCTCTCTTGAGTCAAACGAGTAAGAGGCATAGCGATTGAAGAGAAGCCTTCAATAAACTTCCGAAAGTATCCTGCAAGACCAAGAAAACAATGAATCTTGGTAACATTTGATGGTTGAGGCCAATCCACAGTTGCTTCTATCTTTTTTGGATCCACGGATACACCTTCTCTAGATATCACATGTCCCAAGATATTCACACTTGGGATCACATTTTGAAAACTTAGTATACAACTTATTTTCTCGAAGAGTCTGTAGTACCATTCTTAAATGCTCTGAATGTTGTTCCTTCGATGATGAGTAGATAAGAATATCATCAATGAATACCACCACATAGATATTCAACTGTTCTCTGAATACTGTTCATTAAATCAGTAAAAGTAGCTGGAGCATTTGTTAATCCAAACGGCATCACGAGAAACTCGTAATGTCCATATCGAGTACTAAATGCACTTTTAGGAATATCTTCCTCCTTCATCTTCAATTGATGATATCCAGATCGAAGGTCAATCTTGTAAAATATCTTGGCATTCTTCAGTTGATCAAAGAGATCATCTATTCGAGGCAATGGATACTTATTCTTCATAGTGATCTTGTTCAACTCTCTATAATCAATACATAACTGCATGCTCCCATCCTTCTTCTTCACAAATAAGACAGGTGCTCCCCATGGTAAAACACTAGGCCGAATGAACTTCATATCAAGTAGTTCTTGAAGTTGTCCTTTCAATTCCCTAAGTTCAGCTGGTGCCATTCTATAAGGAGTCTTAGAGATAGATTCTGCTCCAGGAATGAGATTAATCTCAAAATCAACATCACGTTTAAGAGGTAAACCTGCTAATTTCTCTGGAAACACATAAGGAAACTCACAAACAGTTGGTACATCTTCCATGTTTGGGATATTCTTCTTTGAATCCACCACATATTCTAAGTATCTTGTACATCCTTCTTGTAAGTATTTAGAAGCCTTTATCACCGAGATAATTGGTGTGATCCTCTTTTTACTGCACTGGTATGTACCTTGAAATTTGAATTTATCCTTTTCAGGTATTCTAAATTCCACACTCTTTTCTCTACAATTGATTGTGGCATGATTTTGTGATAACCAATCCATACCCAATATTATGTCAAATCTGATATGTCAATCAAAATAAAACTAGCAAGAAGTCTATGTATCCCAATATCAATTTGACAATCTCGAATAATATGGTTAGAATTGAGAATCTTTCCTTCGGGTGTAGCAATATGATAAGTATCAACAAAATATTTAGACACTAATCCAAGAGTCTTAGCAAATATATGAGACATAAAGGAGTGAGTAGCACCACAATCAAATAAGGTATAAGCTGGGAGTATATTGATAGATAGTGTACCTGCAACCACCTCATTGGACTCATCTGCTTCTTGTTGGGTCAAAGCAAACACCCTTGCATTAGACTTCTTTTGTTGTGGCTGTGAAGGCTGTTGCAGTGCTGGTCTATCAGAGGAATTAGGCCTCACTGGCTTTGGCTTAGGACAATCTGCAATTCTGTGACCGATCTGTACACAATTAAAACATGCTCCAGTTGAATCTGCATTCACCAAAATGTAATCTACCACAAGTCTCACAAGGCTTCCTTTGCAAGGAAGTTTCACCCCGACTCTATTTTGTATTGGGTAGTAGCCTCCTTCTCTGTACTTGGGAACTTTTAGTGTTTGGCCTAACATTCCGCCCTTGTTGACTGTTAGTAGGTCTGAACATTTTTATTCCTCTTTCCGCATCACCCACACAAATATCAGACTCTATTCGAATAAGAATCTTCATAATCCCGTGAAGAAATGGACGACATTCTAGCTTGAATCCGTCTAAAAAATCTATCTTCAAAATGAAGCAGCCTCAATCTACTGTTTCCTATCAACTTAAGTACATACTGCCCCAAAGAATTAAACTTATTCACATATTCAACCACAGACATTGACTCAGTCTGCCTCAGATTAAAGAATTGTCTCTGCTTCTCAAGACGAAATGAGTCTAAATAATAATGATCCAGGAAAGCCTTTTTGAACACCTCCCAATTTATAGGCTGATTCGCAGATACATATGCTGGTGAAGCTCCTTCAAACCATCTTTGTGCATCTCCGACTAAAAATGGTAAGACAACTTTACCCCTGACTTCCATGGGTACCTCCAGAACCTCGAAATTGCGTTCCTCTCAACCACTTCTCAGCTTTCTCAGGGTCCGCTCTACTATCAAAAGTTGGTACGTTGGCCTTCTTCAAATGCTTATAATGTGCTTTAGTACTGGTAGCTGCATTTTCTGAGCGCCGCTCTTGAGACTGTTGAAGTTGTTGCTGACCTTGCATCACTTGAGTCATCGTATTAAGTAATGCAACCATTTTTGGGGGCATATTGAAAATAGGAGCTGGAGGAGGTGGAGGTGGAGGTGGAGAATCTCTCCTACCGTCACGATCATCATTTGCAACTCCATCTCTTTGCCTACCTATCCTTCTATTCCAATTAGCTAGAGGAACGTTCATTCCATCATTCTCATGCTTGCCCACTTCATCAGAATGATCACCTTCTCTGGAAGTCTCAGCCCTTCTACCACGATCATCTATTGCTAGTAAAAATTTCCCAAAGAAAATAAATATAATTATTTAAATAATAATAAAAACAAAAACATAATATATATATATATATATATATATAATATCTTCCTTAAATTTCTATGTTCTACTGCAATCCATACTTTCCTAATCCTAAAAGGCAAATCAATTCTAAATTTTTTTTAAGTCATAACCTACTGCTCTAATACCACTAAATATCACGCTCCGAATCCGGGCCTACTTCGTGAACTAAAATCCCAAATTCAAGATTACGACTCGGCTACACTCCTTAGATTTCTCCAAAGAATGTAAAGTCACTTACTTTCAATTATCCAACAACAAACAGTAAAATTATTAACTTAAATAATCTATAAAATATCATCTACGATTTCTAAATTTCTTCAATAATAAAACTTCAACTCAAAAAAAAAATTCAAGTTTCCAAAAAAATAACAAGAAGTTTATTCTAAACATAAACAACTAAAAACTTTACTCGAAACTCTTATTCATAATCATATGTCCAGTAATCATCCTCTAACCCTATATCTTCCCTGTCATCTGTAAAGTGAGAAAACATATGGGTGAATATAAAATACTCAGTAGGCAGAACATCTTCCCTCCTTTTAAAACAATTTTTCAATTAAAAGAAAAACAATATAAATGTTTTTAAATAATAATAATAATAATAATAATAATAATAATTTACCGTACATTTATCTTTAGAGCAGAAAAAGACAAAACATAAATTAAATGGTAAATAAAAACATTGAGCAAACAATGTAATGCAATCATTCAATCAATATCTTTCATTTTTCTTTTCTTTTACTTTCTTGTCTTTTTTTTAACTATTGGGGGAATAATATGATCGTTTCGCGAATGGAACTTAATTGATAGCAGTGCCTAACTTTATACCCGTTAGGAAAGGGCATTACTTGTATCTTATATCTTGGTGGCTTTTTATCCATGCCAATGAAAAATCTTATAAATAATAGAACATTTCCTCCAATTACTATCCATCACTTAATCCCCAATAAAATCAAATATAAGAATTACATATAATTTACTTTTATAAAACTTCAATGTAAATACTTAACATTCTAAAATATTTAAGAATATTAAAAATGAGAAAAAATATATATTTTTTATTTTAAAATGATAATAGCTCGAAACTCAAAACATAATTTAAATATATACATAACATTTAATTAATATTTTTATATAATAAAAAGAGTAATGAATTCTTTGATGGTATAAATAAATAAATAAATATATATATATATATATAATATAATAAAAAGAAAATACAAACATAATTACATTAAATTAGAAAAAGGAAACATAATTACATCAAATTAGAAAAAACAAATATAATCACATCAAATTAGGAAAAAGAAGCATAATCATATCAAATTTCGAAATTTACGTCTCTATCAAATATATATATATATAATAAAAAAATAAGGAAATATAATCACGATAAGTTTTGGATTGTGTCGTTGTCGGAATTGTTGAATAATAAAAAAATATATATACTTAAAAAAATTTTGGAACCAAAGATTAATTTTGAGGATGTTAAACTTTCAAAATTTTACTTAAGCAGATAACAATTACTCAAACAAGTCTTTTCACATATCATAATCTTCAAATTCAATACATAAAAAGTTATCCATACTATAGATAAAAAAAACGGAGAATGATGGTCCACCTACCTCGATTGAGTGATTGGCGTACTTTTTGTTATTTTCGATTAACTCAAATATTTCGCTCTTAAATTCCTTCCGGACTCTATAAAAATCCATAATACGAATATTAAAACTAAATTCATAACTAATATCTTAATCTTACATTCCTATTAATCAAAAACACTAAAAACTACTTACCTCTTTCGTCAACTTCTTTGTATTTGGAAAAACCTGGCCTCTAACGGCTATCGTGTTTTGAAAGGGATAAAAGAAAGCCCTAGTAAAAACCTAATAATCATGCTTAAACTTATATTTATAATTACTCTTATATCAAATTTAGAACTATTTACTATTAAATCCTCACACTATTTAAATAATAAATAAAACCCTAAAAATAAAATTAGGGTATTACATTGATACAAAGAGGTAACAAGGAATTGTTTCCTCTTCCTGGCAGGCACCAACATTGGGTTATGTAAAGTTAAATATAGATGAGTCTCATGGTGCTGACAGAAGTGGTTTTGGTTTTGTATTGCGTGATGATAGGAGACGAGTTTTACGTTCGGGAGCTAAACCTTTGATGTGTATTGTATTGCATGAACAAGCAGAATTCATGGCTTTGAAGTTGAGTTTTGAATTTGTTCACGATTTTTGGTACTTCCCATTACTAATGATTTTAGATTACGAGAATTTGTCTGCTATTGGTGGAATTATTGCTTAGTTTCAAGAGGATCTCTAGAAGGCTCCTAGGATTAATATTCAGAATAATCATATGTCTACTAACGTAGTAACTCATTTGGTTGCTCAAATTGGGATTACTCTTTTAAATACCGTTATTTGGTATGAAACTTCGCATTCCGTGTATTAAACGCATTTCATTGTAACTGGTTAAAAGTTTCATGAATATACTATTTTTCATTTAAAAAAAATGATGATGACGAAAAAAAAAAGTTATCATGAGTGAATTGACATATAGATAATGTATTAATTTTTTTTTTTTAGAGTTTTTATTGATGAATGCATATAATTTTATGAGAATCAATTGATTAATTAATTTAATGTTTTATATGAACAAAATCCCTTAAAATCCTCGATCCGAATAATATTTCAAATAAATCTTTAAATTAATTACAACTACTAATGAAAACTTTAAAATTCCTAACACATACCCCCAAAATTTTCTTCACAACTTGTGACAAACTTTTTAAACATAGATTTAAATAATATATGTATCATGTCTAAAAGAAATGCAGAAAATTAATAATAATATTTACCATGCGAATGATGGAAAAAGTTGGAGGAAAGAACCAGAATGAGGGCTAGGTGGATGAAACAGATCTTCATTCTTCTTCACAATAAGGGAAAACAATTGTAAGAAAGAAAATAAATAAGGGAAAATATATGAATTTAGAGTTAGTAATAGGATAAAAAACTATTAATTGTTTCAAAGAAAAATTTACATATTTTTTTAAAAAATCCAAATTATCAATTGACAAAATATTTTTTTTTTAAAAAAACAAATTGGTATATTTAAATTCTCAAATTACAAGAAATTGGTAAAATTGATTTTCATTATAATTCTTCTTCTTCTTCTTTTTTAATTTAATCATTAAAATTTATATATATTTTTTTATTTAATCTTTATAATTCAAAATTCTCTCTTTTTAAAAAAATTTTTTTGATAGAATTGTTTAAAACAAAATGCACTTTACATCATATTTGGTTCACTCTTAAATCAAACCGGGTATGATTGACTTAACTATTTTATTTAGTCATCTTTTGATCGGTTCTCTAACAACATATATTTGTTCCCAAAGGTTTTGACCCTTCTGAACTCATTTTTGAGGTCTATTTTTCATATTCTGCCTCTTTCTTATCAGTTTCAGACTTGAGTATTTTTGTTTTTATCATTATAGCTGCTTCTGGTAATTCTCATTTTGTAACACATCTTATTAGTGTGATTTTTATGGTTGCAATTATAATTTATGGGCTCAAGAAATGTGTAGTTTTCTAAAAGGTAGACTTCTTTGGCGTATTGTTACGGGTGAAACTAAATAACCCACCAAAGAACCTTCTGAGACTGAAGATAAGTTTATTGAAAGGTTAGTCCAATGGGATATGAAAAATCATCAAATTTTAACTTGATTTTGTAATACTTGTTAGCCTAGTATTAAATTAGAATTTCGTTGTTTTGATTGTGCTAAAGATGTTTGGAATTTCTTAAAAAATTGATATGTAATTTCAGATGATATTCATTAGTTTCAGCTCTATTGACGCCTTCATTGCATGCATCAACAACTAAGTCACACCATTCACAGTTATGTTTATGAGTTACAGATTTTATTGGATCAATTATCTACTGGTGATCCTCTCTTGCCTGATAAAGATCTACAAGTATTTATGCTGAACTTCTTGAACGTCGGTATGTTTGGCATTTGCTTATAACTCTTAACAGTGATTGGAGTCAATTTGTGGTACTCTTCTTCATCGTAAACCTTTGCCAAACATGGACACAGTAATTCGAGAACTAATTTCTTAAGAAATTCATATTAACACTCTTCGAGCTGAGTGCAATCTCACTTCTCCAGATATGATTCTTGTAGCACCTTCAATCCATTCTTAGTCCAAAAAGGAATATTGTAATTATTGCAAAATACCTAGACATTTGATTCTACTTGCTATAAACTTGAGGTAAAACTCAAAAATCCTGGTAAAAGAAATTCACTCATCTACTACATCTTGGGGTACTTCTTCTAGTACTGATGTTGCCACAAAGATCTTTGACGTTGATGATAAGTCACATTGTTTTTCCCTAAAGGACATCCAGTCTCTTCTTCACCATATACAATCTAATTCTGGGACTCTCAATTCTTCTGCTTTGTCTGTCACTTCAAGTACACATACGTCTTGGTTCTTTGATTCTGGTTGTTGTAATCATATGACTCCTGAGCCTAAGCATTTTCATTCTATCTCTATCCCTTCTCATGCACATGTTGTTCACACAGTTGATAACTCTACATTAGATATTCAGGACAAGTAATATTTCCACATCTTCATTGTCGTTGCCTAATACTTTTGATGTACCAAAATTACCTCTCAATCTTATATCTGTTGGCCAGTTTGTTGAACTTGGTGCTGATGTAATCTTTAAGAGTAATGGTTGTATTATGCAGGATTCTTAGACGAGCACAGTTCTTGGGACATGGCATAAGGTTGGTCGGTTATTTGAGCTCATCTCTCTCCAAATGCCACCAAAAGTTGTTGTTGTTGTTGTTGTTTCTTCCAGTCTTTGGCATTCAAGCCTTGGTCATGTTTCTTCTTCTAAATTAGGATCTTTGATTTCTAACGATTGTTTAGGTTCTGTTAAAACTAGTCACATTGACTGTGTTTCCTGTGAACTTTCTAAACATCATGCTTTGCCTTTTACTAATTGTACTTCTATTTCTTCTGCCCCTTTTGATCTTATTCATTCTTATATTTGGGGACCTGCTCCTAATGTTACTATTGGTGCTTCTAGGTATTTTGTCATTTTTGTTGATGACTATTCTCGATACACATGGATTTACCTTATGAAAAATCGTTATGAGTTGCCCAAAATTTACATTCAATTTGCTACTATGATAAAACTCAGTTTTATCTTAACATAAAAGTCTTTCATACATATAATGCTATGAAATATCGAGATACTACCCTTTGTCAATTATTTGCTAGCAATGGTACGCTTGTTCAACGTTCATGTCCTGACACTTCGCCACAAAATGGTCATGCTAAACGTAAATATAGATACACTTTAGACACTGTTCTTGCTCTTCTTATGTCATCTTCTTGTCTTGAATCTTTTTGGGGTGAAGCTGCTCTTACATCAGTTTACATTATCAATCACATTTCCTCTTATCATAAAAAAATATCTCTCTTTATGAGCGTCTCTATGGTCATTGTCTTAAATATCATAATTTTCAGGTTTCTAGATTTGTTTGTTTTATTCATTTGCAGTCCCACGAGTATACCAAATTGGAACCTCGGGCTCGATTGTGTTGTTTTTTAGGTTATGGTATTGAACATAAGGACTATTGGTGTTGGGAACCTCTTTCTCAATGTATTCACGTTTCACGTCATGTCACCTTCTGGGAACATAAGATGTTCTCTTCCTTATCTAGCTTCTGTGTCACATCATCTCCTCCATTCTTTTATGATCCTATTATCTCTTTGTTTCCTAATGATATTTTGACAGGTACTGATGATTCAAATGACATAGACCTTCCTCTACCCTTGCTTGAAGATCATCCTTCTGAGGATCCTAGTTCTTCCTCTCCTAGTAGTTCTCTAAATTCTAGTCCTCAAACTCGTAAGTCTTCTCGTATTCGTTATCCTCCTGTCACTCTTTAAGGTTATCATTGTTACTCTATCATTATTTTTCTTTATGAACCTTCCACTTATCGTGAGGCTAACTCAAACCCTTTATTGCAGAAAGCAATGACAGAAGAGCTTAATGCACTTATTAACACACATACATGGGATTTGGTTTACTTTTCTCCATATAAATCAGTGGTTGGTTGTAAATAGGTGTATAAAATAAAGACTATGGCTGATGGTTCAGTTGAACGTTATAAAGCTTGTCTTGTGGCTAAGGGTTTCACCCGAGAAAATAGAATTGATTATGAGAAGACTTTTGCTCCAGTCGCTCATATCACATCGAGTCGTACACTTATAGCAATTGCAATAGTCAAATAGTGGATCTTGTTTCAGATGGATGTTAAGAATGCATTTTGTCTCTTACGAAAGGCTTTATATGGACTCAAACAAGCTCCTTGGGCTTAGTTTGCTAAATTCAACTCCACCATTTGTTAGTTTGTCTTTAAGTCCAATCATCATGATCATGCCTTATTTCTTCGAAAGACTCGAAGCAAAATCATTATCTTACTATTGTAAGTTGATGACATGATTATTACGGAAGATGATATACAGGGTATCCATGATGTCAAACAATTTCTTAGTCGCCATTTGAGATGAAAGATCTTGGTCATTTAAGCTATTTTTTGGGCCTAGAGATTACTTCTTCTTCAATATGGTATTATTTATCTCAAGCCAAATATGTTACTGATCTTATCTCTTGTGCAAGTCTTACAGATGATAAAATTGCTAACACTCCAATTGAAGCCAATGTTCATTTGTCTACCGCTGATGGTTCTCCTATCTTTGATTGTAATTTGTATCGTCAATTTGTTGGCAGTCTTATATATCTCACTGTTACTCGACCTGACATTGCTTATGTTGTTCATGTTGTTAGTCAGTTCATGACAACTCCTCGCACAACTCATCATGTAGCCACACTTTGCATTTTTTGCTACATTAAAGGCACTTTGTTTCATGGTCTCCATTACTCCAACTCATCTTGTCTACAGCTGCAAGGTTATTCAGATTCTGGCTGGGTTGGTGATCATATAGATCAATGCTCTACTACAGGTTATTACTTCTTACGTAGTGATTGATAACACTAAAATATTCAGATATTTTGGTGACAATTTGTGCTTAATTCTTGATCTAATTATTGATAAATAATCAATTTTGGTTTAGTTTTGCAAATTCTTTTATTAAATTGATTTCAAAAAGTTTTTTGGGCAAAAACGCAAAGAATTACAAATTCAAGGACTCAAATTACAAAATATGAAGATATTTTACACGTCGCGTCTTGACATCCGTCAACAGATCGTTCTTGAGGGCTGTCAAGAACGATCTGTTGATGGCCGTCAATACCTCATCATCAGATTTTTTTTTTATTTGTGAATTTCCTAGTTTCCTCCCACGTTTTGTATCTATAAATAGTGGTTTTTCACCACAGGGAGAATTATAGGTTTTTCATTGTATTCTTTGTACTTTGAATTTCTCGATAGAAGATTATTGTTGTTTTCATTGTCATTCTGTTCTTCTATTTCTCTTTGAATTCTTGTTCACAAACCAAGAAAAGAGTTTAGGGAGTGCTTTAAGTTGAGAGTGAAATCCAATCTTCTCTTGAGAGTGTGAGAGTTCAAGATCCACAAACCAAGGAGTTGCACTTTCACATCCTTGGAGTGAGGTTAGTAATTAATATAAATCCTCCTCCTAAAGATTAGCAAATTGAATGGTCCCAAACCCACAAGGACTTAAAAGTTGTTGATTTCCCTTGGAGGAGTGTGTTGTTGTATTGAAGAAAAGGTGGAAAGAAAACATCTACAAGAGCTTGGAGATTTCAAAGAGTCCTAGCTTTACTTGTACACATTTCTTCCTCTTTGATTTTCTATTGATCTTGTATGTATGATTTTAACATTAATTCTCCTTTAGGATCTCTTAATGTTCTACATTGCTTTAGGAATAATTGTTGAGAATTCTTTGATGTTTCATGTTTTTGTGTCTTCCTGTTAATCTACATCAATTGTTCTTTGATTTTTGCATTTATGTGTCTAAGGATTCCATCTCAATAGATGTGAAGATCCTAAGAAATTTTGATATAGGCTATCATATCCCTATGACGGCAATTTGGTGAGCTTTAAGGGGAGAGGTCAATACAACCTGGATATCAACCCTTAGACCTAAGAATGAAGATTCTTAATTCACGAGTGTTTATTGTGCTAAGAACCTCTCAATAGTTATGTGTGCCTGCTTGATTTCTTAAAGGTCTTAAGTTGTTTTTCCTCTATTGTTTTCCTTTATTGCTTTCTAGATTAGATTTCTCCTTTCTTCACTTGATGTTGGAACCTAAACCTTGATTTTCTTCTAAGTTTCATTACCAAAGCTCATTAGCTCCTTGTTTTCGTGATCTTATTTCCAAACTCAAAATGAAATATCTTTGTATATTATCATCTTTATATATTGTTAATATATGTAATATTTTTTTTGTATATTACCATATCTTTGTATATTAGGTCAAAGATTATGCTTGATTGTAACCTTGATTTTAGGCTTGATGGTAGACTTGATCGTAGGCTTAATTAACGTAATTAGATTTTCAATTTTAGGTAATTTATGCAATATAATAGTCATTTTCTATTGTAAACTACACAATTATACATAACATTCATATATTATTTACTTTTCCTATATAATATATATATATAGATATATATATATATATAAATTGCAAGAAATTTATTTCTAACTATCCATGTTAATTCAACATAAACAAAAAGAAGATATATGAATTATGTATAATATCTTTATAACATTATTGGCATCTAGAGCGTAACGAATCCAGTTGTTCGCGAACAAAGCTCGTTCGAAGTCGTTTATGATCGGTTTGGGCTTTTCATTTATTAAACAAACAAACTCGAACAAAATTTTAAGCTCGATTAAATTTCAAGCCTATTCAAACACTATTCGCGAACATACTGAGCATTCGCGAACAAATTATAAATATTTACATATGTTATATATATTATTTTTAATAATTTATAATATTTATATTAGAAATTTTTAATTTTTTTTCAATTATTAGGGGTGATTTAATATTTTTTGTAAGAATTTATTGAATAGTTAAATATTTAATTTAATATTCAAATTTTAAAATTGTTTTAAAAAAACCAGCAAACTCGAACAATAAGAGATGATAATGGAACAAACTCGAACAAGTGTTTCTGTTCCGCGCGAATTAAAATAATGTCCGAGTAATAAACAAACAAACTCTATTGGCACCGTAAATTTTGTAGACACAAGCAAATCTTTGAGGACCGTTAGAGAAATATATGGAGAGTGAATACAAGTAGGACCCATTTTTTCTTAAAAATTTGTAAGCAGCTCATCTTTTTGAACTCATATTTTTTAAATCTTTAGAAATGTTAAATTGTTATGAATCCCGGAGATTCATTACATTAATGGATGTCCATCATCCCAGAAAATTACGTAAGGTGATAAAAGTGGAGCACTCAGGATATGGAGCAATTGTGGACATGTGGTTATATATATATATATATATATATATATAAGTGGAGCACTCATGATATAAGTGGAGCACTCATGATACAAGTGGAGCACTCATGATATAAGTGGAGCACTCATTATACAAGTGAAGCACTCATGATACAAGTGGAGCACTCATGATATGGAGCACTTGTGATATAAATATATATATGTATATGTATATATAGATGTATATATATAGGTGAGATGGATTCCTATATTGAATGAAGAAACAATTTTTGATACAACAATTTTTCATTTTCCATCTTCAATTCCCGAGAGCTTCCCTAGCTCCTCTCTCCCTCTCTCTCCCATCAATTATTATATTATATATATTATACTATATATATACACATATATATATAGATTATACAATTTAATAATACGTTATCAGCACGAGTCTCTACCAACAACACGATTATCTACAACCGGTACGTTATCAGACATGTACGTTTATTATTATTATGGCAAATTTAACTAAATTGGAATTTGTGGCACTTGATGTCACCGGAAAAAATTATTTGTCATGGACACTAGATGCCGAGATGCATCTTGCTGCGATGGGTCTGACAGACACCATCGTACAAAATAATATATCATTAATACAAGAACGTGCCAAAGCTATAATATTTCTTCGTCATCATCTTCACGAAGATCTGAAAAATGAATATCTTACCGTGAAAGATCCTTTTATTTTGTGGGAAAATTTGAAAGAAAGATTCGACCACCAGAAGATGGTCGTTCTCCCAAAGGCACGGTATGACTGGTTGCACCTGAGGTTGCAAGATTTCAGATCCATAAGCGAGTATAACTCCGCAATGTTTAAAATAGTTTCACAATTGAAACTATGTGGAGATAATATAACAGATGATGATGATGCTGGAGAAAACATACTCCACTTTTCATGCCAAGAATATTGTCCTGCAGCAACAATATCGTGAAAAAGGTTTTAAGAAATATTCTAAATTAATTTCTTGTCTTCTTGTTGCGGAACAAAATAATGAATTATTAATGAAAAATCACGAGACTCGACCTACTGGTTCTACTCCATTCCCTGAAGTGAATGCTGTTAGAAATCATGATCCCAGAAGAGATCGTGGTCGTGGTCGTGGTCGTGGTCATTACCGTGGTCATAGCCGAAAATATGATCATGGACGCCGTGATCAATTTGGCCCTTACAATCGTAATAATACTTCAGGTGCCAAAAATGTTAATAACCACCCGAAGTGGAAAACATAATGGGAAAAGAAATACTGTTCCGAAAAATTATGAGGACATATGTTATCGTTGTGGCATGAAAGGTCACTGGTCTCGTATTTGTCGCACTGCAAAACATCTTGTTGATTTATATCAAGCATCTATTGAAGGGAAAGGTAAAAATGTTGAGGCAAATTTTACTCAAAATTTACCTCATGAAAGAAATGATGAAGATCTTGAAGATAATGATGTTGGTATAACTCACTTGGATGTTGCTGATTTTTTCGAGCATCCAGAAGGAAGAATTGATCATTTAATTGGAGATGGAAGTGTCCAAAAATAATTAGAATATTATTATCTAATTATTGTAATATTTTAGTATTACTTTTATTTTAGTATTACTTTTATTGTAATATAATGCTTATTTTTTTTATGTAAAATTTTGTTATCAGACAGATGGCTGTTGTTCAAATTTCTGTGAACAACGATATCGAAAGTGTCTGTCTTATTGACAGTGGAACTACGCACACCATATTGAAATACAAGAAGTATTTTTCTCACCTGAATGTGGGAGAAACGTGTGTTACTACAATAAATGGCAGTGCAAAACTTATTGAAGGCTCCGGAAGAGCTAATATAATATTACCGGGAGGAACTATGATTGCTATTGATAAAGCATTATATTCCTCAAAGTCTCGAAGAAATTTATTGAGTTTTAAAGATATCCGACGGAATGGATATCATGTTGAGACTATAGAAGAAAATGATCATGAATATTTGGGTATCACGAAAATGACCTCCGGTAATAAAGTTTTGTTGGAAAAACTACCATCTCTATCATCTGGCTTATATTATGCAAAAATAAATGCTATTGAGGCGCATCATTTAGTAAACCAGAAGTTTACTAATCCCGTTACTTTTAAAGTTTGGCATGACCGTTTGGGTCATCCGGGATCAATTATGATGCGAAAAATTATCAAAACAACGCACGGTCATCCTTTGAAAAATCAAAGGATTTTGACTTCTGATAAACTTTCATGTGCTGCATGTTCCAAAGGGAAATTGATTATAAGACCAGCACCATTGAAAGTAGGAGCTGAAAGTCCTACATTTCTAGAACGGATTCATGGAGATATATGTGGACCGATTAGTCCACCATGTGGGCAATTTAATATTTTATGGTTTGATTGATGCATCGACCCGATGGTCGCATGTTTGTTTAATATCAACTCGCAACCTGGCGTTTGCGAGATTACTTGCCCAAATAATTCGCTTAAGAGCGCAATTTCCTGATTATCCTATTAAACGAATCCGTCTAGACAATGCTGGTGAATTTACTTCGCATGCATTTAATTCTTATTGCATGTCGATTGGAATAATTGTTGAACATCCTGTAGCTCATGTTCACGCACAGAATGGTCTAGCTGAATCATTTATTAAAAGACTGCAATTAATTGCCAGACCATTATTGATGAAAACGAATCTCCCTACAGCAGCCTGGGGACATGCAATTTTGCATGCTGCAGCACTTGTGCGTTTAAGGCCATCGAGTTATCATAAATTTTCTCCCATACAGTTGGCTTTTGGTTCGAGCCAAATATTTCTTATTTGAGAATTTTTGGGTGTGCTATATGTTCCAATTGAACCACCCCAACGGACAAAAATGGGTCCGCAAAGAAGATTGGGGATATATGTTGGGTTTGACTCCCCGTCCATTATAAGGTATCTTGAACCTTTGACGGGAGATGTTTTACAGCAAGATTTGCTGATTGCCATTTTGATGAAAATTTGTTTCCCAAATTAGGGGGAGAGAATAAATGGCATAAAATTGAACTTGCGTGGAAAACTTCTTTGAATCATTTAGATCCACGCACAAATATCAGTGAACTTGAAGTTCAAAAGATTATACATTTGCAACAAATTGCAAATCAACTGCCAGATTCTTTTGCTGACTCTAGCAGAGTCACTAAATCGCATATTCCAGCTATAGATGCTCCTATACGAATAGAAGTTCCTGAAGGACAGAAAGTTAATCCTATAGCTATCGAATCAAAAACACGCCAGAAGCGTGGCCGACCCCTTGGTTCCAAAAATAAAAATCCTCGAAAGAAAAGAGGAACAAATGATCTAGAAGATCATATTGATGAAACAGAAAAGGAAAACCAAGGGAGAACTGATGAAAAGATTCCAACTATAAATGATGATGAGAATTCTGAAATATCAATTAATTATTCCAGTTCGAATCAAAGTTGGGATCGAAAAAACGTTGTTATTGATAATGCTTTTGCATACAACGTAGCCCTTGATATTTTCAAGGATAATGAGGATTTAGATCCTTTATCAGTTGAAGAATGTCGGCATAGAATTGATTGGCCTCAATGGAAAGATGCGATTCAAACGGAGTTAAATTCGCTTGCGAAGCGAGAAGTTTTTGGACCTGTAGTCCAAACGCCAAAGGATGTAAAACCTGTTGGCTATAAATGGGTGTTTGTGCGAAAACGAAATGAGAATAAAAGTCGTAAAATATAAAGCACGACTCGTCGCACAAGGCTTTTCGCAAAAGCCAGGAATTGATTATGATCAAACTTATTCACCCGTTATTGATGCTATTACACTCCGATATCTAATAAGTATGGCAGTTCATGAAAAGGTGGACATGCGTCTAATGGATGTTATTACAGCTTATCTTTATGGAAGCCTCGAAAAAAATTTATATGAAAATCCCTGAAGGATTCAAATTACCAAAGGCTTCTAAAGGCCCTCATGAAAATTATTCTATCAAATTACAGAAATCATTATATGGGCTTAAACAGTCTGGACGCATGTGGTACAATCGCCTTAGTGAATTCTTGTTGAATTCAGGATATAAAATGACCAAATCTGTCCATGTGTTTTTATTAAGAAACAGATTTTGGTTTTGTGATTCTTGCTATATATGTTGACGATATCAATCTAATAGGAACTCCAGAAGAGCTTCGAGAAGCTATAGATTGTTTGAAACGAGAATTTGAAGTAAAGATTTGGAAAAACTAAGTTTTGTCTCGGACTTCAAATTGAACATATGAAGATGGAATTTTGTTCATCAGTCAACATATACAGCAAAAGTGTTGAAAAGATTTTTCATGGATAAAGCATATCCATTGAGTATTCCAATGGTCGTGAGGTCACTAGATATAAATAAAGACATATTTAGACCTCGAGAAAATGATGAAAACTACTTGGTCCTGAAGTACCATATTTGAGTGCTATTGGTGCACTGATGTATCTTGCAAATAATACTCGACCGGATATAGCATTTGCTATAAATCTATTAGCAAGATTTAGTTCTTCACCAACACGACGACATTGGAATGGTATTAAACACGTCCTTAGATACCTCCAAGGGACAATTGACCTCGGATTATTTTATTCAAATGTAAATGATCCAAAACTGATTGGATATGCAAATGCGGGTTATCTTTCGGATCCGCATAAGGCACGTTCTCAAAATGGATATTTATTTACCTATGGTAATACTGCTATATCATGGCGCTCCACGAAGCAAACAATAGCAGCAACTTCTTCTAATCATGCTGAGATAATAGCCATTCATGAAGCAAGTCGAGAATGTGTATGGTTGAGGTCAATGATACATTATATTAGAGAGAGTTGTGGTTTATCCTCCAGAAGAGAGATTCCAACTCCTCTATATGAAGATAATGCTGCTTGCATAGCTCAATTAAAAGGAGGATATATTAAGGGGGATAGGACGAAACACATTTCACCTAAATTCTTCTTTACTCATGAACTTCAAAAGAATGGTGAAATTGATGTGCTTCAAATTCAATCACGTGATAATCTTGCAGATATATTCACTAAATCTCTTCCGACAGCAACCTTTGAAAAATTGAGATATAAAATTGGTTTGCGTCGATTTAAAGATTTCAAGAAATCATCTCATCAGGGGGGAAATCTACACATGAAGAATAATGTACTCTTTTTCCTTCACTAGATTTTTTTCCCACTGGGTTTTTATCTAGTAAGATTTTAACGAGGCCTATTCTTTATGTAATGGACATCCAAGGGGGAGTGTTATGAATCCCGGAGATTCATTACATTAATGGATGTCCATCATCCTAGAAAATTACGTAAGGTGATAAAAGTGGAGCACTCATGATATGGAGCAATTGTGGACATGTGGTTATATATATATATATAAGTGGAGCACTCATGATATAAGTGGAGCACTTATGATACAAGTGGAGCACTCATGATACAAGTGGAGCACTCATGATACAAGTGGAGCACTCATGATACAAGTGGAGAACTCATGATATGGAGCACTTGTGATATAAATATATATATGTATATGTATATATAGATGTATATATATAGGTGAGATGTATTCCTATATTGAATGAAGAAACAATTTTTGATACAACAATTTTTCATTTTCCATCTTCAATTCCCGAGAGCTTCCCTAGCTCCTCTCTCCCTCTCTCTCCCATCAATTATTATATATATATTATATAATATATACACATATATATATAGATTATACAATTTCATAACACGTTATCAGCACGAGTCTCTACCAAC
The DNA here is from genome assembly GCA_027405835.1 of Asclepias syriaca. Lineage (NCBI taxonomy): Eukaryota > Viridiplantae > Streptophyta > Magnoliopsida > Gentianales > Apocynaceae > Asclepias > Asclepias syriaca. The sequence goes on from CM049924.1 coordinate 11,980,100, forward strand.
AACACGATTATCTACAACCGGTACGTTATCAGACAGATACGTTTATTATTATTATTATGGCAAATTTAACTAAATTGGAATTTGTGGCACTTGATGTCACCGGAAAAAATTATTTGTCATGGACACTAGATGCCGAGATGCATCTTGCTGCGATAGGTCTGACAGACACCATCGTACAAAATAATATATCATTAATACAAGAACGTGCCAAAGCTATAATATTTCTTCGTCATCATCTTCACGAAGATCTGAAAAATGAATATCTTACCGTGAAAGATCCTTTTATTTTGTGGGAAAATTTGAAAGAAAGATTCGACCACCAGAAGATGGTCGTTCTCCCAAAGGCACGGTATGACTGGTTGCACCTAAGGTTGCAAGATTTCAGATCCATAAGCGAGTATAACTCCGCAATGTTTAAAATAGTTTCACAATTGAAACTATGTGGAGTTGATATAACAGATGATGATATGCTGGAGAAAACATACTCCACTTTTCATGCCACGAATATTGTCCTGCAACAACAATATCGTGAAAAAGGTTTTAAGAAATATTCTAAATTAATTTCTTGTCTTCTTGTTGCGGAACAAAATAATGAATTATTAATGAAAAATCACGAGACTCGACCTACTGGTTCTACTCCATTCCCTGAAGTGAATGCTGTTAGAAATCATGATCCCAGAAGAGATCGTGGTCGTGGTCGTGGTCGTGGTCATTACCGTGGTCATAGCCGAAAATATGATCATGGACGCCGTGATCAATTTGGCCCTTACAATCGTAATAATACTTCAGGTGCCAAAAATGTTAATAACCACCCGAAGTGGATAAAACATAATGGGAAAAGAAATACTGTTCCGAAAAATTATGAGGACATATGTTTCGTTGTGGCATGAAAGGTCACTGGTCTCGTATTTGTCGCACTGCAAAACATCTTGTTGATTTATATCAAGCATCTATTGAAGGGAAAGGTAAAAATGTTGAGGCAAATTTTACTTCTCAAAATTTACCTCATGAAAGAAATGATGAAGATCTTGAAGATAATGATGTTGGTATAACTCACTTGGATGTTGCTGATTTTTTCGAGCATCCAGAAGGAAGAATTGATCATTTAATTGGAGATGGAAGTGTCCAAAAATAATTAGAATATTATTATCTAATTATTGTAATATTTTAGTATTACTTTTATTGTTAGTATTACTTTTATTGTAATTTATATGCTTAATTTTTTTTATGTAAAATTTTGTTATCAGACAGATGGCTGTTGTTCAAATTTCTGTGAACAACGATATCGAAAGTGTCTGTCTTATTGACAGTGGAACTACGCACACCATATTGAAATACAAGAAGTATTTTTCTCACCTGAATGTGGGAGAAACGTGTTACACAATAAATGGCAGTGCAAAACTTATTGAAGGCTCCGGAAGAGCTAATATAATATTACCGGGAGGAACTATGATTGCTATTGATAAAGCATTATATTCCTCAAAGTCTCGAAGAAATTTATTGAGTTTTAAAGATATCCGACGGAATGGATATCATGTTGAGACTATAGAAGAAAATGATCATGAATATTTGGGTATCACGAAAATGACCTCCGGTAATAAAGTTTTGTTGGAAAAACTACCATCTCTATCATCTGGCTATATTATGCAAAAATAAATGCTATTGAGGCGCATCATTTAGTAAACCAGAAGTTTACTAATCCCGTTACTTTTAAAGTTTGGCATGACCGTTTGGGTCATCCGGGATCAATTATGATGCGAAAAATTATCAAAACAACGCACGGTCATCCTTTGAAAAATCAAAGGATTTTGACTTCTGATAAACTTTCATGTGCTGCATGTTCCAAAGGGAAATTGATTATAAGACCAGCACCATTGAAAGTAGGAGCTGAAAGTCCTACATTTCTAGAACGGATTCATGGAGATATATGTGGACCGATTAGTCCACCATGTGGGCAATTTAAATATTTTATGGTCTTGATTGATGCATCGACCCGATGGTCGCATGTTTGTTTAATATCAACTCGCAACCTGGCGTTTGCGAGATTACTTGCCCAAATAATTCGCTTAAGAGCGCAATTTCCTGATTATCCTATTAAACGAATCCGTCTAGACAATGCTGGTGAATTTACTTCGCATGCATTTAATTCTTATTGCATGTCGATTGGAATAATTGTTGAACATCCTGTAGCTCATGTTCACGCACAGAATGGTCTAGCTGAATCATTTATTAAAAGACTGCAATTAATTGCCAGACCATTATTGATGAAAACGAATCTCCCTACAGCAGCCTGGGGACATGCAATTTTGCATGCTGCAGCACTTGTGCGTTTAAGGCCATCGAGTTATCATAAATTTTCTCCCATACAGTTGGCTTTTGGTTCGAGCCAAATATTTCTTATTTGAGAATTTTTGGGTGTGCTATATGTTCCAATTGAACCACCCCAACGGACAAAAATGGGTCCGCAAAGAAGATTGGGGATATATGTTGGGTTGACTCCCCGTCCATTATAAGGTATCTTGAACCTTTGACGGGGATGTTTTACAGCAAGATTTGCTGATTGCCATTTTGATGAAAATTTGTTTCCCAAATTAGGGGGAGAGAATAAATGGCATAAAATTGAACTTGCGTGGAAAACTTCTTTGAATCATTTAGATCCACGCACAAATATCAGTGAACTTGAAGTTCAAAAGATTATACATTTGCAACAAATTGCAAATCAACTGCCAGATTCTTTTGCTGACTCTAGCAGAGTCACTAAATCGCATATTCCAGCTATAGATGCTCCTATACGAATAGAAGTTCCTGAAGGACAGAAAGTTAATCCTATAGCTATCGAATCAAAAACACGCCAGAAGCGTGGCCGACCCCTTGGTTCCAAAAATAAAAATCCTCGAAAGAAAAGAGGAACAAATGATCTAGAAGATCATATTGATGAAACAGAAAAGGAAAACTAAGGGAGAACTGATGAAAAGATTCCAACTATAAATGATGATGAGAAATCTGAAATATCTATTAATTATTCCAGTTCGAATCAAAGTTGGGATCGAAAAAACGTTGTTATTGATAATGCTTTTGCATACAACGTAGCCCTTGATATTTTCAAGGATAATGAGGATTTAGATCCTTTATCAGTTGAAGAATGTCGGCATAGAATTGATTGGCCTCAATGGAAAGATGCGATTCAAACGGAGTTAAATCCGCTTGCGAAGCGAGAAGTTTTTGGACCTGTAGTCCAAACGCCAAAGGATGTAAAACCTGTTGGCTATAAATGGGTGTTTGTGCGAAAACGAAATGAGAATAATAAAGTCGTAAAATATAAAGCACGACTCGTCGCACAAGGCTTTTCGCAAAATCCAGGAATTGATTATGATCAAACTTATTCACCCGTTATTGATGCTATTACACTCCGATATCTAATAAGTATGGCAGTTCATGAAAAGGTGGACATGCGTCTAATGGATGTTATTACAGCTTATCTTTATGGAAGCCTCGAAAATGAAATTTATATGAAAATCCCTGAAGGATTCAAATTACCAAAGGCTTCTAAAAGCCCTCATGAAAATTATTCTATCAAATTACAGAAATCATTATATGGGCTTAAACAGTCTGGACGCATGTGGTACAATCGCCTTAGTGAATTTTTGTTGAATTCAGGATATAAAAATGACCAAATCTGTCCATGTGTTTTTATTAAGAAAACAGATTTTGGTTTTGTGATTCTTGCTATATATGTTGACGATATCAATCTAATAGGAACTCCAGAAGAGCTTCAAGAAGCTATAGATTGTTTGAAACGAGAATTTGAAGTTAAAGATTTTGGAAAAACTAAGTTTTGTCTCGGACTTCAAATTGAACATATGAAAGATGGAATGTTTGTTCATCAGTCAACATATACAGCAAAAGTGTTGAAAAGATTTTTCATGGATAAAGCATATCCATTGAGTATTCCAATGGTCGTGAGGTCACTAGATATAAATAAAGACATATTTAAACCTCGAGAAAATGGTGAAAAACTACTAGGTCCTGAAGTACCATATTTAAGTGCTATTGGTGCACTGATGTATCTTGCAAATAATACTCGACCGGATATAGCATTTGCTATAAATCTATTAGCAAGATTTAGTTCTTCACCAACACGACGACATTGGAATGGTATTAAACACGTCCTTAGATACCTCCAAGGGACAATTGACCTCGGATTATTTTATTCAAATGTAAATGATCCAGAACTGATTGGATATGCAGATGCGGGTTATCTTTCGGATCCGCATAAGGCACGTTCTCAAAATGGCTATTTATTTACCTATGGTAATACTGCTATATCATGGCGCTCCACGAAGCAAACAATAGCAGCAACTTCTTCTAATCATGCTGAGATAATAGCCATTCATGAAGCAAGTCGAGAATGTGTATGGTTGAGGTCAATGATACATTATATTAGAGAGAGTTGTGGTTTATCCTCCAGAAGAGAGATTCCAACTCCTCTATATGAAGATAATGCTGCTTGCATAGCTCAATTAAAAGGAGGATATATTAAGGGGGATAGGACGAAACACATTTCACCTAAATTCTTCTTTACTCATGAACTTCAAAAGAATGGTGAAATTGATGTGCTTCAAATTCGATCACATGATAATCTTGCAGATATATTCACTAAATCTCTTCCGACAGCAACCTTTGAAAAATTGAGATATAAAATTGGTTTGCGTCGATTTAAAGATTTCAAGAAATCATCTCATCAGGGGGGAAATCTACACATGAAGAATAATGTACTCTTTTTCCTTCACTAGATTTTTTTTCCCACTGGGTTTTTATCTAGTAAGGTTTTAACAAGGCCTATTCTTTATGTAATGGACATCCAAGGGGGAGTGTTATGAATCCCGGAGATTCATTACATTAATGGATGTCCATCATCCCAGAAAATTACGTAAGGTGATAAAAGTGGAGCACTCATGATATGGAGCAATTGTGGACATGCGGTTATATATATATAAGTGGAGCACTCATGATATAAGTGGAGCACTCATGATACAAGTGGAGCACTCATGATACAAGTGGAGCACTCATGATATGGAGCACTTGTGATATAAATATATATATGTATATGTATATATAGATGTATATATATAGGTGAGATGGATTCCTATATTGATTGAAGAAACAATTTTGATACAACAATTTTTCAGTTTCCATCTTCAATTCCCGAGAGCTTCCCTAGCTCCTCTCTCCCTCTCTCTGCCATCAATTATTATATTATATATATTATACTATATATATACACATATATATATAGATTATACAATAAGAGATGATAATGGAACAAACTCGAACAAGTGTTTCTGTTCTGCGCGAATTAAAATAATGTCCGAGTAATAAACAAACAAACTCTATTGGCACCGTAAATTTTGTAGACACAAGCAAATCTTTGAGGACCGTTAGAGAAATATATGGAGAGTGAATACAAGTAGGACCCATTTTTTCTTAAAAATTTGTAAGCAGCTCATCTTTTTGAACTCATATTTTTTAAATCTTTAGAAATGTTAAATTAAATTTTGTCTAAATTTTTTATTATATATATATGGAAAGATACGTAATGTATGCCATACATAATCTCCTAACCAACATGGTAAAAAAGAAAAAGGAGAATAACTTGTTTCTCACGTAAATCAAAGACTCTCTTATTATTTGTTAGAGTTTGGTGACGTTAGTCCCCAAGTAGTTTTTTGGTAAAATTGGTCCTCGAACTATAAAATAATTGTGAGATTGGTTTTTCCGTTAAAAATTCTATTAAATCATCGTTAAGTTTTTAAAATTTATGGGTATTTATATCATTAGATGATTTTAATATATTTAATAATATATATATATATATACAAGAAAGAAAAGAAGTAAGATGAATGATAAAAAAACCTCTTGGTCGTCGATGAGAAGAAGAAATTTGTGTCGTTGAAAAGAAAATATTATGATTACAAACTATATCTTACTTGTGTACCACATTTGAGTTATCTGATAAACCACCCCATCGCCATTAACGGCCCTACTCACGGTTCGAGTTAAAGGTATCCATGAAAGCTTGTCTCACTTAGGAAATCATGCCACTCACCCTAACGCCGGCATAAACACCCGAACTAAGCCTCATTAGACTACTCTAACAAACATGGTGATCTATAGGTTATTTCATCTAATATTGCAGACCTTAATGCTTTTTCATCATAAATTAAGGCCTGTTAAACTAAACAGGTTATGATTAGACCCTGGTTAGGAATTACCTATAACCGTTCATCTAGTTTAAAAGAGCAAGTAGATATTCAGTCGTAATGTTTAATTTAGCAGGCGACCTTTCTGGAAAAATGAAAACAACTTCAATATGCAAAACATATATAACCTATCATCATAATTTAATATTCAAATTGGTATTTAGACAAACACAATACAGAATATACAAAGAGGATCTAGGGAACCACCACCATAAAGTATTCACCCTTTATCAGGTCCACCGACAAATCGACTACTTGTATATCCTGGATTGTTTGACTTGACTCTACTTGACAGAACCTTCGGAGAACGCTTCCTTAGCCTAGTAGCAATTACTTTACCTTACATCCTGGGCTTAAGCAAAGCCCTGTTGACTAGCTCTTTGTTCACCTAATGCCCTCTTAGGATCTCCTAACGAAATCTCGGGTATTCTATGAATATCAAAGACGAACCCTATCTATTCGAATTCTAAGATTCTAAGATAAACACTCAGAAAGCAAAGAAAACGAGACACTCTCGTATTACTAAATTACTCGTGTGATGTACTTGAGATCACTAAATGACTTGTATCGAGTGTAGAAATGTACACTTGGTGTCACTAAATGACTCAGATCGAGTGAAGAGGGATGATTTCAAGTGAAGAAGACCTGGGGTATTTATAGCAGGGAACTTGAGGGTTTTTCTCTTTGATTCCTGATGTGGGATTCTGATCTGGTGCTCGGGATGCTCGTCTCGAGTTTGGGATGCCCGTCCTGGTCGTTTGACTGGGTCGGGACACCCGTCCTAAACAGAAAAGTTCCGAAAATCACATTTTTGCCTCAATATTTGCTATTTTCTGGCACATTTCACATGAAACTTCCAAAATCACAAATAATACAAAATTGTGTTAATATCAATCAATTAAGAACGATTGATCTCCAATTTTGCCCTAATTTGTGCCTAAAAATGTGCTAAAAAGTTATATAATTTATGCATATCATATAACCCCACACTTAGCTTTTTGCTTGTCCTCAAGAAAAACCTATATGAAATTATTGAAATTTAAATCATAGGCGCAATCACTCAAAGGTCTTAGCAATGTTTTTAGCCTAAATTTATCACTGAGTCAGATGATTCACAAAACAAGCCTGACTGATCAAGTTGCTATGGAAAGGTCTCAAATGTTTGGTAAATTATCATGGTCATGTAGATGCAACAATTCAATAACTCGATTGAATTCTACGCTTAGTCACAAGGTCTTCCTGATGTGTAGTGTGTGAACTAATCTAGACTAGATTGTCAACTCAATATAGGCTTTTCTAAACTTTTACCAGATAATAATTCGACCAATCGTTGAATATAATAGCAACAAACAACCTTCTGAGTTGTGAGCTTTGGTGTCAAGGCTTTTTATTTATAATTTTCAATAAAAGAATACACTAGGTAGTGTATTTTCAAATTGATTGCCCAGGGTATTTTTGTGTTTGCTTTCACACATCAATTTTAATTACCCAGGTATCGAGACCCACTCCGATGACTCCCAGATCTACCACGACCTTAGGGCATCAGGCATTAAATTCCCTTCAGAAGTGGTGCTCGAGTAGCAAAGGACGCTTGCAAACTATCCTTTTTACTTTTAAACTTTTTCACTTTGAGCTCAGAGTATCATCTAGTCATTCAAACTGCTAACACATTCTCAACCGGTCTAATATTATTTAGTTTAAGTCTCGAAAAGGTATTTGGTTGATGTTTCTAATCCAAACTAGGTTGTGCTCATTGGTATCAGGAATTCCCTACTTCCAAGTGATGAATTCAGTAAAGTTATCAACTTGTTTCCTACTGATCATAATACTCTACTCAACATATATCATAGACAAAAGCATTTCTTTAACCAATCAATACCGATTTTGAAGTCTGAAAGAGTGAAAAATTTTGAATTTTTTTTGGAATGGTGCAATTTTAGTGAAAAGTATGGGAAAACATGCAAATTTTTACTACTACAATGCACTGTGCACTGCTACCCCACACATAAGGTTTACACTGTCCTCAGTGTTCATGCATATCTTTATTACCTCACACTTATTTGAGAACAAAAGCAGGAAAAACAAACAAACAAAAACTTTTACCCCACACTTATTTGACTAAATAAGAGGAAGAAAAAGAAAAGAAACAAGAAAACAAGGGCAACAGAAATAACAAAAATAGAATAAAAGAAACAAAAAAGGTAAAAATGAAAATGATACTCCCTTACTTTGAGATTTCAACAGTTTGCTCGGATAAGTCGAGTAGTTCTTTATAGAATTTTAAGCGTTGCCCATTTACTTTTTGAGTAGTACCGTCAGAATCCATTATGACACATGCTCCAAAGGGTGATACTTCTGTGATAGTGAACGAGCCTGACCAATAGCTACACATCTTTCCTGGAAATAATTTCAGACGAGAGTTGTATAATAGCACTTTATCTCCTGGTTCAAAATTCTTCTAGAAACGTTGCATTCATTATATTAAATTTATTTTAATGTTATTTAACTACTTTTGTGCCCTAAATGTCGGAAAAGTAATAAAATAACTTGTTATTTCAAGATAAAGTGTAGTTGATTGAATGTAATTGTTTATAAATTCTAACATAATTTGCCCTAAATTTGATAACTTTGAAACATTCCACTCATTATATTAAATTCATTTTAAAATTATTTAACTACTTTTGTGTCCTAAATGTCTAAAAAGTAATCAAATAACTTGTTATTTCAAGATAAATTGTAGTTGATTGAATGTACTTGTGTTTAAATTCTAACATAATTTGACCAAAATTTGATAACTTTGAAACGTTCCATTCATTATATTAAATTGATTTTAAAGTTATTTAACGACTTGTGTGCCCTAAAATTTCGAAAAAGTAATAAAATAACTTGTTATTTCAAGATAAAGTGTAGTTGATTGAATGTACTTGTGTTTAAAGTCTAACATAATTAAACCAAAATTTGATAACTTTGAAACGTTCCATTCATTATATTAAATTCATTTTAAAGTTATTTAACGACTTTTGTGTCCTAAATGTCGAAAAAGTAATAAAATAACTTATTATTTCAAGATAATGTGTAGTTGATTCAATGTACTTGTGTTGAAATTTAACAAAACTTGACTTGAATTTTATGACTTTGAAACGTTATATTCGTTATATTTGATTTGTTTTAATGGTATTACTACTTTTGTGCCCTAAATGTCAAAAATGAAATTTTAAAAACTTGTTATTTCAAGATAAAGTGTAGTTGATTGAATGTACTTGTGTTGAAATTTAACAAAATTTGACCTGAATTTTATGACTTTGAAACGTCCCATTCATTCTATTTGATTAATTTTAATGATATTTAACTACTTTTGTGCCCTAAATATTGAAAAAGTTATAAAATAACTTGTTATTTCAAGATAAAGTGTAGTTGATTCAATGTACTTGTGTTTAAATTCTAACATAATTTGACCTAAATTTGATAACTTTGAAACGTTGCATTCATTATATTAAATTTATTTTAATGTTATTTAAATACTTTTGAGCCCTAAATGTCCAAAAAATAATAAATAACTTGTTATTTCAAGATAAAGTGTAGTTGATTGAATGTACTTATGTTTAAATTATAACATAATTTGACCTGAATTTTATGACTTTGAAATGTTCCATTCATTATATTAAATTCATTTTAAAGTTATTTAACCTATCATGTCGGAGTTTACTTGTCATCTTGAATTGATGTGAATTTTCATAGGCTTTGAGCCTCCATTCATCCAATTCGTTGAGTTGTAAAATCCAATTTTCCTTAATCAAGGTATTATCTAGATTGCATTTTTGTACTGCCCAGTAAGCTCTAGGTTAAATTTTAACAGGCAGATGACATGCTTTTTCATAGACCAATCTATAAGGTGAAAATCCTGTAGAGGTTCTAAATGCCGTAAGAAGGCCCATAAGGCATCATCAAGTTTTATGGCACAATCCCTACGGTTAACACCGACAGTCTTTTCTAATATCCGTTGTATTCCTCTATTGGTTACCTCAACCTGTCCATTGGTTTGAGGGTGTTATGCTGTGGAAAGGTGATGTTGAACTCCGTATTGCTGAAGTACTTTATGCATTTGAGAGTTGCAAAAATGTGTACCCCGGTCACTGATGAGGGCTTTTGGGCATACAAATCTAGAGAATATCTGTCTAAAAATTCTACACATGACTCTAGCATCATTAGTAGGTAATGCCTGTGCCTCATACTACTTCGAAAAATATTCTACGACTACTATGATGTATTTATTACCATAGGAAGAAGGAAATGGACCCATGAAGTGTATTCCCGACATGTCAAATATTTCTACACTTTGAATTACCTGTTGGGGTAGACCGTCTCGAGAAGACATGTTTCCTATTTTCTGATAGGCATCACAGGATCCTGCATAAGTTGTGACGTCTTTGAATATCATAGGCCAGTAAAAGCCTGCTTCCAATACTTTTCTGGCGGTATTAGCTGCAGCTAATTGACCACCCGTGGGTCCGCAGTGACAGTGTTCCAAGATTTGGAAACCTTCTTCTTGAGAGACGCATCTCATGAACATTTGATCTGCACTTATTCGAAACAAAAAAGGGTCCTCCCAATAGTAATATTTTAACTCAGCAAAGAATTTCCTTCTCTATTGGGCAGTGATATCACTAGGAAGAGTCTGAGCTACCAAGTAGTTAGCTATATCGGGAAACCATGGGGGTGAGAAAATAGCAAACAAGGTGCATAAATTCTCATTCGAAAATTTGTCGGATATGATCGATTTATCTATAGCTTCTAGGGCAGGATTTTCTAATCTTGACAGGTGATCTACATCTAGGTTTTCTGCCCCCTTCTTACCCCTGATTTCTATGTCAAATTCTTGAAGCAATAAAACCCATCTGATTAGTCTTGGTTTTGCATCGGTTTTATTGAACAAGTATTTTAATGCAGAATGATCAGTATAAACTATTGTTTTAGACGAAACTAGATAAGATCGGAATTTATCAAATGCGTATACTACTGCTAGTAATTCCTTTTCTGTTGTAGTGTAATTTTCCTAAGCGTCAGTCAAGGTTTTGCTAGCGTAGTATATTACATGAAATTTCTTATCACGTCTTTGTCCTAAAACAACTCCTACTGCATAATAACTGGCATCACACATTAATTCAAACGGCAAACTCCTGTCAGGTGATGTCTTGATAGGTGCAGTAGTCAGAAGTTCCTTAAGTCTGTTAAAAGCTTTTAAACATTTTTCATCAAAAGCAAAAAGAACGTCTTTACTAAGTAAATTGGTCAACGCTCTGACTATTAGTGAAAAATCTTTTATAAATCTGCGATAAAAGCCAGCGTGTCCCAAAAACCTTCTAATGGCTCTCACAGAGTTAGGTGGAGGTAGTTTTGAAATAACTTCAATCTTAGCCTTATCTACTTCCATACCTCGGTGTGAGATCTTATGTCCTAACACAATTCCCTCTTTTACCATGAAATTGCATTTTTCCCAGTTTAGAACCAAATTTGATTTTATACAACGCTTTAACATTGATTCCAAGGCTTTTAGAGAACTCCATGAACACTTCCATAGACTCTCCTAACATGTCCTCAAAAATAGCAGTCATACAACGTTGGAAAGTAGCAGGTGCATTACACAAACCAAAAGGCATTCTTCTATATGCAAATGTTCCAAAAGGGCATGTGAAGGTAGTCTTATGCTGGTCTTCCAGGGAAATGGGTATTTGAAAATATCTAGAAAAACCATCGAGAAAGCAGTAAAACATATGTCTAGATAACCTTTCTAACATTTGGTCAATAAAAGGTAGAGGGAAATGGTCTTTTAGTGTAGCAGTGTTTAGTTTTCTGTAATCAATGTAAAGACGATGACCAGTAATAGTTCTCGTAGGAATTAATTCATTATTCTCATTTCTGACAACTGTTATCCCACCTTTCTTAAGTACTACCTGTATTGGGCTTACCCATTCACTATTAGAAATAGGATAGATAAGTCCAGCATCCAACAATTTGATTAATTATTTTTTAACGACATCACACACATTAGGATTCAACCTTCTTTGAGGTTGCACACATGGCTTATACTCATTTTCTAAAAGAATCTTATGCGAACAAAAGCTTGGATTGATACCTGGAATATCCGCAATTTTGTATGCAAAGGCTCTTTTGTACTTTTTGCACATGTCCACGGTTAACTTCCGTTGTTCTGCAGTCAGATCGGCTGCAAGAATGATGGGAAGTTTTTTGTTGTCGTCTAGGAATTCATAGTAGAGATGAGTGGGAAAGTCCTTTAGCTCTAAGTCTGGTGAGTCTTCAAACTAAGTTTGCTCTTTCTTCAACTCATGAGTACATATCTCAGTGAAATTGTCAGAGTTAATTTCGTAATCGGAGGGGCTGAGATAAGTTTTTTCTATTTCCAGAGAGTCTTCTTTCAAGACTTGATAGTTTGAGCATAGATCTGTCATGTTAACTTCAATTAGCTGGTCAATAGCATCCACACAAAAACAAATATCATCTAAATGCATGGGATACTTAAGGGTTTCATTTAGATCAAATTTGATATCTTCATTGTCTACCCTTAGTTTGATTTGACCGTTACTGACTTCTATCAATGCCTTCGAGGTAGCTAGAAAGGGTCGACCCAGAATCAAAGACACACCGCCTTCTCCATTCGTGTCCATGACAGCAAAACCTACAAGGAAAACAAATTTTCCGACCTTTACTAAGAGGTCTTCAATTATTCCCCTGGGAATTTTAACTGTCCTGTCTGCAAGTTGTATGCACATTCTAGTCACTTTCAAATCATGCAATCCTAATTTATCAAATAAACTAGATGGCATTAGATTGATACTAGCTCCTAAGTCTGCTAATGCATGCGTATTAGTAATATTTCCAATCGTACATGGCAAAGTAAAGTAGCCTGGATCTTTCTGTTTGGAGGGCGGTTTGTTCAGTAGAACTGCTGAGCATTCTTCATTAAGAACCACTTTGTCCATGTCAAATTTTCTTTTATTACTAATAATTTCTTTTAAAACCATAGCATACTTTGGCATTTTATAAATAACATCAAGCAAAGGTAAATTAACATGAATCTGACTAAAATTTTAAAAAACCTTTTCAAATTGCTCCTTATCTTTATTCTGCATAAGTCTTGCAGGGTAAGGTACTCTCGGTGGGTACTCTCAGTCGGTACTCAAGGATAGACTCCTTCTTCCCTTTCCTTGCTACGTCGGTTTCGACTTCCGTCGGCATTGGTTCCTGGGAGCCTTCCTTTGTTTCCTGCACAAGAATAGGAGGTAAAGAAGGTTTTGAAGGAGAAGGAGATAGAATTTTACCAGATCGTAGAGTAATGGTCTTGCATTCATTTTGTGGGGTTGGTCTCAGTGTTGCTTGGCAGTGTTCCTTGCGACCTTGTCGCATTTTGTGCGTGTGTCACAAGTTGTAAAGATAAGAAAATGAAGTAAATCAACGCAATCTTAACAAGTGTAAGTATACACCGGTCAACAAGTAATATATGTACCTAAGTACAAGATTATCGATCCCACAGGGACTAAGTATGCCAATTAACAGTGCAAATATGATTGTACAGTTGGTTATCACAAGAATAAAGAATAATGAATAGGGGTTCGTCTAATGCTACGGCAACGCTAATGCTATGACAAAGCTAAACTAACAATTAAGGGTTAGCCTACTGGAATTAATCACAAGAGTACTATAGGTAATACAATGCTGCGACATTCAAGCCCAAAATGTAAGTACAAACTAGAAATGAATCTAAACATACAAAACATGCTCTACAGTGATCTGATTTCAGCCAGATTACTTGACTTACTAGTTTAGGGCCCCAATACCATCGTCTAATGGAGTACGACGTACCGTGGTCTAAAGCAACACTAGTCAGGGAATTTGGTCATGTCCCTTGCAGTATTGAGCGTACGGTCATGCTACTCAAGCTAATGCCACTTAATTATCTTGTCAACTAGCTCCCTTTCGGTTAGAATGATAGATACTAGTTCAATGTGTAAATTGGACAGTCGTAACTGCAAGTTACACTAAGTCTTTTTAAGTAATTAAATGAGTAAATCAAGCATGCCCCATACAAGCATTAATCATAAAAACAGAAAACAGTGTTAGAGCATATTCATCATCATTTTCAAAACTGTGTACACAACTTGTTCATACTTAACTAAGCTAAGGCAATTTCAGATTACAAATAAGCATTCAATGATGGGAATAACGAAACACATGAATTAAGGTAATGGAATAAACTACTCCTATGGTCATAGTGAACAAGTCTACTCCGAAACAAGTTTAATTAATCCCAGATTCATCTCCAACTTTTACCCGAAAGTCAAGTAAAAGTTTATACAAGACATTGAAAAAAATGAGGAAATGGGTAGAGAATTACTCGGGTCTGAGATCACCCTTCTGACCAAATCGGTTTAATCAAAATGCCCACTACTATTCCTCTTCTGAATGATGTTGCGGCTTCTCTTCTGCTCAGCTTGTGATTCCTTAGCAAATCGCCCTGCGTCCTCTCAGACTTTTCCCTAAACAAATTAATCTAAGCTAAATGAAAAACTAAACACTACTGCCGATTTTCTCTTGTGTTCTCTATCAGAAAAATAATATCTTGTATCTCGGGTTTCTTAAGGTATTTATAGGTGTCTCTCTACTCCCGAATTCCCTTTTGATACCGCCATCTGTCCAGAATAATTGCTAAATAACCAGTAATTCCAGCAAATTAAAAATGTGAATAATCCAAAATAAATTCTAATTTTTGCAGCTTGTTTAACTGATTGTTTTCTTTTTCTTCCATGCTGCAGGATTCCTCCGAGTGTCAAGTTGCAGCTGCCACAATTATCTTTAATTAAAATGAATTTATATGCTAAAAATTGTTGGGAATTTTATAACAAATTCAAAATCAATCGGTCAATCAATTTTTTACCAATTTCATCTATCTCATTCCCTCTTTTACCCTTGGCATCATAAATCATTTTTAAACAAATTCCGGCTGAAAAATAAGTAATTTCAATTTGTAACAAAAATCAGGAATTATTTCAATTAAATTGACTTCTTTGACATTTAAACCACAATTCTTCGTAAAAGGGGAGAAAATAGCAACTAGATGCAATTTAGCTCAGAATCATGCATAAATTTAATCATTCGATAGCAAAATATGGGTAAAACTCATGTGCATAACTCTATTATTTTAGAGTTATCAGACCTGTGAGATAGATGGGTTGATAGCTGTCCCATTTGTCTCTCCAAAGTTTGTACGGCAGTTTGCGTGTTCCTGACTGTTTGTTCAGTCTATTTCTGTCTATTCTCATTTTACTGAATTTTCTCTGCATGAGTTTCCTGGACTTTCTTATTTGACTCTATCATTTCCTTGTTAGAGTTAGCAATTCTTTTCAATATGTCTCAGAATTCTTGCATGGGGTCGACTGGAACGATATAGTTCCTTGGTGTGGGCAGAGCGACTTGCTGGTTCTGCGGATAAGGCATTTGTTGAGGTGCTCTTTTCTAAAAGTTGACATTCTCGGGATTATTTCTCCAACTAAATCCTGGGTGATTCTTCCAGTTGGGGTTGTAGGTATTTCCCATGGGGGCAGAGTTAACTACTTCCACTTGTTCTATATCCTCTGGAATAGTCAGTATTCCATTACCATAACAGTCCCCACTAAAATGCGGTCCTTGGCAAAACTAACAGACTTGATATACGGGCTGAATGCTCTTTCCCTGTTGGAAGGCATTTAGTTGACTAGTAATACTAGCTTTGAATGCATCGAATTTGCTCATCAGTGGAGGCATTTTCCGCATTAACTGGTTGTTTCTTGGCACGACCACTGGTGCGCCAGTTGTTGCTGTTCCTATAGAGTCTCTCCAGAGCGTTTCTAGCATCTACTTCATTAAGTCCATTGAAACCGCACTGGAGGTTAAGTCCATCAAGAACTTGCTTGCCCATTTCTGTCATACCTCCATAGAATTGTTGGATTAGCAGAGCTTCAGTTAGTCCATGTTGTGGGTAGAGTCTGAGGAGTTCCTTGAATCTGTCCCAAGCTTCGATCCTTGTCTTATCGGCAACTTGAGTGAAATTGGAAAGAGCCTTGCGATACTCGAGGACTCTTGCTGCGGAGTAGTATTCCTCCAAAAAGGCCTTACTTAACTCATCCCAAGTTGTGATTGAGTTAGTAGGTAGCCATGCCAACCACCTCTTAGCTCTGTCCCTAAGTGAGTAGGGGAAGAGGTTTAGCTTGGTTACTTCCGCGGTGTGATCTCCCTTGAGACCTTCGCAGAGAGTGGAGAATTCGGTCAAGTGCTCGAGCGGGTTTTCGGCTGCAGTTCCCCAAAACTGGACCCGATTTATTATCAACTGGAGCACATTTGGTTTAAGATCATAGCGAGGACTTCCAGGGATTCTAATGGCGGACGACATTGTAATCGCCTGTGGCTGGATACAGGATTCGAGTGGAGGTCTTTCAGCAGCTATTTCTGTTCTTCGTCTGTTAGTTGTACGGATGAGACGTTCGAGATTTTCAATTGGGGTTTTAAGATTAGCTTTTGAGGTTCGAGTCATACAACTACAAAAAACCACACGTTAAGTCTGAGCAAAAAGGTTAGTGGAGTAAACTAGTTTCTACAAAGGAAGAAACATTTTTGGAATTAAACAAACATAGGAGTGAAACAAAGAATGAGGAAAATTTCGAAACAAGAAATAGTTTTTCTTTTTTTTCAAAAGCAATTTAAATTTGTTAAATAAGTTTTTAGAATTATTTTCTAAAATTTGATTATCCTAAATTTCTTAATTTTAGATAATTTCTAAAATTAATTAGTTATGATAACCCTATATTTCAGAAAACTGATTGTCTAACTAGAATAAAATGAGTGTTTGTCAAAAGTATAGATTACTACCGCTACCTAACATAAGCCTCTAGAATTTTGATCAGGAATCCTAAAATTTTATGATATTTCCCAGGCAACGGCGCCAAAAATCTGGTGTGTTCTAAATTGACATGCTAAAAGACAGGATTTGTTACCCTATTTTGATTATGAATAATTAAGGACGGAGATTAACTAATTGTCACTTTTAGCATTCATGGTTGTCACTTAATCAACCAGAACCTAATGCAGAGTACCTATCGTGTAGCTATTCTATTGGAAAGTACCTACGATTTTAATTTAGAAATTATCGTACTCCTAGGGAAGTGGTAACGACTTAGTAGTAACTATCCTTTTACCCTAACTTTCATTTTATTATCTAGTTATGCAATCGTTCATCAAAATCATTGATGAGTTGGTTATTCTTACTACATAAGACTCGAGTTTATTTAGCATGCAAGAGTATTTTATAGACATGTATTCTGATGTACGTTCTATTGTTCCTACATGTTGACTGACCTATCTTCGAGTATTTTAGATATATCTTGGTCTAGAATGCAATTACAGACTGTATCTTACTTGTGTACCACATCTGAATTATATGATAAACCACCCCATCGCCATTGATGGCCCTACTCACGGTTCGAGTTAAAGGTATCCATGAAAGTCTGTGTCACTCAGGAAATTATGCCAATCACCCTAACGCCGGCATAAACACCCGAACTCAGCCTTATTAGACTACTCTAACAAACATGGTGATCTATAGGTTATTTCATCTAATATGGCAGACCTTAATGCTTTTTCATCCTAAATTAAGGTCTGTTAAACTAAACAGGTTATGATTAGACCCTGGTTAGGAATTGTTTATAACCGTTCATCTAGTTTAAAAGAGCAAGTAGATATTCAGTCGTAATGTTTAATTTAGCAGGTGACCTTTCCGGAAAAATGAAAACAACTTCAACATGCAAAACATATATAACCTATCATCATAATTTAATATTCAAATTGGTATTTAGACAAACACAATACAAAATATACAGAGAGGATCTAGGGAACCACCACAATAAAGTATTCACCCTTTATCAGGTCCACCGACGGAGCGACTACTTGTATATCCTGGATTGCTTGACTTGACTCTGCTTGACAGAAAACGCTTCCTAAGCCTAGTAGCAATTGATTTACCTTACATCCTGGGCTTAAACAAAGCCTTGTTGACTAGCTCTTCGCTCACCTAATGCCCTCTTAGGATCTCCTAACGAAATCCTGGGTATTCTATGAATACCAAAGACGAACCCTATCTAGTCGAATTCTAAGATTCTAAGATAAACACTCAGAAAGAAAAGAAAACGAGACACTCTCATATTAGTAAACTACTCGTGTGATGTACCTGAGATCACTAAATGACGTGTATCGAGTGTAAAAATGTAGGCTTGAAGTCACTAAATGACTCAGATCGAGTGAAGAGGGATGATTTCAACTGAGGAAGACCTGGGGTATTTATAGCAGGGAACTTGAGGGTTTTTCTCTATGATTCCCGATGTGGGATTCTGATCTGGTGCTCGGGACGCCCGTCTCGAGTCTGTTGACCGGGTCAGGATGCCCATCCTGGTCGTTTGACTAGGTCGGGACGCCTGTCCTGACCTGAAAATTTTTGAAAATCACGATTTTGCCTCAATATTTGCTATTTTCTTGCACATTTCACCTGAAACTTCCAAAATCACAAATACTGCAAAAGTGTGTTAATATCAATCAATTAAGAACGATTTATCTCCAATTTTGCCTTAATTTGTGCCTAAAAACATGTTGAAAAAGTGATATGATTTATGCATATCAATACATGGGTAGTCAAAGTTGATGTGTGAAAGCAAACACAGAAATACATTGGAAATCAATTAATACATACACGTAGTGTTTTTTTATTTGGGATCGTAACTAGAAAGTATTGACATCAAAGCTCAGAACCTAGAATGTCGTTTATTTTTCTATTATATTCAAAATTGGTTGAATTATTATTTGGTAACGGCTTAGAAAAGTTTATTCTGAGTTGACAATCTAGTCTAGACCAGTTCACACACTACACATCAGGAAAACCTTGTGACTACACAGAGAACTCAGTCAGGTTATTGAACTGTTTCAGCTACATGGTCATGACACATTTACCGAATATTTGAGACCTTTACAAAGCAATTTGATCAGTCCATAGCTATTTTTTGAATTATCTGACTCAGTGAGAAATTTTGCTAAAAACATTGCTAAGAACCTTGTAGTGATTGCAGCTCTGATTTAGCATTCACTAATTTCATATAGGTTTTGCTTGAGGACAAGGAAAAAGCTAAGTGTGGGGTTTTGATATGCACAAATCATATAACTTTTTAGCATATTTTTAGACACAAATTAGAGCAATATTTGAATGTATGTGATCTTAATTGAATCAAATTGAAATAAAATTACCTAAATTGTGATTTTGGAAGTTTCAGGAGTAAATTGCATGAAAATAGCAAATTTTGGGGCAAAAGTGCAATTTTTGGAAAAGCTAGATTCGGGACGGGCATCCCGAGCACCAGAACTTGTCCCACATCGGAAATTTTGGAGAAATTCACTCCAGAAACCTGCTATAAATACCCCATGCCTCCAATAGTTGAAATCATCCCTCGACACTCAATACAAGTCATTTAGCAACTTCGAGTGCAACATTTTCACTTACCTCTGAGTGTTTATCTCAGTATTTGAGAATTTGATTAGATTAGTATTTAGTTTTCGGTATCACAGAATACCGGGATTTCGTTAGGAGATCCTAAGAGAGAGATAGGGTGCGTGTTCTTAGTCAGATTAGGGCAATTTTCTTAAGCCCGGATGTAAGGTAAAGCAATTGCTACTAGGTCTAAGAAGCATTCTCCGAAGGCTCCGCTGAGCCGAGTAGGATCGAGCAATCAGAGGCATACAGGAGCTGCAGCACCGACTGGACCTGCATAAAGTGGTTACTACTTTATGATATTAGGTCCCATAGACGAGTTTCTATATGTTTATGAATTGTTTTATCTGGATATTGATTTGATACTGAATTCATATATCATACATGTTTTACAATTTGAGATGCTATCCATTTTCTCGGGAAGATCATAGAGTTAGAATTGTCATTATGAATGTTGAACTGTCGTGTCCTTTTAAATTAAACTAGGGTTATAGACAACTCCTAACCAAGGTTTGAATCATAACTGGTTTAGTTTAACAGACTATAAAAGGTCTGCCAAATTAGGAAGAAATAACAAAACAGATCACCATGTTTCTTAGAGTATCCTAATAAAGCTGAGTTTGTACGCCTGGCCAATCCTAGGGTTAAGTGGCATGATACTGAAGTGACATAGGGGACCGTTCATGGATACTTTAATCCGATAGATGAGAAGGATCCTCCCAAGGTAGGGGTGAATACACCAGGTAACTCAGATATGGTAAACAGATGGTTACATTTCACAATTGCCTTATAGATCAAGATATATCTAAAATGTTCGAAGATAAGGTCAAACAAGTTGTAATAACTATGCTTAAATTGATGAATGCATCTCTACACTTGAATGCTTATTGCTTGTTATGTGTGATTGGGATCACCAATCAATCTCCAAAAGATTGATAATCGATTGATTAATTAAATAAATAAGACTAATGTTAGGATTAAGGGATAGTTGCTACTAAGCCGTTACCAATTCCCTGAGAGTACGATATTTATATTTTAAAATCGTAGATACTTTCCAAGGACTAGCTACACGATATGTACTCCGCCTTAGGTTCTGATTGATTAAGTGACAACAATTAATGCTAAAGTGACAATTAGTAAGACTCGGTCCTTAATTATTCATAATCAATATAGGTAAATAAATCTCATCTTTTTAGCTTGTCAATCGGAACTGCATCTAGAGGTTTTTAGAACAATATACTCTCATGAATTGAGAATCATCATGCTATGGTCTAAGGGTTGATATCCAACATTAAGGTTGTTATTGACCTCTGCCCTTAAAGCTCAACCAAATTACCCTTTGGGATATGGTAGCCTATATCAAAATATCTTAGGACGTTCACATCTATAAGATGAAATCCTTAGACACACAAATGTAAAAATCTAAGAACAAATGATATAGATCAACATGAAGACACACAGACATAAGACACCAATGAATTCTCAAAAATCATTCCTAAGGAAATATAGAACATTAAGAGATCCTAAAATAGAATTTATGTTAAAATCATGCATACAAGATCAATAAAGAACAAGGAGGAAAAATGTGTACAAGTTGAAGCTTAGAACTCCTTGAAGTCTTCAATCTCTTGTAGATGTTTTCTTCCCACCTTTCTTCAATACATCAATGCACTTCTCCAAGGGAAATCATCAACTTGAAGTCCTTATGGGTTTGGGATCATTCAACTTGCTAATCTTTAGGAGGAGGATTGATATTAATAACCAATCTCACTCCAAGGATGTGAGGATTCAACTCCTTGGTTTGTGAATCTTGAACTCTCACACACTAAAGAGAAAATTGGATTTCACTCTCAACTTAAAACATTCCCTAAATTCCTTTCTTGGTTTGTGAATAAGAATTCAAAGAGAAGTAGAAAAAGAGAATGACAATGAACAAAAACAAAAATCTTGTATTGAAAAATCAATGTATAAAGGATACAAAGAACAACCTATAATTCTCTCACTAATTTGGTTCTACATGATACATTACAGATGGAAAAACCACTATTTCTAGATAAATTACATGCAAAGAAAATAAGAAAATATCCAAAAATTATCTAAAAATCTAGAAACTATCTATTAAAATATCTCTATATAAAAATATATATAATATAAAAAAATAATATCTTGTCATCCACACACTTCGTGTGTGTGTGTGGCGCCAATGTACACAATTGGTTTCTTGATGACACCCTTGATGGTGTTGTGAAGGCACCCTTCATTCTTGATTGGAAAAAAATTGTATTTTAGTCCCCAAACTTACTTATTTTTACACTTTTGCCCCCAACAACTTCCTAAAATCCATTTAATCAAAGAATTAGTAAAATTAAACAAAAATTGATTATTTCTCAATATATAGATCAATAATGAAGCACAAAATGTCACTAAAATACCTGAATATTTTAGTGTTATCAGGACTCTCATATTCATCGTCACTGCTTACCTGATCATGGTGGGAGGCACTTGTAGAATCAACATCTTCATTTTCTGATGCTAACTTATCTTCACCATGTTTTCCTTCCAGCATTGCAAGCTTCTTTTGCAACATTCCACCTACAATACCTTGAGATTGATCCTCAATCGAAGTCACATCGAAACATGGATTTTTGTACTTGAGATTTGCATTTCCAACCGATTTCTTCTGCGGGTCAACAAACACTCTTCCTTTGCTTCTAGTGGTAGGACCCGCATACGCTTTGAATGTTAGAATGTTGACACTCACGTCTGCAGCAACGCTCTCTGAATCAACTCTGTTGACACCACCGTCTGCAGCAACATTCTTTGAGTCTGCTTTGTTGACATCCCTTTTTTACTCCATTGTCATTTGCGACTTTGCTGATGTCGTCATCTGCCACTGTGAACTTTGCTGATATCGTCATTTACGACTTTGATATCTGCGACGATGCTGATGTTGATTTTGATGTCTGCGATGATGCTGGTGTTGATTTGATGTCTGCGAAGATGTTATGTTGTCGTCTGTGACTTTGACATCTGCGATGATGTTGATGTTAACTTTAATGTCTACGACGATGCTAATGTTGTTGTTTGCGACTTTGCTGATTTTGACGAAAAGAGATGAGCGGGAGAAATGGTCCCACTAGTCATGCTAATTTGTAAATAAATTTTCCTTTTTTGTGTATTTTCTGTAAATAAAAATTAAAAAAAATGAGTTACACGTAATATAATTACAATAATTTATTTTTGCGTTCTATTTCTATCGATCCGCTAATTCGATCCGTCGTGGGCCAATGGCCTTTTTGGACTTGATCTCGATCCAATGGATTCTCATTTATCCGAGGGACATTTTGGGCTGATCTCGGACGGAATCCAACTTCGAGGGTCGTTGGCTTGATCTGGATTCATTGAACGACTACAGATTTCTTCCGAGGGCTTCTGTACTTTTCTTCAGAGGCCTTTGATTTTCTCGAAATGGATTTTGACAGAGTTTCTTCTACATAATTTCCTCAGCTTCTTCTTAGTTTACTCCCTTTTTTTTTCAAGTGAATTTGACCCTCTATTTATAGTTGAGAGGATGACAATCACTTGTCTAATATGGTGTCAATTGTCACTCTATGAGAGATAATCTCTCAATATAAAAATTATATATATTAAAATATTAGAATAAAATTTAATTATATATTTTAAATATATAATTAAATTTAATTGCCTACAAGGTTCTCCTTCCGAATGTTTTGAAAAGAAAGTTTTTTAATGTTGCTGATGTGGTCAAGTGGCTACCTAGAAGTACATCCTTATCCGGCACACGATGCATGTTCTTTGGATTAATAGGGGTGTACATGGTGATAGCCATTTTTTGGAAGACCCTTATGCTATAGCTAAAAGAAGCCTTCGTCTTGTGTTACAACTTCTTTCAGCCTAAAATAAAGAATTCGTGTAATTTATTTTGTTTGTCTATTTAATAGAAAAGCTCTGATTTGGACCAAAAAATTCATTATCGAATAATCTCACCACATAATTTTTTTTTATCTTTATAATTTGTTTTATAAATGAAAATTGTGGCACTATTCACATTTTTATATAACAATATAGATTAACGGAAAAAAATATTATAATATTATTTATTATAATATAATAAACTATTAACCTATAACATTTAAATAGAAATAAAAGATTTAACCTGAAATAATAGAGTGAATTAAAAACATGGATAAAAATACAAATAATCGCATAAAAATATCATATCTGAATCTTCATTGTCCCATCCACCATTCACGAATTTCATTTGCATAGAAGTTTAACAAAATTTAAATTTGAATTAAGTTTAGAAAATAATTCTTCTAGAAAGAAGAAAAAAAATGATAAGGAATATATCTTACATATAAAACGTTGAAAATGATAAAAATAATATATAATAAAATAGCGAGAATTATAAATTAAAATATATAATAATTCATACTCATAAATTATTTTTATTAAAATAAATAACAATTTTCATAAAAAATTAAAATATTCTACTTTTATAATATTTTAAACTCATAATTTTTTTAAAATTATAAAATGAGGGTGTTAACCATTATGCTTACACTTTCTTGATCAAAATAAATGTTATTAAGAAAATAATATT
The DNA here is from genome assembly GCA_027405835.1 of Asclepias syriaca. Taxonomy (NCBI): domain Eukaryota; kingdom Viridiplantae; phylum Streptophyta; class Magnoliopsida; order Gentianales; family Apocynaceae; genus Asclepias; species Asclepias syriaca. The sequence goes on from CM049924.1 coordinate 12,004,560, forward strand.
TAATTCTATTATAAATATCTAATGATATTATTTGCTTTGAATGTCATTAAGTTTAATAACCATTCATAATCACTTAAAAAAAAATCAATGTCATATTTTAAATTACAACAAATTTATTTATTTTTAGTAAAAAAATTCTCAAAAATAAAAATTTAAAAAAGGAAGAGTATATTTAAATTTATTTAAAATAAAATTCAAATTAAAAAAAAAAGTTTTTTCGAATTAATTATAATTTCGTCTAGAATTAGAAATGGTGATGGATTTGAATACGTATGAAAAAAAATCAATTTTTCGATTTAAAACGTGGTTTACGTATAAAATCACATATATGAGGAAATTTATTAATTTACGTTAAAACAAATATATATAAAACAAATTTTTTTATTCATATTAATTTTTATAATTATAACAAGACAAGACTAATGATATATATTATATCTAAACATCGCAAACATGATTGGCAACTTTCTTTTAAAAATTATATGTTTATTTAAAATCTATAAAACAAATAGTGTATATATATATATATATATATATATATATATTAACTATCAAAATTTTGTTTTTTCAAATTATGGTGTTTTTCATTTTTTCATTTTTTTTAAAATGGGTTATCTACCAAAATTTGAATTTGAAATGGAATATTTAAAGAAGATGATGGGATCAGTCTTTTTTGTTGAAGTAGTCGTGATAGCAGTAGCACAAGAACTGAGCAATTCCTGGGACGGATCTGCACTCGGAGTAAGGATGGTTTTGTGCAAAGTAGCTTTTGCACAATCCATCGCATTTTTTCTCATCAAAATTTACACTGCATGGACCTAAAATCGATATGCATGGTTCTCCTGGTGGTCTTTGTGCTCCTATCATCGTACCTGCATACATACATACATATTAAAAGTCATAAATTCAATTGTTATTTTCGAAAACATCACCAATAATTTAAATTAATTTAAATTTGATATACGTTACGCTTACAGAGTTTAACTCTTACTCGAGAAAATATTTGATTCTAATTTCAATTATCAAATACTCACATGAACGTTAAACACTCAATTTTATATAATTTCACAATACATTTTTTAATTAATTATGCTAAATTAAGATTTGATGACAAATAAAAGATATAATATATATATATATATATATATATATATATATATATATATTAGAGTGGAAATAATTACCTGTTCCGATAAGAAGAAAAATGGCCAACATTGTGGATGGAAAAGCCATTTTCTTCTTAAAAAGACCCCCCACACACTTTTAAAGTATAAGTAAACAGAAAAAATCAAGTTTGCAATGTTTTCAATGATTTCATTTTTGTCTCTTATTATATATATATATATTAAAAATTTCAGCTAATAGAAGAGTCCTTAACAGTGTTTATCGGACAATCAAACAATTTCTTGTATACTCTGATCACAGTGATGCAATTGTATAGGGACAATTCTTTACCTTCCGCAATTGTATACTCTGATCACAGTGATGCAGATAATATCCCAGAATCAAGACTACCGGCAAGGAGTACAAGGGGAATACCCCCGAAACGATACTCACCAGAACATCCGTCAAGGACCGCAAGATATCCGGTAGTTAATCTTGTCAGGGGGAACGTATCAAAAGAAGTGAAGACATTCAATCAAAATCTTTACACAGTCCAAATTCCAAAGAATGCACAAGAAGTAAAGGATAGTTTAGAATGGCACCAGGCAATGGAAACCGAGATGCAAGCACTAGAAAAAAATGTCACGTTGGAGAAGTGCAACCTACCAAGTGGAGTAAGAACAGTAGGATGTAAATGGGTGTTTACAGTCAAACATAAAGCTGACGGTACAATGGAAAGACACAAAGCACGGTTGGTAGCTAAGGGATACACGCAAACCTATGGTATAGATTACTCTGAAACTTTTAGTCCAGTTGCCAAAATCAATACCATCCGAGTCCTTTTCTCCCTAGCAGTAAACTTATATTGGCCCTTACATCAGTTTGATGTAAAAAACGCATTCCTACATGGCGATTTAAAAGAAGAGGTCTACATGGAAACACCTCCCGGTTTTTCTGATGGGTTCAAAAGAAACGAGGTATGCAGATTAAAGAAGGCCTTATACGGACTAAAACAATCTCCACGAGCTTGGTTCGGGAAGTTTACAATTGCAATGAGAAATTGTGGATATAGACAGAGCAATGCTGATCACACTCTATTCCTTAAAGGAGAGAAGGACCAAGTTACTTGCCTTATCATATATGTGGACGACATAATTATCACATGCAATTATAACGAAGAGATTACAAGACTGCGAGAAAACCTATTCAATGAATTTGAGATGAAAGATTTAGGAAAACTTAAGTATTTCTTGGGAATTGAGGCCATGAGATCAAAAGATAAGTTGTTCTTATCACAAAGAAAATACATCTTAGATCTTCTAGCAGAAAGAGGACTCCTTGATTGTAAACCAGCAGAAACTCCAATGGTAGCAAATTACAATTTTCGAGATAATAAGAATGAAGAGGCAGTTGATCGTGGAAAATATCAAAGACTCGTGGGAAAGCTCATCTACTTATCACATACTAGACCCGACATAGCCTATGCAGTTGGGATCGTCAGTCAATTCATTCACAATCCTCAAGCAGAGCATATGAACGCAACTATCCGGATTCTACGGTATCTCAAAGGAACTTGTAATTTTGGCATTCTATTTTCTAAAAATGGTCATTTGAATGTGCAGGGTTATACAGATGCAGACTGGGCAGGGAATCAGGTGGATCGCAGATCTACATCTGGATACTTTACCTTTGTTGGAGGCAATCTAGTGACTTGGCGAAGTAAAAAGCAAAAGGTCGTTTCCCTATCAAGTGCTGAAGCTGAGTTCCAGGGGATATCTAAAGGAATTGCAGAATTATTATGGATTAAGAAACTACTCACTGAAATCGAATTTCCTCCACAAACCACTATGGAATTAATGTGCGATAATAAAGCGGCAATCAGTATAGCTGAAAACCCTATCCAATATGACAGGACAAAACACGTGGAGATTGATCGACACTTTATTAAGGAAAAGATTGTAAAAGGCATTATCACTACTCCATATACTCGCTCAGAAGACCAGTTAGCCGATATACTCACCAAGGCGGGAACTAAACGGACCTTCTACGACATACTTAACAAGTTGCACGTTCTTAATCCCTACGATACAACTTGAGGGGGAATGAAAGGAAGGAGCCATGTGAATGCAAGAAAAGAGAAGAAGCCGTTTTTATAGAAAAAAAGGAATGAAGCCGTTAGACTCATTCCAAACATAGAATAGGAATGAAAATCAATTCCTTGTAATAGTATAAATATCTGTAAACAACACACAACATTAAATAAGGAAAAAAAACAAAAGATTACATTGTTCTATTTATCTTCAGGCCGCCACCTGAAGAACAAAAATGGAAAATGCCTGTATACATGTGCAGTGCGTCCCGCTGCTATTTATGGACCTGGTGAAGAAAGGCATCTTCCGAGAATATTAAAATTGGTCAAATTAGGTCTTGTGCCATTTAAAATTGGTGATGCCACTGTGAAAACTGACTGGGTCTATGTGGATAACCTTGTACTAGCCATATTATTGGCCAGTATGGGGCTTTTAGATGGCATTCCTGGAAGAGAAGGACAGCCAGTTGCTGCTGGGCAACCTTACTTCATCTCAGATGGCTTGCCAGTTAATAGCTTTGAGTTCATCCGTCCACTGCTTAATAGCCTGGATTAAGATCTGCCACAAATGTCATTAGCAGTTCCCCATGCACCTCTTTTGGGAAAATTCTGTACTGCTTTCTACTTTATTTTGTATCCTTGATTGAGTAAAAAGTGGCTTCCTCATCCCTTTATACTTCCTGCTAAAGGTCCTTTAATTGATTCAGCCCATGGTGGCCACTCACATGGAAACTTTTCAGTTCCCAGTAAGATGACAAGTTTTGTGGACATCGTTGGACGTTCAAGTAGTCCTGGCCTAGAAAATGATGGAACCTATGCAGAAGATGGAAGTGTTACAAACTTATGTTCTGAAATTTCGTCTGTTAACATAGATGATAAAGATTATCAACTTCAGGATATGTATGCTACTTCTATGTCGTATAAAGTTTCATCATCCACTCACCTTGCCAGTAGATTGTCAATGGATACAGAAACTAATGAATTTTCAGATGAGCTATTTAGAGATAATTTTACACCTTCCCACAGCTTATTATCAGAAGATTCAGGCAGTCTGAGGATTGGCTTTGGGCATTCTCTATCTCAGCCAAATCAGATAGGATTTATCGAAATTCTAACTCCTTCTCAAATGAAGAAATAGTAGAGCATTTGCGAAGGGCTGGTGATGACAATTTCAATAATGATGATTTGCTTGATGAAACTGGAGTTCAGCGTGGTTCCTCCTGGAATTCATATACTAGTAGGAAATCTGGGTTCTCATTTGCTAAAGGAGATGGCTTTTTGAATCAAGCGGGTTACCAACCTGAGTCACATTTTCCTTACCGGTCACCTACTCGAGTCAATCCGGCGGCTCTAATGGCAATAACCGCCGCAGTAAGGCTGCCGATCACCGTTTCCAACTGTCGCTGCCTCCCTTCCTCGCATACGAGTGTCTATTCTTGTCGGTTTCATTCATGTGTTTCCGAATCTTCAGCTGCTCTACAACTGAACAGCCTTCTTCAAGAACCACCAAAAGGAAGTAGCAGTAGTTGTGGAGGTAATGTGTTGCTATTGGTTTGTGGGCTGAACTTACTATTATTTTTGTCACTGAATATTACACAAGCCATGTTTACAGCCCTGTTCAAGGCTTGCTTTGGGATGCAAATCAGTTATCATTCCAATCTTCGCCATAGCAGTCAGCATTTTCGGTTGTTTCTCTATTGCTGCTATGTATGGCATTGCAGTAGCTGCTCTTGGTATGCTTAGCACCATTGCTGCTGGCTTAGCCATTGATGCCTATGGTCCCATCAGTAACAACGCTGGAGGCATTACCGAAGTGGCTGGCAGGAGCCACAGAATTCGTGAGGGTACCGATGCCCTTGATGCTGCTGGTAATACCACTGCTGCCATTGGAAAGGGATTTTCCATTGGATTTGCTGCCCTTGTGTCCCTCGCCCTCTCCGGTGCATTTGTCAGCAGAGCTGCAATTTCAACCATCGACGTCCTGACACCAAAGGTTCCTATCGGTTTGATTGTTGGTGCCATGCTTCCTTACTGGTTCTCTGCCATGACAAGGTTGGTGTCCGCACCAAGCTCTCCTGAGCAATGCACAGTTTGACGGCATGCAGAATGAGGAGCGAAGCGGATTACGGAAGCATAAGAGAATTCATGAAACGAGATGAATTCTTCTCAACGGAAGACGCAGTAAATGCCTTGCCTTACGAAGTTGAACACCGGCTACATGATCCAATTTGCGGCTGTGTTAGCTTAAAGCCTTCTCCAACATAAACTTACCGAAATCCAAGCTGAATTACATTCGGTTAAAAAGGAGTTGGCCTCTTAAAAATTGATAGAATTGTTTAAAAAAAATGCACTTTACATCATATTTGGTTCACTCTTAAATCAAACCGGGTATGATTGACTTAACTATTTTATTTAGTCATCTTTTGATCGGTTCTCTAACAACATATATTTGTTCCCAAAGGTTTTGACCCTTCTGAACTCATTTTTTAGGTCTATTGTTTCATATTCTGCCTCTTTCTTATCAGTTTCAGACTTGAGTATTTTTGTTTTTATCATTATAGCTGCTTCTGGTAATTCTCATTTTGTAACACATCTTATTAGTGTGATTTTTTATGGTTGCAATTATAATTTATGGGCTCAAGAAATGTGTAGTTTTCTAAAAGGTAGACTTCTTTGGCGTATTGTTACTGGTGAAACTAAATAACCCACCAAAGAACCTTCTGAGATTGAAGATAAGTTTATTGAAAGGTTAGTCCAATGGGGTATGAAAAATCATCAAATTTTAACTTGATTTTGTAATACTTGTTAGCCTAGTATTAAATTAGAATTTCGTTGTTTTGATTGTGCTAAAGATGTTTGAAATTTCTTAAAAAATTGATATGCAATTTCAGATGATATTCATTAGTTTCAACTCTAGTGACGCCTTCATTGCATGCATCAACAACTAAGTCACACCATTCACAGTTATGTTTATGAGTTACAAATTTTATTGGATCAATTATCTACTGGTGATCCTCTCTTGCCTGATAAAGCTCTACAAGTATTTATGCTGATCTTCTTGAACGTCGGTATGTTTGGCATTTGCTTATAACTCTTAACAGTAATTGGAGTCAATTTGTGGTACTCTTCTTCATCGTAAACCTTTGCCAAACATGGGCACAGTAATTCGAGAACTAATTTCTTAAGAAACTCATATTAACACTCTTCGAGCTGAGTGCAATCTCACTTCTCCAGATATGATTCTTGTTGCACCTTCAATCCATTCTCAGTCCAAAAAGGAATATTGTAATTATTGCAAAATACCTAGACATTTGATTCTACTTGCTATAAACTTGAGGTAAAACTCAAGAATCCTGGTAAAAGAAATTCACTCATGTACTACATCTTGGGGTACTTCTTCTAGTACTGATGTTGCCACAAAGATCTCTGACGTTGATGATAAGTCACTTTGTTTTTCCCTAAAGGACATCCAGTCTCTTCTTCACCATATACAATCTAATTCTGGGACTCTCAATTCTTCTGCTTTGTCTACACTTCAAGTACACATACGTCTTCGTTCTTTTATTCTGGTTGTTGTAATCATATGACTCCTGAGCCTAAGCATTTTCATTCTATCTCTATCCCTTCTCATGCACATGTTGTTCACACAGTTGATAACTCTACATTAGATATTCAGGACAAGTAATATTTCCACATCTTCATTATTGTTGCCTAATACTTTTGATGTACCAAAATTACATCTCAATCTTATATCTGTTGGCCAGTTTGTTGAACTTGGTGCTGATGTGATCTTTAATAGTAATGGTTGTATTATGCAGGATTCTTAGACGAGCGCAGTTCTTGGGACATGGCATAAGGTTGGTCGGTTATTTGAACTCGTCTCTCTCCAAATGCCACCAAAAGTTGTTGTTGTTGTTGTTTCTTCCAGTCTTTGGCATTCAAGCCTTGGTCATGTTTCTTCTTCTAAATTAGGATCTTTGATTTCTAACGATTGTTTAGGTTCTGTTAAAACTAGTCACATTGACTGTGTTTCCTGTGAACTTTCTAAACATCATGCTTTGCCTTTTACTAATTGTACTTCTATTTCTTCTGCCCCTTTTGATCGTATTCATTCTTATATTTGGGGACCTGCTCCTAATGTTACTATTGGTGGTTCTAGGTATTTTGCCATTTTTGTTGATGACTATTCTCGATACACATGGATTTACCTTATGAAAAATCGTTCTGAGTTGCCCAAAATTTACATTCAATTTGCTACTATGATAAAACTCAGTTTTATCTTAACATAAAAGTCTTTCATACATATAATGCTATGAAATATCGAGATACTACCCTTTGTCAATTATTTGCTAGCAATGGTACGCTTGTTCAACGTTCATGTCCTGACACTTCGCCACAAAATGGTCATGCTAAATGTAAATATAGACACATTTTAGACACTGTTCGTGCTCTTCTTATGTCATCTTCTTGTCTTGAATCTTTTTGGGGTGAAGCTGCTCTTACATCAGTTTACATTATCAATCACATTTCCTCTTATCATAAAAAAATATCTCTCTTTATGAGCGTCTCATGGTCATTGTCTTAAATATCATAATTTTCAGGTTTTTAGATTTGTTTGTTTTATTCATTTGCAGTCCCACGAGTATACCAAATTGGAACCTCGAGCTCGATTGTGTTGTTTTTTAGGTTATGGTATTGAACATAAGGGCTATTGGTGTTGGGAACCTCTTTCTCAACGTATTCACGTTTCACGTCATGTCACCTTCTGGGAACATAAGATGTTCTCTTCCTTATCTAGCTTCTGTGTCACATCATCTCCTCCATTCTTTTCTGATCCTACTATCTCTTTGTTTCCTAATGATATTTTGACAGGTACTGATGATTCAAATGACATAGACCTTCCTCTACCCTTGCTTGAAGATCATCCTTCTGAGGATCCTAGTTCTTCCTCTCCTAGTAGTTCTCTAAATTCTAGTCCTCAAACTCGTAAGTCTTCTCGTATTCGTTATCCTCCTGTCACTCTTTAAGGTTATCATTGTTACTCTATCATTATTTTTCTTTATGAGCCTTCCACTTATCGTGAGGCTAACTCTAACCCTTTATTGCAGAAAGCAATGACAGAAGAGCTTAATGCACTTATTAACACACATACATGGGATTTGGTTTACTTTCTCCATATAAATTAGTGGTTGGTTGTAAATAGGTGTATAAAATAAAGACTATGGCAGATGGTTCAGTTGAACGTTATAAAGCTTGTCTTGTGGCTAAGGGTTTCACCCGAGAAAATAGAATTGATTATGAGAAGACATTTGCTCCAATCGCTCATATCACATCGAGTCGTACACTTATAGCAATTGCAACAGTCAAACAGTGGATCTTGTTTCAGATGGATGTTAAGAATGCATTCTGTCTCTTACGAAAGGCTTTATATGGACTCAAACAAGCTCCTTGGGCTTAGTTTGCTAAATTCAACTCCACCATTTGTCAGTTTGTCTTTAAGTCCAATCATCATGATCATGCCTTATTTCTTCGAAAGACTCGAAGCAAAATCATTATCTTACTATTGTATGTTGATGACATGATTATTACGGAAGATGATATACAGGGCATCCATGATGTCAAACAATTTCTTAGTCGCCATTTGAGATGAAAGATCTTGGTCATTTAAGCTATTTTTTGGGCCTAGAGATTACTTCTTCTTCAATATGGTATTATTTATCTCAAGCCAAATATGTTACTGATCTTATCTCTTGTGCAAGTCTTACAGATGATAAAATTGCTAACACTCCAATTGAATCCAATGTTCATTTGTCTACCGCTGATGGTTCTCCTATCTTTGATTGTAATTTGTATCGTCAATTTGTTGGCAGTCTTATATATCTCACTGTTACTCGACCTGACATTGCTTATGTTGTTCATGTTATAGTCAGTTCATGACAACTCCTCGCACAACTCATCATGTAGCCATACTTTGCATTTTTTGCTACATTAAAGGCACTTTGTTTCATGGTCTCCATTACTCCAACTCATCTTCTCTACAGCTGCAAGGTTATTCAGATTCTGGCTGGGCTGGTGATCATATAGATCAATGCTCTACTATAGGTTATTACTTCTTACGTAGTGATTGATAACACTAAAATATTCAAGTATTTTGGTGACAATTTGTGCTTAATTCTTGATCTAATTATTGATAAATAATCAATTTTGGTTTAGTTTTGCTAATTCTTTTATTAAATTGATTTCAAAAAGTTGTTTGGGCAAAAACGCAAAGAATTACAAATTCAGGGACTCAAATTACAAAATATGAAGATATTTTACACATCGCGTCTTGACGTCCGTCAACAGATCGTTCTTGACGGCCGTCAAGAACGATTTGTTGATGGCCGTCAAGAACGATTTGTTGATGGCCGTCAATACCTCATCATCAGATTTTTTTTATTTGTGAATTTCCTAGTTTCCTCCCACGTTTTGTATCTATAAATAGTAGTTTTTCACCACAGGGAGAATTATAGATTTTTCATTGTATTCTTTGTACTTTGAATTTCTCGATAGAAGATTATTGTTGTTTTCATTGTCATTCTCTTCTTCTATTTCTCTTTGAATTCTTGTTCACAAACCAAGAAAAGAGTTTAGGGAGTGCTTTATGTTGAGAGTGAAATCCAATCTTCTCTTGAGAGTGTGAGAGTTCAAGATCCACAAACCAAGGAGTTGCACTTTCACATCCTTGGAGTGAGGTTAGTAATTAATATAAATCCTCCTCCTAAAGATTAGCAAATTGAATGGTCCCAAACCCACAAGGACTTAAAAGTTGTTGATTTCCCTTGGAGGAGTATGTTGTTGTATTGAAGAAAAGGTGGAAAGAAAACATCTACAAGAGCTTGGAGATTTCAAAGAGTCCTAGCTTTACTTGTACACATTTCTTCCTCTTTGATTTTCTATTGATCTTGTATGTATGATTTTAACATTAAGTCTCCTTTAGGATCTCTTAATGTTCTACATTGCTTTAGGAATAATTGTTGAGAATTCTTTGATGTTTCATGTTTGTATGTCTTCCTGTTAATCTATATCAATTGTTCTTTGATTTTTGCATTTATGTGTCTAAGGATTCCATCTCAATAGATGTGAAGATCCTAAGAAATTTTGATATAGGCTATCATATCCCTATGACGGCAATTTGGTGAGCTTGAAGGGAAGAGGTCAATACAACCTGGATATCAACCCTTAGACCTAAGAATGAAGATTCTTAATTCATGAGAGTTTATTGTGCTAAGAACCTCTCAATCGTTATGTGTGCCTGCTTGATTTCTTAAAGGTCTTAAGTTGTTTTTCCTCTATTGTTTTCCTTTATTGCTTTCTAGATTAGATTTCTCCTTTCTTCACTTGATGTTGGAACCTAAACCTTGATTTTCTTCTAAGTTTCATTATTAGTAGAGGATTTCTACCTTCCTTGGGAAACGATTTTTATAAAATTTAAAATGATGATGTTCAATCTTTTTCTTAATATACATTCATAATCAACATATATGATAATTGAGCCTCAACATAATCTAAAGAAAATGTTGGCTAAAAAATGCTCACCACGTTTTTGGCGCCGTTGCCGGGGATGGCAATCATAATATGATTAGTAATCTAGAATTTCTAGGGTTCTAGACAATCGAATAATTGATTTAGGATGAATTGAATGGACTTAATTGAACTTAGGAACTTATGAGTTTAGGTTCCTTTACTTGCTTTGTTCCTTTATTGTTGGTTAGATAGTATAGTCTAGTTTTATTAGCCTTTAGTTTTCCTTGTTTTCGGTTAGTATAGGATTAGTTCCTAGGTTTTGGTTAGTTTAGGTTAGCTTAGATGTAGAGTTTTGGCCTTAGAATAGGTTAATCTAGTTTAGTTTAAATAGGTTTAATCTAACTTTTTCTAATTCTTAACTAGTTCTAATCTAGTGTAGTTTAATTCATAATCAATTCTTGCTTTAACCTTAGGAATAGTTGAACTTACATAATGCATAACTCTTAACATAGTGTTAATTAGGTCATTATATTTAGAATTTACCTTCCTAACTTGTTTCTTTTGTTCTTTTTTTACTTTGATTGTTTTTAGTGTTGGAGTTTGGTAAATATCTCGAGGACGATTCGGGGGCGGAGCCCCCGCCTCCCCTCGGGGGTTCCGCTATGTAATTGTCGGAGAAAAACAAAGCATAGTGTAATTGTCGCCAAATAATTGACTTAGTAAGTTATTCAGTGCTCACCATTTATTTACATCTGTACTATTTTCGCGGCTGCTAAATCCATTAGTACTTGAAGAGCTTGAAGTAGACGAACTTTCAGGGGTGCCCTGATGCAGGAGGTTGGTGAAACCCTGTCCGATTGACTTCAAGAGCCGGAAAGACAGAGAAGGCTACAGAGTATGGAAACTACTCTTGAATTGCATTTCAATCGGTCTAGCTGATTCTGTTTTAAGCTCCGAGAATCTTACAACCCCTAAAATTTGTTCTGGAAGCTCAGACTCAGATTGGGCCTCAATAAGGAAAGCTAAATCAACAGTTAGTGTTGTTATGTAACCGAATGCCAAATGAACAATTCTCGTTTGCAACCATGGACGATCCAATGTCTATATCAATTTCAATAAAATCAACGCCTTGACAGTATTTGCAAGAAACTGTCTTGCCAATTATACATATGGCCTGCTCACCGACGACTTTTTTAACTATCCACGGTCCTTTGACTATATTGGCTATTAACTTTAGTCTTGAATTCCTATATGCATCGTCCCCCTTCAAGAACTTCTCCATTAAAGATTCCTCTGGAATAGAATTCACCGAAACAAAATACGCGACTGCACTATAATTCTCTTTACTTGGGACTTGCAGATTGAAAGCCCAAACAAAATACGCGCTGCCCCGCTCGCCTGTGAGCGGGCGGGGGATCGGGGGCAGCACCCCCGAAACCCCAACGGGCTTAGGCCCAGTCATATGTAAATAGGGTTTAGACGCCTATATATAGGATATCATTGTAACAAGTTGAGAGAACCAAGAAATAATAATTGAGAGTTCAGTTTTCAGGACGTAGCCCTACTTGGGGTGAACCTGGGTAAATCGTGAGTTCTTTTATTATTATTGTTTTTCGATTTCGTCTATCAAATTCATATTCTGCATCGTTAAAATCCTAAAAGTGGTATCAGAGCCAGGGTTTTTAATCAGAGATGTCAGGAGGTTTGCGAATTGAGATAGATAAATTCGATGGAAAGCGGTTCGATCTGTGGAAGATGAAGATGAAGGATCTTCTTTGTGATCGAGATCTATGGCCAGCAATCGAATCGGAAAGGCCTGTTGCTGACGAAACGGGTTTGGCGTCCGAAAAGAGGGTTGAAGACTGGGATCGAATCGATCGGAAAGCAAAGGGCTTGATCTGGCTTTGTCTCGCAGACACCATTCTGACGAACGTGATGAGCGAACCAACAGCCAGGGCTTTATGGCGGAAATTGGAGTCGCTATACCAAAGTAAGTCAATCGCCAATAAATTATTCTTAAGGAAAAAGTTGTATAACCTTAGGATGCGTGAGGGTGATTCGTTAACCGCACATTTGTACGAATTTAACACATTGATCGGTCAACTTGTATCTATTGGCGTTAAGTTTGAAGATGACGATAAGGCAATAACACTACTTTGTTCACTGCCGGATTCATGGGATAATCTCATTTTGGTTATTGGTGGTGGGAACCAAGAACTCTCGTATGAAACTGTGTGTGCGGCCTTATTATCAGAGGAGACACGAAGAAGGGGATCGGGGAATTCCAGTAAAGAGGCTCTTGCAGTTAGGGGTAGACCTACAGAGAAATCTCAAAATTGGAAAGGGTCCCAATCTAAATCTCGTGGGCGATCGAAGAGTAGAGAACGGAAGGTAAAATGGTGGAAGTGTGAAGAGTGGGGCCATATGAAACGTGACTGTAAAAACAAGGCGGTTCATAAAAGGGAAGAAAATTTATCCTCTGGAAAGGAAGTCGAGACGACAGGAGATATGTACGTGGCCACTGCGTGTATGGCGCAGTCAGACAAATACATCTGGTACGTTGACACCGGTGCTTCATTCCACATGACACCTCATAGACACTAGTTTTGTGAATATGAGCAGTATGATGGTGGAGACGTCATGCTAGGAGATGATACTGTAGTTCAGGTTATTGGGAGTGGTCGCGTGAAGCTGAGGATGGAAGAAGACACAGTAAAAACTCTTTCGAATGTGATGCACATACCTTCTATGAGTAAAAATCTGTTATCAGTTGGCACGATGGCCGACTCAGGGGTTAACTTCAGTTGCAATAAGGATTCGTGCAAGATTACTTGAGGTTCCATTGTAATTGCACGAGAAGTCCATTATGGGACGTTATAAAAATTGCTTGCGGAAATAGTTACTCTCAGTGGCAGTTTCGTGTCCAAAGAGGCAAAGGAAGATGAGCATGGTACTTCTCTGTTGTGGCATCAGAGGATGGGCACATTGGAGAAAATAGTTTATCTACCTTGTTTTCGAGCCAAATGGTGGAGGGTGTACCAGAGTGCTCTATTAGTTTTGGGTTTTGTGAACACTGCATTTATGCAAAACATAATCGAGTTAGTTTTCCACGGAATGATGCAAGAACGTCAGAGCTTCTGGGACTAATCCACAGTGATGTTTTTGGACCTACTCCTACACCATCTATAGGAGGATCCAGGTATTATGTATCTTTCATAGATGACCTCTCACCATACAGTTGGATTTATTTTCTTAAAAGTAAATCTGAGGTGTTTGAAAATTTTCAAGAGTTTAAGGCTTTGATTGAAAATCAATTAGGCAGGAAAATCAAAGGAGTTCGCACAGATAACGGAGGTGAATTCTGCTCAAACGAGTTCGAGAAGTTCTGTGTGAAGAATGGTATAGCAAGGCAAAAGATGACCCCTTATACGCCTCAGCAGAATGGAGTGGCCGAAAGACTAAACCAGACACTCATGGAAAAGGCGAGGTGTATGCTGAGTTGGGCAGGGTTAGAACCTGAATTTTGGGCATAAGCAGTTGCCACAGCTTGTCACCTAAAGAATAGGTCACCAACCACATCAGTGAAGGATCGTATACCATACGAGGTAGTGTTTGGGAAGAAGCCAAACCTGTCATACCTTCGCATGTTCGGGTGTGATGCATACACTCATGTACCTAAGGAGAAGAGGGGGAAACTTGACAAGTCCGAGAAGAACATATTCATTGGATACAAAGAAGGGGTGAAAGGCTATAAGTTGTGGAATCCTGAAACAAGATCTATAGTCTATAATAGGGATGTTATCTTTCGTGAATCTCAATCTCAGGCTGGTACACAGAAACAGGATGAGCAAAACAAAACAGTAGTGCTTGAAGAAGACATGAGAGATGAAGCTGAGGAAGTAGTGACCAAAGCACATGAGTTGAGAATCATTCTGATTCTGATTCTGACTTTGATTCTGATCAAGTCGGCATGGTTGATGATGTTGATGAAGCTCCTGATACAGGTAATACACCAGCTCTCAGGAGATCAACAAGGAACAGACGGGCACCTCTACGCTACGGGTTCAGTGCTTTGAGTACAGGTGAAGACCCTACTTTTGTAAAAGATGCGAGATCAAGGGATGATGCAAATCAATGGGAGCTCGCAATGATAGATAAGATACAGTCGCTTGATAAAAATGATACATGGATCTTGTGCAAATTACCTAATGATAGAAAGGCAATTGGATGTAAATGGGTATTCAAGCGAAAATTGAAACCAAATGAAACCGTGGAGAAGTACAAGGCGAGATTGGTTGCAAAGGGGTATTCTCAGATTGAGGGAGTAGACTATGATGAGTTCTTCTCACCAGTGGCAAAAGTGACCTCTATACGGTTTGTCCTGTCCATAGCAGCGGCTTATGATCTTGAAGTGGAACAGATGGATGTAAAAACAGCATTCCTCCATGGTGATTTGGAGGAGGAGATTTACATGAAGCAACCAGAAGGATTTGAAACAAAAGGGAAGGAGAATCTCGTGTGCAGGTTAAAGAAGTCTTTATATGGACTGAAGCAGTCTCCGAGGATGTGGTACCAAAAGTTTGATACGCACATGCTTCAACTTAATACGCACATGAGTTGCGAGGTATTTTGGAGTTGATACATCCGCAGTACGTCAATGTAGTGATTCCACGATTCGTTTAGATCAAACGATCCTCCGAAATATGCATATGCTCCGACGAGTTGGAAGCCACCATGTTGTACGAGAGATATCTATTGAGGAGCCTCAAGTACCGGACTCTGAGGTAACGGAGGAGCAACCACCACCTCTTTGCCGCACTCATCCACGTTCTATGCTTGATAATCTTTCCAAGCCTTCTTCCTCCTCCTTACCTTTTTATCAATCTCGAAATGCATTTGAGCGTTTTATGGTCGTCGTGATGACCCAACAGTCCGAGAACCTTTCTCAGCTTAGCACTAGTATTTTGCAACTTCAAGCTGAGTTTTCTCAACTTTCTACTCGTTTTTCAACAAATCAAGCGTCAGGTTAACCGAATTTATCTTCACCTGAATATTTCCGAGGAATCTTCTGAGAATGATTCTGATTAGATAGGATTAGTTTAGCTTTATATTTTGTTTCTTGTATTTTCTTTGGTTAGTTGTAATTTTCTTTAACTTAATTAATTTTTATTTTTACTCTCTTTATTCTTTTTAATTACTTATTTTATTAAATTATTTCTTTTAATATTTTCTAAAAATTATTCTTTTAATTAATTTGTTTATTGTTGTTAAAATAATTATTTCTTATATATTTATAATTAATAATTTTATTTAATTTCTTCTATTTTATTAAATATTTAATTATCTTAAAATATTTTATTATCTTTAGATTATAAACTTATCTTTTTACTTTTTTTTTATTTATTTGGCCTATTTATTTTAACTTATTCTTTTATTATATATTTGGCCTACTTATTTTAATCTATCTTTTTATTGTTTATTTGGCCTATTTATTGTAATTTATCATTTTCTTATTTATTTGGCATATTTATTTTAATTTACTCTCTTTATTATTTATATTGCCTATTTATTTTAATTTACTCTCTTTATTATTTACGTGCTTTATTTATTTATTTTATTTACATTCTTTATGATTTATGTGGCCTATTTATTGTAATCTATTATTTATGTGGTTTAATTATTTTAATTGCCTTTATTGTATTTATGTTGTTTATTATTTATTTTATTTTTCACTCAATAGTTATGTGTGTTACTTGATTTCTTAAAGGTGCTAAATTGTTTTTCCTTTATTGTTTTTCCTTTATTGTTTTTCCTTTATTGTTTTTCCTTTATTGCTTTCCTTTATTGCTCTCCTTTATTGCTCTCCTTTATTGCTTTCTAGATTAGATTTCTCCTATCTTCACTTGATGTTGGAACCTAAATCTTGATTTTCTCTAAGTTTCATTATTAGTAGAGGATTCCTAACTTTTTCGGGAAACGATTTTTATAAATTTTAAAATGATGGTGTTCAATCTTTTTCTTAATATACATTCATAATCAACATATATGATAATTGAGCCTCAACATAATCCAAAGAAAATGTTGGCTAAAAAATGCTCACCAGTGATTCCCTTATCTCTTGGCGAAGTAAGAAGCAAACTGTTTACTCTCATCTAGCACTGAAGCTGAATTGAGGGCTCTTGCTGAGCCCTCTTCTGAGCTCATATGACGTTGCTGGTTTCTTGACAGTATGGCCATTTCCTTTTCATGTGCTACTCCACTTCATTGATTCATTGGACAATCAAAGTACCCTGAATATTGCCCACAATGATTGTTTTCATGAGCGCATCAAACATATAGAGATTGATTGTCACTTTGTTCATCATCATGTTCTTCATCACACAATTGATCTTCATTATATTTCTACTCATGACCAACTTGCAAATATCTTCACCAAAGCTCATTAGCTCCTCGTTTTCGTGATCTTATTTCCAAACTCAAAATGAAATATCTTTGTATATTATCATCTTTATATATTGTTAAGATATGTAATATGTTTTTTGTATATTACCATATCTTTGTATATTCGGTCAAAGATTATGCTTGATTGTAACCTTGATTTTAGGCTTGATGGTAGACTTGATCGTAGGCTTAATTAACGTAATTAGATTTTCAATTTTAGGTAATTTATGCAATATAAATAGTCATTTTCTATTGTAAACATACACAAATTATACATAACATTCATATATTCATATACACAATTATATATATATAATTGCAAGAAAATTTATTTCTAACTATCCATGTTAATTCAACATAAACAAAATAGAAGATATATGAATTATCTATAATATCTTTATAACATTATTGGCATCTAGAGCTGTAAACGAATCCAGTTGTTCGTGAACATAGCTCGTTCGAAGTCGTTTATGATCGGTTTGGGCTTGTTCATTTATTAAACAAACAAACTCAAACAAAATTTTAAACTCGATTAAATTTCAAGCCTATTCAAACACTGTTCGCGAACATACTGAGCATTCGCGAACAAATTATAAATATTTACATATGTTATATATATTATTTTTAATAATTTATAATATTTATATTAGAAATTTTTAATTTTTTTTCAATTATTAGGGGTGATTTAATATTTTTTGTAAGAATTTATTGAATAGTTAAATATTTAATTTAATATTCAAATTTTTAAATTTATTTAAAAAAACCAGCAAACTCGAACAATAAGAGATGATAATTGAACAAACTCGAACAAGTGTTTCTGTTCCGCGCGAATTAAAATAATGTTCGAGTAATAAACAAATTAACTCTATTGGCACCGTAAATTTTGTAGACACAAGCAAATCTTTGAGGACCGTTAGAGAAATATATGGAGAGTGAATACAAGTAGGACCCATTTTTCTTAAAAATTTGTAAGCAGCTCATCTTTTTTAACTCATATTTTTTAAATCTTTAGAAATGTTAAATTAAATTTTGTCTAAATTTTTTTATTATATATATATGGTAACGGCTAGTAACATTTTATTTTCAAAAAAGTAAAATATTTTTAAAAATTATGGAAAGATAAGTAATGTATGCCATACATAATCTCCTAACCAACATGGTAAGTTTTTAATTATGTTAACAATCTATAGCTAAAATTTATGTAAGATTTATAGCTACAACATTTCATGCAATTCAAAATTTTTAAACAATATGGTTAAGAAATAACGGTAAAATATAAAGATATGTCAAAATAAGTAAATTTAGTTTTAGATAAGATAAATACGTCTAACGTGATTTTAACACGTTTTTTAGCAATTTAACTATAAAATTTATAAATTGCTCACTGACTATAAAATAAAATTTTAAAAAAATATCTTGGTTAGAAAACTGAATTAGGATAGTTTCTATAATCGTTTTTAGAAATTAATAGAATTAGCTACTAAAAAAGAAAAAGGAGAATAACTTGTTTCTCACGTAAATCAAAGATTCTCTTATTATTTGTTAGAGTTTGGTGACCTTAGTCCCCAAAGTATTTTTTGGTAAAATTAGTCCTCGAACTATAAAATAATTTGTGAGATTGGTCTTTCAGATAAAAATTCTATTAAATCATCGTTAAGTTTTTAAAATTTATGGGTATTTATATCATTATATTATTTTAATATATTTAATAATATATATATATATATACAAGAAAGAAAAAAAGTAAGATGAATGATAAAAAAAAAACCTCTTGGTCGTCGATGAGAAGAAGAAATTTGTGTCGCTGAAAAGAAAATATTATGATTACAAACTATATCTTACTTGTGTACCACATCTCAGTTATCTGATAAACCACCCCATCGCCATTGACGGCCCTACTCACGGTTCGAGTTAAAGGTATCCATGAAAGCCTGTCTCACTTAGGAAATCATGCCACTCACCCTAACGCTGGCATAAACACCCGAACTCAGCCTCATTAGACTACTCTAACAAACATGGTGATCTATAGGTTATTTCATCTAATATTGCAGACCTTAATACTTTTTCATCCTAAATTAAGGCCTGTTAAACTAAACAGGTTATGATTAGACCCTGATTTGGAATTGTCTATAACCGTTCATCTAGTTTAAAAGAGCAAGTAGATATTCAGTGGTAATGTTTAATTTAGCAGGCGACCTTTCTGGAAAAATGAAAACAACTTCAATATGAAAAACATATATAACCTATCATCATAATTTAATATTCAAATTGGTATTTAGACAAACACAATACAGAATATACAAAGAGGATCTAGGGAACCACCACCATAAAGTATTCACCCTTTATCAGGTCCACCGACGGATCGACTACTTGTATATCCTGGATTGTTTGACTTGACTCTGCTTGACAGAACCTTCGGAGAACGCTTGCTTAGCCTAGTAGCAATTGCTTTACCTTACATCCTGGGCTTAAGCAAAGCCCTATTGACTAGCTCTTCGCTCACCTAATGCCCTCTTAGGATCTCCTAATGAAATCTCGGGTATTCTATGAATACCAAAGACGAACCCTATCTAGTCGAATTCTAAGATTCTGAGATAAACACTCAGAAAGCAAAGAAAACGAGACACTCTTGTATTACTAAACTACTCGTGTGATGTACCTGAGATCACTAAATGACTTGTATCGAGTGTAGAAATGTACACTTGGTGTCACTAAATGACTCAGATCGAGTGAAGAGGGATGATTTCAACCGAGGAAGACCTGGGGTATTTATAGCAGGGAACTTGAGGGTTTTTCTCTTTGATTCCTGATGTGGGAATCTAATCTGGTGCTCGGGATGCCCGTCTCGAGTCTGGGATGCCCGTCCTGGTCGTTTGATTGGGTCGGGACACCCGTCCTAAACTGAAAAGTTCCGAAAATCACATTTTTGCCTCAATATTTGCTATTTTCTGGCACATTTCACCTGATACTTCCAAAATCACAAATAATACAAAATTGTGTTAATATCAATCAATTAAGAACGATTTATCTCCAATTTTGCCCTAATTTGTGCCTAAAAATGTGCTAAAAAGTGATATAATTTATGCATATCATATAACCCCACACTTAGCTTTTTGCTTGTCCTCAAGCAAAACCTATATGAAATTATTGAAATTTAAATCATAGGCGCAATCACTCAAAGGTCTTAACAATGTTTTTAGCCTAAATTTATCACTGAGTCAGATGATTCACAAAACAAGCCTAACTGATCAAGTTGCTATTGAAAGGTCTCAAATGTTTGGTAAATTATCATGGTCATGTAGATGCAACAATTCAATAACTCGATTGAATTCTACGCTTAGTCACAAGGTCTTCCTGATGTGTAGTGTGTGAACTAATCTAGACTAGATTGTCAACTCAATATAGGCTTTTCTAAACTTTTACCAGATAATAATTCGACCAATCGTTGAATATAATAGCAACAAATAACCTCCTGAGTTCTGAGCTTTGGTGTCAAGGCTTTTTGTTTATAATTTTCAATAAAAGAATACACTAGGTAGTGTATTTTCAAATTGATTGCCCAGGGTATTTTTGTGTTTGCTTTCACACATCAACTTTAATTACCCAGGTATCGAGACCCACTCCGATGACTCCCAGATCTATCACGAGCTTAGGGCATCAGGCATTAAATTCCCTTCAGAAGTGGTGCTCGAGTAGCAAAGGATGCTTGCAAACTATCCTTTTTACTTTTAAACTTTTTCACTTTCAGCTCAGAGTATCATCTAGTCATTCAAACTGCTAACACATTCTCAACCGGTCTAATATTATTTAGTTTAAGTCTCGAAAAGGTATTTGGTTGATGTTTCTAATCCAAACTAGGTTGTGCTCAATGATATCAGGAATTACCTACTTCCAAGTCATGAATTCAGTAAAGTTATCAACTTGTTTCCTACTGATCATAATACTCTACTTAACATATATCATAGACAAAAGCATTTCTTTAACCAATCAATACCGATTTTGAAGTCTGAAAGAGTGAAAAATTTTGAATTTTTTTTGGAATGGTGCAATTTTAGTGAAAAGTATGGGAAAACATGCAAATTTTGACTACTACAGTGCACTGTGCACTGCTACCCCACACTTAAGGTTTACACTGTCCTCAGTGTTCATGCATATCTTTATTACCTCACATTTATTTGAGAACAAAAGCAGGAAAAACAAACAAACAAAAACTTTTACCCCACACTTATTTAACTAAATAAGAGGAAGAAAAAGAAAAGAAACAAGAAAACAAGGGCAACAGAAATAACAAAAATAGAATAAAAGAAACAAAAAAGGTAAAAATGAAAATGATACTCCCTTACTTTGAGAATTCAACAGTATGCTCGGATAAGTCGAGTGGTTCATTATAGAATTTTAAGCGTTGCCCGTTTACTTTTTGAGTAGTACCGTCAGAATCCATTATGACACATGCTCCAAAGGGCGATACTTTTGTGATAGTGAACGGGCCTGACCAATAGCTACGCGGCTTTCCTGGAAATAATTTCAGACGAGAGTTGTATAATAGCACTTTATCTCCTGGTTCAAAATTCTTCTGGAAACGTTGCATTCATTATATTAAATTCATTTTAATGTTACTTAACTACTTTTGTGCCCTAAATGTCGAAAAAGTAATAAAATAACTTGTTATTTCAAGATAAAGTGTAGTTGATTGAATGTAATTGTTTATAAATTCTAACATAATTTGCCCTAAATTTGATAACTTTGAAACGTTCCATTCATTATATTAAATTCATTTTAATGTTATTTAACTACTTTTATGTCCTAAATGTCTAAAAAGTAATCAAATAACTTGTTATTTCAAGATAAATTGTAGTTGATTGAATGTACTTGTGTTTAAATTCTAACATAATTTGACCAAAATTTGATAACTTTGAAACGTTCCATTCATTATATTAAATTCACTTTAAAGTTATTTAACTACTTGTGTGCCCTAAAATGTTGAAAAAGTAATAAAATAACTTGTTATTTCAAGATAAAGTGTAGTTGATTGAATGTACTTGTGTTTAAAGTCTAACATAATTAAACCAAAATTTGATAACTTTGAAACGTTCCATTCATTATATTAAATTCATTTTAAAGTTATTTAACGACTTTTGTGTCATAAATGTCGAAAAAGTAATAAAATAACTTGTTATTTCAAGATAATGTGTAGTTGATTGAATGTACTTGTGTTGAAATTTAACAAAATTTGACTTGAATTTTATGACTTTGAAACGTTATATTCGTTATATTTGATTTGTTTTAATGGTATTACTACTTTTGTGCCCTAAATGTCAAAAATGAAATTTTAAAAACTTGTTATTTCAAGATAAAGTGTAGTTGATTGAATGTACTTGTGTTGAAATTTAACAAAATTTGACCTGAATTTTATGACTTTGAAACGTCCCATTCATTCTATTTGATTAATTTTAATGATATTTAACTACTTTTGTGCCCTAAATATCGAAAAAGTTATAAAATAACTTGTTATTTCAAGATAAAGTGTAGTTGATTGAATGTACTTGTGTTTAAATTCTAACATAATTTGACCTAAATTTGATAACTTTGAAACGTTGCATTCATTATATTAAATTTATTTTAATGTTATTCAAATACTTTTGAGCCCTAAATGTCGAAAAAGTAATAAAATAACTTGTTATTTCAAGATAAAGTGTAGTTGATTGAATGTACTTGTGTTTAAATTATAACATAATTTGACCTGAATTTTATGACTTTGAAATGTTCCATTCATTATATTAAATTCATTTTAAAGTTATTTAACCTGTCATGTCGGAGTTTACTTGTCATCTTGAATTGATGTGAATTTTCATAGGCTTTGAGCCTCCATTCATCCAATTCGTTCAGTTGTAAAATCCAATTTTCCTTAATCAAGGTATTATCTAGATTGCATTTTTGTACTGCCCAGTAAGCTCTATGTTCAATTTTAACAGGCAGATGACATGCTTTTTCATAGACCAATCTATAAGGTGAAAATCCTGTAGATGTTCTAAATGCCGTAAGAAAGGCCCATAAGGCATCATCAAGTTTTATGGCCCAATCCCTATCGTTAACACCGACAGTCTTTTCTAATATCCGTTGTATTCCTCTATTGGTTACCTCAACCTGTCCATTGGTTTGAGGGTGTTATGCTGTGGAAAGGCGATGTTGAACTCCGTATTGCTGAAGTACTTTATGCATTTGAGAGTTGAAAAAATGTGTACCCCGGTCACTGATGAGGGCTTTTGGGCATCCGAATCTAGAGAATATCTGTCTAAAAATTCTGCACACGACTCTAGCATCATTAGTAGGTAATGCCTGTGCCTCAGGCCACTTCGAAAAATATTCTACGACTACTATGATGTATTTATTACCATAGGAAGAATGAAATGGACCCATGAAGTGTATTCCCCACATGTCAAATATTTCTACACTTTGAATTACCTGTTGGGGTAGACCGTCTCAAGAAGACATGTTTCCTATTTTCTGATAGGCATCACATGATCCTGCATAAGTTGTGACGTCTTTGAATATCATAGGCCAGTAAAAGCCTGCTTCCAATACTTTTCTGGCGGTATTAGCTGCAGCTAATTGACCACCCGTGGGTCCGCAGTGACAGTGTTCCAAGATTTGGAAACCTTCTCCTTGAGAGACGCATCTCATGATCATTTGATCTGCACTTATTCGAAACAAAAAAGGGTCCTCCCAATAGTAATATTTTAACTCAGCAAAGAATTTCCTTCTCTATTGGGCAGTCATATCACTAGGAAGAGTCTGAGCTACCAAGTAGTTAGCTATATCGGGAAACCATGGGGGTGAGAAAATAGCAAACAAGGTGCATAAATTCTCATTCGAAAATTTGTCGGATATGATCGATTCATCTATAGCTTCTAGGGCAGGATTTTCTAATCTTGACAGGTGATCTACATCTAGGTTTTCTGCCCCCTTCTTACCCTTGATTTCTATGTCGAATTCTTGAAGCAATAAAACCCATCTGATTAGTCTTAGTTTTGCATCGGTTTTATTGAACAAATATTTTAATGCAGAATGATTAGTATAAACTATTGTTTTAGACGAAACTAGATAAGATCGGAATTTATCAAATGCGTATACTACTGCTAGTATTCCTTTTCTGTTGTAGTGTAATTTTCCTAAGCGTCAGTCAAGGTTTTGCTAGCGTAGTATATTACATGAAATTTCTTATCACGTCTTTGTCCTAAAACAACTCCTAATGCATAATAACTGGCATCACACATTAATTCAAACGACAAACTCCAGTCAGGTGATGTCTTGATAGGTGCAGTAGTCAGAAGTTCCTTAAGCCTGTTAAAAGCTTTTAAACATTTTTCATCAAAAGCAAAAAGAACGTCTTTACTAAGTAAATTGGTCAACGGTCTGGCTATTAGTGAAAAATCTTTTATAAATATGCGATAAAAGCCAGCGTGTCCCAAAAACCTTCTAATGGCTCTAACAGAGTTAGGTGGAGGTAGTTTTGAAATAACTTCAATCTTAGCCTTATCTACTTCCATACCTCGGTGCGAGATCTTATGTCCTAACACAATTCCCTCTTTTACCATGAAATTACAATTTTCCCAGTTTAGAACCAAATTTGATTTTATACAACGCTTTAACATTGATTCCAAGGCTTTTAGACAACTGCCAAATGAGTTCCCAAAAAATGAGAAATCATCCATGAACACTTCCATAGACTCTCGTAACATGTCCTCAAAAATAGCAGTCATACAACGTTGGAAAGTAGCAGGTGCATTACACAAACCAAAAGGCATTCTTCTATATCCAAATGTTCCAAAAGGGCATGTGAAGGTAGTCTTATGCTGGTCTTCCAGGGAAATGGGTATTTGAAAATATCCAGAAAAACCATCGAGAAAGCAGTAAAACATATGTCCAGATAACCTTTCTAACATTTGGTCAATAAAAGGTAGAGGGAAATGGTCTTTTAGTGTAGCAATGTTTAGTTTTCTGTAATCAATGTAAAGACGATGACCAGTAACAGTTCTCGTAGGAATTAATTCATTATTGTCATTTCTGACAACTGTTATCCCACCTTTCTTAAGTACTACCTGTACTGGGCTTACCCATTCACTATTAGAAATAGGATAGATAAGTCCAGCATCCAACAATTTGATTACTTCTTTTTTAACGACATCACACACATTAGGATTCAACCTTCTTTGAGGTTGCACACATGGCTTATACTCATTTTCTAAAAGAATCTTATGCGAACAAAAGCTTGGATTAATACTTGGAATATCCGCAATTTTGTATGCAAAGGCTCTTTTGTACTTTTTGCACATGTCCACGGTTAACTTCCGTTGTTCTGCAGTCAGATCTGCTGCGAGAATGATGGGAAGTTTTCTGTTGTCGTCTAGGAATTCATAGCAGAGATGAGTGGGCAATTCCTTTAGCTCTAAGTCTAGTGAGTCTTCAAACTAAGTTTGCTCTTTCTTCATCTCATGAGTACATATCTCAGTGAAATTGTCAGAGTTAATTTGGTAATCGGACGGGCTGAGATCAGTTTTTTCTATTTCCAGAGAGTCTTCTTTCAAGACTTGATAGTTTGAGCATAGATCTGTCATGTTAACTTCAATTAGCTGGTCAATAGCATCTACACAAAAACAAATATCATCTAAATGCATGGGATACTTAAGGGTTTCATTTAGGTCAAATTTGATATCTTCATTGTCTACCCTAAGTTTGATTTGACCGTTACTGACTTCTATCAATGCCTTCGAGGTAGCTAGAAAGGGTCAACCTAGAATCAAAGGCACACCGCCTTCTCCATTCATGTCCATGACAACAAAACCTACAGGGAAAACAAATTTTCCGACCTTTACTAATAGGTCTTCAATTATTCCCCTGGGAATCTTAACTGTCCTGTCTGCAAGTTGTATGCACATTCTAGTCACTTTCAAATCATGCAATCCTAATTTATCAAATAAACTAGATGGCATTAGATTGATACTAGCTCCTAAGTCTGCTAATGCATGCGTATTAGTAATATTTCCAATCGTACATGGCAAAGTAAAGCAGCCTGGATCTTTCTGTTTGGAGGGCAGTTTGTTCAGTAGAACTGCCGAGCATTCTTCATTAAGAACCACTTTGTCCATGTCAAATTTTCTTTTATTACTAATAATCTCTTTTAAAACCTTAGCATACTTTGGCATTTTAGAAATAACATCAAGCAAAGGTAAATTAACATGAATCTGACTAAAATTTTAAAAAAACTTTCCAAATTGCTCCTTATCTTTATTCTGCATAAGTCTTGCGGGGTAAGGTACTCTCGGTGGGTACTCTCAGTCGGTACTCAGTGACAGACTCCTTCTTCCCTTTCCTTGCTACTTCGGTTTCGACTTCCGTCGGCATTGGTTCCTGGGAGCCTTCCTTTGTTTCCTGCACAAGAATGGGAGGTAAAGAAGGTTTTGAAGGAGAAGGAGATAGAATTTTACCAGATCGTAGAGTAATGGTCTTGCATTCATTTTGTGGGGTTGGTCTCAATGTTGCTTGGCAGTGTTCCTTGCAACCTTGTCGCATTTTTTGCGTGTGTCACAAGTTGTAAAGATAAGAAAATGAAGTAAGTCAACGCAATCTTAACAAGTGTAAGTATACACCGGTCAACAAGTAATATATGTACCTAAGTACAAGATTATCGATCCGATAGGGACTAAGTATGCCAATTAACAGTGCAAATATGATTGTACAGTTGGTTATCACAAGAATAAAGAATAATGAATAGGGGTTGGTCTAATGCTACGGCAACGCTAATGCTACGACAAAGCTAAACTAACAATTAAGGGTCAGCCTACTGGAATTAATCACAATAGTACTACAGGTAATACAATGCTGCGACATTCAAGCCCAAAATGTAAGTACAAACTAGAAATGAATCTAAACATACAAAACATGCTCTACAGCGATCTAATTTCAGCCAGATTACTTGACTTACTAGTTTAGGGCCCCAATACCATCGTGTAATGGAGTACGACGTACCGTGGTCTAAAGCAACACTAGTCAGGGAATTTGGTCATGGCCCCTGCAGTATTGAGCGCACGGTCATGCTACTCAAGCTAATGCCACTTAATTATCTTGTCAACTAGCTCCCTTTCGGTTAGAATGATAGATACTAGTTCAATGTGTAAATTGGACAGTCGTAACTGCAAGTTACACTAAGTCTTTTTAAGTAATTAAATGAGTAAATCAAGCATGCCCCATACAAGCATTAATCATAAAAACAGAAAACAGTGTTAGAGCATATTCATCATCATTTTCAAAACAGTGTACACAACTTGTTCATACTTAACTAAGCTACGGCAATTTCATATTACAAATAAGCATTCAGTGATGGGAATAACGAAACACATGAATTAAGGTAATGGAATAAACTACTCCTATGGTCATAGTGAACAAATCTACTCCGAAACAAGTTTAATTAATCCCAGATTCATCTCCAACTTTTACCCGAAAGTCAAGTAAAAGTTTATACAAGACATTGAACAAAATGAGGAAATGGGTAGAGAATTACTCGGGTCTGAGATCACCCTTCTGACCAGATCGGTTTAATCAAAATGCCCACTACTATTCCTCTACTGAATGATGTTGCGGCTTCTCTTCTGCCCAGCTTGTGATTCCTTAGCAAATCGCCCTGCGTCCTCTCGGACTTTTCCCTAAACAAATTAATCTAAGCTAAATGAAAAACTAAACACTACTGCTGATTTTCTCTTGTGTTCTCTATCAGAAAAATAATATCTTGTATCTCGGGTTTCTTAAGGTATTTATAGGTGTCTCTCTACTCCCGAATTCCCTTTTGATACCGCCATCTGTCCAGAATAATTGCTAAATAACCAGTATTTCCAGCAAATTAAAAATGTGAATAATCCAAAATAAATTCTAATTTTTTGCAGCTTGTTTAACTGATTTTTGTCTTTTTCTTCCATGCTGCAGGATTCCTCCGAGTGTCAAGCTACAGTTGCCGCAATTATCTTTAATTAAAATGAATTTATATGCTAAAAATTGTTGGGAATTTTATAACAAATTCAAAATCAATCGGTCAATCAATTTTTTACCAATTTCATCTATCTCATTCCCTCTTTTACCCTTGGCATCATAAATCATTTTTAAACAAATTCCGGCTGAAAAATAAGTAATTTCAATTTGTAACAAAAATCAGGAATTATTTCAATTAAATTGACTTCTTTGACACTTAAACCACAATTCTTCGTAAAAGGGGAGAAAATAGCAACTAGATGCAATTTAGCTCAGAATCATGCATAAATTTAATTATTAGATAGCAAAATATGGGTAAAACTCATGTGCATAACTCTATTATTTTAGAGTTATCAGACCTGTGAGATAGATGGGTTGACAGCTGTCCCATTTGTCTCTCCAAAGTTTGCAGGGCAGCTTGCGTGTTCCTGACTATTTGTTCAGTCTATTTTTGTCTATTCTCATTTTGCTGAATGCTCTTTCCCTGTTGGAAGGCATTTAGTTGACTAGTAATACTAGCTTTGAATGCATCGAATTGCTCATCAGTGGAGGCATTTGCCGCATTAACTAGTTATTTCTTGGCGCGACCACTAGTGCGCCAGTTGTTGCTGTTCCTATAGAGTCTCTCCAGAGAGTTTCTAGCATCTACTTCATTAAGTCCATTGAAACCGCACTGGAGGTTAAGTCCATCAAGAACTTGCTTGCCCATTTCTGTCATACCTCCATAGAATTGTTGGATTAGCAGAGCTTCAGTTAGTCCATGTTGTGGGTAGAGTCTGAGGAGTTCCTTGAATTTGTCCCAGGCTTCGATCACTGTCTTATCGGCAACTTCAGTGAAATTGGAAAGAGCTTTGCGGTACTCGAGGACTCTTGCTGCGGAGTAGTATTCCTCCAAAAAAGCCTTACTTAACTCATCCCAAGTTGTGATTGAGTTAGTAGGTAGCCGTGCCAACCACCTCTTAGCTCTATCCCTAAGTGAGTATGGGAAGAGGCTTAGCTTGGTTACTTCCGCAGTGTGATCTCCCTTGAGACCTTCGCAGAGAGTGGAGAATTCAGTCAAGTGCTCGAGCGGGTTTTCTGCTGCAGTTCCCCCAAATTTGACCCGATTTATTATCAACTGGAGCACATTTGGTTTAAGATCATAGCGAGGATTTCCAGGGATTCTAATGGCGGACAACATTGTAATCGCCTGTGGCTGGATATAGGATTCGAGTGGAGGTCTTTCAGCAGCCATTTCTGTTCTTCGTCTGTTAGTTGTACGGATGAGACGTTCGAGATTTTCAACTAGGGTTTTAAGATTAGCTTATGAGGTTCGAGTCATACAACTACAAAAAACCACACGTTAAGTCTGAGCAAAAAGGTTAGTGGAGTAAACTAGTTTCTACAAAGGAAGAAAAAGTTTTGGAATTAAACAAACATAGGAGTGAAACAAAGAATGAGGAAAATTTTGAAACAAGAAAGAGTTTTTCTTTTTTTCTTCGAAAGCAATTTAAATTTGCTAAATAAGTTTTTAGAATTATTTTCTAAAGTTTGATTATCCTAAATTTCTTAATTTTAGATAATTTCTAAAATTAATTAGTTATGATAACCCTATATTTCAGAAAACGGATTGTCTAACTAGAATAAAATGAGTGTTTGTCAAAAGTATAGATTACTACCGCTACCTATCATAAGCCTCTAGAATTTTGATCAGGAATCCTGAAATTTTATGATATTTCCCAGGCAACGGCGCCAAAAATCTGGTGTGTTCTAAATTGACATGCTAAAAGACAGGATTTGTTACCCTATTTTGATTATGAATAATTAAGGACGGAGATTAACTAATTGTCACTTTTAGCATTCATGGTTGTCACTTAATCAATCAGAACCTAATGTAGAGTACCTATCGTGGTGCTATTCTATTGGAAAGTACCTACGATTTTAATTTAGAAATTATCGTACTCCCAGGGAAGTGGTAACGACTTAGTAGTAACTATCCTTTTACACTAACTTTCATTTTATTACCTAGTTATGCAATCGTTCATCAAAATCTTTGATGAGTTGGTGATTCTTACTACACAAGACTCAAGTTTATTTAGCATGCAAGAGTATTTTATAGACATGTATTCTGATGTACGTTCTATTGTTCCTACATGTTGATTGACCTATCTTCAAGTATTTTAGATATATCTTGGTCTAGAATGCAATTACAGACTGTATCTTACTTGTGTACCACATCGGAATTATATGATAAACCACCCCATCGCCATTGACGGCCCTACTCACGGTTCGAGTTAAAGGTATCCATGAAAGTCTGTGTCACTCAGGAAATCATGCCACTCACCCTAACGCCGGCATAAACACCCGAACTCAGCCTCATTAGACTACTCTAACAAACATGGTGATCTATAGGTTATTTCATCTAATATGGCAGACCTTAATGCTTTTTCATCCTAAATTAAGGTCTGTTAAACTAAATAGGTTATGATTAGACCCTGGTTAGGAATTGTTTATAACCGTTCATCTAGTTTAAAAGAGCAAGTAGATATTCGGTCGTAATGTTTAATTTAGCAGGTGACCTTTCCAAAAAAATGAAAACAACTTCAACATGCAAAACATATATAACCTATCATCATAATTTAATATTCAAATTGGTATTTAGACAAAGACAATACAAAATATACAGAGAGGATCTAGGGAACCACCACCATAAAGTATTCACCCTTTATCAGGTCCACCGACGGAGCGACTACTTGTATATCCTGGATTGCTTGACTTGACTCTGCTTGACAGAAAACGCTTCCTAAGCCTAGTAGCAATTGATTTACCTTACATCCTGGGCTTAAGCAAAGCCTTGTTGACTAGCTCTTCGCTCACCTAATGCCCTCTTAGGATCTCCTAACGAAATCCTGGGTATTCTATGAATACCAAAGACGAACCCTATCTAGTCGAATTCTAAGATTCTAAGATAAACACTCAGAAAGAAAAGAAAACGAGACACTCTCATATTACTAAACTACTCGGGTGATGTACCTGAGATCACTAAATGACTTGTATCGAGTGTAAAAATGTACACTTGAAGTCACTAAATGACTCAGATCGAGTGAAGAGGGATGATTTCAACTGAGGAAGACCTGGAGTATTTATAGCAGGGAACTTGAGGGTTTTTCTCTGTGATTCCCGATGTGGGATTCTGATCTGGTGCTCAGGATGCCCGTCTCGAGTCTGTTGACCGGGTCAGGATGCCCATCCTGGTCGTTTGACTCGGTCGGGACGCCCGTCCTGAATTGAAAATTTTTGAAAATCACATTTTTGCCTCAATATTTGCTATTTTCTTGCACATTTCACCTGAAACTTCCAAAATCACAAATACTGCAAAATTGTGTTAATATCAATCAATTAAGAACGATTTATCTCCAATTTTGCCTTAATTTGTGCCTAAAACATGCTGAAAAATTTATATGATTTATGCATATCAATACATGGGTAGTCAAAGTTGATGTGTGAAAGCAAACACAAAAATACATTGGAAATCAATTAATACATACACATAGTGTTTTTTTATTTGGGATCGTAACTAGAAAGTATTGACACCAAAGCTCAGAACCTAGAAGGTCGTTTATTTTGCTATTATATTCAAAATTGGTTGAATTATTATTTGGTAACGGCTTAGAAAAGTTTATTCTGAGTTGACAATCTAGTCTAGACCAATTTTACATAGCAATTTGATCAGTCCATAGCTGTTTTTTGAATTATCTAACTCAGTGAGAAATTTTGCTAAAAACATTGCTAAGAACCTTGTAGTGATTGCAGCTCTGATTTAGCATTCACTAATTTCATATAGGTTTTGCTTGAGGACAAGCAAAAAGCTAAGTGTGAGGTTTTGATATGCACAAATCATATCACTTTTTAGCATGTTTTTAGACACAAATTAGAGCAATATTTGAATGTATGTGATCTTAATTGAATCAAATTGAAATAAAATTACGTAAATTGTGATTTTGGAAGTTTCAGGAGTAAATTGCATGAAAATAGCAAATTTTGGGGCAAAAGTGCAATTTTTGGAAAAGCTAGATTCGGGACGGGCATCCCGAGCACCAGAACTTGTCCCACATCAGATATTTTGGAGAAATTCACTCCAGAAACCTGCTATAAATACCCCATGCCTCCAATACTTGAAATCATCCCTCCACACTCAATACAAGTCATTTAGCAACTTCGAGTGCAACATTTTCCCTTACCTCTGAGTGATTATCTCAGTATTTGAGAATTCGATTAGATTAGTATTCAGTTTTCGGTATGACAGAATACCGGGATTTCGTTAGGAGATCCTAAGAGAGAGATAGGGTGCGTGTTCTTAGTCAGATTAGGGCAATTTGCTTAAGCCCGGGATATAAGGTAAAGCAATTGCTACTAGGTCTAAGAAGCGTTCTCCGAAGGCTCCGTTGAGCCGAGTAGGATCGAGCAATCAGAGGCATACAAGAGCTGCAGCACCGACTGGACCTGCATAAAGTGGTTACTACTTTATGATATTAGGTCCCCTAGACGAGTTTCTATATGTTTATGAATTGTTTTATCTGGATATTGATTTGATACTGAATTCATATATCATACATGTTTTACAATTTGAGATGCTATCCATTTTCTCGGGAAGATCATAGAGTTAGAATTATCATTATGAATGTTGAACTGTCGTGTCCTTTTAAATTAAACTAGGGTTATAGACAACTCCTAACCAAGGTTTGAATCATAACTGGTTTAGTTTAACAGACTATAAAAGGTCTGCCAGATTGGGAAGAAATAACAAAACAGATCACCATGTTTCTTAGAGTACCCTAATAAAGCTGAGTTTGTACGCTTGGCCAATCCTAGGGTTAAGTGGCATGATACCGAAGTGACATAGGGGACCGGTCATGGATATTTTAATCCGACAGATGAGAAGGATCCTCCCAAGGTAGGGGTGAATACACCAGGTAACTCAGATATGGTAAACAGATGGTTACATTTCACAATTACCTTAGAGATCAAGATATATCTAAAATGTTTGAAGATAAGGTCAAACAAGTTGTAATAACTGAGCTTAAATTGATGAATGCATCTCTACACTGGAATGCTTATTGCTTGTTATGTGTGATTGGGATCACCAATCAATCTCCAAAAGATTGATAATCGATTGATTAATTAAATAAATAAGACTAATGTTAGGATTAAGGGATAGTTGCTACTAAGTCGTTAACAGTTCCCTGAGAGTACGATATTTATATTTTAAAATCGTAGATACTTTCCAAGGACTAGCTACACGATATGTACTCTGCCTCAGGTTCTGATTGATTAAGTGACAACAATTAATGCTAAAGTGACAATTAGTAAGACTCGGTCCTTAATTATTCGTAATCAATATAGGTAAATAAATCTCATCTTTTTAGCTTCTCAATCGGAACTGCATCTAGAGGTTTTTAGAACAATATACTCTCATGAATTGAGAATCATCATGCTATGGTCTAAGGGTTGATATCCAACATTAAGGTTGTTATTGACCTCTGCCCTTAAAGCTCAACCAAATTACCCTTTGGGATATGGTAGCCTATATCAAAATATCTTAGGATGTTCACATATATAAGATGAAATCCTTAGACACACGAATGTAAAAATCTAAGAACAAATGATATAGATCAACATGAAGACACACAGACATAAGACACCAATGAATTCTCAAAAATCATTCCTAAGGCAATGTAGAACATTAAGAGATCCTAAAATAGAATTTATGTTAAAATCATGCATACAAGATCAATAAAGAACAAGGAGGAAAAATGTGTACAAGTTGAAGCTTAGAACTCCTTGAAGTCTTCAATCTCTTGTAGATGTTTTCTTCCCACCTTTCTTCAATACAACAATGCACTTCTCCAAGGGAAATCATCAACTTGAAGTCCTTATGGGTTTGGGATCATTCAACTTGCTAATCTTTAGGAGGAGGATTGATATTGATAACCAATCTCACTCCAAGGATGTGAGGATTCAACTCCTTGGTTTGTGAATCTTGAACTCTCACACACTAAAGAGAAAATTGGATTTCACTCTCAACTTAAAACATTCCCTAAATTCCTTTCTTAGTTTGTGAATAAGAATTCAAAGAGAAGTAGAAATAGAGAATGACAATGAACAAAAACAAAAATCTTGTATTGAAAAATCAATGTATAAAGGATACAAAGAACAAACTATAATTCTCTCACTAATGTGGTTCTACATGATACATTACAGATGGAAAACCCACTATTTGTAGATAAATTTCATGCAAAGAAAATAAGAAAATATCCAAAACTTTATAAATCAAAAAATTATCTAAAAATCAAGAAACTATCTATTAAAATAGATATCTCTATATAAAAATATATATAATATAACAAAAATAATA
Source organism: Asclepias syriaca (assembly GCA_027405835.1). Taxonomy (NCBI): domain Eukaryota; kingdom Viridiplantae; phylum Streptophyta; class Magnoliopsida; order Gentianales; family Apocynaceae; genus Asclepias; species Asclepias syriaca. The sequence continues at coordinate 12,039,113 of CM049924.1, forward strand.
TTTGTCATCCACACACTTCGTGTGTGTGTGGCGCCAATGTACACCATTGGTTTCTTGATGACACCCTTGATGGTGTTGTGAAGGCACCCTTCATTCTTGATTGGAAAAAAATTGTATTTTAGTCCCCAAACTTACTTATTTTTACACTTTTGCCCCCAACAACTTCCTAAAATCAATTTAATCAAAGAATTAGTAAAATTAAACAAAAATTGATTATTTCTCAATATTTAGATCAATAATGAAGCACAAAATGTCACTAAAATACCTGAATATTTTAGTGTTATCAGGACTCTCATATTCATCGTCACTGCTTACCTAATCATGGTGGGAGGCACTTGTAGAATCAACATCTTCATTTTCTGATGCTAACTTATCTTCACCATGTTTTCCTTCTAGCATTGCAAGCTTCTTTTGCAACATTCCACCTACAATACCTTGAGATTGATCCTGCATCGAAGTCACATCGAAACATGGATTTTTGTACTTGAGATTTGCATTGCCAACCGATTTCTTCTGCGGGTCAACAAACACTCTTCCTTTGCTTCTAGTGGTAGGACCCGCATACGCTTTGAATGTTAGAATGCTGACACTCACGTCTGCAGCAACGCTCTCTGAATCAACTCTGTTGACACCATCGTCTACAGCAACGTTCTTTGAGTCTGCTTTGTTGACATCCCTTTTTTACTCCATTGTCATTTGCGACTTTGCTGATGTCGTCATCTGCCAATGTGAACTTTGCTGATATCGTCATTTATGACTTTGATATCTGCGATGATGCTGATGTTGATTTTGATGTCTGCGATGATGCTGGTGTTGATTTGATGTCTGCGAAGATGTTATGTTGTCGTCTGCGACTTTGACATCTGCAATGATGTTGATGTTAACTTTAATGTCTGCGACGATGCTAATGTTGTTGTCTGCGACTTTGCTGATTTTGACAAAAAGAGATGAGCGGGAGAAATGGTCCCACTAGTCATGCCAATTTGTAAATAAAATTTCCTTTTTCGTGTATTTTCTGTAACTAAAAATTAAAAAAAATTAGTTACACGTAATATAATTACAATAATTTATTTTTGCGTTCTATTTCTATCTATCCGCTAATTCGATCCATCGTGGGCCAATGGCCTTTTTGGACTTGATCTCGATCCAATGGATTCTGATTTATCCGAGGGACATTTTGGGCTGATCTCGGACGGAATCCAACTTCGAGGGTCGTTGGCTTGATCTGGATTCATTGAACGACTACAGATTTCTTCCGAGGGCTTCTGTACTTTTCTTCAGAGGCTTTTGATTTTCTCGAAATGGATTTTGACAGAGTTTCTTCTGCATAATTTCCTCAGCTTCTTCTTAGTTTACTCCCTTTTGTTTCAAGTGAATTTGACCCTCTATTTATAGTTGAGAGGATGACAATCACTTGTCTAATATGGTGTCAATTGTCACTCTATGAGAGATAATCTCTCAATATAAAAATTATATATATTAAAATATTTAAATAAAATTTAATTATATATTTTAAATATATAATTAAATTTAATTGCCTACAAGGTTCTCCTTCCGAATGTTTTGAAAAGAAAGTTTTTCAATGTTGCTGATGTGGTCAAGGGGCTACCTAGAAGTACATCCTTATCCGGCACACGATGCATGTTCTTTGGATTAATAGGGGTGTACATGGTGATAGCCATTTTTTGGAAGACCCTTATGCTATAGCTGAAAGAAGCCTTCGTCTTGTGTTACAACTTCTTTCAGCCTAAAATAAAGAATTCGTGTAATTTATTTTGTTTGTCTATTTAATAGAAAAGCTCTGATTTGGACCAAAAAATTCATTATCGAATAATCTCACCACATAAATTTTTTTAATCTTTATAATTTGTTTTATAAATGAAATTGTGGCACTATTCACATTTTTATATAACAATATACATTAACGGAAAAAAATATTATAATATTATTTATTATAATATAATAAACTATTAACCTATAACATTTAAATAGAAATAAAAGATTTAACCTGAAATAATAGAGTGAATTAAAAACATGGACAAAAATACAAATAATCGCATAAAAATATCATATCTGAATCTTCATTATCCCATCCACCATTCACGAATTTCATTTGCATAGAAGTTTAACAAAATTTAAATTTGAATTAAGTTTAGAAAATAATTCTTCTAGAAAGAAGAAAAAAAATGATAAGGAATATATCTTACATATAAAACGTTGAAAATGATAAAAATAATATATTATAAAATAGCGAGAATTATAAATTAAAATATATAATAATTCATTCTCATAAATTATTTTTATTAAAATAAATAACAATTTTCATAAAAAATTAAAATATTCTACTTTTATAATATTTTAAACTCATAATGTTTTTTTAAATTATAAAATGAGGGTGTTAACCATTATGCTTACACTTTCTTGATCAAAATAAATGTTATTAAGAAAATAATATTTAATTCTATTATAAATATCTAATGATATTATTTGCTTTGAATGTCATGAGTTTAATAACCATTCATAATCACTTAAAAACATTTAATGTCATATTTTAAATTACAACAAATTTATTTATTTTTATTAAAAAAATTCTCAAAAATAAAAATTTTAAAAAGGAAGAGTATATTTAAATTTATTTAAAATAAAACTCAAATTTCAAAAAAAAAAAAAAGTTTTTTCAAATTAATTATAATTTCGTCTAGAATTAGAAATGGTGATGGATTTGAATACGTATGAAAAAAAATCAATATTTCGATTTAAAACGTGGTTTACGTATAAAATTACATATATGAGGAAATTTATTAATTTACGTTAAAAAATATATATATAAAACAAATTTTTTTATTCATATTAATTTTTATAATTATAACAAGACAAGACTAATGATATATATTATATCTAAACATCGCAAACATGATTGGCAACTTTCTTTTACAAATTATAAGTTTATTTAAAATCTATAAAACAAAATAGTATATATATATGGTGTTTTTCATTTTTTCATTTTTTTAAAAATGGGTTATTTACCAAAATTTGAATTTGAAATGGAATATTTAAAGAAGAGGATGTGATCAGTCTTTTTTGTTGAAGCAGTCGTGATAGCAGTAGCACAAGAACTGAGCAATTCCTCGGACGGATCTGCACTCGGAGTAAGGATGGTTTTGTGCATAGTAGTGTTTGCACAATCCATCGCATTTTTTCTCATCAAAATTTACACTGCATAGACCGAAAATCGATATGCATGGTTCTCCTGGTGGTCTTTGTGCTCCTATCATCGTACCTGCATACATACATACATATTAAAAGTCATAAATTCGATTGTTATTTTCGAAAACATCATCAATAATTTAAATTAATTTAAATTTGATATACGTTACGCTTACAGAGTTTAACTCTTACTCGAGAAAATATTGGATTCTAATTTCAATTATCAAATACTCACACGTTAAACACTCAATTTTATATAATTCCACAATACATTTTTTAATTAATTATGCTAAATTAAGATTTGATGACAAATAAAAGATTAATATATATATATATATATATATATATATATATATTAGAGTGGAAATAATTACCTGTTCCAATGATGATAAGAAGAAAAGTGGCCAACATTGTGGATGGAAAAGCCATTTTCTTCTTAAAAAGACCGCCCACACACACTTTTAAAGTATAAGTAAACAAAAAAAATCAAGTTTGCAATGTTTTCAATGATTTCATTTTTGTCTCTTATTATATATATATATATTAAAAATTTCAGCTAATAGAAGAGTTCTTAACAGTGTTTATCGGACAATCAAACAATTTCTTGTATACTCTGATCACAGTGATGCAATTGTATAGGGACAATTTTTTACCTTCCGCAATTGTATACTCTGATCACAGTGATGCAGATAATATCCCAGAATCAAGATTACCGGCAAGGAGTACAAGGAGAATACCCTCAAAATGATACTCACCAGAACATCCGTCACGGACCGCAAGATATCCGGTAGTTAATCTTGTCAGGGGGAACGTATCAAAAGAAGTGAAGACATTCAATCAAAATCTTTACACAGTCCAAATTCCAAAGAATGCACAAGAAGCAAAGGATAGTTCAGAATGGCACCAGGCAATGGAAACCGAGATGCAAGCACTAGAAAAAAATGTCACGTGGGAGAAGTGCAACCTACCAAGTGGAGTAAGACCAGTAGGATGTAAATGGGTGTTTACAGTCAAACATAAAGCTGACGGTACAATCGAAAGACACAAAGCACGGTTGGTAGCTAATGGATACACGCAAACCTATGGTATAGATTACTCTGAAACTTTTAGTCCAGTTGCCAAAATCAATACCATCCGAGTCCTTTTCTCCCTAGCAGTAAACTTAGATTGGCCCTTACATCAGTTTGATGTAAAAAACGCATTCCTACATGGCGATTTAAAAGAAGAGGTCTACATGGAAGCACCTCTCGGTTTTTCTGATGGGTTCAAAAGAAACGAGGTATGCAGATTAAAGAAGGCCTTATACGGACTAAAACAATCTCCACGAGCTTGGTTCGGGAAGTTTACAATTGCAATGAGAAATTGTGGATATAGACAGAGCAATGCTGATCACACTCTATTCCTTAAAGGAGAGAAGGACCAAGTTACTTGCCTTATCATATAAGTGGACGACATAATTATCACATGCAATGATAACGAAGATATTACAAGACTGCGAGAAAACCTATTCAATGAATTTGAGATGAAAGATTTAGGAAAACTTAAGTATTTCTTGGGAATTGAGGTCATGAGATCAAAAGATAAGTTGTTCTTATCACAAAGAAAATACATCTTAGATCTTCTAGCAGAAAGAGGACTCCTTGATTGTAAACCAGCAGAAACTCCGATGGTAGCAAATTACAATTTTCGAGAGAATAAGAATGAAGAGGCAGTTGATCGTGGAAAATATCAAAGACTCGTGGGAAAGCTCATCTACTTATCACATACTAGACCCGACATAGCCTATGCAGTTGGGATCGTCAGTCAATTCATGCACAATCCTCAAGCAGAGCATATGAACGCAACTATCCGGATTCTACGATATCTCAAAGGAACTTGTAATTTTGGCATTCTATTTTCTAAAAATGGTCATTTGAATGTGCAGGGTTATACAGATGCAGACTGGGCAGGGTATCAAGTGGATCACAGATCTACATCTGGATACTTTACCTTTGTTGGAGGCAATCTAGTGACTTGGCGAAGTAAAAAGCAAAAGGTCGTTTCCCTATCAAGTGCTAAAGCTGAGTTCCGGGGGATGTCTAAAGGAATTGCATAATTATTATGGATTAAGAAACTACTCACTAAAATCGGATTTCCTCCACAAACCACTATGGAATTAATGTGCGATAATAAAGCGGCGATCAGTATAGCTGAAAACCCTGTCCAACATGACAGGACAAAACACGTGGAGATTGATCGACACTTTATTAAGGAAAAGATTGAAAAAGGCATTATCACTACTCCATATACTCACTCAGAAGACTAGTTAGCCGATATACTCACCAAGGAGGGAACTAAACGGACCTTCTTCGACATACTTAACAAGTTGCACCTTCTTAATCCCCACGATACAACTTGAGGGGGAATGAAAGGAAGGAGCCGTGTGAATGCAAGAAAAGAGAAGAAGCCGTTTTTATAGAAAAAAAGGAATGAAGCCGTTAGACTCATTCCAAACATAGAATAGGAATGAAAATCATTTCCTTGTAATAGTATAAATACCTGTAAACAACACACAACATTAAATAAGGAAAAAAACAAAAGATTGCATTGTTCTATTTCTCTTGAGGCCGCCCCCTCAAGAACAAAAATGGAAAATGCCTGTATACATGTGCAGTGCGTCCCGCTGCTATTTATGGACCTGGTGAAGAAAGGCATCTTCCGAGAATATTAAAATTGGTCAAATTAGGTCTTGTGCCATTTAAAATTGGTGGTGCCACTGTGAAAACTGACTGGGTCTATGTGGATAACCTTGTACTAGCCATATTATTGGCCAGTATGGGGCTTTTAGATGACATTCCTGGAAGAGAAGGACAGCCAGTTGCTGCTGGGCAACCTTACTTCATCTCAGATGGCTTGCCAGTTAATAGCTTTGAGTTCATCCGTCCACTGCTTAATAGCCTGGATTAAGATCTGCCACAAATGTCATTAGCAGTTCCCCATGCACCTCTTTTGGGAAAATTCTGTACTGCTTTCTACTTTATTTTGTATCCTTGATTGAGTAAAAAGTGGCTTCCTCATCCCTTTATACTTCCTGCTAAAGGTCCTTTAATTGATTCAGCCCATGGTGGCCACTCACATGGAAACTTTTCAGTTCCCAGTAAGATGACAAGTTTTGTGGACATCGTTGGACGTTCAAGTAGTCCTGGTCTAGAAAATGATGGAACCTATGCAGAAGATGGAAGTGTTACAAACTTATGTTCTGAAATTTCGTCTGTTAACATAGATGATAAAGATTATCAACTTCAGGATATGTATGCTACTTCTATGCCGTATAAAGTTTCATCATCCACTCACCTTGCCAGTAGATTGTCAATGGATACAGAACCTAATGAATTTTCAGATGAGCTATTCAGAGATAATTTTACACCTTCCCACAGCTTATTATCAGAAGATTCAGGCAGTCTGAGGATTGGCTTTGGGCATTCTCTCTAGCTCAGCCAAATCAGATAGGATTTATCGAAATTCTAACTCCTTCTCAAATGAAGAAATAGTAGAGCATTTGCGAAGGGCTGGTGATGACAATTTAAATAATGATGATTTGCTTGACGAAACTGGAGTTCAGCGTGGTTCCTCCTGGAATTCATATACTAGTAGGAAATCTGGGTTCTCATTTGCTAAAGGAGATGGCTTTTTGAATCAAGCGGGTTACCAACCTGAGTCACATTTTCCTTACCGGTCACCTACTCGAGTCAATCCGGCGGCTCTAATGGCAATAACCGCCGCAGTAAGGCTGCCGATCACCGTTTCCAACTGTCGCTGCCTCTCTTCCTCGCATACGAGTGTCTATTCTCGTCGGTTTCATTCATGTGTTTCCGAATCTTCAGCTGCTCTACAACTGAACAGCCTTCTTCAAGAACCACCAAAAGGAAGTAGCAGTAGTTGTGGAGGTAATGTGTTGCTATTGGTTTGTGGGTTTAACTTACTATTAGTTTTGTCACTGAATATTACACAAGCCATGTTTACAGCCCTGTTCAAGGCTTGCTTTGGGATGCAAATCAGTTATCATTCCAATCTTCGCCATAGCAGTCAGCATTTTCGGTTGTTTCTCTATTGCTGCTATGTATGGCATTGCAGTAGCTGCTCTTGGTATGCTTAGCACCATTGCTGCTGGCTTAGCCATTGATGCCTATGGTCCCATCAGTAACAACGTTGGAGGCATTGCTGAAGTGGCTGGCAGGAGCCACAGAATTCGTGAGGGTACCGATGCCCTTGATACTGCTGGTAATACCACTGCTGCCATTGGAAAGGGATTTTCCATTGGATTTGCTACCCTTGTGTCCCTCGCCCTCTCCGGTGCATTTGTCAGCAGAGCTGCAATTTCAACCATCGACGTCCTGACACCAAAGGTTCCTATCGGTTTGATTGTGGGTGTCATGCTTCGTTACTGGTTCTCTGCCATGACAAGGTTGGTGTCCGCACCAAGCTCTCCTGAGCAATGCACAGTTTGATGGCATGCAGAATGAGGAGCGAAGCGGATTACGGAAGCATAAGAGAATTCACGAAACGAGATGAATTCTTCTCAACGGAAGACGCAGTAAATGCCTTGGCTTACGAAGTTGAACACCGGCTACATGATCCAATTTGCGGCTGTGTTAGCTTAAAGCCATCTCCAACATAAACTTACCGAAATCCAAGCTGAATTACATTCGATTAAAAAGGAGTTGGCCTCTTACATTAGTCCTTCGTCTTCCATGGTTCAACCCAATTTCATACATCACCATATTAATAATAATAATATTCTGTATGGGATGCAGCCAGCTGGGATTATCAGTGATTCTCCTCTTAAAATTCAAACCGTGCATTGTTTCACATAGAATGTGAAAGGGCATTGAATGTCTAGTTTCTGATGAATAAAAAAATCAGAATATTTAGACTCTTCTAGAAAGTCGAAAAGTTTATTCATTGAACTCTGCATAGTTTATTGAATCGCTGATTTTAAATATATTATTTTAATATTATTGTTGTAATTTGAAGGGTCTCATATATCCCTATAAATAGTGGCATTGTATTTTATTGTAAGTGTAAGTTGAAAGAAAAATATAGAGAGGAGCAAGAAAGAGCCGAAGCTCTAGAGAGAAAAAATTAGTTGCAGTTTACATATATTCTTTTATTCAAATATATATTTTTTTTATTTGTTCGCGTTTCCAACATCTCCGGCGGCTCAATTTGAAGCTCAACAGCAAATGGCAGCGGCTTCTTTATATGACCAGAGCCCGCAACCACAAGCCCAGCCACATTGATAATGAGATTTAACGGTGGATTTGAGACAGCGGCTGATTATAATCAGATGCCACATGTTAATGTTAACCTACATTCATCTTCGTCTTCGCAATTGGTCTTTGATTATTTCTAGAACTTTGCTTCTTATAATCATCCAATATTGCAGCAGCAGACATCGTCACCGGACACAAATACATCATTCCGATGCTTGGGTGAGCTGCGATGATTGCCACAAGTGGCGTCGTATTCCAGCTGCCTTCACAGATGAAAAGTGCAGCTGACTACAAAATATGGGCAAGAACGAGACTCTTCTTGTTGGACTGGAAATGATGTCTTTACTGCTGGAGATTTTATCCAACAAGAAACTGAAGTTGAAAACCTCAAAGTAAGTGGCAGCATTCATTTTGAGCTCGAAACTCCTGCCCTCAATCTTCTAGGATGCTGATAGTTAAATGTGTTGACGATGCTCTTCACCCAACCACAGAATAAGGAGCAGAACATTTATTTTCTTGTTTAACAGAAAGTGAGGCTCCTACTTTGCCCCACGGTATTCTTGACAAGATGGATAAATAAATCAAGGGCGTGCATTTAGTTGGTGCATATGCGAATAGATGCTACGAACTCCAACAAGCACTGAACAACAGAGATCCAATTGAAGAGCGTTTGAAGGTTCTAAACAAGGAGCTTGAGATCCTAAAGGACAGTGTCGTTAAAGCTGAGGCGGTTGTAAGAGCATTAGAAAGGAAAATCAACAGTTTCGAATCTACAAGAACAACAGCAGCAGCCATCAAAACAGGCACCATTATCGTCGACTACTCCGCCTCCTCAATCAACTGCCGCCAACGCCACTGAGGTTACACCAGCCGCATCACCTACTCCTCCAACAACCATCGCTGCTTCCCTCTCCATCGCGGCAAGTACACCGATGTCAACCACAACTGCTTCTAAGTAATCACCAACTTCACCTATTATTGAAGATGAATTTCTGGCCGGAGTTTCTTGCTAACGGTTGGGGACGAGAGTTTGTCGCCGGAGGTTTAGGTGGAGATGCCGGAGTCGTTGCTGGTTATCCTCTAGATGCTCTCAGAATGCGGCAACAACATTCTAGCAAAGGCTCAGCCATCACCGTCTTCTGCCATGTTGTGTTTCGTGAAGGACCTCTGGCTCTATACAGGGGGATGGGTGCTCCTCTAACCTCCGTCACTTTCTAGAATGCTATGGTCTTCCAGATATACGCTATACTGTCAAGAACACTTGACAAAAATGTTCCAGCCACTGAACTGGCCTCCTACAAAGGCATTCTTCTCGGAGGAGTTGGAACAGGAGTTATATAAAGCTTGTTGCTTAGCCCGGTTGAACTGGTGAAATTCCGTCTTCAATTGCAAAGGTCAACCAATGATAGCACTAACAGTTCAAGGGGCCCTCTGGAAGTTGCGAGAGCCATAATGAGGAATGAAGGTCCCAAAGGAACCTACCGTGGTCTTACACTTAAGGTTCTCAGGGATGCACCCACGCACATGGTGTCAAAGAAGGATATAAATCAATTCGCCTCACTTCGAATCAATCTTGGAGTTAAAAGTTTCAGAGTCAATCATGGAACTTAATGGGTTTCAGAGTCAATCATGGAATCCTACTTCACTTCGAGTCAATCTGGGAGTTAAAAAGTTTCAGAGTCAATCATGGAACTTAATGGGTTTCAGAGTCAATCATGGAATCCTACTTCACTTCGAGTCAATCTCGGAGTTAAAAAGTTTCAGAGTCAATCATGGAACTTAAACGGGTTTCAGAGTCAATCATGGAATCTTATCTCACTTCGAGTCAATCTTAGAGTCAAAGTTTCGAGTAAATCACGGAACTCATAAATTTCAGAGTTAATCATGGAATTCGCTCTCACTTCAAAAGTTTCAGAGTTAATCATGGAACTTATGGATTTCAGAGTTAATCATGGAATCCACTCTCACTTCAAGTCAATCTTGGAGTTAAAAAGTTTTAGAGTCAATCATGGAACTTAAACGGGTTTCAGAGTCAATCATGAAATCCTATCTCACTTCGAGTCAATCTTTGAGTCAAAGTTTCGAGTAAATCACGGAACTCATAAATTTCAGAGTTAATCATGGAATCCACTCTCACTTTGAGTCAATCTTGGAGTTAAAAGTCTCAGAGTCAATCATGGAACTTAATAGGTTTCAGAGTTAATCATGGAATCCCACTTCGCTTCGAGTCAATCTTGGAGTTCAAAACCATTCTACCACAAGCAGCAAATGAGATATGGTTTGCGAATTATGTTTTACCTAAAGTTTGTGATAGTGTTGATACAAAGAACTACACTGGAGCACATTCAGCAAAGTCACATTACTCCGAGTCACACTTCGGGTTACACTCAATTCGAGTTACACTCACTTCGGGTTACACTCAATTCGAGTTACATTCACTTCGGGTTACACTCAATTCGGGTTACACTCTGGATTATTTTGATTCATTCTGTCCCGAGGTCAAATTTGAATTTTTCCACAAGTTAATGACAAGAGAGCAGCCCCAAGAACAATGGATTTTCAGTTACGCCGAAGTAAAAGAAAGTCACTCTTCCACTTCGACGAGGGGCCACTAAGAGGTACAAAAATACCCCGTGCTGACATGGGGTGAAAGTTGACATGGCAATCTGACGTGTCAGTCCACCGAGCATATCGGATCCCACAACTCCGCTAAACAAGGCACCAAAGTCCGCGGTCTCGCCTCTTAGACAACCCACTTCGCCAATATCCTGACTACCAACTACTCAAGATTCTTCCAGAATATTCCTCAAAGAATATTTTTTGACCAACAGTTTATCTCGGTTAAAAGTATCTCACAAGTATCCCTATAACAGTGGGATATTTCAGCATCTAACAACTATCAGATTCTTCACTACGTACCTATTTCTCAGGGTCATTTATTCCTATAAATACCCCCTCATGAGGATAAAATGTAAGGCCAGATAACTCAACAAACTCTCTGTCTAATTCATATATCTCTCTAATCAGATATTCAGAATACTGACTTAATCTTCGGAGGGTTCATCGGAGATCCCTCACCCTCCGTTTTGAACCTCTCTATTTTGCAGATATTCACGGAGGAATTCGTCATCAAAGCACCAATGAAATAACCACCTAGGCAGAGATATTTTGATAGAGACTCTCAAACGACGCCCGTTAACTGCCACGTGTCGCCAGACCGATTTACGCCGAATCAATATATATAATCTTAAATCTTTTATCTTTTATCTTTTATCTTTTATTTTTTATTTGATCAAATTTCATATGTATATTTGTCTTGGCTTATCAAGAACATGTTTGTCTAGGCTAATGAAAAAGAGTTTGTCAATGACCTTACTCTTTGCCTCTCCATTTGACCAACATACTGCAGACTTTCAGCCCACTTTATTACAATAAGAATGTTTTATTATTTAATTTATATATTTTATTAGAAATATTATTTATGATTTTTATTGTTATCTAATTTAAATATATTTAATATTTTTAATATGTATTTATTTAAATTTTAGGTATTAATAAATAAAATTATAAAATTAATATATATTTTTTAAATAGAAAATATTAAAGGAATTGTCAGACATTTTCGGTTGAAATTAATGACAACCAAATCAGTTGAATATTTATTGCTAAATATTGACAATAATCCATAGTTAAAAAGCAACGACAATCTATAGCTGACATAATTTGGTCGCTAAATAGTAATGATCTAATGTCATTAGTAATTTAACTAAATAGCGACACCCTAACGCCGTAAAAAATTCTTTGATAAATAGCGACGATATATGTGCCATCGTTGATAGCTACGAACTATTTTGTGACGGTTAAATTTAATGTAAATTTGTCGCAAATAGTGACGGGCATACGTAGATGCATATCCGTCACAAATAGCGACTGTATCTTGATACCATCGCTATTAGTAATGAAGTTTTTAATGACGATCATATCTGTTGTGAATCCATCACAAATGCCATTTTGTGATGGACTTTTGACGGATATGACCGTCAGAAAAATTGAATTTTCTAGTAGTGTCTGTACATAAGCGCGAAGCTAGCTTAGTGACAAAGGCGACATTGATGTCCCTGAATATGCAGATACCCAAGCCTCTGGAACACTTCAGCATGCAAATGGCTTCCCAAGCTCTAAGATACAGAGGGCGTTTATTCCAGTCCACTAAAATCGTCTAACCATTGCGTCCATAGTATTGCACACTCGTTTATGTAAAAGAAACCGTCTGCATTGGGTATGAAGGGATAACCAATGTCACAACTTTTATAAGGACTGTTCTACCAATAAATGACAGATTCTTGATTTTCCACCCAGAAAGCATGACCGCCATTTTGTCAATCAAAGGTTGGAATGCAACAATTTTAGATTTGTAGTTACAAAAAGGATTACCAAGGTAGGATCTATTAATGTAGACATTCCTTCATGTTCAGTGTATGATATAAAAGACTCCTTACAACCGTTGTAGTGTTCTTACTAAAATGCACACTTGATTTATCCCAGTTAATACTTTACCTAGTCCAAGAACAATACAAATTCAGATAGTTAACAACTTCATTAGCTTCCTCCAGATTCACCTGACAATAAATAATGAGGTCATCGACATACATAAGGTGTGATACTCTAGGACTAGATCTAGCAATCTTGACCCCACTAAGAGTACTTGTAGCTTCTGATCTTGCCAAAATTTGAGACAAAATATTCGTTAGAAAGGTGAATAAAGTCGGAGACATGGGATCCCTTTGTCTTAGGACCCGAGAGGAGAGGAAAAACCATCAGGGGACCCGCTAACCAAGATAGAGTAAGTAGCAGTAGGAACACATTCTCGAATGAGATTGTAAAAAGATTTCTCAAAACCATGCTTCTCCAAGATTGCAATAAGGACCATCCATTCTACATGGTCATCGGCTTTCACCATGTCGATCTTTACCGCCATATAACCTTTTCTACCCTTCCTAGAATTGAGGTAGGCTATGACATCATTATTAATGATTCCATTATCCACTATAGATCTGTTAGGAATAAAAGCTATCTAATTAGGGTGAATAGGAGTATCTAGAACTGGCCTTAATCGATTCAAGATGATCTTTTTTATGACTTTGTAGACCACATTGCATAATGCAATGGGACAAAACTGATCCACTCTATTAGTTGCAAGTTTCTTCGGGATAAGCGTAATGAATATATGATTCGCAGTTGTGCTCAATGTGGCATTGGTGAAGAAGCCACAGATAGCCGCATGTATATCTTTGCTAATAATGTGCCAATAGGTTTTGAAGAAAATCGGACTCATGTCATCCGGTCCTGGACTCTTATTGTTGTCCATCGAGAATAAAGCTTTATGAACATCCGCTATAGAATGAATAGCAATCATGGAGCAGTTAACTTCAGTGCTAATAGAAGGTTGAATAAAGTTGTGAAAGTCGTTAGGAAAGCTCGGGTTGACTAAGGAGAACAAGGAGTAAAAGGATATGAAGCATTGAGACGTCATGTCATAATCCACCACTTTATTGCTATCATCATCCATTAAGAAGTGTATAAAGTTATGCTTTTTGTGTATGATAGTGGTCATGTAGAAAAATTTGAATTCACATCACTATCCTTGAGTCACTGCGCCTTTATTTTTTCCTTCCAATGTATGCACTCCATAGTAAGCAATTCATCCAGCTCTGGTTGCACTTTTTGTTCCGACTGAATAGCAATATTCGAGGTCAGCTGGGATTGCAGATCTTCAATATACTGCCTCATATTTTTACTATTAGTCTGGAGTCGACCAAAAACCTTGATGTTCCCCTCTTTTAACGTCACTTTAGTATTTTTAATTTTTGTCATGACCTGGGGTAGACTTGGCAAGGGAAACCCTTGTATCCAGGCTCGTTCAATGACAGAGGCAACTATTTTGTCTCTTATCCACAATGCTTCAAAGAAAAATGGACGAGGCCGGTGAGTCACAGAAGGAGACGTGTTGATAAGAATCGGACGATGATCGGAGTGGTGTACCATCAAGTGAGATATTGTGGCACCGGATACATCAACTTCTAATCACTATTAGAAAACCCCCAATCTAACCATTCTTGAATAATAGTGGTGTCCATTACTATCCACCATACCCTTGAAACTTCCTCAACTCGACACAGCAACGGGTCTCCCTCCACACTTGTCTTGTTGGGATAAAACAATATTAAAGTCCATGGTCATAAACTACGACCCCAGAAGAAGACTTACCAATCTCGTCATCTAAGGCATCCCAGAAGGCAGGTCTCAGAGAAGGAGTAGGCGGGGACCATATACAAAGGTATACTGCCAAGCAGTGCAATTCAATGTCCCCAAATTCGCTACTGTCATTTAACATAGTATCCACGGACCATAAAAGAAGAAAGCCACCAGAATTCGCTACTGTCATGACGAAATGGTAGTTGCAATAACCCAGACATGTAGCTAAACCATTACCTTTATTATCATCACCAATCTTAACTTCAGAAAGAAACACCGCCCATAGTCTATGAGAGCGTAGAAACTCTTGGAGAGAATGAATTGTCGCCACTTGACCAAGACCATGATAATTCCATGCAAAAAGGATCATGATGAAGGTGGGGGCGTGTTAAAGCCCGCCACCCCGGCCATACATTCTGAGATAGAAGAGGAGTCATCAACTTGGTAACTTGAACAAAGTTGGTTTACCCCGCTATTACCTTTCCTAACTTTCTTTTTAAAATAGATAAATCTCCTGTGCCTAGGAGTTTATTTTGATAGAATGTTTTCACTCGAAAGAATAGTGGGTTGGGTTAACAAGATATTGTCAGTCTATAATGAAGTGTAGGAATGAGACTGTGAAGGGCATTGTAGTTTTGTTCTTTTAGTTGGGAGCTCAACTATGGATAATGGTCGTTTCAAAGTAGTTATGGGGAGGTTGGGGTTAATTGTATATCTAATGGAATGAGAATTAGAAGGGGACTCCCCTTTGGGACCCAGTTGTAAGGAGAACAGAGTCTTCAGACAAAATGTGGGTTTTGGGAGTGGATTTGGGATTTGGGGGCGGAGTTATGTATATAGGATATGGGTTGATATTCTCTACAGTTGGGCCAATATGAAGGGTAATAAGCGAATTGTGAAAATTAAGTTAAAATTGTTACAAGGCAGGAAAGTAGATGTGGTGAGCGAGATAATCAAGTTGGAGATATCTTTCAAAGGGTTCCGTACAATTATTAGGGAACATATACATCGGGGAACGAATTCAATATTCTCCGGGGCCATCTGTGTCTCTGATGAAGTTCCTTTGGTCGGAGTAACCTCCCCGTCATCACAAAGAATCTGGGCAGCCTCTCTCTTCAAATTCTTGTTTGAAGCTTTAGTGTCGTTAGTAGTTGATTCCTTCCCAAGGTTCTGGTAAACTCGTAACCACGGTCCATAGGTGACTCTCAAATCAGTTACCCTACCAATATTATGTAGTGGAGCTCGAAAGCTATTGAGAGTATGCCCCAGTTTCCCACACTGGAAGCAAAAATTGGAAAGACGCTCAAATTGAAACTGAATCCACAGAGTAGACCCATCTTCCCTTTTGATGAAGGACCCAGTCTTCAAAGGTCTTGTAACATCAACCATAACACTAATACACATATATTTACGTATGTTGGGGGCACTAGGAGTTGGCACGTCATAGGTCTTAAACCTTCTGATGAAATTTCCAAAGCAAATGACATTGTCTTTATTCATTCGGTTTAATGGGAGGTTAGATATTCGAACCCAAAATAGAGACAAGGAGAGCGAGAGTTCTTCCATGGTGGACTTTGCTTCCCAGTTGACCAGTACTAAGATATGTCCCTTCATAGCCCAAGGACAGTTGTTAAAGATTCTATCTCTATCAGTAGCAAAAGTAAAAGAGTCGGCAATAAAATTTTGATCTAGAGATGAAATCTGAACATGGGGTCCCAAATTCTTGGCCGCGAGGAGGATAGCTTTGACTGCCTTAAAGTTGAGTATTTTGTCGAAAAATATTAACCCAATAAGTGTAAGGTCATTAAACACTTCATATTGTCCTTCATTAATTCTAAGATCTAACAAGTCCTCGTCAATCGGTAGATCAGTATAGGAGCTCCCAGAATCCATAACGAGAAAACCAAGACCAAAATCAGGATAGTAAATGCAAGGATGTAGTGCGAGCAATAATAAATATAGGATTAATAGGCAGATAGCCAAACCTGAAATGATAGCATAGGAAGGTAGCTAAAGGTATACTCAGCTAAAAATATCTCTTTTAGAGAGAAGGAAGAGGTTTCATTTTAGAGAGAGAAAACAAAAATTCATGTGAATCTAAGTTATTAATTGTTCTCATTATATATATATATATAAAATAAATTAGGAAAATTTCAACTTTATGAAATTTAAATAGAATATATATATATATATATATATATATATATATATATATATATATATATATATATAGCAAATCGGCAAATGTTAAACCTTAAATTATATAATTTTGTAATTTCATCATTTTTAAAAAATTTTGGATAATTTCATCCTATATTTTTATAGTATTGGCAACTTTCATCCTTCTATTAATTTTATTAACAGTCAACTGTTAGTCAATTTTTTTTATAAGAATAATTTTATATTGAAAGGGTAAAAATATCAAATATACACAAAACAAATCTAAATTCCTGTAGTTGAAACTCTTAAATTTTTAAAGTTGTGTATACTTATGTTAAATTTTCTTTTAAAAAAACACTAAATTGTCATATTCAATCTCAAACTTCATATGCTTCTGTAGGACTCTCAACAATTTCATTTAGAGTTTTCTAGGATCAAATGAAGTGGAAACATGATTCAAAATTTAGTTTCTTTGAAGAAAATAATAAATTACCGTTAGAATTTAGTTTTTAAAAATAATGTAAGCATTAAAAACTTGAAAACTTATTTGTTGAGAGCTTTACCAAAATCTTACGAAGCAATGAAATTTAGGATTCAATTTGGAAATTTACTTTTTTTTTTAATTAAAAAAATATTAACGTAACAATACTAAACTTTGAAAATTTAAAAGTTTCAACAATGGAAATTTAGGACTTTTCATTTTTGGAGTATATTGACATTTTTATCCTTTAAATATAAAATTATTTTTATAAAAAAATTGACTAATTGTTGGCTGTTAAAATTTGATGAAGCTCTCTCTTTAGTAGAGCTTCTCGGTTCCTACGGCTTGGAATTACGACACTTATTTTCTTACAGATTGGGTCCATTCTTGCTAATTCTTGATTGTTTATTTTTCTTTCTTTTGTTTTGGGTTATAATTTCTTGGCTTTGGTTTTGCTACGGACGATTTGAAGTGTCGGATATGCATTCTTCTTTTGACTTTGATCAAAAGAAACTTAAAGTTGCAACGGTGGAGGCTGAAAATTAGCCCCGTTGAATACAATGAGTTGTCCAGCGTGGATTGTCGAGGGTTGGGTTCCCCTCGATCAATTCATGAACTGAAGAACCTCATCAGCTCGGAGAAACTGGAAATATTATTTCACATGGAAACAAAATTACCAATAGATCGGATGCTAGAGTTACGAAATAAATTAGGGTTTTCGTATAGCATTGTGGTGGATAGATAGGGTTTAGGGGGTGTTTTTGGATATTTTGGGAAGATTACATTGATCTATCAATTCTATCATATTCTACTAGGTATATTCATGCCTTGGTTCGGAATTCGAGATTGCGAGATGTGAGATTTATAATGGGGTTTTATGTAAACCCTAATGCTCGACAGAGAACCCAATCTTGGGATCTTCTTAAACGGATTTCACCTCAACCTTCACAACCCTGGATTATTTTCGGAGATTTTAATAATATCTTGTTTCCTTTTGAAATGCAAAGTATCCGAAATAGGGATCCTATGCAAATGGCACAATTTAAATGTGTTGTGGATGAACTGAATTTGGCTGAAATTAAAGGCACAGGTGCTTTTTTCACATGGCATAATAGGCTTAAAGGAGAACGAGCAACATGGTCTCAGTTGGACCGTGTATTTGGTAACAATCTTGCATTGTTGCTACAACCTACCAGTCATACTAAAACTATAGCTACAATAACCTCGAATCACTGTGTAGTTTCCCTAGTTTTCAATCTACCTCGATCGCAAGAAAGAAGGGCTGGACGAAAGAAAATAAGATCGGAAATCTGGTGGTTCAAAGAAGGAGGATGTCGTGACATTGTAAGAAGCAATAGATGTTTTACTGGAACAGATGTTGCGAGCTTTCAATGAGACTTATCATCCATTAAATTGAAGATGTTTAAGTGGGGAAGGAATCATGTGGGTAATCTACCACAAAAAATAAAGATTGGCCGCAATCGAATGAATAATTTGCATGGAGTGACATGAAAAGAGGAGGATTATTTGGAAGCTTGTAAAAACCTAGATGGATTACTTGCAATAGAACAAGATCAATGGCGAACACGATCAAAATCACACTGGATTAAGGAAGGTGATCGAAATACGACTTACTTTCATCATCACGCATCCCAAAGACATCAAAAAAATCTCATATTATCTATTAAAAATGAACAAGGACAAAAAGCTCATAATTTCCCCGATATTGAAGAGGTGGCTGTCAAATACTTCTCCAATTTATTTGAATCTCGCCAACAGAATGTAGATTTTGATACTCTCTTTCAAAATACGACTATTCACACTTTATCTAGAGAAGATAGATAATATCTATCTCGAGCTTTCTTGAGAGATGAATTTGAAGAAGCAATTAAAGGTATGCAGCCTTCGAAATCACCTGGTTTGGATGGAATGCACGCTGCTTCTTATCAAAACTTTTGGCCTGAAATTGGAAATGAAGTGACAGACTTAATGCTCTGTTGTCTAAAGGGGGAAATTTCTTTTTCTAATCTAAATGAAACTTGCATTATTTTGATCCCAAAAGTTAAAACACCTGTTACTATGACTGACTTTAGACCCATCAGCTTTTGCAATGTTAGTTATAAGATTATATCCAAAATATTGGTGAACCAAATGAAGCCTGTCCTAAACAACTTGATTGATATATTGCAAAGTGCTTTTATCTGTGATAGATTAATCACAGATAATATTATTGTTGCTACAAAGGGGTTTCACTAGTTACAGAAGGGTCTCGGGGGTATGAATGAACATTTTTTGCAGTCAAGGCAGATATGTCCAAAGCTTATGATCGTATCGAACGAGATTAATTAAAATGGATGCTTCAATGTATGGGTTTCCCAGAATTTTTTTGGAATTTAATTGTACATTATGTTTCCACTGTCTCTTTTCAAATTATGTTGAATGGATCTCTATCACATAAAATTCACCCATCACGAGGCCTCCGTCAAAGAGATCCACTATCTCCTTTCTTGTTTATTATTTGTGCAGAAGGATTTTCAAGTCTCATTAATAGAGCAGTTCGTTCAGGTACATGGGAAGGACTACAGATGGGATATAATGCAGTAATTATTTCACATAGTTTTTCGCGGATGATTACCTCCTTTTTATTAAAGATACCAAGAAAGGAGTAAAAGCTTTGGTTGAGGTACTTAATCAATGTGAGTTAATATCTGGTCAAAAAATTAATTACCAGAAATCTCCAATTTCGTTCTCTAAATGAATGCCCGAAACTAGAAGACAAGAATTACTACAACAATTACGAATGCAACCTAGTGACGAGCTTGGGGTATACCTAGGCATGCCATATATCTTTGGAACATCGAAAAGAAAAATGTTCTCATTTCTAATTGATCATATGTGGAAAAAATGTCATGGTTGGAAAGAGAGGTTATTGTCAAATGGAGGCAAAGAGGTGTTGGTAAAGTCAGGTTTACAATCTATCCTAACTTACATAATGTCTCTATATTGTATACCAAAAGGTGTTATGCTTGATTTAGTCAGAATTATTCCCAAATTTTGGTGGAGATCAGGATCACAGGAAAGTATGAATTGGATTTCATGGGAAAAAATTTGTAGGAAGAAGGTGCATGGCGGACTAGGGTTTCAGAATATGGAATTGTTCAATACTGCTCTCTTAGCAAAACAAGGGTGGAGGCTTATTCATTCACATCATACATTGGCTGCACAGGTCTTGAAGGCTCGGTATTTCTCAGAAACTAATTTTCTAAATGCAACTATAGGTAGTGTTCCATCTTTCCTATGGCGATCCATATTTAAAGGAAGGGAATTACTCAAGAGAGGACTGTGTTGGAGAATAGGAGACCGTTCGAACATAAGGGTGTTTCAAGATCCATGGCTGCCAACGTGAATCCACGAACTGAACGAAGATTCATGGATAATAATCTAGTGGTATCAAAATTAATAGATAATGGGTGTTGGCGAAGAGATATAATTGACACAATTTTTGAAGAATGTGATCGAGACCACATCCTAGCTACACCTATTTGACCAACAGAAAGCACATATGTAATTATATGGCGTTATACACCTTCAGGAAGATTCACGGTGGCGTCGGCATATTCATTGGCTTTAAATTTACACAAGGTAACATCTCAAACAACCTCTTCATCTTCTCTGGACTCTGGATGGACAACAATTTGGAATCTACAAATTCCGCCTGAAATAAGAATCTTCATTTGAAAATTATGTCACAATGCGTTACCTTGCAAAGCCAACCTGAGAAACCGTGGAAATTGCAATATTCCAGGATGCTCTCGGTGCAAAAATGATATAGAGAATGAAATTCACATCTTCTTTGACTGTTCGTATGCAAAAGAATTTTGGAATTGTTCACCAATCCCACAAAGGCTGCTGCATCGGAAGGCATCGTCTTGGTTGGATTTATTCAACAACTTATGGGAACAAGAAATGGAGGAGATTGGACTTGCAACAAAAGTAACGATTTTCTTATGGATGTTATGGATAGCACAGAATGAATTTTTATTCCAAAATAAAGACGACACTCCGGTGCTCCTTGTCCAGTTTAATAATGTATATATATATTTTTCTTATAAAATAGTTTAAAAAATACAGAAATTCAATTAGTAATACTTGATTTAATTTTGAAATATTATGAATTTGAGATATCATAAAAATAGAAGACCTTAAAATATATATAAAAAAAGAAAAAATTATTTCAATTATAAAAATTAAGATACATAATAACTTAAAAACTAATAATGTTATCATGGATTAAGTAAAATTAAGTAAAATAACTCGATTAATATTTTTTTAAAAATAAAAATTATAACTCTATTAAATAATTTTATTAATTTCATATATTTCAAAAAAATATATATTAATTTCATAAAAAATCATAGTGTTATTTCAAAAGTTAATTAATAGAAGATGTTATAACTCCATACCATTACTTCTATTTTTGGACGTAAAGTTTTTTTTTAAATAAACCAAGACTTAAATAATTGTTAATCGGTCTTATTTATAATCGAAAATTTATGAGTACTTAACTTAGTTAGCTCAAATATCGTTACAAAATTTAACATAACTTAGTTAATAATAATCATAGTTATGGTGATTGATAGATAATAAGTTCCAGTTTTATAACAAAAATATTTAAATTTCAAGTTTCAAAAAAACAACAAGCAGTTTATTCTAAACATATACAACTAAAGACTTTATTCCAAACTCTTATTCATAATCATCTGTCTAGTAATCATCCTCTAACCATGTATCTTCTTTGTCATCTGTAAAGTGAAAAAACATAGGAGGTGAGTATAAAATATTTAGTATGCAGAACATCTCCCCTCCTTTATGAGTACTTAACTTAGTTAGCTCAAATATCGTTACAAAATTTAACATAACTTAGTTAATAATAATCATAGTTATGGTGATTGATAGATAATAAGTTCCAGTTTTATAACAAAAAATATTTAAAATTTCAAGTTTTCAAAAAAACAACAAGCAGTTTATTCTAAACATATACAACTAAAGACTTTATTCCAAACTCTTATTCATAATCATCTGTCTAGTAATCATCCTCTAACCATGTATCTTCTTTGTCATCTGTAAAGTGAAAAAACATAGGAGGTGAGTATAAAATATTTAGTATGCAGAACATCTCCCCTCCTTTTAAAATAATTTTTCAATTAAAAGAAAAATAATATAAATATTTTTAAATAATAATAATAATAATTTACCATACATTTATTTTTAGAGCACAAAAAGACAAAACATAAATTAAATGGTAAATAAAAACATTGAGCAAACCATGTAATACAATCATTCAATCAATATATTTCATTTTTCTTTTATTTTACTTTCTTGTTTTTTCTTTGACTATTGGGGAATAATATGATTGTTTCGCGAATGGGTCTGGTATATGTACCATACCCCCATACATATAACATATCTTCACAACACAAAATATCCCAACAACCTCACCATTAAATTAACGGAACCATCTAAAATATCTGCGAAAGGTCCATAATATCTACAAAAGGCCTATAATATCTAAGAAAGGCCCAGAACACAAAAAGCCCACACAATATAGATAAATACCCCCCTAAGGAGAAAAGAAGAGGCATCTAACACACAATCGAGAAAAGAAGCACGCAAAGAGAAGGCCAAGATCAAGCACCAAGAGAAAATTGCCCAAAAGAAAGGAATCACCAAGGAAGAAGAAGGAAGATCTTGAAAGAGCCCAGGAAATAAGAGGAAGAAGGAGAAGGGAATTAGAGTAATTAGGATCAGGCTACATCATATTGGCGCCCACCGTGGTTTTTCGTACAATTAGATTGACGAAAAAGACCATGACAACCCACAGCCATGATTCTAAAAACCCTAATACCCCTCCAGAAGTCCCCACCACATCCCTGGGCATTCCTCTCCCCGTTCCCACCAGTACCCATCAACCTTTGACAACCGCCTCTGCACTCTCTAACGCCATCCAGCATCAACCCTCCCCATCCGCACAACCACCACAAGCTGCCCAAAATCAATCCACATCGCACCGCGATGGCAAGAAACCCACCCGCCGTTCGCATTCCTTATCTATTCGACCTGACCACCCGAACGTCGACGTACCATACGAAGACATTATGCAAAACCTAAGAAATATCGCCAACTACATGCGGCAAAAAAGACCAAGACCCGATCCAGAATTAACAGACGACGCCACTTCATCTTTTCCCGAAACCACCGGATCCTCAACCAACGCCCCGATACCCCCAAAGCGCCACCGAAAGCTTTCTCCACCAAAACACCACGACCGCCCTACCACACAACCCTCCAAACAAGCCAAACATCATGCCACCGGATCCTCAACCAACGCCCCGATACCCCCAAAGCGCCACCGAAAGTCTTCTCCACCAAAACACCACGACCACCCTACCACACAACCCTCCAATCCAGCTAAACACCATGCTAAACAACCACACCCGCACCCTCAAAATTATATAACCCAGTCAGACCCACACGTTCCTCCACAGCAACAACCGTTTCCCCAGACACTTCCAGATAATACCGCACACCTCATATCCTACAAACACCCCCCACCGCAACCACAAGCCCCAACAACCGCATGGCACGTCCCAACAACGACCCCCGGACCCCAAGAAGTCCCCCCACTCCACCAACACAACCAATCTCCATTGCCTCCCCCTCCACTCAATACTTTACCCCCCGCATCATCCACCCCACTAGCACATATCCCGATACCACAACCACCTCCAGGTACCCAAGGACAGCCTATAATATACCAACACCCACAAGCAACAACGCAACCATGGTACTTCCCCCAAACCCCCAGAACCATAGCCCTCCACCAACCTCATCTACACGACCAACCTACAACTAGACCCACACCCACAGCCATACAGTCCCAAACGTTATGCGATCAACTTCACCTCGAACTACCTCCATTAAAACCAAACGATGACATCCTCCCCTGGAACACACTCGACAAAAATCCTCTAAACCCAGAATACGCAAAAGGTCCACTGCCACTAATGTTCCAGATTCCTACATTCACCCATTACACTGGAGATTCCGATCCCGAAACCCACCTCTGGCAATTCACCACAACAATGGTAATGCACGGCGCAGATGATTTCCTACTGTGCCGGTGCTTTCTGATGACACTCGCCGACCAAGCACAAACCTGGTTCGGCAGTTTATCCGCAGGATCCATCCTATCGTTCCGACAACTTGGCAATAGTTTTCTACAACATTTCGAAGCATTCCGGACAGATAAACAAACATGCCTCGAACTTTTACAGATCCGTCAACACGCTGGAGAATCCCTGTCCTCATACCTCCAGCGTTTCAACAAAGAAGTATCACGTACCAAGGATTGCACAGACTCCTTCTATGTCAAAGCATTCCGCAACGGCCTCGTCCCAGGCGAATACTCACATCAACTAAACATCCAGGAGCCGAGAACCACACAAGAATTGCTAACGTAGGTCGGAGCCCTGATAAAAGCATAAACATTATCCACTTCCATGGCAATTACCCAAGCTCAAGACACTGCCCGAAACAACACATCAGCCAGACCCAGATACCCCCAGGATCGCAACAGTCAACCTTTCACCCGATTCCCACACCCCACTTACCGAACATAAATGACAACACCCAACGCCGACCAAAGACCACCCCGATACCCCAAAAACAATATTACCCAATTTACACCCCTAACCACCGATAGCGCTACCATATGGCAAAAAATAGAATCATCAGGCATATTGCCCGCTCCGCGCCTGATGCCCTCCCCAATTGAATGCCGAAGCCAACAACAATTCTGCACATTCCATAAAGAAGTCGGACACACAACCGACAACTGCTATGCCCTGAAAAACGCAATCGAATCCGCGATTCAAAAAGGGCACTTACGCGAATATGTTAAAATGCCGAATGCAATCCCCACCACCGCCGATAACCCCCCAGGATCCAGTACAGCCCACCACCACATCATCAACCTTATAGATGACCTCACCCACACATCCGACCTGCCTCCTCCAAAACGGGTAAAATCCACCGAATCCGACAACACCACCGACACTCCTCTAATAATTTCCTTACACATACAATCCTTTTTCGTCCGGCGTATATTAATAGACACCGGTAGCTCCGCCAACATGATGTACTACGAAACCTAGAAAAAAATGCACCTCGACGACGGTCTAATACAACCTTATTCTACACCAATTATCGACATTTCCGGTACCACCACCCACCCCCGCGGCACAGCCCAACTGTCACTCCAATGGGGCCCACCTTCACACCCACAGCAACCTTCATCATCGTCGACTCCCCAGCCCCCTACAACGTCATCCTTGGACGCCCAGCGCTAAACGCGATGCAGGCACAAATCCGCACATATCGCAACGACATAATAATGACATTACCTTCCCGGAGACAAACCAATCAAACAAACCTGCTACCTCACCAATATCAAACCAACCAAACCTCCAACCATTCCCCCTGACAACCCCGACCGAACCCTGACCCCCGTCGACTAATTCGAAACCTTCGGCATTGATGCCACACACCCGGAACGCAAGATCAAAATAGGCGCATCCATCCCGAATCCTCTGCAACGACAAATCCTAGAGCTAGCAGCAGAATTTTCTAACATCTTTGCCTGGACACCCACAGACCTCGGGGCGATTCCCCGATCCTTCATGGAACATAAGCTAGGCATTCCTCCTTCAGCCAAACCCGTAACCCAAACACCCCGTTCCTTCAACACCACAAAACAAGACATTATCCGAAAAGAAATATCAGAGCTACTTGAAGCCGATGTCATTCGAAGACTCCAATTCCCTCAATAGCTAGCCAACCCAGTCGTCGTACCAAAGCCAGGCGGTAAATGGCGAGTTTGCATCGATTTCACCTCACTCAATAAAGCCATCCCCAAAAAACTGTATCCTCTTCCCCGAACGGATATACTTGCCGACGCCACAACTGGATACGACTTATTATCATTCCTAGACGCTCACAGAGGATACCACCAAATCCTTATGGCAGAAGTCGACGAAGAAAAAACCGCCTTCGTCACACCCGAAGGACTTTTCTGCTATAAACGCATGCCTTTCGGACTCAAAAATGCAGGTGCCGATTTCCAAGACACAATTAACCGAATGTTCAAATCCCAAATCGGCAGAAATGTTGAGGCATACATCGACGACATTTTAGTCAAGACTCTTTCCGCATCTGACATAACCCGCGACCTCCGGGAGACTTTCCAAACCTTGCAAGATTTCAGTCTAAAACCCAACCTCGAAAAGTGTACATCCGGAGTAAATGCCGGTAAATTCTTGGGTTTTATGATCTCACAGCGCGGTCTCGAAATCAACCCATCCAAAATAACAGCCATACAAAATCTGAAACCCCCAACAAATGTCAAAGAAGTTCAACGATTCAGTGGATGAATCGCAGCACTCAACCGCTTTCTTTCCAAATCCGGAGAAAAATCCCTCCCGTTTTTCTTACTTTTACGAAACTGCAAAAATTTTGAATGGACACCCGAATGCGCAAAAGCCTTTCAAGCCATAAAACAATACTTGCAAAGTCCTGCCATACTAGTCCCCCCGAAACTAGGCGAAGTCCTCCACCTCTATATTTCCATCTCCCCTTCAATTGTCAGTGCCGTTCTTTGTGCCGACCGCAACAATACCTTTCATCTAGTTTACTACGTTAGCCACGTCCTACAACCTGCCGAAACCCGGTATTGTCCCTTAGAAAAACACATCTTTGCCTTAATCATGGCAACACGGAAGCTCCGACATTATTTCCACGCCCACTAGGTATGCATGCACACCCAAGCCCCCATTTGACAGTCATTATACAAAGCTGACATCACCGGCCACCTAATGCGATGGGCCATCGAACTGTCCGAGTATGACATCACGTACACCAGCAGGCAGCAAGTCAACGCCCATGCATTATCGGACTTCATCATAGAATGCACCGATTTACCCCCACCCCTTCCTCAACAATCACCCGATGATAACATCCCAGACGACTGTTGGACAATCCATGTCGACGGATCCTCAGCCGAAACCAATCGAGGAGCCGGGATAGCCATCACTTCGCCCGAAGGCTCCAAGCTATTATACGCCCTGAAATACACATTCACGATCAGCAATAACGAATTCGAATACGAAGCGGTCATTGCAGGGTTACGAATTGCCCGGACCCTTAACATCCGTAACCTCCGCATATTCACCGACTCACAACTAATAGCAGGACAAATCAATGGCGAGTTCAAAGCCAAAGAAGAAAACATGCAACAATATTTAAAGCTAGTATCCGAATTCCTCAAAAATTTTCAATACATCAGCATCGAATATATCACCCGCAAAGCAAACATGGAAGCGGACACCCTCTCCAAAGCACACATGACCGACACAATAGACAGAACATGGATAGAGCCACTCACACAGAGATCCATTGACCACTTTCCAGTTATGAACATTTCCCAATCACAGACCTGGATGACACCCATCATCCAGTACATCACCAACAACATCACTCCAGAAGACAAAGTTCAAACACAACAACTCAGACAAAAGGAAGCCCGATATGTTATTATAAACAACCAACTATACCGACGCTATTACTCCTAGCCAATATTAAAGTGTGTACCCGAAGCCGAAGGCAATTACATCTTGCGCGAAATCCATGAAGGAATTTGCAGAGCTCATATTGGAGCCCGAAGCTTAGCCCGAAAGGTCATGCGGACCGGATACTTCTGGCCCACGATAGAAGCCGACGCCACCGAACTCATTAAACATTGTTCAAAATGCCAGCTACATGCAAACACACACCACATGCCTACAGCCGAATTCCAATCCATCAGCAACCCAATTCCTTTCTATCAATGGGGCATGGACATCGTTGGCCCATTTCCGAAGGCTAAGGGAAATAAGGAATTCCTTATCGTAGCCATCGACCATTTCACCAAATGGGTCGAAGCAAAACCCGTAGCGTCCATCACGGCGCAAGTCGTCAAAGATTTCTTCTGGCACGACATCATCACTAGGTTCGGCGTACCCCGCATCCTCATAACCGACAATGGAAAATAGTTCGAAGCGCAAGAATTCCAGAATTTTTGCCAAGAATTACACATAGACCACTTTTACATCTGTCGGATACCCACAAACAAACGGCTTAACAGAAGTCACTAACCGAACCATCGTACAAGGCTTGAAAAAACGGTTAGATTCGTCCAAATCCAAATGGATTGACGAACTACCGAATGTCATGTGGTCTCACCGCACAACACCCCATTCCCGCACCCTCGAAAGCCCATTTTCTTTATGTTTCGGTACCGAAGCATTACTCCCAGTCGAAATCGGATCCCCTTCTCCCAGACTGGACAATTTCTCCATCGAGTGGAACGACCTCAAAATCGCATAAAACTTAGCATTAGTCGACAACATTCGATCCAACGCTGCCACCCGCGAGTACAATTACAAAAGATCCCTTGCAAAACACAAGAATGCAAGAATCTGCCCACATAACCTCAGTACAGGAGATCTAGTCCTCCGCAAGAATTCCGTTAGTCATCAAGAGCCTACCAGAAAGCTAGACGCTAACTGGGAAGGCCCATACATCATCGCAAAAGCCAATTCAAACGGCAACTTTCATTTGAAAGACCACAAAGGCCACAATCTCGCCCGCACCTGGAACGCAGCCAACCTCCGGAAATATTACCCATAGACCCCACACACCCCCACAAATTTAGATTCGGAGACACAACTGTTCGGATCCGGATAAACACTTGTTCTCCTTTTTACAAAAATTAAAATTTTTTCAATACAATAACACACCGTTTTTAATATTCTTTTCTTTCACTTTCTTATTAACACAGCAGGCACACATTTCATACCATCACATTCCCACACACATAACGGTAACAACAACACAGAACTAACAAAAACAAGCACTTTTTATTAATCTAAAAAAACAAAAAAAAAAGAGTTACAAATATTAACATCACACATTGTCAGCCCCCCCCCTAGTAACATTGCTCTCCCCCCCCCTCATCACCCACCGTACCCTCCCCCGGAGCCATTTCCCCCTCCTCCTCCTCTTCACCCGATTCCTCCCGGTTTTGGCCAGACGGAGCAACTAGCTCATCAAAGTCAAATGGACCCCTTCCCAAGGGTACACATTTCCATCTGACCTTTGCACCAACCCTTCAAGCTGCTCTGGCAACTGGAACGACGGATCTTTCTCCCAAACAAGATCCCTCAGCACCACCAAAGTATCTCCAGCCACGGGAGCTGCTACGAGAGAAAAGAGCCTATAACACCGTTCATCTTTAAAGAATGCCGTTACAACAGCTTTTTCTGTAGCAGCATTTATCAACCCTTCAGGAGTCTCATAGCGCTCCCGCAACCTTGCAACTTCCTCTTCCCATTTCTCCCTTGCCAACTCCAGCTCCTCGGACCTGAGCTTCTCCCGCACAAGCTCTTGCCGCACCCCCTCTAGCTCTTCCCCCTACTCCCGGACCCTCCCTTTCCACACCTCCACCTCACGATCGGATGCCTCCTTTACCGCTTGAGCCTCGTCCCTCGCTTTCCAGGCCAAGTCCTTCTGCGTTTCCATACTATCATAATCATGGTAAGTCAAGCGGAAGCGGCGCAGAAGCTCAACCTCCGACAACAAGGCCTGCCGAAACCAAATAAGAAACAAACAAAGCACAAAGTTAACACCACATACACTCGGCAGATATAATAAAACTATTTCCATACCCCCCCCCCAGCCCTCTTCTTCCTTACCTCAAATTTTTGTTGGTATATTTGACCAATCAAAGCAGCCGTTGGCACCTTCTCCACTACCGCCTTCAACCCTGGGGGAAAACAATGTTCGAAGAAAGTCATTGCCACCCCCGGACCCCCTCTGCCACATTCGGCGGAATATCCCAAGGTGGCACATAACTTCCCACCTCCGCCTCATTCTTCCCCCATCCTCCCCCCGGGCCCTTCTTCAATTGTTTCAGAGGCCGATCCACATCCTCCGCAACCTCCTCCACCACCTCCTTTCCTTTCCCCTTCCCCTTCCCCGAATCCTTAGACACTCCCGGGGCCACCACATCCTTTTTTTTCTCCCCGATAACTACCCCTCCCCCCCGAACCTCCTTCTCCGCACCCACCCCGTCTTTCTTCTCTACACCCCGAAACATTCCTAGACAATAATACCTATGAGTTCCGGTTATAAAACTAAAGCTCCCCTTGTCAGGCATAACCGAAAGAATTTTTAGTTTACCAGATGGCTTCTTTTTACGTTTATCTGGATTGTTTTGCGCCATCTCCATCACTAAGTTTTTTCCTGCAAAAACAGAAACACCCCATCAGCTTCGGCAAACACGGTTAGTAAAACATATAATCAATATAATCATCCCCCCCCTCATCCCCTCCATAAGTACCCACGCAATTTCCGGATGTCCAATCTGGAGTCACACTCTAACCCCGAATGCCTCATCAAGGTGTCAGACCAATCCTCCCCCACAGTCAATTCAAACCGATACTTCATCAACGTCTCTGCATCCTGATAATCTCTCCCATAACTATTCGGCACGCCATTACTTAAACTCTTTCTATTATTCCATGGCTGCAAAATGTCGCTGTTGCAGAAACTATGATGCTTGACATAAAAAAATTCATTCTTCCAGGAATGGATACTGGAAGGACCTAGAATAATCGGTCGAGCACTCCGCCTAGCAATATAAAAGAACCCTCGTCCCTCCGGCGTCATACACTTTTGACTCAAATAATACAACCTACGCCATAATTCCAAACTACATTCACACCCGAATGCCCTACACGCCATAAAAAAACCAACCGTAGTCCGGATAACATTCGGCATCAGCTGACCCAGCTGAATCTTGTAATATCTACAAATATCCACAAACAGCGGATGCAACGGAAACCGCAACCCTGCTCGCAAGTGCGCCACATAAGTCGTTACACAGTTTGCCGGAGGCGTATGTATCCTTTGCTTCGCATCCGGGCAAATAGTCTTGTATGTTATAGGGAAATGGTAATTGTCCCGGATGCCCTCCAAAACCTTGGATTCGGACACAACCGTCTTATACTGAGCAACCTGCAGTTTCTCTTTCTCTTCACACCCTTTCGCCTTGGAGTCTTTCCTCGCCGGACCCACCTCCTCCTTCGGCCTCCGGTAAGCCATCCCAGAACTTACGTCCTTTTCATCTATCAACGGGAAATAAAAATCCTCCCCTCCCATCCTATACCGCACACTCGCATCCCGATCCCCTGACGCACCCACAGGCCCCATCCATTCCACTAGTTCCTCAAACCTCACTGATTCACCAGACATACTCCCCTGCTCATCCCCAGAAGTAGTTCTGTCCGAAGCACTCATCTTACCCGTATGATATTTTCCTTTTACCCTAATCTCACTGCCGTGTATCTCCTCCCCCAAGCCCTACCCAGGAAAATGCTACTCAACAGAACAAGTACCTGAAATTTGTCGAGGAGCCATGGGTTTATCACAATGTCCAAGCACAATCACACAAAAGCAATAGCACACAAA
This sequence comes from Asclepias syriaca, assembly GCA_027405835.1. NCBI lineage: Eukaryota > Viridiplantae > Streptophyta > Magnoliopsida > Gentianales > Apocynaceae > Asclepias > Asclepias syriaca. Next base: position 12,071,090 of record CM049924.1, read on the forward strand.
CACTGCAACCATAACAACAAAATTACATCTCTTAGTCAAACCCATATCCAATACAGTTCATCACCCTATAAAGAATACACACACATAGCATACACTATCAATCATTCGCAAAACCCCTCCCATTTCAAAACCCACAACAAAACATAATATCAACATACTAACCTGCAACCTTCACAGTAGCCCAAAAGTTTTTCCGTACAATCCGAACTACTCACAGACAAATAGCAGTAACCGGGTCAAAACTTAGGCCGAAATCAATGGAGATCTTTTTTCAGAAGCACGAAGAACACTCAAATGAAATTCAAAATAAAACCCCCGCCTGTTCATTTGCCCTTTTTTATTTGCAAAAGACCCTTCTACTGCCGGGCCCCAAAAAACTCGCGCAGTCATATTTGATAATGTTTCCCGTCCGCACACCCTCCCACACACACGCGACTGTCACGCGCCATCAACCGAACCAACCCCACGCGCGTCCTCTCCCATCAATGTGTTAGAAGCGTCTCGTCCGCTCCCACACACACATCCAAGCCAATCATAGCTACCCGAATCCCTACCCACCAAACCGCAACCTCTTCCCCAACCACACTCACATCCCATCTCCCACGCAACTCTCTTCCTCGAATCCCCCTATTCAATATTCTCTCGAAACCTTTTCCCAAATCCCATTCACAACCGCAACCTCATCCCCAACCCCATCCACATCCCATCTCCCAAACCTCTCTTCCTCGAATCCCCTATTCCATAGTCTACCCGAAACCCCTCCCAAATCCCATTCACAACATTTCTTTCTTCCAGCTGCCCGACTCTCCTTTCCATCCGTTCCCCATCCGCCTCCCCATCAATCCTTTTCCACATCCTATTTCCGCATCTCCCTCGCTCTTTCCTCCTCCTAATACAGCCACGTCTCACCGCCGCATCCGTCCCAATCCCAATCGGTCAAAAAAAAACGCTTATGGTATATGTACCATACCCCCATACATATAACATATCTTCACAACACAAAATATCCCAACAACCTCACCATTAAATTAACGGAACCATCTAAAATATCTACGAAAGGTCCATAATATCTACAAAAGGCCTATAATATCTAAGAAAGGCCCAGAACACAAAAAGCCCACATAATATAGATAAATACCCCCCTAAGGAGAAAAGAAGAGGCATCTAACACACAATCGAGAAAAGAAGCACGCAAAGAGAAGGCCAAGATCAAGCACCACGAGAAAATTGCCCAAAAGAAAGGAATCACTGAGGAAGAAGAAGGAAGATCTTGAAAGAGCCCAGGAAATAAGAGGAAGAAGGAGAAGGGAATTATAGTAATTAGGATCAGGCTACATCAGGGTCTAAACTAATATCAGTTCCTAACTTTATACCGGTTAGGAAATGGCCTTACTTGTATCTTATATTTTGGTGACTTTTTATCCATACTAATGGAAAATCTTATAAACTGTGGAACATATTCCTTTCATTGCTGTCCATCACTTAATCCCCAATAAAATCAAATATAAGAATTACATATAATTTACTTTTATAAAACTTCAATGTAAATACTTAACATTTTAAAATATTTAAGAAGATTGAAAATGAAAAAAAAATATTCTTTATTTTATAGTGATAATAGCTTGAAACTCAAAACATAATATATATATATATATATATATATATATATATATATTTAAATAATATTTTATATATTAAAAAGAGTAATGAATTCTTCGATGATATCAAAATATATATATATATATATATATATATATATATATTATAATAAAAAGAAAATAGAAATATAATCACATCAAATTAAGAAAAACATCGAATTAGAAAAAGGAAACATAATCACATCAAATTTCAAAATTTACGGCTATATAAAAATATATATATATATAATCACAGGATTCTCGGCGGCATCATATATATATATATATATAATAAAAAAAAAGGAAATATAATCATTGAAATTTTCTGAATTCTTGGAGGCATAAAAAAAAAAAAAAAAAAAAAAAAAAAATATATATATATATATATATATATATATATATATAAAGTGGTGGTCTTTATTAATGATGCAACTCACCAAGGCAGCTAAAGCCTTATTTTGGACTGTTTGTTTTAAGCCCAACGTTTTAAAAGGAATGGCCTTGTTTGGGAATATGTTTAAATTCTATTTTTAGTGAGTTTTTAAATTCTAATTTTAGGGGCTTTTAAATTCTATTTTAGTGGGCTTTTTAATTCTATTTTAGTGGGCTTTTTAATTCTATTTTTAGTGGGCTTTACTAAAAGACTCAGCCCAACATTTTATTGCAGAATTTAGGTCATCTTCTCCTCTATAAATAGAATAAGATGGGGCTGTTTTGGAGAGGAGAGAAAAATGAAGTTTGTGAGTCTTTTTTAAACAAATCAGATTCACGTTTGTTTTACCTTAAGGATTGATTCAACTTATTAAGTAAGTAAACTTGTGGCGTTAATTCAATTCTCTTTCTCTTTGATTTTCTCTTTGTTACCATTTCCTTGCTTATTTGGGGGTGAAGAGATCCGGGGAGTTTACCAAGGGTTTGTTGAGTTTAGATCAGAGACAATTTTTGATTCAGAGGTGATTCTTGCTCAGTTCTTGAATTATTGCTGTATCATTTTTGGTATCAGAGCTAAGTTCAAATTCAATCTATATATCCTTTAAATTTCTGTTTATTTTTTTATTATTATTGTCAGTTTCTCATTTAGTAAAAAAAAAGTTGTGTTCTTTATCTCAGAATTTCAGACCTGATATATATATATATATAAAGTGGTGGTCTTTATCTCTTAATTTTAGACCTGATATATAAAAAAAAGGGAACTTTCCAAAATTTATGTGCCCACATATCAGATTTCATTCCAAATTTGTCATCTTTTGCTTCTTTACATCATATTACATCTAGTTTTGTGAATCTTTCTTTCGTTAGGATTTATTTGTTTTCCATTGAATTTGGGTTGCTGATTTGCTTATTTGGTATTGTTTGATTGGTCCGGACAAGTAAAACTACTGCTTGAATCTAGAGTGGAAAAAGGCAGAAAATTGTGAGCTAATTAAAGGGTAAAAGCTAATACTTTGAGTGAAACACGAGGGTTTCCAATCAAATTTGAGTGAAACACGTGAGGGAGTGTTTGTGAGGATTGCTAACAATTTTTTTGCAGGTTTTACATCATGACAAAATCAAACGAAAGCAAAGAAAGTGATGGGAAAGTTTTGATTCGAGGACGAATCCTTTTGAAGAGGAGAGAAAAATGAAGTTTGTGAGTCTTTTTTAAACAAATCAGATTCAGGTTTGTTTTACCTTAAGGATTGATTCAACTTATCAAGTAAGTAAACTTGTGGCGTTAATTCAATTCTCTTTCTCTTTGATTTTCTCTTTGTTACCATTTCCTTGCTGATTTGGGGGTGAAGAGATTCGAGGAGTTTATTACCTTAAGGATTGATTCAACTTATCAAGTAAGTAAACTTGTGGCGTTAATTCAATTCTCTTTCCCTTTGATTTCTCTTTGTTACCATTTCCTTGCTGATTTGGGGGTGAAGGGATTCGAGGAGTTTACCAAGGGTTGGTTGAGTTTAGATCAGGGACAATTTTTGATTCAGAGGTGATTCTTGCTCAGTTCTTGAATTATTGCTGTATCATTTAAGGGTTGGTTGAGTTTTGGATTGTGCCGCCGCCAAAATTGTTGAATAGTAAAAACATATGTATACTTAAAAATTTTTTGAATCAAAGATTAATTTCAGGATGTTAAACTTTCAAAATTCTACTTAAGCAGATAAGAATGAGTCAAACAAGTCTTTTCACATATCATAATCTTGAAATTCAATACTTAAAAAATTATCCATACTATAGAAAAAAAATAACAGAGAGGGATAGTCCACCTACCTCGATTGAGTGTTTGGTGTACTTTCTGATACTTTAGATTAACTCAAATATTCGGCTCTTAAATTCCTTTCGGACTCTATAAAAAATCCATAATACGAATATTAAAACTAAATTCATAACTAATATCTTAATCTTACGATCCTATTAATCTAATACACTAAAAACTACTTACCTCTTTCGTCAACTTCTCTGTATTCGAAAAACTTTGGCCTCTGACGGCTATCGTGTTCTAAAAGGGATAAAAGAAAGACCTAGTAAAAACCTAATAATCATGCTTATGCTTATATTTATAATTACTCTGATATCTAACTTATAACTATTTACTATTAAGTCCTCACACTATTTAAATAATAAATAAAGCCCTAAAAATAAAATTAGGGTGTTACATTCTACCCCCATAGAAAAAGTTTCGTCCTCGAAACTAATGTACCTTGCTCCTCAAACAAATATGAATATTTAGTGCGCATATCTTCCTCCGATTCCCATGCAGCTTCCCTTGGGGTGTGATTGGTCCATTGCACTTTGACATACGGTATAGTTCTTCTTCTCAATACTTGTTCTTTACGATCAACAATTTTCATTGGAACTTCTTCATAATTTAAGTTCTCTTGAACATGTAAAGGTTTCACTTCTAACACGACTTTCATCCGGAACATAACGCCTCAATTGTGACACGTGGAAGACATTGTGTACTCTGGATAAAGCAGGTGGTAAAGTCAGCTAATATGCTAGTTGTCCAACTCTCTCTAATATATCAAAAGGTCCCACAAACCTTGGACTTAACTTTTCACTCACGCCAAATCTCATAACACCTTTTGTTGGTGAGACTCTTAAATATACCTTTTCTCCTTTCTGAAATTCCAACGGTCTCCTTTTTGTATTTGCCCAACTTCTTTATCGATCTTGAGCTGCTTTCAAATGTTGTCTTATCACTGTCACCTTCTCTTTAGCTTTTTGCACTAATTCTAGACCGGTTATGCTCTTTTCCCCAACTTCATCCCAATAAGTGGGAGAGTGACATCTTCTCCCATACAAAGCTTCAAAAGGAACCATACCAATGCTAGACTGATAACTGTTGTTGTATGAAAACTCCACTAAGGTTAGGTAATCTACCCAATTACCTTTAAAATTAATGACACAAGCTCGAAGCATGTCTTCCAAAATTTGAATTACTCTCTCCGATTAACCATCAGTTTGAGGATGGAAAGCAGTACTTAGGGATAATTTGGTACCAATTGATTCATTTAAACTTTTCCAAAAATGAGAGAAAAATCAAGAATCACGATCAAATAAAATTGATATTGGTACTCCATGTAATCGAATTATGTTATCAATGTATAAGCGTACCAATTCTTCCATGATCATAGTGGTCTTCATTGGAAGAAAATGAGTTGACTTCCGTAGTCTATCCACTATCACCCATATTGTATCTCTACCAGTTCTGGATTTAGGTAATCCTACCACAAAATCCATAGTCACGTGTTCCCATTTTCCATTCTGGTATCTCCAATGGTTGTAATAGGCCTCCGGGTCATTGATGTTCAGCTATCACGTTTTGACAAACCAAACAACGAGATACAAAGTCTGCAATGTCTTTCTTCATTCCCTTCCACCAAAAGTTTGTCTTCAAGTCTCTGTACATTTTTGTTCCTCCCAGGTGTACCAAAAATTTGGTGTTATGCGCCTCCTTCAATACTTCTTGCCTCAACTGTATATTATTTGGTACCCATAATCTACCTCGAAGCCATAAACTATTGTCTGTGTGCCTTTGAAAATCTGAACCCTCGTGTACGTGATTGTTTATTGGGTTTGCAACTTCATCACTTTCTTGGGTTGTCTTAATCCTTTCAATTAATGTTGGCTGAGCTAAAAGAGTAGAAAGCATTTCGTCCATACGTTCACCAATTTCAATCTCCAACTTCTCCCATTCTGTAATCAACTGTTCTTGTTGAGTCCACATAGCTGCTAGCATCCCTGATGATTTCCTACATAAAGCATCTGCTACCTTGTTGGCCTTTCCAGGATGATAACTAATTTTTAAGTCATAGTCTTTCAGTAACTCTTACCATCTTCGTTGCCTCATGTTTAATTCCTTCTGCGTGAAAAGATACTTTAATATTCTATGATCAGTGAACACCTCACACTGTTCTCTATAGAAATAATGTCTCCAAATCTTTAGAGAAAACACCATTGCTGCTAGTTCCAAAAAATGGGTAGGATAATTTCGCTCATATGATTTCAACTATCAAGAAGCATATGCAATTACCCTACTATTCAGCATTAATATGCATCCTAAACCATGTTTCAAAGCGTCGCTATAAATTTGAAACCCTCCAGATTCAGTCGAAAGTGCTAAAATAGGTGCTGACACTAAACTTTTGTTTCAGTTGTTGAAAACTCTTCTCACATGATGGGCTCCACTCAAACTTCGTTCTCTTTTGAGTCAAACGAGTCATAGGCATAGCGATTGAAGAGAAGCCTTCAATAAACTTCCGATAGTATCCTGCAAGACCAAGAAAACTATGAATCTTGGTAACATTTGTTGGTTGAGGCCAATCCACAGTTGCTTCTATCTTTTTTGGATCCACATATACACCTTCTCTAGATATCACATGTCCCAAGAAATTCACATTTGGGATCCAAAATTCACATTTTGAAAACTTAGTATACAACTTATTTTCTCGAAGAGTCTGTCGTACCATTCTTAAATGCTCTGAATGTTGTTCCTTCGATGATGAGTAGATAAGAATATCATCAATGAATACCACCACACAGATATCCAACTGTTCCCTGTATACTCTATTCATTAAATCCATAAAAGTAGCTGGAGCATTTGTTAATCCAAAAGGTATCACGAGAAACTCGTAATGTCTATATCGAATTCTAAATGCAATTTTAGGAATATCTTCCTCCTTCATCTTCAATTGATGATATCCAAATCGAAGGTCAATCTTGTAAAATATCTTGGCATTCTTCAGTTGATCAAAGAGATCATCTATTCGAGGCAATGGATACTTATTCTTTATAGTGATCTTGTTCAACTCTCTATAATCAATACATAACCGCATGCTCCCATCCTTCTTCTTCACAAATAAGACAGGTGCTCCCCATGGTGAAACACTAGGCCGAATGAACTTCATATCAAGTATTTCTTGAAGTTGTCCTTTCAATTCCTTAAGTTCAGCTGGTGCCATTCTATAAGGAGTCTTAGAGATAGGTTCTGCTCCATAAATTAGATTAATCTCAAAATCAACATCACGTTTAAGAGGTAAACCTGGTAATTTCTCTAGAAACACATAAGGAAACTCACAAACAGTTGGTACATCTTCCATGTTTGGGATATTCTTCTTTGAATCCACCACGTATGCTAAGTATCCTGTACATCCTTCTTGTAAGTATTTAGAAGCCTTTATCACCGAGATAATTGGTGTGATCCTCTTTTTACTGCACTGGTATGTACCTTGAAATTTGAATTTATCCTTTTCATTATTCTAAATTCCACACTCTTTTCTCTACAATTTATTGTGGCATGATTTTGTGATAACCAATCCATACCCAATATTATGTCAAATCTGATATGTCAATCAAAATAAAACTAGCAAGAAGTCTATGTATCCCAATATCAATTTGACAATCTCGAATAATATGGTTAGAATTGAGAATCTTTACTTCGGGTGTAGCAATATGATAAGTATCAACAAAATATTCAGACACTAATCCAAGAGTCTTAGCAAATTTATGAGACATAAAGGAGTGAGTAGCACCACAATCAAATAAGGTATAAGCTGGGAGTATATTGATAGATAGCGTACTTGCAACCACCTCATTGGACTCATCTGCTTCTTATTGGGTCAAAGTAAACACCCTTGCATTAGACTTCTTTTGTTGTGGTGTGAAGGTTGTTGCAGTGCTGGTCTATCAGAGGAATTAGGCATCGCTAGCTTTGGCTTAGGACAATCTGCAATTCTGTGACCGATCTGTACACAATTAAAACATGCTCCAGTTGAATCTGCATTCACCAAAATGTAATCTACCACAAGTCTCACAAGGCTTCCTTTGCAAGGAAGTTTCACCCCGAATCTGTTTTGTATTGGGTAGTAGCCTCCTTCTCTGTACTTGGGAACTTTCAGTGTTGACTATTAGTGGGTCTAAACATTTTTATTCCTCTTTCCGCATCACCCACACAGATATCAGACTCTATTCGAATAGACCTCATGTAAGAATCTTCATAACCCCATGAAGGTATGAACGACAATCTAGCTTGAATCCGTCTAAAAAATCCATCTTCAAAATGAAGCAGCCTCAATCTACTGTTTCCTATCAACTTAGGTACATACTGCCCCAAAGAAATAAACTTATTCGCATATTCAACCACAAACATTGACTCAGTCTGCCTCAGATTAAAGAATTGTCTCTGCTTCTCAAGACGAAATGAGTCCGAAAATAATGATCCAGGAAAGCCTTTTTGAACACCTCCCAATTTATAGGCTGATTCGCAGATACATATGCTGGTGAAGCTCCTTCAAACCATCTTTGTGCATCTCTGACTAAAAATGGTAAGACAACTTTACCCCTGACTTCCATGGGTACCTCCAGAACCTAGAAATTGCGTTCCATCTCTCTCAACCACTTCTCAGCTTTCTCAGGGTTTGCTCTGCCATCAAAAGTTGGTATGTTGGCCTTCTTCAAATGCTCATAATGTGCTTTAGTACTGGTAGCTGCATTCTGTGAGCGCCGCTCTTGAGACTGTTGAAGTTGTTGCTGACCTTGCATCACTTGAGTCATCGTATTGAGTAATGCAACCATTTCTGGGGGCATAGTGAAAACAGGAGGTGGAGGAGGTGGAGGTGGAGGTGGAGAATCTCTCCTACCGTCACGATCATTGTTTGCAACTCCATCTCTTTGCCTACCTGGCCTTCTATTCCAATTAGCTAGAGGAACGTTCATTCCATCATTCTCGTGCTTGCCCACTTCATCAGAATGATCACCTTCTCTGGAAGTCTCAGCCCTTCTACCACGATCATCTATTGCTAGTAAAAATTTCCCAAAGAAAATAAATATAATTATTTAAATAATAATAAAAACAAAAACATAATATATATATATATATAAAATATCTTCCTTAAATTTCTATGTTCTACTGCAATCCATACTTTCCTAATCCTAAAAGGCAAATCAATTCTAAATTTTTTTTAGTCATAACCTACTGCTCTAATACCACTAAATATCACGCTCCGAATCCGGGCCTAGTTCGTGAACTAAAATCCCAAATACAAGATTACGACTCGGCTACACTCCCTAGATTTCTCCAAAGAATGTAAAGTCTCTTACTTTCAATTATCCAACAACAAACAGTAAAATTATTAACTTAAATAATCTATAAAATATCATGCACGATTTCTAACTTTCTTCAATAATATAACTTCAACTCAAAAAAAAATTCAAGTTTCCAAAAAAACAACAAGAAGTTTATTCTAAACATAAACAACTAAAAACTTTACTCCAAACTCTTATTCATAATCATATGTCCAGTAATCATCCTCTAACCCTATATCTTCCTTGTCATTTGTAAAGTGAGAAAACATATGGGTGAATATAAAATACTCAGTAGGGATAACATCTTCCCTCCTTTTAAAACAATTTTTCAATTAAAAGAAAAACAATATAAATATTTTTAAATAATAATAATAATTTACCGTACATTTATCTTTAGAGCAGAAAAAGACAAAACATAAATTAAATGGTAAATAAAAATATTGAGCAAACAATGTAATGCAATCATTCAATCAATATCTTTCATTTTTCTTTTCTTTTACTTTCTTGTCTTTTTTTAAACTATTGGGGGAATTATATGATTGTTTCGCCAATGAATCTTAATTGATAGCAGTGCCTAACTTTATACCCGTTAGCAAAGGGCATTACTTTGTATCTTATATCCTAGTGGCTTTTTATCCATGCCAATGAAAAATCTTATAAATGGTAGAACATGTTCCTCCCATTACTATCCATCACTTAATCCCCAATAAAATCAAATATAAGAATTACATATAATTTACTTTTATAAAACTTCAATGTAAATACTTAACATTCTAAAATATTTAAGAATATTAAAAATGAGAAAAAAAAATATTTTTTATTTTAAAATGATAATAGCTCGAAACTCAAAACATAATTTAAATATATACATAACATTTAATTAATATTTTTATATAATAAAAAGAGTAATGAATTCTTTGATGGTATCAAAATAAATAAATAAATAAATATATATATATATATATATATATATTAATATATATATAAAAGAAAATACAAACATAATTACATCAAATTAGAAAAATGAAACATAATTACATCAAATTAGAAAAAAGAAATATAATCACATCAAATTAGGAAAAAGAAGCATAATCATATCAAATTTCGAAATTTACGGCTCTATCAAATATATATATATATATATATATATATATATATATATATATATATATATATATAATAAGGAAATATAATCAGGATAAGTTTTGGATTGTGCCATTGTCGGAATTGTTGAATAATAAAAAAATATATATACTTAAAAAATTTTGGAACCAAAGATTATTTTTGAGGATGTTAAACTTTCAAAATTTTACTTAAGCAGATAACAATTACTCAAACAAGTCTTTTCACATATCATAATCTTCAAATTCAATATTTAAAAAATTATCCATACTATAGATAAAAAAAATGGAGAAGGATGGTCCACCTACCTCGATTGAGTGTTTGGCGTACTTTTCGTTATCATGAGTGAATTGACATATAGATAATGTATTAAAATTTTTTTGTTTTTGAGTTTTTATTAATGAATGCATATAATTTTATGAGAATCAGTTGATTAATTAATTTAATGTTTTATATGAACAAAATCCCTTAAAATCCTCTATCCGAATAATATTTAAAATAAATCTTTAAATTAATTACAACTACTAATGAAAACTTTAAAATTCCTAACACATACCCCCAAATTTCTCTTCACAACTTGTGACAAAATTTTTAAACATAGATTTAAATAATATATGTATCATGTCTAAAAGAAATGCAGAAAATTAATAATAATATTTACCATGGGAATGATGGAAAAAGTTGGAGGAAAGAACCAGAATGAGGGCTAGGTGGATGAAAGAGATCTTCATTCTTCTTCACAACAAGGGAAAACAATTGTAAGAAAGAAAATAAATAAGGGAAAATATATGAATTTAGTGTTAGTAATGAATAGGATAAAAAACTATTAATTGTTTCAAAGAAAAATTTACATATTGTTTTAAAAAATCCAAATTATCAATTGACAAAATAATTTTTTTAAAAAACAAATTAGTATATTTAAATTCTCAAATTACAAGAAATTGGTAAAATTGATTTTCATTATAATTCTTCTTCTTCTTCTTTTTTAATTTAATCATTAAAATTGATATTTTTTTTAATTTAATCTTTATAATTCAAAATTCTCTCTTTTAAAAAAATTTTTTTTGATAGAATTGTTTAAAAAAAAAACGCACTTTACATCATATTTGGTTCACTCTTAAATCAAACAGGGTATGATTGACTTAACTATTTTATTTAGTAATCTTTTGATCGGTTCTCTAACAACATATATTTGTTCCCAAAGGTTTTGACCCTTCTGAACTCATTTTTGAGGTCTATTTTTTCATATTCTGCCTCTTTCTTATCAGTTTCAGACTTGAGAATTTTTGTTTTTATCATTATAGCTGCTTCTGGTAATTCTCATTTTGTAACACATCTTATTAGTGTGATTTTTATGGTTACAATTATAATTTATGGGCTCAAGAAATGTGTAGTTTTCTAAAAGGTAGACTTCTTTGGCGTATTGTTACTGGTGAAACTAAATGGTACCAAAGAACCTTCTGAGACTAAAGATAAGTTTATTGAAAGGTTAGTCCAATGGGATATGAAAAATCATCAAATTTTAACTTGGTTTTGTAATACTTGTTAGCCTAGTATTAAATTAGAATTTCGTTGTTTTGATTGTGCTAAAGATGTTTGGAATTTCTTAAAAAATTGATATGCAATTTTAGATGATATTCATTAGTTTCAGCTCTATTGACGCCTTCATTGCATGCATCAACAACTAAGTCACACCATTCACAGTTATGTTTATGAGTTACAGATTTTATTGGATCAATTATCTACTTGTGATCCTCTCTTGCCTGATAAACCTCTACAAGTATTTATGCTGATCTTCTTGAACGTCGGTATGTTTGGCATTTGCTTATAACTCTTAACAATGATTGGAGTCAATTTGTGGTACTTTTCTTCATCGTAAACCTTTGCCAATATAAAAATTATATATATTAAAATAAAATTTAATTATATATTCTAAATATATAATTAAATTTAATTGCCTACACGGTTCTCCTTCCGAAAGTTTTGAAAAAAAAGGATTTTCAATGTTGCTGATGTGGTCAAGTGGCTACCTTGAAGTACATCCTTATCCGGCACATGGTGCATGTTCTTTGGATTAATAGGGGTATACATGGTGATAGCCATTTTTTGGAAGACCCTTATGTTATAGTTGAAAGAAGCCTTCGTCTTGTATTACAACTTCTTTCAGCCTAAAATAAGAAATTCGTGTAATTTATTTTGTTTGTCTATTTAATAGAAAAGCTCTGATTTGAACCAAAAAATTCATTACCGAATAATCTTACCACATAATTTTTTTTAATCTTTATAATTTGTTTTATAAATGAAAATTGTGGCACTATTCACATTTTTATATAACAATATACATTAATGGAAACAAATATTATAATATTATTTATTATAATATAATAAACTATTAACCTATAACATTTAAATAGAAATAAAACATTTAACCTGAAATAATAGAGTGAATTAAAAACATGGATAAAAATACAAATAATTGCATAAAAATATCATATCTGAATCTTCATTATCCCATCCACCATTCACGAATTTCATTTGCATGGAAGTTTAACAAAATTTAAATTTGAATTAAGTTTAGAAAATAATTTTTTTGAAAGAAGAAAAAAAATGATAAGGAATATATCTTACATATAAAACGTTGAAAATGATAAAAATAATATATAATAAAATAGCGAGAATTATAAATTAAAATATATAATAATTCATACTCATAAATTGTTTTTATTAAAATAAATAAGAATTTTCATAAAAAATTAAAATATTTTACTTTTATAATATTTTAAACTCATAATTTTTTTTTAAATGATAAAATGAGGGTGTTAACCATTATACTTACACTTTCTTGATCAAAATAAATGTTATTAAGAAAATAATATTTAATTCTATTATAAATATCTAATGATATTATTTGCTTTGAATGTCATGAGTTTAATAACTATTCATAATCACATAAAAAAATTCAATGTCATATTTTAAATTACAACAAATTTATTTATTTTTATTAAAAAAAAAATCTCAAAAATAAAAAGTTAAAAAAGGAAGAATATATTTAAAATAAAACTCAAATTTTTAAAAAACAATTCGAATTAATTATAATTTCATCTAGAATTAAAAATGGTGATGGATTTGAATACGTTTGAAAAAAAAATCAATATTTCGATTTAAAACGTGGTTTACGTGTAAAATCACATATATGAGGAAATTTATTAATTTACGTTAAAAAAAATAAATATAAAACAATTTTTTTTTCATATTAATTTTTATAATTATAACAAAACAAGACAAATGATATATATTATATCTAAACATCGCAAACATGATTGACAACTTTCTTTTAAAAAAAAATGGGTTATCAACCAAAATTTGAATTTGAAATAAAATATTTAAAGAAGAGGATGGGATTAGTCTTTTTTGTTGAAGCAGTCGTGATAGCAGTAACACAAGCGCTGAGCAATTCCTGGGACGGATTTGCACTCGGAGTGAGGATGATTTTGTGCATAGTAGTTTTTGCACAATCCATCGCATTTTTTCTCATCAAAATTTACACTGCATGGACCTAAAATCGATGTGCATGGTTCTCCTGGTGGTCTTTCTGCTCCTATCATCGTACCTGCATACATACATACATATTATCATAAATTCGAATGTTATTTTCGAAAACATCACCAATAATTTAAATTAATTTAAATTTGATATACGTTACGCTTATAGAGTTTAACTCTTACTCAAGAAAATATTTGATTCTAATTTCAATTATCAAATATTTACATGAACGTTAAACACTCAATTTTATATAATTTGACAATACATTTTTTTATTAATTATGCTAAATTAAGATTTCATGACAAATAAAAGATATAATATATATATATATATATATATATATATATATATATATATATATTAGAGTGGAAATAATTACCTGTTCCAATGATGATAAGAAGAAAAGTGGCCAACATTGTGGATGGAAAAGCCATTTTCTTCTTAAAAAGACCCCCCCACACACTTTTAAAGTATAAGTAAACAAAAAAAATAAAGTTTGCAATGTTTTCAATGATTTCATTTTTTTCTCTTATTATATATATATATATATTAAATATTTCAGCTAATAGAAGAATTCTTAACCGTGTTTATCGGACAATCAAACAATTTCTTGGTTCATAAAAAAAGAAAACCTTGTGGTGATGTATTCTTTCCGCTTTAAACCACATATAATATAATTTATTCTTTTTTTCCCATATATATATATATATATTTTTTTTTTTTATTTAAACTTGTAAACTTTCAAAAGTTGAAATTTTCTCCAAATATATATATATATATATATATATATATATATATATATATATATGTACACTATAAATATATGTGATGTAAATATGTATTATTATTATTGCTTTTGTTTTTACATTATCAATATATATATTTTTAAAACAAAAAGATTTATTAACTCAAATTAGAATAATCATCAATAACTGACATTACAGAAGACGAAACACCATCCTGCCATTCTGTAAATCCTTGGCAGGATAAACTCAACACTACACTGCCAGACGGTGAGCTAGAAGATTTAAATGACACCGAACAGAGACCATCGAAATGAAAGAGAAAATACAAAGCAACTCGCGAATGAGATCAATGAAATGCCTAGCAACAGAAAGCACTTCCTCAGATGATGTTACTTGTTGGACCAGTGAAGCACAATCGGAGGTAAAATTCACTTAGCGGTCATTGTAGATATTTGCTAGACGAATGGCATGAATGAAAGCCAGAGATTCCACCACTTCCACTGACGAAGAGCATCAACCAACGTAACCCGAGAGAGCACCTAAGACTAATCCATCAGATCTCCTAACAAGAACTCCAACTGCAGCCTTACCATTTTTCATTGACCCATCGAAGGAAACATGTAATCCATCATATAGGATCGGTTGGGGAGATATGGTTGTGACTGGGAGCATTATGCTTTGGGGCCTTAGAGCACGGAACACCCAGGAGTTTCATTCCCAACCCACGTGTAGACTTGGTTAACTGACGAGATCATTTGGTGAAATACAAGCTTGTTTCAAGCTTGCCAAATACCCCACATAATCAAACAGAACCAACTAGCCTCCATGGTTGACCAACCGTCGATGACCCTAGCCAATAGCAGTGGGACGGAGGGTAGTTGTGATAGCGACACTGCCGGATAACATACCTTCATCCACACTTGGTTCGCAAATGGGCATTGAAAGAACAAATGGATAGAGTATTTAGATAGATAGTGGCAGAGAGGGTAATGTCGAAACCCAATTCCCTTCTTTCCCATGTTCTCCCCAGTGGCCAATGCGTTGTTCATAATATTCCAAACAAAATGCCTAATCTTGGGTAAACACGACAACTTCTAAATTTTCTTCCAAGTATCCGAGAAAGAGCTTGATGAGGGGATAGAAACTCCCAACGAATTAAAACCCACCTCAGTCGCTAGCCACGTTCCCGACCTGACAGTATAATCTCCCCTCGGAGTCATGCACCATACCAATTTGTCCAAACTAGGAATGGGGTAAAGGGCAATATCCCTAATGGCTTCATCCGGTAAAAACCAGCGCTGCAATAAATCGTTTCTCCATGTCCTGGTCTCTGGTTGATAAGTTCCGCCACACACGTTAACCCCAATTCAAGCTCTCGATTGATCAAAGGTTTATGAGAATTTGTAGATGGTAACCAAAAATCATGCCAAATTGAAATAGTTTTGTCATCCCCCACTCTATACGACAACCCCTTTGAGAGCAATGTCCTTCCAGCCAACAAACTATGCCATAATAAACTATTCCCATTAACATGCCTAGCCAACAAGAAATGTGTATCAGGGAAATATTTGGCTCTAAGAACCGAAGTTGCCAAGGAATCCGGGTAACGAAGAATTTGCCATCCCTATTTCGCAAGTAAAGCCAAGTTGAAATAATAAAGATCCCGGAACCTTAAACCCCCCTCCTTTTTTGAGGTACATAAAAGTTACCACTTTTTCCAACAAATACCTCTATCTTGTGAAGAGTTACCCCACCAGAACTGCCTTGTTAACCTCACCAGTTGGTGACATATCCCTTTTGGTAGTAAAACGCACTGCATCGTATAAGCTGGGAGAGATTGAATAACAGCTTTAATCATAACTTCCTTACCCGCTTGGGAGAACAGTTTTTCCTTCCAACCCTTCAATTTGTGCCACACACGATCTACCAAGTATTGAAACTGTTTGCACAAACGTCTAGCAGCAGAAATAGGCATACCAAGATATTTCCCATCAAAAGATCCTAATTGAATTTGAAACTTTTGGCAAAGCTAATGTCGTAGGGGATGAGGAACTTCATAACTAAAAAATATAGAAGACTTCTGAAAATTAATTGATTGCCCCAAATTTAATTCATGCCGAGACAATATTTGTAGTAAAACATTAGCAACAACAAAGGAAGCTTGTGAGAAAAGCAGACGATCATCAATGAAAAAAAGATGGGATACCCTAAGCCCTGTCCGACCAAATGGCAAGCTATAGAGATTTAAATTCATTTCCGCCTGTCGGAGCATAGCAAACAGGCCTTCATCACAGATAATAAATAAAAAAGGAGAAAGGGGATCCCGTGTCTCAAACTCTGGATGAAATTTTTTTATTAGAAGGCTGACCATTTGCCAAGACAAAAAAAGAGACAAAGGACATGCAAGCAAGAATCCCTCCACAGAATTTATCCAGGAAGCCCATGAAATTCCTAACACGTAACAGATAGTCCCATTCAATACGGTCATAGGCTTTTCGCATATCCAACTTCAATCCCATAAATTGGTAAGATCCATTTTTAACTGTCTGAAGAGAATGGAAACTTTCAAAAGTCACAATCACATTATCAGTGATCAACCGCCCAGAAACAAAAGCATATTGAGAAGAATGAATGAAGTGTGGTAGGACCAATTGTAAACGATTACTCAAATCTTTAGCAATTAATTTGTAAACAATATTACATAAACCAATAGGCTTAAAGTCAGACGTACGTGTAGTAGATTGGATTTTCGAGATAAGAACTAAATAGGGAAAATTTATATAAGACATATCTAGAAAATTATGGAACAGACGATCAAACAGATAGAGAATATCAGATTTTATACAGATCTAATTCATATTTTTAAAATATTTAATCTCATATTACATTATGTAGTTTTACACTTTCTTTTATGCTTAATTAGGATTAGTTTTAGTTATGGATCATAACATTAGTTTAGTGCATATCTTATGTTATAAGCATGAGATTCTTGTCATTCTTTTTGCATTATTTCTTGCATTGCTTTGCTCTCGGCAAATTTGTGCACTCTTAGCATATTTTTTTTTTTGCAGGTTGTGAAAGTGTTTAATTGATTTAAGGTACTGTATGTATATAAGATTAAAGGAAGCTGCCATTGTTGATGTTTTCGAGCTCTCGGGCCTTAGTTCACTTGAAATTTTTTTAATTGAGTTCCAGTTCAATTTCAAATTCATATAAATTCCATTCTTATTTCCATTTCCAGTAGTTACCAATATTTTCATCTGTTTGTTTTTAAAAGATTTAGAATCTATTTAAATTGTTTTCAAAGTCTCGGGTAGACACCGAGAGCACATCAGCACTCACCTGAGAAGCTGACTGCTTCAATTTTCATTTCAAATTGCTTTCCATTTCCAATTTTTAAAAACTTCATTTCCATTTCCAGTAACCAATCTTCATCATTTGTTTTGTTTTAAAAACAAATGGCAGCCATTATTACTCTCTTTCAAGCTCTCGGGTAGTACCCAAGAGCAGCTTTATTTCAATTTGTTTCAATTCAATTTCATTTCCATCCACTTCCATTTTTTTAATTGAATTCCATTCCCAGTAGATACCAACATTCTACTCTGTATTTTTCTTTGAAAAAAATAAAATTTGGCAGCCATTAATATTTTTTAAGCTCTCGGGTGCTTCCCGAGAGCTATCTGATGCAACCCGTGAAGCTTGTATTGCTTCCAAATTCATTTCAATTACAATTCCAGTAGGCAGCCATTGTTTTACTCTGTTTTTCCATAAATTTCCATCCCCCTGTTTTATATTAATTCATGCACTTCGTATAATTTATGTTTTGTTCGATTTAGGCTGAATTTGTTTTTGTAATTTTTAATTTGATATAGATAGGTTAGAGTTAAAAATTCTTTCATTTTTTTTCATTTTTTTATATTAAATTTTTACCTTATTACAAAAAATCTCTAACACCTATTTGTGCACGCTATTTTTATCAATTATTTGATGGATACATCGATTCTTGGACTATATGATTGATTAGTATTTGATCTTTCGTATTTTGTGACAACATTCCGATTTACTTGATGGAGTTTTGGGAATAGTGACAACCACTTATTATATTTACTTTACTTGTTGAATAAAAGGTAATTCATAAGTGTTCTTCACTATTTGAACATCACTTCTGAAGGGAACTTAATGTGTGGTGCCCTAAGGTCCTCGGGATTTGGGAGTCATCGGAGTGAGGTTCGATAGTTGAAATTGACATGTGTACGTGAATTTAAAAACCCTAAAGAAAAATTTTAAAAAATATAATAAAAATAAAAATAATAAAAATGATGAATAAAGTGATCATTTATTTGTGAGCTCTTGAAAGGTGATTCGGAGTAGTTGTTCTGATTTATAGAATTGATGGAATTGCTTTCAGAAGAAGTTTGTTAGTTGGATGATGAAGTATGAGTAGTCACACACAACATTTAGGAAAAATCTATGATTTTTGCAAGTGTTGAGTGGATATGGAATTTTTGAGTTATATCTTCTTAAATTATGTGAGAACAATTAATGAGGCACTTGGGATAGAGATTATTCTTTGAATAACTAGGGAAGAAAGTCTTGAAGAGTGAAGTAATTAGTTTGAGATCGTTGAGAATTTAATTCATTCATTACTTTGAAGAACATTTTTCCTTGAATATTTTAGTGCTTTATGATTCGATTGATTTTCATGCTAGTTATTTGTTTGAGGACAAACAAAATATTAAGTGTGGGGTATTTAATAACACTAAAATATACCGATATTTTAGTGATATTTTGTGCTTAATTGTTCATCAATTTATTTAAAATTAATCACTTTTGACATTGATTTGACTTAATTTGTGATAAAAAGGACTTCAGGAAGTTGTTAGAGCAAAATTGCATAAAAGAACAAGTTTTGAGGTCAAAATGCAAATATTTGTGAATAGACACTGGGATGCCACATTCGCACTGTCGTAGCACGCCATGTGGAGCGGCTTGACGACCGTCACGAAGACGTTCTTGACGGACGTCAAGGACACCTCACTTCAGATTTTTTTAAAATTTTTTTTACTTTTTAAAAATTTTTTATTTGGTGAATTTCCACTTTTACACCCATTTAATTACCTATAAATATGTGTAGTAGAAGAGGATAAATTGTTTAAGGCTAATGAAACTCTATCACTTTTGATCTTCAACATTGTATTTGTGCTTTCAATTGCTTTCGTACACTCTCTTTTCTTCTTGAAGTCTTGTCTAAACCAAGAAGGAGTTCTTGAGGGATTGTTGTTGTTGTGTGTGAGTGATTATCATATTGCTTTGAATGTTGTGAGTGTAAGGATTGTCTAAACCAAGAAGTTCTTGTATTCATATTCTTGGAGTGATATTGATCATTATATCACTTATCCTCCAAGTTTTTGATATTGCAAAGTTGTCTCAACCATAAGGAGCTTTTCTACATTGATGTTCTTGAGAAGATTTGTTGATTGTTGAAGGTTTACGACTACATCTACAAAGATCTTGAAGATTGGAGAAGTCTTTGCTTAATTATTGTACATATTCTTCCTCTTTTATTTTCATCTATCTTGTATGTATGATTTTAGCATAATTTCCAATTATAGGATCTCTATCTTCTACATTTCTTTAGAATTGGATGTGGGAATAATAATGTCATCTATGTATTCATGTGTGATCTATGCTATGTTTTCCTTGTTTCTTGCATTATGTCTTGTGAGATAACATCTTATGGATGTGAGTTTCATGGAGATGTAGTATAGGCTATCCATATACCTTTGTGCATGGTAGGATTTGAGGTAGACATGTGAGAGCCAACCATAGTTAATCATGTTGATCCTTGGATCTAAGCATATGAGTTCTTAAGTGATGAAAATCCATTATGTAGAACCTCTCATATTCATGTGTGCTTAATGAAGATCCTATCCTTCTTTTACTTATTTTTATTGCTTTCTTAGATTAGATCTAGATAGTTTTCAACCTCTCTTGTCATGTGCTTGGAGCTTATGCCTTGAATGTTCATAGTTTATCTATTGTTTGAATTCAACCTTACTTCCTTGGGATATAACGATAATAAATGTAAAATCTAAAACTCACTCAACGATGGGTACTCTGCCCAACTCTTTGATACTTTTAAAGTGACAATTAATTCTCTTAAATCAATGTAATCAAAATGTTAATGTTTAATTAAAGAGTGTATCATGTCTAAAGGTGATACGTCACATTTCTTCTTATATTGTGAATTTGCTCGAAAAGCTTGGTATGGAGTGGAGTTCTATTCTTTGAGATTGATCCATCAGGCTACATCTTGGCTTCATTTGTTTCAGTTATTGGTAGATAATAATTCGCAAGATGCTAATAATGTGTATTTATGGCGAATTCGTAAGGCTCGAAATGCAATAATTTTCTCTGCTAAAATTTTTAGGCTGAGGGATGTTGTGGCAAGGGAATTGGAATATCTTCATATTTTCCAAGAATATAGTGATGATGGTGTGGATACACAAAGGCAACAAAGATTTGTTTCCAAGATTGGGTTGGATGCGTCTCATGGTGTTCATGGAAGTGGTTTTGGTTTTGTTGTTCGATTTATTTTAATAAATCATGTGGGCTCATGTCTCAATTATGTATTTAAGGCTATCATATTTTATATTGAGCTATTATGTATCAACAATAAGTATGAGCCAACGTATGTAGATATCATATTTCCTAGAATATGATGGGTTGGCTAAGAATATTATTATTATATATTGGTTATGATCTCCGAGAGTTTATTGAGAGTGTCTATTTTATATCCCGTCAGTAGAACAGAACCTTAACTCCTATAGATCTCTTAGAAGACTATCATCTGCTTTTGACAGGTTACGAAGAAAGGGTTTTCTAGGATTCTTAAAGAATATGTTGGTGATACATGATTAAATCAAGTACACTTCCGCAATTTAGTTTTTTTAATATTCTTATTAATTTGACATACTAGGTCTTATGGGATTAGGTATAAGGAATATATAGAATACATATGTATTTTATTCTATCAAGTGCTATCAGAGCTGTTGGATTATTAAGAATATTTTTTTGGGTAATTCATAATCGGTTAAAAGATTAAACCTTTTAGATTTATTTAGTCAAGATCCCAGAAAAGATTATGGACATTTATGGAATGAATTAATAAATTGATGATTACGACTTTTAAATTTTTAAAAGTTATGTTTCTGTCTTTAGTCTTTAGTAGGTAAAGGTTTGACTTCTAATGATATATTTTTAGAAATTCTGGTTATATTATTATTTTTTTGGAAGATTGAAATATATATATATATATATATATATATAAATGTGTGTGATGTGTTTATATATATATTTTTTCGCTTGTTGTTAAGAATATATATACACACGCAAAGAATATGTACTGGAATTATATATTTATATATATTAGTTTTGGTACACATACATAAAGAATTAAACTTTAGTTAAGATGAAAGCCTTTTGGATTTCAATTTAATTGGATTTTGGATAAAGTCAATTTATAAAATTTATTTTTTAAAAAGATTTTTGTTTTTATTGAAAATTCCAAATTAAAGAATTAAGTTTTCATCCAAGAATTAAAGAATTAAGTTTTCATTCAGAAATAAAGAATTCAGTTTTCATTAAAAATTTATAAAGAATAAGACTATTTTTTTTTTATTTTTATAGTGCCCATGAGTTTATTGGGAATCTCGTGGGTAATTAATTAAATTGGAATTTTGTGGCATTTGGTTGGCTATATATAAAGTTTTTAGATGTCATTTGCTTGGCTATATATAAAGTTTTTAGATGTGATTTAATACTTTATCACTATCGATTTTTTGTTTTTTAAAATAAATTAAAGTTTAATCATTATTATTATTTTATTTTTATAAAAAAAATTAAAGTTTTAAGGATTTGGATATATATAATAAATATACATTTTATTATATATATATACTTTGGAATGTAGATTATATATATATATATATATATATATATATATATATATATATAGATAAAGAATTTGGCATTTTAAAGTTTTTAGATGTAGTGATTATATATATTATATATATATATTAATGTGGGACCATGCTACATGAGTATTATATTTTATTTTAAAGTATAAGTATATTATTATTTTGGGATAAAAAAAATTATTATATTTTCTTTCCTACAGTAAATTTATTTGGAACCTTTTCTTATTGTTTTTATTTTATTCATACAATTAGGATTTTGTCATGCATAATTTAAAACACTACATAAACTAAAGCTTTGTAATTATCCTTTTGTATGATTCAAAAATAAAAATTGAAACAATTATGAATTTTTATGGAAATTTGTTTCTATAAAATATAAGGATAATAAGAATATTTGATAGTACTTATGGAAAACACTTCATCTTACTTTCGTGTTAAAAGCACTGAAGTTAGACATTTTAAGGCATCTGTGCATTTGTTTTTTTTTATCTCTCTTCTAGTATAATTCGGTCAACTTATGGACAATTATAAATTATAATTGATTAAAGGATAAAATGACTCTTAATAAGTTAATTTCATATTTTTTTCTTCAAGAAAAAAAGAGATAAAGCAAGATGAAGTGTTAGTATTCTCATTTGGAATTTACTAATAATGGTAAAGGAAAGAAAATATAGAATATAAAGAAATTTGAGGCTTTGGTCCACATAAGAAACAAGAAAATGGAACAAATTAAATTAAATATTTTTCTTGATATTTTTGTGGAAAGACTTTGGATAAAGATAAATAATAAATATGTCAAATATTATATTTGATGTTTAAATAAGGGTTGTCTAAATTATAGAATATTCAGTGATTGTTAAAGATACATCTACTATGGTGAATGAAAAATTGTTAAAGTAATAAAGACGCTTATGTTATCATTTGAGAATGAAATTATTTGGATTTAGATGAAATTCGGTTTCCATTTATGGACAAATTTGGTTATTCTTGTTCATTTTGAAATAGAAAATTTAGTCTTTTATTGTTAATTCCAAATTTATTAATTTCGATTCTCTATCTAGATTTGATGATTTGTATTTCTTAAATATAATTGCATCATCTAATGAATTTTCAAAAAATGAGAAAGAAATAGTAATGCAGATAATTAAGATTCATGTTACATTAACATGAAATAATTTACTGGTATCGTCTTTGATGATTTTAGTTATATTGTGCATGTTCAGTTATTTTATAATTCAAAATAATCAAGATTATGGGTTGGTTATGTATACCAATTTATGGCTCCTTTTCTAAGGAATAAAGTTTATCGTGTTTTTTTTTATAATCATGATTATTAATTTATAGAAATTTTTGAAGTTTGATATCTTTTAGCACCTTGATTCTTGATTTGATTTATGATGCATAAAGATATCTTAATTCAAGTGATATTTGAGTTTTATTTTGGAATAAATAAATTGTGGGAAAGCATGGATTTGGAACCCACGTGAATTATGATAGAATTTATAAGGATTCCTTTTATATATATATAAAAATATAAGTAACTTAATTGAATTCATGATTATTTGAAGCTTAAATGCTGCCAATGTAGCTTTTTGTGTAAATTAATTTATTTATAATATAAGGTTGGTCATGTGTGTTTGAGTTTTGTGCCAATAGTAATTGGCCCAAAGGAAAGTTATTGTTTGGCATAAATTTAAACATACATGTGGTCATATCACTAGACAAAAACAAATTATGAGACCTTGGTTAAATTCAATTTTGGTGAGCCTATTTATATTTTATATTTTGATTAGTTGATGGAAACTTAATGTCGCCAAAGTGATTTATGTGAAAATTGATTGATCATTAAATATAAGGAAAGTTGTCTGTGGTTAATTTTTCATACGAATAATGATTGGCCCAAAGGAAAGTTGTTATTTGGCAGAAATTTTAAACACACTGTGGTAATAAATATGTGACAGTTATTCGGTTCTTTTCTTTCATGTGAATAATTCGTCGGTCCAAAGGCTTATTATTTAACAGGAATTTATTGTCAATATTTGATTACTACGTTGAGAGTACCACTTACAAATTGACATTTTTGTCCAAAGAATAAATATCAATGTTGTGCTAGGTATCTTGTGATGGGTTTTACCATTTTTGAATTTGAATTACCTTGGTCAATTTTATTTTGATAAGTATTGTGAGTTTAATTTTATTTTAAAAGTTTTTTTGTTCTCTATTTAGTTAACAGTTTAATTGTTTCAATATCTGCCAATTTTAATTTTATAGTTGTACTAAATGATACAAATTATTTAAAGATTTGGAAAGAAATATTTTCATATTTCATAATTGCATAAATTTTAATCTTGCTATTCAGATTGATAAACCACTTATTTATTACAGATTTTAGTTTCTCTACGTAAGAGAAATTAAAAAAAGTGGGTGTATTAAAATTGCATGAGTTTTATGGTAATAGAATATGCAATTCAAAAGGATTTGGGGCATTAAGTTTAAAGAATTTATCATACACAATTATTTCATGACAAATGAAGTCCAGGTGAGAGAATTATTGATTTATTTATTTAAATAAATTATGTGGACTTATTTGTCAATTATTGTGTACTAAGGATTTAAAGACTATTACGAGGTAACCTCAAGTTTCTATGAGAGATAAATGTATCTCAATGAATGCCCCAACAAAGTGATTTATTTAAAGCTAAAGAAATTTAAATGATTTCTTATACTTCATATTATAAAGTTTTATGTACATACTTGTGTATGCATTTAGATATTGTGTACATTATTAAAGTATTTGGTGGATATTTAAGAGATCCATAAACTTAAAAGTTTATTTGATATTTTAAGAGAAAAAAATCAGATACTCACATACACGTGTGATCAGATCAGTGGGAGATCATTAGGTATTTTAATTCTGATTTCACGGGATGCTAAAATAGTTACAGATTTATTTCTGATTCTATTCATCTTACTTGTGGCATTGAAAGAGAGATTTCTTCAGAGAGTTTTAAGTAAAACACTCATAACTCTTTCACTATGGTAATTAAGTATGAAAGTTATAGGCATCCATTCATGAAATATAGCTAAGGAATTTGTCACTAAATTGAGAATTTTGAATAATGTCTAAAGACCATTAAAGTTATTATGTGACAATAATTTGGTTTTGCTATATTCTAATATAATTTTAGAGTTGTTTGATGTTTATAGAATATATTGAGACAAACTCTGTGATTGTGAATCCATTAATTAAAGTCTTACATCCAAGGTCTTATACTAGTATGTTACTCGTATGGGTGTTATATGATTTATTGATATGATATATCAGTTCAATGGGAGTTTGTACTATAAACATGCATTACAGATTTGATATTTATTACTGCAGTATTAAAGTATTAAGTTACACTCTTTTCATATTCAGTATGATCTCATTAAAGAATACGGAAGAGACCAGTTTAAAATTGGCATGTGGAGATCACATTGCATGTAATTTTCATGCTACATACCATACTTGATCCATGTCATTCAGTTGTGTTGATGTACGTGATCATTGTTGGGTTTAGTTACGATTTTGTGATGAATTCCCCTTTGGTTCTATGTTAATATAATTGATGGACCGGATTGGTTAAGGATGCATACAGTAATGATAACAAAAGATTGAGTACTCATAAAGATTAACGATGCATAATTGTTTAGACACATTAAGCCCAAGTGGGAGATTGTTGGATTTATTTTAATAAATCATGTGGGCTCATGTGTCAATTATGTATTTAAGGTTATCATATTTTATTAAGCTCTATTAAAAGTGATATAATTAAGTTTATTGTGCTAATATGTATAAACAATAAGTATGGGCCCACATATGTAGATACCATATTCCCTAGACTATGATGGGTTGGCTAGGAATATTATTATTATATATTGGTTATGGTCCCCGAGAGTTTATTGAGAGTGTCTATTTTATATCCCGTCAGTAGAACAGAACCCTAACTCCGATAGATCTCTTGGAAGACTATCATGTGCTTCAGGTTATGAAAAAAGGGTTTTCTAGGATTCTTAAAGAATATGTTGGTGATACATGATTAAATCAGGTATGCTTCCGCAATTTACTTTTTTTAATATTCTTATTAATTTGACATACTAGGTCTTATGGGATTAGGTTTAAGGAATATATAGAATACATATGTATTTTATTCTATAATTTGGGTCATGTGATGATAGGGGATGAATTTTACGTTCGGGAGCTGGACCTTTGTTGTCTATTGCATCAACTGAACACGCAGAACTCATGGCTTTGAAGTTGGGTTTTGAATTTGTTCCCGTTTTTTTGCACTTCCTGTTACTGTTGGTTTCATATTGCAAGAATTTGGTGTCCTAGATGGTTCAAAATGATCAAACTTTGTCTGTTATTTGTGGAAATATTGCTCAACTTCAACAGGATCTCAAGAACGCCCATACGATTGATGTTCAGTAGCACATTTGTTAACTCAAATTAGGGTTACTCTTTTAAATACTGTTGTTTGGTATGAAACATCACATTCCCGTGTACTAAATGTATTGCATTAAGACTAGTTATAAGATTAATGACTCTACTACCTTTCGTTTAAAAAAAATGATGATGATGAAAATGAGAAAATGTTATTTGGAGCGAATTGAGAGGTAGAGAATTTATTAAATTTAGTTTTTTTAATCTTTATTGATGAATAAGTATAATTTTATAAGAATCAATTGGTTAATTAATTTAGTGTTTTATATGAACAAAATTCTTTAAAATTCTCTACCGAATAATATTTCAAATAAATCTTTAAATTAATTAGGATTACTAATAAAAACCTTAAAATTCCTAAACATACCCTCAAATTATCTTCGCAATTTGTGACAAATTTTTTTTTTGGCAAGCATTTGCAATTTTGATAAAAAAGATTCAAGGTTGTTGCTTCGGAGAAATTAATATAAATTATTAAGAAATTAAATGGAAAAATTTATGTTTTAACGCTTGGAGGCCTGACAATAACAAATGTAATGCTTCGTGAAAACGCAATCGCACTTCATTGGATCCTTTTTTGGAAAATGTTTCTTGGCGAAACATAGGCAATCTCTTCTTCCAGTTTTACCGCGATACTCCTATTCACGAATATAAATGTTAAATACTCTTCCTCTCCTGCAATCAAGAAAACATTTTCAAAAAGATCGTAAATTAAAAAAAGAATGTAATATATTAATAAAAGGTCATGAATTCGAGTAAGTGGCCTGATTAACAAAATATAGTTCAATTGATAGTAATTTTATTTTAATCTAAAAAGTGATGAGTTAAATATTGAAAGAGAAATAATTTTTAAATTAAAAGAGGGGTAAGAGAATGCAGATTTAAATAATATATGTATTACATAGCTTTTGATTTTATGTAAGCAAAATTGGGAAATTGCCCCTCATTTTTCGTGACAGTCTAATTTGTTTGGCAGGGAGCTTTTGAAAGATGGCTTAAGATGGAGAATTGGAAATAGACAATCAATTCGTATCTATCATGATTCTTGGATTCCATCTCCTCCTAATTTTAAGCCTGTAACTTCCCTTCGATTTTTGCATGACAATGTCTAGGGGAATACCCTTATTCAAGATGGTTGTTAGTGAATTGATTTTCTAAATATTTTATTTTGTTCTCATGATAGGGATCAAATTGGATTGATTCCTTTGATTGAAAATGGAAGTCGGGATAGATTATTGTGGCATTTCACTAAACATGGCTATTACGCGGTGTCATCAGGTTACAAGGTTGCGATGGAAATGGCAAATGTTAATCTCCCTTCTACTTCAAACCCATCTTCCGACTGTATGTTAATTTGGGGATGTCGAATTCCGGAATGCATTAAGGTTTTTGCTTGGCTACTTTGTCATCAAGCCTTAGCAACACGATGTAATTTGGTAAAAAGAGGAATAAATTCCACTTTGGATTATTCAGGGTGTTGTCATTTGGTATAAGATGATTTGCATCTCTTTTTATATTGTGAATTTTCTCGACGAACTTGGTATGAAACGAAGTTCTATTCTTTGAGAATGGTCCATCAGGCTACATATTGGCTTCATTTGTTTCAATTATTGATGGATAATTATTCGCAACCTGCTAATGTGTTGGAAAAGTCCATAATGTATTTATGGGTGGTTTGGAAGGCTCGAAATGCAATAATTTTCTCTAGTAAAATTCCTAGGCCAGGGGATGTTGTGGCAAGGGAATTGGAATATCTTCATATTTTCCAAGAATATAGTGATGATGGTATGGATACACAGAGGCAACAAGGAATTATTTCATCTTCATGGCAGGCATCAACAATGGGTTTGGCTCATGGTGCTAACGGATGTGATTTTGGTTTTGTGTTGGGTGATGATAGGGGATGAGTTTTACGTTCGGGAGTTGGACCTTTGTTGTGTATTTTATCACCTGAACATGTAAAACTCATGACTTTGAAGTTAGGTTTTGAATTTGTTCGCGATTTTTTACACTTTCTGTTAGTGCTAGTTTCTTATTGCAAGAATTTAGTGTCTAGATGGTTCAAAAGGATCCAAATTAGTTTTTTATTGGTGAAATTATTGCTCAATTTCAACAGGATCTCAGGGAGGTTCCTAGGATTGATGCAAAGAGGCAACAAGGAATTGTTTCCTCTTCCTGGCAGGCACCAACATTTAGTTGGGTAAAGTTAAATGTAGATGAGTCTCATGGTGCTGACAGAAGTGGTTTTGGTTTTGTGTCGCGTGATGATAGGAGACGAGTTTTACGTTCGGGAGCTAAACCTTTGCTGTGTATTTTATCGCCTGAACACGCAGAACTCATGACTTTGAAGTTGGGTTTTGAATTTATTCACAATTTTTTGTACTTCCCTTTACTATTGATTTTAGATTACGAGAATTTATCTACTATAGGTGGAATTATTGCTCAGTTTCAAGAAGATCTCTAGAAGGCTCCTAGGATTAATATTCAGTATAATCATAGGTCTACTAACATAGTAGCACATTTGTTCTCTCAAATTGGGATTACTCTTTTAAATACCGTTATTTGGTATGAAACTTCGCATTCCCGTGTACTAAATACATTTCATTGAGAATGTTTACAAGTTTCATGAATATACTACTTTTCATTTTAAAAAAATGATGATGACGAAAATAAAAAAAGTTATCATGAGGGAATTGACACATTATCTAATGTATTAATGTTTTTTAATCTTTATTGATGAATGCGTATAATTTGATGAGAATAGATTGGTTAATTAATTTATTGTTTTAGATAAACAAAATTTCTTAAAATTCTCTACCCGAATAATATTTCAAATAAAATTTTAAATTAGTTACAACTATTAATGAAAACTTTAAAATTCCTAAACATACCCCAAAATTCTCTTCACAATTTGTCACAAAATTCCTAAACATAGATTTAAATAATATATGTATTGTGGATAAAAGAAATGCAGAGGGCTTCTGGATTTTTCTTCAGAGGCCTTTGATTTTCTCGAAATAGATTTTGACAGAGTTTCTTCTGCATAATTTCCTCAGCTTCTTCTTAGTTTACTCCCTTTTTTTTAAAGTAAATTTGACCCTCTATTTATAGTTGAGAGGATGACAATCACTTGTCTAATATTGTGTCAATTGTCACTCTATGAGAGATAATCTCTCAATATAAAAATTATATATATTAAAATATTAAAATAAAATTTAATTATATATTTTAAATATATAATTAAATTTAATTGCCTACAAGGTTCTCCTTCCCAAAGTTTTGAAAAGAAAGTTTTTCAATGTTGCTGATGTGGTCAAGTGGCTACCTTGAAGTACATCCTTATCCGGCACACAGTGCATGTTCTTTGGATTAATAGGGGTGTACATGGTGATAGCCATTTTTTGGAAGACCCTTATGTTATAGCTGAAAGAAGCCTTCGTCTTGTGTTACAACTTCTTTCAGCCTAAAATAAGAAATTCGTGTAATTTATTTTGTTTGTCTATTTAATAGAAAAGCTCTGGTTTGGACCAAAAAATTCATTATCGAATAATCTCACCACCTAATTTTTTTTAATCTTTATAATTTGTTTTATAAATGAAAATTGTGGCACTATTCACATTTTTATATAACAATATACATTAACAGAAAAAAATATTATAATATTATTTATTATAATATAATAAACTATTAACCTATAACATTTAAATAGAAATAAAACATTTAACTTGAAATAATAGAGTGAATTAAAAACATGGATAAAAATACAAATAATCGCATAAAAATATCATATATGAATCTTCATTATCCCATCCACCATTCACGAATTTCATTTGCATAGAAGTTTAACAAAATTTAAATTTGAATTAAGTTTAGAAAATAATTCTTCTAGAAAGAAGAAAAAAAATGATAAGGAATATATCTTACATATAAAACGTTGAAAATGATAAAAATAATATATAATAAAATAGCGAGAATTATAAATTAAAATATATAATAATTCATACTCATAAATTATTTTTATTAAAATAAATAAGAATTTTCATAAAAAATTAAAATATTTTACTTTTATAATATTTTAACTCATAATGTTTTTTAAAAATGATAAAATGAGTGTGTTAACCATTATACTTACACTTTCTTGATCAAAATAAATGTTATTGAGAAAATAATATTTAATTCTATTATAAAGATCTAATAATATTATTTGCTTTGAATGTCATGAGTTTAATAACCATTCATAATCACTTAAAAAAATTCAATGTCATATTTTAAATTACAACAAATTTATTTATTTTTATTAAAAAAAATTCTCAAAAATAAAAAGTTAAAAAAGGAAGAATATATTTAAATTTATTTAAAATAAAACTCAAATTTCAAAAAACAAATCTGAATTAATTATAATTTCATCTAGAATTAGAAATGGTGATGGATTTGAATACGTATGAAAAACAAAATCAATATTTCGATTTAAAACGTGGTTTAAGTGTAAAATCACATATATGAGGAAATTTATTAATTTACGTTAAAAAAAATAAATATAAAACAAATTTTTTTTTTCATATTAATTTTTATAATTATTACAAAACAAGACAAATGATATATATTATATCTAAACATCGCAAACATGATTGACAACTTTCTTTTACAAAAAAATGAGTTATCAACCAAAATTTGAATTTGAAATGGAATATTTAAAGAAGATGATTGGATCAGTCTTTTTTGTTGAAGCAGTCGTGATAGCAGTAGCACAAGCTCTCTGCAATTCCTGCGATGGATTTGCACTCGGAGTGAGGATGATTTTGTGCATAGTAGTTTTTGCACAATCCATCGCATTTTTTCTCATCAAAATTTACAATGCATGGACCTAAAATCGATATGCATGGTTCTCTTGGTGGTCTTTGTGCTCCTATCATCGTACCTGCATACATACATACATATTAAAAGTCATAAATTCGAATCTTAATTTCGAAAACATCAACAATAATTTAAATTAATTTAAATTTGATATACGTTACGCTTATAGAATTTAACTCTTACTCAATAAAATATTTGATTCTAATTTCAATTATCAAATATTTACATGAACGTTAAATACTCAATTTTATATAATCTGACAATACATTTTTTTATTAATTATGCTAAATTAAGCTAAATTAAGATTTGATGACAAATAAAAGATATATATATATATATATATATATTAGAGTGGAAATAATTACCTGTTCCAATGATGATAAGAAGAAAAGTGGCAACATTGTGGATGGAAAAGCCATTTTCTTCTTAAAAAACCCCCACACACACTTTAAAAGTATAAGTAAACAGAAAAAATAAAGTTTGCAATGTTTTCAATGATTTCATTTTTTTCTCTTATTATATATATATATATATATATATATATATATATATATATTAAATATTTCAGCTAATAGAAGAATTCTTAACCGTGTTTATCGGACAATCAAACAATTTCTTGGTTCAAAAAAAAAGAAAACCTTGTGGTGATGTATTCTTTCCGCTTTAAACCACATATAATTTATTCTTTTTTTTCCATATATATATATATATTTTTTTTTTATTTAAACTTGTAAACTTTCAAAAGTTGAAATTTTCTCCAAATATATATATTATATATATAATATATATATATATATATATATATATGTACACTAAAAATATATGTGATGTAAATATGTATTATTATTATTGCTTTTGTTTTTACATTATCAATATATATGTTTTTAAAACAAAAAGATTCATTAATTCAAATTAGAATAATCATCAATAACTGACATTACAGAAAACGAAACACCATCCTGCCATTCTGTAAATCCTTAATAGGATAAACTCAACACTACACTGCCATACTGTGAGCTAGAAGATTTAAATGGCACCGATGTTGGAAATAAATCTATTGGAAATAACAAACTAAGAATTTTAACAAAGAGGTGCAAAAAATGAATATGACGCTTCTTCTAGTTTGAGAAGACAAATCTTTTCTTTTTCTGATTATTTTTTGATATTTTTCACAGACTGATTATAAGACTCTTTAAATAGAGATCTTGAAATACAAAAGGACATTCAGAGATTCATTCAACATAATGAATACTCATTTTCCAATATCTAGAAATATTAAATAATAATAATATTCATTTTCCAAGATCTAGAAATATTAAATAATAATAATATTCATTTTCTAAGATCTAGAAATATTAAATAATAATAAAATTACGAGACATTAATTTTAACACTCCCCCTTAATGGCTTGTGTAACTCCAATCATCTCACGGAAAAACTCGAACTTATCTCTAGGGAGAGCCTTGGTAAAAATATCAGCAACTTGTTCTTCGGTCTTGCAATACTTGAGCTGAATTTCTCCATCTTCTACAGCTTCTCTAATAAAGTGATGCTTGATTGCAATGTGCTTTGTGCGACTATGGTAGACGGGATTCTTTGTCATTGCAATAGCAGATTTGTTATCACATAAGAGAGCAGTAGCTACTTCTTGCTTTGAACAAATATCTTCTAGAATCCTCCTTAGCCATATTGCTTGTGAGGTTGCCAATGATGCCGAGATGTATTCAGCTTCGGCCGGCGATAGTGCCACCGTTCGTTGCTTCTTCGATGCCCATGAAATTATACCAGAACCAAGAGAAAATGCGTAACCCGATGTGCTTCTCATATCATCGACACATCCAGCCCAATCGCTATCACAAAATCCAAGCAAGTTTGCTTCAATATTTCTTTCATACATAATACCAAAATCAAGAGTACCTTGAATGTATCGTAGTACCCTTTTTGCAGCTCCAAAGTGACTTTGGCTTGGCTTATGCATAAACCTTGACAACATGCTCGTAGCATACATGATATCCGGCCTTGTTGCAGTCAAATACAACAAGCTCCCAACCAAACTTCGATAAATTGAATCATCTACACCTTTGCTTCCATCTTCTTTCTTCAACTTTTCATTCACAATTAATGGTGTAGCCACTGGCTTGCAATCTCCCATTCTGAATTTTTCACTTACTTCATCAAGCTTGCGCCTTGTTTCTTTTGGGACATGAGCATAGCAGATACATACGAAAACTTTCAAATGGCTCAATGATGGTTTTCTCCCACTTCTGGCCTCAAGTGGAGTTTTATTTTCTAATGCTTTTGTTGGACATCTATTCAGCAAATAAACCTCCGTATACACAGCTTCACCCCAAAAAATTTTTAGGCAGCCCCTTTTCATAAAGCATTGATTTTGCCATCTCCTCGATGCTTCTATTTTTTCTTTCGGCGACTCCGTTTTGTTGTGGAATAAATCCCACAGTAAGCTGTCTATCCAAACCAATATCTTCGCAAAACTTGTTAAACTCATTTGAGTTATATTCGCCTCCTTTGTCACTTCTCAAGACTTTTATAAGAAGGCTGCTTTGCCTTTCCACATACATTTGGAATTTCTTAAAGATCGAGAACACTTCAGATTTTTGTTTCATAAAATATACCCAAGTCATTCTTGTAAAGTCATCAATGAATATGAGAAAATACTTGTTACCGGCATGAGTTGGAGTTGACATTGGCCCACACACGTCCGTATGAACAAGCTCCAGGGGTGCTTTAGCTCTCCAGGCTTTATCTTTTGGAAACGACTCTCTGTGATGTTTCCCGAGTGCACATCCCTCGCAAACTTCTTGCATTTCTTTGATTGATGGCAGCCCATAAACCATATCCTTCTCTTTTAGATTCTTGAGACTTTGAAAATTCAAGTGCCCAAGCCTTTTATGCCACAACCAAGATTCGTCGATAATGTCTAATTTTAACGCGACATTCTTCGAGTAGTTAAAGGAGATAGGAAAGCTGCGATTTTGCTTCATTTTGATGCTTGCTACAAATTTGTGATTTTTGTCGAAAATCTTGCATGATGAGTAGTCTCCAAAATTAAGAGAATATCCATGCTCAACAAGTTGTCCAAGACTCAGTAAATTTTGCTCTATGTCTGGAACAAGAAGAACATCATGAATATATTTTGTTCCTTCCTTCGTCTCCACGGAAATAGTTCCTTTTCCTTTGGCTTGAACTAGTGCTTCGTTACCCATCTTCACTTGAGATTTTGTGGAAGAATCGAGCTTCAAAAAAATATTTTTGTCACCCATCATGTGATTGCTACAACCACTATCAATGAACCAAATATGATTCGCATGTTCCATTTCTGGTTGACAAGCGTAGAACATGGATTCATATTCTTGTTCTTTGGTGAAATTTGCTTGCTGATTACTCTTGACTCGACAATCCTTTTGAATATGCCCAAACTTCTTGCAATTGTTACATTGTGGTTTTCCTTTAAACCAACAATCTTTATCACTATGGCTGCTCCTTTTGCAAATCCCACACTTTTGTTGAGTGGACTCGAGATCTGAACTTCTATCGAAATTGGTTCTTCCTCTGCCTCTTGAAGATCGACCTCTTCCTCTTCCAAATCTGCCACCTCGATGTGAGTCTCTGCTGCTTCGATCACCATCAAGGTTATCTCGCCTTTCAAAAGTGAGCTTAGATTGAAAAGCGCTCTCAATGGATTTTTCCGAACGCCTACTCAGTCTTTGCTCAAATGTTTTTATCGAACCCATAAGTTCTTCCAGGCTTAAATCTGAGAGAATTTTGGTCTCTTCAATTACGGCAACAATTGGGTCGTACTTTTCTGGAAGGCTAATAAGAACTTTTTCAATAATTCTCTGATCATCAACCTGTTCACCAAGTGTCTTCATTTGATTTATGATATTGACAATTTTTGATGAGTAATCGTTCAAACTCTCATCGTTTCTCATTTTTAGATTTTCAAAATCTCTCCGTAGCGATTGGAGTTTCACGGCTTTCATTTTGTCGTTGCCCCGATACTCCTTTTGAAGAATATCCCAGGCCTCCTTCGCTTTTGTAGCATTAATAATTCTGGGAAAAATTATTTCAGCTACTCCTTGTTGAATGAGATTCAAGGCCTTTGCATCTTTCTTTCGATGATCCTTTAGTTGTTTCTTTTTCTCATTCGTTAAGCTTGAAGTGTCTTCTGGATCATTATATCCTTCTTCAACGTACTCCCATAAATCATGTGAGATGAATATTGTTCTCATCTTCACATACCAGAAGTCATAACTTTCTCCGTTGAAGAGAGGAAATGAAGGTTGTAAGTTTCCCGATGCTTGGTTACTCAAACTCGCCATAGCTTGAATTTTTTTTTTTGTTGATTTTTTTCCTCCCCAGTTGATTGAACAACCTGCTCTGATACCAATCTGTTGGAAATAAATCTATTAGAAATAACAAACTAAGAATTTTAACAAAGAGGTGCAAAAAATGAATATGACGCTTCTTCTAGTTTGAGAAGACAAATCTTTTCTTTTTCTGATTATTTTTTGATATTTCTCACAGACTGATTACAAGACTCTTTAAATAGAGATCTTGAAATACAAAAGGACATTCAGAGATTCATTCAACATAATGAATACTCATTTTCCAATATCTAAAAATATTAAATAATAATAATATTCATTTTCCAAGATCTAGAAATATTAAATAATAATAATATTCATTTTCTAAGATCTAGAAATATTAATTAATAATAAAATTACGAGACATTAATTTTAACAACCGAACAGAGACCATCGAAACGAAAGAGAAAATACAAAGCAACTCGCGAATGAGATCAATGAAATGCCCAGCAACAGAAAGCACATCCTCAGATGATGTTACTTGTTGGACCAGTGAAGCACAATCGGAGGTAAAATTCACTTAGCGGTCATTGTAGATATTTGCTAGACGAATGACATGAATGAAAGCCAGAGCCTCCACCACTTCCACTGACAAAGAGCATCAACCAACGTAACCCGAGAGAGCACCTAAGACTGATCCATCAGATCTCCTAACAAGAACTCCAACTGCAGCCTTACCATTTTGCATTGACCCATCGAAGGAAACATGTAATCCATCATATAGGATCGGTTGGGGAGATATGGTTGTGACTGGGAACATTATGCTTTGGGGACCTTAGAGCACGGAACACCCCGGAGTTTCATTCCCAACCCACGTGTAGACTTGGTTAACTGACGAGATCATTTGGTGAAATACAAGCTTGTTTCAAGCTTGCCAAATACCCCACATAATCAAACAGAACCGACTAGCCTCCATGGTTGACCAACCGTCGATGACCCTAGCCAATAGCAGTTTGATGGAGGGTAGTTGTGATAGCGACACTGCCGGATAACATACCTTCATCCACACTTGGTTCGCAAATGGTCATTGAAAGAACAAATGGATAGATGATTTAGATAGATAGTGGCAGAGAGAGTAATGTCGAAACACAATTCCCTTCTTTCCCATGTTCTCCCCAGTGGCCAATGCGTTGTTCATAATATTCCAAACAAAATGCCTAATCTTGGGTAAACACGACAACTTCCAAATTTTCTTCCAAGTATCCGAGAAAGAGCTTGATGAGGGGATAGAAACTCCCAACGAATTAAAACCCACCTCAGTCTCTAGCCACGTTCCCGACCTGACTGTATAATCTCTCCTCGGAGTCATGCGCCATACCAATTTGTCCGGACTAGGAATGGGGCAAAGGGCAATATCCCTAATGGCTTCATCCGGTAAAAACCAGCGCTGCAATAAATCGTTTCTCCATGTCCTGGTGTCTGGTTGATAAGTTCCGCCACACACGTTAACCCCAATTCAAGCTGTCGATTGATCAAAGGTTTATGAGAATTTGTAGATGGTAACCAAAAATCATACCAAATTGAAATAGTTTTGTCATCCCCGACTCTATACGACAACCCCTTTGAGAGCAATGTCCTTCAGCCAACAAACTATGCCATAATAAATTATTCCCATTAACATGCCTAGCCAACAAGAAATGCGTATCAGGGAAATATTTGGCTCTAAGAACCGAAGCTGCCAAGGAATCAGGGTAACGAAGAATTTGCCATCCCCGTTTCGCAAGTAAAGCCAAGTTGAAATAATAAGGATCCCGAAACCTTAAACCCCCCTCCTTTTTTGAGGTACATAAAAGTTACCACTTTTTCCAACAAATACCTCTATCTTGTGAAGAGTTACCCTACCAGAACTGCCTTGTTAACCTCACCAGTTGGTGACATATCCCTTTTGGTAGTAAAAAGCACTGCATCGTATAAGCTGGGAGAGATTGAATAACAGCTTTAATCATAACTTCCTTACCCGCTTGGGGGAACAGTTTTTCCTTGCAACCCTTCAATTTGTGCCATACACGATCTACCAAGTATTGAAACTGTTTGCACAAACGTCTAGCAGCAGAAATAGGCATACCAAGATATTTCCCATCAAAAGATCCTAATTGAATTTGAAACTTTTGACAAAGCTAATGTCGTAGGGGATGAGGAACTTCGCAACTAAAAAATATAGAAGACTTCTGAAAATTAATTGATTGCCCCAAATTTAATTCTTGCCGAGACAATATTTGTAGTAAAACATTAGCAACAACAAAGGAAGCTTGTGAGAAAAGAAGACGATCATCAATGAAAAAAAGGTGGGATACCCTAAGCGCTGTCCGACCAAATGGAAAGCTATAGAGATTTAAATTCATTTCCACCTGTCGGAGCATAGCAAACAGGCCTTCATCACAGATAATAAATAAAAAAGGAGAAAGGGGATCCCGTGTCTCAAACTCTGGATGAAAAATTTTTATTAGAAGGCTGACCATTTGCCAAGACAAAAAAAGAGACAATGGATATGCATGCAAGCAAGAATCCGTCCACAGAATTTATCCGGGAAGCCCATGAGATTCATAACACGTAACAGATAGTCCCATTCAATACGGTCATAGGCTTTTCGCATATCCAACTTCAATCCCATAAATTGGTAAGATCCATTTTTAACTGTCTGAAGAGAATGGAAACTTTTAAAAGTCACAATCACATTATCAGTAATCAACCGCCCAGAAACAAAAGCATATTGAGAAGAATGAATCAAGTGTGGTAGGAACATTAGCAAAACATTAATTCTTGCCGAGACAATATTTGTAGTAAAACATTAGCAACAACAAAGGAAGCTTGTGAGAAAAGAAGACGATCATCAATGAAAAAAAGGTGGGATACCCTAAGCGCTGTCCGACCAAATGGAAAGCTATAGAGATTTAAATTCATTTCCACCTGTCGGAGCATAGCAAACAGGCCTTCATCACAGATAATAAATAAAAAAGGAGAAAGGGGATCCCGTGTCTCAAACTCTGGATGAAAAATTTTTATTAGAAGGCTGACCATTTGCCAAGACAAAAAAAGAGACAATGGATATGCATGCAAGCAAGAATCCGTCCACAGAATTTATCCGGGAAGCCCATGAGATTCATAACACGTAACAGATAGTCCCATTCAATACGGTCATAGGCTTTTCGCATATCCAACTTCAATCCCATAAATTGGTAAGATCCATTTTTAACTGTCTGAAGAGAATGGAAACTTTTAAAAGTCACAATCACATTATCAGTGATCAACCGCCCAGAAACAAAAGCATATTGAGAAGAATGAATCAAGTGTGGTAGGACCAATTGTAAACGATTACTCAAATCTTTAGCAATTAATTTGTAAACAATATTACATAAACCAATAGGCTTAAAGTCAGACGTACGTGTAGTAGATTGGATTTTCGAGATAAGAACTAAATAGGTAAAATTTATATAAGACATATCTAGAGAATTATGGAACAGACGATCAAACAGATAGAAAATATCAGATTTTATACATATCTAATTCATATTTTTATTATATTTAATTTTATCTTACATTCAGTAGTTTTACACTTTCTTTTATGCTTAATTAGGATTAGTTTTAGTTATTGATGATAACATTAGTTTAGTGCATATCTTATCTTATAAGCATGAGATTCTTGTCATTCTTTTTGCATTATTTCTTGCTTTGCTTTGCTCTCTGCAAATTTGTGCACTCTTAGCAT
The DNA here is from genome assembly GCA_027405835.1 of Asclepias syriaca. Classification (NCBI taxonomy): domain Eukaryota; kingdom Viridiplantae; phylum Streptophyta; class Magnoliopsida; order Gentianales; family Apocynaceae; genus Asclepias; species Asclepias syriaca. The sequence continues at coordinate 12,111,114 of CM049924.1, forward strand.
TTTTTTTTTTTTTTGCAGGTTGTGAGAGTGTTTAATTGATTTAAGGTACTGTATGTATATAAGATTAAAGGAAGCTGCCATTGTTGATGTTTTCGAGCTCTCGGGCCTTGGTTCACTTGCAATTTTTTGAATTGAGTTTCAGTTCAATTTCAAATTCATATCAATTCCATTCTTATTTCCATTTGCAGTAGTTACCAACATTTTCATCTGTTTGTTTTTAAAAGATTTAGAATCCATTTAAATTGTTTTCAAAGTCTCGGGTAGATACCGAGAGCACATCAGCACTCACCTGAGAAGCTGACTGCTTCAATTTTCATTTCAAATTGCTTTCCATTTCCAATTTTTAAAAACTTCATTTCCATTTCCAGTAACGAATCTTCATCATTTGTTTTGTTTTAAAACCAAATGGCAGCCATTATTACTCTCTTTCAAGCTCTCGGGTAGTACCCAAGAGCAGCTTTGTTTCAATTTGTTTCAATTCAATTTCATTTCCATCCACTTCCATTTTTTAAATTGAATTCCATTCCCAGTAGATACCAACATTCTACTCTGTATTTTTCTTTGAAAAAAATAAAATTTGGCAGCCATTAATATTTTTTAAGCTCTCGGGTGCTTCCCGAGAGCTATCTGATGCAACCCGTGAAGCTTGTATTGCTTCCAAATTCATTTCAATTACAATTCCAGTAGGCAGCCATTGTTTTACTCTGTTTTCCCATAAATTTCCATTCCCCTGTTTTATATTAATTCATGCACTTCGTATAATTTATGTTTTGTTCGATTTAGGCTGAATTCTTTTTTGTAATTTTTAATTTGATATAGATAGGTTATAGTTAAAAATTCTTTCATTTTTTTTCATTTTTTTATATTAAATTTTTACCTTATTACAAGAAATCTCTAACACCTATTTGTGCACGCTATTTGTATGAATTATTTGATTGATACATCGATTCTTGGACTATATGATTGATTAGTATTTGATCTTTCGTATTTTGTGACGACATTCCGATTTACTTGAACGAGTTTGGGAATAGTGACAACCACTTGTTATATTTACTTTACTTGTTGAATAAAAGTAATTCATAAGTGTCCTTCGCTATTTGAACATCACTTCTGAAGGGAACATAATTTCTGGTGCCCTAAGGTCCTCGGGATTGGAGTCACCGGAGTGAGGTTCGATAGTTGAAATTGACATGTGTACGTGAATTTAAAAACCCTAAAGAAAAATTTAAAAAAATATAATAAAAATAAAAATAATAAAAATGATGAATAAAGTGGTCATTTATTTGTGAGCTCTTGAAAGGTGATTAGGAGTAGTTGTTCTGATTTATAGAATTGATGGAATTGCTTTGAGAAGAAGTTTGTTAGTTGGATGATGAAGTATGAGTAGTCACACACAACATTTAGGAAAATTCTACGATTTTTGCAAGTGTTGAGTGGATATGGAATTTTTGAGTTATATCTTCTCAAATTATGTGAGAACAATTAATGAGGCACTTGGGATAGAGATTATTCTTTGAGTAACTAGGGAAGAAAGTCTTGAAGAGTGAAGTAATTAGTTTGAGATCGTTGAGAATTTAATTCATTCATTACTTTGAAGAACATTTTTCCTTGAATATTTTAGTGCTTTATGATTCGATTGATTTTCTTGCTAGTAATTTGTTTGAGGACAAACAAAATGTTAAGTGTGGGGTATTTAATAACACTAAAATATACCAATATTTTAGTGATGTTTTGTGCTTAATTGTTCGTCAATTTATTTAAAATTTATCACTTTTGACATTGATTTGACTTAATTTGTGATAAAAAGGACTTCAAGAAGTTGTTAGAGCAAAATTGCATAAAAGAACAAGTTTTGAGGTCAAAATACAAATATTTGTGAATAGACACTGGGATGCCACATTCGCACCGTCGTAGCACGCCATGTGGAGCGGCTTGACGACCGTCACGAAGACGTTCTTGACGGGCGTCAAGGATACCTCACTTCAGATTTTTTTTAAATTTTTTAAATTTTTTTTTTACTTTTTAAATTTTTTTTATTTGGTGAATTTCCACTTTTACACCATTTAATTACCTATAAATATGTGTAGTAGAAGAGGAGAAATTGTTTAAGGCTAATGAAACTCTATCACTTTAGATCTTCAACATTGTATTTGTGCTTTCAATTGCTTTCGTACACTCTCTTTTCTTCTTGAAGTCTTGTCTAAACCAAGAAGGAGTTCTTGAGGGATTGTTGTTGTTGTGTGTGAGTGATTATCATATTGCTTTGAGTGTTGTGAGTGTCATAATTGTCTAAACCAAGAAGTTCTTGTATTCACATTCTTTGACTGATATTGATCATTATATCACTTATCCTCCAAGTTGTTGATATAGCAAGGTTGTCTCAACCATAAGGAGCTTTTCAACATTGATGTTCTTGAGAAGATTTGTTGATTGTTGAAGGTTTACGACTACATCTACAAAGATCTTGAAGATTGAAGAAGTCCTTGCTTAATTGTTGTACATATTCTTCCTCTTTTATTTTCATCTATCTTGTATGTATGATTTTAGCATAATTTCCAATTATAGGATCTCTATCTTCTACATTTCTTTAGAATTGGATGTGGGAATAATAATGTCATCTATTTGACTATTCATGTGTGATCTATGCTATGTTTTCCTTGTTTCTTGCATTATGTCTTGTGAGATAACATCTTATGGATGTGAGTTTCATGGAGATGCAGTATAGGCTATCCATATACCTTTGTGCATGGTAGGATTTGAGGTAGACATGTGAGAGCCAACCATAGTTAATCATGTTGATCCTTGGATCTAAGCATATGAGTTCTTAACTGATGAAAATCCCTTATGTAGAACCTCACATATTCATGAGTGCTTAATGAAGATCCTATCCTTCTTTTACTTATTTTTATTGCTTTCTTAGATTAGATCTAGATAGTTTTCAACCTCTCTTGTCATGTGCTTGGAGCTTATGCCTTGAATGTTCATAGTTTATCTATTGTTTGAATTCAACCTTACTTCCTTGGGATATAACGATAATAAATGTAAAATCTAAAACTCACTCAACGATGGGTACTCTGCCCAACTCTTTGATACTTTTAAAGTGACAATTAATTCTCTTAAATCAATGTAATCAAAATGTTAATGTTTAATTAAAGAGTGTATCATGTCTAAAAGTGATACGTCACATTTCTTCTTATATTGTGAATTTGCTCGAAAAGCTTGGTATGGAGTGGAGTTCTATTCTTTGAGATTGATCCATCAGGCTACATCGTGGCTTCATTTGTTTCAGTTATTATATAATTCGCAAGATGCTAGTAATGTGTATTTATGGCGAATTTGTAAGGCTCGAAATGCAATAATTTTCTCTGCTAAAATTTTTAGGCTGAGGGATGTTGTGGCAAGGGAATTGGAATATCTTCATATTTTCCAAGAATATAGTGATGATGGTGTGGATACACAAAGGCAACAAAGATTTGTTTCCAAGATTGGGTTGGATGCGTCTCATGGTGTTCATGGAAGTGGTTTTGGTGTTGTTGTTCGATTTATTTTAATAAATCATGTGGGCTCATGTGTCAATTATGTATTTAAGACTATCATATTTTATTAAGCCCTATTAAAAGTGATCTAATTAAGTTTATTCGGCTAATATGTATCATCAATAAGTATGGGCCCACATATGTAGATATCATATTTCCTAGACTATGATGGGTTGGCTAGGAATATTATTATTATATATTGGTTATGATCCCCGAGAGTTTATTGAGAGTGTCTATTCTATATCCCGTCAGTAGAACAGAATCTTAACTCTGATAGATCTCTTAGAAGACTATCATCTGCTTTTGACAGGTTACGAAGAAAGGGTTTTCTAGGATTCTTAAAGAATATGTTGGTGATACATAATTAAATCAGCTACGCTTCCGCAATTTAATTTTTTTAATATTCTTATTAATTTGACATACTAGGTCTTATGGGATTAGGTTTAAGGAATATATAGAATACATATGTATTTTATTCTATCAAGTGCTATCAGAGCTGTTGGATTATTAAGAATATTTTTTTGGGTAATTGATAATCGGTTAAAAGATTAAACCTTTTAGGTTTATTTAGTCAAGATCTCAGAAAAGATTACAGATATTTATGAAATCAATTAATATCGTTTAAAAGATTAAACCTTTTAGGTTTATTTAGTCAAGATCCCAGAAAAGATTATGGACATTTATGGAATGAATTAATAAATTGATGATTACACTTTTAAATTTTTAAAAGTTACGTTTCTGTCTTTAGTCTTTAGTAGGTAAATGTTTGACTTCTAAGGAAATATTTTTAGAAATTCTGGTTATATTATTATTTTTTTGGAAGATTGAAGTATTCATTCAGAAATAAAGAGTTTTCATTCAAAATTTATAAGGAATAAGATGTGATTTAATACTTTACCACTATCGATTTTTTGTTTTTTAAAATAAATTAAAGTTTTATCATTATTATTATTTTATTTTTATAAAAAATTTAAAGTTTTAAGGATTTGGATATATATATATATACATATACATTTTATTATATATATATACTTTGGAATGTAGTGATTATATATATAAAGAATTTGGCATTTTAATGTTTTTAGATGTAGTGATTATATATATATATAAAAGTTTTCTTTTAGTTATATATATATATTAATGTGGGACCATGCTACATGAGTATTATATTTTATTTTAAAGTATAAGTATATTATTATTTTGGGATAAAAAAAATTATTATATTTTCTTTCCTACAGTAAATTTATTTGGAACCTTTTCTTATTGTTTTTATTTTATTCATACAATTAGGATTTTGTCATGCATAATTTAAAACACTACATAAACTAAAGCTTTGTAATTATCCTTTTGTATGATTCAAAAATAAAAATTGAAACAATTATGAATTTTTATGGAAATTTGTTTCTATAAAATATAAGGATAATAAGAATATCTGATAGTACTTATGGAAAATACTTCATCTTACTTTTGTGTTAAAAGCAGTGAAGTTAGACATTTTAAGGCATTACTGTGCATTTGTTTTTTTTATCTCTCTTCTAGTATAATTCGGTCAACTTATGGACAATTATAAATTATAATTGATTAAAGGATAAAATGACTCTTAATGAGTTAATTTTATATTTTTTTCTTCAAGAAAAAAAAAAGAGATAAAGCAAGATGAAGTGTTAGTATTCTCATTTGGAATTTACTAATAATGGTAAAGGAAAGAAAATATAGAATATAAAGAAATTTGAGGCTTTGGTCCACATAAGAAACAAGAAAATGGAACAAATTAAATTAAAGATTTTTCTTGATATTTTTGTGGAAAGACTTTGGATAAAGATAAATAATAAATATGTCAAATATCATATTTGATGTTTAAATAAGGGTTGTCTAAATTATAGAATATTCAGTGATTGTTAAACATACATCTACTATGGTGAATGAAAAACTGTTAAAGTAATAAAGACGTTTATGTTATCATTTGAGAATGAAATTATTTGGATTTAGATGAAATTCGGTTTCCATTTATGGACAAATTTGGTTTGTTCTTGTTCATTTTGAAATAGAAAATTTAGTCTTTTATTGTTAATTCCAAATTTATTAATTTCGATTCTCTATCTAGATTTGATGATTTGTATTTCTTAAATATAATTGCATCATCTAATGAATTTTCAAAAAATGAGAAAGAAATAGTAATGCAGATAATTAAGATTCATGTTACATTAACATGAAATAATTTAATGATATGGTCTTTGATGATTTTAGTTATATTGTGCATGTTCAGTTATTTTATAATTCAAAATAATCAAGATTATGGGTTGGTTATGTATACCAATTTATGGCTCCTTTTCTAAGGAATAAAGTTTATCGTGTTTTTTTTATAATCATGATTATTAATTTATAGAAATTTTTGAAGTTTGATATCTTTTAGCACCTTGATTCTTGATTTGATTTATGATTCATAAAGATATCTTAATTCTACTAATATTTGAGTTTTATTTTGGAATAAATAAATTGTGGGAAAGCATGGATATGGAACCCACGTGAATTATGATAGAATTAATAAGGATTCCTTATATATATATATATATATATTTGGATTGTCTTTTGTGATATATATTCATGAATTCAATTAAATTACTTATATTTTTAGATTGATTATATGAAGCTTAAATGCTGCCAATGTAGCTTTTTGTGTAAATTAATTAATTTATAATTTAAGGTTGGTCATGTGTGTTTGAGTTTTGTGCCAATAGTAATTGCCCAAAGGAAAGTTATTGTTTGGCATAAATTTAAACATACATGTGGTCATATCACTAGACAAAACAATTTATGAGACCTTGGTTAAATTCAATTTTGGTTAGGCTACTTATATTTTATATTTTGATTAGTTGATGGAAACTTAATGTCGCCAAAGTGACTTATGTGAAAATTGATTGATCATTAAATATAAGGAAAGTTGTCTGTGGTTAATTTTTCATACGAATAATGATTGGCCCAAAGGAAAGTTGTTATTTGGTAGAAATTTTAAACACACTGTGGTAATAAATATGTGACAGTTATTCGGTTCTTTTCTTTCATGTGAATAATTCGTCGGTCGAAAGGCTTATTATTTGACAGGAATTTATTGTCAATATTTGATTACTACGTTGAGAGTACCAGTTACAAATTGACATTTTTGTCAAAAGACTAAATATCAATGTTGTGCTAGGTATCTTGTGATGGGTTTTACCATTTTTGAATTTGAATTACCTTGGTCAATTTTATTTTGATAAGTATTGTGAGTTTAATTTTATTTTAAAAGTTTTTTTGTTCTCTGTTTAGTTAACAGTTTTATTGTTTCAGTATCTGCCAATTTTAATTTTATAGTTGTACTAAATGATACAAATTATTTAAAGATTTGGAAAGAAATATTTTCATATTTCATAATTGCATAAATTTTAATCTTGCTATTCAAATTGATAAACCACTTATTTATTACAGATTTTAGTTTCTCTACGTAAGAGAAATTAAAAAAAGTGGGTGTATTAAAATTGCATGAGTTTTATGGTAATAGAATATGCAATTTCAAAAGGATTTGGGGCATTAAGTTTAAAGAATTTATCATACACAATTATTTCATGACAAATGAAGTCCAGGTGAGAGAATTATTAGATTTATTTATTTAAATAAATTATGTGGACTTATTTATCAATTATTGTGTACTAAGGATTTAAAGACTATTACGAGGTAACCTCAAGTTTCTATGAGAGATAGAAGTATCTCAATGAATGCCCCAACAAAGTGATTTATTTAAAGCTAAAGAAATTTAAATGATTTCTTATACTTCATATTATAAAGTTTTATGTACATACTTGTGTATGCATTTAGATATTGTGTACATTATTAAAGTATTTGGCGGATATTTAAGAGATCCATAAAGTTAAAAGTTTATGTGATATTTTAAGAAAACAAAATCAGATACTCACATACACGTGTGATCAGATCAGTGGGAGATCATTAGGTATTTTAATTCTGATTTCACGGGATGCTAAAATAGTTACAGATTTATTTCTGATTCTATTCATCTTTTTTGTAGCATTGAAAGAGAGATTTCTTGAGAGAGTGTTAAGTAAAACACTCATAACTCTTTCACTATGGTAATTAAGTATGAAAGTTATAGGCATCCATTCATGAAATATAGCTAAGGAATTTGTCACTAAATTGAGAATTTTGAATAATGTCTAAAGACCATTAAAGTTATTATGTGACAATAATTTGGTTTTGCTATATTCTAATATAATTTTAGAGTTGTTTGATGTTTATAGAATATATTGAGACAAACTCTGTGATTGTGAATCCATTAATTAAAGTCTTACATCCAAGGTCTTATACTAGTATGTTACTCGTATGGGTGTTATATGATTTATTGATATTATATATCAGTTCAGTGGGAGTTTGTACTATAAACATGCATTACAGATTTGATATTTATTACTGCATTTTTAAAGTATTAAGTTACACTCTTTTCATATTCAGTATGATCTCATTAAAGAATACGGAAGAGACCAGTTTAAAATTGGCATGTGGAGATCACATTGCATGTAATTTTCATGCTACATACCATACTTGATCCATGTCATTCAGTTGTGTTGATGTACGTGATCATTGTTGGGTTTAGTTACGATTTTGTGATGAATTCCCCTTTGGTTCTATGTTAATATAATTGATGGACTGGATTGGTTAAGGATGCATATAGTAATGATAACAAAAGATTGAGTACTCATAAAGATTAACGATGCATAATTGTTTAGACACATTATGCCCAAGTGGGAGATTGTTGGATTTATATTAATAAATCATGTGGGCTCATGTGTCAATTATGTATTTAAGGTTATCATATTTTATTAAGCCCTATTAAAAGTGATCTAATTAAGTTTATTGTGCTAATATGTATAAACAATAAGTATGGGCGCATATATGTAGATACCATATTCCCTAGACTATGATGGGTTGGCTAGGAATATTATTATTATATATTGGTTATGGTCCTTGAGAGTTTATTGAGAGTGTCTATTCTATATCCCGTCAGTAGAACAGAACCCTAACTCCGATAGATCTTTGGAAGACTATCATGTGCTTCAGGTTATGAAAAAAGGGTTTTCTAGGATTCTTAAAGAATATGCTGGTGATACATGATTAAATCGGGTATGCTTCCGCAATTTAGTTTTTTAAATATTCTTATTAATTTGACATACTAGGTCTTATGGGATTAGGTTTAAGGAATATATAGAATACATATGTATTTTATTCTATCATTTGGGTCATGTGATGATAGGGGATTTTTACGTTCAGGAGCTGGACCTTTGTTGTCTATTGCAATCACCTGAACACGCAGAACCTCATGGCTTTGAAGTTGGATTTTGAATTTGTTCACGATTTTTTTTTGCACTCATCCTGTTACTGCTGGTTTCATATTGCAAGAATTTGGTGTCCTAGATGGTTCAAAATGATCAAAATTGTCTGTTATTTGTGGAAATATTGCTCAACTTCAACAGGATCTCAAGAAACCCATACGATTGATGTTCAGTAGCACATTTGTTAACTCAATTAGGGTTACTCTTTTAAACTACGTTGTTTGGTATGAAATCACGTTCCCATGTACTAAATGTATTGCATTAAGACTAGTTATACGACTTAGTAGTAACTATCCTCTTACCCTAACTCTTATCATATGATCCATTATGCAATCGTTCATCAATATCTTTGATGAGAGGGATTCATTCTTCCACTAGGTTTAAGTCTATTTAGCCTAAAGTGTTTTACATATGTCCTGATTCTATGTTATACTGTTCCTACATGTTTGATTGACCTATCTTCGAGTATTTTAGATATATCTGGCCTGGATTGCAACTATGTACCGATCTAAGGTGTACCACATCTGAGTTACCTGATAACCGCCCCATCGCCATTGACGGCCCTACTCACGGTTCGAGCTAAGGCATCCTGAAAGCCCTATGTCACTTAGGGGATCGCCGCTCACCCTAACGCCGGCATAAACACACAAAACTCACCTACTTAAACTACTCTAACAACATGGTGATCTATAGGTTATTTCATCTAATATGCCAGCACCAATGCTTTCCAACGGGAAAGTCCCTAAATTGATGCTTGGTTAAACTAAACAGGTTATGATTAGACCGTGTTAGGAATTGTCTATAACCCTACATTTAGTTTAAAAAGAAACTACATTAGACATGCATACATAATGAATATTAAGCTGGTTGCCATTTCCAAAAAATCATAAAGAACTTCAACATGTATAACAAATACTCATAAAAACATAATCTAATAAACATAATCAATATTTGGACGAACAAAGTAAAAACATATAAAGAGAGGGACAGGGGGACTGATGCCATAAAGAATTCACCCTTTACTTACTCTCGCCGATGGAGCAACTGCTTGTATATGTTGGACTGCTCAACCCGACTCTGCTCAACAGAACCTTCGGAGGACGCTTCCTCAGCCTAGTAGCTGGACTTTACCTTAATACCCAGCTTATGCCCAGCCTTGTGGACTGACTCTTCGAACGCCTAGAGCCCTCTTAGGATCTCCTAACGAAATCCCGGGTATTCTATGAATACCATAAACGAACCTATCTAGTCGTATCCTAGGATCTCAGACTAATTCTCAGAAACAAAGAAAATGAGACACTATCTAGAAATAAAAAAGAAACTTATACTGAAACCTGAGTCTCTAAATGACTTGTATACTATAGAAAACTGTATACTTGAAGTCACTAAATGACTCAGATCGAGTGGAGATGAATGATTTCAACTGAGGAAGGCTTGAGGTATTTATAGCAGCTTTTTGGAGTGATTTTCTCTCAAACATTTGATGTGGGATTCTAAACTGTGACTCGGGACGCCCGTCCCAGCCTATTGACCAGGTCAGGAAGGCCATCCCGTGTCCTAGACGCCCGTCCCAGCCTGTTGACCTGGTCAGGACGGTCGTCCTGAGTCCTAGACGCCCGTCCTGGCCTGTTGACCAGGTTAGGACGCCCATCCTGACTTCGGGACACCCACCCCGTCTTCTGAACTTCTGAAAATCGTGTTTTTGCCCCGTAATTTGCCATTTTCTTCTACTTTTCACCTGACAAGTCCAAAACCACAAAAACTGTGAAATTGAGTTAATAACAATCAATTAAGACCGATTTACCATCAATTTCACCCTAAATTATGCCTAAAAACATGCTAAAAATGTGATATGATTTATGCATATCATATAACCCCACACTTAGCTTTTTGCTTGTCCTCAAGCATAGTCTACCTGAAGTTAGTGATTTTAAATCATATGTGCAGTCACTTAAATTTCCTAGTCATGTTTTTATTCCAAAAATTATTCAGACAATTCACAACACAGGTCTGACTGGTTAGGTTGCTATGACAAGGTCTCAAATGTCTCTAGTAGATTATTATGATCAAGCAGGTTTAACAACTTAACAAATATATTGAACTCTTCTCTCAGTCACAAGGTCTTCCTGATGTGTAGTGTGTGTACTAGTCTAGACCAGATAGTCAACACAATATATTCTCATCTTAACTACTACCAAATAACACTTCGACCCGTCGCTAGACTTACTAACAACAGACAACTTTCTGAGTTCTGAGCCTTGGTGATCAGATTTTCAATTATTTAGCATTTATTGATTTTTTTCTTTTTTAGATTTTTCAGGGTATTTTGAGTATGCTTTAACACGTCAACTTTAACTACCCCTGTAGCGAGTCCCACTCCGATGACTCCCAGACCTACACGACCTTAGGGCATCAGGCTTTAAGTTCCCCTAAGGAGTGGTGCTCGAGTAGCAAAGGCCGCTAGCAAACTACCCTATTTAATTAACTCTCTCTTTTTTTCTTTTCACTTTCAGCTCAGAGTCTCATCTAGTCATTTTAATTGCCAATACATCCTCAACTGGTCTAATCTTATCTAGTTAAGTTTTGAAAAGGTATTTGGTTGAGGTCTCTAATCCAGACTAAGTTGTGCTCAATTATCAGGAATTCCCTATTCCTAATCAATAAGTTCAAGATAGTCATCACATTGTCTCCTACTAATCATAACATTCTACCTACATATCATAGACATCAGCAATGTTTTACCAATCATACTGCATTTTCAAGTCTGAAAGAATGAAAAATTTTGAAAATTTTTTGGAAGGGTGTGAAAATACGGGGAAAACTTGCAAAAATCATGCAAAAAAATTTCTACTACTACAGTGCACCGTGCACTACCCCACACTTAAGTCTGACACTGTCCTCAGTGTTCATGCATATCTAAATTACCCCACACTTATTTGAAAACAAGAAGAAATAAAAACAAACAGAAAAACTCTTACCCCACACTTATTTGACTAACTAAGGGTAAGAGAGAAAATAAAGCAACAAAACAAGAAGGATAATAGAAATAACAAAACAGAACACAAAACAAAGAAAATAAAATAAAAGTAGAGGAAGATGAGGATTAGAAAAACTCCCTTCATGTTTCGAGCAGAATGGTCTTCTCTGAGCTGTCAATTGGCTTTTCACCTTAGCCATGTGCTATTGATGAGGTGTTCTTGACTCTGTAAGCTCTAGATATTGGAGCGGATGACGTCAGCTCCGATCCTTCAATGTCGAGCTCCAGGTAGTGGCCTATCCATTTGATGAATGACTCAAGCCCCAAGGAATGTTTCCTCGAATCATATGCAAAGTTTCTCGTAATCGTAGCAACGTGTCCAGAAGGAACGTGTCTAGGAATGAGACTTCTTTGGATTTGTGTGCCTACCTGCCAATGTCAGTGAAGGTATTGCATGCAAGTTTCGAATGGCAGAAAAGATACCTGAAGCTTTGCCGAAGCCGTGGTGGTAGGAGGCTCCAGTGGTGTAGATCTAGGCCCAAGTATTTGAAAATTCCTCGGGGAAGTTTCTCACAACTGATTGGTATACAGGGGATGCAAGCTCCTCCATTGCTATGCTCCTGATACAACGCCAAATTCCTCTATATCCCTTGACCGTTCGATACCACTTGGTAGATCACTTGCTTGCACTGGTCTGGCTTCAATTGTTGCCAGTATCTCATCTGTTGATTCTGCGGGCGTGGGTTCTGCTGTGGTGGTATCTTCTGAATGTTTCCAGCTTCCGAATTATTCCTCAGCTAAATCCCGTATGATTTCTCCAGCTGGGATTGTATGCGTCTCCCATTGGAGCAGCATTGACTGCAACAACCTGCTCCAACTTCTGTTGGAATGGTCACTATTCCATTCACATAGCAATTCCCGCTAAAGTGAAGTACTTGGCAGACTTCACAGATTTGATACATAGACTGAACGTTTCTTCCTAAGACATTGGCACTCTGAATCTGGAAAACACTTCTCATAGAATCTGCACCTGACTTTAACATCATTAGTAGGTAATACCTGTGGTTCAGGCCATTTTGAAAGTGTTCTACAACTACTATGATGTACTTGTTTCCAAAGGGAAGAAAGAAAAAGGATTCAATGAATACCCCATATATCAAAAGATTGCAACACTTTGTGTACCTTGTTGGGGTAGACGATCTCTGAAGGATATGTTACCTGTTATTCGGCAAGCATCGTAGGACTGTATCAAGGATACAGAATTCTTGAATATTGTGGACCAATAAGATCCTACTTTCAACACTTTCCGGACAGTGTTGATAGCAGTCAATTGGTCTCCCGTAGATTCTTGCAATGCTTCAGAATCGTGTGGCCTTCACCTTTCGAGATACATCCTCTGCTCACTTACTCTACAACAATTCGAAATAGAAAAAATGGATTTTCCTAGTAGTAATATTCCAAATCAACAAAGAATTTCTTCTTTTGTTGATGAGTCATATCACTTGGGAATAAGTAGCAACTAGATAATTAGTAATATCAGTAAACTACGGAGGAGAATCATTATTCATAGCAAACAATGAAAATAAATTCTCATTCAGAAATTTATCAGATACTACTGTCTCGTCAATAGCCTCTAACTCGGGGTTTTCTAATCTAGACCAAAGGTTTGCTTTCTAGATTTTTAGCTCTTTTTATTATCCCGTCTTTCTATATCAAATTCAATAGAACTTAACTAATCAATCTTGGTTCATCATTAGTTTTATGGAATAGATATATCAGAGTAAAGTAATCAGTGTATACTATTGTTTAGACTAGGCATGGCATGAATGTATCATAGGCATATGCAATAACTAGTAATCCCTTTTCAGTGGTGGTAAGGTTCTACTAGGCATCAGTAAAAGGTCTTACTTGCATAGTGTATAACATGAAGTTCTAATCATGCTTATTTCCTAAAACAATCATTACTACATGGTCACTAGCATCACATATTAATTCACAAAGAAAATTCCAATTAGGTGATGTCATAATGGGTGCAGTAATTCCTTTTGGTTTAAAAAAATCTCATGCATTTATCATCAAACAAAAGGAACATCCTTTCTCATTAGAATACTCAGAGGTCTGTCGATTAAAGAAAATTTTATTTCATGATTCGTCTAATAAACCTAGCATGACCTAAGAAAATGATATTTCTTCCAAATTAACACCTAAGCCAAAAATTGACAGCTCAAAAGAAAAATATTCTTTCCTTATTTCCAAATTATTTTTTCGAAAATAGAAATAACACGAAAAAGAGCAGCAAATGTACAACTAAGGAAAAAAACAAATAAGGCAAGAGATAGTGTTGAAGAACAACTTACTGTTGAACGAGAAAAATACAATTTTTTTCGAGTTTTAAATTTTAAAATTTTTTTCTTTTTATATTTTATTTCGAAAGCAGTTAAATTTCCTCAATATGGTTTTAGAATAATTTTCTAAAATTTGATTATCCTAAATGTCTTAATTTTAGATGATATCTAAAATCAATTAGTTATGATAACCCTATATTTCGGAAATTGATTGTCTAACTAGCATAAAATAAGTGTTAGGTCTAAGGTCTAGGTTACTACCGTTACCTATCATAAGCTTCTAGAATTGTGGCCAATAATCCTAAATTCATTATGATATTTCCCCGGCAACGGCGCCAAAAATCTGATGCTGCTCCGACTGATATGCTAAAATAGGTGTTGTTTTACCCTATGTTGATTATGAGTAATTAAGGACTTAGATTGACTAATTGTCACTTTTAGTCTCTATGCTGTCACTTAATCAGTCAGAACCTAAGGCAGAGTACCTATCGTGTAGCTAGTCTGTTGGAAAGTATCTACGATTTTAATTAATTCAAATATCGTACTCCCAGGGAAGTGGTAACGGCTTAGTAGTAACTATCCTCTTATCCTAACTCTTATCTTACGATCCAGTTATGCAATCGTTCATCAATATCTTTGATGAGAGGGTGATTCATTCTCCACTAGGTTTAAGTATATTTAAGCCTAAAAGTGTTTTACAAATAATGTCCTGATTTTATGTTATAATGTTCCTACATGTTATTTAACCTATCTTCGAGTATTTTAGATATATCTTGGCCTGGATTGAAACTATGTACTGAGTCTAAAGGTGTACCACATCTGAGTTACCTGATAAACTGCCCCATCGCCATTGACAGCCCTACTCACGGTTCGAGCTAAGGCATCCATGAAAGCCCAATGTCACTTAGGGGATCATGCCGCTCGCCCTAACGCCGGCATAAACACACAAACTCAGCCTACTTAGACTACTCTAACAAACATGGTGATCTATAGGTTATTTCATCTAATATGGCAGACACCAATGCTTTCCAACGGGAAAGTCCTAAATTGATGTCTGTTAAACTAAACAGGTTATGATTAGACCGTGGTTAGGAATTGTCTATAACCCTACATTTAGTTTAAAAGAAACTACATTAGACATGCAGATATAATGAATATTAAGCTAGTGGCCATTTCTAGAAAATCATAAAGAACTTCAACATGTATAACAAATACTCATAAAATCATAATCAATATTTGGATGAACACAGTACAAACATATAAAGAGAGGGACAAGCAGACTGATGCCATAAAGAATTCACCTATTACTTAGTCTCGCCGATGGAGCAACTGCTTGTATATGTTGGACTGCTCGACCCGACTCTGCTCGACAGAACCTTCGGAGGACGCTTCCTCAGCCTAGTAGCTGGACTTTACCTTAATACCCAGCTTAAGCCCAGCCCTGTAGACTGACTCTTTGAATGCCTAGAGCCCTCTTAGGATCTCCTAACGAAATCCCGGGTATTCTATGAATACCAGAAATGAATCTATCTAGTCATATCCTAGGATCTGAGACTAATTCTCATAAACAAAGAAAACGAGACACTATCTAGAAATAAAAAAGAAACTTATACTGAAACCTGAGTCTCTAAGTGACTTGTATACTATGGAAAATTGTATACTTGAAGTCACTAAATGACTCAGATCGAGTGGAGAGGAACGATTTCAACTAAGGAAGGCATGGGGTATTTATAGCAGCTTTCTGGACTAATTTTCTCTCAAACATTCGATGTGGGATTTTGAACTGCGGCTCGAGATGCCCGTCCTAGATTGGGATGCCCGTCCCGGCCTGTTGACCAAGTCAGGACGGCCGTCCCTAGTCCTGGACGCCCGTCCTGGCCTGTTGACCAGGTCAGGACGCCCACCCCGTCTTCCAAACTTCTGAAAATCGCATTTTTACCCCGAAATTTGCCATTTTCTTCTACTTTTCACCTGACACTTCCAAAATCACAAAAACTGTGAAATTGAGTTAATAACAATCAATTAAGACCGATTTACCATCAATTTCACCCTAAATTATGCCTAAAAACATGCTAAAAATGTGATATGATTTATGCATATCAATCGTACTCCCAGGGAAGTGGTAACGGCTTAGTAGTAACTATCATCTTACCCTAACTCTTATCTTATGATCCAGTTATGCAATCGTTCATCAAATTCTTTGATGAGAGGGTGATTCATTCTCTACTAGGTTCACATCTATTTAAGCCTAAAAGAGTGTTTTACAGATAATGTTATGATTTTATGTTATACTATTCCTACATGTTGATTGACCTATCTTCGAGTATTTTAGATATATCTTGGTCTAGATTGCAATTATGTACTGAGTCTAAAGGTTTACCACATCTGAGTTACCTAATAAACCGCCCTACCTTAATGACGGCCCTACTCACGGTTCGAGCTAAAGGCATCCATGAAAGTCCTATGCCCCTTAGGAGATCATGCCGCTCGCCCTAACGCCGGCATAAATGCACAAACTTAGCCTACTTAGATTACTTTAACAAATATGCTCATCTATAGGTTATTTCATCTAATATGGCAGACATTAATACTTCCGACGGGAAGTCCTAAATTAATGCCTGTTAAACTAAACAGGTTATGATTAGACCGTGGTTAGGAGTTGTCTATAACCATTCATCTAGTTCAAAAGAAACTACAGTAGACATGCAGTCATAATGATAGTTAAGCTGGTGACCATTTCCGGAAAATATAAATACTACAACATGCAAAACACATATTCATAAAATCATAATTCAATATTCATAATAGTTATTTGGACGAACATAGTACAGACATATAAAGAGAGGGACAAGGGGAACGATGCCATAAAGTATTCACCCTTTACGTAGTCCATTGATGGAGCAACTTCTTGTATATGTTGGACTGCTCAACCCGACTCTGCTCGATAGAACCTTCGGAGGACGCTTCCTCAGCCTAGTAGTTGTGCTTTACCTTAATACCCAGCTTAAGCACAACCCTGTTGACTGACTCTTCAAATGCCTAGTGCCCTCTTAGGATCTCCTTACAAATCTCGGGTATTCTATGAATACCAAAAACGAACCTATCTAGTCGTATTCTAAGATCTGAGACAGACTCTCAGAAACGAAGAACACGAGACACTCTCTAAAACTATAAATATACCTATACTAAAACCTGAAATCACTAAGTGACTTGTATACTATATAAAATTGTATACTATATAAAATTGTATACTTGAAGTTACTAGATGACTCAGATCGAGTGGAGAGGAATGATTTCAACTGAGGAAGGCCTGGGGTATTTATAGTAGGGGAACTGGGTGAATTTCTCTCAAAGATTCGATGTAGGACTTTGACCAAGCATTCGGGATGCCCGTCCCGGCCTGTTGACCAGGTCAGGACGTCCATCAAAAGTCCTGGACGCCCGTCCTGGGTTCTGGACGCCCATCCCGACTTCCGAACTTCTGAAAATCACGTTTTTGCCCCGAAATTTGCTATTTTCTTGCACTTTTTACCTCACACTTCCAAAATCACAAAAACTGTGAAATTGAGTTAATAACAATCAATTAAGAATGATTTAACACCAATTTCACCCTAAATTGTGTCGAAAAACATGCTAAAAAAGTGATATGATTTATGCATATCAAAAATCCAATTTTCCTTAGTCAAGGTATTATCTAGATTGCATTTTTTGTACTGCCTAGTAAGCTCTATGTTCAATTTCAACAGGAAGATGACATGCTTTTTCATAGACCAATCTATAAGGTGAAAATCCTGTAGAGGTTCTAAATGTCGTAAGAAAGGCCCATAAGGCATCATCAAGTTTTATGGCCCAATCCCTATGGTTAACATCGACAGTCTTTTCTAATATCTGTTGTATTCCTCTATTGGTTACCTCAACCTGTCTATTGGCTTGAGGGTGTTATGCTGTGGAAAGGCGATGTTGAACTCCGTATTGCTGAAGTACTTTATGCATTTGAGAGTTGCAAAAATGTGTACCCCGGTCACTGATGAGGGCTTTTGGGCATCCGAATCTAGAGAATATCTGTCTAAAAATTCTACACACGACTCTAGCATCATTAGTAGGCAATGTCTGTAACTCAGGCCACTTCAAAAAATATTCTACGACTACTATGATGTATTTATTACCATAGGAAGAAGGAAATGGACCCATGAAGTGTATTCCCCACATGTCAAATATTTCATCACATTGAATTACCTGTTGGGGTAAACCGTCTCGAGAAGACATGTTTCCTATTTTCTGATAGGCATCACAGGATCCTGCATAAGTTGTGACGTCTTTAAATATCGTAGGCCAGTAAAAGCCTGCTTCCAATACTTTTCTGGCGGTATTAGCTCCAGCTAAGTGACCACCCGTGGGTCCGCAGTGATAGTGTTCTAGGATTTGGAAACCTTCTTCTTGAGAGACGCATCTCATGATCATTTGATCTACACATATTCGAAACAAAAAAGGGTCCTCCTAATAGTAATATTTTAACTCAGCAAAGAATTTCCTTCTCTGTTAGGCAGTGATATCACTAGGAAGAGTCTGAGCTACCAAGTAGTTAGCTATATCGGCAAACCATGGGGGTGAGAAAATAGCAAACAAGGTGCATAAATTCTCATCTGGAAATTTGTCGGATATGATCGATTCATCTATAGCTTCTAGAGCAGGATTTTCTAATCTTGACAGGTGATCTACAACTAGGTTTTTCTGTCCCCTTCTTACCCCTGATTTCTATGTCGAATTCTTGAAGCAATAAAACCCATCTGATTAGTCTTGGTTTTGCGTCGATTTTATTGAACAAGTATTTTGATGTAGAATGATCAGTATAAACTATTGTTTTAGATGAAACTAGATAAGATCGGAATTTATCAAACGCGTATACTACTGCTAGTAATTCCTTTTCTGTTGTAGTGTAATTTTCCTAAGCGTTAGTCAAGGTTTCGTTAGCGTAGTATATTACATGAAATTTCTTATCACGTCTTTGTCCTAAAACAACTCCTACTACATAATCACTGGTATCACACATTAATTCAAACGGCAAACTCCAGTCAGGTGATGTCATGATAGGTGCAGTAGTCAAAAGTTCCTTAAGTCTGTTAAAAGCTTTTAAACATTTTTCATCAAAAGCAAAAAGAACGTCTTTACTAAGTAAATTGGTCAACGATTTGGCAATTAGTGAAAAATCTTTTATAAATCTGCGATAAAAGCCAATGTGTCCCAAAAACCTTCTAATGTCTCTCACAGAGTTTGGTGGAGGTAGTTTTGAAATAACTTCAATCTTAGCCTTATCTACTTCCATACCTCGGTGTGAGATCTTATGTCCTAACACAATTCCCTCTTTTACCATGAAATGGCATTTTTCCCAGTTTAGAACCAAATTTGATTTTATACAACGCTTTAACATTGATTCCAAGGCTTTTAGACAACTCCCAAATGAGTTCCCAAAAACTGAGAAATCATCCATGAACACTTCCATAGACTCTCCTAACATGTCCTCAAAAATAGCAGTCATACAACGTTGGAAAGTAGCAGGTGCATTACACAAACCAAAAGGCATTCTTCTATATGCAAATGTTCCAAAAGGGCATGTGAAGGTAGTCTTATGCTGGTCTTCCGGGGAAATGGGGATTTGAAAATATCCAGAAAAACCATCAAGAAAGCAGTAAAACATATGTCCAGATAACCTTTCTAACATTTGGTCAATAAAAGGTAGAGGGAAATGGTCTTTTCGTGTAGCAGTGTTTAGTTTTCTGTAATCAATGTAAAGACGAAGACCAGTAACAGTTCTCATAGGAATTAATTCATTATTCTCATTTCTGACAACTGTTATCCCACCTTTCTTAAGTACTACCTGTACTGGGCTTACCCATTCACCAATAGAAATAGGATGGATAAGTCCAGCATCCAACAATTTAATTACTTCTTTTTTAACGACATCACACACATTAGGATTCAACCTTCTTTGAGGTTGCACACATGGCTTTTACTCATTTTCTAAAAGAATCTTATGCGAACAAAAGCTTGGATTGATACCTGGAATATCCGCAATTTTGTATGCAAAGGCACTTTTGTACTTTTTGAACATGTCCACGGTTAACTTCCGTTGTTCTGCAGTCAGATCGGCTGCGAGAATGATGGGAAGTTTTCTGTTGTCATCTAGGAATTCATAGCACAGATGAGTGGGCAATTCCTTTAGCTCTAAGTCTGGTGAGTCTTCAAACTAAGTTTGCTCTTTCTTCATCTCATGAGTACATATCTCAGTGAAATTGTCAGAGTTAATTTTGTAATTGGAGGGGCTGAGATCAGTTTTTTCTATTTCTAGAGAATCTTCTTTCAAGACTTGATAGTTTGAGTATAGATCTGTCATGTTAACTTCAATTAGCTGGTCAATAGCATCCACACAAAAACAAATATCATCTAAATGCATGGGATACTTAAGGGTTTCATTTAGATCAAATGTGATATCTTCATTGTCTACCCTTAGTTTGATTTGACCGTTACTGACGTCTATCAATGCCTTCGAGGTAGCTAGAAAGGGTCGACCTAGAATCAAAGGCACACCGCCTTCTCTATTCATGTCCATGACAACAAAATCTACAAGGAAAACAAATTTTCCGACCTTTACTAAGAGGTCTTCAATTATTCCCCTGGGAATTTTAACTGTCCTTCCTGTCTGCAAAGGTATATTAACATGAATCTGACTAAAATTTTAAAAAAACTTTTCAAATTGCTCCTTATCTTTATTCTGCATAAGTCTTGCAGGGTAAGGTACTCTCGGTCGGTACTCAGGGACAGACTCCTTCTTCCCTTTCCTTGCTACTTCGGTTTCGACTTCCGTCAGCATTGGTTCCTGGGAGCCTTCCTTTGTTTCCTGCACAAGAATAGGAGGCAAAGAAGGTTTTGAAGGAGAAGGAGATAGAATTTTACCAGATCGTAGAGTAATGGTCTTGCATTCATTTTGTGGGTTGGTCTCAGTGTTGCTTGGCAGTGTTCCTTGCGACCTTGTTGCATTTTGTGCGTGTGTCACAAGTTGTAAATGTAAGAAAATGAAGTAAATCAACGCAATCTTAACAAATGTAAGTATACACCCGTCAACAAGTAATATATGTACCTAAGTACAAGATTATTGATCCCACAGGGACTAAGTATGCCAATTAACAATGCAAATATGATTGTACAGTTGGTCATCACAAGAATAAAGAATAATGAATAGGGGTTGGTCTAATGCTACGGCAAAGCTAAATTAACAGTTAAGGGTCAGCCTACTGGAATTAATCACAAGAGTACTACAGGTAATACAATGCTGCGGCATTCAAGCCCAAAATGTAAGTACAAACCAGAAATGAATCTAAACATACAAAACATGCTCTACAACGATCTAATTTCAGCTAGATTACTTGACTTACTAGTTTAGGGCCCCAATACCATCGTCTAATGGAGTACGACGTACCGTGGTCTAAAGCAACACTAGTCAGGGAATTTGGTCATGTCCCCTGTAGTATTGAGCGCACGGTCATGCTACTCAAGCTAATGCCACTTAATTATCTTGTCAATTAGCTCCCTTTCGGTTAGAATGATAGATACTAGTTCAATGTGTAAATTGGACAGTCGTAACCGCAAGTTACACTAAGGCTTTTTAATTAATTAAATGAGTAAATCAAGCATGCCCCATACAAGCATTAATCATAAAAATAGAAAACAGTGTTAGAGCATATTCATCATCATTTTCAAAACAGTGTACACAACTTGTTCATACTTAACTAAGCTACGGCAATTTCAGATTACAAATAAGCATTCAATGATGGGAATAACGAAACACATGAATTAAGGTAATGGAATAAACTGCTCCTATGGTCATAGTGAACAAGTCTACTCCGAAACAAGTTTAATTAATCCCAGATTCATCTCCAACTTTTACCCGAAAGTCAAGTAAAAGTTTATACAAGACAATGAACAAAATGAGGAAATGGGTAGAGAGTTACTCGGGTCTGAGATCACCCTTCTGCCCAGATCTGTTTAATCAAAATGCCCACTGCTATTCCTCTTCTGAATGATGTCGCGGCTTCTCTTCTGCTCAGCTTGTGATTCCTTAGCAAATCGCCCTGCGTCCTCTCCGACTTTTCCCTAAACAAATTAATCTAAGCTAAATGAAAAACTAAACACTACTGCCGATTTTCTCTTGTGTTCTCTATCAGAAAAATAATATCTTGTATCTCGGGTTTCTTAAGGTATTTATAGGTGTCTCTCTACTCCCGAATTCCCTTTTGATACCGCCAGCAGTCCAGAATAATTGCTAAATAACCAGTAATTCCAGCAAATTAAAATTGTGAATAATCCAAAATAAATTCTAATTTTTTGCAGCTTGTTTAACTAATTTTTGTCTTTTTCTTCCATGCTGCAGGATTCCTCCGAGTGTCAAGCTGCAGCTGCCACAATTATCTTTAATTAAAATGAATTTATATGCTAAAAATTGTTGGGAATTTTATAACAAATTCAAAATCAATCGGTCAATCAATTTTTTACCAATTTCATCTATCTCATTCCCTCTTTTACCCTTGGCATCATAAATCATTTTTAAACAAATTTCGGCTGAAAAATAAGTAATTTCAATTTGTAACAAAAATCGGGAATTATTTCAATTAAATTGACTTCTTTGACATTTAAACCACAATTCTTCGTAAAAGGGGAGAAAATAGCAACTAGATGCAATTTAGCTCAGAATCATGCATAAATTTAATCATTCGATAGCAAAATATGGGTAAAACTCATGTGAATAACTCTATTATTTTATAGTTATCAGACCTGTGAGATAGATGGGTTGACAGCTGTCCCATTTGTCTCTCCAAAGTTTGCAGGGCAGCTTGCATGTTCCTGACTGTTTGTTCAGTCTGTTTCTATCTATTCTCATTTTGCTGAATTTTCTCTGCATGAGTTTCCTGGACTTTCTTATTTGACTCTATCATTTCCTTGTTAGAGTCAGCAATTCTTTTCAATATGTCTCATAATTCTTGAATGGGGGTCGACTGGAACGATATAGTTCCTTGGTGTGGGCAGAGCGACTTGCTGGTTCTGCGGATAAGGCATTTGCTGAGGTGCTCTTTTCTAAAAGTTGACATTCTCGGGATTGTTTCTCCAACTAAATCCTGGGTGATTCTTCCAGTTGGGGTTGTAGGTATTTCCCATGGGGGTAGAGTTAACTGCTTCCCATGAGGGCATGTATTTCCTGGGTGATTCTTCCAGTTGGGGCTTCGATCACTGGCTCATCGGCAACTTGAGTGAAACTGGAAAGAGCCTTGCGGTACTCGAGGACTCTTGCTGCGGAGTAGTATTCCTCCAAAAAGGCCTTACTTAACTCATCCCAAGTTGAGTTAGTAGGTAGATGCGCCATCCATCTCTTAGCTCTGTCCCTAAGTGAGTAGGGGAAGAGGTTTAGCTTGGTTACTTCCGTGGTGTGATCTCCCTTGAGACCTTCGCAGAGAGTGGAGAATTCGGTCAAGTGCTCGAGCGGGGTTTCAGCTGCAGTTCCCCCAAACTGGACTCGATTTATTATCAACTGGAGCACATTTAGTTTAAGATCATAGCGAGGATTTCCAGGGATTCTAATGGCAGACGACATTGTAATCGCCTGTGGCTGGATATAGGATTCGAGTGGAGGTCTTTCTGCAGCCATTTCTGTTCTTTGTCTGTTAGTTGTACGGATGAGACGTTCGAGATTTTCAACTGGGGTTTCAAGATTATCTTCTCAGGTTCGAGTCATACAACTACAAAAAACCACACGTTAAGTCTGAGCAAAAAGGTTAGTGGAGTAAACTAGTTTTTACAAAGGGAGAATTTTTTTTGGAATTAAACAAACATAGGAGTGAAACAAAGAATGAGGAAAAATTTGAAACAAGAAAGAGTTTTTCTTTTTTTTTCCGAAAGCAATTTAAATTTGCTAAATAAGGTTTTAGAATTATTTTCTAAAATTTCATTATCCTAAATTTCTTAATTTTAGATAATTTCTAAAATTAATTAGTTATGATAACCCTATATTTCAGAAAACTAATTGTCTAACTAGAATAAAATGAGTGTTTGTCAAAAGTATAGATTACTACCGCTACCTATCATAAGCCTCTAGAATTTTGATCAGGGATCTTAAAATTTTATGATATTTCCCCTGCAACGGCGCCAAAAATCTGGTGTGTTCTGAATTGACATGCTAAAAGACAGGATTTGTTACCCTATTTTGATTATGAATAATTAAGGACGGAGATTTACTAATTGTCACTTTTAGCATTCATGGTTGTCACTTAATCAATCAGAACCTAAGACAGAGTACCTACCGTGTAGCTAGTCTATTGGAAAGTACCTACGATTTTAATTTAGAAATTATCGTACTCCCAGGGAAATGGTAACGACTTAGTAGTAACTATCTTTTTACCCAAACTTTCATTTTATTATCTAGTTATGCAATCGTTCATCAAAATCTTTGATGAGTTGGTGAGTCTTACTACACAAGACTCGAGTTTATTTAGCATGCAAGAGTATTTTATAGACAAGTATTCTGATGTACGTTCTATTGTTCCTACATGTTAATTGACCTATCTTCGAGTATTTTAGATATATCTTGGTCTAGAATGCAATTACAGACTGTATCTTACTTGTGTACCACATCTGAATTATATGATAAACCATCCCATCGCCATTGACGGCCCTACTCACGGTTCGAGTTAAAGGTATCCATGAAAGCCTGTGTCACTCAGGAAATCATGCCACTCACCCTAACGCCGGCATAAACACCCGAACTCAGCCTCATTAGACTACTCTAACAAACATGGTGATCTATAGGTTATTTCATCTAATATGGCAGACATTAATAATGCTTTTTCATCCTAAATTAAGGTCTGTTAAACTAAACATGTTATGATTAGACCCTGGTTAGGAATTGTCTATAATCGTTCATCTAGTTTAAAAGAGCAAGTAGATATTCAGTCGTAATGTTTAATTTAGCAGGTGACCTTTCCGGAAAAATGAAAACAACTTCAACATGCAAAACATATATAACCTATCATCATAATTTAATATTCAAATTGGTATTTAGACAAACACAATACAGAATATACAGAGAGGATCTAGGGAACCACCACTATAAAGTATTCACCCTTTATTAGGTCCACCGACGGAGCAACTACTTGTATATCCTGGATTGCTTGACTTGACTCTGCTTGACAGAACCTTCGGAGAATGCTTCCTTAGCCTAATAGCAATTGATTTACCTTACATCCTGGGCTTAAGCAAAGCCCTGTTGACTAGCTCTTCGCTCACCTAATGCCCTCTTAGGATCTCCTAACGAAATCTTGGGTATTCTATGAATACCAAAGACGAACCCTATCTAGTCGAATTCTAAGATTCTAAGATAAACACTTAGAAAGCAAAGAAAACGAGACACTCTCATATTACTAAACTACTCGTGTGATGTACCTGAGATCACTAAATAACTTGTATCAAGTGTAAGAATGTACACTAGAAGTCACTAAATGACTCAGATCAAGTGAAGAGGGATGATTTCAACTGAGGAAGACCTGGGGTATTTATAGTAGGGAACTTGAGGGTTTTTCTCTATGATTCCCGATGTGGGATTCTGATCTGGTGCTCGGGACGCCCGTCTCGAGTTTGTTGACCAGGTCAGGATGCCCGTCCTGGTCGTTTGACTGGGTCGGGACGTCCGTCCTAGTTGTTTGATAGGGTCGGGACGCCCGTCCTGAACTAAAAATTTTCGAAAATCATGTTTTTACCTTAATATTTGCTATTTTCTTGCACATTTCACCTGAAATTTCCAAAATCATAAATACTACAAAATTGTGTTAATATCAATCAATTAAGAACGATTTATCTCTAATTTTGCCCTAATTTGTGCCTAAAACATGCTGAAAAGTGATATGATTTATGCATATCAATGCATGGGTAGTCAAAGTTAATGTGTGAAAGAAAACACAAAAATACATTGGAAATCAATTAAAACATACACCTAGTGTATTTTTATTTGGGATCGTAACTAGAAAGTATTGACACCAAAGCTCAGAACCTAGAAGGTCGTTTATTTTGCTATTATATTCAAAATTTGTTGAATTATTATTTGGTAACGGCTTAGAAATGTTTATTCTGAGTTGACAATCCAGTCTAGACCAGTTCACACACTACACATCAGGAAAACCTTGTGACTACACAGAGAACTCAGTCAGGTTATTGAACTATTTCAGCTACATGGTCATGACACATTTACCGAATATTTGAGACCTTTACATAGCAATTTGATCAGTCCATAGCTATTTTTTGAATTATCTGACTCAGTGAGAAATTTTGCTAAAAATATTTCTAAGAACCTTGTAGTGATTGCAGCTCTGATTTAGCATTCACTAATTTCATATAGGTTTTGCTTGAGGACAAGCAAAAATCTAAGTGTGGGGTTTTGATATGCACAAATCATATCACTTTTTTAGCATATTTTTAGACACAAATTAGGGCAATATTTGAATGTATGTGATCTTAATTGAATCAAATTGAAATAAAATTACGTAAATTGTGATTTTGGAAGTTTCAAGAGTAAATTGCATGAAAAACAAATTTTGGGGCAAAAGTGTAATTTTTGGAAAAGCTGGATTTGGGACAGGCATCCCGAGCACCAGAACTTGTCCCACATTAGAAATTTTGGAGAAATTCGCTCTAGAAACCTGCTATAAATACCCCATGCCTCCAATAGTTGAAATCATCTCTCGACACTCAATACAAGTCATTTAGCAACTTCGAGTGCAACGTTTTCTCTTACATCTGATGTTTATCTCAGTATTTGAGAATTCGATTAGATTAGTATTCAGTTTTCGGTATCACAGAATACCGGGATTTCGTTAGGAGATCCTAAGAGAGAGATAGGGTGCGTGTTCTTAGTCAAATTAGGACAATTTGCTTAAGCCCGGGATGTAAGGTAAAGCAATTGCTACTAGGTCTAAGAAGCGTTCTCCGAAGGCTCTGCTGAGCCGAGTAGGATCGAGCAATCAGAGGCATACAGGAGCTGCAACACTGACTGGACCTGCATAAAGTGGTTACTACTTTATGATATTAGGTCCCCTAGATGAGTTTCTATATGTTTATCAATTGTTTTATCTGGATATTGATTTGATACTGAATTCATATATCATACATGTTTTACAATTTGAGATGCTATCCATTTTCTCAGGAAGATCATAGAGTTAGAATTATCATTATGAATGTTGAACTGTCGTGTCCTTTAAAATTAAACTAGGGTTATAGACAACTCCTAACCAAGGTTTGAATCATAACTGGTTTAGTTTAACAGACTATAAAAGGTCTGTTAGATTAGGAAGAAATAACAAAACAGATCACCATGTTTCTTAGAGTACCCTAATAAAGCTGAGTTTGTACGCTTGGCCAATCCTAGGGTTAAGTGGCATGATACCGAAGTCACATAGGGGACCGTTCATGGATACTTTAATATGACAGATGAGAAGGATCCTCCCAAGGTAGGGGTGAATACACCAGGTAACTCAGATATGGTAAACAGATGGTTACATTTCACAATTACCTTAGAGATCAAGATATATCTAAAATGTTCGAAGATAAGGTCAAACAAGTTGTAATAACTTAGCTTAAATTGATGAATGCATCTCTACACTTGAATGCTTATTGCTTGTTATGTGTGATTGGGATCACCAATCAATCTCCAAAAGATTGATAATCGATTGATTAATTAAATAAATAAGACTAATGTTAGGATTAAGGGATAGTTGCTACTAAGTCGTTACCAGTTCCCTGAGAGTACGATATTTATATTTTAAAATCGTAGATACTTTCTAAGGACTAGCTACACGATATGTACTCTGCCTTAGGTTATGATTGATTAAGTGACAACAATTAATGCTAAAGTGACAATTAGTATATATTATTTAAACTTGTAAACTTTCAAAAGTTGAAATTTTCTCCAAATATATATATATATATATATATATATATGTACACTATAAATATATATGATGTAAATATGTATTATTATTATTGCTTTTGTTTTTACATTATCAATATATATATTTTTAAAACCAAAAAATTCATTAACTCAAATTAGAATAATCATCAATAACTGACATTACAGAAGACAAAACACCATCTTGCCATTCGGTACATCCTTGGCAGGATAAACTCAACACTACACTGCCAGACGGTGAGCTAGAAGATTTAAATGACACCGAACAGAGACCATCGAAATGAAAGAGAAAATACAAAGCAACTCGCGAATGAAATCAATGAAATGTCCAACAACAGAAAGCACTTCCTCAGATGATGTTACTTGTTGGACCAGTGAAGCACAATCGGAGGTAAAATTCACTTAGCGGTCATTGTAGATATTTGCTAGACGAATGGCATGAATGAAAGCCAGAGCCTCCACCACTTCCACTGACGAAGAGCATCAGCCAACGTAACCCGAGAGAGCACCTAAGACTGATCCATCAGATCTCCTAACAAGAACTCCAACTGCAGCCTTACCATTTTGCATTGACCCATCGAAGGAAACATGTAATCCATCATATAGGATCGGTTGGGGAGATATGGTTGTGAATAGGAGCATTACGCTTTGGGGCCTTAGAGCACGGAACACCCAGGAGTTTCATTCCCAACCCACGTGTAGACTTGGTTAACTGACGAGATCATTTGGTGAAATACAAGCTTGTTTCAAGCTTGCCAAATACCCCCACATAATCAAACAGAACCGACTAGCCTCCATGGTCGACCAACCGTCGATGACCCTAGCCAATAGCAGCGGGGCGGAGGGTAGTTGTTGTGATAGCGACATTGTCGGATAACATACCTTCATCCACACTTGGTTCGCAAATGGGCATTGAAAGAACAAATGGATAGATGATTTAGATAGATACTGGCAGAGAGAGTAATGTCGAAACCCAATTCCCTTCTTTCCCATGTTCTCCCCAGTGGCCAATGCGTTGTTCATAATATTCCAAACAAAATGCCTAATCTTCGGTAAACACGACAACTTCCAAATTTTCTTCCAAGTATCCGAGGAAGAGCTTCATGAGGGGATAGAAACTCCCAACGAATTCAAACCCACCTCAGTCACTAGCCACGTTCTCGACCTGGCTGTATAATCTCCCCTCGGAGTCATGGGCCATACCAATTTATCCGGACTAGGAATGGAGCAAAGGGCAATATCCCTAATGGCCTCAGCTTCAACCGGTAAAAACCAGCGCTGCAATAAATCATTTCTCCATGTCTTGGTGTCTGGTTGATAAGTTCCCCCACACACGTTAACCCCATTTCAAGCGCTCGGTTGATCAAAGGTTTATGAGAATTTGTAGATGGTAACCAAAAATCACGTCAAATTGAAATAGTTTTGTCATCCCCCACTCTATACGACAACCCGTTTGAGAGCAATGTCCTTCCAGCCAACAAACTATGCCATAATAAACTATTCCCATTAACATGCATTGCCAACAAGAAATGCATATCAGGGAAATATTTGTGGTAGTAACCTAGACCTTAGACCTATCACTTATTTTCTGCTAGTTAGACAATCAATTTCCGAAATATAGGATTATCACAACTAATTGATTTTAGATATCATCTGAAATTAGGATAATCAAATTTTAGAAAATCATTCTAAAACCATATTGAGGAAATTTAACTGCTTTCGAAATAAAAAAAATGTTAAAAATTTAAAACCCGAAAAAAAAAAGTATTTTTCTTTCTCAGTGGTAAGTTGTTCTTTTTCCTATCTCTTGTATTATTTGCTCTTAAACATTTGTTTTCCTTCAATTTTTTCTTTTCTTTTCTTTTCTTCTATAAATTTTTTTGAAAAATATTATTTTCCAGAAGATAAAAGAAATAAATTTTTCGTGTTTACTGTTTTCCTGCCTGTTTGTTTTTCGAAAAACAAAAGTATGGAAGTGAGAAAAAAATATATTTTCTTCTGAGTTGTAAAATTTTGGCTTAGAGTTTTATTGGGAAGAAATTCCATTTTAAAATTTTCTTAAAGTCATGCCGGCTTTATTAGTGTTGGAGTTTGGTAAATATCTTGAGGACACTTCGGGCTTAGGCCCAGTGATATGTAGGGTTTAGGCCCAGTGATATGAAGATAGGCCCAGTCATATGTAGATAGGGTTTAGACGCCTATATGTAGGGATATCATTGTAACAAGTTATGAGAACCAAGAAATAATAATTGAGAGTTCAGGTTTCAGGACGTAGCCCTAATTGGGGTGAACGTGGGTAAATCGTGAGTTCTTTTATTATTATTGTTTTTCAATTTTATCTATCAAATTCATATTCTACATCGTTAAAATCCTACAATTAGGACGAGTTATGAAATAATTTTTCCTTAATAGTCAGACCTTTGAATGTTCTATTGAAAAAAGGATGTTCCTTTTGTTTTGCTGATAATTGCATGAGATCTTTTAAACCAAAAGGAATTACTGCAACCATTATGGCATCACCTGATTGGAATCTGCTTTTTGAATTAATATGTGATGTAATGATGTAGTAAGAATTTTTTTAGGACAGAAACATGATAAGAAAGTTCATGTATGATAAATTCCGATCTTATCTAGTCTTGTCTAAAAACAATAGTTTACATTGATCACTCTGAGATATCTGTGATCAATAAAACTAATGCTGAACCATAATTGATTAAGTTAAGTTTTATTGTTACTTGAATTTGATATAGAATGAAGGGATAAGAAAAAGGGTTGAAAATCTAGAAAGCAAACCATTTGTCTAGATTAAAAAACCCCGAGTTAGAGGCTATTGTAATACTGATAAATTTTTGGATGGTAACTTATTTGCATTGTTTGCTATGTATAATAATTCTCATCTGTGGTTTATTGTTGTTGCAAATTATCTAGTCACTGAATGGGTTCCAAGTAATATGACTTATCAGCAAAAGAAGATATTCTTTGCTGATTTAAAATATTACTACTGGGCAGATTTCTCTTCCATTTCAAATTTTTGCAGATCAGTTGATCAGAAGATGTGTCTCCAAAGATAAAGGCCACAAAATTTTGGAGCATTGTCATCGACGATCTACGAGAGGCTATTTGATTGCTAGCAACACTGTCCGGAAAGTGTTGGAAGCATGATATTACTGGCCCACTATTCAAAGATTTTGTATCCTTGATACAGTCCGATGATGCTTGAAAAATAACAGGTAACACGTCTTCCCAAGATCATCTACCCCAGCAAGGTATACAGAATACTAAAATCTCTTATATCTGGGGTACTGATTAAATCCTTCTCTTTCTTCCTGTGAAAATAATTACATCATAGTAGTCGTGGAACACTTTTCAAAATGGCCTGAACCACAGGCATAATGATGTTAAAGTCATGTGCAGATTCTATGAGAAGTTGTTTTGCAGATTCAGAATGCTAATGTCTTAGGAAGAAACGTTCAGTCTGTGTATCAAATCTGTGAAGTCGTCCAAGTACCTCACTTTAGCGGGAATTGCTATGTGAATGAAATACGAATCATTCCAAAAAGAGGTAGGAGTAGGTTATTGCAGAATGCTACTCCAATGGGAAATGCATACAATCCCAACTAGAGGAATCATACGGGATTTAGCTGAGGAATAATTCGGAAGTTGGAAACTTTCAAGAGATACCACCACAGCAAAACCCCTACCCGCAGAATCAACAGATGAGATACTGGCAACAATTAAAGCCAGACCAGTGCAAGCAAGTGACCTACCAAGTAGTATCGAACGGTCGTCATATATAGAGGAATTTGGCGTTGTATCAGGAGCATAGCAATGGAGGAGCTTGCATCCCCTGCATACCAATCAGCTGTGAGAAACTTCCCCGATGAAGTCTCAAATTCATGGGCCTAGATCTACACCACTGGAGCCTCCTACCACCACGGCTTTGCCAAAGCCTCAGGTATCTTTTCTGCCATTCGAAACTTGCATGCAATACCTTCACTGACATTGGCAGGTAGGCACACCAATCCAAAGAAGTCTCATTCCTAGACACGTTCCTTCTGGACACGTTGCTACGATTATGAGAAACTTTGCAAATGATTCGAGGAAATAGTCCTTGGGGCTTGAGTCATTCATCAAATGGATAGGCCACTACTTGGAGCTTGATAATGAA
The DNA here is from genome assembly GCA_027405835.1 of Asclepias syriaca. Classification (NCBI taxonomy): domain Eukaryota; kingdom Viridiplantae; phylum Streptophyta; class Magnoliopsida; order Gentianales; family Apocynaceae; genus Asclepias; species Asclepias syriaca. The sequence continues at coordinate 12,143,517 of CM049924.1, forward strand.
GGATCGGAGCTGACGTCATCCGTTCTAGTATCTAGAGCTTACAGAGTCAAGAACGCCTCAACAATAGCACATGGCTAAGGTGAAGAGCCAATTGACAGATCAGAGAAGACCCTTCTGCTCGAGACATGAAGGGAGTTTTTCTAATCCTCATATTCCTTTACTTTTATTTTATTTTCTTTGTTTTGTGTTCTGTTTTGTTATTTCTATTATCCTTCTTGTTTTGTTGCTTTATTTTCTCTCTTACCCTAAGTTAGTCGAATAAGTCTGGGGTATGAGCTATCTGTTTTGTTTCTATCTCTTCTTGTTTTCAAATAAGTGTGGGGTAATTTAGATATGCATGAACACTGAGGACAGTGTTAGAATTAAGTGTGGGGTAGTAGTTCACGGTGCACTGTAGTAGTTTGAGAAAACATTTTGCATGATTTTGCATGTTTTCCCCGTATTTTCACACCTTCCAAAATTTTTTTTCAAAATTTTTGTTCATTCTTTCAGACTCCAAAATGCAGTATGATTGGTAAAACATTGCTGATGTCTATGATATGTAGGTAGAATGTTATGATTAGTAGGAGACAATGTGACGACTATCTTGAACTTATTGATTAGGAATAGGGAATTCCTGATAATTGAGCACAACTTAGTCTGGATTAGAGACCTCAACCAATTACCTTTTCAAAACTTAACTAGATAAGATTAGATCAGTTAAGGATGTATTGGCAATTAAAATGACTAGATGATGCTCTGAGCTGAAAGTGAAAAGGAAAACAAAAGAGAGTTAATTAAATAGGGTAGTTTCCTAGCGGCCTTTGCTACTCGAGCACCACTCCTTAGGGGAACTTAAAGCCTGATGCCCTAAGGTCGTGTAGGTCTGGGAGTCATCGGAGTGGGACTCGCTACATGGGTAGTTAAAGTTGACGTGTTAAAGCAGACTCAAAATACCCTGAAAAATCTATAAAAGAAAAAAATCGATAAATGCTAAATAAATTAAAAATATGATCACCAAGGCTCAGAACTCAGAAAGTTTTTTGTTGTTAGTATGTCTAGCGACGGGTCGAAGTGTTATCTGGTAGTAGTTAAGACAAGCGTATATTGTGTTGACTATCTGGTCTAGACTAGTACACACACTACACATCAGGAAGACCTTGTGACTGAGAGAAGAGTTCAATCTAGTTGTTAAGTTGTTAAACCTGCTTGATCATAATAATCTACTAGAGACATTTGAGACCTTGTCATAGCAACCTAACCAGTCAGACATGTGTTGTGAATTGTCTGAATAATTTTTGGAATAAAAACATGACTAGAAAATTTTAGTGACTGCACATATGATTTAAAATCACTAACTTCAGGTAGACTTTGCTTGAGGACAAGCAAAAAGCTAAGTGTGGGGTTATATGATATGCATAAATCATATCACATTTTTAGCATGTTTTTAGGCATAATTTAGGGTGAAATTGAGGGTAAATTGGTCTTAATTGATTGTTATTAACTCAATTTCACACTTTTTGTGATTTTGAAAGTGTCAAGTGAAAAGTAGAAGAAAATAGCAAATTTCGGGACAAAATCGCAATTTTTCAAAAGTTCAGACGTCGGGGTGGGCGTCCCGAATCAGGATGGGCGTCCTGACCTGGTCAACAGGCCAGGATGGGCATCCAGGACTCGGGACGGCCTTCCTGACCTGGTCAACAGGCCGGGACGGGCGTCTCAAGCTGCAGTTCAGAGTCCCACATCGAATTTTTGAGAGAAAATTACTCCAGAAAGCTGCTATAAATACCCCAGGCCTTCCTCAGTTGAAATCATTCCTCTCCACTAGATCTGAGTCATTTAGTGACTTCAAGTATACAGTTTTCCAGTATACAAGTCACTTAGAGACTCATATTTTAGTATAAGTTTTCTTTTATTTCTAGATAGTCGGCAACAAAAGTTTGATCTAGAGATGAAATCTGAACATGAGGTCCCAAATTCTAGGTCGCGAGGAGGATAGCTTTGACTTCCTTAAAGTTGAATATTTTGTCGAAAAATATTAACCCAATAAGTGTAAGATCATTAAACACTTCATATTGTCCTTCATTAATTCTAAGATCTAACAAGTCCTCGTCAATCGGTAGGTCAGTACAGGAGCTCTCAGAATCCATAACGAGAAAACTAAGACCAAAATCAGGATAGTAAATGTAAGGATGAAGTGCGAGCAATAATAAATATAGGATTAATAGGCAGATAGCCAAACCTGAAATGATAGCATAGGAAGGTAGCTAAAGGTATACTTAGCTAAAAATATCTCTTTTAGAGAGAAGGAAGAGGTTTCATTTTAGAGAGAGAAAACAAAAATTCATGTGAATCTAAGTTATTAATTGTTCTCGTTATATATATATATATTATATATATATATATATATATTATATATATATATATATTATATATATAGCAAATTGGCAAATTTTAAACCTTAAATTATATAATTTTGTAATTTCATCATTTTTAAAAAAGTTTGGATAATTTCATCCTATATTTTTATAGTATTGGCAACTTTCATCCTTCTATTAATTTTATTAAGACTCAACTGTTAGTCAATTTTTTTTTATAAGAATAATTTTATATTGAAAGGGTAAAAATATCAAATATACACAAAAAAAATCTAAATCCGTGTGGTTGAAACTCTTAAATTTTTAAAGTTGTGTATACTTATGTTAAATTTTCTTTTAAAAGAAACACTAAATTGTCATATTCAATCTCAAACTTCATATGCTTATGTAGGACTCTCAACAATTTCATTTAGAGTTTTCTAGGATCGAATGAAGTGGAAACATGATTCAAAATTTAGTTTCTTTGAAGGAAAGAATAAATTACCGTTAGAATTTAGTTTTTAAAAACAATGTAAGCATTAAAAACTTGAAAACTTATTTGTTGAGAGCTTTACCAAAATCTTACGAAGCAATGAAATTTAGGATTCAATTTGGAAATTTACTTTTTTTTTAATAAAAAAAATATTAACGTAAGAATACTGAACTTTGAAAATTTAAAAGTTTCAACTATGGAAATTTAGGACTTTTCATTTTTGGAGTATATTGACATTTTTATCCTTTAAATATAAAATTTTTTTTATTAAAAACAATTGACTAATTGTTGGTTGTTAAAATTTAATGAAGCTCTCTCTTTAGTAGAGCTTCTCGGTTCCTAGGGCTTGGAATTACGACACTTATTTTCTTACAGATTGGGTCCATTCTTGCTAATTCTTGATTGTTTATTTTTCTTTCTTTTGTTTTGGGTTATAATTTCTTGGCTTTGGTTTTGCTACAGACGATTTGAAGCGTAGGATATGCATTCTTCTTTTGACTTTGATCAAAAGAAACTTAAAGTTGCAACGGTGGAGGCTGAAAATTAGCCCCACTGAATACAATGAGTTGTCTAGCGTGGATTGTCGAGGGTTGGGTTCCCCTCGATCAATTCATGAATTGAAGAACCTCATCAGCTCGGAGAAACTGGAAATATTATTTCACATGGAAACAAAATTACCGATACATCGGATGCTAGAGTTACGAAATAAATTAGGGTTTTCATATAGCATTGTGGTGGATATATAGGGTTTATGGGGTGGTTTTGGATATTTTGGGAAGATTACATTGATCTATAAATTATATCATATTCTACTGGGCATATTCATGCCTTGGTTTAGAATTTGAGATTGCGAGATGTGGGATTTATAACGGGGTTTTATGTAAACCCTAATGCTCGACAGAGAACCCAATCTTGGGAGCTTCTTAAACGGATTTCACCTCAACCTTCACAACCGTGTATTATTTTCGGAGATTTTAATGATATCTTGTTTCCTTTTGAAATGCAAAGTATCCGAAATAGGGATCCTATGCAAATGGCACAATTTAAATGTGTTGTGGATGAACTGAATTTGGCTGAAATTAAAGGCACATGTGCTTTTTTCACATGGCATAATAGGCTTAAAGGAGAACGAGCAACATGGTTTCAGTTGGACCGTGTATTTGGTAACAATCTTGCATTGTTGCTACAACCTACCAGTCATACTAAAACTATAGCTACAGTAACCTCGAATCACTGTGTAGTTTCCCTAGTTTTCAATCTACCTCGATCGCAAGAAAGAAGGGCTGGACGGAAGAAAATAAGATCGGAAATCTGGTGGTTCAAAGAAGGAGGATGTCGTGACATTGTAAGAAGCAATAGATGTTTTACTGGAACGGGTGTTGCGAGCTTTCAATGAGACTTATCATCCATTAAATTGAAGATGTTTATGTGGGGAAGGAATCGTGTGGGTAATCTACCACAAAAAATAAAGATTGGCCGCAATTGAATGAATAATTTGCATGGAGTGACAGGAAAAGAGGAGGATTATTTGGAAGCTTGTAAAAAACTAGATGGATTACTTGCAATAGAACAAGATCAATGGCGAACAAGATCAAAATCACACTAGATTAAGGAAGGTGATCGAAATACGGCTTTCTTTCATCATCACGCATCCCAAAAACATCAAAGAAATCTCATATTATCTATTAAAAATGAACAAGGACAAAAAGCTCATAATTTCCACGATATTGAACAGGTGGCAGTCAAATACTTCTCCAATTTATTTGAATCTCGCCAACAAAATGTAGATTTTGACACTCTCTTTCAAAATACGACTATTCGCACTTTATCTAGAGAAGATAGACAATATCTATCTCGAGCTTTCTTGAGAGATGAAGTTGAAGAAGCAATTAAAGGTATGCACCCTTCGAAATCACCTGGTTTGGATGGAATGCACGCTGCTTCTTATCAAAACTTTTGGCCTGAAATTGGAAATGAAGTGACACACTTAATGCTTTGTTGTCTAAAAGGGGAAATTTCTTTTGCTAATCTAAATGAAACTTGCATTATTTTGATCCCAAAAGTTAAACACCTGTTACTATGACTGACTTTAGACCCATCAGCCTTTGCAATGTTAGTTATAAGATTATATCCAAAATATTGGTGAACCAAATGAAGCCTGTCCTAAACAACTTGATTGATATATTGCAAAGTGCTTTTATCTGTGATAGATTAATCGCAGATAATATTATTGTTGTTACAAAGGGGTTTCACTAGTTACAGTTGGGTCTCGGGGGTATGAATGAACATTTTTTGCAGTCAAGGCAGATATGTCCAAAGCTTATGATCGTATCGAACGAGATTAATTAAAATGGATGCTTCAATGTATGGGTTTCCAAGAAGTTTTTTAGAATTTAATTGTACATTGTGTTTCCAATGTCTCTTTTCAAATTATGTTGAATGGATCTCTATCACATAAAATTCACCCATCACGGGGCCTCCGTCAAGGAGATCCACTATCTCCTTTCTTGTTTATTATTTGTGCATAAGGATTTTCAAGTCTCATTAATAGAGCAGTCCGTTCAGGTACATGGGAAGGACTATAGATGGGATATAATGCAATAATTATTTCACATAGTTTTTTCGCGGATGATTACCTCCTTTTTATTAAAGATACCAACAAAGGAGTAAAAGCTTTGGTTGAGGTACTTAATCAATGTGAGTTAATATCTGGTCAAAAAATTAATTACCAGAAATCTCCAATTTCGTTCTCTAAATGAATGCCCGAAACTAGAAGACAAGAATTACTACAACAATTACGAATGCAACCCAGTGACGAGCTTGGGGTATACCTAGGCATGCCATATATCTTTGGAACATCGAAAAGAAAAATGTTCTCATTTCTAATTGATCGTATGTGGAAAAAATGTCATGGTTGGAAAGAGAGGTTATTGTCAAATGGAGGCAAAGAGGTGTTGGTAAAGTCATTTTTACAATCTATCCTAACTTACATAATGTCTCTATATTGTATACCAAAAGGTGTTATGCGTGATTTAGTCAGAATTATTCCCAAATTTTGGTGAATATCAGGATCACAGGAAAGTATGAATTGGATTTCATGGGAAAAATTTGTAAGAAGAAGGTGCATGGCGGACTAGGGTTTCGGAATATGGAATTGTTCAATACTGCTCTCTTAGCAAAACAAGGGTGGAGGCTTATTCATTCACATCATACATTGGCTGCACAGGTCTTGAAGGCACGGTATTTTTCAGAAACTAATTTTCTAAATGCAACTATAGATAGTGTTCCATCTTTCCTATGCGATCCATATTGAAAGGAAGGGAATTACTCAAGAGAGGACTGTCTTGGATAATAGGAGACCGTTCGAACATAAGGGTGTTTCAAGATCCATGGCTGCCAACGTGAATCCTCGAACTGAACAACGATTCATGGATAATAATCCAGTGGTATCAAAATTAATAGATAATGGGTGTTGGCGAAGAGATATAATTGACACAATTTTTGATGAATGTAATCGAGACCACATCCTAGCTACACCTATTTGTCCAACATGAAGCACATATGTAATTATATGGCGTTATACACCTTCAGGCAGATTCACGGTGGCGTCGGCATATTCATTGGCGTTAAATTTACATAAGGTAACATCTCAAACAACCTCCTCATCTTCTCTAGACTCTGGATGGACAACAATTTGGAATCTACAAATTCCGCTTGAAATAAGAATCTTCATTTGAAAATTATGTCACAATGCGTTACCTTGCAAAGCCAACCTGAGAAACCGTGGAAATTGCAATATTCCAGGATGCTCTCGGTGCAAAAATGATATAGAGAATGAAATTCATATCTTCTTTGACTGTTCGTATGCAAAAGAATTTTGGAATTGTTCACCAATCCCACAAAGGCTGCTGCATCGGAAGGCATCGTCTTTGTTAAATTTATTCAACAACTTATGGGAACAAGAAATGGAGGAGATTGGACTTGCAACAAAAGTAACGATTTTCTTATGGATGTTATAGATAGCACGGAATGAATTTTTATTCCAAAATAAAGACGGCACTCCGGTGCTCCTTGTCCAGCGGGGAAATAGAATTATTGAAGAGATTTGGAATTCAAATGACTCGATAGAACTGCAGCAAACACCTTTGATCACAACGTACAGATGGACGCCCCCCCCCCCCTTCATGGCTGGCATAAGCTTAATGTGGATGGTGCCTATAAATCGGGCACGACTAGTTTAGGTTTTGTCCTTTGTGATGAACTTGGTGGATTAATTCAAGTAGGGGCTGGAAAATTGAAGCACATTTCTTCGGCTGCTCATGCGGAATTACTTGGAATTTGGCGAAGCTTTGAATACTCAATGCAAATTAGGAACTACAACATTGCCATTGAATAAGAAGCTCAGACCATAGTTGGGCAACTCTCAGATTCTTGCAAAAACCTTTCTCCCCTTGGTGCGATCGTGAATGGATTGCGAACGATAATACATCAGTACCCGGGGGTGGTTTCCATTAGCCATTGTTCAAGAAAAGTTAACCAGGCTGCTCATATGTTAGCTCGATTAGAAATTACACTGCATAATCAGGTTATCTGGGATGGTATTGCCCCTCCTAATGTTTCACCTATTTTACATAACGATTGGCTCGGTCGTTAATGAGAATGCAAAGTATGGTTTTCAAAAATAAAAAATAAAAAATTATTGGCGGTTAATAAAATTAATAGAAGGATGAAAGTTGTCAAAATTATAAAAATAAAGGATAAAATTATTCAAATTTTTTAAAAATGATGACAAAAATTATATAATTTAAGGGATAAAATTTGCCAATTTAACTATATATATATATATATATATATATATATATATATACACGATGTAAACGTATTATTTTGTTTGTTACATTATCGATATTATAATTACAACCTTAATACAAATATATATTATATTTACATAAAATACTTTTTAATTTATCAATCATCAATGATGTTTAATTAATAAATATTACTATAAACATTTCATGATGAACATTCTAGAAAGCCTTACAAGGATTTAATTTCAGACAACATCATGTAAAATAAAATAAAATATACACTATACTATAAACACAATAAACATTTTAAAGAAAAAGTGAAAAGAAAAAAGTATAGGGGAGCAACTACTTTGAAAGAATTTTATTAATAAATTTTTTATTAGGATTAATATGTCTAATGATTAGATTAAATTCACTAAATTTAGAATATATATGTATATATTTATTGGATTATATATATATAATTAAAATGTCAAAGAATAAAAAATGTGCTGCCATTGTTTTCCTTTTTTTAGGAAAGTTGTGAGCTATCGCTTATACTATGTTTCCTAGAAAAACAAAATACACTCATTTTGATTCACCAAACAATTGTTCACCTTTTTCTTTTTCATTTTTTAATGATCTTGAAAATTGAAAATTAATAATCTTTCATGAAATACTTTAATCAAAATTTCACGATAAAGAGATCTTAATTTAAATACAAAAATGAATCACTAGAAGAAAAATATACTTAAAAAAATGGTAAATTTCATCAGTTAAATTTTATAATTTTTGTAGTTTTATGTCTTTTTAAAATTTATATATAATTTCATCTTTTTTATCTTTATAATTTTGATAAAGCTTTTGAGTTGTCAATTTCATACCATTGTCTGTTAGGTGTTTGATAAATTGATTGTGAAAAAATTAAAATTATTTACATTTAAAATAAGGTACTTAATGAAGTAAAAATTTAGAGTGAATTTCTTTTATAATTGTAACCCTTTTTCGAAGATTTTAAATAAAAATATTTGATAAGAAGGTTTAATTGATTTCGTTAAAGTGTTCAAGGACATTGATTGAATCTAAAAAGAAAATGTGGAGTCGTTGGGCATAATCTATGTTTTGACGGAATACATTATTAACATACATTATTAAGAAATTAAAGGGGAAAATTTATGTTGAATATTTCGAGACCTGACAATAACAAATGTAATGTTTAGTGAAAATGCAATCGGACTTAATTGGACCCTTTATGGGAGAATGTTTCTTGGCGTAACTCAGACAATCTCTTCTTCGAGTTTTACTGCAAGAATTTTTTTTCACGAATGTAAATGGTAAACACTCATCATCTCCTGCAATCAAGAAAATAAATATTATTTTGGTGGTCGTAAATTCAAAGAAGAATGTAATGTAATTTAATAAAATATTATAAATTTAAGAGAATAATAAAAAAAATTTAATTGATAGTAATTTTACTTATAATTTAAAAAATTATGAGTTAAATATTGAAAGAGAAATATTTTTTAAATTAAAAGAAAGTAGGAGAGTGCAGATTTAATCAATATATGTACTATGTGTAAAAGAAATGCAGAAAATAAATAATATTATTTACCATGGGAATGATGGAGAAAGGTGGAGAAAAGAACCAGAAAGAGCGATAGGTGGATAAAAGAGATCTTCTTTCTTCTTCACAACAAAAAAAATAATAATAAGAAAGAAAATAAATAAGGGAAAATATATGAATTTAGTGTTAGTTACTCCTCTAATGAATAGGATAAAAAACTATTAATATTGAGCAGATGCATTATTCATTGCTGCATGTAAGTATTCTCGTAACTTAGGTACCTACTTACCTGACTTTTGTTTTTTCTCAATATATATATATATAAACAAAAGGGATAACAGATTGTTAATGTATTACTGTTGTTTGTAATATATATACACTTTGTTTTTTTTAAAAGAAAAAATTACACATTAAAAAAAATCCAAATTAGCAATTGAAAATTTTGTTTGTTTCTTAACAATTTGGTATATTTAAATTCTCAAATTACAAGAAAATGTTAAAATTGATTTTCATTATAATTCTTCAGTTTTTAAAAAATAAAAATAAAATTTATTCATTAAAATTGATATAATTTTTGTGAATTTAATCTTTATAATTCAAAATTTTCTCTTAAAAAAAAAGCAAATTAACATAAATAGTCTCCAAACTATAAGAGTTTGGTGACATTGGTCCTCAAAGTTCAATTAGTCTCCGAACTATAAAAAATTGTGATATTAATCATTTCTTAAAAATTCTGTTAAATTATCCGTTAAGTTGTTTTTTAAATAAAAATTTAAGGGTATTTATGGCATTACACTATTTCAATATAAATAAGATTCCAAATGCTTTTTTATGAGCATAATTTTGAACTTGAATATATACAAGTAGCAAATTCAATTGAAAATCCAATATCTTGGAAATGAAAGAACATCCAAAATATATTTGCTATGTCTATCTTGATAATGAAGAACACTATCCTATAATCATATCTTCTTGTCGAATGAAAGAACAAAAGGAATTAACCTTGCAGGTGTTACGAATATAAAAGAAAGCTTTTGCACTCATAAAATTGTATTAGAAAAGGAATTTAAACCATGTGTACAACCTCAAAGGAGATTGAATTCTAACATGTGTGAGGATGTCAAGAAAGAAATGATTAAATTTCTTGATGCATGACTCATTTACCAAATCTGCGATAGTGAGTGGGCTAGTCCGGTAAAAGTAGTACCGAAGAAAGGTGATATTACTGTAATTAATAACGAGAATAACGAGGTTTTGAAAAAAAAAATTAATATTCAAATTCAAATTTGAAAATTTTTTAAATTTAAATTAGCGAACTCGAACAATAAGAAATCATAATGGAACAAACTCGAACAAATGTTTTCTATTCCGCGCGAACTCGAACAATGCTCGAGTAATAAATAAACAAACTCAAAACATCTTCTATTCGATTCGACTCGGTTTGTTTACAACTCTATTGGCACCGTAAAGTTTGTGGACACAAGCAAATCTTTGAGGACCCTTAGAGGAAAATATGGAGAGTGAATACAAGTAGGACACATTCTTCTTAAAAATTTGTAAGCAACTCATCTTTCTTAACTCATATTCTTTAAATCTTTAGAAATGTTAAATTAAATTTTGTCAAAATTCTTTAGTATCTAGAAATTTTTATTATATATATATATATATATATATATATATATATATGGTAACGGCTAGTAACATTTTATTTTAAAAAAATTAAAATATTTTTAAAAAATATGGAAAGTTACGTAATGTATGCCATACATAATCTCCTAACCAACATGGTAAGTTTTTGATTATGTTAACAATCTATAGCTAACAACATTTCGTACAATTCAAAATTTTTAAACAATATGGTTAGGAAATAACCGTAAAATATAAAGATAGGTTAAAATAAGTAAATTCAGTTTTAGATAAAAACAAATACGTCTAACGTGATTTTAACACGTTTTTAGCAATTTAACCATAAAAATTGATAAATTGATCACTAACTATAAAATAAAATTTAAAAAAAATATATCTTGGTTAGAAAACTGAATTAGGATAGTTTCTATAATAGTTTTTAGAAATTAACAAAATTAGCTGCTAAAAAAAAGACAATGACTTGTTTCTTACGTAAATCAAAGATTCTCTTATTATTTTTTAGAGGAAATTAACTATGCACATATTATATATATATATATATATATATATATATATATATATATATATATATTAGTGTAAAGTTTTGATTTTTCTAAGAAAACAAAAGGAAGTAGTAAGTTGGAGGAGTGAGGCATGGAAAGAATAATAACAGGTGCATCAGATAATAATAATAAGAAGAAAAGTATGGGTCGACAGAAGATCGAAATAAAGAAAATCGAGAATAAAAACAATCTGCAAGTGACGTTCTCAAAGTGTCATAAAGGGTTGAATAAGAAAGTCGGAGAATTCAGTATTATATGTGGTGCAGATATTACCGTCATCGTCCAATCCCCCGTCGGAAAAATACACGTTTTTCGTAATGTCCTAATTGAGTTAATCATGGATAGATACCTAAATCATCACAACAATTATTATATATCAGAACAAGATGATGATGATGGTTAGAATCAAAACAAGTGTTTCTAGATATTATTGAAGAAGTTGGAAGCTGAAAAAAACAACGTCGTAGAAAAAAGTAGTAGTACTTGGGGGTGGTGGAATCAGCCGTTTGATGATCTTGACTTGATTGAGCTTGAACAGTACATGAATTCTATGGATGTTCTGAAGAACAATGTAATGGCGGCGGCTAGAGCCCGTAATAATAATAATGATGATGAGGTTTGTATTCTTAATCTGGTCGTTCCTCACTACTCCGCCGTCGATTTCATAAGTAAACCTTTGATGATGTTTAATACCACCCCTGGTACTTAATTACTTTAGTTTTATCACTAATCATTTTGTTTATAGAATCCAATTGATTAACGTACCTAGTTTTATTTGATATTATTTTAATTGTTGTAAATTAGTAATACAATCTTTTAAATAACAAAAGAAAAGTTATTCTAATAGTTATAAATATTTTAAACAGGTGGTTAAAATGTCTGTCTTTGTTTTTTTTGGTAAAAACTAAAATGTCTGTCAATTAATACATACACTAAAATTAGGTTTTCTGAACTTTGAAGTTGGTTGGAAAGGCCATGAAACTAAATAAATATGTCCAGACTAAATACTGTCTTTTTAACTAAAAAGACACATTAATATTTATATTTATTTAATAATGTATATATATATTTTTTTATAAAATAGTTTAAAAAATGCTGAAATTCAATTAGTAATACTTGATTTAATTTTGAAAAATTATGAATTTGAGATATCATAAAAATAGAAGACCTTAAAATATATAAAAAAAAAGAAAAAATTATTTCAATTATAAAAATTAAGATACATAATAACTTAAAAACTAATAATGTTATCATGGATTAAGTAAAATTAAGTAAAATAACTCGATTAATATTTTCTTTTAAATAAAAATTATAACTCTATTAAATAATTTTATTAATTTCATATATTTCAAAAAAATATATATTAATTTCATAAAAAATCATAGTGTTATTTCAAAAGTTAATTAATAGAAGATGTTATAAGTCCATACCATTACTTCTATTTTTGGACGTAAAGTTTTTTTTTTTTAAATAAACCAAGACTTAAATAATTGTTAATCGGTCTTATTTATAATGGAAAATTTATGAGTACTTAACTTAGTTAGCTAAAATCTCGTTACAAAATTTAACATAACTTAGTTAATAATAATTATAGTTATGGTGATTGATAGATAATAAGTTCCAGTTTATAACAAAAAAAAAACAAAAAATATTTAAAATTTTAAGTTTTCAAAAAAACAACAAGCAGTTTATTTTAAACATATACAACTAAAGAATTTACTCCTAACTCTTATTCATAATCATATGTCTAGTAATCATCCTCTAACCATGTATCTTCTCTGCCATCTGTAAAGTGAAAAAACATAGGAGGTGAGTATAAAATACTTAGTAGGCAGAACATCTCCCCTCCATTTAAAATAATTTTTCAATTAAAAGAAAAATAATATAAATGTTTTAAAATAATAATAATAATAATTTACCATACATTTATTTTTAGAGCACAAAAAGACAAAACATAAATTAAATGTTAGCAAACCATATAATACAATCATTCAATCAATATATTTCATTTTTCTTTTATTTTACTTTCTTGTTTTTTTTTGACTAATGGGGAATAATATGATTGTTTTGCGAATGGGTCTAAACTGATATCAGTTCCTAACTTTATACGGGTTAGGAAATGGCCTTACTTGTATCTTATATCTTGGTGACTTTTTATCCATACTAATGGAAAATCTTATAAACGGTGGAACATATTCCTTTCATTGCTATCCATCACTTAATCCCCAATAAAATCAAATATAAGAATTACATATAATTTACTTTTATAAAACTTCAATGTAAATACTTGACATTTTAAAATATTTAAGAATATTCAAAATGAGAAAAAAAATATTCTTTATTTTAAAGTGATAATAGCTTGAAACTCAAAACATAATATATATATATATATTATATATTATATATTATAATAAAAAGAAAATAGAAATATAATCACATCAAATTAAGAAAAACATCGAATTAGGAAAAGGAAACATAATCACATCAAATTTCGAAATTTACGGCTCTATAAAAAAAAATTATATATATATAATCACAGGATTCTCGGCGGCATCATATATATATATATATTATAAAAGGAAATATAATCATTGAAATTTTCTAAATTCTTGGAGGCATAAAAAAAAAAAAAAAAAAATATATATATATATATATATATAATAAAATAAGGAAATATAATCCTCACAAGTTTTGGATTGTGCCGCCGCCAGAATTGTTGAATAGTAAAAAAATATGTATACTTCAAATTTTTTTGAATCAAAGATTAATTTCAGGATGTTAAACTTTCAAAATTCTACTTAAACAGATAACAATGAGTCAAACAAGTCTTTTCACATATCATAATCTTGAAATTCAATACTTAAAAAATTATCCATACTATAGAAAAAAATAACAGAGAGGGATAGTCCACCTACCTCGATTAACTCAAATATTCCGCTCTTAAATTCCTTTCGGACTCTATAAAAAATCCATAATACGAATATTAAAACTAAATTCATAACTAATATCTTAATCTTACGATCCTATTAATCAATACACTAAAAACTACTCCCTCTTTCATCAACTTCTCTGTATTCGAAAAACTTTGGCCTCCGATGGCTATCGTGTTCTGAAAGGGATAAGAAAGCCCTAGTAAAAACCTAATAATCATGTTTATGCTTATATTTATAATTACTCTTATATCTAACTTATAACTATTTACTATTAAGTCCTCACACTATTTAAATAATAAATAAGCCCTAAAATAAAATTAGGGTATTACATTCTACCCCATAGAAAAAGTTTCGTCCTAAAACTAATGTACCTTGCTCCTCAAACAAATATGAATATTTAGTGCGCATATCTTCCTCCGATTCCCATGTAGCTTCCCTGGGGTGTGATTGGTCCATTGCACTTTGACATAAGGTATAGTTCTTCTTCTCAATACTTGTTCTTTACGATCAACAATTTTCATTGGAACTTCTTCATAATTTAAGTTCTCTTGAACATGTAAAGGTTCCACTTCTCACATGACTTTCATCCGGAACATAACTCCTCAATTGTGACACGTGGAAGACATTGTGTACTCTGGATAAAGCAGGTGGTAAAGTCAGCTGATATGCTAGTTGTCCAACTCTCTCTAATATATCAAAAGGTCCCACAAACCTTGGACTTAACTTTTCACTCACGCCAAATCTCATAACACCTTTGTTGGTGAGACTCTAAAATATACCTTTTCTCCTTCCTGAAATTCCAACGGTCTCCTTTTGTATTGCCCAACTTCTTTATCGATCTTGAGCTGTCTTCAAATGTTGTCTTATCAATGTCACCTTGTCTTTAGCTATTTGCACTAATTCTGGACCGGTTATCCTCTTTTCCCCAACTTCATCCCAATAATGGGAGAGTGACATCTTCTCCCATACAAAGCTTCAAAAGGAACCATACCAATGCTAGACTGATAATTGTTGTTGTATGAAAACTCCACTATGGTTAGGTAATCTACCCAATTACCTTTAAAATTAATGACACAAGCTCGAAGTATGTCTTCCAAAATTTGAATTACTCTCTCGATTAACCATCAGTTTGAGGATGGAAAGCAGTACTTAGAGATAATTTGGTTCCAATTGATTCATTTAAACTTTTCCAAAAATGAGAGACAAATCAGGAATCACGATCAAATAAAATGATATTGGTACTGCTCATGTAATCGAATTATGTTATCAATGTATAAGTGTACCAATTCTTCCATGATCATAGTGGTCTTCATTGGAAGAAAATGAGCTGACTTCCTTAGTCTATCCACTATCACCCATATTGTATCTCTACCAGTTCTGGATTTAGGTAATCCTACCACAAAATCCATAGTCATGTGTTCCCATTTTCCATTCTCGTATCTCCAATGGTTGTAATAGGCCTCCGGGTCATTGCACAGCTTTCACGTTTTGACAAACCAAACAACGAGATACAAAGTCTGCAATGTCTTTCTTCATTCCCTTCCACCAAAAGTTTGTCTTCAAGTCTCTATACATTTTTGTTCCTCCCGGGTGTACCAAAAATTTGGTGTTATGCGCCTCCTTCAATACTTCTTGCCTCAACTGTATATTATTTGGTACTCATAATCTGCCTCGAAGCCATAAACTACCGTCTGTGTGCCTTTGAAAATCTGAACCCTCATGTACGTGATTGTTTATTGGGTTTGCAACTTCATCACTTTCTTGGGTTGTCTTAATACTTTCAATTAATGTTGGCTGAGCTAAAAGAGTAGAAAGCATTTCGTCCATACATTCACCAATTTCAATCTCCAACTTCTCCCATTCTGTAATCAACTGTTCTTGTTGAGTCGACATAGCTGCTAGCATCCCTGATGATTTCCTACTTAAAGCATCTACTACCATGTTGGCCTTTCCAGGATGATAACTAATTTTTAAGTCATAGTCTTTTAGTAACTCTTACCATCTTCGTTGCCTCATGTTCAATTCCTTCTGCGTGAAATGATACTTTAATATTCTATGATCAATGAACACCTGACACTGTTCTCTATAGAAATAATATCTCCAAATCTTTAGAGAAAACACCACTGTTGCTAGTTCCAAATTATGGGTAGGATAATTTCGCTCATATGATTTCAACTGTCGAGAAGCATATGCAATTTCCCTACTATTCAGCATTAATATGCATCCTAAACCATGTTTCGAAGCATCGCTATAAATTTGAAACCCTCCAGATTCAGTCGGAAGTGCTAAAATAGGTGCTGACACTAAACTTTTGTTTCAGTTGTTGAAAACTCTTCTCACAAGATGGGCTCCACTCAAACTTCGTTCTCTTTTGAGTCAAACGAATCAGAGGCATAGCGATTGAAGAGAAGCCTTCAATAAACTTCCGATAGTATCCTGCAAGACCAAGAAAACTATGAATCTTGGTAACATTTGATGGTTGAGGCCAATCCACAGTTGCTTCTATCTTTTTTGGATCCACGGATACACCTTCTCTAGATATCACATGTCCCAAGATATTCACACTTGGGATCCAAAATTCACATTTTGAAAACTTAGTATACAACTTATTTTCTCGAAGAGTCTGTAGTACCATTCTTAAATGCTCTAAATGTTGTTCCTTCGATGATGAGTAGATAAGAATATCATCAATGAATACCACCACACAAATATCCAACTGTTCTCTGAATACTCTGTTCATTAAATCCATAAAAGTAGCTGGAGCATTTGTTAATCCAAACGGCATCATGAGAAACTCGTAATGTCCATATCGAGTTCTAAATGCACTTTTAGGAATATCTTCCTCCTTCATCTTCAATTGATGATATCCAGATCGAAGGTCAATCTTGTAAAATATCTTGGCATTCTTCAGTTGATCAAAGAGATCATCTATTCGAGGCAATGGATACTTATTCTTCATAGTGATCTTGTTCAACTCTCTATAATCAATACATAACTGCATGCTCCCATCCTTCTTCTTCAGAAATAAGACAGGTGCTCCCCATGGTGAAACACTAGGCCGAATGAACTTCATATCAAGTAGTTCTTGAAGTTATCCTTTCAATTCCCTAAGTTCAGCTGGTGCCATTCTATAAGGGGTCTTAGAGATAGGTTCTGCTCAAGGAATGAGATTAATCTCAAAATCAACATCACGTTTAAGAGGTAAACCTGGTAATTTCTCTAGAAACACATAAGGAAACTCACAAACAGTTGGTACATCTTCCATGTTTGGGATATTCTTCTTTGAATCCACCACATATGCTAAGTATCCTGTACATCCTTCTTGTAAGTATTTAGAAGCCTTTATCACCGAGATAATTGGTGTGATCCTCTTTTTACTGCACTGGTATGTACCTTGAAATTTGAATTTATCCTTTTCAGGTATTCTAAATTCCACACTCTTTTCTCTACAATTGATTGTGGCATGATTTTGTGATAACCAATCCATACCCAATATTATGTCAAATCTGATATGTCAATCAAAATAAAACTAGCAAGAAGTCTGTGTATCCCAATATCAATTTGACAATGTCGAATAATATGGTTAGAATTGAGAATCTTTCCTTCGGGTGTAGCAATATGATAAGTATCAACAAAATATTCAGACACTAATCCAAGAGTCTTAGCAAATTTATGAGACATAAAGGAGTGAGTAGCACCACAATCAAATAAGGTATAAGCTGGGAGTATATTGATAGATTGTGTACCTGCAACCACCTCATTGGACTCATCTGCTTCTTGTTGGGTCAAAGCAAAACACCCTTGCATTAGACTTCTTTTGTTGTGGCTGTGAAGGCTGTTGCAGTGCTGGTCTGTCAGAGGAATTACGCATCGCTGGCTTTGGCTTAGGACGATCTGCAATTCTGTGACCGATCTCTCCACAATTAAAACATGCTCCAGTTGAATCTGCTTCACCAAAATGTAATCTACCACAAGTCTCACAAGGCTTCCTTTGCAAGGAAGTTTCACCCCGACTCTATTTTGTATTGGGTAGTAGCCTCCTTCTCTGTACTTGGGAACTTTCAGTGTTTGGCCTATCATTCCGCCCTTGTTGACTATTAGTGGGTCTGAACACTTTTATTCCTCTTTCCGCATCACCCACACAGATATCAGACTCTATTCGAATAGACCTCATGTAAGAATCTTCATAATCCCGTGAAGGTATGGACGACAATCTAGCTTGAATCCGTCTAAAAAATCCATCTTCAAAATGAAGCAGCCTCAATCTACTGTTTCCTATCAACTCAGGTACATACTACCCCAAAGAATTAAACTTATTCGCATATTCAACCACAGACATTGACTCAGTCTACCTCAGATTAAAGAATTATCTCTGCTTCTCAAGACGAAATGAGTCCGAAAAATAATGTTCCAGGAAAGCCTTTTTGAACACCTCCCAATTTATAGGCTAATTCGTAGATACATATGCTGGTGAAGCTCCTTCAAACCATCTTTGTGCATCTCCGACTAAAAATGGTAAGACAAATTTACCCCTGACTTCCATGGGTACCTCCAGAACCTCGAAATTATGTTCCATCTCTCTCAACCACTTCTCAGCTTTCTCAGGGTCCGCTCTACCATCAAAAGTTGGTATGTTGGCCTTCTTCAAATGCTCATAATGTGCTTTTGTACTAGTAGCTGCATTCTGTGAGCGCCGCTGATACAACAACAATTCAAGAACTGAGCAAGAATCACCTCTGCATAAAAAATTGTCCCTGATCTAAACTCAACCAACCCTTGGAAAACTCCTCGAATCCCTTCACCCCCAAATCAGCAAGGAAATGGTAACAAAGAGAAATCAAAGAGAAAGAGAATTGAATTAACGCCACATGTTTACTTACTTGATAAGTTGAATCAATCCTTAAGGTAAAACAAACCTGAATCTGATTTGTTAAAAAAAACTCACAAATTTAATTTTTCTCCCCCTTTCAAAACAGCCCCATCTTATTCTATTTATAGAGGAGAAGATGACCTAATTCTACAATAGATAAGCCCACTAAAAATAGAATTTAAAAGCCCACTAAAAATATAATTTAAAAACCCACTAAAAAAAATAGAATTTAAACATATTTCCAAACAAGGTCCTTCCTTTTAAAACGTTGGGCTTAAAACAAACAGCCCAAAATAAGGCTTTAACTTCTTGAATTATGGTTGCGTCATTCTCTCCCTCTTCAAAAGGATTCGTCCTCGAATCAAAACCTGGCAAGTCCACTTTATAGGCATTGTCATTGATGCGTTCAAGCACTTGAAATGGTCCATCGCCTCTAGGATCAAGTTTGGACTTCCGTTGCTTAGTGAATCTTTCCTTCCTAAGGTGTACCCAAACCCAATCTCCGGGTTTAAACTTCATCACTCTTCGCCCTTGATTAGCTCTTTGAGCATACTTTTTATTTTTTTCCTCAATATGCTGCCTAGCTTTGTTATGTATGAACTTAACCAAATATGCCCTCCTAGATACTGCATCTTGGCCTTTTAAATGCTTCAAACTCTCATGATCAGTATGAATTACAAACTCTTTAGGCCATAAATAATGTTGCCCAGTTTGTAGAGCTCTCACCAATGCATACAACTCCTTAGGTAATTCTTCAGAGAAGACATCACCATATTCCTGCAAAAGAGAAACAACACCACTAGGCAAACAAGGGTTAAGGTCAGATTCAGTAAGATAAGCTTCTTTGTAAAAAGGTATAACTAAGCATCTCCCTTCCTCACAAGCAACCCTTGCATCTCTCATTTTTGCATAAAAGTTTTGTTTCTTTTTGCCCTCTCTCTCATTTGGGCCCTTAAATTGACTTTCTTTTAAGGCCTCTTTCCCCTCTTTTCTTTTCACACTCTCCACCTCACTCACTCTTTTTTCTTGTATTTTTGATCTCAACTCTCCTTTTGCAAGGCTCTCAGCCTTTCCTTCAAAATTTGATTCCACTTGTTTTTTCTGAGGTGTTTCTGTCCCTCTTTGCTGCATAGCTTCAATACTCCTTTTTAATTGCATTTAGTCTTCATACACCTTGCTTGGAGCTAAAGGAGCAAGAATAACTTTCTGATCTCCCATAAAGAATGAGTACCTATTCTTAAAACCATCATGCAACACCTTCCTATCATATTGCCAAGGTTTTCCAAGCAATAAATGACTAGCATGCATAGGCACAACATCACAAAGAACTTGATCAGAATACTTACCAATGGAGAAAGATACAATAAGTTGTTTATTCACCTTGATTTCCCGCATATCATTAAGCCATTGTAGCTTATATGGCCTAGGGTGCCTCAAACAATCCAGCCCTAGCTTCTCCACCATTAATGTGCTAGCTACATTTGTGCAGCTCCCACCATCAATTATAATGCTACAAATCTTCCCATTCACTAAGCATCTTGAATGAAAGATATTCTCCCTTTTCCCAATTTCATCCACTTTTACTTGAGCATTTAATACACACCTAGTAACAAGCAATTCACCCTTAGCTGTATTTTCAGCTTCTACATCAGAATAATTCTCTAATTCAAGCATGGAATCAGAATCACTCTCATCATGATCCTCATCTTCAGAAATAACTTCAGCACCCCTCAAAACCATTGTTTTATTATTGGGACATTGAGAAGCAATATGACCAATACCAAGACATTTAAAGCACTTAATATTTCTATGCTTATCAGAATTAGAAGTAGAAGAACTTGAAGGTTTTAAGTTACCTTTCGGGTCTGAACTTCACTTCTTTTGGCTTGTCCTTGGCCTTCTCATCGTTCTTAGACCATTTGGAGTTCCAATTTGTAGTAGAACTAGAATAGGAAGTCTTGCTGGACCCTTTGTACTTGAGTTGTTTCTCCACTTTCATTGCCATGTTTACCATTTCTTCCAACTCCACATAATGGTGTAATTCGATAACATTTGCAATATCCTTGTTCAAACCAGCCAAGAAACGTGCCATGGTAGCCTCCCTATCTTCTTCAACATTAGCCCTTACCATGACTATCTCCATCTCCTTATGGTACTCTTCAACACTCATATAGCATTGTCTCAAAGTTTGAAGTTTTTGATGTAGCTCTCTATAAAAATAACTAGGTACAAATCTCTTTTTCATAATTCTCTTCATTTCTGCCCAAGTATTGACATGTTCCTCTCCATTTCTTCTCCTATTTAAAACTAGTTGATCCCACCAAACAAGTGCACAATCTTTAAATTCCACTGCAGCAAGATTTACCTTCCTCTCTTCAGAATAGTTATGACAATCAAAAATCAGCTCCACTTTCCTCTCCCATTCCAAGTAAGCTTCAGCATCATTCTTACCTTGGAAAGATGGAATTTTCATTTTTATACTACCAATATTCCTATCAACACGATCAGCCCTTTCTTCCTCCCTTGCAAAGTTTTGGACTCTATTACCTCGACCTCTTATTCTATAATTTTGTCCTTCTCTTCCACCCATCCTGACCCCATGCCATTCTCCCTCATCATCTCCATCATCAAAGCCATCACCTTCATACCAAAAATGATGAGTATTTGGCTCTCTTAAATTCTGCCTTCTTGTTGCACCACCATTCATTGTCCCCTCTTGCAATTCTCTAATGACCTGGTCTTGCTTCTCAAATCTATCACTAACATATCTAAAAAGGTTTTCCAACCTTTGAAATTGTTGTTGCATAGCATGTAAAGTGAAGGCTAGGTTATGTTCAGTAACATTAACTTTCTCATCACTTTCTTTGCTTTCGTTTGATTTGGTCATGATGTAAAACCTGCAAAAAAATTGTTAGCAATCCTCACAAACACTCCCTCACGTGTTTCACTCAAATTTGATTGGAAACCCTCGTGTTTCACTCAAAGTATTGGCTTTTACCCTTTAATATGCTCACAATTTTTTGCCTTTTTCCACTCTAGATTCAAGCAGTAGTTTTACTTGTCCGGACCAATCAAACAATACCAAATAAGCAAATTAGCAACCTTAATTCAATGGAAAACAAATAACTCCTAAAGAAAGAAAGATGTCACAAAACTAGATGTAATATGATGTAAAGAGGCAAGAGATGACGAATTTGGAATGAAATATGATTTGTGGGCACATAAAATTTGGAAACTTCCTTTATATATATATATATATATATATATATATATCAGATCTGAAATTCAGAGATAAAGAACACAACTTATATATATATATATATATCTCAGATCTGAAATTCCGAGATAAAGAACACAACTTTTTTTTTCTTTTACTAAATGAGAAACTGACAATAATATTCAAAAATAAACAGAAATTTAAAGGTTATATAGATTGAATTTGAACTTAGCTCTGATACCAAAAATGATACAGCAACAATTCAAGAACTGAGCAAGAATCACCTCTGCATCAAAAATTGTCCCTGATCTAAACTCAACCAACCCTTGGAAAACTCCCCGAATCCCTTCACCCCCAAATCAGCAAGGAAATGGTAACAAAGAGAAATCAAAGAGAAAGAGAATTGAATTAACACCACAAGTTTACTTACTTGATAAGTTGAATCAATCCTTAAGGTAAAACAAACCTGAATCTGATTTGTTAAAAAAAACTCACAAATTTAATTTTTCTCCCCCTTTCAAAACAGCCCCATCTTATTCTATTTATAGAGGAGAAGATGACTTAATTCTACAATAGATAAGCCCACTAAAAATAGAATTTAAAAGCCCACTAAAAATATAATTTAAAAACCCACTAAAAAAATAGAATTTAAACATATTCCCAAACTAGGCACTTCCTTTTAAAACGTTGGGCTTAAAACAAATAGCCCAAAATAAGGCTTTAACTTCTTGAATTAGGGTTGCATCAACCGCTCTTGAGATTGTTGAAGTTGTTGCTGACCTTGTATCACTTGAGTCATCGTATTGAGTAATGCAACCATTTCTGGGGGCATAGTGAAAACAGGAGCTGAAGGAGGTGGAGGTGGAGGTGGAGAATCTCTCCTACCGTCACGATCATCGTTTGCAACTCCATCTCTTTGCCTACCTATCTTTCTATTCCAATTAGCTAGAGGAACGTTCATTCCATCATTCTCGTGCTTGCCCACTTCATCAAAATGATCACCTTCTCTAGAAGTCTCAGCCGTTCTACCACGATCATCTATTGCTAGTAAAAATTTCCCAAAGAAAATAAATATAATTATTTAAATAATAATAAAAACAAAAACATAATATATATATATATATATATATATATATAATATCTTCCTTAAATTTCTATGTTCTACTGCAATCCATACTTTCCTAATCCTAAAAGGCAAATCAATTCTAAATTTTTTTAGTCATAACCTACTGCTCTAATACCACTAAATATCATACTCCGAATCCGGGCCTAGTTCGTGAACTAAAATCCCAAATTCAAGATTACGACTCGGCTACACACCCTAGATTTCTCCAAAGAATGCAAAGTCACTTACTTTCAATTATCCAACAACAAACAGTAAAATTATTAACTTAAATAATCTATAAAATATCATCCATAATTTCTAACTTTCTTCAATAATAAAACTTCAACTCAAAAAAAAATTCAAGTTTCCAAAAAAACAACAAGAAGTTTATTCTAAACATAAACAACTAAAAACGTTACTCCAAACTCTTATTCATAATCATATGTCCAGTAATCATCCTCTAACCCTATATCTTCCCCGTCATCTGTAAAGTGAGAAAACATATGGGTGAATATAAAATACTTAGTAGGCAGAACATCTTCCCTCATTTAAAAATAATTTTTCAATTAAAAGAAAAACAATATAAATATTTTTAAATAATAATAATAATAATAATAATAATTTACCGTACATTTATCTTTAGAGCAGAAAAAGACAAAACATAAGTTAAATGGTAAATAAAAACATTGAGCATACAATGTAATGCAATCATTCAATCAATATCTTTCATTTTTCTTTTCTTTTACTTTCTTGTCTTTTTTTAACTATTGGGGGAATAATATGATTGTTTCGCGAATAGATCTTAATTGATAGCAGTGCCTAACTTTATACCCGTTAGGAAAGGACATTACTTGTATCTTATATCTTGGTGGCTTTTTATCCATGCCAATGAAAAATCTTATAAATGGTAAAACATGTTCCTCCCATTACTATCCATCACTTAATCCCAATAAAATCAAATATAAGAATTACATATAATTTACTTTTATAAAACTTCAATGTAAATACTTAACATTCTAAAATATTTAAGAATATTAAAAATGAAAAAAAAATATTTTTTATTTTAAAATGATAATAGCTCGAAACTCAAAACATAATTTAAATATATACATAACATTTAATTAATATTTTTATATAATAAAAAGAGTAATGAATTCTTTGATGGTATCAAATAATAAATAAATAATATATATATATTATATATATATATATATATATATATAATAAAAGAAAATACAAATAATTACATCAAATTAGAAAAAGGAAACATAATTGCATCAAATTAGAAAAAACAAATATAATCACATCAAATTAGGAAAAAGAAGAATAATCATATCAAATTTCGAAATTTACGGCTCTATCAAATATATATATATATATATATATATATAATAAAAAAATAAGAAAATATAATCACGATAAGTTTTGGATTGTGGTTTTGTCGGAATTGTTGAATAATAAAAAATATATATATACTTAAAAAGTTTTGGAACCAAAGATTAATTTTGAGGATGTTAAACTTTCAAAATTTTACTTAAGCAGATAACAATTACTCAAACAAGTCTTTTCACATATCATAATCTTCAAATTCAATACTTAAAAAATTATCCATACTATAGATAAAAAAAATGGAGAAGGATGGTCCACCTACCTTGATTGAGTGCTTGGCGTACTTTTCGTTACTTTCGATTAACTCAAATATTTCGCTCTTAAATTCCTTTCGGGCTCTATAAAAAATCTATAATACGAATATTAAAACTAAATTCATAACTAATATCTTAATCTTACAATCCTATTAATCAAAAACACTAAAAACTACTTACCTCTTTCGTCAACTTCTTTGTATTTGGAAAAATCTAGCCTCTGACAGCTATCGTGTTTTGAAAGGGATAAAAGAAAGCCCCAGTAAAAACCTAATAATCATGCCTAAACTTATATTTATAATTACTCTTATATCAAATTTATAACTATTTATTATTAAATCCTCACACTATTTAAATAATAAATAAAACCCTAAAAATAAAATTAGGGTATTACGTTGATACAAAGAGGTAACAAGGAATTGTTTCCTCTTCCTGGAAGGCACCAACATTGGGTTGGGTAAAGTTAAATATAGATGAGTCTCATGGTGTTGACAGAAGTGGTATTGGTTTTGTATTGCGTGATGATAGGAGACAAGTTTTATGTTCGGGAGCTAGACCTTTGCTGTGTATTGTATTGCCTGAACAAGCAGAACTCATGGCTTTGAAGTTGAGTTTTGAATTTGTTCACGATATTTGGTACTTCCCATTACTGATGATTTTAGATTACGAGAATTTGTCTACTATTGGTGGAATTATTGCTTAGTTTCAAGAGGATCTCTAAAAGGCTCCTAGGATTAATATTCAGAATAATCATACGTCTACTAACGTAGTAACGCATTTGTTTGCTCAAATTGGGATTACTTTTTTAAATACCGTTATTTGGTATGAAACTTTGCATTCCGTGTATTAAACACATTTCATTGAAACTGGTTAAAAGTTTCATGAATATACTATTTTTCATTTTTAAAAAATGATGATGACGAATTTTTTTTTTATCATGAGTGAATTGACATATAGATAATGTGTTAATGTTTTTTTTTTTTTTTGAGTTTTTATTGATGAATGCATATAATTTTATGAGAATCAATTGATTAATTAATTTAATGTTTTATATGAACAAAATCCCTTAAAATCTTCAATCAGAATAATATTTCAAATAAATCTTTAAATTAATTACAACTACTAATTAAAACTTTAAAATTCCTAACACATACCCCAAAATTCTCTTCACAACTTGTGACAAAATTTTTAAACATAGATTTAAATAATATATGTATCATGTCTAAAAGAAATGCAGAAAATTAATAATAATATTTACCATGGGAATGATGGAAAAAGTTGGAGGAAAGAACCAGAATGAGGGCTAGGTGGATGAAAGAGATCTTCATTCTTCTTCACAACAACAAGGGAAAACAATTGTAAGAAAGAAAATAAATAAGGGAAAATATATGAATTTAGTGTTAGTAATGAATAGGATAAAAAACTATTAATTGTTTCAAAGAAAAATTTACATATTTTTTTTAAAAATACAAATTATCAATTGACAAAATATTTAAAAAAAAAAACAAATTGGTATATTTAAATTCTCAAATTACAAGAAATTGGTAAAATTAATTTTCATTATAATTCTTCTTCTTCTTCTTTTTTAATTTAATCATTAAAATTGATATATTTTTTAATTTAATCTTTATAATTCAAAAATCTCTCGTTTTTTTTAAATTTGATAGAATTGTTTAAAAAAAATGCACTTTACATTATATTTGGTTCACTCTTAAATCAAACCGGGTATGATTGACTTAACTATTTTATTTAGTCATCCTTTGATCGGTTCTCTAGCAACATATATTTGTTCCCAAAGGTTTTGACCCTTCTGAACACATTTTTGAGGTCTATTTTTCATATTCTGCCTCTTTCTTATTAGTTTCAGACTTGAGTATTTTTGTTTTTATCATTATAGCTGCTTTTGGTAATTCTCATTTTGTAACACATCTTATTAGTGTGATTTTTTATGGTTGCAATAATAATTTATGGGCTCAAGAAATGTGTAGTTTTCTAAAAGGTAGACTTCTTTGGCATATTGTTACTGGTGAAACTAAATAACCCACCAAAGAACCTTCTGAGACTGAAGATAAGTTTATTGAAAGGTTAGACCAATGGGATATCAAAAATCATCAAATTTTAACTTGGTTCCGTAATACTTGTTAGCCTAGTATTAAATTAGAATTTCGTTGTTTTGATTGTGCTAAAGATGTTTGGAATTTCTTAAAAAATCGATATGCATTTTTAGATGATATTCATCAGTTTCAGCTCTATTGACGCCTTCATTGCATGCATCAACAACTAAGTCACACCATTCACAGTTATGTTTATGAGTTACAGATTTTATTGGATCAATTATCTACTGGTGATCCTCTCTTTCCTGATAAAGCTCTACAAGTATTTATGCTGATCTTCTTGAACGTCGGTATGTTTGGCATTTGCTTATAACTCTTAACCGTGATTGG
Organism: Asclepias syriaca; assembly: GCA_027405835.1. Classification (NCBI taxonomy): domain Eukaryota; kingdom Viridiplantae; phylum Streptophyta; class Magnoliopsida; order Gentianales; family Apocynaceae; genus Asclepias; species Asclepias syriaca. Next base: position 12,171,098 of record CM049924.1, read on the forward strand.
AGTCAATTTGTGGTACTCTTCTTCATCGTAAACCTTCACCGTGATTGGAGTCAATTGGAGTCAAACATGGACACAGTAATTCAAGAACTAATTTCTTAAGAAACTCGTATTAACACTCTTCGAGCTGAGTGCAATCTCACTTCTCCAGATATGATTCTTGTTGCACCTTCAATCCATTCTCAGTCCAAAAAGGAATATTGTAATTATTGCAAAATACCTAGACATTTGATTCTACTTGCTATAAACTTGAGGTAAAACTCAAGAATCTTGGTAAAAGAAATCCACTCATCTACTACATCTTGGGGTACTTCTTCTAGTACTGATGTTGCCACAAAGATCTCTGACGTTGATGATAAGTCACTTTGTTTTTCCCTAAAGGACATCCAGTCTCTTCTTCACCATATACAATCTAATTCTGGGACTCTCAATTCTTCTGCTTTGTTTGTCACTTCAAGTACACATACTCTTGGTTCTTTGATTCTGGTTGTTATCATATGACTCCTGAGTCTAAGCATTTTCATTCTATCTCTATCCCTTCTCATGCACATGTTGTTCACATAGTTGATAACTCTACATTAGATATTCAGCACAAGTAATATTTCCACCTCTTCATTGTCGTTGCCTAATACTTTTCATGTACCAAAATTACCTCTCAATCTTATATCTGTTGGCCAGTTTGTTGAACTTGGTGCTGATGTAATCTTTAAGAGTAATGGTTGTATTATGCAGGATTCTTAGACGAGCATAGTTCTTGGGACATGGCATAAGGTTGGTCGGTTATTTGAGCTCGTCTCTCTCCAAATGCCACCAAAAGTTGTTGTTGCTGTTGTTTCTTCCAATCTTTGGCATTCAAGCCTTGGTCATGTTTCTTCTTCTAAATTAGGATCTTTGATTTCTAACGATTGTTTAGGTTCTGTTAAAACTAGTCACATTGATTGTGTTTCCTGTGAACTTTCTAAACATCATGCTTTGCCTTTTACTAATAGTACTTCTATTTCTTCTGCCCCTTTTGATCTTATTCATTCTTATATTTGGGGATCTGCTCCTAATGTTACTATTGGTGGTTCTAGGTATTTTGTCATTTTTGTTGATGACTATTCTCGATACACATGGATTTACCTTATGAAAAATCGTTCTGAGTTGCCCAAAATTTACATTCAATTTGCTACTATGATAAAACTCAGTTTTATCTTAACATAAAAGTCTTTCATACATATAATGCTATGAAATATCGAGATACTACCCTTTGTCAATTATTTGCTAGCAATGGTACGCTTGTTCAACGTTCATGTCCTGACACTTCACCACAAAATGGTCATGCTAAACGTAAATATAAACATATTTTAGACACTGTTCGTGCTCTTCTTATGTCATCTTCTTGTCTTAAATCTTTTTGGGGTGAAGCTACTCTTACATTAGTTTACATTATCAATCACATTTCCTCTTATCATAAAAAAATATCTCTCTTTATGAGCGTCTCTATGGTCATTGTCTTAAATATCATAATTTTTAGGTTTTTAGATTTGTTTGTTTTATTCGTTTGCAGTCCCACGAGTATACCAAATTGGAACCTCGAGCTCGATTGTGTTGTTTTTTAGGTTATGGTATTGAACATAAGGGCTATTGGTGTTGGGAACCTCTTTCTCAACGTATTCACGTTTCACGTCATGTCACCTTCTGGGAACATAAGATGTTCTCTTCCTTATCTAGCTTCTGTGTCACATCATCTCCTCCATTCTTTTCTGATCCTACTATCTCTTTGTTTCCTAATGATATTTTGACAGGCACTGCTGATTCAAATGACATAGACCTTCCTCCACCCTTGCTTGAAGATCATCCTTCTGAGGATCCTAGTTCTTCCTCTCCCCAGTAGTTCTCTAAATTCTAGTCCTAAAACTCATAAGTCTTCTCGTATTCGTTATCCTCCTGTCACTCTTTAAGGTTATCATTGTTACTCTATCATTATTTTTCTTTATGAGCCTTCCACTTATCGTGAGGCTAACTCTAACCCTTTATTGCAGAAAGCAATGACAGAAGAGCTTAATGCACTTATTAACACACATACATGGGATTTGGTTTACTTTTCTCCATATAAATCAGTGGTTGGTTGTAAATAGGTGTATAAAATCAAGACTATGGCTGATGGTTCAGTTGAACGTTATAAAGCTTGTCTTGTGGCTAAGGGTTTCACCCGAGAAAATAGAATTGATTATGAGAAGACATTTGCTCCAGTCGCTCATATCACATCGAGTCGTACACTTATAGCAATTGCAACAGTCAAACAGTGGATCTTGTTTCAGATGGATGTTAAGAATGCATTTTATCTCTTACGAAAGGATTTATATGGACTCAAACAAGCTCCTTGGGCTTAGTTTGCTAAATTCAACTCCACCATTTGTCAATTTGTCTTTAAGTCCAATCATCATGATCATGCCATATTTCTTCGAAAGACTCGAAGCAAAATCATTATACTATTGTATGTTGATGACATGATTATTACGGAAGATGATATACAGGTATCCATGATGTCAAACAATTTCTTAGTCGCCATTTGAGATGAAAGATCTTGGCCATTTAAGCTATTTTTTGGGCCTAGAGATTACTTCTTCTTCAATATGGTATTATTTATCTCAAGCCAAATATGTTACTGATCTTATCTCTTGTGCAAGTCTTACAGATGATAAAATTGCTAACACTCCAATTGAAGCCAATGTTCATTTGTCTACCGCTGATGGTTCTCCTATCTTTGATTGTACTTTGTATCGTCAATTTGTTGGCAGTCTTATATATCTCACTGTTACTCGACCTGACATTGCTTATGTTGTTCATGTTGTTAGTCAGTTCATGACAACTCCTCGCACAACTCATCATGTAGCCATACTTTGCATTTTTTGCTACATTAAAGGCACTTTGTTTCATGGTCTCCATTACTCCAACTCATCTTCTCTACAGCTGCAAGGTTATTCAGATTCTGGCTGGACTGGTGATCATATAGATCAATGCTCTACTACAGGTTATTACTTCTTACGTAGTGATTGATAACACTAAAATATTCAGGTATTTTGGTGACAATTTGTGCTTAATTCTTGATCTAATTGTTGATAAATAATCAATTTTGGTTTAGTTTTGCTAATTCTTTTATTAAATTGATTTCAAAAAGTTTTTGGGGCAAAAATGCAAAGAATTACAAATTTAGGGACTCAATTACAAAATATGAAGATATTTTACACGTCGCGTCTTGACTCCCGTCAACATCTTGTTCTTGACGGCCGTCAAGAACGATCTGTTGATGGCCGTCAAGACCTCATCATCAGATTTTTTTATTTGTGAATTTCCTAGTTTCCTCCCACGTTTTGTATCTATAAATAGTGGTTTTTCACCACAGGGAGAATTATAGATTTTTCATTGTATTCTTTGTACTTTGAATTTCTCGATACAAGATTATTGTTGTTTTCATTGTCATTCTCTACTTCTATTTCTCTTTGAATTCTTGTTCACAAACCAAGAAAAGAGTTTAGGGAGTGCTTTAAGTTGAGAGTGAAATCCAATGTTCTCTTGAGAGTGTGAGAGTTCAAGATCCACAAACCAAGGAGTTGCACTTTCACATCCTTGGAGTGAGGTTAGTAATTAATATAAATCCTCCTCCTAAAGATTAGCAAATTGAATGGTCCCAAACCCACAAGGACTTAAAAAGTTGTTGATTTCCCTTGGAAGAGTGTGTTGTTGTATTGAAGAAAAGGTGGAAAGAAAACATCTACAAGAGCTTGGAGATTTCAAAGAGTCCTAGCTTTACTTGTACACATTTCTTCCTCTTTGATTTTCTATTGATCTTGTATGTATGATTTTAACATTAATTCTCCTTTAGGATCTCTTAATGTTCTACATTGCTTTAGGAATAATTGTTGAGAATTCTTTGATGTTTCATGTTTGTGTGTCTTCCTGTTAATCTATATCAATTGTTCTTTGATTTTTGCATTTATGTGTCTAAGGATTCCATCTCAATAGATGTGAAGATCCGAAGAAATTTTGATATAGGCTATCATATCCCTATGACGGCAATTTGGTGAGCTTTAAGGGGAGATGTCAATACAACCTAGATATCAACCCTTAGACCTAAGAATGAAGATTCTTAATTCATGAGAGTTTATTGTGCTAAGAACCTCTCAATAGTTATGTGTGCGGGCTTGATTTCTTAAAGGTCTTAAGTTGTTTTTCCTCTATTGTTTTCCTTTATTGCTTTCTAGATTAGATTTCTCCTATCTTCACTTGATGTTGGAACCTAAACCTTGATTTTCTTCTAAGTTTCATTATTAGTAGAGGATTTCTAACTTCCTTGGGAAACGATTTTTATAAATTTTAAAATGATGATGTTCAATCTTTTTCTTAATATACATTCATAATCAACATTTATGATAATTGAGCCTCAACATAATCTAAAGAAAATGTTCACGTTTTTGGCGCCGTTGCCGGGCATGGCAATCATAATATGATTAGTAATCTAGAATTTCTAGGGTTCTAGACAATCAAATTATTGATTTAGGATGAATTGAATGGACTTAATTGAACTTAGGAACTTTTGAGTTTAGGTTCCTTTACTTGCTTTGTTCCTTTATTGTTGGTTAGATAGTATAGTCTAGTTTTATTAGCCTTTAGTTTTCCTTGTTTTCGGTTAGTATAGGATTAGTTCCTAGGTTTTGGTTAGTTTAGGTTAGCTTAGATGTAGAGTTTTGGCCTTAGAATAGGTTAATCTAGTTTAATTTAAATAGATTTAATCTAACTATTTCTAATTCTTAACTAGTTCTAATCTAGTGTAGTTTAATTCATAATCAATTCTTACTTTAACCTTAGGAATAGTTGAACTTACATAATGCATAATTCTTAACATAGTGTTAATTAGGTCATTAGATTTAGAATTTACCTTCCTAACTTGTTTCTTTTGTGTTTTTTTTTTTACTTTGATTGTTTTTAGATTGCTTAATTAGTTGTAGATGTTCATTTTTCAAACTTTTAAAAAAAATTCCAGCAAGCTTCCTCTGTTTTGTTCTGTTTCTCCTCTGTTCTTCAGACGCCTACTGTCTGAATTTTTTTTCACATTTTGATATTTTTATATTCTACTGCCTTTTAGCTTTCTTTTGGTATACTATATGTATATTTTAGAAATAATTAGTTTTTAAATTAGATTAGTTTAGAGTGGTTGTTGAAAAAAATCTACTGCAGTACTTTTTATATGAATATATGTATGTTTTGTTTGATGTATATTTTATTATTATAATTGAATTATGCTTAGTATACATGTATCTATAATTATAGTACTTGTTTTTGTCTTTATTTTGATATATTGCTTAACTATTTTTGCCATTTTACTCATGATTGAATTCAAGAGCATAAGGTATACTTCTCTAAGAACCTTTTGCAAAATTTATTTTTGTCATTTTTTTATTTATTTGATATATATATATATATATGTGCCTTTTATCTTTAGAATTGTTTAGATTGATCTTTGGATGATTTGTGTTGAGTTTTGAACTTTCCAATTTTGGATTTAACTAAATCTCCATATGCTAAAGTATCCTTTAATCTTGACATTGCACTTTAAGTGTTTGATTAATTGTCTATAGTTTATTTTTAAAGATTATGTAGCTTGTTTTTCGTTTATAAGTTAGTTCAAATGTTTTTAAGTCTATTGCTCTAGTATAAGATATTGTTCAATTGCTCTAGGGACTTTGCGTTAGTCCTTCACTTATTTGATGTGCATGATCTACATGTTCTAAGTACCTAAAACAGTGCACATCTTGATTTAATTGATCTATCTTAGTTCTAATTGACTACTATTTATGAGTACACTGTTCTTATTTGTGTTTAGCACTTAATTTTTAAGGTATATAGCATCTAATATATCATACTAATGTAAGTATACATGTATGCATCTCACTGTAATTTTGGACAACATGCAACCTGTTTTGTTTTTGCTACTATTTTCTGTTCTTTTGGAATTTCCGTAAGATATTTAACTGCAGAAATATCTTGTCTTAGGGTTAAGATGGAATAAGTTTCACTCCATTTGGCTTTAAAACCAATTTCTTATGATTTTTTGAAAATCACTGCCAATTTTGAAACAGCTTCTGCCTTTTTACTTATTTTGCTTAACTTTTTGATCTTCTATTTGCTTTGCCTTGTTTTTAATTTATCCTACTTTTATATGCATTCTGGAAATGTTAATATTTAATCTTGCTCTTAGGATTCCTTAATTAATTTCTTCTAGGATTGTGTGATCTTTAAGTATGTTAAACGTCTCTAGCATGTATCTTGCTTATTTTTATCCACCGTTTTGGTTATTTTTCTTTATATGCATGTTTAGTTAGTATTAATTAGTTTTCCTTTCTTTTAAGCATATTTAATGTCATCAAATTTCCAGTAGTATTTCTTTCCCTTTTATGCATCTTTTTAATGCAATTTTTAACTAGTTTTATTACCATTTCTTTTGATGCCAACTTTGAAGCAAATTGCCTTATTTATGCCTATGCAATTTGCTGCTTTTTACCATAATTCAAGTCTGTATTTATACTTGATGTTAATCATATTTATGCATCTTTTATGCCTTCTTTTGTTTGGTACTTTTTGCACTTTAACATATGCCTATTTAGATTGCATTTTGGTCATTTTTAGGAGCCTTCCTATTTTGTGCATAACTTATGTTTTAAGCATGAGTTTTTGTCCATTCTTTTTGCTTATTGTTTGCATCATTTGTATGAGTTGTAATTGCATGTTTAGTACAATTTTTTGCAGGTTTAAGAGACCTAAGAGTGGTTAAGGTATTGTTTTAAATGTTAGCTAAGAGGAAGACCAACAATTCTTACCATAGAAGTGTGATGAAGAAGACCATATCTTGTATTGTTCATTTTTTATTACAACTCTAATTGTTGGAGCTTCGACCAAGTTTTATATTTTCAATTGCTTATATTTGGACATTATTTTCAGTACCTAATGTTTTTCAATTCATGCAAGTTAATTTTTTTTTTCTTTTAAACCATTTCTTTGCTAAAAGTCAAATTTTAGAAAACTTTTGATTCAACTATTTTGCAAGAAATGTTTCCAAATCTTATGCAAACAATATTTCCAACTTTAACCTTTTTTTGTTATTTAACTTTATAACTTGTTAAATTTTATTTAATTTATTTTTGTACTTTAATTATTATTATTATTTTTTATTTTTGTTTTTATTCTCTTTTTAAACTTAACTTTTTTAACTTAATGTCTTTTATTTTTAAAAAGAAAAAACTCTCGGGACTTATCCGAGAGCTTCGTTCCTTTTAATTTTTTTTTTAATTTTCTTTTAACTTCTTTCCTTTTTATTTTTCTTTTCTGAGATTGGATTTTTTTACTTTTATTTGTTTTTTACTTGCTTTTCTCCTCTTTTTCTTCTATCTTAATTTTTTATCTTATTTAATTAATTTTTTTAACTTTATTTTAAATTGTCTTGTAATAGTTAGTATTTCAATTCTTCTCCCTACTTACTTAATTTGTTTCTTAAACTTTGCCTAGTTTTCTTTTCTTTGGCTAGTGTTAGCCCTTGTAACAATGGACTTTATTTTAATTTTAAGCTTTCTTTTAATCCTAATTTTCAATTGCTTTTGTTATTTTTATTTCTTGTATTTCTTTCTTTCTTAATTTTATCTTGAGATCGTCTTATTTTAGGGTGCATGACTAGATCATGTTCGAGAGAGCTAACGCCTATCATTGATAACCCTGAAGCTCTAATAAGTGATGCAAGAAGAAATCAAAGAAGAATGGAAGCAAATAAACCTACCCTAGACTCTTATATTCAACCTCAACTTACTCCCTCATGTAAAGCTATTCATTTACCTACCGGAGCAAAGTTTGAGTTTAAACCTAGCATCCTTCAACTTCTCACCACAAGACTCCAATTTGGAGGTTTACCTTCTGAAAATCCCAAAGGAGCATCTTTGAGGATGTCGCATTGCTATGCGAAGGGCTTAGTGGAACAAGTACGCTAGAAATAACCAAGTTTAGTCTCTTTCCATATACTTTGAGGGATAGAGCTAAGAGATGGCTAGCACAACTTCCAGCAAGATCAATTACATCTTGGGAAGAACTCACTTGAGCTTTTTCTTGCAGAATATTATTCGGCTGCAAAGATCCTCGAGTTCCGGAAAGTAATTTCAAGTTTTAATCAACTTGAAGGAGAAATTGTTTTTGAATCATGGGAGCGGTTGAGAGAATTGCTAAGATTATGTCCGCACCACAGTTTGTCTGAGCCCCTCATCATACAAAAATTTTACGGAGGGATGAACGAGCTTGGAAGGCAAGTTCTAGATGGATTAAACACTCAAGGCGGATTCAACGGGATGACCAAGGACGATGCTAAGAACACCTTGGAAAGGATGTATAGGGCAAACAAGATCTGGAAGACAAGCTCCCGAACAAAACCCGTACGAGCAACTGTTCAAGCAGCTCATTCATCTCCTATTGAAGATCCGCTTGAAGCCCTACGGTTCAACATGAATAATCAGATTAATTTCCTCCAGAAAAAAGCGTGCAAGAAGGAAACTACATCTGTGGATTTTTCCAAGGCCCGCACTTTAGTGGAGAATGTTCCGATGGAGGAATCTTAACAATTCCGGAAGAAATCGAGCAAGTAGAAGCTGCCAACTTCACACCTATGGGAAACACCTACAATCCTAATTGGCGCAACTGCCCAAATCTCAGTTAGAATCAATTTTCTCTCAGAAATCAAGGGTATAAAAACAAATTTCAGCGTCCTCCGCTTCTTTTTTACCAACATGGACAACAACTCATGCTTCCGGGGCCTCGCAATTATACATCAACTTTGGATTCGATGAAAGAAATGAAGGAGATGATGAAGGGCATGATGGAATCACAAAGAGAAATGCTCGAGTCAAATAAGAAGATACAAGACTCAAATGAAGAACAAATGAGGCATCACGAGACGCGCTTAAAACAAACCAAAATATCGGTGAAAAATCAACAAGTCTCGTTACAAAATTTGGAGAGGCAAATAGAACAAATCTAGAAGCACCTCTCGGAGAGAGCACCAGGAACCTTACCGAGCAGCACCAAACATAATCCCAATGAATGCAACAACATAACTCTTCACTTTGGTAAGATTCTAGAACCTTCAGTTCCTAAAAATACTAATCCTATTACTTTGTTGCAGGAGGATGAAGATGTCGGAGTAGCAACTAGAGAAAAAAAGAAGATAAATCAGAGGAATTAGCTAAACTGGAAGAAAATTTTCAAAAGATGCCTCCGAGCTCATTAACACCAAAGCTGGAGATTCCTTTTCCCTAGCATTTAAAAGTTTCAAAAGAAAAAGAAGACATCAATAATTTCGTTAATATTTTGAAGAATACTCACATTGAATTACCTTTTGTGGAAATTATCTCTATGCCTAAGTATGCTAAATTTTTACGTGATATTATAAGGAATAAAAGAAAGCTAGATTTAGATAAAGAAGTGTTGAATGAAGTTTGTTCTGATTTCTTTTTAAATAAACTACCCCCTAAGAAGCATGATCTCGGTTCATTCACACTACCATGCACCTTTGGCTCCTTTTCAAATATTAATGTCTTAGCCGATTTAGGAGCTAGTATTAATTTGATGTCATTTAATATTTTTGAAAAGTTAAGGTGTATATAACTTGAAACCCACTAAGATGTGCATTCAATTTGCTGATAGAATTGTCAAATTACCACGGCGAGTTTTAGAAAATCTTCTCATTAAGATAGGAAAATTTGTATTCCTTGTTGATTTTGTTGTTATGGACATGATTGGAGATAGTTCAATACCTAATATCCTAGGAAGACCATTTCTAGCTACTTTGCGGGCGATTATTGATGTTTCCAAGGGTAGTATTACGTTAAGGGTCAATGATAAAGAAATTATTTGTTCTTTAAATTCTTGATATTTCTAACAAAATTATTCTATCAGGAAAAGAATCTTCATCAAGCACTCTAGGTACACGGTCTCAATTTACTTTTTTTTTCATTTCTTTCTTGAATAAATTTGTTCCGTTTTTAAGTTCTACCTTAGTTTTGTGTTTAGAATCTGATACTTGGTTGAGTTTGGGCTATTTGGAGCCCTGAAATAAATTCCCAAGCTTTTCAGTTAAGGTAATTTTATTTTACAAAACATTTCCTGGATTCAAATAAATTCGAATTTTCTATTCTTTATTTGGAAGAAATCAGAATTTTCTATTCTTTATTTCGAAGAAATTCAAAATTATTTCAATAATGTTTGATTCTCAAAATTCTCCGTTCTTTATCGAGAAATTCAAATTTAATCTTGATGAAATTCGAAATTAAATTTTCTTTTAAAATCCTTTTCTTTATTTGTTTTTTCAGAATAAAAGAATTTATTTATTTTTCTAAAAAAAAAGATTTTTTTTGAGAGCTTGACGCCCGTCAAGATTTGAATTAAAAAATTGTAACGGCTACTTTGACGCCCGTCAAGAACTCGTTCTTCATGGCCGTCAAGTCCTCATGACCGTTAAGATTGTAATGGATACGATCTTGACAGCCGTCAAGACCCGGTAGTGGCTATAAATCTTCCAATTTTCAACCAAAATTTCACAATTCAATCTCTATTTTATTCATTTCTACCAATAATTCTTGCAAATTTTAGGTTGATTCTTTATTTTACTCATTCGAAATGGCCCGAAAATAATCCATCATCGAGATTTCTAGCCATCCTTTCCTTACTTGCCTATACTCTTTTAGGATGTAGCGAGTTTCAACATCGACAAGCCATGTTATGAAGAACTCATCACGGAATTTTTCACATCTTTTGAATTTCACGGGAACAACGTTATGTTCCGACTTGGTGGAGTGATTGGACGTCTCACAATGCAAGAATTTGGTATTGCACACGGACTTTGGACGGTTGAGGAGCAAACCACCAACGTCTACACTACTGTTGTCCGTGATTTCATGGAGGATGTCTCGGTTTATTGGATGCACATCTCTCAGGACAACACGCCGTTCATTTAGTTCAAAGCTAAAGGTACCGGTCTCCTTCTTGTGTTGCATTATCTTCATGCTATTATTGCATATACTATCACTGGGAGATCCGATAGTCAGACTATCCTTACAGCTACAAATGCTAGAATTCTATCACATCTTTATCGAGGCATCTCCATCGATTTGACTTACATTTTTGCTCGCCAAGCACTAGACTACGCCTCCACGACAAGAAAGAAGAGTTTAGGTCTCAGACCATTTATTACATGAGTTGAGAGGTATTTTGGAGTTGATACATCCACAGTACGTCAATGTAGTGATTCCACGATTCGTTTAGATCAAACGATCCTCCGAAATATGCATATGCTCCGACGAGTTGGAAGCCACTATGTTGTACGAGAGATATCTATTGAGGAGCCTCAAGTACCGGACTCTGAGGTAACGGAGGAGCAACCACCACCTCTTTGCCGCACTCATTCACGTTCTATGCTTGATAATCTTTCCAAGCCTTCTTCCTCCTCCTTACCTTTTTATCAATCTCGAAATGCATTTGAGCGTTTTATGGTCGTCGGGATGACCCAACAGTCCGAGAACCTTTCTCAGCTTAGCACTAGTATTTCGCAACTTCAAGCTGAGTTTTCTCAACTTTCTACTCGTTTTTCAACAAATCAAGCGTCAGGTTAACCGAATTTATCTTCACCTGAATATTCCCAAGGAATCTTTTGAGAATGATTCTAATTAGATAGGATTAGTTTAGCTTTATATTTTGTTTCTTGTATTTTCTTTGATTAGTTGTAATTTTCTTTAACTTAATTAATTTTTATTTTTACTCTCTTTATTCTTTTTAATTACTTATTTTATTAAATTATTTCTTTTAATATTTTCTAAAAATTATTCTTTTAATTAATTTCTTTATTGTTGTTAAAATAATCATTTCTTATGTATTTTTAATTAATAATTTTAATAATTTTATTTAATTTATTCTATTTTATTAATTATTTAATTATCTTAAAATAGTTTATTATCTTAAGATTATAAACTTATCTTTTTACTTTTTTTTATTTATTTGGCCTATTTATTTTAACTTATTCTTTTATTATTTATTTGGCCTACTAATTTTAATCTATCTTTTTATTGTTTATTTGGCCTATTTATTCTAATTTATCATTTTATTATTTATTTGGCATATTTATTTTAATTTACTCTCTTTATTATTTATATTGCCTATTTATTTTAATTTACTCTCTTTATTATTTACGTGCTTTATTTATTTATTTTATTTACATTCTTTATGATTTATGTGGCCTATTTATTGTAATCTATTATTTTTGTGGTTTAATTATTTTAATTTATTTGGCCTTTATTGTATTTATGTGTTTATTATTTATTATTTTTCTCTCAATAGTTATGTGTGTATTTGATTTCTTAAAGGTGCTAAATTGTTTTTCCTTTATTATTTTCCTTTATTGCTTTCCTTTATTGCTTTCTAGATTAGATTTCTCCTATCTTCACTTGATGTTGGAACCTAAATCTTGATTTTCTCTAAGTTTCATTATTAGTAGAGGATTCCTAACTTTTTCGGGAAACGATTTTTATAAATTTTAAAATGATGGTGTTCAATCTTTTTCTTAATATACATTCATAATCAACATATATGATAATTGAGCCTCAACATAATCCAAAGAAAATGTTGGCTAAAAAATGCTCACCAGTGATTCCCTTATCTCTTGGCGAAGTAAGAAGCAAACTGTTTACTCTCATTCTAGCACTGAAGCTGAATTGAGGGCTCTTGCTGAGCCCTCTTCTGAGCTCATATGACTTTGCTTGACAGTATGGCCATTTTCTTTTCATGTGCTATCCACTTCATTTATTCATTGAGACAATCAAAGTATCCTGAATATTGCCCACAATGATTGTTTTCATGAGCGCATCAAACATATAGAGATTGATTGTCACTTTGTTCATCATCATGTTCTTCATCACACAATCGATCTTCATTATATTTCTACTCATGACCAACTTGCAAATATCTTCACCAAAGCTCATTAGCTCCTCGTTTTCGTGATCTTATTTCCAAACTCAAAATGAAATATCTTTGTATATTATCATCTTTATATATTGTTAAGATATGTAATATATTTTTTGTATATTACCATATCTTTGTATATTCGGTCAAAGATTATGCTTGATTGCAACCTTGATTTTAGGCTTGATGGTAGACTTGATCGTAGGCTTAATTAACGTAATTAGATTTTCAATTTTAGGTAATTTATGCAATATAAATAGTCATTTTCTATTGTAAACATACACAAATTATACATAACATTCATATTATTTACTTTTCCTATATATATATATATATATATATATATATATATATATATAATTGCAAGAAAATTTATTTCTAATTATCCATGTTAATTCAACATAAACAAAATAGAAGATATATGAATTATCTATAATATCTTTATAACATTATTGGCATCTAGAGCTGTAAACGAATCCAGTTGTTCGCGAACAAAGCAGCTCATCTTTTTGAAAATTTGTAAGTAGGACCCATTTTTCTTAAAACTTTGTAAGCAGCTCATCTTTTTTAACTCAAATTTTTTAAATATTTAGAAATGTTAAATTAAATTTTGTCTAAATTTTATTATTATTATATATATGGTAACGGCTAGTAACATTTTATGTTTAAAAAATTAAAATATTTTTAAAAATAAGATAAATACGTCTAACGCGATTTTAACACGTTTTTTTAGCAATTTAACTATAAAAGTTATAGATTGATCACTGACTATAAAATAAAATTTTAAAAAAATATCTTGGTTAGAAAACTGAATTAGGATAGTTTCTATAATCGTTTTTAGAAATTAACAGAAGTAGCTACTAAAAAAGAAAAAGGAGAATAACTTGTTTCTCACGTAAATCAAAGAATCATTATTTGTTAGAGTTTGGTGACCTTAGTCTCCAAAGTATTTTTTGGTAAAATTGGTCCTCGAACTATAAAATAATTGTGAGATTGGTCTTTCCCTTAAAAATTCTATTAAATCATCGTTAAGTTTTTAAAATTTATGGGTATTTATATCATTAGATTATTTTAATATATTTAATAATATATATATATATATACAAGAAAGAAAAAAAGTAAGATGAATGATAAAAAAAACCTTTTGGTCGTCGATGAGAAGAAGAAATTTGTGTCGCTGAAAAGAAAATATTATGATTACAAATTGTATCTTACTTGTGTACCACATCTGAGTTATATGATAAACCACCCCATCGCCATTGACGACCCTACTCACGGTTCGAGTTAAAGGTATCCATGAAAGCATGTGTCACTCAGGAAATTATGCTACTCACCCTAACGCCGGCATAAACACCCGAACTCAGCCTCATTAGACTACTCTAACAAACATGGTGATCTATAGGTTATTTCATCTAATATGGCAGACCTTAATGTTTTTTCATCCTAAATTAAGGCATGTTAAACTAAACAGGTTATGATTAGACCCTGGTTAGGAATTGTCTATAACCGTTCATCTAGTTTAAAAGAACAAGTAGATATTCAGTCGTAATGTTTAATTTAGCAGGTGACCTTTCGGGAAAAATGAAAACAACTTGAATATGCAAAACATACATAACCTATCATCATAATTTAATATTCAAATTGGTATTTAGACAAACACAATACAGAATATACAGAGAGGATCTAGGGAACCACCACCATAAAGTATTCACCCTTTATGAGGTCCACCGACGGAGCGACTACTTGTATATCCTGGATTGCTTGACCTAGCTTTGCTTGACAGAACCTTCGGAGAACGCTTCCTTAGCCTAGTAGCAATTGCTTTACCTTACATCCTGGGCTTAAGAAAAGCCCTGTTGACTAGCTTTTCGCTCACCTAATGCCCTCTTAGGATCTCCTAATGAAATCCCGGGTATTCTATGAATACCAAAGACAAATCCTATCTAGTCGAATTCTAAGATTCCGAGATAAACACTCAGAAAGCAAAGAAAATGAGACACTCTCGTATTACTAAACTACTCGTGTGATGTACCGGAGATCACTAAATGACTTGTATCGAGTGTAGAAATGTACACTTGAAGTCACTAAATGACTCAGATCGAGTGAAGATGGATGATTTCAACTGAGGAAGACATGGGGTATTTATAGCAGGGAACTTGAGGGTTTTTCTCTTTGATTCCTGATGTGGGATTCTGATCTGGTGCTCGGGAAGCCCGTCCAGAGTCCGGGATGCCCGTCCTGGTCGTTTGACTGGGTCGGGACACCCGTCCTAAACTGAAAAGTTCCGAAAATTACATTTTTGCCTCAATATTTGCTATTTTCTTGCACATTTCACCTGAAACTTCCAAAATCACAAATACTGCAAAATTGTGTTAATATCAATCAATTAAGAACGATTTATCTCCAATATTTCCCTAATTTGTGCCTAAAAACATGCTAAAAAGTGATATAATTTATGCATATCATATAACCCCACACTTAGCTTTTTGCTTGTCCTCAAGCAAAACCTATATGAAATTATTGAAATTTAAATCATTGGTGCAATCACTCAAAGGTCTTAGCAATGTTTTTAGCCAAAATTTATCACTGAGTCAGATGATTCACAAAACAAGCCTGACTGATCAAGTTGCTATGGAAAGGTCTCAAATGTTTGGTAAATTATCATGGTCATGTAGATGCAACAATTCAATAACTCGATTGAATTCTATGCTTAGTCACGAGGTCTTCCTGATGTGTAGTGTGTGAACTAATCTAGACTAAATTGTCAACTCAATATAGGCTTTTCTAAACTTTTACCAGATAATAATTCTACCAATCGTTGAATATAATAGCAACAAACAACCTTCTGAGTTCTGAGCTTTGGTGTCAAGGCTTTTTATTTATAATTTTCAATAAAAGAATACACTAGGTAGTGTATTTTCAAATTGATTGTCCAGGGTATTTTTGTGTTTGCTTTCACACATCAACTTTAACAACCCAGGTATCGAGCCCCACTCCGATGACTCCCAGATCTACCACGACCTTAGGGCATCAGGCATTAAATTCCCTTCAGAAGTGGTGCTCGAGTAGCAAAGGACGCTTGCAAACTATCCTTTTTACTTTTAAACTTTTTCACTTTCAGCTCAGAGTATCATCTAGTCATTTAAACTGCTAACACATTCTCAACCGGACTAATATTATTTAGTTTAAGTCTCGAAAAGGTATTTGGTTGATGTTTCTAATCCAAACTAGGTTGTGCTCAATAATATCAAGAATTCCCTACTTCTAAGTGATGAATTCAGTAAAGTTATCAACTTGTTTCCTACTAATCATAATACTCTACTCAACATATATCATAGACAAAAGCATTTCTTTAACCAATCAATACCGATTTTGAAGTCTGAAAGAGTGAAAATTTTTGAATTTTTTTTGGAATGATGCAATTTTAGTGAAAAGTATGAGAAAACATGCAAATTTTGACTACTACAGTGCATTGTGCACTACTACCCCACACTTAAGGTTTACATTGTCCTCAGTGTTCATGCATATCCTTATTACCCCACACTTATTTGAGAACAAAAGCAGGAAAAATAAACAAACAAAAACTTTTACCCCACACTTATTTGACTAAATAAGAGGAAGAAAAAGAAAAGAAACAAGAAAACAAGGGCAACAGAAATAACAAAAATAGAATAAAAGAAACGAAAAAGGTAAAAATGAAAATGATACTCCCTTACTTTGAGAATTCAACAGTCTGCTCGGATAAGTCGAGTGGTTCTTTATAGAATTTTAAGCGTTGCCCGTTTACTTTTTGAGTAGTACCGTCAGAATCCATTATGACACATGCTCCAAAGGGCGATACTTCTGTGATAGTGAACGGGCCTGACCAGTAGCTACGCAGCTTTCCTAGAAATAATTTCAGACGAGACTTGTATAATAGCACTTTATCTCATGGTTCAGAATTCTTCTGGGATCTCAGTCACCTGTCATGTCGGAGTTTACTTGTCATCTTGAATTGATGTGAATTTTTATAGGCTTTGAGCCTCCATTCATCCAATTCGTTGAGTTGTAAAATCCAATTTTCCTTAGTCAAGGTATTATCTAGATTGCATTTTTGTACTGCCCAGTAAGCTCTATGTTCAATTTCAACATGCAGATGACATGCTTTTTCATAGACCAATCTATAAGGTGAAAATCCTGTAGAGGTTCTAAATGCCATAAGAAAGGCCCATAAGGCATCATCAAGTTTTATGGCCCAATCCCTACGGTTAACACCGACAGTCTTTTCTAATATCTGTTGTATTCCTCTATTGGTTACCTCAACCTGTCCATTGGTTTGAGGGTGTTATGCTGTGGAAAGGCGATGTTGAACTCCGTATTGCTGAAGTACTTTATGCATTTGAGAGTTGCAAAAATGTGTACCCCGGTCACTGATGAGGGCTTTTGGGCATCCGAATCTAGAGAATATCTGTCTAAAAATTCTGCACACGACTCTAGCATCATTAGTAGGTAATGCCTGTGCCTCAAGCCACTTCAAAAAATATTCTACGACTACTATGATGTATTTATTACCATAGGAAGAAGGAAATGGACCCATGAAGTGTATTCCCCACATGTCAAATATTTCTACACTTTGAATTACCTGTTGGGGTAGACCGTCTCGAGCAGACATGTTTCCTATTTTCTGATAGGCATCACAGGATCCTGCATAAGTTGTGACGTCTTTGAATATCGTAGGCCAGTAAAAGCCTGCTTCCAATACTTTTCTGGCGGTATTAGCTGCAGCTAAGTGACCACCTGTGGGTCCGCAGTGACAGTGTTCCAGGATTTGGAAACCTTCTTCTTGAGAGACACATCTCATGATCATTTGATCTACACATATTCGAAACAAAAAAGGGCCCTCCCAATAGTAATATTTTAACTCAGCAAAGAATTTCCTTCTCTGTTGGGCAGTGATATCACTAGGAAGAGTCTGAGCTACCAAGTAGTTAGCTATATCGGGAAACCATGGGGGTGAGAAAATAGCAAACAAGGTGCATAAATTCTCATCCGAAAATTTGTAGGATATGATCGATTCATCTATAGCTTCTAGGGTAGGATTTTCTAATCTTGACATGTGATCTACATCTAGGTTTTCTGCCCCCTTCTTACCCCTGATTTCTATGTCGAAGCAATAAAACCCGTCTGATTAGTCTTGGTTTTGCGTCGGTTTTATTGAACAAGTATTTTAATGCAGAATGATCAGTATAAACTATTGTTTTAGACGAAACTAGATAAGATCGGAATTTATCAAACACGTATACTACTGCTAGTAATTCCTTTTCTGTTGTAGTGTAATTTTCCTAAGCGTCAGTCAAGGTTTTGCTAGCGTAGTATATTACATGAAATTTCTTATCACGTCTTTGTCCTAAAACAACTCCTACTGCATAATAACTGCCATCACACATTAATTCAAACGGCAAACTCCAGTCAGGTGATGTCATGATAGGTGCAGTAGTCAGAAGTTCCTTAAGTCTGTTAAAAGCTTTTAAACATTTTTCATCAAAAGCAAAAAGAACGTCTTTACTAAGTAAATTGGTCAACAGTCTGGCTATTAGTGAAAAATCTTTTATATCTGTGATAAAAGCCAACGTGTCCAAAAAACCTTCTAATGGCTCTCACAGAGTTAGGTGGAGGTAGTTTTGAAATAACTTCAATCTTAGCCTTATCTAATTCCATACCTCGGTGTGAGATCTTATGTCCTAACACAATTCCCTCTTTTACCATGAAATGGCATTTTTCCCAGTTTAGAACCAAATTTGATTCTATACAACGCTTTCACATTGATTCCAAGGCTTTTAGACAACTCCCTAATGAGTTTCCAAAAATTGAGAAATCATCCATGAACACTTCCATAGACTCTCCTAACATGTCCTCAAAATAGCAGTCATACAACGTTGGAAAGTAGCAGGTGCATTACACAAACCAAAAGGCATTCTTCTATATGAAAATGTTCCAAAAGGGCATGTGAAGGTAGTCTTATGCTGGTCTTCCGGGGAAATGGGGATTTGAAAATATCCAGAAAAACCATCAAGAAAGCAGTAAAAATATATGTCCAGATAACCTTTCTAACATTTGGTCAATAAAAGGTTGAGGGAAATGGTCTTTTCGTGTAGCAGTGTTTAGTTTTCTGTAATTAATGTAAAGACGATGACCAGTAACAGTTCTCGTAGGAATTAATTCATTATTCTCATTTCTGACAACTGTTATCCCACCTTTCTTAAGTACTACCTGTACTGGGCTTACCCATTCACTATTAGAAATATGATAGATAAGTCCAGCATCCAACAATTTGATTACTTCTTTTTTAACGACATCACACACATTAGGATTCAACCTTCTTTGAGGTTGCACACATGGCTTATACTCATTTTCTAAAAGAATCTTATGCGAACAAAAGCTTGGATTGATACTTGGAATATCCGCAATTTTGTATGCAAAGGCTCTTTTGTACTTTTTGCACATGTCCACGGTTAACTTCAGTTGTTCTGCAGTCAGATCGGCTGCCAAAATGATGGGAAGTTTTTTTGTTGTCGTCTAGGAATTCATAGCACAGATGAGTGGGCAATTCCTTTAGCTTTAAGTCTGGTGAGTCTTCAAACTAAGTTTGCACTTTCTTCATCTCATAAGTACATATCTCAGTGAAATTGTCAGAGTTAATTTCGTAATCAGAGGGGCTGAGATCAGTTTTTTCTATTTCCAGAGAGTCTTCTTTCAAGACTTGATAGTTTGAGCATAGATCTGTCATGTTAACTTCAATTAGTTGGTCAATAGCATCCACACAAAAACAAATATCATCTAAATGCATGGGATACTTAAGGGTTTCATTTAGATCAAATGTGATATCTTCATTGTCTACCCTTAGTTTGATTTGACCGTTATTGACGTCTATCAATGCCTTCGAGGTAGCTAGAAAGGGTCGACCTATAATCAAAGGCACACCGCCTTCTCCATCCATGTCCATGACAACAAAATCTACAGGGAAAACAAATTTTCCGACCTTTACTAATAGGTCTTCAATTGTCAAAAACCACTTTGTCCATGTCAAATTTTCTTTTATTACTAATAATCTCTTTTAAAACCTTAGCATACTTTGGCATTTCAGAAATAACATCAAGCAAAGGTAAATTAACATGAATCTGACTAAAATTTTAAAAAAACTTTTCAATTTGCTCCTTATCTTTATTCTGCATAAGTCTTGCAGGGTAAGGTACTCTCGGTCAGTACTCTCGGTCGGTACTCAGGGACAGACTCCTTCTTCCCTTTCCTTGCTACTTCGGTTTTGACTTCCGTCAGCGTTGGTTCCTAGGAGCCTTCCTTTGTTTCCTGCACAAGAATAGGAGGCAAAGAAGGTTTTGAAGGAGAAGGCGATAGAATTTTACCAGATCGTAGAGTAATGGTCTTGCATTCATTTTATGGGTTGGTCTCAGTGTTGCTTGGCAGTGTTCCTTGCGACCTTGTCGCATTTTGTGCGTGTGTCACAAGTTGTAAAGATAAGAAAATGAAGTAAATCAACGCAATCTTAACAAGTGTAAGTATACACCGGTCAACAAGTAATATATGTACCTAAGTACAAGATTATCAATCCCACATGGACTAAGTATGCCAATTAATAGTGCAAATATGATTGTACTGTTGGTTATCACAAGAATAAAGAATAATGAATAGGGGTTGATCTAATGCTACGGCAACGCTAATGCTACGGCAAAGCTAAACTAACAGTTAAGGGTCAGCTTACTGGAATTAATCACAAGAGTACTACAGGTAATACAATGATGCGGCATTCAAGACCAAAATGTAAGTACAAACCAGAAATGAATCTAAACATACAAAACATGCTCTACAGCGATATGATTTCAGCCAGATTACTTGACTTACTAGTTTAGGGCCCCAATACCATAGTCTAATGGAGTACGACGTACCGTGGTCTAAAGCAACACTAGTCAGGGAATTTGGTCATGTCCCTTGCAGTATTGAGCGCACGATCATGCTAGTCAAGCTAATGCCACTTAATTATATTGTCAACTAGCTCCCTTTCGGTTAGAATGATAGATACTAGTTCAATGTGTAAATTGGACAGTCGTAACCGCAAGTTACACTAAGTCTTTTTAAGTAATTAAATGAGTAAATCAAGCATGCCCATACAAGATTTAATCATAAAAACAGAAAACAGTGTTAGAGCATATTCATCATCATTTTCAAAGTGTACACAACTTGTTCATACTTAACTAAGCTACGACAATTTCAGATTACAAATAAGCATTCAATTATGGGAATAACGAAACACATGAATTAAGGTAATGGAATAAACTGCTCCTATGGTCATAGTGAACAAGTCTACTCCGAAACAAGTTTAATTAATCCCAGATTCATCTCCAACTTTTACCCGAAAGTCAAGTAAAAGTTTATACAAGACAATGAACAAAATGAGGAAATGGGTAGAGAGTTACTCGGGTCTGAGATCACCCTTCTGCCCAGATCGGTTTAATCAAAATGCCCACTACTATTCCTCTTCTGAATGATGTCGCGGCTTCTCTTCTGCTTAGCTTGTGAATCCTTAGCAAATCGCCATGCATCCTCTCGAACTTTTCCCTAAACAAATTAATCTAAGCTAAATGAAAAACTAAACACTACTGCCGATTTTCTCTTGTGTTCTCTATTAGAAAAATAATATCATGTATCTAGGGTTTCTTAAGGTATTTATAGGTGTCTCTCTACTCCCGAATTCCCTTTTGATACCGCCAGCTGTCCAGAATAATTGCTAAATAACCAGTAATTCCAGCAAATTAAAAATGTGAATAATCCTAAATAAATTCTAATTTTTTGCAGCTTGTTTAATTGATTTTTGTCTTTTTCTTCCATGCTGCAGGATTCCTCCGAGTGTCAAGCTGCAGCTGCCACAATTATCTTTAATTAAAATGAATTTATATGCTAAAATGTTTTGGGAATTTTATAACAAATTCAAAATCAATCAGTCAATCAATTTTTTACCAATTTCATCTATCTCATTCCCTCTTTTACCCTTGGCATCATAAATCATTTTTAAATAAATTCCGGCTGAAAAATAAGTAATTTCAATTTGTAACAAAAATCGGGAATTATTTCAATTAAATTGACTTCTTTGACATTTAAACCACAATTCTTCGTAAAAGGGGAGAAAATAGCAACTAGATGCAATTTAGCTCAGAATCATGCATAAATATAATCATTCGATAGCAAAATATGGGTAAAACTCATGTGAATAACTCTATTATTTTAGAGTTATCAGACCTGTGAGATAGATGGGTTGACAGCTGTCCCATTTGTCTCTCCAAAGTTTGCAGGGCAGCTTGCGTGTTCCTGACTGTTTGTTCAGTCTGTTTCTGTCTATTCTCATTTTGCTGAATTTTCTCTTCATGAGTTTCCTGGACTTTCTTATTTGACTCTATCATTTCCTTGTAAGAGTCAGCAATTCTTTTCAATATGTCTTAGAATTCTTGCATGGGGTCGACTGGAACAATATAGTTCCTTGGTGTGGGCAGAGCGACTTGCTGGTTCTGCGGATAAGGCATTTGCTGAGGTGCTCTTTTCTAAAAGTTGACATTCTCGGGATTGTTTCTCCAACTAAATCCTGGGTGATTCTTCCAGTTAGGGTTGTAGGTATTTCCCATGGGGGCAAAGTTAATTGCTTCCACTTGTTCTATATCCTCTGGAATAGTCAGTATTCCATTACCATAACAGTCCCAACTAAAATACGGTCCTTGGCAAAACTCACAGACTTGATATACGGGCTGAATGCTCTTTCCCTGTTGGAAGGTATTTAGTTGACTATTAATACTAGCTTTGAATGCATCGAATTGCTCATCAGTGGAGGCATTTGCCGCATTAATTGGTTGTTTCTTGGAGCGACCACTGGTGCGCCAGTTGTTGCTGTTCCTATAGAGTCTCTCCAGGGCGTTTCTAGCATCTACTTCATTAAGTCCATTGAAACCGCACTGGGGGTTAAGTCCACTAAGAACTTGCTTGCCCATTTCTGTCATACCTCCATAGAATTGTTGGATTAGCAGAGCTTCAGTACGTCCATGTTGTGGGTAGAGTCTGAGGAGTTCCTTGAATCTATCCCAGGCTTCGATCACTGTCTCATCGGCAACTTGAGTGAAACTGGAAAGAGCCTTGCGGTACTCGAGGACTCTTGCTGCGGAGTAGTATTCCTCCAAAAAGGCCTTACTTAACTCACCCCAAGTTGTGATTGAGTTGGTAGGTAGTTGTGCCAACCACCTCTTAGCTATATCCCTAAGTGAGTAGGGGAAGAGGTTTAGCTTGGTTACTTCCGCGGTGTGATCTCCCTTGAGACCTTCGCAGAGAGTGGAGATTTCGGTCAAGTGCTCGAGCGGGTTTTTGGCTGTAGTTCCCCCAAACTGGACCCGATTTATTATCAACTGGAGCACATTTGGTTTAAGATCATAGCGAGGATTTCCAGCGATTCTAATGGCGGACGATATTGTAATCGCCTGTGGTTGGATATAGGATTTGAGTGGAGGCCTTTCAGCAGCCATTTCTGTTCTTCGTCTGTTAGTTGTACGGATGAGACGTTCGAGATTTTCAACTGGGGTTTCAAGATTAGCTTCTGAGGTTCGAGGCATACAACTACAAAAAACCACACGTTAAGTCTGAGCAAAAAGGTTAGTGGAGTAAACTAGTTTCTACAAAGGAAGAAAAATTTTTGGAATTAAACAAACATAGGAGTGAAACAAAGAATGAGGAAAAATTTGAAACAAGAAAGAGTTTTTCTTTTTTTTTTCGAAAGCAATTTAAATTTGCTAAATAAGGTTTTAGAATTATTTTCTAAAATTTGATTATCCTAAATTTCTTAATTTTAGATAATTTCTAAAATTAATTAGTTATGATAACCCTATATTTCAGAAAACTGATTGTCTAACTAGAATAAAATGAGTGTTTGTCAAAAGTATAGATTACTACCGCTACCTATCATAAGCCTCTAGAATTTTGATCAGGAATCCTAAAATTTTATGATATTTCCCCGGCAACGGCGCAAAAAATCTGGTGTGTTCTGAATTGACATGCTAAAAGACAGGATGTGTTACCCTATTTTGATTATGAATAATTAAAGACGGAGATTTACTAATTGTCACTTTTAGCATTCATGGTTGTCACTTAATCAATCAGAACCTAATGCAGAGTACCTATCGTGTAGCTAGTCTATTGGAATGTACCTACGATTTTAATTTAGAAATTATCGTACTCCCAGGGAAGTGGTAACGACTTAGTAGTGACTATCCTTTTACCCTAACTTTCATTTTATTATCTAGTTATGCAATCGTTCATCAAAATCTTTGATGAGTTGGTGATTCTTACTACACAAGACTCGAGTTTATTTAGCATGCAAGAGTATTTTATAGACAAGTATTCTGATGTACGTTCTATTGTTCCTACATGTTGATTGACCTATCTTCGAGTATTTTAGATATATCTTGGTCTAGAATGCAATTACAGATTGTATCTTACTTGTGTACCACATCTGAATTATATGATAAACCACCTCATCGCCATTGACGGCCTTACTCATGCTTCGAGTTAAAGGTATCCATGAAAGCCTGTGTCACTCAGGAAATCATGCCACTCACCCTAACGCCATCATAAACACCCGAACTCAGCCTCATTAGACTACTCTAACAAACATGGTGATCTATAGGTTATTTCATCTAATATGGCAGACCTTAATGCTTTTTCATCCTAAATTAAGGTCTATTAAACTAAACAGGTTATGATTAGACCCTGGTTAGGAATTATCTATAACCGTTCATCTAGTTTAAAAGAGCAAGTAGATATTCAGTCGTAATGTGTAATTTAGCAGGTGACCTTTCCGGAAAAAATGAAAACAACTTCAACATGCAAAACATATATAACCTATCATCATAATTTAATATTCAAATTGGTATTTAGACAAACACAGTACAAAATATACAGAGAGGATCTAAGGAACCACCACCATAAAGTATTCACCCTTTATCAGGTCCACTGACGGAGCGACTAGTTGTATATCCTGGATTGCTTGACTTGAATCTGCTTGACAGAACCTTCGGAGAACGCTTCCTAAGCCTAGTAGCAATTGATTTACCTTACATCCTGGGCTTAAGCAAAGCCTTGTTGACTAGCTCTTCGCTCACCTAATGCCCTCTTAGGATCTCCTAACGAAATCCTGGGTATTCTATGAATACCAAAGATGAACCTTATCTTGTCAAATTCTAAGATTCTAAGATAAACACTCAGAAAGCAAAGAAAACGAGACACTCTCATATTACTAAACTACTCGTGTGATGTACCTTAGTCACTAAATGACTTGTATCGAGTGTAAAAATGTACACTTCAAGTCACTAAATGACTCAGATCGAGTGAAGAGGGATGATTTCAATTGAGGAAGACCCGGGGAATTTATAGCAGGGAACTTGAGGGTTTTTCTCTGTGATTCCCGATGTGGGATTCTGATCTGGTGCTCGGGATGCCCGTCTCGAGTCTGTTGACCGGGTAAGGATGCCCGTCCTAGTTGTTTGACTGGGTTGGGACGCCCGTCTCGGTGCTTTGACCGGGTCAGGACGCTTGTCCCGGTCGTTTGACATGGTCGGGACGCCCGTCCTCAGCTAAAAATTTTTGAAAATCACATTTTTGCCTCAATATTTGCTATTTTCTTGCACATTTCACCTGAAACTTCCAAAATCGCAAATACTGTAAAATTATGTTAATATCAATCAATTAAGAACGATTTATCTCCAATTTTACCCTAATTTGTGCCTAAAAACATGTCGAAAAAGTGATATGATTTATGCATATCAATACATGGGTAGTCAAAGTTGATGTGTGAAAGAAAACACAAAAATACATTGGAAATCAATTAAAACAAACACCTAGTGTATTTTTATTTGGGATCGTAACTAGAAAGTATTGACACCAAAGCTCAGAACCTAGAAGGCCGTTTATTTTGCTATTATATTCGAAATTGGTTGAATTATTATTTGGTAAAGGCTTAGAAAAGTTTATTCTGAGTTGACAATCTAGTCTAGACCAGTTCACACACTACACATCAGGAAAACCTTGTGACTACACATAGAACTCAATCAGGTTATTGAACTGTTTCAGCTACATGGTCATGACACATTTACCAAATATTTGAGACCTTTACATAGCAATTTGATCAGTCCATAACTGTTTTTTGAATTATCTGACTCAGTGAGAAATTTTGCTAAAAACATTGCTAAGAACCTTGTAGTGATTGCAGCTTTGATTTAGCATTCACTAATTTCATATAGGTTTTGCTTGAGGACAAGCAAAAAGCTAAGTGTGGGGTTTTGATATGCACAAATCATATCACTTTTTTAGCATGTTTTTAGACACAAATTAGGGCAATATTTGAATGTATGTGATCTTAATTGAATCAAATTGAAATAAAATTACGTAAATTGTGATTTTGGAAGTTTCAGGAGTAAATTGCATGAAAACAGCAAATTTTGGGGTAAAAGTACAATTTTTGGAAAAGCTGGATTCGGGATGGGCATCCCGAGCACCAGAACTTGTCCCACATAAGAAATTTTGGAAAAATCACTCCAAAAACCTGCTATAAATACCCCATGCCTCCAATAGTTGAAATCATCCCTCGACACTCAATACAAGTCATTTAGTAACTTCGAGTGCAACATTTTCTCTTACCTTTGAGTGTTTATCTCAGTATTTGAGAATTCGATTAGATTAGTATTCAGTTCTTGGTATCACAGAATACCGGGATTTCGTTAGGAGATCGTAAGAGAGAGATAGGGTGCGTGTTCTTAGTCAAATTAGGGTAATTTGCTTAAGCCTGAGATGTAAGGTAAAGTAATTGCTACTAGGTCTAAGAAGCGTTCTCCGAAGGCTCTGCCGAGCCGAGTAGGATCGAGCAATCAGAGGCATACAGGAGGTGCGGCACGGACTGGACCTGCATAAAGTGGTTACTACTTTATGATATTAGTTCCCCTAGATGAGTTTCTATATGTTTATGAATTGTTTTATCTGGATATTGATTTGATACTGAATTCATATATCATACATGTTTTACAATTTGAGATGCTATCCATTTTCTCGGGAAGATCATAGAGTTAGAATTATCATTATGAATGTTGAACTGTCGTGTCCTTTTAAATTAAACTAGGGTTATAGACAACTCCTAACCAAGGTTTGAATCATAACTGGTTTAGTTTAACAGACTATAAAAGGTC
Organism: Asclepias syriaca; assembly: GCA_027405835.1. Taxonomy (NCBI): domain Eukaryota; kingdom Viridiplantae; phylum Streptophyta; class Magnoliopsida; order Gentianales; family Apocynaceae; genus Asclepias; species Asclepias syriaca. Next base: position 12,198,382 of record CM049924.1, read on the forward strand.
TGCCAAATTAGAAAGAAATAACAAAACAGATCACCATGTTTCTTAGAATACCCTAATAAAGCTGAGTTTGTACGCTTGGCCAATCCTAGGGTTAAGTGGCATGATACCGAAGTGACATAGGGGACCGTTCATGGATACTTTAATCCGAAAGATGAGAAGGATCCTCCCAAGGTAGGGGTGAATACACCAGGTAACTCAGATATGGTAAACAGATGGTTACATTTCACAATTGCCTTAGATATCAAGATATATCTAAAATGTTCGAAGATAAGGTCAAACAAGTTGTAATAACTGAGCTTAAATTGATGAATGCATCTCTACACTTGAATGCTTATTGCTTGTTATGTGTTATTGGGATCACCAATCAATCTCCAAACGATTGATAATCGATTGATTAATTAAATAAATAAGACTAATGTTAGGATTAAGGGATAGTTGCTACTAAGCCATTACTAGTTCCCTGAGAGTACGATATTTATATTTTAAAATCGTAGATACTTTCCAAGGACTAGCTACACGATATGTACTCTGCCTTAGGTTCTGATTGATTAAGTGACAATAATTAATGCTAAAGTGACAATTAGTAAGACTCAGCCTTTAATTATTCATAATCAATATAGGTAAATAAATCTCATCTTTTTAGCTTGTCAATCGGAACAACATCTAGAGGTTTTTAGAACAATATACTCTCATGAATTGAGAATCTTCATGCTATGGTCTAAGGGTTGATATCCAACATTAAGGTTGTTATTGACCTCTGCCCTTAAAGCTCAACCAAATTGCCCTTTGGGATATGGTAGCCTATATCAAAATATCTTAGGACGTTCACATCTATAAGATGAAATCCTTAGACATTCAAATGTAAAAATCTAAGAACAAATGATATAGATCAACATGAAGACACACAGACATAAGATACCAATGAATTCTCAAAAATCATTCCTAAGGCAATGTAGAACATTAAGAGATCCTAAAATAGAATTTATGTTAAAATCATGCATACAAGATCAATAAAGAACAAGGAGGAAAAATGTGTACAAGTTGAAGCTTAGAACTCCTTGAAGTCTTCAATCTCTTGTAGATGTTTTCTTCCCACATTTCTTCAATACATCAATGCACTTCTCCAAGGGAAATCATCAACTTGAAGTCCTTATGGGTTTGGAGGAGGATTGATATTGATAACCAATCTCACTCGAAGGATGTGAGGATTCAACTCCTTGGTTTGTGCATCTTGAACTCTCACACACTAAAGAGAAAATTGGATTTCACTCTCAACTTAAAACATTCCCTAAATTCCTTTCTTGGTTTGTGAATAAGAATTCAAAGAGAAGTAGAAATAGAGAATGACAATGAACAAAAACAAAAATCTTGTATTGAAAAATCAATGTATAAAGGATACAAAGAACAACCTATAATTCTCTCACTAATTTGGTTCTACATGATACATTACAGATGGAAAAACCACTATTTCTAGATAAATTACATGCAAAGAAAATAAGAAAATATCCAAAAATTTATAAATAAAAAAATTATCTAAAAATCAAGAAACTATCTATTAAAATATCTCTATATAAAAATATATATAATATAAAAAAAACAATCTCTTGTCATCCACACACTTCGTGTGTGTGGCGCCAATGTACACAATTGGTGTCTTGATGACACCCTTGATGGTGTTGTGAAGGTACCCTTCATTCTTGATTGGAAAAAATTGTATTTTAGTCCCCAAACTTACTTATTTTTACACTTTTGACCCCAACAACTTCCTAAAATCAATTTAATCAAAGAATTAGTAAAATTAAACAAAAATTTATTATTTCTCAATATTTAGATCAATAATTAAGCACAAAATGTCACTAAAATACCTGAATATTTTAGTGTTATCAGGACTCTCATATTCATCGCCACTGCTTACCTGATCATGGTGGGAGGCACTTGTAGAATCAACATCTTCATTTTCTGATGCTGACTTATCTTCACCATGTTTTCCTTCCAGCATTGCACGCTTCTTTTGCAACATTCCACCTACAATACCTTGAGATTGATCTTGCATCGAAGTCACATCGAAACATGGATTTTTGTGCTTGAGATTTACATTGCTAACCGATTTCTTCTGCGGGTCAACGGACACTCTTCCTTTGCTTCTAGTGGTAGGACCCGCATACGCTTTGAATGTTAGAATGCTGACACTCACGTCTGCAGCAACGCTCTCTGAATCAACTCTGTTGACACCATCGTCTGCAGCAACATTCTTTGTGTCTGCTTTGTTGACATCCCTTTTTGACTCCATTGTCATTTGCAACTTTGCTGATGTCATCATCTGCCACTGTGAACTTTGCTGATATCGTCATTTACGACTTTGATGTCTGCGATGATGCTGATGTTGAGTTTGATGTCTGCGATAATGCTGGTGTTGATTTGATGTCTGTGAAGATGTTGATGTTATCGTCTGCGACTTTGTTGATATCTTCGTTTGCGACTTTGACATCTGCGATGATGTTGATGTTAACTTTAATGTCTGCAACGATGCTAATGTTGTCGTTTGCAACTTTGCTGATTTTGATGAAAAGAGATGAGCGGGAGAAATGGTCCCACTAGTCATGCCAATTTGTAAATAAATTTTCCTTTTTCGTGTATTTTCTGTAAATAAAAATTACAAAAAAATGAGTTACACGTAATATAATTACAATAAATTATTTTTGTGTTCTATTTCTATCGATCCGCTGATTCGATCCGTCGTGGGCCAATGGCCTTTTTGGACTTGATCTCGATCCAACGGATTTTGATTTATCCGAGGGACATTTTGGGCTGATCTCAGACGGAATCCAACTTCGAGGGTCGTTGGCTGTATCTGGATTCATTGAACGACTACGGATTTCTTCCAAGGGCTTCTAGACTTTTCTTCAAAGGCCTTTGATTTTCTCGAAATGGATTTTGACAGAGTTTCTTATGCATAATTTCCTCAGCTTCTTCTTCGTTTACTCCCTTTGTTTAAAGTGAATTTGACCCTCTATTTATAGTTGAGAGGATGACAATCACTTGTCTAATATGGTGTCAATTGTCACTCTATGAGAGATAATCTCTCAATATAAAACTATATATTAAAATATTAAAATAAAATTTAATTATATATTTTAAATATATAATTAAATTTAATTGCTTACAAAGTTCTCCTTCCGAAAGTTTTGAAAAGAAAGTTTTTCAATGTTGCTGATGTGGTCAAGTGGCTACCTAGAAGTACATCCTTACCCGGCACACGGTGCATGTTCTTTGGATTAATAGGGGTGTACATGGTGATAGCCATTTTTTGGAAGACCCTTATGCTATAGCTGAAAGAAGCATCGTCTTGTGTTACAACTTCTTTCAGCCTAAAATAAGGAATTCGTGTAATTTATTTTGTTTGTCTGTTTAATAGAAAAGCTCTGATTTGAACCAACAAATTCATTATCCAATAATCTCACCACATAATTTTTTTTTAATCTTTATAATTTGTTTTATAAATGAAAATTGTGGCACTATTCACATTTTTATATAACAATATACATTAACGGGAAAAATTATTATAATATTATTTATTATAATATTATTTATTATAAAATAATAAACTATTAACCCATAACATTTAAATAGAAATAAAATATTTAACCTGAAATAATAGAGTGAATTAAAAACATGAATAAAAATACAAATAATCACATAAAAATATCATATCTGAATCTTCATTATCCCATCCACCATTCACGAATTTCATTTGCATAGAAGTTTAACCAAATTTAAATTTGAATTAAGTTTAGAAAATAATTCTTCTAGAAAGAAGAAAAAAAATGATAAGGAATATATCTTACATATAAAACGTTGAAAATGATAAAAATAATATATAATAAAATAGCGAGAATTATAAATTAAAATATATAATAATTCATACTCATAAATTACTTTTATTAAAATAAATAAGAATTTTCATAAAAAAATTAAAATATTCTACTTTTATAATATTTTAAACTCATAATTTTTTTTAAATTATAAAATGAGGGTGTTAACCATTATGCTTACACTTTCTTGATCAAAATAAATGTTATTAAAAAAATAATATTTAATTCTATTATAAATATCTAATGATATTATTTGCTTTGAATGTCATGAGTTTAATAACCATTCATAATCAATTAAAAAAATTCAATGCCATATTTTAAACTACAACAAATTTATTTATTTTTATTAAAAAAAATTCTCAAAAATAAAAAGTTAAAAAAGGAAGAATATATTTAAATTTATTTAAAATAAAACTCAAATTTCAAAAAAAAAAAAAAGTTTTTTCGAATTAATTATAATTTCGTCTAGAATTAGAAATGGTGATGGATTTGAATACGTATGAAAAAAAAAATCAATATTTCGATTTAAAACGTGGTTTACGTATAAAATCACATATATGAGAAAATTTATCAATTTACGTTAAAAAAAATAAATATAAAACAAATTTTTTTATTCATATTAATTTTTATAATTATAACAAGACAAGACAAATGATATATATTATATCTAAACATCGCAAACACAACTTTCTTTTACAAATTATAAGTTTATTTAAAATCTATAAAAAAAATAGTATATATATATTAACTATCAAAATTTTGTTTTTTCAAATTACGGTGTTTTTCATTTTTTCATTTTTTTTTAAATGGGTTATCTACCAAAATTTGAATTTGAAATGGAATATTTAAAGAAGATGATGAGATCAATCTTTTTTGTTGAAGCAGTCGTGATAGCAGTAGCACAAGCGCTGAGCAATTCCTGGGACGGATCTGCACTCGGAGTAAGGATGGTTTTGTGCATAGTAGTTTTTGCACAATCCATCGCACTTTTTCTCATCAAAATTTACACTGCATGGACCTAAAATCGATATGCATGGTTCTCCTGGTGGTCTTTGTGCTCCTATCATCGTACCTGCATACATACATACATATTAAAAGTCATAAATTCGAATGTTATTTTTGAAAACATCACCAATAATTTAAATTAATTTAAATTTGATATACTAACACGCTTATAGAGTTTAATTCTTACTCAAAAAAATATTTGATTCTAATTTCAATTATCAAATACTCACATAAACGTTAAACACTCAATTTTATATAATTTTACAATACATTTTTTTTATTAATTATGCTAAATTAAAATTTGATGACAAATAAAAGATATAATATATATATATATATATAAAAGAGTGGAAATAATTACCTGTTCCAATGATGATAAGAAGAAAAGTGGCCAACATTGTGGATGGAAAAGCCATTTTCTTCTTAAAAAGACCCCCACACACACTTTTAAAGTATAAGTAAACAGAAAAAATCAAGTTTGCAATGTTTTCATTTTTGTCTCTTATTATATATATATATTAAAAATTTCAGCTAATAGAAGAATTCTTAACCGTGTTTATCGGACAATCAAACAATTTCTTGGTTCATAAAAACAGAAAACCTTGTGGTGATGTATTCTTTCCGCTTTAAACCACATATAGTTTATTCTTTTTTTCCATATATATATATATATATATATATTAATTTAAACTTGTAAACTTTCAAAAGTTGAAATTTTCTCCAAAAAAAAAAATTATATATATATATATATATGTACACTATAAATATATATGATGTAAATATGTATTATTATTATTGCTTTTGTTTTTACATTATCAATATATATATTTTTAAAACGAAAAAATTCATTAACTCAAGTTAGAATAATCATCAATAACTGACATTACAAAAGACAAAACACCATCCTGCCATTCGGTAAATCCTTGGCACGATAAACTCAACACTACACTGCCAAACGGTGAGCTAGAAGATTTAAATGACACCGAACAGAGACCATCGAAATGAAAGAGAAAATACAAATCAACTCGCGAATGAGATCAATGAAATGTCCAGCAACAAAAAGCACTTCCTCAGATGATGTTACTTGTTGGACCAGTGAAGCACAATCGGAGGTAAAATTCACTTAGCGGTCATTGTAGATATTTGCTAGACGAATAGCATAAATGAAAGCCAGAGCCTCCACCACTTCCACTGATGAAGAGCATCAGCCAACGTAACCCGAGAGAGCACCTAAGACTGATCCATCAGATCTCCTAACAAGAACTCCAACTGCAGCCTTACCATTTTGCATTGACCCATCGAAGGAAACATGTAATCCATCATATAGGATTGGTTGGGGAGATATGGTTGTGACTGGGAGCATTACGCTTTGGGGCCTTAGAGCACGGAACACCCAGGAGTTTCATTCCCAACCCACTTGTAGACTTGGTTAACTGACGAGATCATTTGGTGAAATACAAGCTTGTTTCAAGCTTGCCAAATACCCCACATAATCAAACAGAACCGACTAGCCTCCATGGTCGACCAACCGTCGATGACCCTAGCCAATAGCAGCGGGACGGAGGGTAGTTGTTGTGATAGCGACACTGTCGGATAACATACCTTCATCCACACTTGGTTCACAAATGGGCATTGAAAGAACAATGGATAGATGATTTAGATAGATAGTGGCAGAGAGAGTAATGTCTAAACCCAATTCCCTTCTTTCCCATGTTCTCCCCAGTGGCCAATGCGTTGTTCATAATATTCCAAACAAAATGCCTAATCTTGGGTAAACACGACAACTTCCAAATTTTCTTCCAAGTATCCGAGGAAGAGCTTGATGAGGGGATAGAAACTCCCAACGAATTCAAACCCACCTCAGTCGCTAGCCACGTTCCCGACCTAACTGTATAATCTCCCCTCGGAGTCATGCGCCATACCAATTTGTCCGGACTAGGAATGGAGCAAAGGGCAATATCCCTAATGGCCTCAGCTTCATCCGGTAAAAACTAGCGCTGCAATAAATCGTTTCTCCATGTCCTGGTGTCTGGTTTATAAGTTCCACCACACACGTTAACCCCAATTCAAGCTCTCAATTGATCAAAGGTTTATGAGAATTTGTAGATGGTAACCAAAAATCACACCAATTTGAAATAGTTTTGTCATCCCCCACTCTATACGACAACCCCTTTGAGAGCAATGTCCTTCCAGCCAACAAACTATGCCATAATAAACTATTCCCATTAACATGCCTTGCCAACAAGAAATGCGTATCAGGGAAATATTTGGCTCTAAGAACCGAAGCTGCCAAGGAATCCGGGTAACGAAGAATTCGCCATCCCTGTTTAGCAAGTAAAGCCAAGTTGAAATAATAAGGATCCTGATAACTGAGCACAACTTTGTCTGGATTATAGACCTCATCCAATTACCTTTTCAAGACTGAACTAGATAAAATTAGACCAGTTGTGGATGTTTTGACAATTAGAATGACTAGATGAAACTCTGAGTTAAAAGTGCAAAGAAATTAAAGAAAGTTAATTAAATAAGGGTAGTTTGCCAGCGGCCTTCGGTACTCGAGCACCACTCCTTCGGGGAACTTAAAGCCTGATGCCCTAAGGTCGTGTAGATCTGGGAGTCATCGGAGTGGGACTCGCTACATGGGTAGTTGAAGTTGACGTGTTCTAAGCAGACTCAAAATACCCTGGAAAAGCTATAAAAGAAAAAAATCATCAATAAGCGCTAAATAGAATCTGATCACCAAAGCTCAGAACTCATAGAGTTATCTGTTGTCAGTGTGTCTAGCAATAGGTCAAAGTGTTATCTGGTAACAGTTAAGACAAGAGTTTATTGTGTTGACTATCTGGTCTGGACTAGTACACACACTACACATCAGGAAGACCTTATGACTAAGAGATAGTTCAACCTAGTTGTTAAGTTACTTTCTGCTCAACCCTAACAGACTACTAGAGACATTTGAGACCTTGTCATAGCAACCTAACTAGTCAGACCTGTGTTAAGAATTGTCTGAAGAATTTTTGGAATAAAAACATGACTAGGAATGCACATATGGTTTAGAATCACTAACTTCAGGTAGACTTTGCTTGAGGACAAGCAAAAAGCTAAGTGTGGGGTTATCTGATATGCGAAAATCGTATCACCTTATTAGCATGTTTTTATATATGATTTAGGGTGAAATTGAAGGTAAATTGATCTTAATTGTTTATTATTTACTTAATTTCACAGTTTTTATGATTTTAGAAGTGTCAGGTGAAAAGTAGACGAAAACAGCAAATTTTGGGGCAAAACGCAATTTTTGGAAATGCTGACTTAGTCAAAGGCTCAGGACGGGCATCCCGACCCAGTCAAAGCACCGAGACGGGCGTCCCGACTTGGTCAACAGACCAGGACAGCCGTCCCAAACCGGGACGGGCGTCCCGAACCCCCAGATCAAGTCCCACATCAAATTTTTGATGAAAAATCACCCCGGGAAGCTGTTATAAATACCCCAAGCCTCCAGCAGTTGAAATCATTCCTCTCCACTCGATCTGAGTCATTAAGTGGTTTTCAGTGTGCACTTCTCTAGTACACAACTCACTCAGAGACTCGGATCTCAGTTTTCTTTCTTGTTAGTGTTTTGTTTTAGTTTCTGAGAAATAGTCTCAGATCTTAGGCTTCTATAGATAGGTTCGTTTCTGGTATTCATAGAATACCCGGGATTTAGTTAGGAGATCCTAAGAGGGCTCTAGGCGTTCGAAGAGTCAGTCCACAGGGCTGGGCTTAAGATGGGTATTAAGGTAAAGCCCAGTTACTAGGCTGAGGAAGCGTCCTCCGAAGGTTCTGGCGAGCAGAGTCGGGGCGAGCAATACGACATATACAGTAGTATGCTCCATCGGCGAGACTACGTAAAGGGTGATTTCTTTATGGTATCAGTCCCCATGTCCCTCTCTTATATGTTGTTATTGTGTTGTTCCAAAAATTTATTATGAATACGAGATTACGATTTTTATGAATATTTGTTTTATATGTTGACGTTGTTATGTTTTTCCGGAAATAGCCACCTGCTTAATATTCACTATGTCTGCATGTCTAATGTGCTCTTTTAAACTAACGTTAGGGTTATAGACAATTCCTAACCACGGTCTAATCATAACCTGTTTAGTTTAACGGGCATCAATTAGTATTGGTGTCTGCCATGCTAGATAAAATAACCTGCTGAACACCCTGCTTGTTAAGAGTAGTCTAGGTAAGCCGAGCCGAGTCCGATTATGCCGGCGGCTAGTGCAAGCGGCATGATCCCCAAAGTGACATAGGGCTTTCATGGATGCCTTCGTCCGGAACCGTGAGTAGGGCCGTCAATAAGGTAGGGCGGTTTATTAGAAACCTCGGATGTGGTACGCCTTTAGACACAGAACATAGTTGCAATCCAGGCTAAGATATATCTAAAATACTCGAATATAGGTCAATCAACATATAGGAACAGTATAACATAAAATCAGGACCTCAACTATAAAACACTTTTAGGATTAATTAGATTTAAACCTAGTGGAGAATGGATCACCCTCTCATCAAAGTATTTGATGAAGATTGCATAACTGGATTATAAGATAGGAGTTAGGATAAAAGGCTAGTTACTACTAAGCCGTTACCACTTCCCTGGGAGTACGATATTTAACTTAATAAAATCGTAGATACTTTCCAACAGACTAGCTACATGATAGGTACTCTGCCTTAGGATCTGGTTGATTAAGTGACAATAATTGAATGCTAAGTGACAGTTAGTAAGACTCAGTCCTTAATTACTCATAATCGACATAGGTGAATAAAGCCTATCTTTTAGCATACTAATCGGAACTGCATCAAACTCTGAAACATTTTTTAACTTCGTGATTGAGGTACATAAAAGTTACCACTTTTTCCAACAAATACCTCTATCTTGTGAAGAGTTACCCCACCAGAACTGCCTTGTTAACCTCACCAGTTGGTGACATATCCCTTTTGGTAGTAAAAAGCACTGCATCGTATAAGCTGGGAGAGATTGAATAACAGCTTTAATCATAACTTCCTTACCCGCTTGGGAGAACAGTTTTTCCTCCAACCCTTCAATTTGTGCCATACACGGTGATCTACCAAGTATTGAAACTGTTTGCACAAACGTCTAGCAGCAGAAATAGGCATACCAAGATATTTCCCATCAAAAGATCCTAATTGAATTTGAAACTTTTGACAAAGCTAATGTCATACGGGATGAGGAACTTCATAACTAAAAAATATAGAAGACTTCTGAAAATTAATTGATTGCCCTAAATTTAATTCATGTCGAGACAATATTTGTAGTAAAACATTAGCAACAACAAAGGAAGCTTGTGAGAAAAGCAGACAATCATCAATGAAAAGAAGGTAGGATACCCTAAGCCCTGTCCGACCAAATGGCAAGCTATAGAGATTTAAATTCATTTCCGTCTGTCGGAGCATAGCAAACAGGCCTTCATCACAGATAATAAATAAAAAAGGAGAAAGGGGATCCCCTGCCTCAAACTCTGGATGAAAATTTTTATTAGAAGGCTGACCATTTGCCAAGACGGAAAAAGAGACAAAGGACATGCAAGCAAGAATCCGTCCACAGAATTTATCCGGGAAGCCCATGAAATTCATAACACGTAACAGATAGTCTCATTCAATATAGTCATAGGCTCTTCGCATATTCAACTTCAATCCCATAAATTGGTAAGATCCAATTTTAACTGTCTGAAGAGAATGGAAACTGTCAAAAGTCACAATCACATTATCAGTGATCAACCGCCCAGAAACAAAAGCATATTGAGAAGAATGAATCAAGTGTGGTAGGACCAATTGTAAACGATTACTCAAATCTTTAGCAATTAATTTGTAAACAATATTACATAAACCAATAGGCCTAAAGTCAGACGTACGTGTAGTAGATTGGATTTTCGAGATAAGAAATAAATAGGTAAAAATGACATATCCAGAGAATTATGGAACAGACGATCTGTTAGATAAAGAATATCAGATTTCATACAGATCTAATTCATATTTTTAATATATTTAATCTCATCTTACATTCAGTAGTTTTACAGTTTCTTTTATGCTTAATTAGGATTAGTTTTAGTTATTGATCATAACATTAGTTTAGTGCATATCTTATGTTATAAGCATGAGACTCTTATCATTCTTTTTGCATTATTTCTTGCATTGCTTTGCTCTCTGCAAATTTGTGCACTCTTAGCATTTTTTTTATTGCAGGTTGTGAGAGTGTTTAATTGATTTAAGGTACTGTATGTATATAAGATTAAAGGAAGCTGCCATTGTTGATGTTTTCGAGCTCTCGGGCCTTGGTTCACTTGCAATTTTTTGAATTGAGTTTCAGTTCAATTTCATATTCATATCAATTCCATTCTTATTTCAATTTGCAGTAGTTACCAACATTTTCATCTGTTTGTTTTTAAAAGATTTAGAATCCATTTAAATTGTTTTCAAAGTCTCGGGTAGACACCGAGAGCACATCAGCACTCACCTGAGAAGCTGACTGCTTCAATTTTCATTTCAAATTGCTTTCCATTTCCAATTTTTAAAAACTTCATTTCCATTTCCAGTAACCAATCTTCATCATTTTTTTGCTTTTAAAACGAAATGGCAGCCATTATTACTCTCTTTCAAGCTCTCGAGTAGTACCCAAGAGCAGCTTTGTTTCAATTTGTTTCAATTCAATTTCATTTCCATCCACTTCCATTTTTTAAATTGAATTCCATTCCCAGTAGCTACCAACATTCTACTCTGTATTTTTCTTTGAAAAAAATAAAATTTGGCAGCCATTAATATTTTTTAAGCTCTGGGGTGCTTCCCGAGAGCTATGTGTTGCAACCCGTGAAGCTTGTATTGCTTCCAAATTCATTTCAATTACAATTCCAGTAGGCAGCCATTGTTTTACTCTGTTTTCCCATAAATTTCCATTCCCCTGTTTTATATTAATTCATGCACTTCGTAAAATTTATGTTTTGTTCGATTTAGGCTGAATTTTTTTTGTAATCTTTAATTTGATACAGATAGGTTAGAGTTAAAAAATCTTCCATTTTTTTTCATTTTTTTATATTTAATTTTTACCTTATTACTATAAATCTCTAACACCTATTTGAGCAAGCTATTTGTATCAATTATTTGATTGATACATCGATTCTTGGACTATTTGATCTTCCGTATTTTGTGACGACATTCCGATTTACTTGAAGGAGTTTTGGGAATAGTGACAACCACTTGTTATATTTACTTTACTTATTGAATAAAAGGTAATTCATAAGTGTCTTTCGCTATTTGAACATCACTTCTGAAGGGAACTTAATGTCTAGTGCCCTAAGGTCCTCGGGATTTGGGAGTCATCGGAGTGAGGTTCGATTGTTGAAATTGACATGTGTACGTGAATTTAAAAACTCTAAAGAAAATTTTTTAAAAAAATATAATAAAAATAAAAATAATAAAAATGATGAATAAAGTGGTCATTTATTTGTGAGCTCTTGAAAGGTGATTAGGAGTAGTTGTTATGATTTATAGAATTGATCGAATTGCTTTGAGAAGAAGTTTGTTAGTTGGATGATGAAGTATGGGTAGTCACACACAACATTTAGGAAAATTCTATGATTTTTGCAAGTGTTGAGTGGATATGGAATTTTTGAGTTATATCTTCTTAAATTATGTGAGAACAATTAATGAGGCACTTGGGATAGAGATTATTCTTTGAGTAACTAGGGGAGAAAGTCTTGAAGAGTGAAGTAATTAGTTTGAGATCGTTGAGAATTTAATTCATTCATTACTTTGAAGAACATTTTTCCTTGAATATTTTAGTGCTTTATGATTCGATTGATTTTCATACTAGTTATTTGCTTGAGGACAAACAAAATGTTAAGTGTGGGGTATTTGATAACACTAAAATATACCCATATTTTAGTGATATTTTGTGCTTAATTGTTCATCAATTTATTTAAAATTAATCACTTTTGACATTGATTTGACTTAATTTGTGATAAAAAGGATTTCAAGAAGTTGTTAGGGCAAAATTGCATAAAAGAACATGTTTTGAGGTCAAAATGCAAATATTTGTGAATAGACACTGGGATGCCACATTTGCACCGTCGTAGCGCGCCATGTGGAGCGGCTTGACGACCGTCACGAAGACGTTCTTGACGGGCGTCAAGGACACCTCACTTCAGATTTTTTTTAAAATTTTTTTACTTTTTAAAATTTTTTATTTGGTGAATTTCCACTTTTACCCCCATTTAATTAGCTATAAATATGTGTAGTAGAAGAGGAGAAATTGTTTAAGGCTAATGAAACTCTATCACTTTTGATCTTCAACATTGTATTTGTGCTTTCAATTGCTTTCATACACTCTCTTTTCTTCTTGAAGTCTTGTCTAAACCAAGAAGGAGTTTTTGAGGGATTGTTGTTGTTGTGTGTGAGTGATTATCATATTGCTTTGAGTGTTGTGAGTGTAAGGATTGTCTAAACCAAGAAGTTCTTGTATTCACATTCTTGGTGTGATATTGATCATTATATCACTTATCCTCTAAGTTGTTGATATAGCAAAGTTGTCTCAACCATAAGGAGCTTTTCTACATTGATGTTCTTGAGAAGATTTGTTGATTGTTGAAGGTTTACGACTACATCTACAAAGATCTTGAAGATTGAAGAAGTCCTTGCTTAATTGTTGTACATATTCTTCCTCTTTTATTTTCATCTATCTTGTATGTATGATTTTAGCATAATTTCCAATTATAGGATCTCTATCTTCTACTTTTCTTTAGAATTGGATGTGGGAATAATGTCATCTATTTGATTGTTCATGTGTGATCTATGCTATGTTTTCCTTGTTTCTTGCATTATGTCTTGTGAGATAACATCTTATGGATGTGAGTTTCATGGAGATGTAGTATAGGCTATCCATATACCTTTGTGCATGGTAGGATTTGAGGTAGACATGTGAGAGCCAACCATAGTTAATCATGTTGATCCTTGGATCTAAGCATATGAGTTCTTAAGTGATGAAAATCCATTATGTAGAACCTCTCATATTCATGTGTGCTTAATGAAGATCCTATCCTTCTTTTACTTGTTTTTATTGCTTTCTTAGATTAGATCTAGATAGTTTTCAACCTCTCTTGTCATGTGCTTGGAGCTTATGCCTTGAATGTTCATAGTTTATCTATTGTTTGAATTCAACCTTATTTCCTTGGGATATAACAATAATAAATGTAAAATCTAAAACTCACTCAACGATGGGTACTCTGCCCAACTCTTTGATACTTTCAAAGTGACAATTAATTCTCTTATATCAATGTAATCAAAATGTTAATGTTTAATTAAAGAGTGTATCATGTCTAAAAGTGATACGTCACATTTCTTCTTATATTGTGAATTTGCTCGAAAAGCTTGGTATGGAGTGGAGTTCTATTCTTTGAGATTGATCCATCAGGCTACATCTTGGCTTCATTTGTTTCAGTTATTGGTGGATAATAATTCGCAAGATGCTAATAATGTGTATTTATGGCGAATTTGTAAGGCTCGAAATGCAATAATTTTCTCTGCTAAAATTTTTAGGCCGAGGGATGTTGTGGCAAGAGAATTGGAATATCTTCATATTTTCCAAGAATATAGTGATGATGGTGTGGATACACAAAGGAAACAAAGAATTGTCTCCAAGATTGGGTTGGATGCGTCTCATGGTGTTCATGGAAGTGGTTTTGGTTTTGTTGATGGAAGTGGTTTTGGTTTTGTTGTTCGATTTATTTTAATAAATCATGTGGGTTCATGTGTCAATTACGTATTTAAGGCTATCATATTTTATTAAGCCCTATTAAAAGTGATCTAATTAAGTTTATTGGACTAATATGTATCAACAATAAGTATGAGCCCACATATGTAGATATCATATTTCCTAGACTATGATGGGTTGGCTAGGAATATTATTATTATATATTGGTTATGATCCCCGAGAGTTTATTGAGAGTGTCTATTCTATATCCTGTCAGTAGAACAGAACCTTAACTCCGATAGATCTCTTGGAAGACTATCATCTACTTTTGACATATTAGGAAGAAAGTGTTTTCTAGGATTCTTAAAGAATATGTTGGTGATACATGATTAAATCATGTACGCTTCCGCAATTTAGTTTTTTTAATATTCTTATTAATTTGACATACTAGGTCTTATGGGATTAGGTTTAAGGAATATATAGAATACATAAGTATTTTATTCTATCAAGTGCTATCAGAGTTGTTGGATTATTAAGAATATTTTTTTGGGTAATTCATAATCGGTTAAAAGATTAAACCTTTTAAGTTTATTTAGTCAAGATCTCAGAAAAGATTACGGAGAAAGGTTTATTTAGTCAAGATCTCAAAAAAGATTATGGACATTTATGGAATGAATTAATAAATTGATGATTACGCTTTTAAATTTTTAAAAGTTACGTTTCTGTCTTTAGTCTTTAGTAGGTAAAGGTTTGACTTCTAAGTATATATTTTTAGAAATTCTGGTTATATTATTATTATTTTTGGAAGATTGAAAAAAAAAATATATATATATATATATATATATATATATATATAAATGTGTGTGATGTGTTTATATATATATTTTCGCTTCTTGTTAAGAATATATATACACACGCAAACAATATGTGCTGGAATTATATATTTATATATATTAGTTTTGGTACACATACATAAAGAATTAAACTTTACTTAAGATGAAAGCCTTTTGATTTTCAATTTAATTGGATTTTGGATAAAGTCAATTTATAAAATTTATTTTTTAAAAAGATTTTTGTTTTTATTGGAAATTTCAAATTAAAGAATTAAGTTTTCATCCAAGAATTAAAGAATTAAATTTTTATTCAGAACTAAAGAATTCAGTTTTCATTCAAAATTTATAAGGAATAAGACTATTTTTCTTTTATTTTTATAGTGCCCATGAATTTATTGGGAATCTGGTGGGTAATTAATTAAATTGGAATTTTGTGGCATTTGGTTGACTATATATAAAGTTTTTAGATGTCATTTGGTTGGCTATATATAAATTTTTTAGATGTGATTTAATATTTTATCGCTATCGATTTTTTGTTTTTTAAAATAAATTAAAGTTTTATCATTATTATTATTTTATTTTTATAAAAAATTTAAAGTTTTAAGGATTTGGATATATATATATATATATATATATATATATATATATATATATTATATATATATTATTGTGGGACCCATACTACATGAGTATTATTATTTTTTTTAAAGTATAAGTATATTATTATTTTGGGATAGAAAAAAAAATTATTATATTTTCTTTCCTACAGTAAATTTATTTGGAACCTTTTCTTATTGTTTTTATTTTATTCATGCAATTAGGATTTTGTCATGCATAATTTAAAACACTACATAAACTAAAGGTTTGTAATTATCCTTTTGTATGATTCAAAAATAAAAATAGAAACAATTATGAATTTTTATGGAAATTTGTTTCTATAAAATATAAGGATAATAAGAATATCTGACAGTACTTATGGAAAACACTTCATCTTACTTTCGTGTTAAAAGCAGTGAAATTAGACATTTTAAGGCATCACTGTGCAATTTTTTTTTTGTATCTCTCTTCTAGTATAATTCGGTCAACTTATGGACAATTATAAATTATAATTGATTAAAGGAGAAAATGACTCTTAATGATTTAATTTCATATTTTTTTCTTCAAGAAAAAAGAGATAAAACAAGATGAAGTGTTAGTATTCTCATTTGGAATTTACTAATAATGGTAAAGGAAAGAAAATATAGAATATAAAGAAATTTGAGGCTTTGGTCCACATAAGAAACAAGAAAATGGAACAAATTAAATTAAAGATTTTTCTTGATATTTTTGTGGAAAGACTTTGGATAAAGATAAATAATAAATACATCAAATATCATATTTGATGTTTAAATAAGGGTTGTCTAAATTATAGAATATTCAGTGATCGTTAAAGATACATCTACTATGGTGAATGAAAAACTGTTAAAGTAATAAAGACGTTTATGTTATCATTTGAGAATGAAATTATTTGGATTTAGATGAAATTCGGTTTCCATTTATGGACAATTTGGTTGTTCTTGTTCATTTGAAATAGAAAATTTAGTTTATTGTTAATTCCAAATTTATTAATTTCGATTCTCTATCTAGATTTGATGGTATTTGTTAAATATAATTGCATCATCTAATGAATTTTCAAAAATGGAAAGAAATAGTAATGCAGATAATTAGATTCGTTCCTACATAATAATTTACTGGTATCGTTTGATGTTTAGTTATATTGTGCATGTTCAGTTTTATAATTCAAAATATCAAGATTATGGGTTGGTTATGTATACTAATTTATGGCTCCTTTTCTAAGGAATAAAGTTTATCGTGTTTTTTATAATTTGATTATTAATTTATAGAAATTTTTGAAGTTTGATATCTTTTAGCACCTTGATTCTTTATTTGATTTATGATGCATAAAGATATCTTAATTCTACTGATATTTGAGTTTTATTTTGGAATAAATAAATTGTGGGAAAGCATGGATATGGAACCCACGTGAATTATGATAGAATTAATAAGGATTCTTTATATATATATATATATATTATATATATATATATATATATTTGGATTGTCTTTTATGATATATATTCATGAATTCAATTAAGTTACTTATATTTTTAGATATTATTTGAAGCTTAAATGCTGCCAATGTAGCTTTTTGTGTAAATTAATTTATTTATAATAAGGTTGGTCATGTGTGTTTGAGTTTTGTGCCAATAGTAATTGGCCCAAAGGAAAGTTATTGTTTGGCAGAAATTTAAACATACATGTGGTCATATCACTAGATAAAAAAAATTATGAGACCTTGGTTAAATTCAATTTTGGTTAGACTACTTATATTTTATATTTTGATTAGTTGATGGAAACTTAATGTCGCCAAAGTGACTTATGTGAAAATTGATTGATCATTAAATATAAGGAAAGTTGTCTGTGGTTAATTTTCCATACGAATAATGATTGGCACAAAGGAAAGTTGTTATTTGGCAGAAATTTTAAACACACTGCGGTAATAAATATGTGACAGTTATTCGGTTCTTTTCTTCCATGTGAATAATTCGTCGGTCCAAAGGCTTATTATTTGACAAGAATTTATTGTCAGTATTTGATTACTAGGTTGAGAGTACCACTTACAAATTGACATTTTTGTCCAAAGACTAAATATCAATGTTGTGCTAGGTATCTTGTGATGGGTTTTACCATTTTTGAATTTGAATTACCTTGGTCAATTTTATTTTGATAAGTATTGTGAGTTTAATTTTATTTTAAAAGTTTGTTTTGTTCTCTGTTCAGTTAACAGTTTTATTGCTTCAGTATCTGCCAATTTTAATTTTATAGTTGTACTAAATGATACAAATTATTTAAAGATTTGAAAAGAAATATTTTTATATTTCATAATTGCATAAATTTTAATCTTGCTATTCAAATTGATAAACCACTTATTTATTACAGATTTTAGTTTCTCTAAGTAAGAGAAATTGAAAAAAGTGGGAGTATTCAAATTGTATGAGTTTTATGGTAATAGAATATGCAATTTCAAAAGGATTTGGGGCATTAAGTTTAAAGAATTTATCATACACAATTATTTGATGACAAATGAAGTCAAGGTGAGAGAATTATTAGATTTATTTATTTAAATAAATTATGTGGACTTATTTGTCAATTATTGTGTACTAAGGATTTAAAGACTATTACGAGGTAACCTCAAGTTTCGAGGAGAGATAAATGTATCTCAATGAATGCCCCAACAAAGTGATTTATTTAAAGCTAAAGAAATTTAAATGATTTCTTATACTTCATATTATAAAGTTTTATGTACATTCTTGTGTATGCATTTAGATATTGTGTACATTATTAAAGTATTTGACGGATATTTAAGAGATCCATAAACTTAAAAGTTTATGTGATATTTTAAGAGAAACAAAATCAGATACTCACATACACGTGTGATCAGATCAGTGGGAGATCATTAGGTATTTTGATTCTGATTTCACGGGATGCTAAAATAGTTACAGATTTATTTCTGATTCTATTCATCTTATTTATGGCATTGAAAGAGAGATTTCTTCAGAGAGTGTTAAGTAAAACACTCATAACCCTTTCACTATGGTAATTAAGTATGAAAGTTATAGGCATCCATTCATGAAATATAGCTAAGGAATTTGTCACTAATTTGAGAATTTTGAATAATGTCTAAAGACCATTAAAGGTATTCTGTGACAATAATTTGGTTTTGCTATATTCTAATATAATTTTAGAGTTGTTTGATGTTTATAGAATATATTGAGACAAACTCTGTGATTGTGAATCCATTAATTAAAGTCTTACATCCAAGGTCTTATACGAGTATGTTACTTGTATGGGTGTTATATGATTTATTGATATGATATATCAGTTCAGTGAGAGTTTGTATTACATCTATAAACATGCATTACATATTTGATATTTATTACTGCAGTATTAAAGTATTAAGTTACACTCTTTTCATATTCAGTATGATCTCATTAAAGAATACGGAAGAGACCAGTTGAAAATTGGCATGTGGAGATCACATTGCATGTAATTTTCATGCTACATACCATACTTGATCCATGTCATTCAGTTGTATTGATGTACGTGATCATTGTTGGGTTTAGATACGATTTTGTGATGAATTCCCCTTTGGTTCTATGTTAATATAATTGATGGACCGGATTGGATAAGGATGCATACAGTAATGATAACAAAAGATTGAGTACTCATAAAGATTAACAATACATAATTGTTTAGACACATTAAGTCCAAGTGGGAGATTGTTGGATTTATTTTAATAAATCATGTGGGCTCATGTGTCAATTATGTATTTAAGGTTATCATATTTTATTAAGCCCTATTAAAAGTGATCTAATTAAGTTTATTGGGCTAATATGTATCAACAATAAGTATGAGCCCACATATGTAGATACCATATTCCCTAGACTATGATGGGTTGGCTAGGAATATTATTATTATATATTGGTTATGGTCCTCGAGAGTTTATTGAGAGTGTCTATTCTATATCCCGTCAGTAGAACAGAACCCTAACTCCGATAGATCTCTTGGAAGACTATCTTCTGCTTCAGGTTACGAAGAAAGGGTTTTCTAGGATTCTTAAAGAATATGTTGGTGATACATGATTAAATTAGGTACGCTTTCGCAATTTAGCTTTTTTAATATTCTTATTAATTTGACATACTATGTCTTATGGGATTAGGTTTAAGGAATATATAGAATACATATGTATTTTATTCTATCATTTGTGTCATGTGATGTTCGGGAGCTGGACCTTTGTTGTCTATTGCATCGCCTGAACATGCAGAACTCAAGGCTTTGAAGTTGGATTTTGAATTTTTCACAATTGTTTTTGAACTTCCTGTTACTACTGGTTTCATATTGCAAGAATTTGGTGTCCTAGATGGTTCAAAATGATCAAAATTTGTCTGTTATTGGTGGAAATATTGCTCAACTTCAACAGGATTCTGGAACGCCCATACGATTGATGTTCAGTAGCACATTTGTTAGCTCAAATTAGGGTTACTCTTTTAAATACTATTGTTTGGTATGAAACATCACATTCCCGTGTACTAAATGTATTGTATTAAGACTAGTTATAAGATTAATGACTATACTACTTTTCGTTTAAATAAAAAATGATGATGATGAAAATGAGAAAATGTTATCTGGAGCGAATTGGGAGATAGAGAATGTATTAAATTTAGTTTTTTAATATTTATTGATGAATAAGTATAATTTTATAACAATCGATTGGTTAATTAATTTAATATTTTATATGAACAAAATTCTTTAAAATTCTCTACTTTATAATATTTCAAATAAATCTTTAAATTAATTACGATTACTAATAAAAACCCTAAAATTCCTAAACATACCCTCAAATTATCTTCGCAATTTGTGACAAAAAAGTTTTTTGGCAAGCATTTGCAATTTTGATAAAAAGGATTCAAGGTTGTTGCTTCGGAGATATTAATATAAATTATTAAGAAATTAAAGGGAAAAATTATGTTTTAATGCTTGGAGGCTTGATAATAACAAATGTAATGCTTCGTGAAAATGCAATCGCACTTGATTGGATCCTTTTTTGAAAAATGTTTTTTGGCGAAACTTAGGCAATCTCTTCTTCCAGTTTTACCGCAATACTCCTCTTCACGAATATAAATGTTAAACACTCCTCCTCTCCTGCAATCAGGAAATAGTTTTCAAAAATATCGTAAATTTAAAAAAAAGGTAATATATTTATAGAAGGTCATGAATTCGAGTAAGTGGCCTGATTAAAAAAATATAGTTCAATTGATAGTAATTTTATTTTAATCTAAAAAGTGATGAGTTAAATATTGAAAGATAAATAATTTTTAAATTAAAAGAGGGGTAAGAGAATGCAGATTTAAATAATATATGTATTACAGAGCTTTTGATTTTATGTAAGCAAAATTGGGAAATTACCCCTCATTTTTCGTGACAGTCTAATTTGTTTGGCAGGGAGCTTTTGAAAGCTGGCTTAAGATGGAGAATTGGAAATAGACAATCAATTCGTATCTATCATGATCCTTGGATTCCATCTCCTCCTAATTTTAAGCCTGTAACTTCCCTTCGATTTTTGCATGACAATGTCTAGGGGAATACCCTTAGTCAAGATGGTTGTTAGTGAATTGATTTTCTAAATATTTTATTTTGTTCTCATGATAGGGATCAAATTGGATTGATTCCTTTGATTGAAAATGGAAGTTGGGATAGATTATTGTGGTATTTCACTAAACATGGATATTACACGGTGTCATCAGGTTACAAGGTTGCGATGGAAATGGCAAATGTTAATCTCCCTTCTACTTCAAACCCATCTTCCGACTGGATGTTAATTTGGGGATGTCGAATTCCGCAATGCATTAAGGTTTTTGCTTGGCTAATTTGTCATCAAGCCTTAGCAACACGATGTAATTTGGTAAAAAGAGGAATAAATTCCACTTTGGATTATTCAGGGTGTTGTCATTTGGTAGAAGATGATCTGCATCTCTTTTTATAATGTGAATTTTCTCGACGAACTTGGTATGAAACGAAGTTCTATTCTTTGAGAATGGTCCATTAGGCTACATATTGGCTTCATTTGTTTCAGTTATTGATGGATAATTATTCGCAACCTGCTAATGTGTTGGAAAAGTTCATAATGTATTTATGGGAGGTTTGGAAGGCTCGAAATGCAATAATTTTCTCTGGTAAAATTCCTAGGCCAAGGGATGTTGTGGCAAGGGAATTGGAATATCTTCATATTTTCCATGAATATAGTGATGATGGTATTGATACACAGAGGCAACAAGGAATTATTTCATCTTCATGGCAGGCACCAACAATGGGTTTGGTATAGTGAAATGTGGATGGGTTTCATGGGTCTAATGGTGCTCACGGAAGTGATTTTGGTTTTGTGTTGGGTGATGATAGGGGACGAGTTTTATGTTTGGGAGTTGGACCTTTGTTGTGTATTTTATCACCTGAACACGTAAAACTCATGACTTTGAAGTTAGACTTTGAATTTGTTCACGATTTTTAACACTTTCTGGTAGTGCTAGTTTCATATTGCAAGAATTTAGTGTCCCAGATGGTTCAAAAGGATCCAAACTTATTTCTTATTGGTGAAATTATTGCTCAGTTTCAACAGGATCTCAGGGAGGTTCCTAGGATTGATACAACGAGGCAACAAGGAATTGTTTCCTCTTCCTGGCAGGCACCAACATTTAGTTGGGTAAAGTTAAATATAGATGAGTCTCATGGTGCTGACAGAAGTGGTTTTAGTTTTGTGTTGCGTGATGATAGGAGATGAGTTTTACGTTCGGGAGCTAAACCTTTGCTGTGTATTTTATCGCCTGAACACGCAGAACTCATGACTTTGAAGTTGGGTTTTGAATTTGTTCACGATTTTTTGTACTTCCCTTTACTGCTGATTTTAGATTACGAGAATTTATCTATTATTGGTGGATTTATTGCTCAGTTTCAAGAGGATCTCTAGAAGCTCCTAGGATTAATATTAAGTATAATAATAGGTCTACTAACATAGTAGCACATTTGTTCGCTCAAATTGGGATTACTCTTTTAAATACCGTTATTTGGTATGAAACTTCGCATTCCAGTGTACTAAATACATTTCATTGAGACTGCTTACAAGTTCCATGAATATACTACTTTTCATTTAAAAAAAATGATGATGACGAAAATAAAAAAAGTTATCATGAGGGAATTGACACATTATCTAATGTATTAATTTTTTTTAATCTTTATTGATGAATGCATATAATTTGATGAGAATAGATTGGTTAATTAATTTAATGTTTTAGATAAACAAAATTTCTTAAAATTCTCTATCCGAATAATATTTCAAATAAATTTTTAAATTAGTTACAACTATTAATGAAAACTTTAAAATTCCTAAACATACCCCAAAATTCTCTTCACAATTTGTTACAAAATTCCTAAACATAGATTTAAATAATATATGTATTGTGGATAAAACAAATGCAGAAAATTAATAATAATATTTACCATGGGAATGATGGAGAAAGCTCGAGGAAAGAACCAGAAAGAGGGCTAGGTGGATAAAAGAGATCTTCATTCTTCTTTACAACAAGGGAAAACAATAGTAAGAAAGAAAATAAATAAGGGAAAATATATGAATTTAGTGTTAGTAATGAATAGGATAAAAAACTATTAATACTCAGCAGATGCATTCATTGTTTTGTATATGTATTCTTGAAACTTAGTTACTTTTGTTTCTTCTCAATATATATTGATTTGGCGAAAATCGGTCTGGTGACGTGTGATGCTGATCCGGTGTCATTTTGGTGTCTCTACCAACACTCCTCGGTTTGGAATACTGTTTACTCGTCGTTTTGGTGATGATTCCCCAAGCGGTATCTGCAAAACAGGGAGGTTCAGGACGGAGGGTGAGGGACCTCCGATGAACCCTCCGACGATCAAGTCAGTATTCAGAATATTGATCGAAGATTTAGGAGGTTTTGATAGAGAATTGATAAGAGTATCTGTCCTTACCTTTTGCCCTCATCAGTGGGGTATTTATAGGAAAGGACGAGATGTTATAGAGAACCTGATATTTGTCAGATTCTGAAATATCCCTCTTGCATAGGGATATGGGAAAGATATTTGTACCCGAATAATCTTTTAAGTAACTGTCGGTTACAAGATATTCTTTGTAGAAGACTCTCGAAGAACCTGGATCAAACTGATGATTGAGATATTTGTGCTACAAGATTGGAGGCAAGACTCCGCACTTCGTCCTAGTTCTGCGGAGTGGTGGAGATTAAGTGGGCTTCACAGGTGGACCCATGAAGACACGTCGCCTTTTTACCCCTAGATCAGACCGAGGTTTTTACGACCTCTCAGTGGCCCCTCGCCGAAGTGAGAGAAAGCCTTCTTTGACTTCGACGTAATTTGTATAGTTGTTCTGCTTGTGGGCTCGAAGGGACGCTCTTCTTCCGGAGTAGCAAGAGTTAGGTTTCTTCTTTGGTTCCTTCGGGCGCGTTTGGGTTCCCAAAATGATGGCTGTAATGATGGCGCTCCTCGTTTCCAGGGCTGGAAGTAATGATGGCATTCTGAACAGACGCGACTTTTGGTGTGACTTTGGCCTGTGAGAAAAACGAGTCTGGGCCAAGTGTCCTTTGATTTCCATCTTTCTTTCTTCCTATAAATCATTTTTTCCTCTCTCCTGTCAACACTTTCCCTGCTCCATTTTTCTAACTTTTCCACCTTCGGCTCTCTTTACTGCTTGCTTCATCTTCTGACTGGTCAGTACTTTCTGTTCGCGCAACACTCTTCAGACCTTCAGTTCCATCCTCGAAGTATCATTACGAGGTATTTACTACTTCAGATTACACTTTCTTTTGATCGGTGTTTATTGTAGGGAGAAAAATGGGATTTTTCTGCGTTCTGTTCTTTTGGGGTTGTCTGTTTTTCTGTCGTCTGAGGGAGGGAAGTGTGTTTGTGGTTAGGTGGTCTGAGGGTTTAGGCGGCTTCTTTGAGAATGAAGCATCGTTTTTAGGACTGATAGGATTTTTGTCTTCTGGTCAAGATGTCGAAATCTTTAATGGATGTAGAATCTAGCTCCGAGTCCACCTCGGTGGACAAGCCGATTCCTCTGTCCCTCAGCACATCTAGTGATAGTTCATCAGAGGGGCGTAGGTGGAATCCCCGAGACGTATTAGAAACAGAAGATGGCTTCATTAGGGTTCCTGTGGCACGTGCTTCGACAAGTGGTCTTGCTTCTGATCCCGCTGTTCCTGCTCAAGCCCCTAGGGCTAACCCAAACCATGCCCGAACTTTTCAAGGAGAAAGTTCTGACTCTTACGCCTTAGAAGATTTGCCCACCACAAAGAAACAATTAGACGGGGACTTCGCTCTTAAGACCAACACTATCAGCTTAGAGTATCCCACGCTATGCATAGAAATTGACCGAAGTAGGTTCAAGCCTTTCATAGTGAAGTCATGCGGGGTCATGACTGACGCCTACATTCACATACCATATGACCATTTTATTTCAGGACTTGCCCTACCTTTAGATCCCTCTTTCTGTGATTTTTTAAATCTAGTGAAGTGCCAACATGCCAATGTTCACCCGAACAGAGTCTGATATTTTACAGCCTTGACAGTTTTGTGTAGGAGGATAGGAATAGAAATTTTAGAACTGATTTTGAAGACCTTCTTTAATGTCCTTAGGATGAACAACCTGACCCTTTCTTTGAGACCACGCCCGAGTAAAGTTACTCTCTTCGAACCTCCCACAAATAAAGTCAGTCAGTGGAGAGAGCGGTGGGTCTGTGTGGAGTCCAGATTGGGCTTCCCGTTTTACCCGAAGTGTAAGGCACTTCGATCGTGGCTGCCTCTTAAGAAAAATACCAAATATTTTGACTCCGACATAAAATTTTTGGATAATGTTCGGAGTGAATTAGGAGACGACCCTAGGACCCAAACCAAGGTCTTTTCGTCTAGCGAACTCATCTCTAACGCCAGTCGTAATCCTTGCGCGATCGGCGGGTGCGAAGTGAATGATCGTCGGCAGGAACTCGACATGGAGGATAACAATGAATACCCCGTGTGGAAACTTCATCCGGGAAGAGTATTCTTTGATGAGTGCCCGGTGTGCACGAATCCGGAGAGCGCGGGATGTCCTGTGGCAAAGGGTAGACTAGGGCAATTATTTTCTCATCTGAAACAATATTTATGCTACCTTAGTGCTAACCCTACTTTTTCGTCTTGCAGACATGGCCGATTGATTCGGAGAGAGGCGTGAGGAAGAGAGGCGTGCGCGAAGGGCGAGCTGGAAAGCCGACTATCAGACAAGAATAAGGCACTTGACTCCGCTAAAGAGAAACTTCGGATGGCCGAAGAAAATGTAGCCCTGGTTGTAGCTGAGAAAGATAAGCAATCCTCGACGCTGCAGACCTGCCAGAGGGCTAACGAAGATTTCAAGGTTCAGCTGAGGGATTTCGATCGGCGGCTAAAGGAAGTGGAGTCAAGGTGCCGGGCTTTGGACTCCAAGGTGAAGTACTATGAGTCCATCGATTACACAGCCAAAGTGGTGGATGCCTACCTCACTACCCCTGAGTTCGGAGATGAACTATACCGTAGATGCAACGGGTTTTTTGACCGGGGTGTGCCCACATGCTTCGCCAACTCCATCACTTTGTTCCAGACAAGGCATTGTTGTGCCGAATCTTTGAAGGATCATACACCAACCCCGACTTCAGAGCCAGCTGTGACTTTGTCCCATTCACAGAGAGTGAACTAGCGGAGATAGCAGCTGCAGATCTCAAAGCGGGAAGGGAGTGGACTCCGCCGGCTCTGGTGCATCCAAACTTGTTGGAGCTGTGCAATCAGTATGCTGAGCAACCCGAGGAGTCTGAGCCCATACAAGTGGAGCCGCTGACAACAGTTGGGCTGTCGTCGGAGACAGAGGCGGCGGATAGTGGTCCTGCCATGGTGGTAGAGGAGGTTCCACCAAGTGAGGGTACTTCGGCGGAGGGTGCTCCTCCTTCGAACGAAGTACCTGCGCATGTAATAGATTAGGTTTTCTTTTGAATAAGAATTTTTCCCTTTTGATGCGAAGTAATATGTCTTCGATTAAGTGTGGAGTTTATTAAGGTTCCATGATTAACTTTGAAACACTTAACTCCAAGATTAACTCGATACGAAGTAAGATTCCTTGATTGACTTAGAAATCTATTAAGGTTTCATGATTAACTCTGAAACATTTTTTAACTCCGTGATTAACTCGAAGTGAGGTGAGATTCCATGATTGACTCTGAAATCTGTTTAAGGTTCCATGATTAACTCTGAAACGTTTTTTAACTCCGTGATTGACTCGAAGTGAAGTGAGATTCCATGATTGACTCTGAAATCTGTTTAAGGTTCCATGATTAACTCTGAAACATTTTTTTAACTCCGTGATTGACTAGAAGTGAAGTGAGATTCCATGATTGACTATGAAAAAGTTTCATGATTAACTCTGAAACGTTTTTTAACTCCGTGATTGACTCGAAGTGAAGTGAGATTCCATGATTGGCTCTAAAATCTGTTTAAGGTTCCATCATTAACTCTGAAACATTTTTTAACTCCGTGATTGACTCGAAGTGAAGTGAGATTCCATGATTGACTCCGAAATCTGTTTAAGGTTCCATGATTAACTCTGAAACATTTTTTAACTCCGTGATTGACTCGAAGTGAAGTGAGATTCCATGATTGACTCTGAAATCTGTAAAAGTTTCATGATTAACTCTGAAATATTTTTTTACTCCGTGATTGACTCGAAGTGAAGTGAGATTCCATGATTGACTCTGAAATATGTAAAAGTTTCATGATTAACTCTGAAACATTTTTTAACTCCGTGATTGACTCGTAGTGGAGTGAGATTCCATGATTGACTCTGAAATCTGTAAAAGTTCCATGATTAACTCTGAAACATTTTTTAACTCCGTGATTGACTCGAAGTGAAGTGAGATCCCATGATTGACTCTGAAATCTGCAAAAGTTTCATGATTAACTCTGATACGCGAAAATCGTATCACCTTTTTAGCATGTTTTTATATATGATTTAGGGTGAAATTGAGGGTAAATTGATCTTAATTGTTTATTATTTACTTAATTTAACAGTTTTTATGATTTTGGAAGTGTCAGGTGAAAAGTAGACGAAAACAACAAATTTTGGGCCAAAAACGAAATTTTTGGAAATGCTGACTTAGTCAAAGGATCAGGACGGGCGTCCCGACCCAGTCAAAGCACCGGGACGGGCGTCCAGGACTCGGGACGGGCATCCCAACTTGGTCAACAGACCAGGACGGGCGTCCCAATTCGGGACGGGTGTCCCGAACCCCCAGATCAAGTCCCACATCGAATGTTTGATGAAAAATCACCCCGGGAAGCTGCTATAAATACCCCAGGCCTCCAGCAGTTGAAATCATTCCTCTCCACTCGATCTGAGTCATTAACTGGTTTTCAGTGTGCACTTCTCTAGTACACAACTCACTCAGAGACTCGGATCTTAGTTTTCTTTCTTGTTAGTGTTTTGTTTTAGTTTCTGAGAAATAGTCTCAAATCTTAGGCTTCTATAGATAGGTTCGTTTCTGGTATTCATAGAATACCCGGGATTTTGTTAGGAGATCCTAAGAGGGCTCTAGGCGTTCGAAGAGTCAGTCCACAGGGCTGGGCTTAAGCTGGGTATTAAGGTAAAGCCCAGTTACTAGGCTGAGGAAGCGTCCTCCGAAGGTTCTGGTGAGCAGAGTTGGGGCGAGCAATACAACATATACAGTAGTATGCTCCATCGGCGAGACTACGTAAAGGGTGATTTCTTTATGGCATCAGTCCCCATGTCCCTCTCTTATATGTTGTTATTGTGTTGTTCCAAAAATTTATTATGAATACAAGATTACGATTTTTATGAATATTTGTTTTATATGTTGACGTTGTTATGTTTTTCCGGAAATAGCCACCTGCTTAATATTCACTATGTCTGCATGTCTAATGTGCTCTTTTAAACTAACGTTAGGGTTATAGACAATTCCTAACCACGGTCTAATCATAACCTGTTTAGTTTAACGGGCATCAATTAGTATTGGTATTTTCCATGCTAGATAAAATAACCTGCTGAACACCCTGCTTGTTAAGAGTAGTCTAGGTAAGCCGAGCCGAGTCCGATTATGCCGGCGGCTAGGGCAACCGGCATGATCCCCGAAGTGACATAGGGCTTTCATGGATGCCTTCGTCCGGAACCGTGAGTAGGGCCGTCAATAAGGTAGGGCGGTTTATTTGAAACCTCGGATGTCGTACGCCTTTAGACACAGAACATAGTTGCAATCCAGGCTAAGATATATCTAAAATACTCGAATATAGGTCAATCAACATATAGGAACAGTATAACATAAAATCAGGACCTCATCTATAAAACACTTTTAGGATTAATTAGACTTAAACCTAGTGGAGAATGGATCACCCTCTCATCAAAGTATTTGATGAAGATTGCATAACTGGATCATAAGATAGGAGTTAGGATAAAAGGCTAGTTACTACTAAGCCGTTACCACTTCCCTGGGAGTACGATATTTAACTTAATAAAATCGTAGATACTTTCCAACAGACTAGCTACACGATAGGTACTCTGCCTTAGGTTCTGGTTGATTAAGTGACAATAATTGAATGCTAAGTGACAGTTAGTAAGACTCAGTCCTTAATTACTCATAATCAACATAGGTGAATAAACCCTATCTTTTAGCATACCAATCGGAACTGCATCAGATTTTTGGCGCCGTTGCCGGGGAAATATCATAATGAATTTAGGATTATTGGCCACAATTCTAGAAACTTATGATAGGTAGTGGTAGTAACCTAGACTTTTGAATTACACTTATCTTATACTAGTTAGACAATCACTTTCCAAAATATAGGATTATCATAACTAATTAATTTTAGATAATATCTAAAATTAAGACACTTAGGATAATCAAATTTTAGAAAATCATTCTAAAACCATATTGAGGAAATTTAACTGCTTTCGAAAAAAGAAAAAAAATTAAAATTTAAAACCGAAAAAATTGTATTTTTCTTGCCCAATGGTAAGTTGTTCTTTTCCCTATCTCTTGTTCTTTCTTAGTTGTTTTCTTAGTTCTACATTTGTTGCTCTTTTTCGTGTTATTTCTATTTGTTAATTTCGAAAAAATAAAAATGGAAATGAGGATAGAATATTTTTCTGATTTGTCAAATTTTGGCTCAGATTTTAATCTGGAAGAAATATCATTATGGAATCTTCTTAGGTCATGCTTAGTTTATTAGATGGAATCATGAAATAAAATTTTCTTTAATAGACAGACCTCTGAGTATTCTAATGAGAAAGGATGTTCCTTTTGTTTGATGATTAATGCATGAGATTGTTTAAACCAAAAGGAATTACTGCACCCATTATGACATCACCTAATTGGAATTTGCTTTGTGAATTAATATGTGATGCTAGTGACCATGTAGTAATGATTGTTTTAGGAAATAGGCATGATTAGAACTTCATATTATACACTATGCAAGTAAGACCTTTTACTGATGCCTAGTAGAACCTTACCACCACTGAAAAGGGATTACTAGTTATTGCATATGCCTATGATACATTCATGCCATGCCTAGTCTAAACAATAGTATACACTGATTACTTTACTCTAAGATATCTGTTCAATAAAACTAATGATGAACCAAGATTGATTAGTTAAGTTCTATTGAATTTGATATAGAAAGACGGGATAAGAAAAAGGGCTAAAAATCTAGAAAGCAAACCTTTGGTCTAGATTAGAAAACCCCGAGTTAGAAGCTATTGACGAGACAGTAGTATCTGATAAACTTCTGAATGAGAAATTATTTGCTATGAATAATGATTCTCCTCCGTAGTTTACTGATATTACTAATTATCTAGTTGCTAATTATTCCCAAGTGATATGACTTATCAACAAAAGAAGAAATTCTTTATTGATTTGGAATGTTACTACTAGGGAGATCCGTTTTTCTATTTTGAATCATTGCAGGGTAAGTGATCAGAAGACGTATCTTAGAAGACGAAGGACACAAGATTTTGGAGCATTGCCGTAAAGAATCTACGGGAGACCAATTGACTACTATCAACACTGTCTGGAAAGTGTTGAAAGCAGGATCTTGTTGACCCACCATATTCAAGGATTTTGTATCTCTGATACAGTCCTGCGATGCTTGCCAAATAATAGGTAACACATCTTCCAGAGATCGTCTACCCCAGCAACGTACACAGAATGTTGCAACCTTTGATATCAGGGGTATTTCGAATCCTTTTCCTTTCTTCCTTTGATACTAATTACATCATAGTAGTTGTGGAACACTTTTTCAAAATAGCCTGAACCACAGGCATTACCTACTAATGGTGTTAAAGTCATGTGCAGATTCTAGTTGTTTTCCAGATTCAGAGTGCCGATGTCTTAGGAAGAAATGTTCAGCCTGTGTATCAATTCTGTGAAGTCTGCCAAGTACCACACTTTAGCAGGGATTGCTATGGGAATGAGATATGAACCATTCCAAAAAGAGGTAGGAGTAGGTCACTGCAGAGTGCTGCTCCAATGGGAAATGCATACAATCCCAACTAGAGGAATCATACAGGATTTAGCTGAGGAATAATTCGGAAGCTGGAAACTTTCAGAAGATACCACCACAGCAAAACCCCTACCCGCAGAATCAACAGATGAGATACTGGCAACAATTAAAGCCAGACTAGTGCAAGCAAGTGATCTACCAAGAGGTAAAGAAGGGTCGAAGGATATAGAGGAATTTGGCGTTGTATCAGGAGCATAGCAATGGAGGAGCTTGCATTCCCTACATACCAATCAGCTGTGAGAAACTTCCCCGAGGAAGTCTCAAATACTTGGGCCCAGATCTACACAACTAGAGCCCCCTACCACCACAGCTTCGCCAAAACTTCAGGTATCTTTTCTTTCATTCGAGACTTGCATGCAATACCTTTACTAACATTGGCAAGAAGGCACACAAATCCCAAGAAGTCTCATTCCTAGACACGTTCCCCCTGGACACGTTGCTATGATTATGAGAAATCTTACAAATGATTCGAGGAAGCAGTCCGTGGGGCTCAAGCCATTCATCAAATGAATAGGCCACTACCTAGAGCTCGACAATGAAGGATCGGAGGTGACATCATCCGTTCCAATATCTAGAGCTTACAGAGTCAAGAGCACCTCAGCAATAGCACATGGCTAAGGTGAAGAGCCAATTGATAGCCTAGAGAAAACCCTTTCTGCTCGAGGCAAGAAGGGAGTTTTTCTAACCCTCATCTTCCTTTTATTTTCTTCATTTAGTGTTTTGTTATTTGTTATTTACTTCGTTACTTCATTTTCCTTCTTACCCTTAGTCAGTCAAATAAGTGTGGGGTAAGAAATTTCTGTTTTGTTTTTGTTTCTCCTTGTTTTCAAATAAGTGTGGGGTAGCAGTGCACGGTGCACTGTAGTAGTTTAAACAAAATTTTCCATGCTTTTGCTTATTTTCCCCGTATTTTCACATCCTTCCAAAAAAATTTCAAAATTTTCCGTCTTTCAGACTTCTAAATGCAGTATGCCTGGTTAAACAATTGCTTATGTCTATGATATGTAGGTAGTATGTTATGGTTAGTAGGAGATAATTGATGACTATTGCTGAACTAATTGATTAGGAATAGGGAATTCCTAATAACTGAGCACAACTTTGTCTGGATTATAGACCTTATCCAATTACCTTTTCAAGACTGAACTAGATAAAATTAGACCAGTTGTGGATGTTTTGACAATTAGAATGACTAGATGAAACTCTGAGCTAAAAGTGCAAAGAAATTAAAGAAAGTTAATTAAATAAGGGTAGTTTGCCAGCGGCCTTCGCTACTCGAGCACCACTCCTTCGGGGAACTTAAAGCCTGATGCCCTAAGGTCGTGTAGATCTGGGAGTCATCGGAGTGGGACTCGCTACATGGGTAGTTGAAGTTGACGTGTTCTAAGCAGACTCAAAATACCCTGGAAAAGCTATAAAAGAAAAAAATCATCAATAAGCGCTAAATAGAATCTGATCACCAAAGCTCAGAACTCATAGAGTTATCTGTTGTCAGTGTGTCTAGCAATAGGTCGAAGTGTTATCTGGTAACAGTTAAGACAAGAGTTTATTGTGTTGACTATCTAGTCTGGACTAGTACACACACTACACATCAGGAAGACCTTATGACTAAGAGATAGTTCAACCTAGTTGTTAAGTTACTTTCTGCTCAACCCTAACAGACTACTAGAGACATTTGAGACCTTGTCATAGCAACCTAACTAGTCAGACCTGTGTTAAGAATTGTCTGAAGAATTTTTGGAATAAAAACATGACTAGGAATGCACATATGGTTTAGAATCACTAACTTCAGGTAGACTTTGCTTGAGGACAAGCAAAAAGCTAAGTGTGGGGTTATCTGATATGCGAAAATCGTATCACCTTATTAGCATGTTTTTATATATGATTTAGGGTGAAATTGAGGGTAAATTGATCTTAATTGTTTATTATTTACTTAATTTCACAGTTTTTATGATTTTAGAAGTGTCAGGTGAAAAGTAGACGAAAACAGCAAATTTTGGGGCAAAAACACAATTTTTGGAAATGCTGACTTAGTCAAAGGCTCAGGACGGGCATCCCTAATCCGGGACGGGCATCCCGACCCAGTCAAAGCACCGGGACGGGTGTCCCGACTTGGTCAACAGACCAGGACAGCCGTCCCAATCCGGGACAGGCGTCCTGAACCCCCAGATCAAGTCCCACATCAAATTTTTGATGAAAAATCACCCCGGGGAGCTGCTATAAATACCCCAAGCCTCCAGCAGTTGAAATCATTCCACTCCACTCGATCTGAGTCATTAAGTGGTTTTCAGTGTGCACTTCTCTAGTACACAACTCACTCAGAGACTCGGATCTCAGTTTTCTTTCTTGTTAGTGTTTTGTTTTATTTTCTGAGAAATAGTCTCAGATCTTAGGCTTCTATAGATAGGTTCGTT
Organism: Asclepias syriaca; assembly: GCA_027405835.1. Classification (NCBI taxonomy): domain Eukaryota; kingdom Viridiplantae; phylum Streptophyta; class Magnoliopsida; order Gentianales; family Apocynaceae; genus Asclepias; species Asclepias syriaca. Next base: position 12,232,457 of record CM049924.1, read on the forward strand.
TCTAGTATTCATAGAATACCCGGGATTTCGTTAGGAGATCCTAAGAGGGCTCTAGGCGTTCGAAGAGTCAGTCCACAGGGCTGGGCTTAAGATGGGTATTAAGGTAAAGCCCTGTTACTAGGCTGAGGAAGCATCCTCCGAAGGTTCTGGCGAGCAGAGTCGGGGCAAGCAATACGACATATACAGTAGTATGCTCCATCGGCGAGACTACGTAAAGGGTGATTTCTTTATGGCATCAGTCCCCATGTCCCTCTCTTATATGTTGTTATTGTGTTGTTCCAAAAATTTATTATGAATACGAGATTACGATTTTTATGAATATTTGTTTTATATGTTGACGTTGTTATGTTTTTCCAGAAATAGCCACCTGCTTAATATTCACTATGTCTGCATGTCTAATGTGCTCTTTTAAACTAACGTTAGGGTCATAGACAATTCCTAACCACGGTATAATCATAACCTGTTTAGTTTAACGGGCATCAATTAGTATTGGTATCTGCCATGCTAGATAAAATAACCTGCTGAACACCCTGCTTGTTAAGAGTAGTCTAGGTAAGCCGAGCCGAGTCCGATTATGCCGGCGGCTAGTGCAACCGGCATGATCCCCGAAGTGACATAGGGCTTTCATGGATGCCTTCGTCCGGAACCGTGAGTAGGGCCGTCAATAAGGTAGGGCGGTTTATTAGAAACCTCGGATGTGGTACGCCTTTAGACACAGAACATAGTTGCAATCCAGGCTAAGATATATCTAAAATACTCGAATATAGGTTAATCAACATATAGGAACAGTATAACATAAAATCAGGACCTCATCTATAAAACACTTTTAGGATTAATTAGATTTAAACCTAGTGGAGAATGGATCACCCTCTCATCAAAGTATTTGATGAAGATTGCATAACTGGATCATAAGATAGGAGTTAGGATAAAAGGCTAGTTACTACTAAGCCGTTACCACTTCCCTGGGAGTACGATATTTAACTTAATAAAATCGTAGATACTTTCCAACAGATTAGCTACAGGATAGGTACTCTGCCTTAGGCTCTGGTTGATTAAGTGACAATAATTGAATGCTAAGTGACAGTTAGTAAGACTCAGTCCTTAATTACTCATAATCGACATAGGTGAATAAAGCCTGTCTTTTAGCATACCAATCGGAACTACATTAAACTCTGAAACGTTTTTTAACTCCGTGATTGACTCGAAGTGAAGTGAGATTCCATGATTGACTCTGAAATTTGTAAAAGTTTCATGATTAACTCTGAAACATTTTTTATTCAAAAGATGCGGAGTGACATATTATTGAGGCCGAACGATTATACAATGTATTTTTTTAGGTGGTTGGCATGCCAAGGATTAGGTAGTATTTTTCCCTCTTGATCCATGAGGTAGAAAGTCCCTGGGCGCACTTCACTCTTGATCAGGTAGGGTCCTTCCCAGTTTGGTGATAGCTTATTTGATTTTATATGTCTAGCCATTCCTTCGATTTTCCTCAGTACCCAATCGCCGATAACTAACGGTTTCTTTACCAACCCTTTGTCATGTGTCGTCTTAGTTTTATGTTTGAAGTCTTCCATCCTTAGGCGCGCTGCTATCCGTCTTTCTTCTAGCAAATCCAAATCTAAACATCGTTGTCGTTTGTTGGCCTCTACGTCACAGGTGGAGATTCTGTATGAGGGGAGTGCGAGTTCGGCTGGAGATACGGCTTCTGATCCGAACACCAAGGCGTAAGCTGTTTCACCAGTGGGTCCCCTAGCCGAAGTGCGAACTGCCCATAGTGTCGCTGGGAGCTCATCGACCCATTTATTAGACTTTCCTTCCAGATTTTTCCTCAACGCTAAGAGAACAATTTTGTTTGCTGCCTCTACCTTCCCGTTACCTTGGGGATGAGCCACGGATGACTTCCAATATTTGATACCAAGGCGGGTGCACTCCACCGTAAACGTTTTGGAGAATTGAGTGCCATGGTCAGTTACCACTGGCCGCGGTACCCCATACCTGTAAAACACGAAGTCATGTAAAAATTTGAGAGCGTTTACTTCTGGAGGTGTTGCCAGTGACTTCGCCTCTATCCATTTGGAAAAATAATCCACCGCCACTATCAGGTATTCATTTCCTCTAGATTTAGGGAATTTTCCCATGAGATCGATTCCCCACATATCGAAGGGCCATGCGGCCAAAACAGGAATTTGGGGAGTCGATGGTAGTCTGGGTATCCTGCCAAAATCCTGGCAGACCCTGCAGCGTTTGACGAAGTCTTCAGCGTCTTTGCGGAGCGTTATCCAATAAAATCCTTGATTCAAGACTTTCTCCGCGAGGGTCCTCGACCCGGGATGTCCACCACATATCCCCTCGTGTAGCTCTTCTAATACTGACTTCGTGAGTTTCGGTGGTACGCAGCGAAGTAAGGGCCTTGAAAAAGAACGGCGGTACACGATGTGATTGATCACCATATACCGAGCTGCCCTCTTTCGTATCTGCCTCGCCTTGTTCCTGTCTTCAGATAGGGTGTTGGAAGTTATAAAGCTCTTCAATTCATCCACCCAAGTAGGAGAGTTGAGAGTTGGCTGTTGCAACGGCAACACATACCCCGGCGAAGTCAGATTTTCGATAGATACCCCCAGGTCGTTGTAAGAATCTCCTGATGCTATCTTCGCCAGTTTATCCACATCTTCATTAAGACTTCGATCTATCTTTTCCAGTGAGAAATATTGGAACTAAGCGATCAAACGGTCTACTTTTCCTGCGTATCCCTTCAGATTGTCGGAGTTCACCGAGTAATCACGGTTTACCTGTCCGACCACGACCTGGGAGTCGTTGAAAACTTCAATGGCTTCCACCCCAGCCTCTATAGCCCATTGCAGTCCGAGGATCAAGGCCTCATACTCGGCCTGGTTGTTGGATAAAGGGTAACCGAGTCTTATACTTCGTTTCTCCTCAAACTGACCTGAAGGGGACTTCATTGTGATGCCTACTCCGACACCCTGGGAGTTGACTGCCCCATCAACCGTCATGGTCCAGGCGTTTCTCTTCGTAGGAGAAGATGTTGCTTCCTCAAGAGGAGACGCCTCCGTGAAGGATAACTCGGCGAGAAAATCGGATAACGCCTGAGCTTTGATCGCTGTTCGAGGGGCAAACTTGAGATCATAACCACATAACTCAATGGACCATCGGAGCATTCTTCCCGACTGGTCCAACTTGTGAAAAACTTGCCTTAGCGGATGGTTGGTGTAAACGATCACAGTATGAGATTCAAAGTAGGCACGGAGCTTCCTTGTACTGATAACCAAAGCATACGCCAATTTTTCAATCAACGAGTATCTTACTTCAGCGTCCCTTAACACGCGACTGATGAAGTACACCGGCATCTGTTTGTCCTCCGAATTTCTCACTAGCACAGATGCTATTGCTTGCTGTGAAACGGATAAGTAGAGATAGAGTACTTCGCTCGGAGTAGGTGGGCTAAGTAACGGTAACTTCGCCAAGTATTCCTTCAAATCCTCCCAGGCTTTGGTGCATTCTTCATTCCACAAAAAAGCCTTACCCGACTTTTTTAATACCTTAAAAAATGGTATGCATCTTTCGGCTGATTTGGAAATGAATATCCCCAAGGCGACTATACAACCGTTTAATCTTTGGATGTCTTTAATGCAGCGAGGCTCAGTAAGTGCTAGTATGGCCTCGATTTTTAGTGGGTTGGCTTCAATGCCTCGCTCCGACATCATGAAACCCAAAAACGTTCCTGATCTTACTCCGAACATGCACTTCGAGGGGTTTAACATCAACCCGAACTTCGATATGGTAAACGTCTCCTCTAAGTCTGCCAGATGAGAGTTCCCTCGTTTAGTCTTTACGACCATATCGTCGACGTATGTTTCCACATTCCTACCAATTTGCTCTCATAAGATTTTGTTCATCATCCTCTGGTAGGTTGCCCAAGCATTTTTCAGTCCGAAAGGCATCACATTGTAGCAATAAATTCCTTTAGCCGCCCGAAATGAGGTATGGATTTGGTCATGAGGCCACATGCCAATTTGGTGGTACCCTGAGAAGGCATCCATTAAACTAAGGAACTCATATCCTGATGTCGAATCCATAAGGGCATCGATTCGTGGAAGAGGATAGCAATCCTTAGGGCAAGCCTTAATTAAGTCGGTGTAGTCCACGCACATCCTCCACTTCCCGCTAGATTTCTTTACCATTACTACATTCGCGAGCCAAGAAGGATAATCTACCTCTCTTATGAAATTAGACTTCAGCAGCTTCTGTACTTCGTCCTGCATGCCCTTCACCTTATCCTCGCTGATTTGCCGTGCCTTCTGCCTGACAGGTTTGAACGCAGGGTTAATGTTAGACCTATGCTCCACGACGTCTACTGATATCCTTGGCATATCCTCGGTTCGCCAGGCGAAGTTGCAGAGGTGATTTGAGAGGAACTGTATTATTTGTTCCTTCGCTGAAGGCGAAATGTCGCTTCCCACGCGTACCTTTTGGTCGGGGTAATCGGGGTGGATGATTACTTCGTCGTATTCATGCAATTCCAGTCTGACATCACTGCCGCAAGTCGCCTCGGTCGAAGTGACAGGCAGTATTGTTTCCTTTACCGATAACATGGGGGCAACCGTAGAAGAAGGCGGGGCAACTTTATGTTTCTGGGATTTAAAAATATGTGCCAGGAGGCTCTTGGGACTACTTCTCATCGAGCCGATTCCATTATTTGTCGCAAACCTTACTTGCTGGTGTGAGGTCGAAATAATCAACTCGAAAGCGGAGTGCGCAGGAGTGCCCAGGATGGCATTATAGGGGGAGTCGACATCCACCACGTAAAACTTAATTTCCTCCTCACGCGAACAGGCATCAGACCCTAGGGTTACATTAATTCGGATCATCCCCTTGACTCCGACCTTATGCGCCATGAATCCCTCCAGTACCATCTTGCTAGGCTTCAACCGCGTATCCTCCATACCCATTTCTCTAAAACATGTATAGTAGAGTATATTTTTGGTGGCGCCAGTGTCGATTAGCACTCTCCTCACTCGACACTTGTCAGTGCCTTCCGCGGTCATGCCTACATCCAAAATAATGGGGGTAACATGTGCTTCCTCATTTAGCTCGAGATCCTGATCGAAGAAAGTTATAGGCTCGTGAAAGAATCTGTCGAAGTGCGTGGTAGGCACAGGCTTATTTAGATTGTGGATTTTCTGCTTTATCTGCTTGATGGAAGAAAATTGCGGAGTTATAACCTCGATTACCCTCTCAGCTTTTTCCTTGGGTAGCTCCGCGAGGTATTCCTTCAAATGTCCTTCACGTATTAGTTTTTCGATAGTACGTTTCAACTGCATACAATTCTCGGTGGTATGGCCATGATCCTGGTGTAATGCGTAGTACTTCGACCTATCCTTATTGGGAGCGTTCTGAGTTCGCATCGGCGGAGGGTCGAGCACTCTGTACTTCTGCTTAATAACGGACACGAGGTTCTCCTTTGGTATGTTCAGCAATGTGAACGACTCCGTTTTTCTCGTTCGGTTTTTCCCCTTCCGCTCCCGAGGGGAACGTTCCAGACTCCGCTCCTTCTTGTTCTTCAGTCCATATGCACTATCCTCGGCAAGCGCAACTTTCCTTGCCACTCTGAAGACTTCGCCTATTGTCTCGGGTTTCCGAAGCTGGAGCTCAGTGAACAACATCTATGATCGAAACCCACTTTCAAAACAGGTGATAGCTGTGTCCTGAGTAATGTCTTCAATTTCATCATATGTTCGTTTGAAACGCTCCAAAAACCCGAGGAGGGTCTCGTCATCTCTCTGCTTAATGTTAGCGAGATTTCCTCTTGTCTTCGGGATTCTTCCTGCGGTGCTGAACTTGTTCAAGAAGGACTTCTCCAGCTCGCTCCATGAGTCTATTGTTCCCGGCTTGAGTGATGCAAACCAAGTTAGAGCTTTATCTGTTAATGTGCTGGGAAAAGCCTTACAGACGACAGCCTCGTCATTGCTTACCAACCCCATGGCATACTTAAAACGACATATATGCTCCTTTGGTTTGCTCAAGCCGGAGTATAAGACGAATTGAGGGATTTGGAGTGAGGAATCCGGAATGGTGGAGTGAATCCATTTGGTGAACGGCTCTGTCTCCATCAGGGTGCTTTTCCTGTGCCGATCTTTGCGCATTTTATCCGGACTGTTATCCTTCCTGTGTCTCTTCGAAAGATGTGTGTGTCTCCGGCTCTTTTCTCTTTTCGATTTGTCTCTAGGCTAGCTCTCGCCGATTTCGCTGGCTGGGCGGAATGCGATCTTTTTGGAGGGGACGTCCCGCTCTCTTGCGTGCTTGCTCATCGCCGTAGGAGATTTTAACGGCAGGGTCAGTAGCGCTCTCGCTCATAGATAGGGGCGACAGGCGGAGTCAACCCATACCTGACGAACTCCGTCTAAAATTGCAATAACTGTCGTGATAGATCGCGCTCCCTGCGAAGTTGCTCGATCTCTTTCCGCATCTCGTCGAGGTCCCTGACGTATTCGACGTCGATGCCTTTACTGATGGTTACTCCTTTACCTCCTCCCGGCAATCCGCGGGAGGGGTCTTGAAAGTCCTTTGCATATCCAAGGCTTCCGCCTTTACTTTTACTTGCTCCCTTGAGGCTTCCTGCAGCTTCGCGAGGCCTGAGGTGTTCCACGACCGAGCGGATACGCGGCCCTTCAAGGGCAGATCTAGTGCGATAGGCCTCTGCCTGAGTTGCAGGAGCAGTAGTCTCGTGCTGCTGTCCGTACCTCACGGATCGTCCAGACATTATGTATTTTGAAGTGAGAATTTTTGGTTCCCGGTAACGAAACCAAACTGATTTGGCGAAAATCGGTCTGGTGACGTGTGATGGTGATCCGGTGTCGTTTTGGTGTCTCTACCAACACTCCTCGGTTTGGAATACTGTTTACTCGTCGTTTTGGCGATGATTCCCCAAGCGGTATCTGCAAAACAGGGAGGTTCAGGACGGAGGGTGAGGGACCTCCGATGAACCCTCTGACGATCAAGTCAGTATTCAGAATATTGATCGAAGATTTAGGAGGTTTTGATAGAGAATTGATAAGAGTATCTGACCTTACCTTTTGCTCTCATGAGTGGGGTATTTATAGGAAAGGACGAGATGTTATAGAGAATCTAATATTTGTCAGATTCTGAAATATCCCTCTTGCATAGGGATATGGGAAAGATATTTGTACCCGAATAATCTTTAAAGTAATTGTCGATTACAAGATATTCTTCGTAGAAGACTCTCGAAGAACTTGGATCAAACTAATGATTGAGATATTTGCGCTGCAAGATTGGAGGCAAGACTCCGCACTTCGTCCTAGCTCTGCGGAGTGGTGGAGATTAAGTGGGCTTCACAGGTGGACCCATGAAGACACGTCGCCTTTTTACCCCTAGATCAGACCGATGTTTTTACGACCTCTCAATATATATATATATATATATATATATATATAAACAAAACAATATCACAAAGTGTTAATGTGTTATTGCTGTTTGTATTATATATATATATATTACACTTTAATAGTTTCAAAGAAAAATTTACATATTTTTTAAAAAAAATCCAAATTAGCAATTGACAAAATATTTTTTAAAAAAACAAATTGGTATATTTAAATTCTCAAATTACAAGAAATCGATAAAATTGATTTTCATTATAATTCTTCTTCTTCTTCTTTTTTAATTTAATCATTAAAATTGATATATTTTTTTAATTTAATCTTTATAATTCAAAATTCTCTCTTTTTAAAAAAAATTAAATTGATAGAATTTTTTAGAAAAAAGAGTACACTTTACATCATATTTGGTTCACTCTTGAATCAAATCGGGTATGATTGACTTAACTATTTTATTTAGTCATCTTTCGATCGTTTCTCTAACAACATATATTTGTTCCCAAAGGGTTTGACCCTTTTGAACTCATTTTTGAGGTCTGTTTTTTCATATTCTGCCTCTTTCTTATCAGTTTCAGATTTGGGTATTTTTGTTTTTCGCAATTTCCTATTATCATTATAGCTGCTTCTGGTTATTCTCATTTTGTAACACATCTAATTACTGCGATTTTTTATGGTTGCAATTAGATTTATGGGCTCAAGAAATGTGTAGTTTTCTAAAAGGTAGACTTCTTTGGCGTATTGTTACTGGTGAACTAAACAACCCACCAAAGAACCTTCTGAGACTGAAGATAAGTTTATTGAAAGGTTAGACCAATGGGATATCAAAAATCTTCAAATTTTAACTTGGTTTCGTAATACTTGTCAGCCTAGTATTAAATTATAATTTCGTTGTTTTGATTGTGCTAAAGATGTTTGGAATTTTTTAAAGAATCGATATGCAATTTCAGATGATATTCATCAGTTTCAGCTCTATCGACGCCTTCATTGCATGCATCAACAAGTAAGTCACACCATTCACAGTTATGTTTCTGAGTTACAAACTTTATTGGATCAATCATCTTCTGGTGATCCTCTGTTGCCTGATAAAGCTATGCAAGTATTTATGCTGATCTGCTTGAACGTCGGCATGTTTGGCATTTGCTTATGACTCTTAACAGTGATTGGAGTCAATTTGTGGTAATCTTCTTCATCGCAAACCTTTGCCAAAAATGGACACCTTAATTCGAGAACTGATTTCTTAAGAAGCTCGTATTAACAGTCTTCAAGCTGAGCGCAATCTCACTTCTCCAGATATGATTCTTGCTGCACCATCAGTCCATTCTCAGTCCAGAAAGGAATATTATAATTATTGCAAAGACCTGGACATTTGATTCTACTTGCTATTAACTTGAGGTAAAACGCAAGAATTCTGGTAAAAGAAATTCAATAAACTCATCTACTACATCTTGGGGGTACTTCTTCTAGTATCGATGTTGCCACAAAGATCTCTGACGCTGATGATAAGTCACTTTGTTTTCCACTAAAGGACATCCAGTCTCTTCTTCACCATATACAATCTAATTCTAGGACTCTCAATTCTTTGGCTTTGTCTGTCACTTCAAGTACACATGCGTATTGGTTCTTTGATTCTGGTTGTTGTAACCATATAAATCATGAGTCTAAGCATTTTCATTCTATCTCTATTTCTTCTCATGCACATGTTGTTCACAAAGCTGATAACTCTACATTAGATATTCAGCACAAGTAATGTTTCCACATCTTCATTGTCGTTGCCTAATACTTTTCATGTACCAAAATTATCTCTCAATCTTATAACTGTTGGCCAATTTGTTGAACTTGGTGCTGATGTAATCTTTAAGAGTAATGGTTGTATTATGCAGGATTCATAGACGGGCACAGTTCTTGGGACATTGCAGAAGGTTGGTCGGTCATTTGAGCTTGTCTCTCTCCAAATGCCACAAAAAGTTGTTGCTGCTGTTGTTTCTTCCAGTCTTTGGCATTCAAGCCTTGGTCATGTTTCTTCTTCTAAATTAGGACCTTTGATTTCTAATGATTGTTTAGGTTATGTTAAAACTAGTCACATTGATTCCGTTTCCTGTGAACTTTCTAAACATCATGCTTTGCCTTTTACTAATAGTACTTCTATTTCTTCTGCACCTTTTGATCTTATTCATTCTTATATTTCGGGACTTGCTCCTAATGTTACTATGGCTGGTTCTAGGTATTTTGTCATTTTTGTTGATGACTATTCTCGATACACATGGATTTACCTTATGAAAAATCGTTCTGAGCTGCCCAAAATTTACATTCAGTTTGCTACTATGATAAAACTTAGTTTTCTCTTAACATAAAAGTCTTTCGTATAGATAATGCTAAGGAATATTGAGATACTACCCTTTGTCAATTATTTGCTAGCAATGGTACGCTTGTTCAACGTTCATGTCCTGACACTTCGCCATAAAATGGTCGTGCTAAACATAAATATAGACACATTTTAGACATTGTTCGTGCTCTTCTTATGTCATCTTCTTGTCTTGAATCTTTTTGGGGTGAAGTTGCTCTTACATCAGTTTACATTATCAATCACATTCCTTCTCATCATAAAAAATATATCTCCTTATGAGCGTCTCTATGGTCATTGTCCTAACTATCATAATTTTTAGGTTTTTGAATTTGTTTATTTTGTTCATTTGCAATCCCATGAGTATACCAAATTGGAACCTAGAGCTCGATTGTGTTGTTTTTTAGGTTATTGTATTGAACATATGGGTTATTGGTGTTGGGATCCTCTTTCTCATCGTATTCACGTTTCACGTCATGTCACCTTCTAGGAACATAAGATGTTCTCTTCCTTATCCAGCTTCTGTGTCACATCATCTCCTCCATTCTTTTTTGAGCCTACTATCTCTTTGTTTCCTAATAATATTTTGACAGGTACTGATGACACAAATGACATAGACCTTCCTCCACCCTTGCTTGAAGATCATCCTTCTGAGGATCCTAGTTCTTCCTCTCTTAGTAGTTCTCTAAATTCTAGTCCTAAAACTCGTAAGTCTTCTTATATTCGTTATCCTCCTGTCACTCTTTAAGGTTATCATTGTTACTCTATCATTATTTCTCTTTATGAGCCTTCCACTTATCGTGAGGCTAACTCTAACCCTTTGTGGCAGAAAGCAATGACAGAAGAGCTTAATGCACTTATTAACACACATACATGGGATTTGGTTGACTTATCTCCACATAAATCAGTGGTTGGTTGCAAATGGGTGTATAAAATCAAGACTATGGTTGTTGGTTCAGTTGAACGTTATAAAGCTTGTCTTGTGGCTAAGAGTTTCACCCAAGAATATAGAATTGATTATGAGAAGACATTTGCTCTAGTCGCTCATATCACATCGGGCCGTACACTTATAGCAATTGCAACAGTCAAACAGTGGACCTTGTTTCAGATGGATGTTAAGAATGCATTTTATCTCTTACGAAAGGCTTTATATGGAGACAAATAGGCTCCTCGGGCTTAGTTTGCTAAATTCAACTCCACCATTTGTCAGTTTGGCTTTAAGTCCAATCATCATGATCATGCCTTATTTCTTCGAAAGACTCGAAGCAAAATCATTATCTTACTATTGTATGTTGATGACATGATTATTACGGGAGATGATATACATGGGTATCCATGATGTCAAACAATTTCTTAGTCGCCATTTGAGATGAAAGATCTTGGTAATTTAAGCTATTTTTTTGGGCCTAGAGATTACTTCTTCTTCAACAGGGTATTATTTATCTCAAGCCAAATATGCTACTGATCTTATCTCTTGTGCAGGTCTTACAGATGATAAAATTGCTAAGACTCCAATTGAAGCCAATGTTCATTTGTCTGCTGCTGATGGTTCTCCTATTTCTGACTGTACTTTGTATTGTCAACTTGTTGGCAGTCTTATATATCTCACTGTTACTCGACTTGACATTGTTTATGTTGTTCATGTTGTTAGTCAGTTCATGACAACTCCTCGCACAACTCATCATGCAACCGTACTTCGCATTTTTCGCTACATTAAAGGTTCTTGGTTTCATGGTTTCCATTACTCCAACTCATCTTCTCTACAGCTGCAAGGTTATTCAGATTCTGACTGGGCTGGTGATCACATAGATCGACGCTCTACTACAGGTTATTACTTCTCACGTAGTGACTGATAACACTAAAATATTCAGGTATTTTAGTGACAATTTGTGTTTAATTCTTGATCTAATTGTTGATAAATAATCAATTTTGGTTTAATTTTGCTAATTCTTTTATTAAATAGATTTCAGGAAGTTTTTGGGGCAAAAACGCGAAGAATTACAAATTCAGGGACTCAATTGCAAACTCTGAAGATATTTTACACGTCGCGTCTTGACGCCCGTCAACACCTTGTTCTTGACGACCATCAAGAATGATCTGTTGACGGCCGTCAAGACCTCATCATCAGATTTTTTTATTTGTGAATTTCCTATTTTACCCTCGTGTTTTGTATCTATAAATAGTGATTTTTCACCACAGATAACATATATGTAGAACAAAAAATCATAGAGAGAATCATGGATTTTTCATTGTATTCTTTGTACTTTGAATTTCTCAATACAAGATTATTGTTGTTTTTATTGTCATTCTCTTCTTCCATTTCTCTTTGAATTCTTGTTCACAAACCAAGAAAGGAGTTTAGGGAGTGCTTTAAGTTGAGAGTGAAATCCAATCTTCTCTTGAGAGTGTGAGAGTTCAAGATCCACAAACCAAGGAGTTGCACTTTCACATCCTTGGAGTGAGGTTGGTAATTAATATAAATCATCCTAAAGATTAGCAAATTGAATGTTCCCAAACCCACCAGGACTTCAAAGTTGTTGATTTCCCTTGGAGGAGTGTGTTGGTGTATTGAAGAAAAGGTGGAAAGAAAACATCTACAAGAGCTTGGAGATTTCAAAGAGTCCTAGCTTTACTTGTACACATTCCTCTTTGATTTTCTATTGATCTTGTATGTATGATTTTAACATTAGTTCTCCTTTAGGATCTCTTAATATTCTACATTGCTTTAGGAATAATTGTTGAGAATTCTTTGATGTTTCATGTTTGTGTGTCTTCATGTTAATCTAAATCAATTGTTCTTTGATTTTTGCATTTATGTGTCTAAGAATTCCATCTCAATAGACGTGAAGATCCTAAGAAAATTTGATATAGGCCACCATATCCCTATGAGGGAAATTTGGTGAGCTTTAAGGGGAGAGGTCAATACAACCTTGATGTCGGATATCAACCCTTAGACCTAAGCATGAAGATTCTCAATTCATGAGAGTTTATTGTGCTAAGAACCTCTCAATAGTTATGTGTGCTTGCTTGATTTCTTAAAGGTCCTAAGTTGTTTTTCCTTTATTGCTTTCTAGATTAGATTTCTCCTATCTTCACATGATGTTGGAACCTAAACCTTGATTTTCTCTAAGTTTCATTATTAGTAGAGGATTCCTAACTTCCTTAGGAAACGATTTTTATAAATTTTAAAATGCTGGTGTTCAATTCTTTTCTTAATATACATTCATAATCAACATATATGATAATTGAGCCTCAACATAATCTAAAGAAAATATTGGCTAAAAAATGCTCACCATGTTTTTGGCGCCGTTGCCGGGGACACCAATCATAATATGATTAGTAATCTAGAATTTCTAGGGTTCTAGACAATTGAATAATTGGTTTAGGATGAATTGAATGGACTTAATTGAACTTAGGAACTTTTGAGTTTAGGTTCCTTTACTTGCTTTATTCCATTATTGTTGGTTAGATAGTATAGTCTAGTTTTCTTAGACTTTAGTTTTCCTTGTTTTCGGTTAGTATAGGATTAGTTCCTAGGTTTTGGTTAGTTTAGGTTAGCTTAGATGTAGAGTTTTGTCCTTAGAATAGGTTAATCTAGTTTAATTTAAATAGCTTTAATCTAACTTTTTCTAATTCTTAACTAGTTTTAATCTGGTGTAGTTTAATTCATAATCAATTCTTACTTTAACCTTAGGAATAGTTGAACTTACATAATGCATAACTCTTAACATAGTGCTAATTAGGTCTTTAGATTTAGAATTTACTTTCTTAACTTGTTTCTTTTGTTCTTTTTTTACTTTGATTGTTTTTAGATTGCTTAATTAGTTGTAGATGTTCATTTTTCAAAAATTTTAAAAAAATTCCAGCAAGCTTCCTCTGTTTTGTTCTGTTTCTCCTCTGTTCTTCAGACGCCTACTGTCTGAAATGTTTTTCACATTTTGATATTTTTATATTCTACTGCCTTTTAACTTTCTTTTGGTATATTATATGTTTATTTTAGATATTATTTGATTAGTTTTTAAATTAGTTTAGTTAAGAGTGGTTGTTGAAAAAATTCTACTGTAGTACTTTTTATATGAATATATACATATATAAATATGTTTTGTTTGATGTATATTTTATTAATATAATTGAATTATGCTTAGTATATATGCATCTATAATTATAGTACTTATTTTTGTCTTTATTTTGATATATTTCTTAACTATTTTTGCCATTTTACTCATGATTGAATTCAATAGCATAAGGTACACTTCTCTAAGAACCTTTTGCAAAATATATTTTTTGTCATTTTTTGATTTATTTGATATATATGTGCTTTTTATCTTTAGAATTATTTAGATTGATCTTTGGATGATTTGTGTTGAGTTTTGAACTTTCAAATTTTTGGATTTAACTAAATCTACATATGCTAAAGTATCCTTTAATCTTGACATTGCACTTTAAGTGTTTGATTAATTGCCTATAGTTTATTTTTAAAGATTATGTAGCTTGTTTTTTTTATTAAGTTAGTTCAAATGTTTTTAAGTCTATTGCTCTAGGTTTCATGTATCTACTATAAGATATTGTTCAAATTTTGGACAGCATGAAACCTGTTTCGTTTTTGCTACTATTTTCTGTTCTTTTGGAATTTCCGTAAAATATTTAACTGCAGAAATCTCTTGTCTTAGGGTTAAGATGGAATAAGTTTCACTCCATTTGGCTTTAAAACCAATTTCTTATGATTTTTTGAAAATCACTATCAATTTTGAAACAACTTCTGCCTTTTTACTTATTTTGCTTAACTTTTTGATCTTCTATTTGCTTTGCTTTGTTTTTAATTTATCCTACTTTTATATGCATTCTGGAAATGTTGATATTTAATCTTGCTCTTAGGATTCCTTAATTAATTTTTTCTAGGATTGTATGATCTTTAAGTATATGTTAAAAGTCTCTAGCATGTATCTTGCTTGTTTTTACCCACTGTTTTGGTTATTTTTCTTCGTATGCATGTTTAGTTAGTATTAATTAGTGTTCCTTACTTTTTAGCATATTTAATATCATCTAATTTCCAGTAGTGTTTCTTTCCTTTTCATGCATCTTTTTAATGCAATTTTTATTCCCATTTCTTTTTATGCCAACTTTGAAGCAAATTGCCTTATTTATGCCTATGCAATTTGCTGCTTTTTACCATAATTCAAGTCTGTATTTTGCTTGATCTTAATCATATTTATGCATCTTTTATGCCTTCTTTTGTTTAGTACTTTTTGCACTTTAAGATATGCCTATTTAAATTGCATTTTGGTCATTTTTAAAGTACTTTTTTAAATGTTAGCTAAGAGGAAGACCAACAATTCTTACCATAGAAGTGTGATGAAGAAGACCATATCTTGTATTGTTCATTTTTTATTACAACTCTAATTCTTGGAGCTTGGACCAAGTTTTATATTTTCAGTTGCTTCTATTTGCACATTATTTTCAGTACCTAATGTATTTCAATTCATGCAAATTTTTTTTTAAACCATTTCTTTGCTAAAAATCAAATTTTAGAAAACTTTTGATTCAACTATTTTACAACAAATGTTTCCAACTCTTATGCAAATAATTTTTCCTAGTTTAACCTTTTTGGTTATTTAACTTTATAACTTGTTAAATTTTATTCAATTTATTTTTGTTCTTTAATTATTATTATTATTTCTTTGTTTTGTTTTTATTCTCTTTTTAATCTTAACTTTTTTAACTTAATATCTTTTATTTAATTTTTTTAGAATGCTCTTGCATCCTCCTTTTTACTTAAATTATTTTTAATTCTTAATTTAATATCTACTTTTTTTTATTCCCTTTATTTTAATATTAAATTTTTTTAATTATTTTGTTTTTAAAAAGAAAAACTCTCGGGACTTACCCAAGAGCTTCGTTCCTTTTAATTTTTTTTATTTTCTTTTAACTTCTTTCCTTTTTATTTTTCTTTTCCGAGATTGGATTTTTTAACTTTTATTTTTTTTACTTGCTTTTCTCCTCTTTTTCTTCTATCTTAATTTTTTATCTTATTATTTAATTTCTTTTTAACTTTATTTTAAATTGTCTTGTAATAGTTAGTATTTCAATTCTTCTCCCTACTTAATTTGTTTCTTAGACTTTGCCTAGTTCTTTGTAACCTAGTTTTCTTTTCTTTGGCTAGTGTTAGCCCTTGTAACAATGGACTTTGTTTTAATTTTAAGCTTTCTTTTAATCCTAAATTTCAATTGCTTTTGTTTTGTTTTTTTTTTGTTTTTCTTTCTTTCTTAATTTTATCTTGAGAAAGTCTTATTTTAGGGTGCATGACTAGATCGTCTTCTAGAGAGCTAACACCTATTATTGATAACCTTGAAGCTCTAATACGTGAAGCAAGAAGAAATCAAAGAAGAATGGAAGCAAATAAACCTACCCTGGACTCTTATATTCAACCTCAACTTACTCCCTCTTGCAAAGCTATTCGTTTAGCTATCGGAGCAAAGTTTGAGTTTAAACCTAGCGTCCTTCAACTTCTCACCACAAGACTCCAATTTGGAGGTCTACCTTCTGAAAATCTCACGGAGCATCTTTGAGGATTTCGCATCGCTATGCGAAGGGCTTAGTGGAACAAGTACGCTAGAAATAACCAAGTTGAGTCTCTTTCCATATACTTTGAGGGATAGAGCTAAGAGATGGCTAGCACAACTTCCAGCAAGATTAATTACATCGTGGGAAGAACTCACTCGAGCTTTTCTTGTGGAATATTATTCGGCTGCAAAGATCCTCGAGTTCCGGAAAGTAATTTCAAGTTTTAATCAACTTGAAGGATAAACTGTTTTCGAATTGCTAAGATTATGTCTGCACCACGGTTTGTCCGAGCCCCTCATCATACAACAATTTTAGGGAGGGATGAACGAGCTTGGAAGGCAAGTTCTAGATGGATTAAACACTCAAGGCGGATTCAAAGGGATGACCGAGGACGATGCTAAGAACGCCTTGGAAAGAATGTATAGGGCAAACAGGAACTGGAGGACAAGCGCCCGAACAAAATCCGTACGAGCAACTGTTCAAGCAGCGCATTCATCTCCTATTGAAGATCTGCTTGAAGCTCTACGGTTCAACATGAATAATCAGATTAATTTCCTCCAGGAAAAAAGCGTGCAAGACGCACACTACATCTGTGAATTTTCCCAAGGCCTGCACTTTAGTGGAGAATGTTCCAGGGGAGGAATCTTAACAATTTCGGAAGAAATCGAGCAAGTGGAAGCTGCCAACTTCACACCTATGGGAAACACCTACAATCCTAATTGACGCAACCGCCCGAATCTTAGCTGGAATCAATTTTCTTCCGGAAATCAAGGGTATCAAAGAAACGTTTCAGCGTCCTCCGCTTCTTTTTTACCAACAGGGACAACAACTCACGCTTTAGGGGCCTCGCAATTATCCATCAACTTCGGATTCGATGAAAGAAATGAAGGAAATTATGAAGGGCATGATGGAATGACAAAGAGAAATTCTCGAGTCAAATAAGAAGATACAAGACTCGAACGAAGAACGAATGAAGCATCACGAGACGCGCTTAAAACAAACCAAAATATCATTGAAAAATCAACAAGTCTCGTTACAAAATTTGGAGAGGCAGATAGGACAAATCTAGAAGCACCTCTCGGAGAGAGCACCAGGAACCTTATCGAACACAATCAAACAGAATCCCAATGAATGCAAGAACATAACTCTTCGCTCTGGTAAGATTCTAGAACCTTCAGTTCCTGAAAATACTAATCCTATTACTTTGTTGCAGGAAGATGAAAATGCCAGAGTAGCAACTAGAGAAAAAAAAGAAGATAAATTAGAGGAATTAGCTAAACCGGAAGAAAATCATCAAAAGATGCCTCCGAGCTCGTCAGCACCAAAGCTAAAGATTCCTTTTTCCGAGCGTTTAAAAGTTTCAAACGAAAAAGAAGACTTCTATAATTTTGTTAATATTTTGAAAAAGACTCACATTGAATTACCTTTTGTGGAAATTATCTCTATGCCTATGTATGCTAAATTTTTACGTGATATTATAGGGAATAAAAGAAAGCTAGATTTAGATAAAGTAGTGTTGAATGAAGTTTGTTCTACTTTCGTTTTAAATAAACTACCCCCTTAGAAGCATGATCTCGGTTCATTCACACTACCATTCCCCCTTTTCAAATATTAATGCCTTGGCCGATTTAGGAGCTAGTATTAATTTGATGCCATTTAATATTTTTGAAAAATTAGGTGTATATAACTTGAAACACACTAAGATGTGCATTCAACTTGCTAATAGAACTGTCAAATTACCAAAGAGAGTTTTAGAAAATCTAGTCATTAAGATAGAAAAATTTGTATTCCTTGTTGATTTTGTTGTTATGGACATGATTGGAGATAGTTCTGTACCTATTATCCTAGGAAGACCATTTCTAGCTACTTCCCGGGCAATTATTGATGTTTCCAAGGGTAGTATTACATTAAGGGTCGATGATGAAGAAATTACTTGTTCTTTAAATTCTTAATATTTCTAACAAAATTATTCTATCAGGAAAAGAATCTTCATCAAGCGCTCCAGGTACAAGGTCTCAATTTACTTTTTTCATTTCTTTCTTGAATAAATGTTTTCCGTTTTTGAAGTTCTAGCTTAGTTTTGTGTTTAGAATCTGATACTTGGTTGAGTTTGGGATGTTTGGAGCCCTGAAATAAATTCCCGAGCTTTTCAGTTAAGGTAGTTTTATTTCCCAGAACATTTCCTGGATTGGAAGAAATTTGAATTTTCTATTCTTTATCTCGAAGAAATTCGAATTTTCTATTCTTTATTTCGAAGAAATTCGAAATTAATTTAATAATGTTTGATTCTCAAAATTCTCAGTTCTTTACCGAAAAATTCAAATTTATTCTCGAAGAAATGCGAAATTAAATTTTCTTTTAAAATCATTTTCTTTATTTTTTTTCAGAATAAAAGAATTTGATTTTTTCTAAAAATATATATATTTTTTGAGAGCTTGATGCTCGTCAAGACCTCCTGATTGTTAAGATTGTAACGGATACGATCTTGACGACTGTCAAGACCCGGTAGTAGCTATAAATCTTCTAATTTTCAACCAAAATTTCACAATTCAATCTCTATTTTCTTCATTTCTACCAATAATTCTTGCAAATTCTAGTTTGATTCTTTATTTTACTCATTCGAAATGGCCCGAAAACAATCCATCATCGAGATTTCTAGCCATGCTTTCCTTTCTTTCACTAATCATCCTGATTTTGGTAGTCTTGCCTATACTCTTTTAGGACGTACTATCCTTCATGGTCTTCGAATTCACTTAGAATCTGTCCGTTTGCTGGGTTTTGCCGATGAGATTGAGCGGATGTTATCTACACCGCCATATCAGCGAGTTTTTAGCATTGACGATCCATGTTATGAAGAACTCATCACTGAGTTTTACGCATCTTTTGAATTTCACGGGAACGACGTTATGTTCCGACTTGGTGGAGTGATGCGATGTCTCACAATGCAAGAATTTGGTATTGCACTCGGACTTTGGATAGTTGAGGAGCAAACCACCAACGTCTACGCTACTGTTGTCCGTGATTTTATGGAGGATGTCTCAATTTATTGGATGTACATCTATCGAGACAACACACCGTTCATTCAATTCAAAGCTAAAGGTACCGGTCTCCTTCCTGTGTTGCATTATCCTCATCCTATTATTGCATATACTATCACGGGAAGATCCGATAGTTAGACTGTTGTCACAGTTACGGATGCCAGAATTCTATCACATCTTTATCGAGGCATCTCCATCGATTTGACATACATTTTTACTCACCAAGCACGAGACTACGCCTCCTCGACAAGAAAGAAGAGTTTAGGTCTCGGACCTTTTATTACATGAGTTGCGAGGTATTTTGGAGTTGATACATCCACAGTATGCCAATGTAGTGATTCCACGATTCCTTTAGATCAAACGATCCTCTGGAATATGCATATGCTCCGACGAGTTGGAAGCCACTATGTTGTACGCGAGATATCTATTGAGGAGCCTCAGGTACCGGAGGAGCAGCCACCACCTCTTTGCCACACTCGTCCACGTTCTATGCCTAATAATCTTTCCGAGCCTTCTTCCTCCTCCTTACCTTTTTATCAACCTCGAAATATATTTGAATGTTTTATGGTCGTCGGGATGACCCAACAGTCTGAGAACCTTTCTCAGCTTAGCACTAATATTTCTCACCTTCAATCTAATTTTTCTCAATTTTCTACTCGTTTTCAACAAATCGAGCGTCAGGTTAATCGAATTTATCGGCACCTGAATATTCCCCAGAAATCTTTCGAGAATGATTCCAATTAGATAGGATTAGTTTAGCTTTGTCTTTTGTTGCTTGTATTTTCTTTCGTTAGTTGTAATTTTCTTAACTTTAATTTTTTATTTTTACTCCCTTTATTTTTTTAATTACTTGTTTTATTAAATTATTTTTTTAAATATTTTCTAAAAATTATTCTTTTAATTAATTTCTTTATTGTTGTTAAAATAATTATTTCTTATATATTATTAATTAATTATTTTAATTATCTTATTTAATTCATTCTGTTTTATTAATTATTTAATTATCTTAAAATATTTTATTATCTTAAGAATATAAACTTATCTTTTTACTTATTTTTTTATTTATCTGGCCTATTTATTTTATCATATTTTTTTATTATTTATTTGGCCTACTTATTTTAATTTATCTTTTTATTATTTATTTGGCCTACTTATTTTAATTTATCTTTTTATTATTTATTTGGCGTATTTATTCTAATTTATTTTTTTATTATTTATTTGACATATTTATTTTAATTTACTCTCTTTATTATTTATATTGGCTATTTATTTTTATTTACTCTCTTTATTATTTATGTGCTTTATTTATTTTATTTATTCTCTTTATTATTTATGTGGTTTAATTATTTTAATTTATTTGGCCTTTATTGTATTTATGTCTTTATTATTTATTTTAATTTACTCTCAATAGTTACGTGTGCCTGCTTGATTTCTTAAAGGTCCTAAGTTATTTTTCCTTTATTGTTTTCCTTTATTGCTTTCTAGATTAGATTTCTCCTATCTTCACTTGATGTTGGAACTTAAACCTTGATTTTCTCTAAGTTTCATTATTAGTAGAGGATTCCTAACTTCCTTGGGAAAGGATTTTTATAAATTTTAAAATGATGGTGTTCAATCTTTTTCTTAATATACATTCATAATCAACATATATGATAATTGAGTCTCAACATAATCTAAAAACAATGTTGGTTAAAAAATGCTCACCAGTGATTCCATTATTTCTTGGCGAAGTAAGAAGCAAACTGTTGTCTTTCATTCTAGCACTTAAGCTGAATATAGGGCTCTTGTTGAGCCCTCTTCTGAGCTCATATGACTTTGCTGGTTTCTTGACAGTATGGACATTTCCTTTTCATCTGCTACTCCACTTTATTGAGACAATCAAAGTACCATGAAGATTGCCCACAATGATATTTTTTATGAGCGCACCAAACATATAGAGATTGATTGTGACTTTGTTCGTTATCATGTTCTTCCTATCACAATCGATCTTCATTATATTTCTACTCATGACCAGCTTGCAAATATCTTCACCAAAGCTCATTCAGCTCCTCGTTTTCGTGATCTTATTTCCAAACTCAAAATGAAATATCTTCATATATTGTTAAGATATGAAATATCTTTGTATATTATCATCTTTATATATTGTTAAGATACGTAATATTTTTGTATATTACCATATCTTTGTATATTCAGTCAAAGATTATGCTTGATTGTAGCCTTGATTTTAGGCTAGATGGTAGGCTTGATCTTAGGCTTGTAGACTTGATCGTAGGCTTAATTAACATAATTAGATTTTCGGTTTTAGGTAACTTATGTAATATAAATAGTCATTTTCTATTGTAAACCTACACAAATTATACATAACATTCATATATTATTTACGTTATTCTGCAAAAAATTTATTTCTAACTATCCATGTTAATTCAACATAAAAAAATAGAAGATATATGAATTATCTATAATATGTTTATAACATTATTGGTACCTAGAGCTGTAAACGAATCCAATTATTCGCGAACAAAGCTCGTCCGAGCTCGTTTATGCTCGATTTGGGCTTGTTCATTTATTAAACAAACAAACTCTGACAAAATTTTAAGTTTGATTAAAGTTCAAGCCTATTCAAACACTGTTCGCGAACATACCGAGCATTCGCGAACAAATTATAAATATTTATATATGTTATATATATTATTTTTAATAATATATAATATTTATATTAGAAATTTTTAATTTTTTTTTCTAATTTTTAGGGGTGATTTAATATTTTTATAAGAATTTATTTAATAGTTAAATATTTAAATTATAATTTTTTTTTTATTTTATAAATTTGAGGTTTTGAAAAAAACATTTAATATTCAAATTCAAATTTAAATTTGAAATTTTTTTTAAACATAAACCAGTGAACTCGAACAATAAGAAATCATAATGGAACAAACTCGAACAATAAGAAATCATAATGGAACAAACTCGAACAAATGTTTCTATTCCGCGCGAATTCGAACAATGCTCAAGTAATAAATAAACAAACTCAAAACATCTTCTGTTTGGTTCGACTCGGTTAGTTTACAGCTCTATTGGATGTTCGGTTTGACTCGATTCGTTTACAGCTCTATTGGCACCGTAAATTTTGTGGACACAAGCAAATCTTTGAGGACCGTTAGAGGAAAATATGGAGAGTGAATACAAGTAGGACACATTCTTCTTAAAAATTTGTAAGCAACTCATCTTTTTTAACTCATATTCTTTAAATCTTTAGAAATGTTAAATTAAATTTTGTCTAAATTCTTTAGTATCTAGAATATTTTTATTATATATATATATGTGGTAACGGCTAGTAACATTTAATTTTTAAAAAATTAAAATATTTTTAAAAAATATGGAAAGTTACGTAATGTATGCCATACATAATCTCCTAACCAACATGGTAAGTTTTTAATTATGTTAATAATCTATAGCTAAAATTTATGTAAGATTATAGCTAACAACATTTCGTACAATTCAAATTTTTTAATCAATATGGTTAGGAAATAACTGTAAAATATAAAGATATGTTAAAATAAGTAAATTCAGTTTTAGATAAGACAAATATGTCTAACGTGGTTTTAACACGTTTTTTTTAGCAATTTAACCATAAAAATTGATAAATTGATCACTGACTACAAAATAAAATTAAAAAAATATATATGTTGGGTAGAAAACTGAATTAGGATAGTTTCTATAATCGTTTTTAGAAATTAACAAAATTAGCTGCTAAAAAAAAGAGAATGACTTGTTTCTTACGTAAATCAAAGATTCTCTTATTATTTGTTAGAGGAAATTAACTATGCACATATTATATATATATATTAGTGTAAAGTTTTTATTTTTCTAAGAAAACAAAAGGAAGTAGTAAGTTGGAGGAGTGAGGCATGGAAAGAATAATAACAGGTGCATCAAATAATAATAATAAGAAGAAAAGTATGGGTCGACAGAAGATCGAAATAAAGAAAATCAAGAATAAAAACAATCTTCAAGTGACGTTCTCAAAGCGTCGTAAAGGGTTGAACAAGAAAGCTGGAGAACTCAGTATTATATACGGTGCAAATATTGCCGTCATCGTCCAATCCCCCGCCGGAAAAATACACGCTTTTGGTAATGTCCCAGTTGAGTCAATCATGGATAGATACCTAAATCATCATAACAATTATTATACATTAGAACAAGATGATGAAGATGGTCAGAATCAAAACAAGTGTTTCGAGATATTATTGAAGAAGTTGGAAGTTGAAAAAAATAACGTCGTAGAAAAAAGTAGTAGTACTTGGGGGTGGTGGAATCAGCCGTTTGATGATCTCGACTTGATTGAGCTTGAACAGTACATGAATTCTATGGAAGTCCTGAAGAACAATGTAATGGCGGCTGCGGCTACTAGAGCCCGTAATAATAATAATGATGATGAGGTTTCTATTCCTAATCTGGTTGTTCCTCACTACTCCGTTGTCGATTGCTTTGATGGTGCTCCCATTCCTCACTACTCCACCGTCGATTTCATAAGTAAACCTTTGATGCTGTTTAATCCCACCCCTGGTACTTAATTACTTTCGTTGTATCACAAATGTTTTTTTAGAATTTAATTGATTAACGTACGTAGTTTTATTTGATGTTACTTTAATTGTTGTCCTCTTTTTTCAAATTTTTTTTCTTCTTTGTTCTCACTGTAAACTTGCAATACAATCTTTAACTGTTTGACCACTTCTTTCACATATATAGTAACACATGCACAATAAACGAAAAGTTATCCTTTTTTTCTTTTTTTTTCCTAAAACGTTCTTGCAAGAGAGCATTCAATATTCTTAAAGCATCCTTCCGGGAAAAAAAAAATTCCCATAAAATATTTAAGTGAACTTTTGAAGATATTCTTTTGGTTCCCCTTATATTCGGAGGAGATTTCCAAATATATTTTACTAACATTTGGATGTGACATTTGCGAAACATGATTCTTGGCAACTAATGAAACCATCTTCGACTCACATGGCATTCTCAGAAAATCAACACCAATCAAAATATAATCAATCACAAGAAAATAATAAAAATAATAAAAAAATAAGTAATACTGTCATTTTAGTTTCTTTTTTTTTTAATGTAAAACTTTTTCCTCAAATTTAAAATAAATCTAAAAGTCGATGAAGGATACTTGCATTGAATCAATTTTCTTTGAAGAAATATGATATTTATTCGATTAAATCATCTAGAGAATTTTTCTTTTTCTCTATTTGATCCCACAAAAATTTATTTATTTTAAATAATATATATATATATATAATCTTAAATCTTTTATCTTTTATTTTTTATTTGATCAAATTTCATATGTATATTTGTCTTGGCTTATGAAGAACATGTTTGTCTAAGCTAATGAAAAAGAGTTTGTCAATGACCTTACTCTTCACCTCTCCATTTGACCAACATACTGCAGACTTTCAGCCCACTTTATTACAATAAGAATGTTTTATTATTTAAATTATATATATATATATATATATATTATATATATATTATTCGAATAACATTTAGAATGTTTTATTTTTAATTTATATTTTATTAGAAATATTATTTATGATTTTTATTGTTATCTAATTTAAATATATTTAATATTTTTAATATGTATTTATTTAAATTTTAGGTATTTAATAAATAAAATTATAAAATTAATATATATTTTTTAAATAGAAAATATTAACGGATTTGTCAGACATTTTCGGTTGAAATTAATGATGACCAAATCAGTTGAATATTTATTGTTAAATATTGACAATAATCCATAGTTAAAAAGCAACGACAACCTATAGCTGACATAATTTGGTCGCTAAATAGTAATGATCTAATGCCATTAGTAATTTAACTAAATAGTGACAGCCTAACGCCGTCAAAAATTCTTTGATAAATAGTGACGATATATGTGCCATCGTTGATAGCTACAAACTATTTTGCGACGGTTAAATTTAATGTAAATGTGTCACAAATAGTGACGGGTATACGTAGATGCATATCTGTCACAAATAGCGATTGTATCTTGATGTCATCGCTATTAGTAATGAAGTTTTTAACGACGATCATATCTGTTGCGAATCCGTCACAAATGCCATTTTGTGATGGACTTTTGACGGATATGACCATCAGAAAAATTGAATTTTCTAGTAGTGTCTGTACATAAGCGCGAAGCTAGCTTAGTGACAAAGGCGACATTGATGTCCCTGAATCTGCAGATACCCAAGCCTCTGGAACACTTCAGCATGCAAATGGCTTCCCAAGCTCTAAGGTATAGAGGGCATTTATTCCAGTCCACTAAAATCGTCTAACCATTGAGTCCATAGTATCGCACTCTCGTTTAGGTAATAGAAACCGTCTGCATTGAGTATGAAGGGATAACCAATGTCACAACTTTTATAAGGACTGTTCTACCAGTAAATCACAAATTCTTGATTTTCCACCCAGAAAGCATGACCGCCATTTTGTCAATCAAAGGTTGGAATGCAACAATTTTAGATTTGTAGTTGCAAAAAGGATTACCAAGGTAGGATCTATTAATGTAGACATTCTTCATGTTTAGTGTATGATATAAAAGACTCCTTACAACCGTTGTAGTGTTCTTACTAAAATGCACACTTGATTTATCCCAGTTAATACTTTACCCAGTCCAAGAACAATACAAATTCAGATAGTTAACAACTTCAATAGCTTCCTCCAGATTCGCCTGACAATAAATAATGAGGTCATTAACATACATAAGGTGTGATACTCTAGGACTAGATCTAGCAATCTTGACCCTACTAAGAGTACTTGTAGCTTCTGACCTTGCCAAAATTTGAGACAAAATATCCGTTAGAAAGGTGAATAAAGTCTGAGACATGGGATCCCTTTGTCTTAGGTCTCGAGAGGAGAGGAAAAACCATCAGGGGACCCGCTAACCAAGATAGAGTAAGTAGCAGTAGGAACACATTCTCGGATGAGATTGCAAAAAGATTTCTCAAAACCATGCTTCTCCAAGATTGCAATAAGGACCATCCATTCTACATTGTCATAGGCTTTCACCATGTCGATCTTTACCGCCATATAACCTTCCCTACCCTTCCTAGAATTGAGGTAGGCCATGACATCATTATTAATGATTCCATTATCCACTATAGATCTGTTGGGAATAAAAGCCATCTAATTAGGGTGAATAAGAGTATCCAGAACTGGCCTTAATCGATACGAGATGATCTTTTTTATGACTTTGTAGACAACATTGCATAATGCAATGGGACAGAACTGATCCACTCTATTAGTTGCAAGTTTCTTCAGGATAAGCGTAATGAATATATGGTTCGCAGTTGTGCTCAATGTGGCATTGGTGAAGAAGCCACAGATCGACGTATGTATATCTTTGCCAATAATGTACCAATAGGTTTTGAAGAAAATCGGACTCATGTCATCCGGTCCCGGGCTCTTATTGTTGTCCATTGAGAATAAAGCTTTATGAACATCCGCTATAGAAGGAATAGCAATCATGGAGCAGTTCACTTCAATGCTAATAGAAGGCTGAATAAAGTTGTGAAAGTCGTTAGGAAAGCTCGGGTTGACTGAGGAGAACAAGGAGTAAAAAGATATGAAGCATTGAGATGTCATGTCATAATCTACCACTTTATTGTTATCATCATCCATTAAGAAGTGTATAAAGTTGTGCTTTTTGTGTATGCTAGTGGTCATTTAGAAAAATTTGAATTCACATCACTATCCTTGAGTCACTGCACCTTTACTTTTTCCTTCCAATGTATGCACTCCATAGTAAACAATTCATCCAGCTTTGGTTGCGCTTTTTGTTCCGACTGAATAGCAATATCCGAGGTCAGCTGGGATTGCAAATCTTCAATATACTGCCTCATATTTTTACTGTTAGTCTGGTGTCGACCAAAAACCTTGATGTTCCCCTCTTTTGATGTCACTTTAGTATTTTTAATTTTTGTCATGACCTGGGGTAGACTTGGCAAGGGAAACCCTTTTATCCTGGCTCGTTCAATGACAGAGGCAACTGTTTTGTCTCTTATCCACATTGCTTCAAAGAAAAATGGACGAGGCCGGTGAGTCACAGAAGGAGACGTGTTGATAAGAATCGGACGATGATCGGAGTGGTGTACCATCAAGTGAGATATTGTGGCACCGGATACATCAACTTCTAATCACTATTAGAAAACCCCCAATCTAGCCATTCTTGAATATTAGTTTTCCCACTCCTCTTATTGCTCCATGTGAAGGCATAACTAGTAAACCCTATGTTGATGAGTCCATTACTATCCACCATACCCTTGAAACTTCCTCAACTCGACACAGCAATGGGTCTCCCTCCACACTTGTCTTGTTGGGATAAAACAAAATTAAAGTCCATGGTCATAAACTACGGACCCAAAAGAAGACTTACCAATGTCGTCATCTAAGGCGTCCCAGAAGGTAGGTCTCAGAGAAGGAGTAGGCGGGGACCATATACAAAGGTATAATGCCAAGCAGTGCAATTCAATGTCCCCAAATAAATAATAAGACAGTTAATTAAGGAAGTACCATCAACAATAACATTTAACATAGTATCCACGGACCATAAAAGAAGAAAGCCACTAGAATTCGCTACTGTCATGACTAAATAGTACTTGCAATAACCCAGACATGTAGCTAAACCATTACCTTTATTATCATCACCAATCTTAACTTCAGAAAGAAACACCGCCCATAGTCTTTGAGAGCGTAGAAACTCTTGGAGAGAATGAATTGTCGCCACTTGACCAAGACCATGATAATTCCATGCAAAAATGATCATGATGAAGGTGGGGCGTGTTAAGGCTCGCCACCCCGGCCATACATTCTGAGATAGAAGAGGAGTCATCAACTTGGTAACTTGAACAAAGTTGGCTTACCCCGCTATTACCTTTCCTAACTTTATTTTTAAAATAGATAAATTTCCTGTGCCTAGGAGTTTATTTTGATAGAATGTTTTCACTCGAAAGAATAGTGGGTTGGGTTAACAAGATATTGTCAGTCTATAATGAAGTGTAGGAATGAGACTGTGAAGGGCATTGTAGTTTTGTTCTTTTAGTTGGGAGCTCAACTATGGATAATGGTCATTTTAAAGTAGTTATGGGGAGGTTGGGGTTAACTTTGGGGATATTATGAGTATAGGGGTTAATTGTATGTCTAATGAAATGAGAATTAGAAGGGGATTCCCCTTTGGGACCCAGTTGTAAGGAGAACGGAATCTTCAGACAAAATGTGGGTTTTGGGAGTGGATTTGGGTATTTGGGGGCGGAGTTATGTATACAGGATATGAGTTGATATGCTCTACAGTTGGGCCAATATGAAGGGTAATAAACGAATTGTGAAAATTAAGTTAAAATTGTTACAAGGCAGGAAAGTAGATGTGGCGAGCAGGATAATCAAGTTGGAGATATCTTTCAAAGGATTCCGTACAATTATTAGGGAACACATACCTCGGGGAACGAACTCAATATTCTCCGGGGCCATCTGTGTCTCTGATGAAGTTCCATTGGTCGGAGTAACCTCCCCGTCATCACAAAGAATCTGGGCGGCCTCTCTCTTCAAATTTTGTTTGAAGCTTTAGTGTCGTTAGTAGTTGATTCCTTCCCAAGGTTCTGGTAAACTCGTAACGGTCCATAGGTGACTCTCAAATCAGTTACCCTACCAATATTATGTAGTGGAGCTCGAAAGCTATTGAGAGTATGCCCCAGTTTCCCACACTGGAAGCAAAAATTGGAAAGACGCTCAAATTGAAACTGAATCCACAGAGTAGACCCATCTTCCCTTTTGATGAAGGACCCAGTCTTCAAAGGTCTTGTAACATCAACCAATAACACTAATACACATATATTTACGTATGTTGGGGGCACTAGGAGTTGGAACGTCGTAGGTCTTAAACCTTCTGATGAAATTTCCAAAGCAAATGACATTGTCTTTATTCATTCGGTTTAATGGGAGGTTAGATATTTGGACCCAAAATAGAGACAAGGAGAATGAGGGTTCTTCAATGGTGGACTTTGCTTCCCAGTTGACTAGTACTAAGATACCCTTAATAGCCCAAGGACAGTTGTTAAATATTCTATCTCTATCAGTAGCAAAAGTAAAAGAGTCAGCAACAAAATTTTGATCTAGAGATGAAATCTGAACATGGGGTCCCAAATTCTAGGCCGCGAGGAGGATAGCTTTGACTGCCTTAAAGTTGAGTATTTTGTCGAAAAATATTAACCCAATAAGTGTAAGATCATTAAACACTTCATATTGTCCTTCATTAATTCTAAGATCTAACAAGTCCTCGTCAATCGGTAGATCAGTACAGGAGCTCTCAGAATCCATAACGAGAAAACCAAGACCAAAATCAGGATAGTAAATGTAAGGATGAAGTGTGAGCAATAATAAATATAGGATTAATAGGCAGATAGCCAAACCTGAAATGATAGCATATGAAGGTAGCTAAAGGTATACTTAGCTAAAAATATCTCTTTTAGAGAGAAGGAAGAGGTTTCATTTTAGAGAGAGAAAACAAAAATTCATGTGAATCTAAGTTATTAATTGTTCTCGTTATATATATATATATTCTATTTAAATTTCATAAAGTTGAAATTTTCCTAATTTATTTTTCATATATATAGCAAATTGGCAAATTTTAAACCTTAAATTATATAATTTTGTAATTTCATCATTTTTTAAAATTTTTGGATAATTTCATCCTATATTTTTATAGTATTGGCAACTTTCATCCTTCTATTAATTTTATTAACAGTCAACTGTTACTCAATTTTTTATAAGAATAATTTTATATTGAAAGGGTAAAAATATCAAATATACACAAAAAAAATCTAAATTCCTGTAGTTGAAACTCTTAAATTTTTAAAGTTGTGTATACTTATGTTAAAATT
Organism: Asclepias syriaca; assembly: GCA_027405835.1. NCBI lineage: Eukaryota > Viridiplantae > Streptophyta > Magnoliopsida > Gentianales > Apocynaceae > Asclepias > Asclepias syriaca. The sequence continues at coordinate 12,262,746 of CM049924.1, forward strand.
TCTTTTAAAAAATACACTAAATTGTCATATTCAATCTCAAACTTCATATACTTCAGTAGGACTCTCAACAATTTCATTTAGAGTTTTCTAGGATCGAATGAAGTGGAAACATGATTCAAAATTTAGTTTCTTTGAAGAAAAGAATAAATTACCTTTAGAATTTAGTTTTTAAAAATAATGTAAGCATTAAAAACTTGAAAACTTATTTGTTGAGAGCTTTACCAAAATCTTACGAAGCAATGAAATTTAGGATTCAATTTGGAAATTTACTTTTTTTTTAATAAAAAAATATTAATGTAAGAATACTAAACTTTGAAAATTTAAAAGTTTCAACTATGGAAATTTAGGACTTTTCATTTTTGGAGTATATTGATATTTTTATCCTTTAAATATAAAATTATTTTTATTAAAAAAAATTGACTAATTGTTGGCTGTTAAAATTTGATGAATCTCTCTCTTTAGTAGAGCTTCTCGGTTCCTAGGGCTTGGAATTACGACACTTATTTTCTTACAGATTGGGTCCATTCTTGCTAATTCTTGATTGTTTATTTTTCTTTCTTTTGTTTTGGGTTATAATTTCTTGCCTTTGGTTTTGCTACGGACAATTTGAAGCGTCGGATATGCATTCTTCTTTTGACTTTGATCAAAAGAAACTTAAAGTTGCAACGGTGGAGGCTGAAAATTAGCCCCGCTGAATACAATGAGTTGTCTAGCGTGGATTGTCGAGGGTTGGGTTCCCCTCGATCAATTCATGAACTGAAGAACCTCATCAGCTCGGAGAAACTGGAAATATTATTTCACATGGAAACAAAATTACCGATAGATCAGATTATAGAGTTACAAAATAAATTAGGGTTTTCGTATAGCATTATGGTGGATATATAGGGTTTAGGGGGTGGTTTTGGATATTTTGGGAAGATTAAAATTGATCTATCAATTATATCATATTCTACTGGGCATATTCATGCCTTGGTTCGGAATTCGAGATTGCGAGATGTGGGATTTATAACGGGGTTTTATGTAAACCCTAATGCTCGACAGAGAACCCAATCTTGGGAGCTTCTTAAACGGATTTCACCTCAACCTTCACAATCGTGGATTATTTTCAGAGATTTTAAAGATATCTTGTTTCCTTTTGAAATGCAAAGTATCCGAAATAGGGATCCTATGCAAATGGCACAATTTAAATGTGTTGTGGATGAACTGAATTTGGCTGAAATTAAAGGCACAAGTGCTTTTTTCACATGGCATAATAGGCTTAAAGGAGAACGAGCAACATGGTCTCAGTTGGACCGTGTATTTGGTAACAATCTTGCATTGTTGCTGCAACCTACCAGTCATATTAAAACTATAGCTACAGTAACCTCGAATCACTGTGTAGTTTCCCTAGTTTTCAATCTACCTCGATCGCAAGAAAGAAGGGCTGGACGGAAGAAAATAAGATAGGGAAATCTGGTGGTTCAAAGAAGGAGGATGTCGTGACATTGTAAGAAGCAATAGATGTTTTACTGGAACGGATGTTGCGAGCTTTCAATGAGACTTATCATCCATTAAATTGAAGATGTTTATGTGGGGAAGGAATCATGTGGGTAATCTACCACAAAAAATAAAGATTGGCCGCAATCGAATGAATAATTTGCATGGAGTGACAGGAAAAGAGGAGGATTATTTGGAAGCTTGTAAAAACCTAGATGGATTACTTGCAATAGAACAAGATCAAAATCACACTGGATTAAGGAAGGTGATCGAAATACGGCTTACTTTCATCATCACGCATCCCAAAGACATCAAAGAAATCTCATATTATCTATTAAAAATGAACAAGGACAAAAAGCTCATAATTTCCACGACATTGAAGAGGTGGCAGTCAAATACTTCTCCAATTTATTTGAATCTCGCCAACAGAATGTAGATTTTGATACTCTCTTTCAAAATATGACTATTCGCACTTTATCTAGAGAAGATAGAAAATATCTATCTCGAGCTTTCTTAAGAGATGAAGTTGAAGAAGCAATTAAAGGTATGCACCCTTCGAAATCACCTGGTTTGGATGGAATGCACGCTACTTCTTATCAAAACTTTTGGCCTGAAATTGGAAATGAAGTGACAGACTTAATGCTCTGTTGTCTAAAGGGGGAAATTTCTTTTGCTAATCTAAATGAAACTTGCATTATTTTGATCCCAAAAGTTAAAACACCTGTTACTATGACTGACTTTAGACCCATCAGCCTTTGCAATGCTAGTTATAAGATTATATCCAAAATATTGGTGAACCAAATGAAGACTGTCCTAAACAACTTGATTGATATATTGCAAAGTGCTTTTATCTGTGATAGATTAATCACAGATAATATTATTGTTGCTACAAAGGGGTTTCACTAGTTACAGAAGGGTCTCGGGGGTATGAATGAACATTTTTTGCAGTCAAGGCAGATATGTCCAAAGCTTATGATCGTATCGAACGAGATTAATTAAAATGGATGCTTCAATGTATGGGTTTCCCAGAATTTTTTTGGAATTTAATTATACATTGTGTTTCCACGGTCTCTTTGCAAATTATGTTGAATGGATCTCTATCACATAAAATTCACCCATCACGGGGCCTCCGTCAAGGAGATCCACTATCTCCTTTCTTGTTTATTATTTGTGCAGAAGGATTTTCAAGTCTCATTAATAGAGTAGTTCGTTCAGGTACATGGGAAGGACTACAGATGGGATATAATGCAGTAATTATTTCACATAGTTTTTTCGCGGATGATTACCTCCTTTTTATTAAAGATAACAAGAAAGGAGTAAAAGCTTTGGTTGAGGTACTTAATCAATGTGAGTTAATATCTGGTCAAAAAATTAATTACCAGAAATCTCCAATTTCATTCTCTAAATGAATGCCCAAAACAAGAAGACAAGAATTACTACAACAATTACGAATGCAACCCAATGATGAGCTTGGGGTATACCTAGGCATGCCATATATCTTTGGAACATCGAAAAGAAAAATGTTCTCATTTCTAATTGATCGTATGTGGAAAAAATGTCATGGTTGGAAAGAGAGGTTATTGTCAAATGGAGGCAAAGAGGTGTTGGTAAAGTCAGTTTTACAATCTATCCTAACTTACATAATGTCTCTATATTGTATACCAAAAGGTGTTATGCGTGATTTAGTCAGAATTATTCCCAAATTTTGGTGGAGATCAGGATCACAGGAAAGTATGAATTGGATTTCATGGGAAACAATTTGTAAGAAGAAGGCGCATGGCGGGCTAGGGTTTCGGAATATGGAATTGTTCAATACTGCTCTCTTAGAAAAACAAGGGTGGAGGCTTATTCATTCACATCATACATTGGCTGCACAGGTCTTGAAGGCTCGGTATTTTTCATAAACAAATTTTCTAAATGCAACTATAGGTAGTGTTCCATCTTTCCTATGGCGATCCATATTGAAAGGAAGGGAATTACTCAAGAGAGGACTGTGTTGGAGAATAGGAGACCGTTCGAACATAAGGGTGTTTCAAGATCCATGGCTGCCAACGTGAATCCTCGAACTGAACAACGATTCATGGATAATAATCTTGTGGTATCAAAATTAATAGATAATGGGTGTTGGCGAAGAGATATAATCGACACAATGTTTGACGAATGTAATCGAGACCACATCCTAGCTACACCTATTTGTCCAACAGGAAGCACATATGTAATTATATGGCGTTATACACCTTCAGGCAGATTCACGGTGGCGTCGGCATATTCATTGGCGTTAAATTTACATAAGGTAACATCTCAAACAACCTCCTCATCTTCTCTGGACTCTGGATGGACAACAATTTGGAATCTACAAATTCCGCTTGAAATAAGAATCTTCATTTGAAAATTATGTCACAATGCGTTACCTTGCAAAGCCAACCTGAGAAACCGTGGAAATTGCAATATTCCAGGATGCTCTCGGTGCAAAAATGATATAGAGAATGAAATTCATATCTTCTTTGACTGTTCGTATGCAAAAGAATTTTGGAATTGTTCACCAATCCCACAAAGGCTGCTGCATCGGAAGGCATCGTCTTGGTTAAATTTATTCAACAACTTATGGGAACAAGAAATGGAGGAGATTGGACTTGCAACAAAAGTAACGATTTTCTTATGGATGTATAGATAGCACGGAATGAATTTTTATTCCAAAATAAAGACGACACTCCAGTGCTCCTTGTCCAGCGGGGAAATAGAATTATTGAAGAGATTTGGAATTCAAATGACTCGATAGAACTGCAGCAAACACCTTTGATCACAACGTACAGATGGACGCCCCCCCCCCCCCCCTTCATGGCTGGCATAAGCTTAATGTGGATGGTGCCTATAAATCGGGCACGACTAGTTTAGGTTTTGTCCTTTGTGATGAACTTGGTGGATTAATTCAAGTAGGGGCTGGAAAATTGAAGCACATTTCTTCGGCTGCTCATGCGGAATTACTTGGAATTTGGCGAAGCTTTGAATACTCAATGCAAATTAGGAACTACAACATTGCCATTGAATAAGAAGCTCAGACCATAGTTGGGCAACTCTCAGATTCTTGCAAAAACCTTTCTCCCCTTGGTGCGATCGTGAATGGATTGCGAACGATAATACATCAGTACCCGGGGGTGGTTTCCATTAGCCATTGTTCAAGAAAAGTTAACCAGGCTGCTCATATGTTAGCTCGATTATAAATTACACTGCATAATCCGTTATCTGGGATGGTATTGCCCCTCCTAATGTTTCACCTATTTTTTACATAACGATTGGCTCCGTCGTTAATGAGAATGCAAAGTATGGTTTTCAAAAATAAAAAATAAAAAATTATTGGCGGTTAATAAAATTAATAGAAGGATGAAAGTTGTCAAAATTATAAAAATAAAGGATACAATTATTCAAACTTTTTAAAAATGATGACAAAAATTATAATTTAAGAGATAAAATTTGCCAATTTAACTATATATATATATATATATATATATATATATATATACACGATGTAAACGTATTATTTTTTTTTGTTACATTATCGATATTATAATTACAACCTTAATACAAATATATTTATATTTAAATAAAATACTTTTTAATTTATCAATCATCAATGATGTTTAATTAATAAATATTACTATAAACATTTCATGATGAACATTCTAGAAAGCCTTACAAGGATTTAATTTCAGACAACATCATGTAAAATAAAATAAAATATACACTATACTATAAACACAATAAACATTTTAAAGAAAAAATGAAAAGAAAAAGTATAGGGGAGCAACTACTTTGAAAGAATTTTATTAATAAATTTTTTATTGGATTTAATATCTATGATTAGATTAAATTCACTAAATTTAGAATATATATGTATATATTTATTGGATTATATATATATAAATAAAATGTAAAAGAATAAAAAATGTGCTGCCATTGTTTTCCTTTTTTTAGGAAAGTTGTGAGCTATCGCTTATACTATGTTTCCTAGAAAAACAAAATACACTCATTTTGATTCACCAAACAATTGTTCACTTTTTTCTTTTCCTTTTTTTAATGGTCTTGAAACTTGAAAATTAATAATCTTTCATGAAATACTTTAATCAAAATTTCACGATAAAGAGATCTTAATTTAAATACAAAAATGAATCACTAGAAGATAAATATACTTAAAAAAATGGTAAATTTCATCAGTTAAATTTTATAATTTTTGTAGTTTTATGTCTTTTAAAAATTTATATATAATTTCATCTTTTTTATCTTTATAATTTTGATAAAGCTTTTGAATTGTCAATTTCATACCATTGTTAGGTGTTTGATAAATTGATTGTGAAAAAATTAAAATTATTTACATTTAAAATAAAGTACTTAATGAAGTGAAAATTTAGAGTGAATTTCTTTTATAATTGTAACCCTTCTTCGAAGATTCTAAATAAAAATATTTGAGAAGGAGGTTTAATTGATTTCGTTGAAGGACATTGATTGAATCTAAAAAGAAAATGTGGAGTCTTTGGGCATAATCTATGTTTTCAGGGAATAAGATGATGGTTGCATGAGCATAATAATAAGAAGAAGGAAGAGGTAGAGAAAGAGGAAGAAGAAAGAAGAAAAAAAAATTTAAGAAAATTTGAAATTATATAATATTATATAATTTAATGCTTTATAAGAACAAAATCCCTTAAAATTGTATATCCGAATAATATTGTAAATAAATCTTTAAATTAATTAGGATTACTAATGAAAACCTTAAAATTCCTAAACATATCCCCAAAATCTTCTCTTTGTAATTTGTGACAAAATCTTTTTCTTGCAAGAATTTGCAATTCTGAAAACAAAGATTTAAGGTCGTTTTGGACAAATTAACATAAATTATTAAGAAATTAAAGGGGAAAATTTATGTTGAATATTTCAAGACCTGATAATAACAAATGTAATGTTTAGTGAAAATGCAATCGGACTTAATTGGACCCTTTATGGGAGAATGTTTCTTGGCGTAACTTAGACAATCTCTTCCTCGAGTTTTACCGCAAAAATTTTTCTTCACGAATATAAATGGTAAACACTCATCATCTCCTGCAATCAAGAAAATAAATATTATTTTGGGGGTCGTAAATTCAAAGAAGAATGTAATGTAATCTAATAAAATATTATAAATTTAAGAGAATAATCAAAAAAAAATTAATTGATAGTAATTTTACTTATAATTTAAAAAATTATGAGTTAAATATTGAAAGAGAAATATTTTAAATTAAAAGAAAGTGGGAGAGTGCAGATTTAATCAATATATGTACTATGTGTAAAAGAAATGCAGAAAATAAATAATATTATTTACCATGGGAATGATGGAGAAAGGTGGAGAAAAGAACCAGAAAGAGCGATAGGTGGATAAAAGAGATCTTCATTCTTCTTCACAACAAAGGAAAAAAATAATAAGAAAGAAAATAAATAAGGGAAAATATATGAATTTAGTGTTAGTTACTCCTCTAATGAATAGGATACAAACCTATTAATATTGAGCAGATGCAATATTCATTGCTGCATGTAAGTATTCTCGTAACTTAGGTACCTACTTACCTGACTTTTGTTTTTTCTCAATATATATATATATATATAAACAAAAAGGATAACAGATTGTTAATGTATTACTGTTGTTTGTAATATATATACACTTTTTCTTTTTAAAGAAAAAATTACACATTAAAAAAAATCCAAATTAGCAATTGAAAATTTTGTTTGTTTCTTAACAATTTGGTATATTTAAATTCTCAAATTACAAGAAAATGTTAAAATTGATTTTCATTATAATTCTGTATTTTTTAAAAAAATAAAAAATAAAATTTATTCAATAAAATTGATATAATTTTTGTGAATTTAATCTTTATAATTCAAAATTTTCTCTTAAAAAAAGCAAATTAACATAAATAGTCTCCAAACTATAAGAGTTTGGTGACATTGGTCCTCAAAGTTAAATTAGTCTCCAAACTATAAAAAAATTGTGATATTAATCATTCTTTAAAAATTCTGTTAAATTATCTGTTAAGTTTTTTTAAAAATAAAAATTTAAGGATATTTATGGCATTACACTATTTCAATATAAATAAGATTCCAAATACTTTTTTATGAGCATAATTTTGAACTTGAATATATACAAGTAGCAAATTCAATTGAAAATCCAATATCTTGGAAATGAAAGAACATCCAAAATATATTTGCTATGTCTATCTTGATAATGAAGAACACTATCCTATAATCATATCTTCTTGTCTAATGAAAGAACAAAAGGAATTAACCTTGCAGGTGTTACGAATATAAAAGAAAGCTTTTGCACTCATAAAATTGTATTGGAAAAGGAATTTAAACCATGTGAACAACCTCAAAGGAGATTGAATTCTAACACGTGTGAGGATGTCAAGAAAGAAGTGATTAAATTTCTTGATGCAGGACTCATTTACCAAATCTGCCATAGTAAGTAGGCTAGTCCGGTAAAAGTAGTACCAAAGAAAGGTGATATTACCATAATTAATAACGAGAATAACGAGGTTTTGAAAAAAAATTAATATTCAAATTCAAATTTGAAAATTTTTTAAATTTAAATTAGCGAACTCGAACAATAAGAAATCATAATGGAACAAACTCGAACAAATATTCTCTATTCCGCGCGAATTCGAACAATGCTCGAGTAATAAATAAACAAACTCAAAATATTTTCTATTCGATTCGACTCGGTTCGTTTACAACTCTATTGGCACCGTAAATTTTGTGGACACAAGCAAATCTTTGAGGACCCTTAGAGGAAAATATGGAGAGTGAATACAAGTAGGACACATTCTTCTTAAAAATAAGCAACTCATCTTTTTCAACTCATATTCTTTAAATCTTTAGAAATGTTAAATTAAATTTTGTCTAAATTCTTTAGTATCTAGAAATGTTTTATTATATATATATATATATATATGTGTGTGGTAACGGCTAGTAACATTTTATTTTTTAAAAATTAAAATATTTTTAAAAAATATGGAAAGTTACGTAATGTATGCCATACATAATCTCCTAACCAACATGGTAAGTTTTTAATTATGTTAACAATCTATAGCTAAAATTTATGTTTGATTTATAGCTAACAACATTTCGTACAATTCAAAATTTTTAAACAATATGGTTAGGAAATAACCGTAAAATATAAAGATATGTTAAAATAAGTAAATTCAGTTTTAGATAAGACAAATACGTCTAACGTGATTTTAACATGTTTGTTTAGCAATTTAACCATAAAAATTGATAAACTGATCACTAACTATAAAATAAAATTAAAAAATATATATATCTTGGTTAGAAAACTGAATTAGGATAGTTTCTATAATCGTTTTTAGAAATTAACAAAATTAGCTGCTTAAAAAAAAAGACAATGACTTGTTTCTTATCTAAATCAAAGATTCTCTTATTATTTTTTAGAGGAAATTAACTATGCACATATTATATATATATATATATTAGTGTAAAGTTTTTATTTTTCTAAGAAAACAAAAGGAAGTAGTAAGTTGGAGGAGTGAGGCATGGAAAGAATAATAACAGGAGCATCGGATAATAATAATAAGAAGAAAAGTATGGGTCGACAGAAGATCGAAATAAAGAAAATCCAGAATAAAAACAATCTGCAAGTGACGTTCTCAAAGCGTCGTAAAGGGTTGAACAAGAAAGCCGGAGAACTCAGTATTATATGTGGTGCAGATATTACCGTCATCGTCCAATCCCCCGTCGAAAAAATACACGCTTTTGGTAATGTCCTAGTTAAGTCAATCATGGATAGATACCTAAATCATCATAACATTTATTATACATCAGAACAAGATGATGATGATAGTTAGAATCAAAACAAGTGTTTCGAGATATTATTGAAGAAGTTGGAAGCTGAAAAAAACAACGTCATAGAAAAAAGTAATAGTACTTGGGGGTGGTGGAATCAGCCGTTTGATGATCTTGACTTGATTGAGCTTGAACAGTACATGAATTCTTTGGAAGTTCTGAAGAACAATGTAATGGCGGCGGCTGCTGCTAGAGCCCGTAATAATAATAATGATGATGAGGTTTGTATTCTTAATCTGGTCGTTCCTCACTACTCCGCCGTCGATTTCATAAGTAAACCTTTGATGGTGTTTAAAACCACCCCTGGTACTTAATTAATTTGGTTTTATCACTAATTATTTTGTTTATAGAATTCAATTGATTAACGTACCTAGTTTTATTTGATATTATTTTAATTGTTGCCCTCTTTTTGTCTTTTTCTTCTTTGTTGTGGCTATAAATTAGTAATACAATCTTTTAAATAACAAAAGAAACGTTATCCTAATAGTTATAAATATTTTAATCAGGTGGTTAAAATATTTGTCTTTGTTTTTTTTTTTGTGGTAAAAATAAAAATGTCTGTCAATTAATACATACACTAAAATTAGGTTTTCTGAACTTTGAAGTTGGTTGGAAAGGCCATGAAACTAAATAAATATGTCCGGACTACATACTGTCTTTTTAACTAAAAAGACACATTAATATTTATATTTATTTAATAATGTATATATTTGTTTTCTTATAAAATAGTCTAAAAAATGCAGAAATTCAATTAGTAATACTTGATTTAATTTTGAAAAATAATGAATTTGAGATATCATAAAAATAGAAGACCTTAAAATATTTAAAAAAAGAAAAAATTATTTCAATTATAAAATTAATATACATAATAACTTAAAAACTAATAATGTTATCATGGATTAATTAAAATTAAGTAAAATAACTCGATTAATATTTTCTTTTAAATAAAAATTATAACTCTATTAAATAATTTTATTAATTTCATATATTTCAAAAATATATATATTAATTTCATAAAAAATCATAGTGTTATTTCAAAAGTTAATTAATAGAAGATGTTACAACTCCATACCATTATTTCTATTTTTGGACGTAAAGTTTTTTTTAAATAAACCAAGACTTAAATAATTGTTAATCGGTCTTATTTATAATCGAAAATTTATGAGTACTTAACTTAGTTAGCTCAAATCTCGTTACAAAATTTAACATAACTTAGTTAATAATAATCATAGTTATGGTGATTGATAGATAATAAGTTCCAGTTTTATAACAAAAAAAAACAAAAAATATTTAAAATTTCAAGTTTTCAAAAAAAACAACAAGCAGTTTATTTTAAACATATACAACTAAAGACTTTACTCCAAACTCTTATTCATAATCATCTGTCAAGTAATCATCCTCTAACCATGTATCTTTCCTGTCATATGTAAAGTGAAAAAACATAGGAGGTGAGTATAAAATACTTAATAGGCAGAACATCTCCTCTCCTTTTAAAACAATTTTTCAATTAAAAGAAAAATAATATAAATATTTTTAAATAATAATAATAATAATTTACCATACATTTATTTTTAGAGCACAAAAAAGACAAAACATAAATTAAATGGTAAATAAAAACATTGAGCAAACCATGTAATACAATCATTCAATCAATATATTTCAATTTTCTTTTATTTTACTTTCTTGTTTTTTCTTTGACTATTGGGAAATAATATGATTGTTTCTCGAATGGGTCTAAACTGATATGAGTTCCTAACTTTATACCGGTTAGGAAATGACCTTACTTGTATCTTATATTTTGGTGACTTTTTATCCATACTAATGGAAAATCTTATAAACGGTGGAACATATTCCTTCCATTGCTATCCATCACTTAATCCCCAATAAAATCAAATATAAGAATTACATATAATTTATTTTTATAAAACTTCAATGTAAATACTTAACATTTTAAAATATTTAAGAATATTGAAAATGAGAAAAAAATATTCTTTATTTTAAAGTGATAATAGCTTGAAACTCAAAACATAATTTAAATATATATATATATATATATAATATTTAATTAATATTTTTATATAATAAAGAGTAATGAATTCTTCGATGATATCAAAATAAATAAATAAATAAATATATATATATTATATATATATAAAAAAAAATAGAAATATAATCACATCAAATTAAGAAAAACATCGAATTAGGAAAAGGAAACATAATCACATCAAATTAAAAAAAGTTAACATAATCACATCAAAATTCAAAATTTAGGGTTATATAAAAAAATATATATATATATATATATATATATATATATATATAATATATATCACAGGATTCTCGGCAGCATCATATATATAAAATAAAAAAAAGGAAATATAATCATTGAAATTTTCTGAATTCTTGGAGGCATTAAAAAAATTAAAAATATATATATATATATATTGATTCTGCACGAATCTGTCTGTCGAAGGATAAAAAAATAAATTGAGGTGCCGGGAATTTAGGAAGCTTTATGGTTGACTTGTTAAGAAAACTTTTTGAACTGGTCAAAGTCAAGGAAGATGATTTTTCGGGTAGGCGGAGTATAACTCCTGGGGGGCGATACTTCGCTAGGCGCAATCAATGCGTATCTCGGGTTGCTATACTTAGCGTGTTGAGAGCCTGCAAAACAAGTAAGTTCAATGGGAAGTTTGTACCCCGTGAACTCTCTGATGCTTAAGTCAGTAGAGTATTTTTGGATATCTAGAAATTAGGAAAAAAAGTCCTTACCTTGTCTTCAGATCTCTCTTTTATAGGAGTCTGATAATAAGATTACCGTTGTAGATTTGGACCGTTTTAACCGTTGTGGATAACGGGTTATTAATGTGGAATTAAATATGTAACGTCTGGCCTTGATGAGGACCATTAATTTATGTTTATGACGTTAGGTGAGATCAGGGGCAATTACGGTGTGGCGAAATTACCGTCTAGCCCCTGAGGTATTTTTCTGACTGTTCAGTAGCCCCTCGTCGAACTTCCATCTGACGAAGTAGGGGAGCTTTGGCTGGATAAGCGTGTTGAGTACTTTTACTTGTGGTTGAAGTTAGGGTCTTTGATTGTGACTGGCTGTCTTTTCGTCTTCTGCGTCTGTCTTTAATTGCAGAATATCAGCCGTCAGAAGTACTTTTTCGCTTTCGTCAATGCATCAATTCCGGCAAGTAATCATTTCAAAAAAGCTTTCCCTTGTTTATTTAGTGATCTTCTCCCTTTCATAAGCTTTTTCTTTTACTTTTGCTTCCTTGCCTTTATAGTTTTCTGCCATTAACGCTTTCTGAAGATTCCTTTTGCCTTCTTTTTCTTCGCGAGTTCAGTCACATTTCTTCAAATTTTACCTCAAGTTTAGACACCAAAAAAGGTATGTTTTGTCTTCTTATGGTCTGGTTTCTGTTTGCTTCTTCTATTATTTGATGGGTTGTTCTGTGATTCTGCCATGTTTCCTCTGTTTGCTTTGTTTTTTTGTGGGTTAATAAGGGTAGGATCATGCGTTTTTTTTGGTTTAGGGTTTTAGGTTTATCTTTCTGGGTAGCTTCTTTGTTTGAATGAAGTTCTAAATGTTGAACTTCCGTTCGCAGGTAATGTCTGCCTAGAGAGAAGATGAAAGGGAGGTTGAGGATCTTATGAATGAGGGTTTTGGTGATCCTCAACCTACCCAATCAGAAGTGACAGTAGCGGCTAGGGATGGTGAGGGTGAGGTTCATGAGGGAGAACCATTCCATCCTTCTATGCCACCTCCTCCTCCCGATTTCCCCTTAGATCGAAATAGGATTATCCGTGAGCAAGCAGAGTCTTTTGCCCGTATGTATAGTATAGACCCTAGAACTTATAGAGTCTCTGTTGCTCCTTTGCCAGGGAGAATGTCCCTTCGTTGCATTCCTATTCCCTTGGCTAATTTCGAAGTGGGTCTTCGTCTTCCCTTGGACCCTACTTTTGTCGACATTCTAGTATTTGCTCGAATTCGGCCCGGGCAGGTGCACCCTAATGCTGTCCGCACCATTTTTTGTCTTATTTGTCTTTTTCGTAGATTAGGCTTCAAGTTATCTTCTAACATTCTCAGAATATTTTTCTCTTCACTTCGGATGTTGGACAATACTCTTTCACTCCGTCCACGCCGAAATAAGGTTGTCCTTTTTGACACCCCACCCAATAAGGTAGATTTCAAGGGTAGGTGGATGAACGTCGAGTCGCGTATAGGTTTTCCCTTCCGTCCTTGTGTTAGTGAAAACTTCCAGTGGACTCAAATAGAGGGTCCCTCTTCCCTTAGCCATTCCGAAAAAGCTTTTCTAGAGGTCATTACCTGGGATTTAGGAGATAGTCGTCAGAACCAATCCCGGGTATACTCATCTGTCGATCTGTTAAGTGAAGCCAGTCTTAAGTGGTGTGGCATAGGGGCTGGTTTGGCTGAGAGGAAGAGGGAGTTAGGCTTTACCGAAGAGAGCCCAAATGAGGACTGGACTATACACCCCGGGGTAGTCTTTTCCTTCCAATGTGACCCATGATACCTTACTAATCGTGGGTATGGCAGAGGCCGGGGTAATGTGTTTGTTGTTTTTTTTTTGTTGTTGTTCTTCATACTTCGTAAGGGAACTGACTTAGTTGTTTTGTTGCAGGTCCTACCATATTCAGCAAGGCCTAGGGGAATCGAGTGGAGGAAAGGGATGTCCGGCAGTCGCATCTGGACTCCCTACCTCGGTTTCCCCTGCGTTTGATAGACCGGGGTGCTGTGGGGGAGACTCCCCTTACTTACCTATCCTCCGCCAGTCCGCGCGGGAGGGGTAGAACCCTTCATCGAGCGAGGGATGGACATGTAAGAGGCAGGGCTCCTCGTTCTGCACCCGGACCTCGCCGGGAAGCCACACCCGAAGTGGAGGAAGATGAGGAGGAGCAGCTCCGTCCTCGTCAAAGGCGGAGGACTTCTCCTCGTCGTCCTTCTATCGAGGTATCTTCTTCTTCTCCTTCTCCTGCCTCAACGGATGCCTTGGATGCTGTCCCCTTGGCATCCAGAAGAAACTCTGAGCCGGCTCCTGTGGAAGAGTCTGCTCCAACTGCCGAAGCTGAGGCGGCCCCTGCTGCAGAAGCCGAAGTGAATTCTGGGAGCTCCGGTCCTTCTTGGCTCCAGCCGGGGTTCGAGCTGCCAACTGAGGAAGTGCCCTTGAGGGCTTTGGCTGCCGAGATCACTGCCCGAACTCCTCCCCTCAACAACCTCTATTTTAATAACAAGTATGTTGTTGCCATGCTTGGAGGTGCAGTCTTGGATCGAGCTCATGACCCCGAGAGCTTGATTGGGATGAAAGAGATGGGGGTTGAGGAGGCCACCAACCGGGTTGGCGCCTTGATAGCTTGGGTAAGTCTCCTACTTCTTTCTTCAGTCCTTAGGAAATTTCTTGTAACCTTTATCTCACTTCCTCTTTTTTTTTTTTTTAGGTTTCCTCCTTAGTTAAGCACATCTCTAAGTGCCAAACTTCGGAGCAATCCGGGCGAGCAGCAGAGGACATCGAGTGGCGGGCAGCCAACGAACCTCGCCTGGTTGTTCTGGAGTCAGAAGTGGCTGACCAAGCTTCGTGCTTGGAGTTAGCCAATTCTGAAAAGCTCCAGATGGCTAGCGAGCTGGAGGAGCTGAAGGAGTGGCTAGCCAAGGTGGAAGAGGAGAATTCGGAGTTGAAAATGGCCAACACCAGTCTGAATTTGGCCAAGGATGAAGCTGTGGCAAGTTGGATCTCCATGCAAGAGGAATTGGAGTACTGTCGATCTGAAGATTATAAGAAGAAGGTCGTCGACGACTTCAAAAGTTCCCTTGCATACCATGAAGAGATCGGTCGTGAGGCTAGTTCCTTCTTGGACAAAGGATGTATTCACATTCTCCGATAGCTTCACCCATACTTCAAAGACAAGTCTGTCCTCTTGCAAGCATTCAAATCAAATTTTGATAATGATTTATGTAGGCAAGGGGCAGACTTCGTTCCTTTTACCACCGAGGAGCTGGAAGCGCTTCGGGAGCGGGATGAGAAGAGAAGAAAGCCTTTTTGGAGGATGCTTCGGCCTACTACTCCCACCTTTTGGGATATGCTTGATGGGGGCTCAACCTCGGCAGCTCCTTGACTATTTATGTAATTTAGGCCTTAGAGATTTTTTATGTAAACCATTCTTTTGTACTTTGTTCCTTCTTTTTGATAATTTCAATGAAAGTTTCTTAACTTATGAACATCGCATCTTCAGGACTGTTTGAATCTTGAATTCTTCTAACTTTATACTTCGTAATAAAAAATAGTTTCTTTAAGTCTTCATCGCCTGACTTCATACTCCGTAATAACAAACAATTTCTTTAAGTCTTCATTGCCTGACTTCATACTTCGTAATAACAAATAACCTCTTTAAGTCTTCATTGCTTGATTTCATACTTTGTAATAACAATGAATCGCCTTGTATTTCACATTTCCAAGCATATTTTAACTTGGTACTCTGTAACCACGACCTTTCTCATGGTACTTTAATTTTCCAAGTCTTAACTTGGTATTTTGTAACCATGACCTTTCTCGTGGATTTTTCAAGCCTTAACTTGGTACTTCATCACCACGACCTTTCTCGTGGATTTTTCCAAGTCTTAACTTGGTATTTCTTCACCACGACCTTTCTCGTGGGGTTTTCCAAGTCTTAACTTGGTACTTCGTAACCACGACCTTTCTCGTGGATTTTTCCAAGTTTTAACTTGGTATTTTGTCACAACGACCTTACTCGTCTTGGGTTTTTGATATCTTTCGAGATCGTGCTCGAATTTATACTTGAATAATAACTTTTATTTCTCGGCAGAACATTTCCAGAAACCGAATCAATAAATTGCTTTCATGATGACTTGATATTTGGAACAATACTCATGTGCTTCATACATAGTACCTTTTTAGGTGATTTACATGCCACGGGTTTGGTAGGAGGACGCCATCCTTGTTCATGAGTTTGTAGGTGCCGGGTCTTATTTCATGTTTTACGAGGTACGGTCCTTCCCAGTTTGGGGTCAGCTTGTTCGCTTTTATATGCCTTGTCGTGCCTTCTATCTTTCAAAGTACCCAGTCCCCAATCTTTATTGGCCGCTTGAATAATTTCTTATTGTGGGCCCTTTTTGTCTTCTCCTTGAATGACTGTGACCTTAGGCGGCTTGCTATCCTCCTTTCCTCTAGCAAGTCTAGCTCCATGTTTCTTCTTTCTTTGTTGGCATCCTCGCTGTACATCGCCACTCTGGCTGTGGGCAATGCAACTTCGGCTGGTGCTACTGCCTCAGAACCGTACACTAGTGCATAGGTTGTTTCTCCCTTGGGGCCCCTAGTTGAAGTGTGGATTGCCCATAGAGTTGGGTTTAGTTCGTCAGCCCATTTGTTGGATTTTCCTTCCAAATTTTTCCTTAGAGCCATCAATAGTAGTTTGTTTGCAGCTTCTGCTTGACCGTTTCCCTGAGGGTGTGCTACTGACGACTTCCAGTGCTTGATGTGCAACCTTTGGCATTCTGCGGTGAACTTTGCTAAAAATTGCACTCCGTGATCCGTGATGACTGCCCTGGGTATCCCGAAGCGGCATAAGACATGTTCTCGGAAGAACTTAGAAACATTTTCCTCTGTTGGATGTGTGAGGGCTTTTGCTTCTATCCATTTTGAAAAATAATCCACCGCTACGACCAAGTATTCACATCCATTTCTCGTCTTCGGGAACTTTCCCATTAAATCCATACCCCACATGTCGAATGGCCAAGCTGCCACTACCGGGATTTGTTCTACTGAGGGTAGCTACGGAATAGTTCCAAAAATTTGGCATGTCTCGCATTTTTTGACATATCTTCTATCATCCTCTCTGAGTGTCGGCCAGTAATATCCTTGGCTGATTACTCTTTCAGCCAGAGCTCAGGCCCCTGGATGCCCTCCACACACTCCCTCGTGTATCTCGGCTAACAAATTGTCGACTTGAGAAGTTGGGATGCAGCGAAGTAAAGGTCTTGAAAAGGATCGCTTGTACAATATGTCTTCGTGGATAGTGTACCTCGCAGATTACCTTTTCACTTGTCGGGCTTGAGTAGCATCATCCGGAAGGGTTCCTTGTTGGATGAAGTTTTTTATTTCTTCATCCCAATTCTCCGAAGTAGGATACAGACATTGAATGAACTCTGGTTCCTTGACATTAGCTGGGACCCTTTCGATGGGAATGCCCTCCTCATTTGGTGTTTCCCCTGAGGCAATTTTTGCCAATCGATCTGCCTGCTGATTATCCTTTCTGCTGATAAAGGATAGCGAGAAAGGAGAAAATTTATCCCTCTATTTTCGTGCTTCTTCCACATAGGGTTGTAAGCCCTATGCTTGTACTGTGTAGGTCCCTTGGACCTGATTCACCACCAACTGCGAGTCGTTGTATACCTTTAGCACTCTGATGCTTGCCCCATGGGCCCATTCTAACCCCTTCAACAATGCTTCATACTCCGCCTGGTTGTTTGAGAGATTTGGCTTTAACTCGATGGCTCGCATCTCTGTATATTCTTTGTTAGGTGAAGTCAAGACAAGCCCTGCCCCAACTCCGCTGGAGTTAACTGCTCCATCGACTCTCAATTCCCACGGCTCTTTTATATGCTCTACATCTTTGAGGTTTGATTCTGTGTATGATCCTTATGCGAGGAAGTCTGCCAAAGCTTGTGCTTTGATTGCTATCCGGGGTTTAAATATGATCTCTTACCTGCATAGCTCGATGGACCATCGCAGCATTCTTTCGGATTGATCCAGTTTATGAAAAACTTGTTTGAGTGGAGCATTGGTATAGACCACATTAGGATGAGATTCGAAGTCTGGCCTTAGTTTCCGTGCGGAAATCACCAAGGCGTAGGCTAACTTCTCAATATTAGAATACCTGGATTCTGCATCATTCAGCACTTTGCTGATGAAGTATACGGGGTGCTGCTTTGTTCCTTCCTCCTTTATTAGTACTGATGCTACGATCACGTCAGAGAAGGACAAGTATAAGCAAAGTGTTTCCCCGGTGCTCGGAGGTTGTAGCAAGGGAAGATCTAAGAGATGATCTTTTAGATCTCTCCAGGAGCGGCTGCATTCCAGAGTCCAGACAAAATTGTTCTTCGAATTCTTCAAGGTTTTGAAGAAAGGGAGGCATCTTTCTGCTGATTTTGAGATAAATCGGCCCAGTGCTGCAATACACCCATTTAGCCTTTGGATGTCTTTGACACATCGGGGCTCAGTGAGCCGAGCTATAGCCTCCAATTTCTCCGGATTGGCTTCGATTCCCCGTTCTGATGTCATGAAGCCCAGAAATTTGCCGGATTTTACTCCAAATGTGCACTTCGTCGGATTGAGTTTGAGGTTGTACTTTGCCAAGTTGGAGAAGGTTTCCTCTAAATCCTCCAAGTGTGAAGTGCCATATTTGGTCTTAACCACCATATCGTCGACATACGCCTCTATGTTCCTTCCGATTTGGCTTCGGAGGATATGATTCATCATTCCCTGGTATGTCGCTCATGCATTCTTCAATCTGAATGACATAACATTATAACAATAAATGGCTCCTGCCGCTCGGAACGAAGTATGTACCTGATCACTTGGCTTCATTTTTATCTGGTGGTATCCTGAAAAGGCGTCCATGAAGCTCAGGTACTCGTACCCCGCTGTTGAATCTACTAGTGCGTCGATTCAGGGTAATGGGTAACAGCCTTTGGGGCATGCTTTATTGAGGTCGGTATAGTCCACACACATTCTCCATTTACCAGTGGACTTCTTAACCATTACCACATTAGCGAGCCATGTGGGATATTTGATCTCGCGGATAAACCCTGCTTTCAAGAATTTATTTACCTCCTCTTTCATGCCTTGTATTTTTTCCTCACCAAATTGCCTGGACTTCTGTTTTATCGGGCGACAAGTCGGGCTTATGTTCAGAGCATGTTCGGCGATGGAGGTGTTAATGTCCGGCATATCATCCGTACACCAGGCAAAGCTGTTCTGATGATCTTTCAAAAATTGGATGATATCTTGCCGAAGTTGATTTGGCATCTCCCTTCCACTTTTGATTAATTGCTGAGGATAGCTCGGATTTATCGATACTTCGTCAAACTCGCTCTGACGCGATACTTCGATGACAAGGTCGTAAATTTGTTTTTCCATGATCTGTTGTATCCTCAAGTCGGGGTCCTCTATCACCACGTTGACGTTCCCGACTTTGTCGGGAGAATCCCTTTTTCTTTTTATTTTCATTATTTGTCCCAGCAGACTCCGTGGGTTGCTCTTTACAAAACCAACTCCTCGCGAAGTGTTGAACTTCACCTGTTGGTGGGATGTAGAGATGACTAGGTCGAAAGTCGTGTGGAAAGGCGTCCCTACGATTACATTGTAGGGGGATTCTAAGTCCACGACATAAAATTTGATCTCTTCAGTCCTGGCTTTGTCCCCTTCACCAAGGGTAACTTGTATTCTTACTGTTCCTTTGATGAGCACCTTCTGAGGTGTGAACCCCTCCAATACCATTCTGCTGGTTTTGAGATGTTCTTCCTTCAAACCCATTTCTTCGAAACTCGTACATGATATTCCTTGTGGCTCCAGTGTCGACTAGAACCCTCCTAATTGTACATTTGTCAATCCCTTCTCTAGTCATCCGCATCTCGATGACAGTAGGACTGACTCTGGCTTCCTCATTACTCTCTAGCTCTTCATTAGTGAAAGTAATGATTTCCTTTTGTTCAAATTCATACTTCGGGACGACGTATGATTTGGTGAGGTTGTAGATCCTCTTCTTAATTCTTTTCACAGAACTCAACTTCGGGTTAATCATGTTGATTACCATTTCTCCTTTATCTTTCTGTTTTTGCATTCCCGCGATGTATTCTTTCAAGCATCCCTCCTGAATGAGCTTCTCGATGGCTCTGTTCAGTTGGAAGCATTCCTCCGTTGTGTGACCGTAGTCTCTGTGGAATCCACAGAACTTGGTCTTATCCCGCGTGGCGTATGTTTGCGCTTTCATTGGAGCAGGATCCCTTACTCCGTACTTCTCCTTGATCATTGCAATTAAGCTTTCCTTTGAAACATTCAAAGGTGTGAAAGTTTCGAATTTCTTACCTCGATTTTTGTCCCTTCGTTATGGGAAATTCGAGGCCACCTGTTTTGGTTGCTCGGGTTGTTTATCCTTCCTCCTTGTGGTGGATTCAAGTGCACTGCTCTCCGCCAGTGCTACTTTCCGAGCAACACTGAACATTTCTCCGATGGTCTCCGGCTTCCTCAGTTGAAGCTCAGTGTACAGCATCCGGGATCTGAATCCTCCTTCGAAGCAGGTGATGACGGTGTCTTGGCTAATTCCCTCGATGTCATCATAAGTTTTCTTGAATCGTTCCAAGAAAGAGAGGAGAGTCTCATCCTCTCGCTGCTTAATATTAGCCAAGTCTCCTCTGGTCTTAGGTATGGTTCTTGCAGTGCTGAATTTATCCAGGAATATTTTCTCCAAAGTATGCCAAGAGTCAACGGTACCTGCTTTGAGGGATGTGAACCAGGTCAGGGCTTTGTCGGATAGCGTGCTCGGGAACGCCTTGCATAAAATGGCTTCATCATTTGTGACTAGCCCCATGGCCGATTTGTACCGGCATACGTGCTCAAGGGGTCGGGATGACCCCGAGTAAAGGATGAATTGCGGGATTTTGAGGCTCGGATCGAGGGAGACATTTTGGATCCATTTGGCGAAAGGCCCCAGTTCAATAGATCTGGATTTATGAACTTTGGTGGGGTTCTTTCCCTTCTCCGGGCTGTATTCGGGAGAATGCTTCCTGGCCCCTCTTTTATGGACAGACTTAGAGGAATGGTGACTTTCCCCTACTGCGTTGATAGCATGTCTCATGCCCATCCGTGTACCACACCTTTCATCTTTCTTGGTGGCTGTTTGTGTTCGTTGTGGAAATTCCGAGGGGTCTCCGAAAAACCTCGGTGGGGGCAGATCAGCGTCGGCCTTTCTAAATTCAGCCCTCAACTTTAGCCATTATTGTGAGAGCTCTTGATCCCGCTTCAATTGTTCGTTTTCTCGTTGCAATCGCTGTAACTCCTTTTCTGTTCCACAATTCTCTTAGAATTGAGTTGTTCCTTTAGATCTTGGGAACGCCGAGAAATCTCCGGTTGTGGTCCCAATCTTTCTAAGATAGGATGGCGACTGGAACTGGGTGAGGACGAAGAACGTGATATTCTTGTCCCGGTCCCGCGGAAAGAAGATTGTCACACCGTGCATCCGTCTCTTGAGTGTCTAGACATGTTTTGTGAGAATGAAATTTCTGGCTAAAGTTCCCGGTAACGGAACCAAATAGATTCTGCACGAATCTGTTGAAGGATAAAAAAGTAAATTGAGGTGCTGGGAATTCAGGAAGCTTTATGGTTAACTTGTTAAGAAGACTTTTTGAATTGGTCAAAGTCAAGGAAGATGATTTTTCGGGTAGGCGGAGTATAACTCCTGGGGGGCGATACTTCGCTAGGCGCAATCAGTGCGTATCTCGGGTTGCTATACTTAGCGTGTTGAGAGCCTGCAAAACAAGTAAGTTCAATGGGGAGTTTGTACCCCGTGAACTCTCCGATGCTTAAGTCAGTAGAGTATTTTTGGATATCTGGAAATTAGGAAAAAAAGTCCTTACCTTGTCTTCAGATCACTCTTTTATAGGAGCCTGATAATAAGATTACCGTTGTAGATTTGGACCATTTTGATCGTTGTGGATAACGGGTTATTAATATGGAATTAAAGATGTAACGTCTGGCCTTGATGAGGCCCATTAATTTATGTTTATGACGTCATGTGAAATCAGGGGCAATTAAGGTGTGGCAAAATTACCGTATAGCCCCTGAGGTATTTTTCTGACTGTTCAATATATATATATATATAATAAAAAAATAAGGAAATATAATCCTCGCAAGTTTTGGATTGTGCCGCCGCCAGAATTGTTTAATAGTAAAAAAATATGTATACTTAAAAATTTTTGGAATCAAAGATTAATTTCAGGATGTTAAACTTTCAAAATTCTACTTAAGAAGATAACAATGAGTCAAACAAGTCTTTTCACATATCATAATCTTGAAATTCAATACTTAAAAAATTATCCATACTATAGAAAAAAATAACGGAGAGGGATAGTCCACCTACCTCGATTGAGTGTTTGGCATACTTTCTGATACTTTCGATTAACTCAAATATTCTGCTCTTAAATTCCTTTCGGACTCTATAAAAATCCATAATACGAATATTAAAACTAAATTCATAACTAATATCTTAATCTTACTATCCTATTAATCAAATACACTAAAAACTACTTACCTCTTTCGTCAACTTCTCTATATTCGAAAAACTTTGGCCTCTGACGGCTATCGTGTTCTGAAAGGGATAAAAGAAAGCCCTAGTAAAAACCTAATAATCATGCTTATGCTTATATTTATAATTACTCTTATATCTAACTTATAACTATTTACTATTAAGTCCTCACATTATTTAAATAATAAATAAAGCCCTAAAAATAAAATTAGGGTATTACATTCTACCCCCATAGAAAAAGTTTCTTCCTCGAAACTAATGTACCTTGCTCCTCAAACAAATATGAATATTTAGTGCGCATATCTTCCTCCGATTCCCATGTAGCTTCCCTTGGGGTGTGATTGGTCCATTGCACTTTGACATACGGTATAGTTCTTCTTCTCAATACTTGTTCTTTACGATCAACAATTTTCATTGGAACTTCTTCATAATTTAAGTTCTCTTGAACATGTAAAGGTTCCACTTCTAACACATGACTTTCATCCGGAACATAACGCCTCAATTGTGACACATGGAAGACATTGTGTACTCTGGATAAAGCAAGTGGTAACGTCAGCTGATATGCTAGTTGTCCAACTCTCTCTAATATATCAAAAGGTCCCACAAACCTTGGACTTAACTTTTCACTCACGCCAAATCTCATAACACCTTTTG
This sequence comes from Asclepias syriaca, assembly GCA_027405835.1. Taxonomy (NCBI): domain Eukaryota; kingdom Viridiplantae; phylum Streptophyta; class Magnoliopsida; order Gentianales; family Apocynaceae; genus Asclepias; species Asclepias syriaca. Next base: position 12,286,098 of record CM049924.1, read on the forward strand.
TTGGTGAGACTCTTAAATATACCTTTTCTCCTTTCTGAAATTCCAACGGTCTCCTTTTTGTATTTGTCCAACTTCTTTATAGATCTTGAGCTGTCTTCAAATGTTGTTTTATCAATGTCACCTTCTCATTAGCTATTTGCACTAATTCTGGACCGGTTTGCTCTTTTCCCTAGCTTCATCCCAATAAGTGGGATAGTGACATCTTCTCCCGTACAAAGCTTCAAAAGGAACCATACCAATGCTAGATTGATAACTGTTGTTGTATGAAAACTCCACTAAGGTTAGGTAATCTACCCAATTACCTTTAAAATTAATGACACAAGCTCGAAGCATGTCTTCCAAAATTTGAATTACTCTCTCCGATTAACCATCAATTTGAGGATGGAAAGCAGTACTTAGGGACAATTTGGTACCAATTGATTCATTTAAACCTTTCCAAAAATGAGAGACAAATCAAGAATCACGATCAAATAAAATTGATATTGGTACTCCATGTAATCGAATTATGTTATCAATGTATAAGCGTACCAATTCTTCCATGATCATAGTGGTCTTCATTGGAAGAAAATGAGCTGACTTCCTTAGTCTATCCACTATCACCCATATTGTATCTCTACCAGTTCTGGATTTAGGTAATCCTACCACAAAATCCATAGTCACGTGTTCCCATTTTCCATTATGGTATCTCCAATGGTTCTAATAGGCCTCCGGGTCATTGATGTTCAGCTTTCACGTTTTGACAAACCAAACAACGAGATACAAAGTCTGCAATGTCTTTCTTCATTCCCTTCCACCAAAAGTTTGTCTTCAAGATTCTGTACATTTTTGTTCCTCCCGGGTATACCAAAAATTTGGTGTTATGCGCCTCCTTCAATACTTCTTGCCTCAACTGTATATTATTTGGTACCCATAATCTGCCTCGAAGCCATAAACTACCGTTTATGTGCCTTTGAAAATCTGAACCCTCGTGTACGTGATTGTTTATTGGGTTTGCAACTTCATCACTTTCTTGGGTTGTCTTAATCCTTTCAATTAATGTTGGCTGAGCTAAAAGAGTAGAAAGCATTTCGTCCATACGTTCACCAATTTCAATCTCCAACTTCTCCCATTCTGTAATCAACTGTTCTTGTTGAGTCCACAGAGCTGCTAGCATCCCTGATGATTTCCTACTTAAAGCATCTGCCACCTTGTTGGCCTTTCCAGAATGATAACTAATTTTTAAGTCATAGTCTTTCAGTAACTCTTACCATCTTCGTTGCCTCATGTTTAATTCCTTCTGCGTGAAAAGATACTTTAATATTCTATGATCAGTGAACACCTCACACTGTTCTCTATAGAAATAATGTCTCCAAATCTTTAGAGAAAACACCATTGCTGCTAGTTCCAAATTATGGGTAGGATAATTTCGCTCATATGATTTCAACTGTCGAGAAGCATATGCAATTACCCTACTATTCAACATTAATATGCATCCTAAACCATGTTTCGAAGCGTCCTATAAATTTGAAACCCTCCAGATTCAGTCGGAAGTGCTAAAATAGGTGCTGACACTAAACTTTTGTTTCAGTTGTTGAAAACTCTTCTCACATGATGGGCTCCACTCAAACTTCGTTCTCTTTTGAGTCAAACGAGTTAGAGGCATAGCGATTGAAGAGAAGCCTTCAATAAACTTCCGATAGTATCCTGCAAGACCAAGAAAACTATGAATCTTGGTAACATTTGATGGTTGAGGCCAATCCACAGTTGCTTCTATCTTTTTTATATCCACGGATACACCTTCTCTAGATATTCACACTTGGGATCCAAAATTCACATTTTGAAAACTTAGTATACAACTTATTTTCTCGAAGAGTCTGTAGTACCATTCTTAAATGCTCTGAATGTTGTTCCTTCGATGATGAGTAGATAAGAATATCATCAATGAATACCACCACACAGATATCCAACTGTTCTCTGAATACTCTGTTCATTAAATCCATAAAAGTAGCTGGAGAATTTGTTAATCCAAACGTTATCACGAGAAACTCGTAATGTCCATATCGAGTTCTAAATGCACTTTTAGGAATATCTTCCTCCTTCATCTTCAATTGATGATATCCAGATCGAAGGTCAATCTTGTAAAATATCTTGGCATTCTTCAGTTGATCAAAGAGATCATCTATTCGAGGCAATGGATACTTATTCTTCATAGTGATCTTGTTCAACTCTCTATAATCAATACATAACCACATGCTCCCATCCTTCTTCTTCACAAATAAGACATGTGCTCCCCATGGTGAAACACTAGGCCGAATGAACTTCATATCAAGTAGTTCTTGAAGTTGTCCTTTCAATTCCTTAAGTTTAGCTGGTGCCATTCTATAAGGAGTCTTAGAGATAGGTTCTGCTCCAGGAATGAGATTAATCTCAAAATCAACATCACGTTTAAGAGGTAAACATGGTAATTTCTCTGGAAACACATAAGGAAACTCACAAACAGTTGGTACATCTTCCATGTTTGGGATATTCTTCTTTGAATCCACCACATATGCTAAGTATCTTGTACATCCTTCTTGTAAGTATTTAGAAGCCTTTATCACCGAGATAATTGGTGTGATCCTCTTTTTACTGCACTGGTATGTACCTTGAAATTTGAATTTATCCTTTTCAGGTATTCTAAATTCCACACTCTTTTCTCTACAATTGATTGTGGCATGATTTGTGATAACCAATCCATACCCAATATTATGTCAAATCTGATATGTCAATCAAAATAAAACTAGCAAGAAGTCTATGTATCTGTATATCAATTTAACAATCTCGAATAATATGGTTAGAATTGAGAATCTTTCCTTCAGGTGTAGCAATATGATAAGTATCAACAAAATATTCAGACACTAATCCAAGAGTCTTAGCAAATTTATGAGACATAAAGGAGTGAGTAGCACCACAATCAAATAAGGTATAAGTTGGGAGTATATTGATAGATAGTGTACCTGCAACCACCTCATTGGACTCATCTGCTTCTTGTTGGGTCAAAGCAAACACCCTTGCATTAGACTTCTTTTGTTGTGGCTGTGAAGGCTGTTGCAGTGCTGGTCTGTCAGAGGAATTAGGCCTCGCTGGCTTTGGCTTACGACAATCTGCAATTCTGTGACCGATCTCTCCACAATTAAAACATGCTCCAGTTGAATCTGCATTCACCAAAATGTAATCTACCACAAGTCTCACAATGCTTCCTTTGCAAGGAAGTTTCACCACAACTCTGTTTTGTATTGGGTAGTAGCCTCCTTCTCTGTTCTTGGGAACTTTCAGTGTTTGGCCTAACATTCCGCCCTTGTTGACTATTAGTGGGTCTGAACATTTTTATTCCTCTTTCTGCATCACCCACACAGATATCAGACTCTATTCGAATAGACCTCATCTAAGAATCTTCATAATCCCGTGAAGGTATGGACGACAATCTAGCTTGAATCCGTCTAAAAAATCCATCTTGAAAATGAAGCAGCCTCAATCTACTGTTTCCTATCAACTCAGGTACATACTGCCCAAAAAATTAAACTTATTCGCATATTCAACCACAGACATTGACTCAGTCTGCCTTAGATTAAAGAATTGTCTCTGCTTCTCAAGACGAAATGAGTCCGAAAAATAATGATCCAGGAAAGCCTTTTTGAACACCTCCCAATTTATAGGCTGATTCGCAGATACATATGCTGGTGAAGCTCCTTCAAACCACCTTTGTGCATCTCCGACTAAAAATGGTAAGACAACTTTACCCCTGACTTCCATGGGTACCTCCAGAACCTCGAAATTGTGTTCCGTCTCTCTCAACCACTTCTCAGTTTTCTCAGGGTCCGCTCTACCATCAAAAGTTGGTATGTTGGCCTTCTTCAAATGCTCATAATGTGCTTTAGTACTGGTAACTGCATTCTGTGAGCTCCGCTCTTGAGGCTGTTGAAGTTGTTGCTGACCTTGCATCACTTGAGTCATCGTATTGAGTAATGCAACCATTTCTGGGGGCATAGTAAAAGCAGGAGCTGGAGGAGGTGGAGGTGGAGGTGGAGAATCTCTCCTACCGTCACGATCATCATTTGCAACTCCATCTCTTTGCCTACCTATCCTTCTATTCCAATTAGCTAGAGGAACGTTCATTCCATCATTCTCGTGCTTGCCCACTTCATCAGAATGATCACCTTCTCTGGAAGTCTCAGCGCTTCTACCACGATCATCTATTGCTAGTAAAAATTTCCCAAAGAAAATAAATATAATTATTTAAGTAATATTAAAAACAAAAACATAATATATATATATATATATATATATAAAATATCTTCCTTAAATTTCTATGTTCTACTGCAATCCATACTTTCCTAATCCTAAAAGGAAAATCAATTCTAAATTTTTTTAGTCATAACCTACTGCTCTAATACCACTAAATATCACGCTCCGAATCCGGGCCTAGTTCGTGAACCAAAATCCCAAATTCAAGATTACATCTCGGCTACACTCCCTAGATTTCTCCAAAGAATGTAAAGTCACTTACTTTCAATTATCCAACAACAAACAGTAAAATTATTAACTTAAATAATCTATAAAATTTCATCCACAATTTCTAACTTTCTTCAATAATAGAACTTCAACTATAAAAAAATTCAAGTTTCCAAAAAAACAACAAGAAGTTTATTCTAAACATAAACAACTAAAAACTTTACTCCAAACTCTTATTCATAATCATATGTCCAGTAATCATCCTCTAACCCTATATCTTCCCTGTCATCTGTAAAGTGAGAAAACATATGGGTGAATATAAAATACTCAGTAGGCAGAACATCTTCCCTCCTTTTAAAACAATTTTTCAATTAAAAGAAAAACAATATAAATGTTTTTAAATAATAATAATAATAATAATTTACCGTACATTTATCTTTAGAGCAGAAAAAGACAAAACATAAATTAAATGGTATATAAAAACATTGAGCAAACAATGTTATGCAATCATTCAATCAATATCTTTCATTTTTCTTTTCTTTTACTTTCTTGTCTTTTTTTTAACTATTAGGGGAATAATATGATTGTTTCGCGAATGGATCTTAATTGATAGCATTGCCTAACTTTATACCCATTAGAAAAGGGCATTACTTGTATCTTATATCTTGGTGGCTTTTTATCCATGCCAATGAAAATTCTTATAAATAGTATAACATGTTCCTCTCATTACTATCCATCACTTAATCCCCAATAAAATCAAATATAAGAATTATATATAATTTACTTTTATAAAACTTCAATGTAAATACTTAACATTCTAAAATATTTAAAAATATTAAAAATGAGAAAAAAATATATATTTTATTTTAAAATGATAATAGCTCGAAACTCAAAACATAATTTAAATATATACATAACATTTAATTAATATTTTTATATAATAAAAAGTAATGAATTCTTTGATGGTATCAAAATAAATAAATATATATATATATATATATATATATATATATATTTATTATATAATAAAAAGAAAATACAAACATAATTACATCAAATTAGAAAAAGGAAACATAATTACATCAAATTAAAAAAAACATATATAATCACATCAAATTAAGAAAAGAAGCATAATCATATCAAATTTCGAAATTTACAGCTCTATCAATATATATATATATATAATATATATATATAATATAATCATTGAAATTTTCTGAATTCTTGGCGGCATAAATATATATATATATATATATAATAAAAAATAAGGAAATATAATCACGATAAGTTTTGGATTGTGCCGTTGTCAGAATTGTTGCATAATAAAAAAATATATATACTTAAAAAATTTTGGAACCAAAGATTAATTTTGAGGATGTTAAACTTTCAAAATTTTACTTAAGCAGATAACATTTACTCAAACAAGTCTTTTCACATATCATAATCTTCAAATTCAATACTTAAAAAATTATCCATACTATTGATAAAAAAAACGGAGAAGGATGGTCCACCTACCTCGATTGAGTGCTTGGCGTACTTTTCGTTACTTTCGATTAACTCAAATATTTCGCTCTTAAATTCCTTTCGGACCCTATAAAAAATCCCTAATACGAATATTAAAACTAAATTCATAACTAATATCTTAATCTTACAATCCTATTAATAAAAAACACTAAAAACTACTTACCTCTTTCGTCAACTTCTTTGTATTTGGAAAAACCTAGCCTCTGACGGCTATCGTGTTTTGAAAGGGATAAAAGAAAGCCCTAGTAAAAACCTAATAATCATGCTTAAACTTACATTTATAATTACTCTTATATCAAATTTATAACTATTTACTATTAAATCCTCACACTATTTAAATAATAAATAAAATCCTAAAAATAAAATTAGGGTAGGGTATTACATTGATACAAAGAGGTAACAAGGAATTGTTTCCTCTTCCTGGCAGGCACCAACATTGGGTTGGGTAAAGTTAAATATGTTGGGCTTCCACCACTCAACTCCACATTAGTATGATATTGTTCGCTTTGGGCCTAAGCTTTCACGGTTTTGTTCTTGGACAACTTCCCAAAAGGCCTCATACTAATAGAGTTAGTGGTATTCTTTAATGCTAGTCAACTCTAGCATTATCTTCAGATGTGGGACATGGGTTGAAACCCCAACAATCCTCCCCTCAAACCAAGGACCACATACCCGTGTCCTCCCCTAGAGGGACAATCTTCTTGAATCTCCGCAAGCACTAGACTGGGCCCGAATGATCGCACGAGATTTGGCTCCTACCACTTAACTCCACATCTGGCAAGCCCAAGCCCACCAACCTTGGGCTCTGATACCACTTGTTGGGCTCACATATACCCACAAGGTTGGGCTTCCACCACTCAACTCCATATTAGTATGATATTGTCCGCTTTGGGCCTAAGCCCTCACGGTTTTGTTCTTGGGCAACTTCCCAAAAGGCCTCATACTAACAGAGTTAGTGGTATTCTTTAATGCTAGTCAACTCTAGCATTATCTTCAGATGTGGGACATGGGTTGAAACCCCAACAAAATATAGACGAGTCTCATGGTGCTGACAGAAGTGGTTTTGGTTTTGTATTGCGTGATGATAGGAGACGAGTTTTACGTTCGGGAGCTAGACCTTTGATGTGTATTGTATTGCCTGAACAAGCAGAACTCATGGCTTTGAAGTTGAGTTTTGAATTTGTTCACGATTTTTGGTACTTCCCATTACTGATGATTTTAGATTACGAGAATTTGTCTACTATTGGTGGAATTATTGCTCAGTTTCAAGAGGATCTCTAGAAGGCTCCTAGGATTAATATTTAGAATAATCATACGTCTACTAACGTAGTAATGCATTTGTTTGCTCAAATTGGGATTACTCTTTTAAATACCGTTATTTGGTATGAAACTTCGCATTCCGTGTATTAAACACATTTCATTGAAACTGGTTAAAAGTTTCAAGAATATACTATTTTTCATTTAAAAAAATGATGATGACGAAAAAAAAAAGTTATCATGAGTGAATTGACATATAGATAATGTATTATTTGTTTTTAAGTTTTTATTGATGAATGCATATAATTTTATGAGAATCAATTGATTAATTAATTGAATGTTTTATATGAACAAAATCCCTTAAAATCCTCTATCCGAATAATATTTCAAATAAATCTTTAAATTAATTACAACTACTAATGAAAACTTTAAAATTCCTAACACATACCCCCAAAATTCTCTTCACAACTTGTGACAAAATTTTTAAACATAGATTTAAATAATATATGTATCATGTCTAAAAGAAATGCAGAAAATTATTAATAATATTTACCATGTGAATGATGGAAAAAGTTGGAGGAAAGAACCAGAATGAGGGTTAGGTGGATGAAAGAGATCTTCATTCTTCTTCACAACAAGGGAAAACAATTGTAAGAAAGAAAATAAATAAGGGAAAATCTATGAATTTAATGTTAGTAATGAATAGGATAAAAAACTATTAATTGTTTCAAAGAAAAATTTACATATTTTTTAAAAAAATCCAAATTATCAATTGACAAAATATATTTTTTTAAAAAAAACAAATTGGTATATTTAAATTCTCAAATTACAAGAAATTGGTAAAATTGATTTTCATTATAATTCTTCTTCTTCTTCTTTTTTAATTTAATCATTAAAATTGATATATATCTTTTAATTTAATCTTTATAATTCAAAATTCTCTCTTTTTTAAAATTTTTTTTTGATAGAATTGTTTAAAAAAATGCACTTTACATCATATTTGGTTTACTCTTAAATCAAACCGGGTATGATTGATTTAACTATTTTATTTAGTCATCTTTTGATCGGTTCTCTAACAACATATATTTGTTCCCAAAGGTTTTGACCCTTCTGAACTCATTTTTGTGGTCTATTTTTTCATATTCTGCCTCTTTCTTATCAGTTTCAGACTTGAGTATTTTTGTTTTTATCATTATAGCTGCTTCTGGTAATTCTCATTTTATAACACATCTTATTAGTGTGATTTTTTTATGGTTGCAATTATAATTTATGGGCTCAAGAAATGTGTAGTTTTCTAAAACGTAGACTTCTTTGGCGTATTTTTACTGGTGAAACTAAATAACCCACCAAAGAACCTTCTGAGATTGAAGATAAGTTTATTGAAAGGTTAGACCAATGGGATATAAAAAATCATCAAATTTTAACTTGGTTTTGTAATACTTGTTAGCCTAGTATTAAATTAGAATTTCGTTGTTTTGATTGTGCTAAAGATATTTGGAATTTCTTAAAAAATCGATGTGCAATTTCAGATGATATTCATCAGTTTCAGCTCTATTGACGCCTTCATTGCAAGCATCAACAACTAAGTCACACCATTCACAGTTATGTTTATGAGTTACAGATTTTATTGGATCAATTATCTACTGGTGATCCTCTCTTGCCTGATAAAGCTCTACAAGTATTTATGCTGATCTTCTTGAACGTCGGTATGTTTGGCATTTGCTTATAACTCTTAACAGTGATTGGAGTCAATTTGTGGTACTCTTCTTCATCGTAAACCTTTGCCAAACATGGACACAGTAATTCGAGAACTAATTTCTTAAGAAACTCCTATTAACACTCTTCGAGCTGAGTGCAATCTCACTTCTCCAGATATGATTCTTGTTGCACCTTCAATCCATTCTCAGTCCAAAAAGGAATATTGTAATTATTGCAAAATACCCAGACATTTGATTCTACTTGCTATAAACTTGAGGTAAAACTCAAGAATCCTGGTAAAAGAAATTCACTCATCTACTACATCTTGGGGTACTTCTTCTAGTACTGATGTTGCCACAAAGATCTCTGACGTTGATGATAAGTCACTTTGTTTTTCCCTAAAGGACATCCAGTCTCTTCTTCACCATATACAATCTAATTTTGGGACTCTCAATTCTTCTGCTTTGTCTGTCACTTCAAGTACACATACGTCTTGGTTCTTTGATTCTGGTTGTTGTAATCATATGACTCTGAGTCTAAGCATTTTCATTCTATCTCTATCCCTTCTCATGCACATGTTGTTCACACAGTTGATAACTCTACATTAGATATTCAGCACAAGTAATATTTCCACATCTTCATTGTCGTTGCCTAATACTTTTGATGTACCAAAATTACATCTCAATCTTATATCTATTGGCCAGTTTGTTGAACTTGGTGCTGATGTAATCTTTAAGAGTAATGGTTGTATTATGCAGGATTCTTAGACGAGCGCAGTTCTTGGGACATGGCATAAGGTTGGTCGGTTATTTGAGCTCGTCTCTCTCCAAATGCCACCAAAAGTTGTTGTTGCTGTTGTTTCTTCTTCAGTCTTTGGCATTCAAGCCTTGGTCATGTTTCTTCTTCTAAATTAGGATCTTTGATTTCTAACGATTGTTTAGGTTCTGTTAAAACTAGTCACATTGATTGTGTTTCCTGTGAACTTTCTAAACATCATGCTTTGCCTTTTACTAATAGTCTTCTATTTCTTCTGCCCCTTTTGATCTTATTCATTCTTATATTTGGGGACCTGCTCCTAATGTTACTATTGGTGCTTCTAGGTATTTTGTCATTTTTGTTGATGACTATTCTCGATACACATGGATTTACCTTATGAAAAATCGTTCTGAGTTGCCCAAAATTTACATTCAATTTGCTACTATGATAAAACTCAGTTTTATCTTAACATAAAAGTCTTTCATACATATAATGCTATGAAATATCGAGATACTACCCTTTGTCAATTATTTGCTACCAATGGTACGCTTGTTCAACGTTCATGTCCTGACACTTCGCCACAAAATGGTCATGCTAAACGTAAATAGAGACACATTTTAGACACTATTCGTGCTCTTCTTATATCATCTTCTTGTCTTGAATCTTTTTGGGGTGAAGCTGCTCTTACATTAGTTTACATTATCAATCACATTTCCTCTTATATAAAAAATATCTCTCTTATGAGCTCTCTATGGTCATTGTCTTAAATATATTTTCAAGTTTTTAGATTTGTTTGTTTTATTCATTTTCAGTCCCACGAGTATACCAAATTGGAACCTCGAGCTCGATTGTGTTGTTTTTTAGGTTATGGTATTGAACATAAGGGCTATTGGTGTTGGGAACCTCTTTCTCAACGTATTCACGTTTCACATCATGTCACCTTCTGGGAACATAAGATGTTCTCTTCCTTATCTAGCTTCTGTGTCACATCATCTCCTCCATTCTTTTCTGATCCTACAATCTCTTTGTTTCCTAATGATATTTTGACAGGTACTGATGATTCAAATGACATAGACCTTCCTCCACCCTTGCTTGAAGATCATCCTTCTAAGGATCCTAGTTCTTCCTCTCCTAGTAGTTCTCTAAATTCTAGTCCTAAAACTCGTAAGTCTTCTCGTATTCGTTATCCTCCTGTCACTCTTTAAGGTTATCATTATTTTTCTTTATGAGCCTTCCACTTATCGTGAGGCTAACTCTAACCCTTTATTGCAGAAAGCAATGACAGAAGAGCTTAATGCACTTATTAACACACATACATGGGATTTGGTTTACTTTTCTCCATATAAATTAGTGGTTGGTTGTAAATAGGTGTATAAAATCAAGACTATGGCTGATGGTTCAGTTGAACGTTATAAAGCTTATCTTGTGGCTAAGGGTTTCACCCGAGAAAATAGAATTGATTATGAGAAGACATTTGCTCCAGTCGCTCATATCACATCGAGCCATACACTTATAGCAATTGCAACAGTCAAACAGTGGATCTTGTTTCAGATGGATGTTAAGAATGCATTTTGTCTCTTACGAAAGGCTTTATATGGACTCAAACAAGCTCCTTGGGCTTAGTTTGCTAAATTCAACTCCACTATTTGTCAGTTTGTCTTTAAGTCCAATCATCATGATCATGCCTTATTTCTTCGAAAGACTCGAAGCAAAATCATTATCTTACTATTGTATGTTGATGACATGATTATTACGGAAGATGATATACAGGGTATCCATGATGTCAAACAATTTCTTAGTCGCCATTTGAGATGAAAGATCTTGGTCATTTAACCTATATTTTTTGGGCCTAGAGATTACTTCTTCTTCAATATGGTATTATTTATCTCAAGCCAAATATGTTACTGATCTTATCTCGTGTGCAAGTCTTACAGATGATAAAATTGCTAACACTCCAATTGAAGCCAATGTTCATTTGTCTACTGCTGATTGTTCTCCTATCTTTGATTGTACTTTGTATCGTCAATTTGTTGGCAGTCTTATATATCTCACTGTTACTCGACCTGACATTGCTTATGTTGTTCATGTTGTTAGTCAGTTCATGACAACTCCTCGCACAACTCATCATGTAGCCATACTTTGCATTTTTTGCTACATTAAAGGCACTTTGTTTCATGGTCTCCATTACTCCAACTCATCTTCTCTACAGCTGCAAGGTTATTCAGATTCTGGCTGGGCTGGTGATCATATAGATCAATGCTCTACTACAGGTTATTACTTCTTACGTAGTGCTTGATAACACTAAATTATTCAGGTATTTTGGTGACAATTTGTGCTTAATTCTTGATCTAATTGTTGATAAATAATCAATTTTAGTTTAGTTTTGCTAATTCTTTTATTAAATTGATTTCAAAAAGTTTTTGGGGCAAAAACGCAAAGAATTACAAATTCAGGGACTCAATTACAAAATATGAAGATATTTTACACGTCGCGTCTTGACGCCCGTCAACATCTTGTTCTTGACGGCCGTCAAGAACGATCTGTTGATGGCTGTCAAGACCTCATCATCAGATTTTTTTTTATTTGTGAATTTCCTAGTTTCCTCCCATGTTTTGTATCTATAAATAGTGGTTTTTCATCATAGGGAGAATTATAGATTTTTCATTGTATTCTTTGTACTTTGAATTTCTCGATACAAGATTATTGTTGTTTTCATTGTCATTTTCTTCTTCTATTTCTCTTTGAATTCTTGTTCACAAACCAAGAAAAGAGTTTAGGGAGTGCTTTAAGTTGAGAGTGAAATCCAGTCTTCTCTTGAGAGTTTGAGAGTTCAAGATCCACAAACCAAGGAGTTGCAGTTTCACATCCTTGGAGTGAGGTTAGTAATTAATATAAATCCTCCTCCTAAAGATTAGCAAATTGAATGGTCCCAAACCCACAAGGACTTAAAAGTTGTTGATTTCCCTTGGAGGAGTGTGTTGTTGTATTGAAGAAAAGGTGGAAAGAAAACATCTACTAGAGCTTGGAGATTTCAAAGAGTCCTAGCTTTACTTGTACGCATTTCTTCCTCTTTTATTTTCTATTGATCTTGTATGTATGATTTTAACATTAATTCTCCTTTAGGATCTCTTAATGTTCTACATTGCTTTAGGAATAATTGTTGAGAATTCTTTGATGTTTCATGTTTGTGTGTCTTCCTATTAATCTATATCAATTGTTCTTTGATTTTTGCATTTATGTGTCTAAGGATTCTATCTCAATAGATGTGAAGATCCTAAGATATTTTGATATAGGCTATCATATCCCTATGACGGCAATTTGGTGAGCTTTAAGGGGAGAGGTCAATACAACCTGGATATCAACCCTTAGACCTAAGAATGAAGATTCTTAATTCATGAGAGTTTATTGTGCTAAGAACCTCTCAATAGTTATGTGTGCCTGCTTGATTTCTTAAAGGTCTTAAGTTGTTTTTCCTCTATTGTTTTCCTTTATTGCTTTCTAGATTAGATTTCTCCTATCTTCACTTGATGTTGGAACCAAAACCTTGATTTTCTTCTAAGTTTCATTATTAGTAGAGGATTTCTAACTTCCTTGGGAAACGATTTTTATAAATTTTAAAATGATGATGTTCAATCTTTTTCTTAATATACATTCATAATCAACATTTATGATAATTGAGCCTCAACATAATCTAAAGAAAATGTTGGCTAAAAAATGCTCACCACATTTTTGGCGCCGTTGCCGGGGATGACAATCATAATATGATTAGTAATCTAGAATTTCTAGGGTTCTAGACAATCGAATAATTGATTTAGGATGAATTGAATGGACTTAATTGAACTTAGGAACTTTTGAGTTTAGGTTCCTTTACTTGCTTTGTTCCTTTATTGTTGGTTAGATAGTATAGTCTAGTTTTATTAGCCCTTAGTTTTCCTTGTTTTCGGTTAGTATAGGATTAGTTCCTAGGTTTTGGTTAGTGTAGGTTAGCTTAGATGTAGAGTTTTGGCCTTAGAATAGGTTAATCTAGTTTAGTTTAAATAGGTTTAATCTAACTTTTTCTAATTCTTAACTAGTTCTAATCTAGTGTAGTTTAATTCATAATCAATTCTTACTTTAACCTTAGGAATAGTTGAACTTACATAATGCATAACTCTTAACATAGTGTTAATTAGGTCATTAGATTTAGAATTTACCTTCCTAACTTGTTTCTTTTGTGTTTCTTTTACTTTGATTGTTTTTAGATTGCTTAATTAGTTGTAGATGTTCATTTTTCAAAATTTAAAAAAAAATTCCAGCAAGCTTCCTCTGTTTTGTTCTGTTTCTCCTCTGTTCTTCAGACGCCTACTGTCTGAAATTGTTTTCACATTTTGATATTTTTATATTCTACTGCCTTTTAGCTTTCTTTTGGTATACTATATGTTTATTTTTGATATGATTTGATTAGTTTTTAAATTAGATTAGTTTAGAGTGGTTGTTGAAAAAAATCTACTGCAGTACTTTTTATATGAATATATGTATGTTTTGTTTGATGTATATTTTATTATTATAATTGAATTATGCTTAGTATACATGTATCTATAATAATAGTATTTGTTTTTGTCTTTATTTTGATATATTGCTTAACTATTTTTGCCATTTTACTCATGATTGAATTCAAGAGCATAAGGTATACTTCTCTAAGAACCTTTTGCAAAATTTATTTTTTGTCCTTTTTTTATTTATTTGATATATATATGTCCCTTTTATCATTAGAATGGTTTAGATTGATCTTTGGATGATTTGTGTTGAGTTTTGAACTTTCCAATTTTGGATTTAACTAAATCTCCATATGCTAAAGTATCCTTTAATCTTGACATTGCACTTTAAGTGTTTGATTAATTGTCTATAGTTTATTTTTAAAGATTATGTAGCTTGTTTAACGTTTATAAGTTAGTTGAAATGTTTTTAAGTCTATTGCTCTAGTATAAGATATTGTTCAATTGCTCTAGGGACTATGCATTAGTCCTTCACTTATTTGATGTGCATGATCTACATGTTCTAAGTACCTAAAACAGTGCACATCTTGATTTAATTGATCTATCTTAGTTCTAATTGACTACTATTTATGAGTACACTGTTCTTATTTGTGTTTAGCACTTAATTTTTAAGGTATATAGCATCTAATATATCATACTAATGTAAGTATACATGTATGCATCTCACTGTAATTTTGGACAGCATGCAACCTGTTTTGTTTTTGCTACTATTTTCTGTTCTTTTAGAATTTCCGTAAGATATTTAACTGCAGAAAGTTCTTGTCTTAGGGTTAAGATGGAATAAGTTTCACTCCATTTGGCTTTAAAACCAATTTCTTATGATTTTTTGAAAATCACTGCCAATTTTGAAACAGCTTTTGCCTTTTTACTTATTTTGCTTAACTTTTTGATCTTCTATTTGCTTTGCTTTGTTTTTAATTTATCCTACTTTTATATGCATTCTGGAAATGTTAATATTTAATCTTGCTCTTACGATTCCTTAATTAATTTCTTCTAGGATTGTGTGATCTTTGTTAAAAGTCTCTAGCATGTATCTTGCTTGTTTTTATCCACTGTTTTGGTTATTTTTCTTTGTATGCATGTTTAGTTAGTATTAATTAGTTTTCCTTTCTTTTTAGCATATTTAATGTCATAAAATTTCCAGTAGTATTTCTTTCCCTTTTATGCATCTTTTTAATGCAATTTTAAACTAATTTTATTACCATTTCTTTTTATGCCAACTTTGAAGCAAATTGCCTTATTTATGCCTATGCAATTTGCGGCTTTTTACCATAATTCAAGTCTGTATTTATACTTGATGTTAATCATATTTATGCATCTTTTATGCCTTCTTTTGTTTGGTACTTTTTGCACTTTAAGATATGCCTATTTAGATTGTATTTTGGTCATTTTTAGGAACCTTCCTATTTAGTGCATAACTTATGTTTTAAGCATGAGTTTTTGTCCATTCTTTTTGCTTATTGTTTGCATCATTTGTATGAGTTGTAATTGCATGTTTAGTACAATTTTTTTCAGGTTTAAGAGACCTAAGAGTGGTTAAGGTACTGTTTTAAATGTTAGTTAAGAGGAAGACCAACAATTCTTACCATAGAAGTGTGATGAAGAAGACCATATCTTGTATTGTTCATTTTTTATTACAACTCTAATTGTTGGAGCTTGGACCAAGTTTTATATTTTCAATTGCTTATATTTGGACATTATTTTCAGTACCTAATGTTTTTCAATTCATGCAAGTTAATTTTTTTTTTCTTTTAAACCATTTCTTTGCTAAAAGTCAAATTTTAGAAAACTTTTGATTCAACTATTTTGCAAGAAATGTTTCCAAATCTTATGCAAACAATATTTCCTACTTTAACCTTTTTTTGTTATTTAACTTTATAACTTGTTAAATTTTATTTAATTTATTTTTTTACTTTAATTATTATTATTATTTTTTATTTTTGTTTTTATTCTCTTTTTAATCTTAACTTTTTTAACTTAATGTCTTTTATTTTTAAAAAGAAAAAACTCTCGGGACTTACCCGAGAGCTTCGTTCCTTTTAATTTGTTTTTTCTTTTAACTTCTTTCCTTTTTATTTTTCTTTTCTGAGATTGGATTTTTTTACTTTTATTTGTTTTTTACTTGCTTTTCTCCTCTTTTTCTTCTATCTTAATTTTTTATCTTATTTAATTAATTTTTTTAAACTTTATTTTAAATTGTCTTGTAATAGTTAGTATCTCAATTCTTCTCCCTACTTAATTTGTTTCTTAAACTTTGCCTAGTTCTTTGTAACCTAGTTTTCTTTTCTTTGGCTAGTGTTAGCCCTTGTAACAATGGACTTTATTTTAATTTTAAGCTTTCTTTTAATCCTAATTTTCAATTGCTTTTGTTATTTTTATTTATTGTATTTCTTTCTTTCTTAATTTTATCTTGAGATCGTCTTATTTTAGGGCGCATGACTAGATCGTCTTCGAGAGAGCTAACGCCTATTATTGATAACCATGAAGCTCCAATAAGTGACGCAAGAAGAAATCAAAGAAGAATGGAAGCAAATAAACCTACCCTGGACTCTTATATTCAACCTCAACTTACTCCCTCATGTAAAGCTATTCGTTTACCTACCGGAGCAAAGTTTGAGTTTAAACCTAGCATCCTTCAACTTCTTACCACAAGACTCCAATTTGGAGGTTTACCTTCTGAAAATCCCATAGGAGCATCTTTGAGGATGTCGCATTGCTATGCGATGGGCTTAGTGGAACAAGTACGCTAGAAATAACCAAGTTTAGTCTCTTTCCATATACTTTGAGGGATAGAGCTAAGAGATGGCTAGCACAACTTCCAGCAAGATCAATTACATCGTGGGAAGAACTCACTCGAGCTTTTTCTTGCAGAATATTATTCGGCTGCAAAGATCCTCGAGTTCCGGAAAGTAATTTCAAGTTTTAATCAACTTGAAGGAGAAATTGTTTTTGAATCATGGGAGCGGTTGAAAGAATTGCTAAGATTATGTCCGCACCACAGTTTGTCTGAGCCCCTCATCATACAACAATTTTACGGAGGGATGAACGAGCTTGGAAGGCAAGATTAAACCCTCAAGGCGGATTCAACGGGATGACCGAGGACGATGCTAAGAACGCCTTGGAAAGGATGTATAGGGCAAACAAGAACTGGAAGACAAGCTCCCGAACAAAACTCGTACGAGCAACTGTTCAAGCAGCTCATTCA
Source organism: Asclepias syriaca (assembly GCA_027405835.1). Taxonomy (NCBI): domain Eukaryota; kingdom Viridiplantae; phylum Streptophyta; class Magnoliopsida; order Gentianales; family Apocynaceae; genus Asclepias; species Asclepias syriaca. The sequence continues at coordinate 12,303,543 of CM049924.1, forward strand.
TCTCCTATTGAAGATCCGCTTGAAGCCCTACGGTTCAACTTGAATAATCAGATTAATTTCCTCCAGGAAAAAGCGTGCAAGAAGGAAACTACATCTGTGGATTTTTCCAAGGCCCGCACTTTAGTGGAGAATGTTCCGAGGGAGAAATCTTAACAATTCCGGAAGAAATCGAGCAAGTAGAAGCTTCCAACTTCACACCTATGGGAAACACCTACAATCCTAATTGGCGCAATCGCCCAAATCTCAGTTGGAATCAATTTTCTCTCGGAAATCAAGGGTATCAAAGAAAATTTTCAGCGTCCTCCGCTTCTTTTTTACCAACATGGACAACAATTCATGCTTCTGGGGCCTCGCAATTATCCATCAACTTCGGATTCGATGAAAGAAATGAAGGAGATGATGAAGGGCATGATGGAATCACAAAGAGAAATGCTCGAGTCAAATAAGAAGATACAAGACTCAAATGAAGAACGAATGAAGCATCACGAGACGCGCTTAAAACAAACCGAAATATCGGTGAAAAATCAACAAGTCTCGTTACAAAATTTGGAGAGGCAGATAGAACAAATCTAGAAGCACCTCTCGGAGAGAGCACCAGGAACCTTACCGAGCAGCACCGAACAGAATCCCAATGAATGCAACAACATAACTCTTCGCTCTGGTAAGATTCTAGAACCTTCAGTTTCTAAAAATACTAATCCTATTACTTTGTTACAGGAGGATGAAGATGTCGGAGTAGCAACTAGAGAAAAAAAAGAAGATAAATCAGAGGAATTAGCTAAACTAGAAGAAAATTATCAAAAGATGCCTCCGAGCTCGTCAGCACCAAAGCTGAAGATTCCTTTTCCCGAGCGTTTAAAAGTTTCAAAAGAAAAAGAAGACTTCTATAATTTCGTTAATATTTTGAAGAATACTCACATTGAATTACCTTTTGTGGAAATTATCTCTATGCCTAAGTATGCTAAATTTTTATGTGATATTATAGGGAATAAAAGAAAGCTAGATTTAGATAAAGAAGTGTTGAATGAAGTTTGTTCTGATTTCGTTTTAAATAAACAACCCCCTAAGAAGAATGATCTCGGTTCATTCACACTACCATACACCTTTGGCCCCTTTTCAAATATTAATGCCTTAGCAGATTTAGGAGCTAGTATTAATTTGATGTCATTTAATATTTTTGAAAAATTAAGGTGTATATAACTTGAAACCCACTAAGATGTGCATTCAACTTGCTGATAAAATTGTCAAATTACCAAGGCGAGTTTTAGAAAATCTTCTCATTAAGATAGGAAAATTTGTATTCCCTGTTGATTTTGTTGTTATGGACATGATTGGAGATAGTTCAATACCTAATATCCTAGGAAGACCATTTCTAGCTACTTCCTGGGCGATTATTGATGTTTCCAAGGGTAGTATTACGTTAAGGGTCAATGATGAAGAAATTATTTGTTCTTTAAATTCTTGATATTTCTAACAAAATTATTCTATCAGGAAAAGAATCTTTATCAAGCACTCTAGGTACACGGTCTCAATTTACTTTTTTTTTCATTTCTTTCTTGAATAAATTTGTTCCGTTTTTAAGTTCTACCTTAGTTTTGTGTTTAGAATCTGATACTCGGTTGAGTTTGCGCTATTGGGAGCCCTAAAATAAATTCCCAAGCTTTTCAGTTAAAGTAGTTTTATTTTACAGAACATTTCCTGGATTCAAATAAATTCGAATTTTCTATTCTTTATTTCGAAGAAATTCAAAATTATTTCAATAATGTTTTATTCTCAAAATTCTCCGTTCTTTATCGGGAAATTCAAATTTAATCTTGAAGAAATTCGAAATTAAATTTTCTTTTAAAATCCTTTTCTTTATTTTTTTTTCAAAATAAAAGATTTTTTTTTTCTAAAAAAAAAGATTTTTTTTGAGAGCTTGATGCCCGTCAAGATTTGAATTAAAAAATTGTAACGGCTACTTTGACACCCGTCAAGAACTCGTTCTTCATGGCCGTCAAGTCCTCCTGACCGTTAAGATTGTAACAAATAAGATCTTGACGGCAGTCAAGACCCGGTAGTGGCTATAAATCTTCCAATTTTCGACCAAAATTTTACAATTCAATCTCTATTTTATTCATTTCTACCAATAATTCTTGCAAATTTTAGGTTGATTCTTTATTTTACTCATTCGAAATGGCCCGAAAATAATCCATCATCGAGATTTCTAGCCATCCTTTCCTTCCTTTCACTAATCATCCCGATTTTGGCAGTCGTGCCTATACTCTTTTAGGATGTCCTTAGAATATGCCAGTTTGCTGGGTTTTGCGGATGAAATTGAGCAGATGTTATCTACACTGCCATATGAGCGAGTTTCAACATCGACAAGCCATGTTATGAAGAACTCATCACCGAATTTTTCACATCTTTAGAATTTCACGGGTTATGTTCCGACTTGGTGGAGTGATGCGACGTCTCACAATGCAAGAATTTGGTATTGCACTCGGACTTTGGACGGTTGAGGAGCAAACCGCCAACGTCTAAACTACTGTTGTCCGTGATTTCATGGAGGATGTCTCGGTTTATTGGATGCACATCTCTCAGGACAACACGCCGTTTATTTAGTTCAAAGCTAAAGGTACCGGTCTCCTTCTCGTGTTGTGTTATCTTCATGCTATTTTTGCATATACTATCACTGGGAGATTCGATAGTCAGACTGTCCTTACAGCTACAAATGCTAGAATTCTATCACATCTTTATCGAGGCATCTCCATCAATTTGACTACGCCTCCTCGACAAGAAAGAAGAATTTAGGTCTCGGACCTTTTATTACATGAGTTGCGAGGTATTTTGGAGTTGATACATCCACAGTACGTCAATGTAGTGATTCCACGATTCGTTTAGATCAAACGATCCTCCGAAATATGCATATGCTCCGATGAGTTGGAAGCCACTATGTTGTACGAGAGATATCTATTGAGGAGCCTCAAGTACCGGACTCTGAGGTAACGGAGGAGCAACCACCACCTCTTTGCCACACTCATCCACGTTCTATGCTTTATAATCTTTCCAAGCCTTCTTCCTCCTTACCTTTTTATCAATCTCGAAATGCATTTGAGCGTTTTATGGTTGTCGGGATGACCCAACAGTCCGAGAACCTTTCTCAGCTTAGCACTAGTATTCCGCAACTTCAAGCTGAGTTTTCTCAACTTTCTACTCGTTTTTCAACAAATCAAGCGTCAGGTTAACCGAATTTATCTTCACCTGAATATTCCCGAGGAATCTTCTGAGAATGATTCTGATTAGATAGGATTAGTTTAGCTTTATATTTTGTTTCTTGTATTTTCTTTGGTTAGTTGTAATTTTCTTTAACTTAATTAATTTTTATTTTTACTCTCTTTATTCTTTTTAATTACTTATTTTATTAAATTATTTCTTTTAATATTTTCTAAAAATTATTCTTTTAATTAATTTCTTTATTGTTGTTAAAATAATTATTTATTATGTATTTTTAATTAATAATTTTAATAATTTTATTTAATTTATTCTATTTTATTAATTATTTAATTATCTTAAAATATTTTATTATCTTAAGATTATAAACTTATCTTTTTACTTTTTTTAAATTTATTTGGCCTATTTATTTTAACTTATTCTTTTATTATTTATTTGGCCTACTTATTTTAATCTATCTTTTTATTGTTTATTTGGCCTATTTATTCTAATTTATCATTTTATTATTTATTTGGCATATTTATTTTAATTTACTCTCTTTATTATTTATATTGCCTATTTATTTTAATTTACTCTCTTTATTATTTACGAGCTTTATTTATTTATTTTATTTACATTCTTTATGATTTATGTGGCCTATTTATTGTAATCTATTTTTATGTGGTTTAATTATTTTAATTTATTTGGCCTTTATTGTATTTATGTGTTTATTATTTATTTTATTTTTCTCTCAATAGTTATGTGTGTTACTTGATTTCTTAAAGGTGCTAAATTGTTTTTCCTTTATTTTTTTCCTTTATAGCTTTCCTTTATTGCTTTCCTTGATTGCTTTCTAGATTAAATTTCTCCTATCTTCACTTGATGTTGGAACCTAAATCTTGATTTTCTCTAAATTTTATTATTAGTAGAGGATTCCTAACATTTTCGGGAAACGATTTTTATAAATTTTAAAATGATGGTGTTCAATCTTTTTCTTAATATACATTCATAATCAACATATATGATAATTGAGCCTCAACATAATCCAAAGAAAATGTTGGCTAAAAAATGCTCACTAGTGATTCCCTTATCTCTTGGCGAAGTAAGAAGCAAACTGTTTACTCTCATTCTAGCACTGAAGCTGAAATGAGGGCTCTTGTTGAGCCCTCTTTTGAGCTCATATGACTTTGCTGGTTTCTTGACAGTATGGCCATTTCCTTTTCATGTGCTACTCCACTTCATTGATTCATTGAGACAATCAAAGTACCCAGAATATTGCCCACAATGATTGTTTTCATGAGCGCATCAAACATATAGAGGTTGATTGTCACTTTGTTCATCATCATGTTCTTCAGCACACAATCGATCTTCATTATATTTCTACTCATGACCAACTTGCAAATATCTTCACCAAAGCTCATTAGCTCTTCGTTTTCGTGATCTTATTTCCAAACTCAAAATGAAATATCTTTGTATATTATCATCTTTACATATTGTTAAGATATGTAATATTTTTTTTGTATATTACCATATATTTGTATATTCGGTCAAAGATTATGCTTGATTGTAACCTTGATTTTAGGCTTGATGGTAGACTTGATCGTAGGCTTAATTAACGTAATTAGATTTTCAATTTTAGGTAATTTATGCAATATAAATAGTCATTTTCTATTGTAAACATACACAAATTATACATAACATTCATATATTATTTACTTTTCCAATATATATATATATATATATATATATATATATAATTGCAAGAAAATTTATTTCTAACTATCCATGTTAATTCAACATAAACAAAATAGAAGATATATGAATTATCTATAATATCTTTATAACATTATTGGCATCTAGAGCTGTAAAGGAATCCAGTTGTTCGCGAACAAAGCTCGTTCGAACTCGTTTATGATCGGTTTGGGCTTGTTCATTTATTAAACAAATAAACTCGAACAAAATTTTAAGCTCGATTAAATTTCAAGCCTATTCAAACACTATTCGCGAACATACTGAGCATTGGCGAACAAATTATAAATATTTACATATGTTATATATATTATTTTTAATAATTTATATTATTTATATTAGAAATTTTTAGATTTTTTTCTAATTATTAGGGGTGATTTAATATTTTTTGTAAGAATTTATTGAATAGTTAAATATTTAATTTAATATTCAAATTCAAATTTTAATTTTAAAATTTTTTAAACATAAACCAGCAAACTCCAGAACAATAAGAGATGATAATGGAACAAACTCGAACAAGTATTTCTGTTCCGCGCGAATTAAAATAATGTTCCAGTAATAAACAAACAAACTCTATTAGCACCAGTAAATTTAGTAGACACAAGCAAATCTTTGAGGACCATTAGAGGAAAATATGGAGAGTGAATACAAGTAGGACCCATTTTTCTTAAAAATTTGTAAGCAGCTCATCTTTTTGAACTCATATTTTTTAAATCTTTAGAAATGTTAAATTAAATTTTGTCTAAATATTTTTATTATATATATATATATGGTAAGGGCTAGTAACATTTTATTTTAAAAAAATTAAAATATTTTTAAAAATTATGGAAAGATACGTAATGTTTGCCATACATAATCTCCTAACCAACATGGTAAGTTTTTAATTATGTTAACAATCTATAGCTAAAATTTATGTAAGATTTATAGCTACAACATTTCATACAATTCAAATTTTTTAAACAATATGGTTAAGACATAACCGTAAAATATAAAGATATGTTAAAATAAGTAAATTTAGTTTTAGATAAGATAAATACGTCTAACGTGATTTTAACACGGTTTTTTAGCAATTTAACTATAAAAGTTATAAATTGATCACTGACTATAAAATAAAATTTTAAAAAAATATCTTGGTTAGAAAACTGAATTAGGATAGTTTCTATAATTGTTTTTAGAAATTAACAGAATTAGCTACTAAAAAAGAAAAAGGAGAATAACTTGTTTCTCACGTAAATCAAAGATTCTCTTATTATTTGTTAGAGTTTGGTGACCTTAGTCCCCAAAGTAGTTTTTGGTAAAATTGGTCCTCGAACTATAAAATAATTGTGAGATTGCTCTTTCCGTTAAAAATTCTATTAAATCATCCTTAAGTTTTTAAAATTTATGGGTATTTATATCATTATATTATTTTAATATATTTAATAATATATATATATATATATACAAGAAAGAAAAAAAGTAAGATGAATGATAAAAAAAAACCTCTTGGTCGTCGATGAGAAGAAGAAATTTGTGTCGCTGAAAAGAAAATATTATGATTACAAACTATATCTTACTTGTGCACCACATCTGAGTTATCTGATAAACTACCACATTGCCATTGATGACCCTACTCACGGTTCGAGTTAAAGGTATTCATGAAAGCCTGTGTCACTCAGGAAATCATGCCACTCACCCTAACGCCGGCATAAACACCCGAACTCAGCCTCATTAGACTACTCTAACAAACATGGTGATCTATAAGTTATTTCATCTAATATGGCAGACCTTAATGCTTTTTCTTCCTAAATTAAGGCCTATTAAACTAAGCAGGTTATGATTAGACCCTGGTTAGGAATTGTCTATAACCGTTCATCTAGTTTAAAAGAGCAAGTAGATATTCAGTCGTATTGTTTAATTTAGCAGGTGACCTTTCTGGAAAAATGAAAACAACTTCAATATGCAAAACATATATAACCTATCATCATAATTTAATATTCAAATTGGTAATTAGACAAACACAATACAGAATATACAGAGAGGGTCAAGGGAACCACCACTATAAAGTATTCACCCTTTATCAAGTCCACCGACGGAGCGACTACTTGTATATCCTGGATTGCTTGACCTGACTCTGCTTGACAGAACCTTCGGAGAACGCTTCCTTACCCTAGTAGCAATTGCTTTACCTTACATCCTGGGCTTAAGCAAAGCCCTGTTGACTAGCTCTTCACTCACCTAATGCCCTCTTAGGATCTCCTAACAAAATCCCGGGTATTCTATGCATACCAAAGATGAACCCTATCTAGTTGAATTCTAAGATTCTGAGATAAACACTCTGAAAGCAAAGAAAATGAGATACTCTCGTATTACTAAACTACTCGTGTGATGTACCTGAGATCACTAAATGACTTGTATCGAGTGTAGAAATGTACACTTGAAGTCACTAAATGACTCAGATCGAGTGAAGAGGGATGATTTCAACTGAGGAAGACCTGAGGTATTTATAACAGGGAACTTCAGGGTTTTTCTCTTTGATTCCTCATGTGGGATTCTGATCTGGTGCTCGGGATGCCCGTCCCGAGTCCGGAATGCCCGTCCTAGTCGTTTGACTAGGTCGGGACACCCGTCCTAAACTGAAAAGTTCCGAAAATCACATTTTTGCCTCAATATTTGGTATTTTCTTGCACATTTCACCTGAAACTTCCAAAATCACAAATACTGCAAAATTGTGTTAATATCAATCAATTAAGAACGATTTATCTCCAATTTTGCCCTAATTTGTGACTAAAAACATGCTAAAAAGTGATTTGATTTATGCATATCATATAACCCCACACTTAGCTTTTTGCTTGTCCTCAAGAAAAACCCATATGAAATTATTGAAATTTAAATCATAGGTGCAATTACTCAAAGGTCTTAGCAATGTTTTTAGCCAAAATTTATCACTGAGTCAGATGATTCACAAAACAAGCCTGACTGATCAAGTTGCTATGGAAAGGTCTCAAATGTTTGGTAAATTATCATGGTCATGTAGATGCAACAATTCAATAACTCGATTGAATTCTACACTTAGTCACGAGGTCTTCTTGATGTGTAGTGTGTGAACTAATCTAGACTAGATTGTCAACTCAATATAGGCTTTTCTAAACTTTTACCAAATAATAATTTGACCAATCGTTGAATATAATAGAAACAAACAACCTTCTGAGTTCTGAGCTTTGGTGTATTTTCAAATTGATTGTCCAGGGTATTTTTGTGTTTGCTTTCACACATCAACTTTAACTACCCAGGTATCGAGCCCCACTCCGATGACTCCCAGATCTACCACGACCTTAGGCCATCAAGCATTAAATTCCCTTCAGAAGTGGTGCTCGAGTAGCAAAGGACGCTTGCAAACTATCCTTTTTACTTTTAAACTTTTTCACTTTCAGCTCAGAGTATCATCTAGTCATTCAAACTGCTAACACATTCTCAACCGGTCTAATATTATTTTGTTTAAGTCTCGAAAAGGTATTTGGTTGATGTTTCTAATCCAAACTAGGTTGTGCTCAATGATATCAGGAATTCCCTACTTCCAAGTTATGAATTCAGTAAAGTTATCAACTTGTTTCCTACTGATCATAATACTCTACTCAACATATATCATAGACATAAGCATTTCTTTAACTAATCAATACCGATTTTGAAGTCTGAAAGAGTAAAAAAGTTTGAATTTTTTTTTGGAATGGTGCAATTTTAGTGAAAAGTATGGGAAAACATGCAAATTTTGACTACTATAGTGCACTGTGCACTGCTACCCCACACTTAAGGTTTACACTGTCCTTAGTGTTCATGCATATCCTTATTACCCCACACTTATTTGAGAACAAAAGCAGGAAAAACAAACAAACAAAAACTTTTATCCCACACTTATTTGACTAAATAAGAGGAAGAAAAAGAAAAGAAACAAGAAAACAAGGGCAACAGAAATAACAAAAATAGAATAAAAGAAACGAAAAAGGTAAAAATGAAAATGATACTCCCTTACTTTGAGAATTCAACAGTCTGCTCAGATAAGTCGAGTGGTTCTTTATAGAATTTTAAGCGTTGCTCGTTTACTTTTTGAGTAGTACCGTCAGAATCCATTATGACACATGCTCTAAAGGGCGATACTTCTGTGATAGTGAACGGGCCTGACCAATAGCTACGCAGCTTTCCTGGAAATAATTTCAGACGAGAGTTGTATAATAGCACTTTATCTCCTGGTTCAAAATTCTTCTGGGATTTAAGTCACTGTTATGTCGGAGTTTACTTGTCATCTTGAATTGATGTGAATTTTCATAGGCTTTGAGCCTCCATTCATCCAATTCGTTGAGTTGTAAAATCCAATTTTCCTTAGTCAAGGTATTATCTAGATTGCATTTTTGTACTGCCCAGTAAGCTCTATGTTCAATTTCAACAGGCAGATGACATGCTTTTTCATAGACCAATCTATAAGGTGAAAATCCTGTAGAGGTTCTAAATGCAGTAAGAAAGGCCCATAAGGCATCATCAAGTTTTATGGCCCAATCCTTACGGTTAACACCGACAGTCTTTTCTAATATATGTTGTATTCCTCTATTGGTTACCTCAACCGGTCCATTGGTTTGAGGGTGTTATACTGTGGAAAGCGATGTTGAACTCCGTATTGCTGAAGTACTTTATGCATATGAGAGTTGCAAAAATGTGTACCCCGGTCACTGATGAGGGCTTTTGGGCATCCGAATCTAGAGAATATCTGTCTAAAAATTCTGCACAAGACTCTAGCATCATTAGTAGGTAATGTCTGTGCCTCAGGCCACTTCGAAAAATATTCTACGACTACTATGATGTATTTATTACCATAGGAAGTAGGAAATGGACCCATGAAGTGTATTCCCCACATGTCAAATATTTCTACACTTTGAATTACCTGTTGGGGTAGACCGTCTCGAGAAGACATGTTTCCTATTTTCTGATAGGCATCACAAGATCCTGCATAAGTTGTGACGTCTTTGAATATCGTAGGCCAGTAAAAGCCTGCTTCCAATACTTTTCTGGCGGTATTAGCTGCAGCTAAGTGACCACCCGTGGGTCTGCAGTGACAGTGTTCCAGGATTTGGAAACCTTCTTCTTGAGAGACGCATCTCATGATTATTTGATCTGCACATATTTGAAACAAAAAAGGGTCCTCCCAATAGTAATATTTTAACTCAGCAAAGAATTTCCTTCTCTGTTGGGCAGTGATATCACTAGGAAGAGTTTGAGCTACCAAGTAGTTAGCTATATCGGGAAACCATGGGGGTGAGAAAATAGCAAACAAGGTGCATAAATTCTCATCCAGAAATTTGTCGGATATGATCGATTCATCTATAGCTTCTAGGGCAAGATTTTCTAATCTTGATAGGTGATCTACAGCTAGGTTTTTTGCCCCCTTCTTACCCCTGATTTCTATGTCGAATTCTTGAAGCAATAAAACCCATTTGATTAGTCTTGGTTTTGCGTCAGTTTTATTGAACAAGTATTTTAATGCAGAATGATCAGTATAAACTATTGTTTTAGACGAAACTAGATAAGATCGGAATTTATCAAACGCGTATACTACTGCTAGTAATTCATTTTATGTTGTAGTGTAATTTTCCTAAGCGTCAGTCAAGGTTTTGCTAGCGTAGTATATTACATGAAATTTCTTATCACGTCTTTGTCCTAAAACAACACCTACTGCATAATAACTGACATCACACGTTAATTCAAATGGCAAACTCCAGTCAGGTGATGTCATGATAGGTGCAGTAGTCAGAAGTTCCTTAAGTCTGTTAAAAGCTTTTAAACATTTCTCATCAAAAGCAAAAAGAAAGTCTTTACTAAGTAAATTGGTCAACGATCTGGCTATTAGTGAAAAATCTTTTATAAATCTGCGATAAAAGCCAGCGTGTCCCAAAAACATTCTAATAGCTCTCACAGAGTTAGGTGGAGGTAGTTTTGAAATAACTTCAATCTTAGCCTTATCTACTTCCATACCTCGGTGTGAGATCTTATGTCCCAACACAATTCCCTCTTTTACCATGAAATGGCATTTTTCCCAGTTTAGAACCAAATTTGATTTTATACAATGCTTTAACATTGATTCCAAGGCTTTTAGACAACTCCCAAATGAGTTTCCAAAAACTGAGAAATCATCCATGAACACTTCCATAGACTCTCCTAACATGTCCTCAAAAATAGCAGTCATACAACGTTGGAAAGTAGCAGGTGCATTACACAAACCAGAAGGCATTCTTCTATATGCAAATATTCCAAAAGGGCATGTGAAGGTAGTCTTATGCTGGTCTTCTGGGGAAATGGGGATTTGAAAATATCCAGAAAAACCATCAAGAAAGCAGTAAAAAATATGTCCAGATAACCTTTCTAACATTTGGTCAATAAAAGGTAGAGGGAAATGGTCTTTTCGTGTAGCAGTGTTTAGTTTTCTGTAATCAATGTAAAGACGATGACCAGTAATAGTTCTTGTAGGAATTAATTCATTATTCTCATTTCTGACAATTGTTATCCCACCTTTCTTAAGTACTACCTGTACTGGGCTTACCCATTCACTATTAGAAATAGGATAGATAAGTCCATCATCCAACAATTTGATTACTTCTTTTTTAACGACATCACACACATTAGGATTCAACCTTCTTTGAGGTTGCACACATGGCTTATACTCATTTTCTAAAAGAATCTTATGCTAACAAAAGCTTGGATTGATACCTGGAATATCCGCAATTGTATGCAAAGGCTCTTTTGTACTTTTTGCACATGTCCACGGTTAACTTCCGTTGTTCTGCAGTCAGATTGGCTGCGAGAATGATGGGAAGTTTTCTGTTGTCGTCTAGGAATTCATAGCAGAGATGAGTGGGCAATTCCTTTAGCTCTAAGTCTGGTGAGTCTTCAAACAACGTTTGCTCTTTCTTCATCTCATGAGTACATATCTCAGTGAAATTGTCAGAGTTAATTTCGTAATCGGAGGGGTTGAGATCAGTTTTTTCTATTTCCAGAGAGTCTTCTTTCAAGACTTGATAGTTTGAGCATAGATCTGTCATGTTAACTTCAATTAGCTGGAAAATAGCATCCACACAAAAACAAATATCATCTAAATGCATGGGATACTTAAGGGTTTCATTTAGATCAAATGTGATATCTTCATTGTCTACCCTTAGTTTGATTTGACCGTTACTGACGTCTATCAATGCCTTCGAGGTAGCTAGAAAGGGTCGACCTAGAATTAAAGGCACACCGCCTTCTCCATTCATGTCCATGACAACAAAATCTACAGGGAAAACAAATTTTTCGACCTTTACTAAGAGGTCTTCAATTATTCCCATGGGAATTTTAACTGTCTTGTCTGCAAGTTTGTATGCACATTCTAGTCACTTTCAAATCATGCAATCCTAATTTATCAAATAAACTAGATGTCATTAGATTGATACTAGCTCCTAAGTCTGCTAATGCATGCATATTAGTAATATTTCCATTCGTACATGGCAAAGTAAAGCAGCCTGGATCGTTCTGTTTGGAGGGCAGTTTGTTCAGTAGAACTGTCGAGCATTCTTCATTAAGAACCACTTTGTCCATGTCAAATTTTCTTTTCTTACTAATAATCTCTTTTAAAACCTTAGCATACTTAAGGTACTCTTGGTCGGTACTCAAGGACAGACTCCTTCTTCCCTTTCCTTGCTACTTCAGTTTCGAATTCCGTCGGCGTTGGTTCCTAGGAGCCTTCCTTTGTTTCCTGCACAAGAATAGGAGGCAAAGAAGGTTTTGAAGGAGAAGGAGATAGAATTTTACCAGATCGTAGAGTAATGGTCTTGCATTTTGTGGGTTGGTCTCAGTGTTGCTTGGCAGTGTTCCTTGCGACCTTGTCGCATTTTGTGCGTGTGTCACAAGTTCTAAAGATAAGAAAATGAAGTAAATCAACGCAATCTCAACAAGTGTAAGTATACACCGGTCAACAAGTAATATATGTACCTAAGTACAAGATTATCGATCCCACAGGGACTAAGTATGCCAATTAACAGTGCAAATATGATTGTACAGTTGGTTATCACAAGAATAAAGAATAATGAATAGGGGTTGGTCTAATGCTACGACAACTCTAATGCTACGACAAAGCTAAACTAACAGTTAAGGGTCAGCCTACTGGAATTAATCACAAGAGTACTACAGGTAATACAATGCTGCGGCATTCAAGCCCAAAATGTAAGTACAAACCAAAAATGAATCTAAGCATACAAAACATGCTCTACAGCGATCTGGTTTCAGCCAGATTACTTGACTTACTAGTTTAGGGCCCCAATACCATCGTCTAATGGAGTACGACGTACCGTGGTCTAAAGCAACACTAGTCAGGGAATTTGGTCATGTCCCCTACAGTATTGAGCGCACGGTCATGCTACTCAAGCTAATGCCACTTAATTATCTTGTCAACTAGCTCCCTTTCGGTTAGAATGATAGATTCTAGTTCAATGTGTAAATTGGACAGTCGTAACCGCAAGTTACACTAAGTCTTTTTAAGTAATTAAATGAGTAAATCAAGCACGCCCCATACAAGCATTAATCATAAAAACAGAAAATAGTGTTAGAGCATATTCATCATCATTTTCAAAACAGTGTACACAACTTGTTCATACATAACTATGCTACGACAATTTCAGATAACAAATAAGCATTCAATGATGGGAATAACGAAACACATGAATTAAGGTAATGGAATAAACTGCTCCTATGGTCAAAGTGAACAAGTCTACTCCGAAACAAGTTTAATTAATCCCAGATTCATCTCCAACTTTTACCCAAAAGTCAATTAAAAGTTTATACAAGACAATGAACAAAATGAGGAAATGGGTAGAGAGTTACTCGGGTCTGAGATCACCCTTCTGCCCAGATCGGTTTAATCAAAATGCCCACTACTATTCCTCTTCTGAATGATGTCGCGGCTTCTCTTCTACTCAGCTGGTGATTCCTTAGCAAATCGCCTTGCGTCCTCTCGGACTTTTCCCTAAACAAATTAATCTAAGCTAAATGGAAAACTAAACACTACTACTGATTTTCTCTTGTGTTCTCTATCAGAAAAATAATATCTTGTATCTCGGGTTTCTTAAAGTATTTATAGGTGTCTCTCTACTCCCGAATTCGCTTTTGATACCGCTAGCTGTCCAGAATAATTGCTAAATAACCAGCAATTCCAGCAAATTAAAAATGTGAATAATCCAAAATAAATTCTAATTTTTATCTTTTTCTTCCATGCTGCAGGATTTCTCCGAGTGTCAAGCTGCAGCTCCCACAATTATCTTTAATTAAAATGAATTTATATGCTAAAAATTGTTGGGAATTTTATAACAAATTCAAAATCAATCGGTCAATCAATTTTTTACCAATTTCATCTATCTCATTCCCTCTTTTACCCTTGGCATCATAAATCATTTTTAAACAAATTCTGGCTGACAAATAAGTAATTTCAATTTGTAACAAAAATTGGGAATTATTTCAATTAAATTGACTTCTTTGACATTTAAACCACAACTCTTCGTAAAAGGGGAGAAAATAGCAACTAGATGCAATTTAGCTCAGAATCATGCATAAATTTAATCATTCGATAGCAAAATATGGGTAAAACTCATGTGAATAACTCTATTATTTTAGAGTTATCAGACCTGTGAGATAGATGGGTTGACACGTGTCCCATTTGTCTCTCCCAAGTTTGCAGGGTAGCTTGCGTGTTCCTGACTATTTGCTAAGTCTGTTTCTGTATATTCTCATTTTGCTGAATTTTCCCTGCATGAGTTTCCTGGACTTTCTTATTTGACTCTATCATTTCCTTGTTAGAGTCAACAATTCTTTTCAATATGTCTCAGAATTCTTGCATGGGGTCGACTGGAACGATATAGTTCCTTGGTGTGGGTAGAGCGACTTGCTGGTTCTGCGGATAAGGCATTTGCTGAGGTGCTCTTTTCTAAAAGTTGACATTCTCGGGATTATTTCTCCAACTAAATCCTGGGTGATTCTTCCAGTTGGGGTTGTAGGTATTTCCCATGGGGGCAAAGTTAACTGCTTCCACTTGTTCTATATCCTCTAGAATAGTCAGTATTCCATTACCATAACAGTCCCCACTAAAATGTGGTCCTTGGCAAAACTCACAGACTTGATATACGGGCTGAATGCTCTTTCCCTGTTGGAAGGCATTAGTTGACTAGTAATACTAGCTTTGAATGCATCGAATTGCTCATCATTGGAGGCATTTGCCGCATTAACTGGTTATTTCTTGGCACGACCACTGGTACGCCAGTTGTTGCTGTTCCTATAGAGTCTCTCCAAGGCGTTTCTAGCATCTACTTCATTAAGTCCATTGAAACCGCACTGGGGGTTAAGTCCATCAAGAACTTGCTTGCCCATTTCTGTCATACCTCCACAGAATTGTTGGATTAGCAGAGCTTCAATAAGTCCATGTTGTGGGTAGAGTCTGAGGAGTTCCTTGAATCTGGCCCAGGCTTCGATCACTGTCTCATCGGCAACTTGAGTGAAATTGGAAAGAGCCTTGCAGTACTCGAGGACTCTTGCTGCGGAGTAGTATTCCTCCAAAAAGGCCTTACTTAACTCATCCCAAGTTGTGATTGAGTTAGTAGGTAGCTGTGCCAACCACCTCTTAGCTCGGTCCCTAAGTGAGTAGGGGAAGAGGTTTAGCTTGGTTACTTCCGCGGTGTGATCTCCCTTGAGACCTTCGCATAGAGTGGAGAATTCGGTCAAGTGCTTGAGCGGGTTTTCGGCTGTAGTTCCCCTAAACTGGACCCGATTTATTATCAATTGGAGCACATTTGGTTTAAGATCATAGCGAGGATTTCCAGGGATTCTAATGGCGGACGACATTGTAATCGCGTGTGGCTGGATATAGGATTTGAGTGGAGGCCTTACAGCAGCCATTTCTGTTCTTCGTCTGTTAGTTGTACGGATGAGACGTTCGAGATTTTCAACTGGGGTTTCAAGATTAGCTTCTGAGGTTCGAGTCATACAACTACAAAAAACCACACGTTAAGTCTGAGCAAAAAGGTTAGTGGAGTAAACTAGTTTCTACAACGGAAGAAAACTTTTTGGAATTAAACAAACATAGGAGTGAAACAAAGAATGAGGAAAAATTTGAAACAAGAAAGAGTTTTTCTTTTTTTTTCTAAAGCAATTTAAATTTGCTAAATAAGGTTTTAGAATTATTTTCTAAAATTTGATTATCCTAAATTTCTTAATTTTAGATAATTTCTAAAATTAATTAGTTATGATAACCCTATATTTCAGAAAACTGATTGTCTAACTAGAATAAAATGAGTGTTTGTCAAAAGTATAGATTACTACCGCTACCTATCATAAGCCTCTAGAATTTTGATTAGGAATTCTAAAATTTTATGATATTTCCCCGGCAACGGCGCCAAAAATTTGGTGTGTTCTGAATTGACATGCTAAAAGACAAGATTTGTTACCCTATTTTGATTATGAATAATTAAGGACGGAGATTTACTAATTGTCACTTTTAGCATTCATGGTTGTCACATAATCAATCAGAACCTAATGCAGAGTACCTATCGTGTAGCTAGTCTATTGGAAAGTACATACGATTTTAATTTAGAAATTATCATATTCCCAGGGAAGTGGTAACGAATTAGTAGTAACTATCCTTTTACCCTAACTTTCATTTTATTATCTAGTTATGCAATCGTTGATCAAAATCTTTGATGAGTTGGTGATTCTTACTACACAAGACTCGAGTTTATTTAGCATGCAAGAGTATTTTATAGACAAGTATTTTGATGTACGTTCTATTGTTCCTACATGTTGATTGACCTATCTTCGAGTATTTTAGATATATCTTGGTCTAGACTGTATCTTACTTGTGTACCACATCTGAATTATATGATAAACCACCCCATCGCCATTGACGGCCCTACTCACGGTTCGAGTTAAAGGTATCCATGAAAGCTTGTGTCACTCAGGAAATCATGCCACTCACCCTAACGCCGGCATAAACACCCGAACTCAGCCTCATTAGACTACTCTAACAAACATGGTGATCTATAGGTTATTTCATCTAATATGGCAGACCTTAATGCTTTTTCATCCTAAATTAAGGTCTGTTAAACTAAAGAGGTTATGATTAGACCCTGGTTAGGAATTGTCTATAACCGTTCATCTAGTTTAAAAGAGCAAGTAGATATTCAGTCATAATATTTAATTTAGCAGGTGACCTTTCCGGAAAAATGAAAACAACTTCAACATGCAAAACATATATAACCTATCATCATACTTTAATATTCAAATTGGTATTTAGACAAACACAATACAAAATATACAGAGAGGATCTAGGGAACCACCACCATAAAGTATTCACCCTTTATTAGGTCCACCGACGGAGCGACTACTTGTATATCCTAGATTGCTTGACTTGACTCTGCTTGACAGAACCTTCGGAGAACGCTTCCTTAGCCTAGTAGCAATTGATTTACCTTACATCCTGGGCTTAAGAAAAGCCCTGTTGACTAGCTCTTCGCTCACCTAATGCCCTCTTAGGATCTCCTAACGAAATCTCGGGTATTCTATGAATACCAAAGACGAACCATATCTAGTCGAATTCTAAGATTCTAAGATAAACACTCAGAAAGCAAAGAAAATGAGACACTCTCATATTACTAAACTACTCGTGTGATGTACCTGAGATCACTAAATGACTTGTATCAAGTGTAAAAATGTACACTTGAAGTCACTAAATGACTCAGATCGAGTGAAGAGGGATGATTTCAACCGAGGAAGACCTGGGGTATTTATAGTAGGGAACTTGAGGGTTTTTCTTTGTGATTCCCGATGTGGGATTCTGATCTGGTGCTCGGGACGCCCGTCTCGAGTCTGTTGACCGAGTCAGGATGCCTGTCCTGGTCATTTGACTGGGTCGGGACGCCCGTCCCGGTGCTTTGACCAGGTCGGGACGCCCGTCCTGAACTGAAAATTTTCGAAAATCACGTTTTTGCCTCAATATTTGCTATTCTCTTGCACATTTCACCTGAAACTTCCAAAATCACAAATACTACAAAATTGTGTTAATATCAATCAATTAAGAACGATTTATCTCCAATTTTACCCTAATTTGTGCTTAAAAACATGCTGAAAAAGTGATTTGATTTATGCATATCAATACATGGGTAGTCAAAGTTGATGTGTGAAAGCAAACACAAAAATACATTGGAAATCAATTAAAACATACACCTAGTGTATTTTTATTTGGGATCGTAACTAGAAAGTATTGACACCAAAGCTCAGAACCTAGAAGGTCTTTTATTTTGCTATTATATTCAAAATTGGTTGAATTATTATTTGGTAACGGCTTAGAAAAGTTTATTCTGAGTTGACAATCTATTCTAGACCAGTTCACACACTACACATCAGGAAGACCTTGTGACTACACAGAGAACTCAGTCAGGTTATTGAAATGTTTCAGCTACATGGTCATGACACATTTACCGAATATTTGAGACCTTTACATAGCAATTTGATCAGTCCATAGCTATTTTTTGAATTATCTGACTCATTGAGAAATTTTGCTAAAACATTGCTAAGAACCTTGTAGTGATTGCAGCTCTGATTTAGCATTCACTAATTTCATATAGGTTTTGTTTGAGGACAAGCAAAAAGCTAAGTGTGGGGTTTTGATATGCACAAATCATATCACTTTTTTAGCATATTTTTAGACACAAATTTGGGCAAATTTGAATGTATGTGATCTCAATTGAATCAAATTGAAATAAAATTACGTAAATTGTGATTTTGGAAGTTTTAAGAGTAAATTGCATGAAAACAGTAAATGTTGGGGCAAAAGTTCAATTTTTGGAAAAGCTGGATTTGGGACGGGCATCCCGAGCACCGGAACTTGTCCCACATCAGAAATTTTGGAGAAATTCACTCCAGAAACTGCTATAAATACCCCATGCCTCCAATAGTTGAAATCATCCCTCAACACTCAATACAACTCATTTAGCAACTTCGAGTGCAACATTTTCTCTTACCTCTGAGTGTTTATCTCAGTATTTGAGAATTCGATTAGATTAGTATTTAGTTTTCGGTGTCACAGAATACCGGGATTTTGTTAGGTGATCCTAAGAGAGAGATAGGGTGTGTGTTCTTAGTCAGATTAGGGCAATTTGCTTAAGCCCGAGATGTAAGGTAAAGAAATTACTACTAGGTCTAAGAAGCGTTCTCCGAAGGCTCTGCCGAGCCGAGTAGGATAGAGCAATCAGAGGCATACAGGAGCTGCAACACCGACTGGACATGCATAAAGTAGTTACTACTTTATGATATTAGGTCACCTAGACAAGTTTCTATATGTTTATGAATTGTTTTATCTGGATATTGATTTGATACTGAATTCTTATATCATACATGTTTTACAATTTGAGATGCTATCCATTTTCTCGGGAAGATCATAGAGTTAGAATTATCATTATGAATGTTGAACTGTCGTGTCCTTTTAAATTAAACTAGGGTTATAGACAACTCCTAACCAAGGTTTGAATCATAACTGGTTTAGTTTAACAGACTATAAAAGGTCTGCCAGATTAGGAAGAAATAACAAAACAGATCACCATATTTCTTAGAGTACCCTAATAAAGCAGAGTTTGTATGCTTGGCCAATCCTAGGGTTAAGTGGCATGATACCGAAGTGACATAGGGGACCGTTCATTGATACTTTAATCCGACAGATGAGAAGGATCCTCCCAAGGTAGGGGTGAATACACCAAGTAACTCAGATATGGTAAACAGATGGTTACATTTCACAATTGCCTTAGAGATCAAGATATATCTAAAATGTTCGAAGATAAGGTCAAACAAGTTGTAATAACTGAGCTTAAATTGATGAATGCATCTCTACACTTGAATGCTTATTGCTTGTTATGTGTTATTGGGATCACCAATCAATCTCCAAAAGATTGATAATTGATTGATTAATTAAATAAATAAGACGAATGTTAGGATTAAGGGATAGTTGCTACTAAGTCGTTACCAGTTCCCTGAGAGTACGATATTTATATTTTAAAATCGTAGATACTTTCCAAGGACTAGCTACACAATATGTACTCTACCTTAGGTTCTGATTGATTAAGTGACTACAATTAATGCTAAAGTGATAATTAGTAAGACTCGGTCCTTAATTATTCATAATCAATATAGGTAAATAATAAATCTCATCTTTTAGCATGTCAATCAAAACTGAATCTAGAGGTTTTTAGAACAATATACTCTCATGAATTGAGAATCTTCATGCTATGGTCTAAGGGTTGATATCCAACATTAAGGTTGTTATTGACCTCTCCCCTTAAAGCTCAACCAAATTGCCCTTTGGGATATGGTAGCCTATATCAAAATATCTTAGGACGTTCACATCTATAAGATGAAATCCTTAGACACACAAATGTAAAAATCTAAGAACAAATGATATAGATCAACATGAAGACACATAGACATAAGACACCAATGAATTCTCAAAAATCATTCCTAAGGCAATGTAGAACATTAAGAGATCCTAAAATAGAATTTATGTTAAAATCATGCATACAAGATCAATAAAGAACAAGGAGGAAAAATGTGTACAAGTTGAAGCTTAGAACTCCTTGTAGTCTTCAATCTCTTGTAGATGTTTTCTTCCCACCTGTCTTCAATACATCAATGCACTTCTCCAAGGGAAATCATCAACTTGAAGTCCTTATGGGTTTGGGATCATTCAACTTGCTAATCTTTAGGAGGAGGATTGATATTGATAACCAATCTCACTCTAAGGATGTGAGGATTCAACTCCTTGGTTTGTGAATCTTGAACTCTCACACACTAAAGAGAAAATTGGATTTCACTCTCAACTTAAAACATTCCCTAAATTCCTTTCTTGGTTTGTGAATAAGAATTCAAAGAGAAGTAGAAAAAGAGAATGACAATGAACAAAAACAAAAATCTTGTATTGAAAAATCAATGTATAAAGGATACAAAGAACAACCTATAATTCTCTCACTAATTTGGTTCTACATGATACATTACAAATGGAAAAACCACTATTTCTAGATAAATTACATGCAAAGAAAATAAGAAAATATCCAAAAATTTATAAATAAAAAAATTATCTAAAAATCAAGAATCTATCTATTAAAATATCTCTATATAAAAATATATATAATATAAAAAAAATAATCTCTTGTCATCCACACACTTCGTGTGTGTGGTGCCAATGTACACAATTGGTGTCTTGATGACACCCTTGATGGTATTGTGAAGGCACCCTTCATTCTTGATTGGAAAAAATTGTATTTTAGTCCCCAAACTTACTTATTTTTACACTTTTGCCCCCAACAACTTCCTAAAATCAATTTAATCAAAGAGTTAGTAAAATTAAACAAAAATTGATTATTTCTCAATATTTAGATCAATAATTAAGCACAAAATGTCACTAAAATACCTGAATATTTTAGTGTTATCAGGACTCTCATATTCATCGTCACTGCTTACCTGGTCATGGTGGGAGGCACTTGTAGAATCAACATCTTCATTTTCTGATGGTGACTTATCTTCACCATGTTTTCCTTCCAGCATTGCAAGCTTCTTTTGCAACATTCCACCTACAATACCTTGAGATTGATCATGCATCGAAGTCACATCGAAACATGGATTTTTGTACTTGAGATTTGCATTGCCAACCGGTTTCTTCTGCTGGTCAACAGACACTCTTCCTTTGCTTCTAGTGGTAGGACCCACATAGGCTTTGAATGTTAGAATACTGACACTCACGTCTGCAGCAACGCTCTCTGAATCAACTCTGTTGACACCATCGTCTGCAGCAACATTCTTTGAGTCTGCTTTGTTGACATCCCTTTTTGACTCCATTGTCATTTGCGACTTTGCTGATGTCGTCATCTGCCACTGTGAACTTTGCTGATATCGTCATTTACTACTTTGATGTCTGCAATGATGCTGATGTTGATTTTGATGTATGCGATGATGCTGGTGTTGATTTGATGTCTACGATGATGTTGATGTTGTCGTATGCGACTTTGTTGATATCGTCTACAACTTTGTTGATATCGTAGTCTACGACTTTGACATCTGCGATGATGTTGATGTTAACTTTAATGTCTACGACGATGCTAATGTTGGCGTGTGCGAGTTTGCTGATTTTGACGAAAAGAGATGAGCGGGAGAAATGGTCCCACTAGTCATGCCAATTTGTAAATAAATATTCCTTTTTCGTGTATTTTCTGTAAATAAAAATTACAAAAAAATGAGTTACACGTAATATAATTACAATAATTTATTTTTGCGTTCTATTTCTATCGATCCGCTGAATCGATCCGTCGTGGGCCAATGGCCTTTTTGGACTTGATCTCGATCCAACATATTCTGATTTATCCGAGGGATATTTTGGGCTGATCTCGGACGGAATCCAACTTCGAGGGTCGTTGGCTTGATCTGGATTCATTGAACGACTACGGATTTCTTCCGAGGGCTTCTGGACTTTTCTTCAGAGGCCTTTGATTTTCTCGAAATAGATTTTGACAGAGTTTCTTCTGCATAATTTCCTCAGCTTCTTCTTAGTTTACTCCCTTTTTTTTCAAGTGAATTTGACCCTCTATTTATAGTTGAGAGGATGACAATCACTTGTCTAATATGGTGTCAATTGTCACTCTATGAGAGATAATCTCTCAATATAAAAATTATATATATTAAAATATTAAAATAAAATTTAATTATATATTTTAAATATATAATTAAATTTAATTGCCTATAAGGTTCTCCTTCAGAAAGTTTTGAAAAGAAAGTTTTTCAATGTTGCTGATGTGGTCAAGTGGCTACCTAGAAGTACATCCTTATCCGGCACACGGTGCATGTTCTTTGGATTAATAGGGGTGTACATGGTGATAGCCATTTTTTGGAAGACCCTTATGCTATAGCTGAAAGAAGCCTTCGTCTTGTGTTACAACTTCTTTCGGCCTAAAATAAGGAATTCGTGTAATTTATTTTGTTTGTCTATTTAATATAAAAGCTCTGGTTTGGACCAAAAAAATGATTATCGAATAATCTCACCACATAATTTTTTTGTAATCTTTATAATTTGTTTTATAAATGAAAACTGTGGCACTATTCACATTTTTATATAACAATATACATTAACGAGAAAAAATATTATAATATTATTTATTATAATATAATAAACTATTAACCTATAACATTTAAATAGAAATAAAAGATTTAACCTGAAATAATAGAGTGAATTAAAAACATGGATAAAAATACAAATAATCGCATAAAAATATCATATCTGAATCTTCATTATCCCATCAACCATTCACGAATTTCATTTGCATAGAAGTTTAACAAAATTTAAATTTGAATTAAGTTTAGAAAATAATTCTTCTAGAAAGAAGAAAAAAAATGATAAGGAATATATCTTACATATAAAACGTTGAAAATGATAAAAATAATATATAATAAAATAGCGAGAATTATAAATTAAAATATATAATAATTCATACTCATAAATTATTTTTATTAAAATAAATAACAATTTTCATAAAAAATTAAAATATTCTACTTTTATAATATTTTAAACTCATAATGTTTTTTTAAATTATAAAATGAGGGTGTTAACCATTATGCTTACACTTTCTTGATCAAAATAAATGTTATTAAGAAAATAATATTTAATTCTATTATAAATATCTAATGATATTATTTGCTCTGAATGTCATGAGTTTAATAACCATTCATAATCACTTAAAAAAATTCAATGTCATATTTTAAATTACAACAAACTTATTTATTTTTATTAAAAAGAATTCTCAAAAATAAAAAGTTAAAAAATGAAGAATATATTTAAATTTATTTAAAATAAAACTCAAATTTCAAAAAAAAAAAAGTTTTTTCGAATTAATTATAATTTCGTCTAGAATTAGAAATGGTGATGGATTTGAATACGTATGAAAAAAAATCAATATTTCGATTTAAAACGTGGTTTACGTATAAAATCACATATATGAGGAAATTTATCAATTTACGTCAAAACAAATAAATATAAAACAAATATTTTTATTCATATTAATTTTTAAAATTATAACAAGACAAGACAAATGATATATATTATATCTAAACATGGCAAACATGATTGGCAACTCTCTTTTACAAATTATAAGTTTATTTAAAATCTATAAAAAATAGTATATATATATATATTAACTATCAAAATTTTGTTTTTTCAAATTATGGTATTTTTCATTTTTTCATTTTTTTTTAAAAATGAGTTATTTATCAAAATTTGAATTTGAAATGGAATATTTAAAGAAGAGGATGGGATCAGTCTTTTTTGTTGAAGCAGTCGTGATAGCAGTAGCACAAGCGCTGAGCAATTCCTGGGACGGATCTGCACTTGGAGTAAGGATGGTTTTGTGTATAGTAGTTTTTGCACAATCCATCGCATTTTTTCTCATCAAAATTTACACTGCATGGACCTAAAATCGATATGCATGGTTCTCCTGGTGGTCTTTGTGCTCCTATCATCGTACCTGCATACATACATATATATTAAAAGTCATAAATTCGAATGTTATTTTCGAAAACATCATCAATAATTTAAATTAATTTAAATTTGATATACGTTACGCTTACAAAGTTTAACTCTTACTCGAAAAAATATTTGATTCTAATTTCAATTATCAAATACTCACATGAACGTAAAATACTCAATTTTACATAATTTCACAATACATTTTTTATTAATTATGCTAAATTAAGATTTGATTACAAATCAAAGATAAATATATATATATATATATATATATATATATATATATATATATATATATTAGAGTGGATTTAATTACCTGTTCCAATGATGATAAGAAGAAAAGTGGCCAACATTGTTGATGGAACAGCCATTTTCTTCTTAAAAAGACCCCCACACACACTTTTAAAGTATAAGTAAACATAAAAAATCAAGTTTGCAATGTTTTCAATGATTTCATTTTTGTCTCTTATTATATATATATATTAAAAATTTCAGCTAATAGAAAAATTCTTAACAGTGTTTATCGGACAATCAAACAATTTATTGGTTCATAAAAAAAGAAAACCTTGTGGTGATGTATTCTTTCCGCTTTAAACCACATATAATTTATTCTTTTTTTCCATATATATATATATATATATATATATATATTTTATTTAAACTTGTAAACTTTCAAAAGTTGAAATTTTCTCCAAATATATATATATATATATGTACACTATAAATATATATGATGTAAATATGTATTATTATTATTGCTTTTGTTTTTACATTATCAATACATATATTTTTAAAACGAAAAAATTCATTAACTCAAATTAGAATAATCATCAATAACTGACATTACAGAAGACAAAATACCATCCTGCCATTCGGTAAATCCTTGGCAGGATAAACTCAACACTACACTGCCAAACGGTGAGCTAGAAGATTTAAATGACACCGAACAGAGACCATCGAAATGAAAGAGAAAATACAAAGCAACTCGCGAATGAGATCAATGAAATGTCCAACAACAGAAAGCACTTCCTCAGATGATGTTACTTGTTGGACCAGTGAAGCACAATCGGAGGTAAAATTCACTTAGCGGTCATTGTAGATATTTGCTAGACGAATGGCATGAATGAAAGCCAGAGCCTCCACCACTTCCACTGACGAAGATCATCAGCCAACGTAACCTGAGAGAGCACCTAAGACTGATCCATCAGATCTCCTAACTTGAACTCCAACTGCAGCCTTACCATTTTGCATTGATCCATAGAAGGAAACATGTAATCCATCATATAGGATCGGTTGGGGAGATATGGTTGTGACTGGGAGCATTACGCTTTGGGGCCTTAGAGCACGGAACACCCAAGAGTTTCATTCCCAACCCACGTGTAGACTTGGTTAACTGACGAGATCATTTGGTGAAATACAAGCTTGTTTCAAGCTTGCCAAATACCCCACATAATCAAACATAACCGACTAGCCTCCATGGTCAACCAACCGTCGATGACCCTAGCCAATAGCAGCGGGACGGAGGGTAGTTGTTGTGATAGCGACACTGTCGGATAACATACCTTCATCCACACTTGGTTCGCAAATGGGCATTGAAAGAACAAATGGATAGATGATTTAGATAGATAGTGGCAGAGAGAGTAATGTCGAAACCCAATTCCCTTCTTTCCCATGTTCTCTCCAGTGGCCAATGCGTTGTTCATAATATTCCAAACAAAATGCCTAATATTGAATAAACACGATAACTTCCAAATTTTCTTCCAAGTATCCGAGGAAGAGCTTGATGAGGGGACAGAAACTCCTAACGAATTCAA
The DNA here is from genome assembly GCA_027405835.1 of Asclepias syriaca. Classification (NCBI taxonomy): domain Eukaryota; kingdom Viridiplantae; phylum Streptophyta; class Magnoliopsida; order Gentianales; family Apocynaceae; genus Asclepias; species Asclepias syriaca. Next base: position 12,329,889 of record CM049924.1, read on the forward strand.
ACCCACCTCAGTCGCTAGCCACGTTCCTGACCTGACTGTATAATCTCCCCTCGGAGTCATGCGCCATACCAATTTGTTCGACTAGGAATGGAGCAAAGGGCAATATCCCTAATGGCCTTAGCTTCATCTGGTAAAAACCAGCGCTGCAATAAATCGTTTCTCCATGTCCTGGTGTCTGGTTGATAAGTTCCGCCACACACGTTAACCCCAATTCAAGCTCTCGGTTGATCAAAGGTTTATGAGAATTTGTAGATGGTAACCAAAAATCACGCCAAATTGAAATAGTTTTATCATCCCCCACTATATACGACAACCCCTTTGAGAGCAATGTCCTTCCAGCCAACAAACTATGCCATAATAAACTATTCCCATTAACATGCCTTGCCAACAAGAAATGCGTATCAGGGAAATATTTGGCTCTAAGAACCGAAGCTGCCAAGGAATCCGGGTAACGAAGAATTCATCATCCCTGTTTCGCAAGTAAAGCCAAGTTGAAATAATAAGGATCCCGAAACTTTAAACCACCCTCCTTTTTTGAGGTACATAAAAGTTACCACTTTTTCCAACAAATACCTCTATCTTGTGAAGAGTTACCCCACCATAACTGCCTTGTTAACCTCACCAGTCGGTGACATATCCCTTTTGGTAGTAAAAAGCACTGCATCGTATAAGCTGGGAGAGATTGAATAACAGTTTTAATCATAACTTCCTTACCTGCTTGGGAGAACAGGTTTTCCTCCAACCATTCAATTTGTGCCATACACGATCTACCAAGTATTGAAACTGTTTGCACAAACGTCTAGCAGCAGAAATAGGCATACCAAGATATTTCCCATCAAAAGATCCTAATTGAATTTGAAACTTTTGACAAAGCTAATGTCGTAGGGGATGAGGAACTTCATAACTAAAAAATATAGAAGACTTCTGAAAATTAATTGATTGCCCCAAATTTAATTCTGTTATGCCCAAGGAATGCACTGAGAGGGGGGGTGAATCAGTGCTTAACTCCTTTCAAAAATTTAACGTACTCTTTTTGTAGATTTTAGCACCCCAACAAAGATTTATACAAAATTTCAGCAACACAAGCAATTGTTTGTGTGTAGTTTAATTATTGTGATCCATTTCTTGAGAGGTATTCTTTTAGTTAATATATCAATGTTAACATACACACACTTGCATGAAAATAAAAGAGACAATCAATTTACGTGGTTCACCACCAACAAGGTAGGTTACATCCACGGTGATAGGGTTCACTACCCTTTCACTGCAACTTCACTAGTTACTTGTTTATCACAACGCTCTTCACTAGAGCTACAAAGAAGGCTCACTCCCTTACTCACACAAATACAATTCCTTAAGATAAAGAGTAGAATCACTTCCTACTCTACCTAATAGAAACGATGCCTTCCCTATCACTTAGGTTAGGCAAATTCAAAACATACCCCAACGATATAACAAGAATTTAATGTTCAACAAGATATTTCAAATATGTATAATACATCAACAGAAAATCTTTCTATGATGTATCCTCCAAAACTCTTCTTCAAGATTTGAGATGATTGTCACGGTGTGTTTTTCTTGATTTTTCTTTCAAAAGTCTCTACTGCCCACAACTAGAATGTGTGTTTTTCTTGAATTTTCTTTCAAAAATCTCTACTGCTCACAACTAAAATTTTTCTCTTTTTTTCTCCTTTTTTTTCTCAAAAAAAAACTCTTTTTCTAACGTGAATATCTATATATATTCACATATTTGCATTCACCATAATTTTTCTCTCTTGAAAAAATATCTTGTTTCTGATGTGAATATCTAGATATTCACATATAAATGCATTTACACAAAAATCCAATAATCTTGACCATTGATGCTTTTAATAATAGTTCAATCTCCACCTTTGATCTTGACCCTTGATTCTTTAATGTGTAATCTTCACCCTCGATCTAAATCATATATATATATATATATATATATATATATATATATATATATATATATATATGTGTATCTTTCAAAATGCTCACACTTTGAATTACACTATCATTAATCTTGTATATCATTTCAGCCAAGTATTTCTCTTCATCCATTCCATGTCATTAGTAAGAATGCCAATATATCACAAATGCATTAGGTTCCAACAATTACAACACAAGCATTAACCAAAAAGGACTCAACAATCTCCCCCTTTGGAATTGTTGGCAACCATAAAGAGAAGCTAATGACATTAACAGAAAACTAAATTCAGAGTCAAAATCAAATTCAGATTCAGTGTACTGCTCCCCCTTTCATCGATATTCATCCCCTATTAGCTTTTCATGTATCATTCTCCCCCTTTGACAATAATTCCAAAAGCAAGAGTGAGAGAGAAGAGACTTACCATTTCAACGTGAAGGAGCAGGTTGCACACCCAGGTGCAATCTATGAATCTCAAATACACCTTGAGATAGTGGTTTTGTAAATATATCAGCTACTTGCTCACCACTAGGTACAAACTCAAGTTTTACTTCACCTTTTTCAACTTTATCTTTGATGAAATGATAATGAAGCTCAATATGTTTGGCTTTAGAGTGTTGAACTGAGTTCTTGGTAAGATCAAGGGCACTCTTATTATCACAAAAGATAGAGATGGGAAGTGATACTTCATCAACTAAATTTAGTAATTGACATCTCATCCACAAAACTTGAGTACAAGCTGAAGTTGCAGCAATATACTCTGCCTCAGCAGTGCTTAGTGCAATGCATTCTTGTTTCTTGCTTATCCATGATACACATTTTCTGCCCAAGAAGAAAACTCCCCCTGAAGTAGATTTTCTGTCATCAATATTTCCAGCCCAATCTGCGTCTGTGAATGCCCTCAAAACAATACTATCTGATCTCGGATACCATAATCCAAAATTTGTTGTCCCCTTAAGATATCTTAGAATTCTTTTCACTGCAATTAGATGTGATTCCTTAGGATCAGATTGATATCTGGAGGCTTGACAAACTGAATGCATAATATCTTATCTCGTGGCTGTTAAATACAGGAGACTACCAATCATGCTTCGATATTCCTTTTGACTCACGCTTTTACCTTTCTCATCTTTACACAATTTGCAATTCACTGCCATAGGAGTACTTATTGGTTTGCAATCAAGCATACCAAACTTCTTCAATATATCCTTGGTATATTTGGTTTGTGACACAAATAAACCATCTTTCCTTTGTAAAACTTGCAGCCCTAGGAAGTAAGATAACTCCCCAATCATGGACATCTCAAATTCACTTTGCATTTTGAGGCAAAGTCTTGACAAAGGCTTAATTTGTTACCACAAAAAATGATGTCATCAACATACACTACAATCACAAGTTGTCCATCTTTTCCATTCAGTACATATAGATTACTGTCCACACTGCCCTTCTTGAAATTCAACTTCTTCAAATAAGAATCCAGTCTTGCATACCATGCTCTAGGTGCTTGTTTCAATCCATAAAGTGCTTTCTTTAAACGACACACCTTGTTCTCATCATTTCCAAGTACAAAACCATCATGCTGCTCTATGTAGACTTCTTCATTCAAGTTACCATTCAAAAATGCTGATTTGACATCCATTTGAAAAATAGTGTAACCTCTGGAAATTGCAACAACAAGAAACATTGTGATTGATTCCAATCTAGCCACTGGAGCAAAAGTTTCATCTACATCAACTCCTTCAATTTGTGAGTACCCCTTGCATACTAACCTTGCTTTATTTCGAACAACTTTTCTATCCTCATTTAACTTGTTTCTAAAAACCCACTTGGTACCAATGATGTTTTTGTTAGATGGTCTCTCTACCAATTCCCAAGTGTTATTCTTTTCAATTTGATCCAACTCTTCATTCATAGCATCTATCCATGCTGCATCATTTTGAGCATCCTCAACAGCGAGTGGCTCTATTTGTGAAATTAAGGAAGTAGCACACCTATTCTGAAATTGCCTTCGTGTTTTCATTGGTGCTTTGGGATCTCCAATAATGTTAAAATCATCAATTTCACACCATTTGGAGTTTGCCAACTGTTCACTAGTCCAATTGTTTTTATTGGAGTTCTTTGTGCTTCTCATATTTTGAGAAAGTGACTCATCACTACTAATTTCAGAATCTTCAACAACTTGCTCACTTTTCCTTTCTTCTTCTTCTTCATCAAGTTCCATGTCACTATCATTGACATCAAATTTCTTCAAGTATTCACTTACTTTTGAAAAATTAGGTTCTTCCACAACTTTTACATCACAACTTTCAATAACTTTTTGAAGCCTTTTATTGTAGACACGATATGCTTTACTTTTACTAGAATAGCCAAGAAATATACCTTCATCAGCTCTATCTTCAAATTTTCCTAGAGCTTGATCCTTGTTCTTGATAAAACACTTGCTGCCAAAAACTCTAAAGTATTTTACATTTGGCTTTCTTCCATACCAAAGCTCAAAAGGTGTCTTCATGGAGTGTGGTCTCAATAGTGCTCTGTTTTGCACATGTACAGCTGCAATGGTTGCCTCTTTCCAAAATTTGTGTGAGATTTTGTTTTCAATCATCATTGAACAAGCCATTTCTACTACTGTTCTATTTTTCCTTTCTACCACTCCATTTTGTTGAGGAGTCCAAACACTTGAAACTTGATGTTTAACACCATGCTTCTCAAGATAGGCTTCAAACTCATGTGAGGTAAACTCCTTGCCATTATCAGTTCTTAACACCTTGATCTTTTTGTCATGCTGATTTTGTGTTAATCTCAAGTATCTTTTGAAACAACCAAGAGCCTCATTCTTATGTTTAATGTGCATGATGCACATCATTCTAGTGAAGTCATCTACAAACAATATGAAATACTTCTCTTCATTTGTGCCCTTATGTCTCATTGGACCACAAATATCTGAATAAATTAGATCAAGTACTGCTTTTGAATTGTGCTCTTTCAAGTTGTGAGAAATGTTTGCCATTTTTCTTTTCTGACATGTCGAGCAAATTGAATCTTTGTCTCTCTTTAATTCAGGCAGATTTCTAACAGCTTTGTTCTTCACAAGTTTTCTCATGCTTTTCTGATTGATGTGTCCCAATCTCTTGTGCCACAGTATATTTTCATTTGAACTAGACAACAAGCAAGTATTTTCTTTCTCATTAATGAGATATAAGTCCTTCTTGTTCCTTGTTCCTTTTGCAACAATCTCGCCATTCTTGGAACTCTTCACAATGCAGCCTTGTTGTGTAAATAATACTTCATGTCCACAATCACAAATTTGACTCACACTCATCAAATTATACTTGGTCCCATCAACAAATAAAACTTCTTTAGAACATAGTTTTTCACTTCCAAAAGTAGCTTCACCCAAGCCTTTAATCTTTAGACCACTTTTATCAGCAAATTTCACAAAGCCTTTATCAACATCTTGTGTGTTCTTCAGAAGCTTTTTATCTCCTGTCATATGAGAAGTACAACCACTATCCATGACCCATGATGCTCCTTTTGTTTTGGTCTTCAAAGAAATTTCTACGACATTTGCTTGTTCACTCCTTTCCACTTTTCTATACACTTTCTTTCTCTTAAAATATCCTCTCCCTTCTTGATTATTCAGATTGACATGTCTTGGAATTTGGTTGGGCAGAATGGTCATGCATTCTGCAGCACAATTACCTATCAAGTTGCATCTTTCACACTCAATAACATTTTCATTCAAAGTTTTGAACTTGTTGTTCAAAGGACAAGAACATTATATAGCAGATTTCCTTCTTCTCATGTGTGGGTGAATCCTTCTTGTAGTAAAAGATCTTGAATCTTGTTTTACATGCTGAAAAAATTGATTTCTCCATCTTCCTCTATTTTGATAATTATACTCAAACCAATTACCAAACTGCCTCAAAAATGGATATGAACCAACCTGTGATCTGTTATTTGTTTCTACAAACAATTGCTCGATGTCCATACTTACCACAACTGAAACAATACCCATTGAATCTCATAGAACTGCCATGTCTTCTAAACTGAAATTTAAGAGAATGATTTCCATTAATTTTATGTTGTACCTCTCTATTTTCTTCCTTTGTAGTATTGGAATCACATATATCAAATGTTAGATGAACCACTTTTGTCTTCCCACTATTTTCATCCATCAATGGTATGGTGTTTTCTTCAAACCCCAAACCTTGTTTTGCCATTGAATGTGGCCTTTGTATTTCAATGCACTTCTTTAGCTTCATTGAAGACTCATTTCTAGCTTCATCATTTGACATATTAGAACTTTTCTCCACAAGGTGAAACAAATGAGGTTTCCAAAAATGTTTTCATTTTATTCTTTGCATTCTGTTCAAGAGTTTCCACTTGTTTTACTTTTGCAACCAATTCAGCAGCCATGTCATTATTGATCTTCACTTGTTCTTCAAGTTTGAAAGTTAACTCTTCAACTTTATCTAGCAAGATCTTGTTTTCTTGTTCAAGCTAATGCACTTTCTCTTCAAGGACTATCTTCTCATCTTCAAATCTTTCAGCAATAGATTGTATATCTTTCATTGCAGCAGTGGCTCTTTTGGCTTTATTTCTTTGTTTGCTTAATTCATTAAGCGCACCTTCAAGTTCAAGTTTCAAATTAATTCTACCTTCTATTTCTTCTTCGGATTGTTCTTCCTCACAAGAAGAATTAACTTTTACAACCATAAGATTTTCTTCATCTTCTGAATCATCAATGTCACTTGAATATGAATCACTTTCGGAATCTGAAATTTTCTTGTACTTCTTGCTCATGTAGTTTCTCTTTCTATAGGGTGTATTTCCATTTGCCTTAGAGTAAGTTTTCTCCTTACTCCTCGAATCAAACCCCTTTTTAGCTCTCTTAAAAGAATGATCATTATTTTCATCTTCAATTTTCTTAGGGCACTTAAATGCAAAGTGTCCTATGCCACCACAATTGAAACACTTCAAAGGTAGTTTTCCTTTGTATTTTCCTCTTTTACTTTTAAAGTTTCTTGAGATAAAAACCATTGCTCTTTCAAACTCATCATCATCATCAATATCAGGTTCATTCTCTTTAATTTTAAGAGACTTCATAGTCTTGAAAGCCGCCTCTTTTGATGAACTGGTTGTTTGTTCTCTTTTGCTACTTGTTCTCATTTCATATGTAATGAGAGTACTTTGTAGATCTTCCATGGACACAAAATCAAGGTCTCTTTCCTCAATGGCTGAAACTTTAGCATCATATCTATCAGGAAGTGATCTTAAAATCTTCTTCACAACTGTAGAGTCCTCAACCTTTTCTCCAAGTCCAGTCATGGAACTTACAATGTCAATAACCCTGTTAAAATAATCTTCAATGGTCTCATCATTTGACATACTTAGAGCCTCAAACTTACTTCTGTAAATTTGTAGTTTAGCTTCCATTATCTTTGAGTCTCCTTCATAAATATTCCTTAGCTTTTCCCATATATCATGTGTTGTCTTGCAATTTATAACTTTGGCAAGTTCTTTTTGAGTCAAGGCAGCATATAAGGCATTGATTGCCTTCCCATCAAGCTCAATATTTTTAATATCAGTTGCTGCCATAGAACCATCTTCTTCAACTTTTATATATCCATCTTTAACAATTTTCTGAACAGCAAGACCCATGGATAGAAGATATGCATTCATTCTTACTTTCCAAAACTGAAAATTCTGACCATCAAAGATAGGAACTCCTTTGCTGTTTACCACACTCGAACCCATACTCCAATAGAGAGAATATGCACAATAAACACTTCAAATAATGTTGCTCAAATTCAGGACAAATAGCAGCAATATAATATCAACAATTGCTTCAAGAACAATGAGAATAAACCACCTAGTAATCAAGATAAATCTCGGCATGCACAGGATAGGTGTTTAAACCAAATCACAATCAACCTTGGCTCTGATACCAATTGTTATGCCCAAGGAATGCACTGAGAGGGGGGGTGAATCAGTGCTTAACTATTTTCAAAAATTTAACGTACTGTTTTTGTAGATTTTAGTACCCCAACAAAGATTTATACAAAATTTCAGCAACACAAGCAATTGTTTGTGTGTAGTTTAATTATTGTGATCCATTTCTTGAGAGGTATTCTTTTAGTTAGTATACCAATGTTAACACACACACACTTGCATGAAAAATAAAAGAGACAATCAATTTACGTGGTTCACCACCAACAAGGTAGGCTACATCCACGGTGATAGGGTTCACTACCCTTTCACTGCAACTTCACTAGTTACTTGTTTATCACAACGCTCTTCACTAGAGCTACAAAGAAGGCTCACTCCCTTACTCACACAAATACAATTCCTTAAGATAAAGAGTAGAATCACTTCCTACTCTACCTAATAGAAACGATGCCTTCCCTATCACTTAGGTTAGGCAAATTCAAAACATACCCCAACGATATAACAAGAATTTAATGTTCAACAAGATATTTCAAATATGTATAATACATCAACAGAAAACGAGGATTGATCTGTCACCTCCAAGTTGATGAATAATCTTTCTATGATGTATCCTCCAAAACTCTTCTTCAAGATTTGAGATGATTGTCACCGTGTATTTTTCTTGATTTTTCTTTCAAAAGTCTCTACTGCCCACAACTAGAATGTGTGTTTTTCTTGAATTTTCTTTCAAAAATCTCTACTGCTCACAACTAGAATTTTTCTCTCTTTTTTTTCTCCTTTTTTTTCTCAAAACAATCTTTGTTTCTAACATGAATATCTATATATATTCACATATTTGCATTCACCATAATTTTTCTCTCTTGAAAAAATATCTTGTTTCTAATGTGAATATCTAGATATTCACATATAAATGCATTTACACAAAAACCCAATAATTTTGACCATTGATGCTTTTAATAATAGTTCAATCTCCACCTTTGGTCTTGACCCTTGATTCTTTAATGAAAGTGTAATCTTCACCCTCGATCTAAATCATATATATATATATATATATATATATATATATATATGTATGGATCTTTCAAAATGCTCACACTCTGAATTACACCAAAATTACTATCATTAATCATGTATATCATTTCAGCCAAGTATTTCTCTTCATCCATTCCATGTCATTAGTAAGAATGCCAATATATCACAAATGCATTAGGTTCCAACAATTACAACACAAACAGTAACAAAAAAAAGACTCAACAAATTCATGCCGAGACAATATTTGTAGTAAAACATTAGCAACAACAAAGGAAGCTTGTGAGAAAAGCAGACAATCATCAATGAAAAAAAGGTGGGATACCCTAAGCCCTGTCCGACCAAATGGCAAGCTATAGAGATTTAAATTCATTTCCGTCTGTCGGAGCATAGCAAACAGGCCTTCATCACAGATAATAAATAAAAAAGGAGAAAGGGGATCCCCTGTCTCAAACTCTGGATCAAAATTTTTTATTAGAAGGCTGACCATTTGCCAAGACAGAAAAAGAGATAAAGGACATGCAAGCAAGAATCCGTCCACAGAATTTATCCAAGAAGCCCATGAAATTCATAACACGTAACAGATAGTCTCATTCAATACGGTCATAGGCTTTTCGCATATTCAACTTCAATCCCATAAATTGGTAAGATCCAATTTTAACTATATGAAGAGAATGGAAACTTTCAAAAGTCACAATCACATTATCAGTGATCAACCGCCCAGAAACAAAAGTATATTGAGAAGAATGAATCAAGTGTGGTAGGACCAATTGTAAACGATTACTCAAATCTTTAGCAATTAATTTGTAAACAATATTACATAAACCAATAGGCCTAAAGTCACACGTACGTGTAGTAGATTGGATTTTCGAGATAAGAAATAAATAGGTAAAAAAGACATATCCAGAGAATTATGGAACAGACGATCTGTTAGATAGAGAATATCAGATTTCATACACATCTAATTCATATTTTTAATATATTTAATCTCATCTTACATTCATTAGTTTTACACTTTCTTTTATGCCTAATTTGTATTAGTTTTAGTTATTGATCATAACATTAGTTTAGTGCATATTTCTTGCATTGCTTTGCTCTTGTCATGAGACTCTTGTCATTCTTTTTGCATTATTTCTTGCATTGCTTTGCTCTCTGCAAATTTGTGCACTCTTAGCATTTTTTTTATTGCAGGTTGTGAGAGTGTTTAATTGATTTAAGGTACTGTATGTATATAAGATTAAAGGAAGCTGCCATTGTTGATGTTTTCGAGCTCTCGGGCCTTGGTTCACTTGCAATTTTTTGAATTGAGTTTCAGTTCAATTTCAAATTCATATCAATTCCATTCTTATTTCCATTTGCAGTAGTTACCAACATTTTCATCTGTTTGTTTTTAAAAGATTTAGAATCCATTTAAATTGTTTTCAAAGTCTCGGGTAGACACCGAGAGCACATCAGCACTCACCTGAGAAGCTGACTGCTTCAATTTTCATTTCAAATTGCTTTCCATTTCCAATTTTTAAAAACTTCATTTCCATTTCCAGTAACCAATCTTCATCATTTGTTTTGTTTTAAAACCAAATGGCAGCCATTATTACTCTCTTTCAAGCTCTCGGGTAGTACCCAAGAGCAGCTTTGTTTCAATTTGTTTCAATTCAGTTTCATTTCCATCCACTTCCATTTTTTAAAATGAATTCCATTCCCAGTAGCTACCAACATTCTACTCTGTATTTTTCTTTGAAAAAGATAAAATTTGGCAGCCATTAATATTTTTTAAGCTCTCGGGTGCTTCCCGAGAGCTATCTGATGCAACCCGTGAAGCTTGTATTGCTTCCAAATTCATTTCAATTACAATTCCAGTAGGCAGCCATTGTTTTACTCTGTTTTTCCATAAATTTCCATTCCCCTGTTTTATATTAATTCATGCACTTCGTATATTTTATGTTTTGTTCGATTTAGGCTGAATTTTTTTTTGTAATCTTTAATTTGATATAGATAGGTTAGAGTTAAAAATTCTTCCATTTTTTTATATTAAATTTTTACCTTATTACAAGAAATCTCTAACACCTATTTGAGCACGCTATTTGTATCAATTATTTGATTGATACATCGATTCTTGGACTATTTGATTGATTAGTATTTGATCTTCCGTATTTTGTGACGACATTCCGATTTACTTGAAGGAGTTTTGGGAATAGTGATAACCACTTGTTATATTTACTTTACTTGTTAAATAAAAGGTAATTCATAAGTGTCCTTCGCTATTTGAACATCACTTCTAAAGGGAACTTAATGTCTAGTGCCCTAAGGTCCTCGGGATTTGGGAGTCATCGGGTGAGGTTCGATAGTTGAAATTGACATGTGTACGTGAATTTAAAAACCCTAAAGAAAAATTTAAAAAAATATAATAAAAATAAAAATAATAAAAATGATGAATAAAGTGGTCATTTATTTGTGAGCTCTTGAAAGGTGATTAGGAGTAGTTGTTATGATTTATAGAATTGATCGAATTTCTTTGAGAAAAAGTTTGTTAGTTGGATGATGAAGTATGAGTAGTCACACACAACATTTAGGAAAATTTTATGATTTTTGCAAGTGTTGAGTGGATATGGAATTTTTGAGTTATATCTTCTTAAATTATGTGAGAACTATTAATGAGGCACTTGGGATAGAGATTATTCTTTGAGTAACTAGGGGAGAAAGTCTTGAAGAGTGAAGTAATTAGTTTGAGATGGTTTAGAATTTAATTCATTCATTACTTTGAAGAACATTTTTCCTTGAATATTTTAGTGCTTTATGATTCGATTGATTTTTATACTAGTTATTTGCTTGAGGACAAACAAAATGTTAAGTGTGGGGTATTTGATAACACTAAAATATACCTATATTTTACTAATATTTTGTGCTTAATTGTTCATCAATTTATTTAAAATTAATCACTTTTGACATTAATTTGACTTAATTTGTGATAAAAAGGATTTCAAGAAGTTGTTAGGGCAAAATTGCATAAAAGAATAAGTTTTGAGGTCAAAATCCAAATATTTGTGAATAGACACTGGGATGCCACATTCGCACCGTCGTAGCGCGCCATGTGGAGCGGCTTGACGACCGTCACGAAGACGTTCTTGACGGGCGTCAAGGACACCTCACTTCAGAATTTTTTTATAATTTTTTTACTTTTTAAATTTTTTTTATTTGGTGAATTTCCACTTTTACCCCCATTTAATTACCTATAAATATGTGTAGTAGAAGAGGAGAAATTGTTTAAGGCTAATGAAACTCTATCACTTTTGATCTTCAACATTGTATTTGTGCTTTCAATTGCTTTCATACACTCTCTTTTCTTCTTGAAGTCTTGTCTAAACCAAGAAGGAGTTCTTGAGGGATTGTTGTTGTTGTGTGTGAGTGATTATCATATTGCTTTGAGTGTTGTGAGTGTAAGGATTGTCTAAACCAAGAAGTTCTTGTATTCACATTCTTGGAGTGATATTGATCATTATATCACTTATCCTCCAAGTTGTTGATATAGCAAAGTTGTCTCAACCATAAGGAGCTTTTCTACATTGATGTTCTTGAGAAGATTTGTTGATTGTTGAAGGTTTACGACTACATCTACAAAGATCTTGAAGATTGAAGAAGTCCTTGCTTAATTGTTGTACATATTCTTCCTCTTTTATTTTCATCTATCTTGTATGTATGATTTTAGCATAATTTCCAATTATAGGATCTCTATCTTCTACATTTCTTTAGAATGGGATGTGGGAATAATAATGTCATCTATTTGATTATTCATGTGTGATCTATGCTATGTTTTCCTTGTTTCTTGCATTATGTCTTGTGAGATAACATCTTATGGATGTGAGTTTCATGGAGATGTAGTATAGGCTATCCATATACCTTTGTGCATGGTAGGATTTGAGGTAGACATGTGAGAGCCAACCATAGTTAATCATGTTGATCCTTGGATCTAAGCATATGAGTTCTTAAGTGATGAAAATCCATTATGTAGAACCTCTCATATTCATGTGTGCTTAATGAAGATCCTATCCTTCTTTTACTTGTTTTTATTGCTTTCTTAGATTAGATCTAGATAGTTTTCAACCTCTCTTGTCATGTGCTTGGAGCTTATGCCTTGAATGTTCATAGTTTATCTATTGTTTGAATTCAACCTTACTTCCTTGGGATATAACGATAATAAATGTAAAATCTAAAACTCACTCAACGATGGGTACTCTACCCAACTCTTTGATACTTTTAAAGTGACAATTAATTCTCTTAAATCAATGTAATCAAAATGTTAATGTTTAATTAAAGAGTGTGTCATGTCTAAAAGTGATACGTCACATTTCTTCTTATATTGTGAATTTGCTCGAAAAGCTTGGTATGGAGTGGAGTTCTATTCTTTGAGATTGATCCATCAGGCTACATCTTGGCTTCATTTGTTTCAGTTATTGGTGGATAATAATTCGCAAGATGCTAATAATGTGTATTTATGGCGAATTTGTAAGGCTCGAAATGCAATAATTTTCTCTGCTAAAATTTTTAGGCCGAGGGATGTTGTGGCAAGGGAATTGGAATATCTTCATATTTTTCAAGAATATAGTGATGATGGTGTGGATACACAAAGGCAACAAAGAATTGTTTCCAAGATTGGGATGGATGCGTCTCATGGTGTTCATGGAAGTGGTTTTGGTTTTGTTGTTTGATTTATTTTAATAAATCATGTGGGCTCATGTGCCAATTATGTATTTAAGGCTATCATATTTTATTAAGCCTATTAAAAGTGATCTAATTAAGTTTATTGGGCTAATATGTATCAACAATAAGTATGAGCCCACATATGTAGATATCATATTTCCTAGACTATGATGGGTTGGCTAGGAATATTATTATTATATATTGGTTATGATCCCTGAGAGTTTATTGAGAGTGTCTATTCTATATCCCGTCAGTAGAACATAACCTTAACTCCGATAGATCTCTTGGAAGACTATCATCTGCTTTTGACAGGTTACGAAGAAAGGATTTTCTAGGATTCTTAAAGAATATGTTGATGATACATGATTAAATCAGGTACGCTTCCACAATTTAGTTTTTTTCAATATTCTTATTAATTTGACATACTAGGTCTTATGGGATTAGGTTTAAGGAATATATAGAATACATATGTATTTTATTCTATCAAGTGCTATCACAGCTGTTGGATTATTAAGAATATTTTTTTGGGTAATTCATAATAGTTTAAAAGATTAAACCTTTTAGGTATATTTAGTCAAGATCTCAGAAAAGATTACGGAGATTTATAAAATCAATTAATATCGTTTAAAAGATTAAACCTCTTAGGTTTATTTAGTCAAGATCCCAGAAAAGATTATGGACATTTATGGAATGAATTAATACATTGATGATTACGCTTTTAAAATTTTAAAAGTTACGTTTCTGTCTTTAGTCATTAGTAGGTAAAGGTTTGACTTTTAAGGATATATTTTTAGAAATTCTGGTTATATTATTATTTTTTTTGGAAGATTAATAAATCATGTGGGCTCATGTGTCAATTATGTATTTAAGGTTATCATATTTTATTAAGCCCTATAAAAAGTGATCTAATTAAGTTTATTAGGCTAATATGTATCAACAATAAGTATGAACCCACATATGTAGATACCATATTCCTTAGACTATGATGGGTTGACTAGGAATATTATTATTATATATTGGTTATGGTCCCCGAGAGTTTATTGAGAGTATCTATTCTATATCCTGTCTGTAGAACAGAAACCTAACTCCGATAGATCTCTTGGAAGACTATCTTGTGCTTCAGGTTACGAAGAAAGGGTTTTCTAGGATTCTTAAAGAATATGTTGGTGATACATGATTAAATCAGGTACGCTTCCGCAATTTAGTTTTTTTAATATTCTTATTAATTTGACATACTAGGTCTTATGGGATTATGTTTAAGGAATATATAGAATACATATGTATTTTATTCTATCATTTGTGTCATGTGATGATAAGGGATGAGTTTTACATTCGGGAGCTGGACCTTTGTTGTCTATTGCATCGCCTGAACACGTAGAACTCAAGGCTTTGAAGTTGGATTTTGAATTTGTTCACGATTGTTTTTGCACTTCCTGTTACTGCTGGTTTCATATTGCAAGAATTTGGTGTCCTAGATGGTTCAAAATGATCAAAATTTGTCTATTATTGGTAGAAATATTGCTCAACTTCAACAGGATCTCAGGAACGCCCATACGATTGATGTTCAGTAGCACATTTGTTAGCTCAAATTAGGGTTACTCTTTTAAATACTGTTGTTTGGTATGAAACATCACATTCCCGTGTACTAAATGTATTGCATTAAGACTAGTTATAAGATTAATGACTATACTACTTTTCGTTTAAAAAAAATGATGATGATGAAAATGAGAAAATGTTATCTGGAGCCAATTGAGAGATAGAGAATGTATTAAATTTAGTTTTTTTAATCTTTATTGATGAATAAGTATAATTTTATAAGAATCGATTGGTTAATTAATTTAATGTTTTATATGAACAAAATTCTTTAAAATTCTCTACTTTATAATATTTCAAATAAATCTTTAAATTAATTACGATTACTAATAAAAACCTTAAAATTCCTAAACATACCCTCAAATTATCTTCGCAATTTGTGACAATTTGTTTTTGGCAAGCATTTGCAATTTTGATAAAAAAGATTCAAGGTTGTTGCTTCAGAGATATTAATATAAATTATTAAGAAATTAAAGGGAAAATTTTATGTTTTAATGCTTGGAGGCCTGGCAATAACAAATGTAATGCTTCGTGAAAATGCAATCGCACTTGATTGGATCCTTTTTGGGAAAATGTTTCTTGGCGAAACTTAGGCAATCTCTTCTTCCAATTTTACCGCAATACTCCTCTTCACGAATATAAATGTTAAACACTCTTCCTCTCCTGCAATCAAGAAATATTTTTTAAAAAGATCGTAAATTAAAAAAAGAATGTAATATATTAATAAAAGGCCATGGATTCAAGTAAGTGGTCTGATTAACAAAATATAGTTCAATTGATAGTAATTTTATTTTAATCTAAAAAGTGATGAGTTAAATATTGAAAGAGAAATAATTTTTAAATTAAAAGAGGGGTAAGAGAATGCAGATTTAAATAATATATGTATTACAGAGCTTTTGATTTTATGTAAGCAAAATTGGGAAATTGCCCCTCATTTTTCGTGACAGTCTAATTTGTTTGGCAGGGAGCTTTTGAAAGCTGGCTTAAGATGGAGAATTGGAAATAGACAATCAATTCGTATCTATCATGATCCTAGGATTCCATCTCCTCCTAATTTTAAGCCTGTAACTTCCCTTCGATTTTTGCATGACAATGTCTAGGGGAATACCCTTATTCAAGATGGTTGTTAGTGAATTGATTTTCTAAATATTTTATTTTGTTCTCATGATAGGGATCAAATTGGATTGATTCCTTTGATTGAAAATGGAAGTTGGGATAGATTATTGTGGCATTTCACTAAACATGGCTATTACACGGTGTCATCAGGTTACAAGGTTGCGATGGAAATGGCAAATGTTAATCTCCCTTCTACTTCAAACCCATCTTCCGACTGGATGTTAATTTGGGGATGTCGAATTCCGCAATGCATTAAGGTTTTTGCTTGGCTACTTTGTCATCAAGCCTTAGCAACACGATGTGGATGGGTTTCATGGGTTTCATGGTGCTCACGGAAGTGATTTTGGTTTTGTGTTGGGTGATGATAGGGGACGAGTTTTACGTTCAGGAGCTGGACCTTTGTTGTGTATTTTATCACCTGAACACGTAAAACTCATGACTTTAAAGTTAGATTTTGAATTTGTTCACGATTTTTAACACATTTTGTTAGTGCTAGTTTCATATTGCAAGAATTTAGTGTCCCAGATGGTTCAAAAGGATCCAAATTTATTTCTTATCGGTGAAATTATTGCTCAGTTTCAACAGGATCTCAGGGAGGTTCCTAGGATTGATACAACGAGGCAACAAGGAATTGTTTCCTCTTCCTGGCAGGCACCAACATTTAGTTGGGTAAAGTTAAATATAGATGAGTCTCATGGTGCTGACAAAAGTGATTTTGGTTTTGTGTTGTGTGATGATAGGAGACGAGTTTTACGTTCGGGAGCTAAATCTTTATTGTGTATTTTATCGCCTGAACACGCAGAACTCATGACTTTGAAGTTGGGTTTTGAATTTATTCACGATTTTTTGTACTTCCCTTTACTGCTGATTTTAGATTACGAGAATTTATCTATTATTGGTAGAATTATTGCTCAGTTTCAAGAGGATCTCTAGAAGCTCCTAGGATTAATATTAAGTATAATCATAGGTCTACTAACGTAGTAGCACATTTGTTCACTCAAATTGGGATTACTCTTTTAAATACCGTTATTTGGTATGAAACTTCGCATTCCCATGTACTAAATACATTTCATTGAGAATGCTTACAAGTTTCATGAATATACTACTTTTCATTTAAAAAAAATGATGATGACGAAAATAAAAAAAGTTATCTGAGGGAATTGACACATTATCTAATGTATTAATTTTTTTAAAAATCTTTATTGATGAATGCGTATAATTTGATGAGAATAGATTGGTTAATTAATTTAATGTTTTAGATAAACAAAATTTCTTAAAATTCTCTACCCGAATAATACTTCAAATAAATTTTTAAATTAGTTACAACTATTAATGAAAACTTTAAAATTCCTAAACATACCCCAAAATTCTCTTCACAATTTGTCACAAAATTCCTAAACATAGATTTAAATAATATATGTACTGTGGATAAAAGAAATGCAAAAAATTAATAATAAT
Source organism: Asclepias syriaca (assembly GCA_027405835.1). Taxonomy (NCBI): domain Eukaryota; kingdom Viridiplantae; phylum Streptophyta; class Magnoliopsida; order Gentianales; family Apocynaceae; genus Asclepias; species Asclepias syriaca. The sequence continues at coordinate 12,347,677 of CM049924.1, forward strand.
ATTTACCATGGGAATGATGGAGAAAGCTCGAGGAAAGAACTAGAAAGAGGGCTAGGTGGATAAAAGAGATCTTCATTCTTCTTCACAACAAGGGAAAACAATAGTAAGAAAGAAAATACATAAGGGAAAATATATGAATTTAGGGTTAGTAATGAATAGGATAAAAAACTATTAATACTCAGCAGATGCATTCATTGTTTTGTATATGTATTCTTGAAACTTAGTTACTTTTGTTTCTTCTCAATATATATATATATATATATATATATATATATAAACAAAAAAATATCACAAAGTGTTAATGTGTTATTGCTGTTTGTATTATATATATATATTACACTTTAATAGTTTCAAAGAAAAATTTACATATTTTTTTAAAAAAATCCAAATTAGCAATTGAGAAAATATTTTTTTTAAAAAAACGAATTCGTATATTTAAATTCTCAAATTACAAAAATTGATAAGATTAATTTTCATTATAATTCTTCTTCTTCTTCTTTTTTAATTTAATCATTAAAATTGATATATTTTTTAATTTAATCTTTATAATTCAAAATTCTCTCTTTAAAAAAATTTAATTAATAGAATTGTTTAGAAAAAAGAGTACACTTTACATCATATTTGGTTCACTCTTGAATCAAATCGGGTATGATTGACTTAACTATTTTATTTAGTCATCTTTCGATCGGTTCTCTAACAACATATATTTGTTCCCAAAGGTTTTGACCCTTTTGAACTCATTTTTGAGGTCTGTTTTTTCATATTCTGCCTCTTTCTTATCAGTTTCAGATTTGGGTATTTTTGTTTTTTGCAATTACCTATTATCATTATAGCTGCTTCTGGTAATTCTCATTATGTAACACATCTAATTACTCTGATTTTTTATGGTTGCAATTAGATTTATGGGCTCAAGAAATGTGTAGTTTTCTAAAAGGTAGACTTCTTTGGCATATTGTTACTGGTGAAACTAAACAACCCACCAAAGAACCTTCTGCGACTGAAGATAAGTTTATTGAAAGGTTAGACCAATGGGATATCAAAAAATTTCAAATTTTAACTTGGTTTCGTAATACTTGTCAGCCTAGTATTAAATTAGAATTTCGTTGTTTTGATTGTGCTAAAGATGTTTGGAATTTTTTAAAGAATCGATATGCAATTTCAGATGATATTCATAAGTTTCAGCTCTATCGACGCCTTCATTGCACGCATCAACAACTAAGTCACACCATTCACAGTTATGTTTCTGAGTTACAGACTTTATTGGATCAATCATGTGTTGGTGATCCTCTGTTGCCTGATAAAGCTCTTCAAGTATTTATGCTGATCTTCTTGAACGTCGGCATGTTTCGCATTTGCTTATAACTCTTAACAGTGATTGGAGTCAATTTGCGGCAATCTTCTTCATCGCAAACCTTTGCCAAACATGGACACCTTAATTCGAGAACTGATTTCTTAAGAAACTCGTATTAACAGTCTTCGAGCTGAGCGCAATCTCACTTCTCCAGATATGATTCTTGCTACACCATCAGTCCATTCTCAGTCCAGAAAGGAATATTATAATTATTGCAAAAGACTTGGACATTTGATTCTACTTGCTATAAACTTGAGGTAAAACGCAAGAATCCTGGTAAATGAAATTCAACCAACTCATCTACTACATCTTGGGGGTACTTCTTCTAGTATCGATGTTGCCACAAAGATCTCTGACGCTGATGATAAGTCACTTTGTTTTCCCTAAAGGACATCCAGTCTCTTCTTCACCATATACAATCTAATTCTAGGACTCTCAATTCTTCGGCTTTGTCTGTCACTTCAAGTACACATGCGTATTGGTTCTTTGATTCTGGTTGTTGTAACCATATAACTCCTGAGTCTAAGCATTTTCATTCTATCTCTATTCCTTCTCATGCACATGTTGTTCACACAGCTGATAACTCTACATTAGATATTCAACACAAGTAATGTTTCCACATCTTCATTGTCGTTGCCTAATACTTTTCATGTACCAAAATTATCTCTCAATCTTATAACTGTTGGCCAGTTTGGTGAACTTGGTGCTGATGTAATCTTTAAGAGTAATGGTTGTATTATGCAGGATTCATAGATGGGCACAGTTCTTGGACATGGCATAAGGTTGGTCGGTCATTTGAGCTTGTCTCTCTCCAAATGCCACAAAAAGTTGTTGCTGCTGTTGTTTCTTCCAGTCTTTGGCATTCAAGCCTTGGTCATGTTTCTTCTTCTAAATTAGGACCTTTGATTTCTAATGATTGTTTATGTTCTGTTAAAACTAGTCACGTTGATTCTGTTTCCTGTGAACTTTCTAAACATCATGCTTTGCCTTTTATTAATAGTACTTCTATTTCTTCTGCACCTTTTGATCTTATTCATTCTTATATTTGGGGACCTGCTCCTAATGTTACTATGGCTGGTTCTAGGTATTTTGTCATTTTTGTTGATGACTATTCTTGATACACATGGATTTACCTTATGAAAAATCGTTATGAGTTGCCCAAAATTTATATTCAGTTTGCTACTATGATAAAACTTAGTTTTCTCTTAACATAAAAGTCTTTCGTATAGTTAATGCTATGGAATATTGAGATACTACCCTTTGTCAATTATTTGCTAGCAATGGTACGCTTGTTCAACGTTCATGTCCTGACACTTCGCCATAAAATGGTCGTGCTAAACGTAAATATAAACACATTTTAGACACTGTTCGTGCTCTTCTTATGTCATCTTCTTGTCTTGAATCTTTTTGGGGTGAAGTTGCTCTTACATCAGTTTACATTATCAATCACATTCCTTCTCATCATAAAAAATATATCTCCTTATGAGTGTCTCTATGGTCATTGTCCTAACTATCATAATTTTCAGGTTTTTGAATTTGTTTATTTTGTTCATTTGCAATCCCATGAGTATACCAAATTGGAACCTCGAGCTCGATTGTGTTGTTTTTTAGGTTATGGTATTGAACATATGGGTTATTGGTGTTGGGATCCTCTTTCTCATCGTATTCACGTTTCACGTCATGTCACCTTCTCGGAACATAAGATATTCTCTTCCTTATCCAGCTTCTGTGTCACATCATCTCCTCCATTCTTTTTTGAGCCTACTATCTCTTTGTTTCCTAATAATATTTTGACAGGTACTGATGACACAAATGACATAGACCTTCCTCCACCCTTGCTTGAAGATCATCCTTCTGAGGATCCTAGTTCTTCCTCTCTTAGTAGTTCTCTAAAATCTAGTCCTAAAACTCGTAAGTCTTCTTATATTCGTTATCCTCCTGTCACTCTTTAAGGTTATCATTGTTACTCTATCATTATTTCTCTTTATGAGCCTTCCACTTATCGTGATGCTAACTCTAACCCTTTGTGGCAAAAAGCAATGACAGAAGAGCTTAATGCACTTATTAACACACATACATGGGATTTGGTTGACTTATCTCCACATAAATCAGTGGTTGGTTGCAAATGGGTGTATAAAATCAAGACTATGGCTGATGGTTCAGTTGAACGTTATAAAGCTTGTCTTGTGGCTAAGGGTTCCACCCAAGAATACATAATTGATTATGAGAAAACATTTGCTCCAGTCGCTCATATCACATCGGGCCGTACACTTATAGCAATTGCAACAGTCAAATAGTGGACCTTGTTTCAGATGGATGTTAAGAATGCATTTTGTCTCTTACGAAAGGCTTTATATGGAGATAAATAGGCTCCTCGGGCTTAGTTTGCTAAATTCAACTCCACCATTTGTCAGTTTGGATTTAAGTCCAATCATCATGATCATGCCTTATTTCTTCGAAAGACTCGAAGTAAAATCATTATCTTACTATTGTATGTTGATGACATGATTATTACGGGAGATGATATACAAGGTATCCATGATGTCAAACAATTTCTTAGTCACCATTTGAGATGAAAGATCTTGGTAATTTAAGCTATTTTTGGGCCTAGAGATTACTTCTTCTTCAACAGGGTATTATTTATCTCAAGCCAAATATGCTACTGATCTTATCTCTTGTGCAGGTCTTACAGATGATAAAATTGCTAACAGTCCAATTGAAGCCAATGTTCATTTGTCTGCTGCTGATGGTTCTCCTATTTCTGACTGTACTTTGTATCGTCAACTTGTTGCAGTCTTATATATCTCACTGTTACTCGACTTGACATTGTTTATGTTGTTCATGTTGTTAGTCAGTTCATGACAACTCCTCGGACAACTCATCATGCAGCCGTACTTCGCATTTTTCGCTACATTAAAGGTTCTTGGTTTCATGGTCTCCATTACTCCAACTCATCTTCTCTAGAGCTGCAAGGTTATTCAATTCTGACTGGGCTGGTGATCTCATAGATCGACGCTCTACTACAGGTTATTACTTCTTACGTAGTGATTGATAACACTAAAATATTCAGGTATTTTAGTGACAATTTGTGTTTAATTCTTGATCTAATTATTGATAAATAATCAATTTTGGTTTAATTTTGATAATTCTTTTATTAAATGGATTTCAGGAAGTTTTTGGGGTAAAAACGCGAAGAATTACAAATTCAGGGACTCAATTGCAAACTCTGAATATATTTTGCACGTCACGTCTTGACGCTTGTCAACACTTGTTCTTGACGACCATCAAGAACGATTTGTGACGGCCGTCAAGACCTCATCATCAGAATTTTTATTGTGAATTTCCTATTTACCCCCGTGTTTTGTATGTATAAATAGTGGTTTTCACCACAGATAACATATATGTAGAACCAAAAATCATAGAGAGAATCATGGATTTTTCATTGTATTCTTCGTACTTTGAATTTCTCAATACAAGATTATTGTTGTTTTTATTGTCATTCTCTTCTTCCATTTCTCTTTGAATTCTTGTTCACAAACCAAGAAAGGAGTTTAGGGAGTGCTTTAAGTTGAGAGTGAAATCCAATCTTCTCTTGAGAGTGTGACAGTTCAAGATCCACAAACCAAAGAGTTGCACTATCACATCCTTGGAGTGAGGTTGGTAATTAATATAAATCCTCATCCTAAAGATTAGCAAATTGAATGTTCACAAACCCACCAGGACTTCAAAGTTGTTGATTTCCCTTGGAGGAGTGTGTTGGTGTATTGAAGAAAAGGTGGAAAGAAAACATCTACAAGAGCTTGGAGATTTCAAAGAGTCCTAGCTTTACTTGTACACATTTCTTCCTCTTTGATTTTCTATTGATCTTGTATGTATGATTTTAACATTAGTTCTCCTTTAGGATCTCTTAATGTTCTACATTGCTTTAGGAATAATTGTTGAGAATTCTTTGATGTTTCATGTTTGTGTCTTCATGTTAATCTAAATCAATTGTTCTTTGATTTTTGCATTTATGTGTCTAAGAATTCCATCTCAATAGATGTGAAGATCCTAAGAAAATTTGATATAGGCCACCATATCCCTATGAGGGCAATTTGGTGAGCTTTAAGGGGAGAGGTCAATACAACCTTGATGTCGGATATCAACCCTTAGACCTAGGCATGAAGATTCTCAATTCACGAGAGTTTATTGTGCTAAGAACCTCTCAATAGTTATGTGTGCTTGCTTGATTTCTTAAAGGTCCTAAGTTGTTTTTCCTTTATTGCTTTCTAGATTAGATTTCTCCTATCTTCACTTGATGTTGGAACCTAAACCTTAATTTTCTCTAAGTTTCATTATTTGTAGAGGATTCCTAACTTCCTTAGGAAACGATTTTTATAAATTTTAAAATGCTGGTGTTCAATTCTTTTCTTAATATACATTCATAATCAACATATATGATAATTGAGCCTCAACATAATCTAAAGAAAATGTTGGCAAAAAAATGCTCACCAAGTTTTTGGCGCCGTTGCCGGGGACACCAATCATAATATGATTAGTAATCTAAAATTTCTAGGGTTCTAGACAATTGATTAATTGGTTTAGGATGAATTGAATGGACTTAATTGAACTTAGGAACTTTTGAGTTTAGGTTCCTTTACTTGCTTTATTCCTTTATTGTTGGTTAGATAGTATAGTCTAGTTTTCTTAGACTTTAGTTTTCCTTGTTTTCGGTTAGTATAGGATTAGTTCCTAGGTTTTGGTTAGTTTAGGTTAGCTTAGATGTAGAGTTTTGGCCTTAGAATAGGTTAATCTAGTTTAATTTAAATAGCTTTAATCTAACTTTTTCTAATTCTTAACTAGTTCTAATCTAGTGTAGTTTAATTCATAATCAATTCTTACTTTAACCTTAGAAATAGTTGAACTTACATAATGCATAACTCTTAACATAGTGCTAATTAGGTCTTTAGATTTAGAATTTACTTTCTTAACTTGTTTCTTTTGTTCTTTTTTTACTTTGATTGTTTTTAGATTGCTTAATTAGTTGTAGATGTTCATTTTTCAAAACATTTAAAAAAATTCCAGCAAGCTTCCTCTGTTTTGTTCTGTTTCTGCTCTGTTCTTCAGACGCCTACTGTCTGAAATTGTTTTCACATTTTGATATTTTTATATTCTACTGCCTTTTAACTTTCTTTTGGTATATTATATGTTTATTTTAGATATTATTTGATTAGTTTTTAAATTAGTTTAGTTAAGAGTGGTTGTTGAAAAAAAAAATCTATTGTAGTACTTTTTATACGAATATATACATATATAAATATGTTTTGTTTGATTTATATTTTATTAATATAATTGAATTATGCTTAGTATATATGCATCTATAATTACAGTACTTATTTTTGTCTTTATTTTGATATATTGCTTAACTATTTTTGCCATTTTACTCATGATTGAATTCAATAGCATAAGGTACACTTCTCTAAGAACTTTTGGCAAAATTTATTTTTTGTCATTTTTTGATTTATTTGATATATATGTGCTTTTTATCTTTAGAATTATTTAGATTGATCTTTGGATGATTTGTGTTGAGATTTGAACTTTCAAATTTTTGGATTTAACTAAATCTACATATGCTAAAGTATCCTTTAATCTTGACATTGCACTTTAAGTGTTTGATTAATTGCCTATAGTTTATTTTTAAAGATTATGTAGCTTGTTTTTCTTTTATAAGTTAGTTCAAATGTTTTTAAGTCTATTGCTCTAGGTTTCATGTATCTACTATAAGATATTGTTCAATTGCTCTAGGGACTATGCATTAGTCCTTCACTTATTTGATGTGCATGATCTACATGTTCTAAGTACCTAAAACAATGCAAATCTTGATTTAATTGATCTATCTTAGTTCTAATTGACTACTATTTATGAGTACACTGTTCTTATTTGTGTTTAGCACTTAATGTTTTAGGTATATAGCATCTAATATATCATACTAATGTAAGTATACATGTATGCATCTCACTGTAATTTTGGACAGCATGAAACCTGTTTCGTTTTTGGTACTATTTTCTGTTTTTGGAATTTCCGTAAATATTTAACTGCAGAAATCTCTTGTCTTAGGGTTAAGATGGAATAAGTTTCACTCCATTTGGCTTTAAAACCAATTTCTTATGATTTTTTGAAAATCACTGTCAATTTTGAAACAACTTCTGCCTTTTTACTTATTTTACTTAACTTTTTGATCTTCTATTTGCTTTGCTTTGTTTTTAATTTATCCTACTTTTATATGCATTCTGGAAATGTTGATATTTAATCTTGCTCTTAGGATTCCTTAATTAATTTCTTCTAGGATTGTATGATCTTTAAGTAAATGTTAAAAGTTTCTAGCATGTATCTTGCTTGTTTTTACCCACTGTTTTGGTTATTTTTCTTTGTATGCATGTTTAGTTAGTATTAATTAGTTTTCCTTTCTTTTTAGCATATTTAATATCATCTAATTTTCAGTAGTGTTTCTTTCCTTTTTATGCATCTTTTTAATGCAATTTTTAACTTGTTTTATTGCCATTTCTTTTTATGCCAACTTTGAAGCAAATTGCCTTATTTATGCCTATGCAATTTGCTGCTTTTTACCATAATTCAAGTCTGTATTTATGCTTCATCTTAATCATATTTATGCATCTTTTATGCCTTCTTTTGTTTAGTACTTTTTGCACTTTAAGATATGCCTATTTAGATTGCATTTTGGTCATTTTTAAAGTACTTTTTTAAATGTTACCTAAGAGGAAGACCAACAATTCTTACCATAGAAGTGTGATGAAGAAGACCATATCTTGTATTGTTCATTTTTTATTACAACTCTAATTGTTGGAGCTTGGACCAAGTTTTATATTTTCAGTTGCTTCTATTTGGACATTATTTTCAGTACCTAATGTTTTTCAATTCATGCAAGTTTTTTTTCTTCTTTTAAACCATTTCTTTGCTAAAAATCAAATTTTAGAAAACTTTTGATTCAACTATTTTGCAAGAAATGTTTCCAACTCTTATGCAAATAATTTTTCCTACTTTAACCTTTTTGGTTATTTAACTTTATAACTTGTTAAATTTTATTCAATTTATTTTTGTTCTTTAATTATTATTATTATTTTTTTGTTTTGTTTTTATTCTCTTTTTAATCTTAACTTTTTAAACTTAATATCTTTTATTTAATTTTTTTTTGAATGCTCTTGCATCCTCCTTTTTACTTAAATTATTTTTAATTCTTAATTTAATATCTACTTTTTTTTTATTCCTTTTATTTTAATATTAATTTTTTTTAATTATTTTTTTTTACAAAAGAAAAACTCTCGGGACTTACCCGAGAGCTTCGTTCCTTTTAATTTTTTTTTATTTTCTTTTAACTTCTTTCCTTTTTATTTTTCTTTTCCGAGATTGGATTTTTTAACTTTTATTTTTTTTTACTTGCTTTTCTCCTCTTTTTCTTCTATCTTAATTTTTTATCTTATTATTTAATTTCTTTTTAACTTTATTTTAAATTGTCTTGTAATAGTTAGTATTTCAATTCTTCTCCCTACTTAATTTGTTTCTTAGACTTTGCCTAGTTCTTTGTAACCTAGTTTTCTTTTCTTTGGCTAGTGTTAGCCCTTGTAACAATGGACTTTGTTTTAATTTTAAGCTTTCTTTTAATCCTAATTTTCAATTCCTTTTGTTTTTTTTTTCTTTCTTTCTTAATTTTATCTTGAGAAAGTCTTATTTTAGGGTGCATGACTAGATCATCTTCTAGAGAGCTAACGCCTATTATTGATAACCTTGAAGCTCTAATACGTGAAGCAAGAAGAAATCAAAGAAGAATGGAAGCAAATAAACCTACCCTGGACTCTTATATTCAACCTCAACTTACTCCCTCGTGTAAAGCTATTCGTTTAGCTACCGGAACAAAGTTTGAGTTTAAACCTAGCGTCCTTCAACTTCTCACCACAAGACTCCAATTTGGAGGTCTACCTTCTGAAAATCTCACGGAGCATCTTTGAGGATTTCGCATCGCTATGCGAAGGGCTTAGTGGAACAAGTACGTTAGAAATAACCAAGTTGAGTCTCTTTCCATATACTTTGAGGGATAGAGCTAAGAGATGGCTAGCACAACTTCCAGCAAGATCAATTACATCGTGGGAAGAACTCACTCGAGCTTTTCTTGTGGAATATTATTCGGCTGCAAAGATCCTCCAGTTCCGGAAAGTAATTTCAAGTTTTAATCAACTTGATGCTCTACGGTTCAACATGAATAATCAGATTAATTTCCTCCAGGAAAAAAGCGTGCAAGAAGCACACTACATCTATGAATTTTGCCAAGGCCTGCACTTTAGTGGAGAATGTTCCGGGGGAGGAATCTTAACAATTTCGGAAGAAATCGAGCAAGTGGAAGCGGCCAACTTCACACCTATGGGAAACACCTACAATCCTAATTGGTGCAATCGCCCGAATCTTAGCTGGAATCAATTTTCTCCCGAAAATCAAGGGTATCAAAGAAACTTTTCAGCTTCCTTTGCTTCTTTTTTACCAACAGGGACAACAACTCACGCTTCAGGGGCCTCGCAATTATCCATCAACTTCGGATTCGATGAAAGAAATGAAGGAGATGATGAAGGGCATGATGGAATGACAAAGAGAAATTCTTGAGTCAAATAAGAAGATACAAGACTCGAACGAAGAACGAATGAAGCATCACGAGACGTGCTTAAAACAAACCAAAATATCGTTGAAAAATCAACAAGTCTCGTTACAAAATTTGGAGAGGCAGATAGGACAAATCTAGAAGCACCTCTCGGAGAGAGCACTAGGAACCTTACCGAGCACAATCGAATAGAATCCCAATGAATGCAAGAACATATCTCTTCGCTCTGGTAAGATTCTAGAACCTTCAGTTCCTGAAAATACTAATCCTATTACTTTGTTACAGGAATATAAAAATGCCAGAGTAGCAACTAGAGAAAAAAAAGAAGATAAATTAGAGGAATTAGCTAAACCGGAAGAAAATCATCAAAAGATGCCTCCGAGCTCGTCAGCACCAAAGCTAAAGATTCCTTTTTCCGAGCGTTTAAAAGTTTCAAACGAAAAAGAAGACTTCTATAATTTCGTTAATATTTTGAAGAAGACTCACATTGAATTACCTTTTGTGGAAATTATCTCTATGCCTATGTATGCTAAATTTTTACGTGATATTATAGGGAATAAAAGAAAGCTAGATTTAGATAAAGTAGTGTTGAATGAAGTTTGTTCTACTTTCGTTTTAAATAAACTACCCCCTAAGAAGCATGATCTCGGTTCATTCACACTACCATGCACCTTTGGCCCCTTTTCAAATATTAATGCCTTAGCCGATTTAGGAGCTAGTATTCATTTGATGCCATTTAATATTTTTGAAAAATTAGGTGTATATAACTTGAAACCCACTAAGATGTGCATTCAACTTGCTAATAGAACTGTCAAATTACCAAAGGGAGTTTTAGAAAATCTAGTCATTAAGATAGAAAAATTTGTATTCCCTGTTGATTTTGTTGTTGTGGACATGATTGGAGATAGTTCTGTACCTATTATCCTAGGAAGACCATTTCTAGCTACTTCTCGGGCGATTATTGATGTTTCCAAGGGTAGTATTACATTAAGGGCCGATGATGAAGAAATTACTTGTTCTTTAAATTCTTAATATTTCTAACAAAATTATTCTATCAGGAAAAGAATCTTCATCAAGCGCTCCAGGTACACGGTCTCAATTTACTTTTTTTCATTTCTTTCTTGAATAAATTTGTTCCGTTTTTGAAGTTCTAGCTTAGTTTTGTGTTTAGAATCTGATACTTGGTTGAGTTTGGGATGTTTGGAGCCCTGAAATAAATTCCCGAGCTTTTCAGTTAAGGTAGTTTTATTTCCCAGAACATTTCCTGGATTGGAAGAAATTCGAATTTTCTATTCTTTATCTCGAAGAAATTCTAATTTTCTATTCTTTATTTCGAAGAAATTCGAAATTAATTTAATAATGTTTGATTCTCAAAATTCTCAGTTCTTTACCGAAAAATCTCGAAGAAATTCGAAATTAAATTTTCTTTTAAAATCATTTTCTTTATTTTTCTTCAGAATAAAAGAATTTGATTTTTTCTAAAAAAAAGATATTTTTTGAGAGCTTGATGCCCGTCAAGACCTCCTGATTGTTAAGATTGTAACAGATACGATCTTGACAGCTGTCAAGACCCGGTAGTAGCTATAAATCTTCTAATTTTCAACCAAAATTTCACAATTCAATCTCTATTTTCTTCATTTCTACGAATAATTCTTGCAAATTCTAGTTTGATTCTTTATTTTACTCATTCGAAATTGCCCGAAAACAATCCATCATCGAGATTTCTAGCCATCCTTTCCTTTCTTTCACTAATCATCCTGATTTTGGTAGTCTTGCCTATACTCTTTTAGGACGTACTATCCTTCATGGTCTTCGAATTCACTTAGAATCTGCCCGTTTGTTGGGTTTTGTTGATGAGATTGAGCGGATGTTATCTACACCGCCATATCAGTGAGTTTTCAACATTGACGATCCATGTTATGAAGAACTCATCACTGAGTTTTACGCATCTTTTGAATTTCACGGGAACGACGTTATGTTCCGACTTGGTGGAGTGATGTGACATCTCACAATGCAAGAATTTAGTATTGCACTCGGACTTTGGATGGTTGAGGAGCAAACCACCAACGTCTACGCTACTGTTGTCCGTGATTTTATGGAGGATGTCTCAATTTATTGGATGCACATCTATCGAGACAACACACCGTTCATTCAGTTCAAAGCTAAAGGTACCGGTCTCCTTCTTGTGTTGCATTATCTTCATGCTATTATTGCATATACTATCACGGGGAGATATGATAGTTAGACTGTTGTCACAGTTACGGATGCCAGAATTCTATCACATCATTATCGAGATATCTCCATCGATTTGACATACAATTTTTCTCACCAAGCACGAGACTACGCCTCCTCGACAAGAAAGAAGAGTTTAGGTCTCGGACCTTTTATTACATGAGTTGCAAGGTATTTTGGAGTTGATACATCCACAGTACGCCAATGTAGTGATTCCATGATTCCTTTATATCAAACGATCCTCTGGAATATGCATATGCTCCGACGAGTTGGAAGCCACTATGTTGTACGCGAGATATCTATTGAGGAGTCTCAGGTACCGGTGGAGCAGCCACCACCTCTTTGCCACGCTCGTCCACGTTCTATGCCTGATAATCTTTCCGAGCCTTCTTCCTCCTCCTTACCTTTTTATCAACCTCGAAATGTATTTGAACGTTTTATGGTCGTCGGGATGACCCAACAGTCCGAGAACCTTTCTCAGCTTAGCACTAATATTTCTCACCTTCAATCTGATTTTTCTCAATTTTCTACTCGTTTTCAACAAATCGAGCGTCAGGTTAATCGAATTTATCGGCACCTGAATATTCCCGAGAAATCTTTCGAGAATGATTCCAATTAGATAGGATTAGTTTAGCTTTGTCTTTTGTTGCTTGTATTTTCTTTCGTTAGTTGTAATTTTCATTAACTTAATTAATTTTTATTTTTACTCTCTTTATTATTTTTAATTACTTGTTTTATTAAATTATTTCTTTTAATATTTTCTAAAAGTTATTCTTTTAATTATTTCTTTATTGTTTTTATTATTTATTTGGCGTATTTATTCTATTTTATTTTTTTATTATTTATTTGACATATTTATTTTAATTTACTCTCTTTATTATTTATATTGTCTATTTATTTTCATTTACTCTCTTTATTATTTATGTGCTTTATTTATTTTATTTATTCTCTTTATTATTTATGTGGTTTAATTATTTTAATTTATTTGGCCTTTATTGTATTTATGTCTTTATTATTTATTTTAATTTACTCTCAATAGTTACGTGTGCGTTCTTGATTTCTTAAAGGTCCTAAGTTGTTTTTCCTTTATTGTTTTCCTTTATTGCTTTCTAGATTAGATTTCTCCTATCTTCACTTGATGTTGGAACTTAAACCTTGATTTTCTCTAAGTTTCATTATTAGTAGAGGATTCCTAACTACCTTGGGAAAGGATTTTTATAAATTTTAAAATGATGGTGTTCAATCTTTTTCTTAATATACATTCATAATCAACATATATGATAATTGAGTCTCAACATAATCTAAAAAAATGTTGGTTAAAAAATGCTCACCAGTGATTCAATTATTTCTTGGCGAAGTAAGAAGCAAACTGTTGTCTTTCATTCTAGCACTTAAGCTGAATATAGGGCTCTTGTTGAGCCCTCTTCTGAGCTCATATGACTTTGCTGGTTTCTTGACAGTATGGACATTTCCTTTTCATCTGCTACTCCACTTTATTGAGACAATCAAAGTACCATGAAGATTGCCCACAATGATATTTTTCATGAGCGCACCAAACATATAGAGATTGATTGTGACTTTGTTCGTTATCATGTTCTTCCTATCACCATCGATCTTCATTATATTTCTACTCATGACCATCTTGCAAATATCTTCACCAAAGCTCATTCAGCTCCTCAATTTCGTGATCTTATTTCCAAACTCAAAATGAAATATCTTTGTATATTGTTAAGATATGAAATATCTTTGTATATTATCATCTTTATATATTGTTAAGATACGTAATATTTTTGTATATTACCATATCTTTGTATATTCGGTCAAAGATTATGCTTGATTGTAGCCTTGATTTTAGGCTTGATCGTAGACTTGATCTTAGGCTTGTAGACTTGATCGTAGGCTTAATTAACATAATTAGATTTTCGGTTTTAGGTAACTTATGTAATATAAATAGTCATTTTCTATTGTAAACCTACACAAATTATACATAACATTCATATATTATTTACGTTGTTCTATATATATATATATATATATATTGATTCGTCACAAATTGGCAGGAATATATTTGAGGGTAGAAAGGTAAATGTTTACTCCAGAAATCTTCGAGAACCCCGAAGTGTCAGTAACTTGCAAAACAGAGAAGGTTTGGTGGGGACGTGGATCCCCGTGAACTCTCCGACGATCAAGTCAGTTTGGTTGTTAATTGATAATTGTTTAGGATATCTAGCTTGAGTCCCTTACCTTTGTTCGTTTCCTTCCTTTTATAGCCTCCTTGATGGGAAGTGATGGGGGGAAGGATGGGATCGTGTTTGTTTAACTCGTGGGCTCTTTCGAGATTGTCGTTGTTGGAAACGGTCTTTATTAGTGGGAGAGTGGGGATCCACGTTTGGATTGAGTGGATTATGTGTTCCACTTTTTGCATTAACGACTTTGACTTTGAGTCAAACCGCGGTGTATGCGGTACTGTGCGGTTTAGTCCGTTGTGTGGACGTTTCTACCCTTGGCAGATATCTTTTTCCTTTCAGTGGCCCCTCAGCGAAGTACAACATGGCTTGGTGTGGACTTCGCTGGATAGACTGGGTTACTTGGTTCCCAACCGGGCTCCCGTCTTTTGTCAGTGGGTGTCCGATGGTGGTGGCCATTTTCCAGAAATTCCGCTGGGATTTAGCGAGCTTCGGCTAGTGAGAGATGGCGTGTGGACGGGGCGACTTTAGGGTTTCTGATAGTGACTTCTGTCGCTTCATCTTCTGATTTTGTCAGTCCCAGAATGTCTTTTTGCAAACCCGAGGCGTTGATCTCTGCAAGTAATCATGATGCCTTGTAGGTAGGCCTTCTATAACCGTTTCAAACCTTTTTCTTTACACATCTACTTCCTTTTACAAACTTTTTCTCTCAAAATCTGCTTCTGCCATTACTGTCGTGCAAGCTTTCTGAAGATTCCTTGCCTTTGTTCTCGTCGCAAGTTCAGTCCCATATCCTCCATTTTCAATCGTTTGCAATAACCCAAAAAGGTATGCTTTGTCCTTTTGCCGCAAGTAGCTTCTGGTTTACCGGCGTCTTTATGCGTATGTTTGGTTCTTCTGTAAAAATGTGGTTTTTCTTTTTTCTTCACTGCTTTGAGTGGCGATGAATGCTCATGCCTTTGCTTGCTTATTTTCTGGGTTTTTTATGTATGTGGGGGGTTTTAGGACTGGTGTAGAATCTGGGTTGTTTAGGTTTGCTTTTTTCTGGGCTATTATGACCGGGGGTTAGCTTAGATATGATCATAGGGTGTTTTCTGGGTGGTCCTTTGAATGGTGTTTTGAGTTCTTGAATTTCTGTTTGCAGTTTGAACAATGGCTGACCAACAAGGAAATGTTGTCGGAGATGAAGTCCTTGAATTGATGGCTGAGGGTTTTGGGGACCCTCAGCCTGCCCGCGAAGTGCCGTCCACGGCAATTGAAGAGGACCCCGCTGCCACTTCTGGGCCCGTGGTATTGGGGCCATTAGGTACGGACTTCTGCCTTTACTGAAGTAAGGTAGCCCATGACCAACTTAAGTTCATCATCCGTAAGTATAGTATAGATAAAAGCTTGTATAGGCTTAGTGTGCCCTTTGAGCTAGGTAGGATGTCCACTAGGAACACCCCTATTCCCTTGGCTCACTTCGAAGTAGGACTTAAGTTACCTTTGGACCCAGCCTTTGTAGATTTCCTTGTGTTCGCCCGTATACAGCCCGGGCAACTTCACCCAAATGCTGTTCGAACCCTTCTTTCTTTGATTTGCCTAGGTCGTCGTTTAGGCTTTGAACTGTCTATGAACATCTTGGGGATGTTCTTTTCTACACTTCGCATGTCTGATAACACCCTCTCACTTCGATCTGGAAGGAATAGAGTCCAACTTTTTGATTCCCCTCCCAACAAGGTGGACTTCAGAAGTAGGTAGGTGATGGTGGAGTCTAAGGTAGGCTTCCCTTTCCAGCCTTGTGTCAATGAGGGTAGACCATTGCCCCCCATCCATCCCTCTTCCTTAGATCCCTCTGAGAGGTCGTTTCTCGAGCTTATCACCCGGGACTTGGGGGGAAACCGAAATAGTCAGTCCCGGGTGTATTCTTCGAAAGACCTATTGAGCGACCAAAGCCTAGAGTGGTGTGGCATAGGGGCGGGGTTGGAGTCTAGGAAGAGAGATTTAGGATTTAGACCCGAGGTCCCCAATGCCGAATGGACCATACACCCCGGGGGCCTCTTCTTCGTCGTGTGTGACTTGTGCCCTCCGACTTCGTTACCGTGTTGTCAACCAAGCCGGGGTAACTTTTACTTTGTTCTTTTTCTTTTACTTCGCGCATTGCTGGGATACTAAATCCTTTTGTTTGTTTTTTTTTTCAGAGCCCGCTACATTCAAGGCGGCTTGGAGGGAGCGTGAAGGGGGGAGAAGTGTGCGTCAATCACACTTGGACTCCCTTCCCCGCTTCCCACCTCGGTTCATTGACCGGGGTGCTGCTGGAGATACGGTCCTTTCATATCCGTCTTCAGCAGGCCAGGCTTCTCGTCGGGGTGGGACCCCCTGACGTCCAAGGGAGGAGGGATCACGGGCGAAGCCCATCAGGTTTGCTCCTGCTGGAGCTCGGCGGCCCCTTATCCGTGATCCCCTGGAAGAGGTGGAGATGGTCGATGAGGAGCAGCTCAGACCTCGCCGGTGTCAACGGACTTCATCCCCTGTCCGCTCGATGGAGATTATCCCAAGTCCTCCTGCCCCCGAAGTCACACCCGCTGCTACTTCACCAACGGAGGTGCGGGAGGAGATGTCGTCTACTCCGGCAGCTTAAGGTGTGGAGGCTGAAAGGGACCTCGGCCCATCATGGCTAAGGCCGGGGTTTGTGATGCCCGAGGAGGAGGGGGCTTTGCGAGAGTTAGCTGCTGAGATCACCCGCAGGACTCCTCCCCTCAATAACCCACGCTTCACAAATCGGTATGCGGCGGCATTCATCGGGGGGGCTATCCTGGACCGAGCTGCTGATGTGGAGTCCCTGGCCGGCATGGGTGAGCTGAGTGTCGACGAGGCAACCAACAGAGTCGGTGCCCTCTTAGCCCGGGTAAGGGACTTAACCACGTCCTTCTTTCTCATCTCTTTTTTTTTAAACTCTCTTCTTCGCAGGTCACTTCTCTTCTCCTCTACATCTCCCGTTCCAGCTCTTTGGTGGAGGAGGGAAGGGCAGCTGACACAGAGTGGCGGGCGACTAACGAGCCATGCCTGGTAGCCTTGGAGTCCGAAGTAAAGGACCAGGCTGCTCGTTTGGAGCTCACGGAGTCAGAGAAGTTGCAGCTCACCAGCAAAGTTTCTTATTGGAAGGAGCAGATGCTGAAGGCTGAGGAAGAGATAGCGGAGTTACGGGCTGCAAGTGCTCAGTTGAACACAGCCTGGGATGAAGCGGTTGCAGGCAAAATTTCTGTACAAGAAGAGCTCAACTATTGCAAGTCGGCGAGCTTCAGAAAAAACATTATTGACGAGTTCAAGAGCTCAGCCGAATATCATGAGGACATAGGGCGCGAAGCTGGCTCTTTCTTGGACAAGGGTTGTGTTCACATCATTGATATGCATAAATCATATCACATTTTTAGCATGTTTTTAGGCATGATTTAGGGTGAAATTGAGGGCAAATCGGTCTTAATTGTTTATTATTAACTCAATTTCACAATTTTTATGATTTTGGAAGTGTCAGGTGAAAAGTAGAAGAAAATTGCAAATTTCGAGGCAAAAACGCAATTTTTCAGAAGTTCGGACTTCGGGGACGACGTCCCGAATCAGGACGAGCGTCCTGACCTGGTCAACAGGTCGGGACGGGCGTCCAGGACTCGGGACAGCCGTCCTGACCTGGTCAACAGACCGGGACGGGCATCCCGAACCAGAATTCAGAGTCCCACATCGAATTTTTGAAGAAACATCACTCCAGAAAGCTGCTATAAATACCCCAGGCCTTCCTTAGTTGAAATCATCCCTCTCCACTCGATCTGAGTCATTTAGTGACTTCGATTGTACACTTTCCTCGAGTACATAAGTCACTGAGAGACTCGGGTTCAGTATAAGTTTTCTTTCTTTCTAGTTAGTGTTTCGTTTTCTTAGTTTCTGAGAATTAGTCTCAGAACTTAGGCTTCGATAGATAGGTTCGTTTCTGGTATTCATAGAATACCCGGGATTTCGTTAGGAGATCCTAAGAGGGCTCTAGGCGTTTGAAGAGTCAGTCCACAAGGTTGGGCTTAAGCTGGGTATTAAGGTAAATCCCAGTTACTAGGCTGAGGAAGCGTCCTCCGAAGGTTCTGGAGAGCAGAGTCTGGTCGAGCAGTACGACATATACAAGGAGTTGCTCCATCGGCGAGACTAAGTAAAAGGTGATTTATTTATGGCATCAGTCCCCCTGTCCCTCTCTTTATATGTTTGTATTGTGATTGTCCAAATACTAATTATGTTTACGAGATTATGATTTTTATGAGTATTTGTTTTATATGTTGAAGTTCTTATGATTTTCCGGAAATGGCCACCTGCTTAAATATTCATTATGTCTGCATGTCTAATGTGTTCTTTTAAACTAAAATTAGGGTTATAGACAATTCCTAACCACGGTCTATTCATAACCTGTTTAGTTTAACATGCATCAATTAGTATTAGTGTCTTCCATATTAGATAAAATAACCTGCAGAACACCCTGTTTGTTAAAGTAGTCTAAGTAGGCTAAGTTGAGCGTTTATGCCTGCGTTAGGGCGAGCGGCATGATCCCCGAAGTGACATAGGGCTTTCATGGATGCCTTTAGCTCGAACCGTGAGTAGAGCCGTCATTAAGGTAGGTCGGTTTATCAGATAACTCGGATGTGGTACACCTTTAGACTCAGAACATAGTTGCAATCCAAGCCAAGGCATGTCTAAAACACTCGAAGATAGGTCAATCAACATATAGGAACAGTATAACATAGAATCAGGATATTATCTATAAAACACTTTTATGCTTAATTAGACTTAAACTTAGTGGAGAATGGATCACCCTCTCATCAAAGTTATTGATGAAAATTGCATAACTGGATCATAAGATAAGAGTTAGGATAAAAGGCTAGTTACTACTAAGCCGTTACCACTTCCCTGGGAGTACGATATTTAACTTAGTAAAATCGTAGATACTTTCCAACAGACTAGCTACACGATAGGTACTCTGCCTTAGGTTCTGACTGATTAAGTGACACTATAAAGACTAAACGTGACAATTAGTCAATCCCGGTCCTTAATTACTCATAATCAGCATAGGGTAAAACAACACCTATTTAGCATATCAGTCGGAGCAACATCAGATTTTTGGCGCCGTTGCTGGGGAAATATCATAATGAATTTAGGATTATTGGCCACAATTCTAGAAAGTTATGATAGGTAGCGGTAGTAACCTAGACTTTAGACCTACACTTATCTTATGCTAGTTAGACAATCACTTTCCGAAATATAGGGTTATCATAACTAACTAATTTTAGATATTATTTGAAATTAAGGCATTTAGGATAATCAAATTTTAGAAAATTATTCTAAAACCATATTGAGGAAATTTATCTACTTTCTAAATTAAAGAAAAAAATGTGTTAAAAATTTAAAATCCCGAAAAATATCTTTCTTGCTTTTCTATTTTGCTTTTCTTTCTATTTTTGTTATTTGTTATTCCTAACCAGACTTTGCACTCGTAGATGAAGAGAACAAGAGCAGCTACTAATCAAGCAAAGAAAACGGAAAACCCTGACACTCCAAGACCAAAGAAGACCAAGCCAGAAGGACCATCTAGGCTTGAACCAGAAATACCACAGGGAAACCTTCCTTCCCAACCCGTAGAAATAAACTCAAGCCTAGATACCAAAGACTTAGTGAGAAGATTACTGAACGCCCGTGAGCCTAGTCCCACGGAAGAAGATCCTTCTGAAGATACCTTTCCTCCTAGAGAAGAACCTCAAAGATCTCCAGTTCACACTCCTGCCCAGAGAGTTCCTATAAATCCACCACCCCTTGACCAAACCCAAAACTCACCAACATCTCCTGCATACACTCCAACACCTAACGAGCACACCCCTTCATCCGGGGGAAGTACTAACGGTTCTCATTCAGTGTTGTCCGTGCAGATAGATACTTTGGCTCGACAGATCTATGAGATGGATCAAGGAATTGCAAGCAGATTGTGTCATTTAGACCAAGTCAGTCTGAATATCACAACCAACATGGACCGACTCAGAGCCACGGTCAGTCTCTAGGAGAACCAAGGTGCACAACTACTCGGGAGATGGCTGACTTACGAAGTGAGCAGGGCAGGCAAAGGGATGAGACGAGAGCCATGCGCATAGTGATGCGAAACATACAAGCAGAGATACGAGAGATCAGAAATAAGGGTCGTTGAAAAAGGGAAGATTCTTTTTATTCTTATTTTCAGCAAATAAATGGTTTGAACTAAAATTAAATAATTGACCCCTACTTTTTGTTTTGAACTTTTTAAAAGGGTCTTTATTTATTCAACAATTTTCTTCAGACATTTTATTTCTCAAATTTCTATGAAAAACAAAGGTTTTGCAAATGCAATTTATTTTTCACTAATTAAATTGTATAAACTCAGTTTTTGTTTCTCTGAAATTTTTGCTGAATATAAGTTAGGATAAGATTAGGGTAGTTGTGATTTTCGAAAAAGAGATGGAGGAATTTTTGCACAATGTTTTAACAGCTTCTGAATCTGATAGGTTAAACATGAAGACTTGTTAAATGTTATGATTATTTTGGTGTTGATATTTACATGAAATTATGAAAGAAAAAAAATTCGGAATTGGCACGCATCCCGAAGCAACCCGGGACGGGCGTCCCGAAGGCGCCCCTCCTACAAATATTCTATTTTTCTCATTTCTCTCAAATCTACCTCCAAAAATCATCTCTCTAAAAATTTTCTCTCTACCTTCTCTCTACAAATTTTTGGCAACTCCCCAAAATCCGAATTTCCCTCCAAAATTTAAAATTTAAATTTCCTTCCCAAATTCGAATTTCCCTCCAAAATTCAAATTTCCCGCCAAAATTTCAAAATCCTTCCCTAACCAAAATCCATCCTTTCGAATTCAAATTCACCCCCCCAGAATTCGAATTCGAATCTTCCTTCCCGCCTAAATTCTCAAAGTCTCTCGAACTTCTCAAATGGCTCCCAAACGCGCTCGTATCACGTCTACCATGACCGTCACATCGGTGGCACATCCTTTCATGTTGTTTCACTCCAGCCCAGCATACCAAGAGAGATGTCATGGGTACATCGGACGCACCATACTGATTGGCAGAATGCTTGATTGGGCAGCAGTACAGACGCTAGAGGTTGAGCAGGAAGTCCGACGCATGCTCGACGTACTACCCTACAGTTGAGTCTTCATCGTCACTGAGCCGACATACCTAGAGCTGGTATGTGAGTTCTATGCGTCGTTTACGTACCATCAGGAGCAGATCACATTCCGCTTGGGCGGAATAGATCGATCGATGAGCATGGCCGAGTTTGGCATCGCTTTGGGTATCTGGTAGAGAGACGAGCTAGATACGCCCACCTACACCACAGCAGTTTGAGACTTCACTTCTGTAGACGTCTCCACTGCTTGGGCTCAGATCTGTACAACGGGGGTTCCCTACCAGCATGGCTTTGCGAAAGCCACAGGTATTTATCCTACTCTTTGCTACTTACATGCCATTATCGCACACACTCTGTCAGGACGACGGACGGCCACCGGGAATGTCACCCAAATGGAGACATTCCTCTTGGCCAACATGCACATGGGATCTACAGTGGAGATGGCTCGACTTATTACTGTCATCATGCGGGGTTTCGCTACAGACACTCAGAAACAGTGTCTAGGGCTCGGGTCGTTCATCACCAGGATAGCCTACTACTTGGAGTTGGACATCGAGGGCTCGGAGCTGACCCAGGTTGCCCCGACCACCATTCCTACGGACCTTACCATCCTACGGAACATGGGGATGGTCGTACGGGATGCAAATGGGCGCTACTCCATCCACACGGAGCAGCCAAGACAGGCATCGGCACCAGGAGCGGTTCCAGCGCATATACCTCCGACCGAGATGTTTGTTCCAAGCACTGCCTTCGAACGACATATGTCACACGGATTGGCAGAACTGTCAGCCCAATATAGTCGAGATATGGAAAGAATCGAGAGACGACTGACGATGATGGATGACAGAATCGCTATGAACACCAGCAGGATCGAGGAGATTTATCAGCATACCTCCCAACTGGTGGAGAACACAGAGGTCTACTTTCCAGCAGACTTCGGTCCACCTAACGACGGCGAGCCGGGTTCTTAGCTTTTCTTTTCCTTTTCTTTTCCTTTTCTTTTTCTTTTGTTGTTTTTGTTCTATGTGTGTGATCATGTCTGGGCTGTATGAAATATGAATCTCTGTGTAACGATGATTGATATGACATAACAGCATTGTTTCCTTTATGATATCTTGTTATTTCATTTATGCTTTAATTTCCCTCTTACCCATAGTTATTTGAATAAGTGTGGGGTAAGAGTCTTTTCTGTTTTATTTTTGTTTCTTGTTTTCAAATAAGTGTGGGGTAATTAGAAATGCATGAACACTGAGGACATTGTCAGACTTAAGTGTGGGGTAGCAGTGCACGGTGCACTGTAGTAGTTTGAGAAAATGTTTTGCATGATTTTGCATGTTTTCCTTGTATTTTCACACCCTTCCAAAAATTTTCAAAATTTTTCATTCTTTCAGACTTCTAAATGCAGTATGATTGGTTAAACATTGCTTATGTCTATGATATGTAGGTAGAATGTTATGGTTAGTAGAAGACGATGTGATGACTATTTTGAACTTATTGATTAGGAATAGGGAATTCCTGATAACTGAGCACAACTTAGTCTGGATTAGAAACCTCAGCCAATTACCTTTTCAAGACTTAACTAGATAAAATTAGACCAGTTGTGGATGTATTGGCAATTAGAATGACTAGATGAGACTCTGAGCTAAAAGTGAAAAGAAACAAAAGAAAGTTAATTAAATAGGGTAGTTTGCCAGCGGCCTTTGCTACTCGAGCACCACTCCTTCGGGGAACTTAAAGCCTGATGCCCTAAGGTCGTGTAGGTCTGGGAGTCATCGGAGTGGGACTCGCTACATGGGTAGTTGAAGTTGACGTGTTCAAAGCAGACTCAAAATACCCTGAATCTATAAAGAAAATCAATAAATGCTAAATCATTAAAAATCTTATCACCAAGGCTCAAAACTCATAAAGTTGTCTATTGTTAGTATGTCTAGCGACAGGTCGAAGTGTTATCTGGTAGTAGTTAAGACGAGAGTATATTGTGTTGACTATCTGGTCTAGACTAAGTACACACACTACACATCAGGAAGACCTTGTGACGGAGAGAAGAGTTCAATCTAGTTGTTAAGTTGTTACCTGCTTGATTATAACAATCTACTAGAGACATTTGAGACCTTGTCATAGCAACCTAACCAATCAGACCTGTGTTAAGAATTATCTGAATAATTTTTGGAATAAAAACATGACTAGGAATTTAAATGACTGCACATATGATTTAAAATCACTAACTTCAGGTAGACTTTGTTTGAGGACAAGCAAAAAGGTAAGTGTGCGGTTATCTGATATGCATAAATCATATCACATTTTTAGCATGTTTTTAGGCATGATTTAGGGTGAAATTGAGGGAAAATGTCTTAATTGTTTATTATTAACTTAATTTCACAGATTTTATGATTTTGGAAGTGTCAGGTGAAAAGTAGAAGAAAATGGCAAATTTCGGGGCAAAAACGCAAATTTTCAGAAGTTCAGACTTCGGGGAGGGCGTCCCGAATCAAGACGGGCGTCCCGAACCAGAATTCAGAGTCCCACACCAAATTTTTGAAGAAAAATCACTCCAGAAAGCTGCTATAAATACCCCAGGCCTTCCTCAGTTGAAATCATCCCTCTCCACTCGATCTGAGTCATTTAGTGACTTCGATTGTACACTTTCCTCGAGTACATAAGTCACTGAGAGACTCGGGTTCAGTATAAGTTTTCTTTCTTTCTAGTTAGTGTTTCGTTTTCTTAGTTTCTGAGAATTAGTCTCAGAACTTAGGCTTCGATAGATAGGTTCGTTTCTGGTATTCATAGAATACCCGGGATTTCGTTAGAAGATCCTAAGAGGGCTCTAGGCGTTCAAAGAGTCAGTCCACAAGGCTGGGTATTAAGGTAAAGCCCAGTTATTAGGCTGAGGAAGCGTCCTCCGAAGGTTCTGGCGAGCAGAGTCGGGTCGAGCAATACGACATATACAAGCAGTTGCTACATCGGCGAGACTAAGTAAAGGGTGATTTATTTAGGGCATCAATCCCCCTGTCCCTCTCTTTATATGTTTGTATTGTGATTGTCCAAATACTAATTATGTTTACGAGATTATGATTTTTATGAGTATTTGTTTTATATGTGGAAGTTCTTATGATTTTCCGGAAATGGCCACCTGCTTAAATATTCATTATGTCTGCTTGTCTAATGTGTTCTTTTAAACTAAAATTAGGGTTATAGACAATTCCTAACCACGATCTATTCATAACCTGTTTAGTTTAACATGCATCAATTAGTATTGGTGTCTGCCATATTAGATAAAATAACCTGTAGAACACCCTGTTTGTTAAAGTAGTCTAAGTAGGCTGAGTTGAGCATTTATGCCAGCGTTAGGTCGAGCGGCATGATCCCCGAAGTGACATAGGGCTTTCATGGATGCCTTTAGCTCGAACCGTGAGTAGGGCCGTCATTAAGGTAGGGCAGTTTATCAGATAACTCGGATGTGGTACACCTTTAGACTCAGAACATAGTTGCAATCCAGGCCAAGACATGTCTAAAACACTCGAAGATAGGTCAATCAACATATAGGAACAGTATAACATAGAATCATGACATTATCTATAAAATGCTTTTAGGCTTAATTAGACTTAAACTTAGTGGAGAATGGATCACCCTCTCATCAAAGTTATTGATGAAGATTGCATAACTGGATCATAAGATAAGAGTTAGGATAAAAGGCTAGTTACTACTAAGCCGTTACCACCACCCTGGGAGTACGATATTTAACTTAGTAAAATCGTAGATACTTTCCAATAGACTAGCTACACGATAGGTACTCTGCCTTATGTTCTAACTGATTAAGTGACACTATAAAGACAGAACGTGACAATTAGTCAATCTCGGTCCTTAATTACTCATAATCAGCATAGGGTAAAACAACACCTATTGAGCATATCAGTCGGAGCAGCATCAATCATTCGGCAACTCCACCCTCACTTTGAAGACAAGAGTATCCTGGTGCGAGCCTACCAAGCAAATTTTGACAACGAGGCCTGCAGACGTGGGGCAGACTTCGTGCCCTTTACTGACAAAGAGCTGGAGGCGCTCCGGGAACGTGATGAGAAGAGGGGGAAGCCGCATTGGGAAGCCCCTCAACCTTCTGCTCCAAACTTTTGGGAGATGCTGGATGGCTCTGGTTCAGCTTAGCCTTTCCCTTTTTGTAAACATTATTATTATTTTTTTTTTGTAAAATATTGTATCTTTTTGACGAAATAAAAATCCATTTTGTTTAATGTTTCCTTCCAAGAAATATTCTAAGTTGTAACTTGATGTACAGAATATACTTTAAGTCGTATCTCCATACTTCGGGATAATCATCGTTTGTCCAAAAAATTGCAAGTCTTAACTTCGTAGTCTTAACTTCCCAAAAACATGACTTTAGAATTTCTTCCTGGTACTTCGCTTAACTCAACCATAGTTTTAGGATAGTTTCATATTGAGCCATAACCCGGCACTTCGTTTAACTCAACCATAGTCTTCACTTAGGATAATTTCATAGTTTCCCGAGCCGTAGCCCGGTACTTCACCTAGCTTAAGCGTAATTCACTTATGGTAGTTTAAAGTTTTCCCGAGCCGTAGCCCGGTATTTAAATTAATTCAAACACAGTTTTTCACTTATGGTGAGATAACAAACTTCCCGAGCTGTAGCCCGGTACTTATATTAAATTAGAAATCTTCCCTAGCCGTAGCCCGGTACTTATGGTAACTTCAACAAACTTCCCAAGTCGTAGCCCGGTACTTATATTAATTTAACCACAGTTTTCACTTATGGTAATTTTAACAAACTTCCCGAGCTGTAGCCCGGTACTTATATTAAATTAGAAATCTTTCCTAGCCGTAGCCCGGTACTTATGGTAACTTCAACAAACTTCCTGAGCCGTAGCCCGGTACTTATATTAATTTAACCACAGTTTTCACTTATGGTAATTTTAACAATCTTCCCGAGCCGTAGCCCGGTACTTACATTAATATAGAAATCTTCCCTAGCCGTAGCCCGGTACTCATGAAATTCGGAAATCTTCCTGAGCCATAGCTCGGTACTTTATTTCAACATTGTGATAAAAGAAATAAAAGAAATCTTCCCAAGGCTGACTTGGTACTGAAGTAAGAACGCGTCACGGGTGTCATGCGTAATATTTCTTCAAATGATTTGCGTGCCACGGGTTCGGTAAGAGGACGCCATCTTTGTTCATAAGGCGGTACGTGTCGGGCCTTACTTCGCTTTTGACGAGGTACGGACCTTCCCAATTTAGGGTTAACTTATTTACCAGGATGTACCTTGACGTACCTTCAATCTTCTGAAGTACCCAAGCTCCGATCCTGATTGGCCTTTCAGATACTTTTTTATCGTGAGTCCATTTCATTCTCTCCTTGAAGGATTGGGATTTCAAGCGGCTTGCGATTTGCCGCTCCTCTACCAAGTCGAGATCCATGCTTCTCGCTCTTTCGTTGCTAGCTTGGTCGTACATCACGACTCTTGCCGTTGGCACGACTACTTCGGCTGGTGCGACGGCCTCCGAGCCATATACTAATGCAAACGCGGTTTCACCAGTGGGGCCTCTAATCGAGGTGCGGACTGTCCATAGGGTGGGGTGTAATTCATCAGGCCATTTGTTAGATATCCCCTCTAGGTTCCTTCGTAAGGCCCGTAATACCAGTTTGTTTGCGGCCTCTGCCTGGTCATTACCTTGCGGATGTGCGACTGAGGACTTCCAATGTTTGATGTGTAGCCGATGGCATTCCGAAGTAAACTTGGCTGAAAATTGAACCCCATGGTCAGTTACCACTGCCCTGGGAACTCCGAAGCGGCATAAAACTTGCTTGTGGAGGAATTTCGTGACGTTTTCCTCTGTGGGATGCCTCAAGGCCTTAGCCTCGATCCATTTAGAAAAGTAATCCACTGCCACCACTAGGTACTCATACCCATTCCGCGTTTTTGGAAATTTTCCCATTATATCCATACCCCACATGTCGAACGGCCATGTTGCTACGACCGAGGTTTGTTCTATGGATGGTAACTGTGGTATATTTTCGAAAATTTGGTAGGTATTGCAATTTTTAACATATCGTCTGACGTCATCCCGTAATGTTGGCCAATAGTATCCTTGAGTGATTATTCTCACCGCCAGGGCTCAGGCCCCGGGGTGTCCTCCACATACCCCCTCATGCATCTCGGCGAGCAAGTCGCCAGCTTGGGATGGCGGGATGCAGCGGAGTAGAGGTTTGGAGAAAGATCGTCGGTATAAGACATTATCATAGAGAGCGTACCTGGCGGACTGCCGCTTTATCTGCCGCGCACGGGTTGCGTCATTTGGTAGCGTTCCGTGTTGGATAAAACTTGTTATTTCGTCCACCCAGTCTTACGACGCGCGGTGTATGGTTAGGACTAAACGTGTCTCAGTAGAGCTCATCCTCATTTCTATCGGGACCCCTCCTCGTTGGGGGTTTCAACCGAGGCTATTTTTGCCAAACGGTCTGCTGTTTTGTTATCATTCCGGCTAACCTGGGATAAGTTAAAAGAATTAAACTTGTCCCTCCATTGTTTGGCTTTTTTAGCATAAAGTTGGAGATTCTCCGAGTGTACAGCGTATGTGCCCTGTACTTGGTTCACGACGAGCTATGAGTCACTGAAAACCTTGAGGGCCATTATGTTTGCGGCATGAGCCCATTCCATTCCCAGGAGCAGTGCTTCATACTCGGCTTGATTGTTTGATAAATTAGCGTCGAGCCTCGCAGGTCGCATCTCGGTGTATTGTTTGTTTGGGGAGATCAAAGTTACGCCAACGCCTACTCCGCTGGCGTTGACTGCCCCATCTACCCATAACTCCCATGGGTCCATCGTCTGTTGGTTTTGCTCCTCTGTGAATGACCCTTCCGCAAGGAAGTCGGCCAGGGCTTGGGCTTTAATGGCAGCTCGAGGTTTAAAAGCGATGTCTTGCCCACACAGCTCTATAGACCATCGGAGCAATCTTCCCGATTGATCTAATTTATGAAAAACCTGCCTTAGCGGAGCATCGGTATAGACGGTGATTGGATGGGATTCGAAGTAGGGTCTCAGCCTCCGAGATGATATTACCAAAGCGTACGCCAACTTTTCTATGTTGGAGTATCTAGACTCAGCGCCGTTCAGGGCTTTGCTCACGAAGTAAACGGGGTATTATTTCGATCCCTCTTCTTTTATTAGTACCGAGGCTATCACGGAATCTGAAAATGAGAGGTACAAGAATAGTGTCTCTCCCGTGTACGGCGACAGCAGCAGAGGTAATTGATGCATTTGGGCCCTCAGGTCTTTCCATGCTCCGCTGCACTCCGGGGTCCATTCGAAACCGTTCTTTGAGCTCTTCAGCATTTTGAAAAATGGCAAACACTTTTCTGCTGACTTCGAAACAAAGCGGCCGAGGGCGGCCATGCATCCATTTAAGCGTTGGACGTCTTTTACACATCGCGGCTCAGTAAGCTGGGCTACCGCTGCCAACTTTTCTGGGTTTGCTTTGATCCCCCGCTCGGATGTCATGAACCCAAGGAATTTCCCAGACTTAACCCCGAATGCACACTTCGCAGGATTCAACTTAAGGTTGAACTCGGCTAAGCTGGAGAAAGTTTCCTCCAAGTCGTCCAGGTGTGATGCCCCACGCTTCGTCTTGACCACCATATCGTCTACATAAGCTTCCACGTTCCTTCCTGTTTGCCGTCGAAGGATGTGGTTCATCATCCGTTGATATGTGGCCCCTGCATTCTTAAGGCCAAACGGCATGACATTGTAATAGTATATGGCTCCCGCAACTCGGAACGAAGTGTGGAGTTGGTCACTTGGTCTCATTTTGATTTGGTGGTATCCCGAAAAAGCATCCATAAAGCTTAAAAGTTTGTACCCCGAAGTGGAGTCTACGAGAGCATCGATCCGAGGTAACGGATAGCAATCTTTGGGACAGGCTTTGTTGAGATCGGTGTAATCGACGCACATCCTCCACTTTCCGTTGGCTTTCTTAACCATTACCACGTTTGCCAGCCACGTGGGATACTTGACTTCGCGGATGAAGCCCACTTTGAGTTTCTTCTCTACTTATTCTTTCATGCCTTGCATTTTCTCTTCCCCAAATTATCTGGGTTTCTGCCTTACCGGCGGGCATTTGGCGTTTATGCTAAGTGCGTGTTCTGCCACTGATGCGTCGATGCCGGGCATGTCCTCCGTGCACCAGGCAAAGCTGTCCTGGTGGTTTTTAAGGAAGTCGATGATATCTTGTCGGAGGGTACTGGGTATTTCCCTGCCGACTTTGACAGGCTGTTGTGGGTACTTCGGGTTGATGATTTCTTCATCGAACTCTCGAGTCCTAGATGTTTCTATGACTAGGTCGTAAATCTGTTTCTCGAGGATTTTTTGTATTCTTTGGTCGTTGTGAGCGACCACCGAGTTGATTGTTGCGGTGTCATCTAACCCCTCCCTTTTCCTTTTGATTTTCATAATCTGTCCCAAAAGGCTCCGAGGGCTAATTCTAACGAAGCCCACGCCTTGCGGAGTGTTGAACTTGACTTGTTGGTGAGAGGTGGATATCACGAGGTTGAATGCTGCGTGAAAGGGTGTACCTAGTATCGCATTGTATGGCGAATCCAGATCCATGACGTAAAACTTAATTTCTTCAGTCCGCTGCCGTTCTCCTTCCCCGAGAGTTACCTGTAACCGAACAGTTCCCTTTACCGGCACTTTGTGGGTGGAGAAACCTTCGAGGGTCATCCCACTGGCCTTGAGGTCGGCATCCTTCAGGCCCATTTCCTTGAAACATTGAAGATACATGATGTTCTTAGCGGCTCCTGTATCAATCAAGATTCTCCTTACCGTGCATTTGTCGATGCCATCCTTTGTCATTCGCGCCTCCAGGACAATGGGTGTGATTCTAGTCTCCTCGTTGTGTTCTATCTCCTCGTTTGAGAAAGAGATGACCTCGCGTTGCTCGAACTCATATTCAGGAACGAGATACGATTTTGTGAGGTTATAAATCCTTTTTTTGATTTTCTTGATCGAGGAGACGTCAGGATTGATCATGTCAATCACACTCTCACCCTTGTCTTTTTGTTGCTGCGCGTTGGCGACATACTCCTTCAGGCATCCTTCTCTGATGAGGCGCTCTATGGCCCTCTTCAGTTGGAAACAATCCTCTGTGGTATGCCTGTAGTCACGGTGGAACCCACAGAATTTGGATTTGTCCCTGGCGGGATAAGACTGGGGCCTCATCGGTGCGGGGTCCTGGACCCTGTACTTGTCTTTTATAACCGCAACGAGGCTTTTCTTCGAGACGTTTAAGGGTGTGAACATCTCGGGCTTCTTAAACCGGCCCTTCACTTTTTTCTCCGTGAAGCTCGGGGTGTTTTTTTGGAACTCGGCCGGTTTATCTTTTGCTCCAGCCAAGTCGGGCGTGCTACCCTCGGCCAAGGCGACCTTCCGTGTGACGTCGAACATTTCGCCTATGGTTGTCAACCTTCTCAATTGGAGCTCTGTATAAAGCATTCTAGAGCGGAACCCCCCTTCAAAACAAGTGATGACCGTGTCTTGGCTAATCCCCTCTATCTCGTCATAAGTCTTTTTAAATCGTGCAAGGAATGATAGTAGGGTTTCGTTATCTCGTTGTTTAATATTGGCCAGGTCTCCCCTTGTTTTTGGAATCGTTCCCGCTGTGCTGAATTTATCCAGAAAGATCTTTTCCAGGGTGCGCCAGGAATCTATCGTACCCGACTTTAGGGAAGTGAACCACGTGAGCGCTTTGCTCGTCAGGGTGCTTGGGAACGCTTTGCACAGGACTGCCTCATCGTTCGTAACTAGGCTCATGAGCGTTTGATAATGGCATATGTGCTCGTGAGGCCGCGTTTGTCCGGTGTAGAGGACAAACATTGGCAGTTGGAGAGATGGGTCAGGTGTTATATCCTAAATCTATTTGGTGAACGGGCTTAGCCCTAGCCCGATCGATCTTGTCCTCTGGATTTTCGTTGAGCTTTTGACCTTCTATGGACTTCGCTCAACACACCGCTTTCTCTCAGTAAGTTTCGAAGTGGGCTTTGAGGTATGGTGGCTTTTCCCCACTTCGCTGACCGCTGGGCGTTGTTTTCTACTCGTGTGTCCATCGTGCCTCTCGGTCTTCTTGATGGCCGTGGTCTGCTTGCTGACCAGGGTGCGGGACCTCGACGACGGAGGGTCCGAGTGGACACTTCCTCCATTTGGGAGCATCGGAGGAGTTAGGCCCTCTCTTGCATACTCCGCATGGAGTTGTTTCCACTGTTTCGCAAGATCTCTTTCCTTTTGAAGTCTTTCGACCCTTCTTTGCAGCTCCTCTAATTCTTTTGCTCGTCCATCATCTGTGGCTCGCCTTTCGCTCAGCTGATCGCGAAGATCGGCTGTTCGGCGGGGTGACCCATTGGGCCCCAGGCGCTCCAAGACGGACCGCCGGTGGGGATTAACGGGTGCTGAAGAATGGGCGGCTCGGTGAGTCTCATGGAGAGACGTTGGGAGTGTTGCATCAGGGTGATTTTCTTGATTTCCAGATTGTCGGGACATTGTAATTTTTAGGAGTTCAAAGGGATGAGATTTTTCGTTTCCCGGTAACGGAACCAAACTGATTCATCACAAATTGTCAGGAATATATTTGAGGGTACAAAGGTAAATGTTTACTCCAGAAATCTTCAAGAACCCCGAAGTGTGGGTAACCTGCAAAACAGAGAAGGTTCGGTGGGGACGTGGATCCCCGTGAACTCTCCGACGATCAAGTCAGTTTGGTTGTTAATTGATAATTGTTTAGGATATCTGGCTTGAGTCCCTTACCTTTGTTTGTTTCCTTCCTTTTATAGCCTCCTTAATGAGAAGTGATGGGGGGAAGGATGGGATCGTGTTTGTTTAGCTCATGGGCTCTTTCGAGATTGCCGTTGTTGGAAATGGTCTTTATTAGTAGGAGAGTGGGGATCCACGTTTGGATTGAGTGGATTATGTGTTCCACTTTTTGCGTTAACGACTTTGACTTTGAGTCAAACCGCGGTGTATGCGGTACTGTGCGGTTTAGTCCGCTGTGTGGACGTTTCTACCCTTGGCGGATATCTTTTACCTTTCAATAATATATATATATATATATATATATATATATATAAAATATATATATTGCAAAAAAATTTATTTCTAACTATCCATGTTAATTCAACATAAATAAAATAGAAGATATATGAATTATCTATAATATGTTTATAACATTATTGGCACCTAGAGCTGTAAATGAATCCAATTATTCGCGAACAAAGCTAGTTCGAGCTCGTTTATGCTCGGTTTGGGCTTGTTCATTTATTAAACAAACAAACTCGGACAAAATTTTAAACTTGATTAAAGTTCAAGCCTATTCAAACATTGTTCGCGAACATACCAAGCATTCGCGAACAAATTATAAATATTTATATATGTTATATATATTATTTTTAATAATATATAATATTTATATTAGAAATTTTTAATTTTTTCTAATTTTTAGGGGTGATTTAATATTTTTATAACAATTTATTGAATAGTTAAATATTTAAATTATAATTTTTTTATTATTTTATGAATTTGAGGTTTTGAAAAAAAAAATTTAATATTCAAATTCAAATTTAAATTTGAAAATTTTTTAAACATAAACCAGTGAACTCGAACAATAAGAAATCATAATGGAACAAACTCGAACAAATATTTCTGTTACGCGCGAATTCGAACAATGCTCGAGTAATAAATAAACAAACTCAAAACATCTTCTGTTTGGTTCGACTCAGTTAGTTTACTGCTCTATTGGATGTTCGGATTGACTCGATTCGTTTACAGCTCTATTGGCACCGTAAATTTTGTGGACACAAGCAAATCTTTGAGGACCGTTAGAGGAAAATATGGAGAGTGAATACAAGTAGGACACATTCTTCTTAAAAATTTGTAAGAAACTCATCTTTTTTAACTCATATTCTTTAAATCTTTAGAAATGTTAAATTAAATTTTGTCTAAATTCTTTAGTATCTAGAATTTTGTTATTATATATATATATGGTAATGGCTAGTAACATTTAATTTTTAAAAAATTAAAATATTTTTAAAAAATATGGAAAGTTACGTAATGTATGCCATACATAATCTCCTAACCAACATGGTAAGTTTTTAATTATGTTAATAATCTATAGCTAAAATTTATGTAAGATTATAGCTAACAACATTTTGTACAATTCAAATTTTTTAATCAATATGGTTAGAAAATAACTTTAAAATATAAAGATATGTTAAAATAAGTAAATTCAGTTTTAGATAAGACAAATATGTCTAACGTGGTTTTAACAAATTTTTTTAGCAATTTAACCATAAACATTGATAAATAGATCACTGACTATAAAATAAAATTAAGAAAAAAATATATCTTGGTTAGAAAATTGAATTAGGATAGTTTCTATAATCATTTTTAGAAATTAACAAAATTAGCTCCTAAAAAAAAGAATGACTTGTTTCTTACAAAAATCAAAGATTCTCTTATTAGAGGAAATTAACTATGCACATATTATATATATATATATATATATTAGTGTAAAGTTTTTATGTTTCTAAGAAAACAAAAGGAAGTAGTAAGTTGGAGGAGTGAGGCATGGAAAGAATAATAACAGGTCCAGCAGATAATAATAATAATAAGAAAAGTATGGGTCGATAGAAGATCGAAATAAAGAAAATCGAGAATAAAAATAATTTGTAAGTGACTTTCTCAAAGCGTCGTAAAGGGTTGAACAAGAAAGCTGGAGAACTCAGTATTATATGCGGTGCAGATATTGCCGTCATCGTCCAATCCCCCGATGGAAAAATACACGCTTTTGGTAATGTCCCAGTTGAGTCAATCATGGATAGATACCTAAATCATCATAACAATTATTATACATTAGAACAAGATGATGATGATGGTCAGAATCAAAACAAGTGTTTCGAGATATTATTGAAGAAGTTGGAAGCTGAAAAAAAAGACGTCGTAGAAAAAAGTAGTAGTACTTGGGGGTGGTGGAATCAGCCGTTTGATGATCTCGACTTGATTGAGCTTGAATAGTACATGAATTCCATGGAGGTCATGAAGAACAATGTAATGGCAGCTGCGGCTACTAGAGCCCGTAATAATAATAATGATGATGAGGTTTCTATTCCTAATCTGGCTGTTCCTCACTACTCCGCCGTCGATTGCTTTGGTGGTGCTCCCATTCCTCACTACTCCGCCGTCGATTTAAATTTAATATGGAGAGTGAATACAAGTAGGACACATTCTTCTTAAAAATTTGTAAGCAACTTATCTGTTTTAACTCATATTGTTTAAATCTTTAGAAATGTTAAATTAAATTTTGTCTAAATTCTTTAGTATCTAGAAATATTTTATTTTATATATATATATATATATATGGTAACGCCTAGTAACATTTTATTTTAAAAAAAATTAAAATATTTTTAAAAAAATGGAAAGTTACGTAATGTATGCCATACATAATCTCCTAACGAACATGGTAAGTTTTTAATTATGTTAACAATCTATAGCTAAAATTTATGTATGATTTATAGCTAACAATATTTCGTACAATTCAAAATTTTTAAACAATATGGTTAGGAAATAACCGTAAAATATAAAGATATGTTAAAATAAGTAAATTCAGTTTTAGATAAGACGTGATTTTAACACGTTTTATTTTAGCAATTTAACCATAAAAATTGATAAATTGATCACTGACTATAAAATAAAATTAAAAAATATATATATCTTTGTTAGAAAACTGAATTAGGATAGTTTCTATAATCCCTTTTTAGAAATTAACAAAATTAGCTGCTAAAAAAAAGACAATGACTTGTTTCTTACGTAAATCAAAGATTCTCTTATTATTTTTTAGAGGAAATTAACTATGCACATTATATATATATATATATATATATATATATATATATATATATATAGTGTAAAGTTTTTATTTTTCTAAGAAAACAAAAGGAAGTAGTAAGTTGGAGGAGTGAGGCATGGAATGAATAATAACAGGTGCATCAGATAATAATAATAAGAAGAAAAGTATGGGTCGACAGAAGATCGAAATAAAGAAAATCAAGAATAAAAACAATCTGCAAGTGACGTTCTCAAAGCGTCGTAAAGGGTTGAACAAGAAAGTCGGAGAACTCAGTATTATATGTGGTGCAGATATTACCGTCATCGTCCAATCCCCCGTCGGAAAAATACACGCTTTTGGTAATGTCCTAGTTGAGTCAATCATGGATAGATACCTAAATCATCATAAAAATTATTATACATCAGAACAAGATGATGATGATGGTTAGAATCAAAACAAGTGTTTCGAGATATTATTGAAGAAGTTGGAAGCTGAAAAAAACAACGTCGTAGAAAAAAAGTAGTAGTACTTGGGGGTGGTGGAATCAGCCGTTTGATGATCTTGACTTGATTGAGCTTGAACAGTACATGAATTCTATGGAAGTTCTGAAGAACAATGTAATGGTGGCGGCTGCTGCTAGAGCCCGTAATAATAATAATAATGATGATGAGGTTTGTATTCCTAATTTGGTCGTTCCTCACTATTCCGCTGTCGATTTCATAAGTAAACCTTTGATGCTGTTTAATACCACCCCTGGTACTTAATTACTTTAGTTTTATCACTAATCATTTTGTTTATAGAATTCAATTGATTAACGTACCTAGTTTTATTTGATATTATTTTAATTGTTGCCCTCTTTTTGTCTTTTTCTTCTTTGTTTTGACTGTAAATTAGTAATACAATCTTTTAAATAACAAAAGAAACGTTATCCTAATAGTTATAAATATTTTAATCAGGTGGTTAAAATGTCTGTCTTTGTTTTTTTTGGTAAAAATTAAAATGTCTGTCAATTAATACGTACACTAAAATTAGGTTTTCTGAACTTTGAAGTTGGTTGGAAAGGCCATGAAACTAAATAAATATGTCCGGACTAAATACTGTCTTTTTAACTAAAAAGACACATTAATATTTATATTTATTTAATAATGTATATATATATTTTTCTTATAAAATAGTTTAAAAAATGCAGAAATTCAATTAGTAATACTTGATTTAATTTTGAAAAATTATGAATTTGAGATATTATAAAAATAGAAGACCTTAAAATATATAAAAAAAAAAGAAAAAATTATTTCAATTATAAAAATTAAGATACATAATTAAAAACTAATAATGTTATCATGGATTAAGTAAAATTAAGTAAAATAACTCGATTAATATTTTCTTTTAAATAAAAATTATAACTCTATTAAAATAATTTTATTAATTTCATATATTTCAAAAAAATATATATTAATTTCATAAAAAATCATAGTGTTATTTCAAAAGTTAATTAATAGAACATGTTATAACTCCATACCATTACTTCTATTTTTGGACGTAAAGTTTTTTTTAAATAAATCAAGACTTAAATAATTGTTAATCGGTCTTATTTATAATCGAAACTTTATGAGTACTTAACTTACTTAGCTCAAATCTCGTTACAAAATTTAACATAACTTAGTTAATAATAATCATAGTTATGGTGATTGATAGATAATAAGTTCCAGCTTTATAACAAAAAAAACAAAAAATATTTAAAATTTCAAGTTTTCAAAAAAACAACAAGCTGTTTATTCTAAACATATACAACTAAAGACTTTACTCCAAACTCTTATTCATAATCATCTGTCCAGTAATCATCCTCTAACCGTGTATCTTCCTTGTCATCTGTAAAATGAAAAAACATAGGAGGTGAGTATAAAATACTTAGTAGGCAGAACATCTCCCCTCCTTTTAAAACAATTTTTCAATTAAAAGAAAAATAATATAAATGTTTTTAAATAATAATAATTTACCATACATTTATTTTTAGAGCACAAAAAGACAAAACATAAATTAAATGGTAAATAAAAACATTGAGCAAACCATGTAATACAATCATTCAATCAATATATTTCATTTTTCTTTTATTTTACTTTCTTGTTTTTTCTTTGACTATTGGGGAATAATATGATTGTTTCGTGAATGGATCTAAACTGATATCAGTTCCTAACTTTATACCGGTTAGGAAATGGCCTTACTTGTATCTTATATCTTGGTGACTTTTTATCCATACTAATGGAAAATCTTATAAACGGTGGAACATATTCCTTCCATTGCTATCCATCACTTAATCCCCAATAAAATCAAATATAATAATTACATATAATTTACTTTTATAAAACTTCAATGTAAATACTTAACATTTTAAAATATTTAAGAATATTGAAAATGAGAAAAAAAATATTCTTTATTTTAAAGTGATAATAGCTTGAAACTTAAAACATAATTGGTATATGTACCATACCCCCATACATAAACCATATCTCCACAACACAAAATACCCGAAAAATATCATCATTAAACTAACCGAAAAATCTAAAATATCTAAGAACGGCCCATAACACAAAAAGCCCACACATATCTAAAATATCTAAGAACGGTCCATAACACAAAAGACCCACATATTGTAGATAAATACCTCCCTAAGAAGGAAGGAAAGGCATCTAACACAATCATAACACACGCACGCAAGAAAAGCACGAGGGGAGAACGCCAAGAGAGAGAGATCGCCAAGAACAAAGAAGATTAAGGAAAACCCTAAAAAGAAAAGAAGGATCCCAGGAGAGAAGAGGAAGAACGAAAAGGGAATTAGTATAATTAGGATCAGGCCACATCATATTGGCGCCCACCGTGCTTTTTCGTACGATTAGATCAACGAAAAAGACCATGACAACCCACGACCATGATTCTAAAAGCCCTAATACCCCTCCAGAAATTCCCACCACATCCCTGGGCATCTCTCTCCCTGTTCCCAGTACCCATCAACCCTTAGCAACTGCTTCTGCACTCGCCAACGCCAACCAGCGTCAACCCTCCTCATCCGCACATCCACCAAAAGACGCCCAAAACCAATCCACATCGCGCCGCGATGACAAGAAACCCACCCGCCGTTCACATTCCCTATCCATTCGGCATGACCAACCAAATGTTAATGTACCATACAACGACATTATGCAGAACTTAAGAAACATCGCCAATTACATGCGACAGAAAAGACCAAGATCTGTTCCAGAATTAACAGACGACGCCACATCCTCCTTTCCCAAAGCCACTGGATCCTCAACCAATGTTTCGATATCCCCAAAATGCCACCGTAAGCTTTCTCCACCGAAACACCTCGACCACCCCACCACAAAACCTTCCAAGCAAGCCGAACAACAAGACCAACAACCACAACCGCACTCTCAAAAATATACAATCCCACTAGCACCACACGCTCCCCCACAACAACACCCGTTTCCCCAGACACCTCCGGATAATATAGCACACCCCATATCATACCAACACCCCCCACCGCAACCACAAGTCCCAACGCCCACATGGCACATCCCAACACCAAACCCCGAAGCCCACGAAATCCCCCAACTCCACCAAAACAACCAACAACCATTGTCCCACCCTCCACTCAATACTTTACCCCCATCATCATCCATCCCACCAGCACAAATACCGATACCCTAACCACCTCCGGGAACTCAAGCACAACCTATAATATACCAACATCCTTTACAACAACCGCAAGCGCCAACGCAAACATGGTACCTCCCCCCGCAAATCCCCGGAACGCCAGCCCTCCATCAACCTCTCCACCACGACCAACCTACAGTCGGACCCACACCCACAGCCATACACTCCCAAATGCCATGCGACCAAATTCACCTCAAACCCCCTCCACTAAAACCAAATGATGACATCCTCCCTTGGAACACCCTCGACAAAAACCCTCTAGCCTCGGAATACGCTAAAGGTCCATTGCCACCAACGTTACAGATTCCCACATTCACCCATTACACCACCCACTTCTGGAAATTCACCACAACAATGGTCATGCACGGTGCAGACGATTTCCTGTTGTGCTGGTGTTTTCCGATGACACTCGCCGACCAAGCACAAGCCTGGTTCGGCAATTTACCCGCAGGATCCATCGTCTCTTTTCGACAACTCGGCAACAATTTTCTACAACACTTCGAAGCATTCTGAACAGTCAAAAAAACACGCCTCGAACTCCTACAAATTCGTCAAAATGTTGGAGAATCCTTGTTCTCATACCTCCAGCATTTCAACAAAGAAGTCTTTCTTACTAAGGATTGCACGGACTCCTTTTATGTCGAAGCATTCCGCAACGGCCTTATCACAGGCGAATATTCATATCAATTAAACATCCAGGAACCAAGAACCACACAAGAGTTGCTAACACAGATCGGAGCTTGGATAAAAGCTGAAAAATTATCCACCTCCGTGGCATTCACCCAAGCTCAAGACGTTGCCCGAAACAACATACTGGCCAAACCCAGATACCCCCAAGACGGTCATAATCAACCTCTCACCCGATTCCCACACCCTACTTACCGAACACAAGCGACAACAACCAACACCAACCAACGGACACCCCGTTACCCCAAAAACAATGCTACCCAATTCACCCCCTTAACAACCGATAGCGCCACCATCTGGCAGAAAATAGAATCGTCAGACATATTGCCTGCTCTACGCCCGATGCCTTCCACAATCGAACGCCAAACCAACAACATTTCTGCACATTCCACAAAGAAGTCGGGCACACAACCGACAATTGCTACTCCCTGAAACATGCAATCAAAGCCGCAATCCAAAAAGGACAACTAGGCGAATATGTTCAGATGCCGAACGCAACCCCACCACCTATGATAATCTCTCACGAACTAGCACAGCCCTCCCCCCCCCCCCACGTCATCAACCTTATAGATGATCATCCCCACGCATCCAGCCCACCTCCTTCAAAGCGCGTAAAATCTGCCGAAACCGATAACAATACTAACACTCCACTAATAATTTCCTTACACATCCAATCCTTTTTCGTCCGGCGCATAGTAATAGACACAAGTAGCTCCGCCAACATCATGTACTACGAAACCTGGAGAAGAATGCACCTCAACGACAGCCTGATACAACCATACTCTACACCAATTGTCAATTTTTCCGGCACCACAACCCACCCTCCCGGCACTGCCCAACTATTACTCCAATGGGGCCTACCTTCCCACCCCCAGCAACACACAACCACCTTCGTCATCGTCGACTCCCCAGCACCTTACAACATCATCCTCGGACGCCCAATGCTGAATGCAATGCAGGCACAAATCCGCACATATCCCAATGATATAATAATGACGTTACCTTCCGGCCCTTGGATAATTCCCGGAGATGAACCGATTCAACAGACCTGCTACCTCACCAACAATACACCCCCCAAACCTTCAACCATTCCCACTGACAATCCCGACCGCAGCCTGATCCCTGTCGACCAATTCGAAACCTTCGGCATAGACTCCACACACCCGGAACGCCAGATCAAAATAGGAGCTTCCCTCCCGAATCCTCTGCAACGACAAATCCTAGAGCTTGCGGCAGAATTCTCCCACATCTTCGCCTGGACGCCTACGGATCTCGGGGCAATCCCCCGATCCTTCATAGAACATTGATTAGGCATTCCCTCCACAGCCAAACCCATTACTCAAAAACCCCGTTCCTTCAACACCGCGAAACAAGCCATTATCCGCAAAGAAATATCAGAGCTACATGAGGCCGATGTCATTCGAAGAGTCCAATTCCCTCAATGGCTAGCCAACCCCGTCGTCGTACCAAAGCCAGGCGGCAAATGGCGAGTTTGCATTAATTTCACCTCGCTCAATAAAGCCATCCCCAAGAAGCCGTATCCTCTTCCTCGAACGGATCTCCTCGCCGACGCCACAGCCGGATACGACTTACTTTCATTTCTAGACGCTCACAAAGGATACCACCAAATCCTTATGGCAGAAGCCGACGAAAGAAAAAACTACCTTCGTCACACCTGAAGGACTTTTCTGCTATAAATGTATGCCTTTCGGACTTAAAAACGCAGGTGCCAATTTTCAGGACAC
Source organism: Asclepias syriaca (assembly GCA_027405835.1). Taxonomy (NCBI): domain Eukaryota; kingdom Viridiplantae; phylum Streptophyta; class Magnoliopsida; order Gentianales; family Apocynaceae; genus Asclepias; species Asclepias syriaca. The sequence goes on from CM049924.1 coordinate 12,389,308, forward strand.
GATCAACCGTATGTTCAAATCCCAAATTGGCAGAAATGTCAAAGCGTACATCGACGACATCTTAGTCAACACTCTTTCCTCATCAGATATAACTCGCGACCTCCGTGAAACATTCCAAACTTTGCAAGACTTCGGTCTAAAACTCAACCCCGAAAAGTGTACATTCGGAGTAAGTGTCGGCAAGTTCTTGGGTTTTATGATCTCACAGCGCGGACTCGAAATCAACCCATCCAAAATAGCAGCCATACAAAATCTAAAACCCCCAACAACTGTTAAAGAAGTTCAGCAATTCAGTGGACGAATCGCAGCACTCAACCGTTTCCTTTCCAAATCCGGAGAAAAATCCCTCCCGTTTTTCTTACTCTTACGAAACCGCAAACATTTTGAATGGACCCCCGAATACGAGAAAGCCTTTCAAGACATAAAGCAATATTTGCAAAGTCCCCCGGTATTAGTTCCCCCAAAACCAGACGAAGTCCTCCACCTCTACATCTCAATTTCCCCCTCAGTTATATGTGTCGTTCTCTGCGCCGATCGCAACAATACCTTTCACCCAGTTTACTACATTAGCCACGTCCTACACCCTGCCGAAACCCGATACTCCCCCTTACAAAAACATATCTTTTCCCTAATCATGGCAACACGAAAGCTCCGACATTATTTCCACGCCCATCAGATATGCATGCACACCCAAGCCCCCATTCGACAGTCATTGTACAAAGCTGACATCACCGGCCGCCTCATGCGATGGGCCATCGAACTGTCCGAATATGACATCACATACACTCGCAGGCAGCAAGTCAACGCCCATGCATTGTTTGACTTCATCATAGAATGCTCCGATTTACCCCCACCCCTCCCTCATCGTCCACCCGATGACAACATCCCAAACGACTGTTGGATAATCCATGTCGATGGTTCTGCAGCCAAAACCAATTGAGGAGCCGGTATAGCCATCACCTCACCCGAAGGCTCCAAATTATTTTACGCCCTGAAATACACATTCACGATCAACAACAACGAATCTGAATACGAAGTGGTCCTCGCAGGGCTACGGATTGCCCACACCTTAAATATTCGTAACCTCCGCATATTCACCGACTCCCATCTAATAGCTGGACAAGTCAACGGCGAATTCGAAGCCAAGGAAGAAAACATTCAACAGTATTTACAGTTAGTATTTGAGTTCCTAAAAAACTTTCAGTACATAAGCATTGAATACATCGCCCGCAAAGCAAACATTGAAGCGGACACCCTCTCCAAAGTACACATAATCGACACAATAGACAGAACACGGATAGAGCCACTCGCGCAAAGATCCATCGACCACCTTCCAGTTATGAACATTTCCCAACCACAGTCCTGGATGACACCCATCATCCAATACATCACCAACAACATCACCCCAGAAGACAAAATCCAAACACAACAACTCAGACAAGCCGTAGCCCGATACGTTATTATAAACAATCAGCTATACCGACGCCATTACTCCTGGCCATTACTAAAGTGTGTGCCCGAAGCCGAAGGCAATTACATCTTATGCGAAATCCACGAAGGAATTTGCGGAGCTCATATCGAGGCCCGAAGTTTGGCCTAAAAGGTCATGCGGACGGGATACTTCTGGCCCACGATAGAAGCCGACGCCACCGAGCTTATTAAACACTGTTCAAAATGTCAGCTACATGCAAACACACACCACATGCCCACTGCCAAATTCCACTCCATCAGCAACCCGATTCCTTTCTATCAATGGGGCATGGACATTGTCGGCTCATTCCCGAAAGATAAGGGAAATAAGGAATTTCTTATCGTGGCCATTGACCATTTCACCAAATGGGTTGAAGCAAAACCCGTTGCTTCCATCACGACATAAGTTGTCAAAGATTTCTTGTGGAACGATATTATCACCAGGTTCGGCATACCCCGCATGCTCATCACCGACAACGGGAAACAGTTCGAAGCGCAAGAATTCCAAAATTTTTGCCAGGAATTACATATAGACCACCGTTTCACATCAGTTGGATACCCACAAACGAACGACCTAACAGAAGTCACTAACCGAACCATCGTACAAGGTTTGAAAAAACGGTTAGATTCGTCCAAATCCAAATGGGTCGACGAACTACCGAATGTCATGTGGTCTCACCGCACAACACCCCATTCCCACACCCTCGAAAGCCCATTTTCTTTATGCTTCGGTACCGAAGCACTACTCCCAGTTGAAATTGGCTCCCCCTCTCCCAAACTGGACAATTTCTCCATCGAGTGGAACGACCTCAAAATTACAAAAAACATGGCACTACTCGACAGTATTCGATCCAACGCAGCCACCCGTGAGTACAACTACAAAAGATCCCTAGCAAAACACAAGAATGCGAGACTGCGCCCCCATAATCTCATCACAGGCGACCTCGTCCTTCGCAAAAACTCCGTTAGCCATCAAGAACCGACCCGAAAGCTAGACGTAAACTGGGAAGGCCCATACATCATTGCCAAAGCCAATTCAAATGGCAGCTTTCATTTGAAAGACCACAAAGGCCACATTCTCACCCGCACGTGGAACGCAGCCAACCTCCGAAAGTATTAACCATAGAACTCACACGCACCCACAAATTTAGTTTTGGATGCACAATTATTAGGTTCCGGATAAACACTTGCTATACTTTTCAAAAATTAAAATTATTTCAATAATAATAATAACAAACATTTTTTCTATTCTTTTCTTTTGTTTATTATTTTTATTTTAACACAGCAGTCACCCATTCAATACCATAACACTCCCACCCCATCCACAAGCCACACACACATACAAAAAAGATAAACACAATAGCAACAAAAAGTAACAAAAACTACTTTGTATTAATCCCATGAGAGTTACAAAATATATATACATCATACATTTTCAGGCCCCCCCCCCCGATTACATTACTTTCCCCGCCCACCATCTCCTCCCCCGGAGCCACTTCCCCTTCCTCCACCTCTTCTCCCGTTTCCTCCCGTTGCTGGCCAGTTTGAGCAATCAGCTCGTCAAAATTGAATGGACCCCCTTCCCAAGGGTACACATTCCCTTCCGACCTCATAGCCAACGCCTCAAACTGCTCCGGTAACTGAAAAGAAGGATCCGTTTCCCGAATGTGATCCCTCAGCACGGCCAAGGTATCACCAGCCACGGGAGCCGCTACCCAAGAAAATAGCCTATAACACCGTTCATCCTTAAAAAATGATGTTACGACCGCTTTTTCCGTAGCAGCGTTAATCAGCCCCTCGGGAGTTTCGTAGCAGTCCCGCAACCTTACCGCCTCTTTCTCCCACTTCTTCCTTGCCAGCTCCAACTCACCCATCCTAAGCCTCTCTCGCATGAGCTCTTGCCGAACCCCCTCTAGTTCCTCCCCTGCTCCCGAACCCTCCCCTTCCACACCTCCACCTCACGTTCGACAGCCCCTTCACCACTGTAGCACGTCCCTGGTCTTCCAACCAAGTCCTTCTCTCCGCCTCCACACCTCGTAGTTGTGGTAAGTCAAGCAGAGGTGGCTAAGGAATTCAACTTCCGAAAGTAAGGCCTATCAAAACCAATATAAACAAACAAAACACAAGTTAATACCACACTAATCCTCAACCATATTCAATTTCTAACACAAACCTCCCTCCCCTTACCTCAAATTTCGTTGATACATCTGGCCAATCAGGACATCCGTTGGCACCTTCTCTACCACCGCCTTCAAACCCGGGGGAAAACAATGGTGAAAAAAGTTCATCGCCACCCCCGGACCCCCCTCTGCCACGTTCGACGGAATATCCCAAGGAGGCACATACTTCCCCACCTCCGCCTCTTTCTTCCCCCAACCTTCACCCGGACCCCTCCTCAACCGTTTCAGAGGCGGAGGCAAATCCTCCGAACCCTCCCCCACCACCTCCTTCCCCTTCCCCTTCACCGAATCCTTTGACACTACCGGGGCCACCGTTTCCTTTGTTTTGGCACCGATAGCCACCCCCTCCCCCCTAGCCACCTTCTCAGCACCCCCCATCCTTCTTCTCTGCGCCCCAGAACATCCCTGGACAATAATACCTATGAGTTCCGATTATAAAACAAAAGCTTCCTTTGTCAGGTATAACCGAAAGAATTTTTAGATTACCAGTTGGCTTCCTTTTACGTTTATCCGGATTGTTCTGGACCATCTCCATCACTAAGTTTTTTCCTGTAAATACAGAAACAAACCATTAGTTTCGGCAAACACAGTTAGCAGAATATATGATTAACAAAAACATAATATACATAAACCCCCTCCCCCCCCATCAACCCTTCCACAAGCACCCAAGTATTTTCCGGATGTCCAATTTGAAATCACACTCCAACCCCACATGCCTCATTAGGGTTTCAGACCAATCCTCCCCCACAGTCAACTCAAACCGATATTTCAACAGCATCTCCGCATCCTGATAATCCCTCCCGTAACCATCTGGCACATCATTACTCAAGCTTTTTCTATTATTCCAAGGCTGCAAAAGACCGTTGCTGCCAAAACTATGATGCTTGACGTAAAAGAATTCATTCTTCCAAGAATGGATATTGGAAGGACCCAGGATAACCGGTCGGGCACTCCGTCTAGCAATATAAAAGAACCACCGACCCTCTGGCGTCGTACACTTTTGACTCAAATAATACAACCTACGCCACAATTCTAACCTACATTCACACCCGAATGCCCTACAAGCCATCAAAAAACCTACTGTAGTCCGGATGACATTTGGCATCAACTGTCCCAGCTGAATCTTGTAATATCTACAAATATCCACAAACAGCGGATGTAAAGGAAACTGCAACCCTGCCTGCAGGTGCGCCACGTAGGTGGTCACACAGTCCACCGGAGGCATGTGAATCTGCTGATTAGCATCCAGGCAAATAGTCTTGTAAGTTATAGGGAAATGATAATTCTCCCGGATGCCCTCCAAAACCTTGGATTCGGACACAGTCGTCTTATATTGGGGAATCTGGGGGTTATCTTTCTCTTCACACCCTTTAGTTTTCAATTCTTTCCTCACCGACCCCACTTCCTCCTTCGGCCTCTGGTAAGCCATCCCAGAACTTACATCCTTTTCATCTATCAAGGGGGAATAAAAATCCTCCCCATCTATCCTGTACCTTACACTTGCATCCCGATCCCCTGACGCACCTACGGGTCCCATCCACTCTACCAGTTCCTCAAATCCCACTAACCTTTCAGAATCACCAGACATACTCCCCTGCCCATCACCAGAACTCGTTCTGTCTGAAGAACTCATTATACCCGTATGATTTTTCTTTTACTCTAACCTAACTGCCTTGTATCTTCTTCCCGAAGCCCTACCCAGAAAACGCTAATCAACAGAACAACAAGTACCTGAAATTTGTCGAGGAGATGGTTTAGCACAGAATGTCCAAGCACAATCACACAAAAGCAATAGCACACAAACACTGCAACATAACAACAAAAATACATTTCTTAGTCAAACCCATATTCAACACAGTTCATCACCCTCCACAAAACACACACACACAGAGCATATATTATCACACATCCTCAAAACCCCTCCCATTTCAAACCCCACAATAATACAAAATACCAACACACTAACCTGCAACCTTCATAGTAGACCAGAAACTTTCCTTATACTCCGAACCACTCACAAACAAATCGCATTAACCGGGTAAAACCTCACAACTCGGAATCAATATTGATTTTCTTCAAAGAGGCGCGAAGAACAGTCAAGCAAATGAATTCAAATAAACCCCCTGCCTGTTCCTCTGCCCCTTATATTTCCCAAAAACCCTTCTACTGCCGGGCCCCAAACATCTCGCGCAACCATATTTAATAATTTGTCCCGTCCGCACACCTTCCCACACTCACACTACCTTCACGCGCCATCAGCCGAACCATCCCCACACGCGTCCTTTCCCATCGACGCGTCAGAAGCGTCTTGTCATCTTCCACACACATACCCACGTCAATCATTATCACCCGAATCCATGCCCACCAAACCGCAGCCTCATCCCCAAACCACATCCACATCCCATCTCTCAAACAACATTTTTCCCCCAATCCCCCTATTTAATATCGTATTCGAAACCCGCTCCCACATCCCGTCCCCAACACGATTTCCTTCTTTTTCTCTCTCTCCCCGAATCCCCCTTCGACCCGCCCCCCATCCGTCTCCTTCCCACAACCCTTTTCCATTTGTATCTATTTCCGCATCCTCCTCAATCTTTACCTTTCCCAATACAGCCGCACCCCCCCCCCCGCCACATCCGCCCCAATCACAATCGGTCAAAAAAAATGCTTATGGTATATGTACCATACCCCCATACATAAACCATATCTCCACAACACAAAATACCCCAAAAATATCATCATTAAACTAACCGAAAAATCTAAAATATATAAGAACGGCCCATAACACAAAAAGCCCACACATATCTAAAATATCTAAGAACAGCCCATAACACAAAAGGCCCACATATTATAGATAAATACCTCCCTAAGAAGGAAGGAAAGACATCTAACACAATCATAACACACGCACGCAAGAAAAGCACGAGGGGAGAACGCCAAGAGAGAGAGATCGCCAAGAACAAAGAAGATTAAGGAAAACCCTAAAATGAAAAGAAGGATCCCAGGAGAGAAGAGGAAGAACGGAAAGGGAATTAGTATAATTAGGATCAGGCCACATCAATAATTTAAATATATATATATATATATATATTATATAATAAAAAGAAAATAGAAATATAATCACATCAAATTAAAAAAAACATCGAATTAGGAAAAGGAAACATAATCACATCAAATTTCAAAATTTATGGCTATATAAAAAAAAAATATATATATATATATATAATCACAGGATTCTCGGCGGCATCATATATATAAAATAAAAAAAAGGAAATATAATCATTGAAATTTTCTGAATTCTTGGAGGCATAAAAAAAAAATATATATATATAATAAAAAAATAAAGAAATATAATCCTCTCAAGTTTTGGATTGTGCCGCCGCCAGAATTGTTGAATAGTAAAAAAAATATGTATACTTAAAAAATTTTGGAATCAAAGATTAATTTTAGGATGTTAAACTTTCAAAATTCTACTTAAGCAGATAACAATGAGTCAAACAAGTCTTTTCACATATCATAATCTTGAAATTCAATACTTAAAAAATTATCCATACTATAGAAAAAAACTAACGGAGAGGGATAGTCCACCTACCTCGATTGAGTGTTTGGCGTATTTTCTGATACTTTCGATTAACTCAAATATTTCACTCTTAAATTCCTTTCGGACTCTATAAAATATCCATAATACGAATATTAAAACTAAATTCATAACTAATATCTTAATCTTACGATCCTATTAATCAAATACACTAAAAACTACTTACCTCTTTCGTCAACTTCTCTGTATTAAAAAAACTTTGGCCTCTGACGGCTATCATGTTCTGAAAGGGATAAAAGAAAGCCCTAGTAAAAACCTAATAATCATGCTAATCCTTATATTTATAATTACTCTTATATCTAACTAATAACTATTTACTATTAAGTCCTCACACTATTTAAATAATAAATAAAGCCCTAAAAATAAAATTAGGGTATTACATTCTACCCCCATCGAAAAAGTTTCGTCCTCGAAACTAATGTACCTTGCTCCTCAAACAAATATGAATATTTAGTGCACATATCTTCCTCCGATTCCCATGTAGCTTCCCTTGGGGTGTGATTGGTCCATTGCACTTTGACATACGGTATAGTTCTTCTTCTCAATACTTGTTCTTTACGATCAACAATTTTCATTGGAACTTCTTCATAATTTAAGTTCTCTTGAACATGTAAAGGTTCCACTTCTAACACATGACTTTCATCCGGAACATAACGCCTCAATTGTGACACGTGGAAGATATTGTGTACTCTGGATAAAGCAGGTGGTAAAGTCAGTTGATATGCTAGTTGTCCAACTCTCTCTAATATATCAAAAGGTCCCACAAACCTTGGACTTAACTTTTCACTCACGCCAAATCTCATAACACATTTTGTTGGTAAGACTCTTAAATATACCTTTTCTCCTTTATGAAATTCCAACGGTATTCTTTTTGTATTTGCCCAACTTCTTTATCGATCTTGAGCTGTCTTCAAATGTTGTCTTATCAATGTCACCTTCTCTTTAGCTATTTGCACTAATTCTGGACCGGTTATGTTCTTTTCCCCAACTTCATCCCAATAAGTGGGAGAGTGACATCTTCTCCCGTACAAAGCTTCAAAAGGAACCATACCAATGCTAGACTGATAACTATTGTTGTATGAAAACTCCACTAAGGTTAGGTAATCTACCCAATTACCTTTAAAATTAATGACACAAGCTCGAAGCATGTCTTCCAAAATTTGAATTACTCTCTCCGATTAACCATCAATTTGAGGATGGAAAGCAGTACTTAGGGATAATTTGGTACCAATTGATTCATTTAAACTTTTCCAAAAATGAGAGACAAATCAAGAATCACGATCAAATAAAATTGATATTGGTACTCCATGTAATTGAATTATGTTATCAATGTATAAGCGTACCAATTCTTCCATGATCATAGTGGTCTTCATTGGAAGAAAATGAGCTGACTTCCTTAGTCTATCCACTATCACCCATATTGTATCTCTACCAGTTCCGGATTTAGGTAATCCTACCACAAAATCCATAGTCACGTGTTCCCATTTTCCATTCTGGTATCTCCAATGGTTGTAATAGGCCTCAGGGTCATTGATGTTCAGCTTTCACGTTTTGACAAACCAAACAATGAGATACAAAGTCTGCAATGTCTTTCTTCATTCCCTTCCACCAAAAGTTTGTCTTCAAGTCTATGTGCATTTTTGTTCCTCCCGGGTGTACCAAAAATTTGGTGTTATGCGCCTCCTTCAATACTTCTTGCCTCAACTGTATATTATTTGGTACCCATAATCTGCCTCGAAGCCATAAACTATCGTCTGTGTGCCTTTGAAAATCTGAAACCTCGTGTACGTGATTGTTTATTGGGTTTGCAACTTCATCACTTTCTTGGGCTATCTTAATCCTTTCAATTAATGTTAGCTGAGCTAAAAGAGTAGAAAGCATTTCGTCCATACGTTCACCAATTTCAATCTCCAACTTCTCCCATTCTGTAATCAACTATTCTTGTTGAGTCTACATAGCTGCTAGCATCCCTGATGATTTCCTACTTAAAGCATCTGCTACCTTGTTGGCCTTTCCAGGATGATAACTAATTTTTAAGTCATAGTCTTTCAGTAACTCTTACCATCTTCGTTGCCTCATGTTTAATTCCTTCTGCGTGAAAAGATACTTTAATATTCTATGATCAGTGAACACCTCACACTGTTTCTATAGAAATAATGTCTCCAAATTTTAGAGAAAACACCATTGCTGCTAGTTCCAAATTTGGGTAGGATAATTTCGCTCATATGATTTCAACTGTCGAGAAGCATATGCAATTACCCTACTATTCAACATTAATATGCACCTAAACCATGTTTCGAAGCGTCGCTATAAATTTGAAACCCTCCAGATTCAGTCGGAAGTGCTAAATAGGTGCTGACACTAAACTTTTGTTTCATTGTTGAAAACTCTTCTCACATGATGGGCTCCACTCAAACTTCGTTCTCTTTTGTAAACGAGTTAGAGGCATAGCGATTGAAGAGAAGCCTTCAATAAACTTCCGATAGTATCCTGCAAGACCAAGAAAACTATGAATCTTGGTAACATTTGATGGTTGAGGCCAATCCACAGTTGCTTCTATCTTTTTAGATCCACAGATACACCTTCTCTAGATATCACATGTCCCAAGATATTCATACTTGGGATCCAAAATTCACATTTTGAAACTTAGTATACAACTTATTTTCTCGAAGAGTCTGTAGTACCATTTTAAATGCTCTGAATGTTGTTCCTTCGATGATGAGTAGAAAGAATATCATCAATGAATACCACCACACAGATATCCAACTGTTCTCTGATACTCTGTTCATTAAATCCATAAAAGTAGCTGGAGCATTTGTTAATCCAAACGGCATCACGAGAAACTCGTAATGTCCATATCGAGTTCAAAATGCACTTTTAGGAATATCTTCCTCCATCTTCAATTGATGATATCCAGATCGAAGGTCAATCTTGTAAAATATCTTGGCATTCTTCAGTTGATCAAAGAGATCATCTATTCGAGGCAATGGATACTTATTCTTCATAGTGATCTTGTTCAACTCTCTATAATCAATACATAACCGCATGCTCCATCCTTCTTCTTCACAAATAAGACAGGTGCTCCCCATGGTGAAACACTAGGCCGAATGAACTTCATAAAGTAGTTCTTGAAGTTGTCCTTTCAATTCCCTAATCAGCTGGTGCCATTCTATAAGGAGTCTTAGAGATAGGTTCTGCTCCAGGAATGAGATTAATCTCAAAATCAATATCACGTTTAAGAGGTAAACCTGGTAATTTCTCTGGAAACACATAAGGAAACTCACAAACAGTTGGTACATCTTATGTTTGGGATATTCTTTGAATCCACCACATATGCTAAGTATCATGTACATCCTTCTTGTAAGTATTTAGAAGCCTTTATCACCGAGATAATTGGTGTGATCCTCTTTTTACTGCACTGGTATGTACCTTGAAATTTGAATTTATCCTTTTCAGGTATTCTAAATTCCACACTCTTTTCTCTACAATTGATTGTGGCATGATTTTGTGATAACCAATCCATACCCAATATTATGTCAAATCTGATATGTCAATCAAAATAAAACTAGCAAGAAGTCTATGTATCCCAACATCAATTTGACAATCTCGAATAATATGGTTAGAATTGAGAATCTTTCCTTCGGGTGTAGCAATATGATAAGTATCAACAAAATATTCAGACACTAATCCAAGAGTCTTAGCAAATTTATGAGACATAAAGGAGTGAGTAGCACCACAATCAAATAAGGTATAAGCTGGGAGTATATTGATAGATAGTGTACCTGCAACCACCTCATTGGACTCATCTGCTTCTTGTTGGGTCAAAGCAAACACCCGTGCATTAGACTTCTTTTGTTGTGGCTGTGAAGGCTGTTGCAGTGCTGGTATGTTAGAGGAATTAGGCCTCGCTGGCTTTGGCTTAGGACAATCTGCAATTCTGTGACCGATCTCTCCACAATTAAAACATGCTCCAGTTGAATCTGCATTCACCAAAATGTAATCTACCGCAAGTCTCACAAGGCTTCCTTTGCAAGGAAGTTTCACCCCAACTCTATTTTGTATTGGGTAGTAGCCTCCTTCTCTGTACTTGGGAACTTTCAGTGTTTGGCCTAACATTCCACCCTTGTTGACTATTAGTCGGTCTGAATATTTTTATTCCTCATTCCGCATCACCCACACAGATATCAGACTCTATTCGAATAGACCTTGTGTAAGAATCTTCATAATCCCGTGAAGGTATAGACGACAATCTAGCTTGAATCCGTCTAAAAAATCCATCTTCAAAATGAAGCAGCCTCAATCTACTATTTCCTATCAACTTAGGAATATACTGCCCCAAAGAATTAAAATTATTCGCATATTCAACCATAGACATTGACTCAGTCTGCCTCAGATTAAAGAATTGTCTCTGCTTCTCAAGACGAAATGAGTCCGAAAAATAATGATCCACGAAAGCCTTTTTGAACACCTCCCAATTTAGAGGCTGATTCGCAGATACATATGTTGGTGAAGCTCCTTCAAACCATCTTTGTGCATCTCCGACTAAAAATGGTAAGACAACTTTACCCCTGACTTCCATGGGTGCCTCCAGAACCTCGAAATTGCGTTCCATCTCTCTCAACCACTTCTCAGCTTTCTCAGGGTCCGCTCTACCATCAAAAGTTGGTACGTTGGCCTTCTTCAAATGCTCATAATGTGCTTTTGTACTGGTAGCTGCATTCTGTGAGCGCCGCTCTTGAGACTGTTGAAGTTGTTGCTGACCTTGCATCACTTGAGTCATCGTATTGAGTAATGCAACCATTTCTGGGGGCATAGTGAAAACAGGAGTTGGAGGAGGTGGAGGTGGAGGTGGAGGTGGAGAATCTCTCCTACCGTCACGATCATCGTTTGCAACTCCATCTCTTTGCCTACCTGTCCTTCTATTCCAATTAGCTAGAGGAACGTTCATTCCATCATTCTCGTGCTTGCCCACTTCATCAGAATGATCACCTTCTCTGGAAGTCTCAGCCCTTCTACCACGATCATCTATTGCTAGTAAAAATTTCCCAAAGAAAATAAATATAATTATTTAAATAATAATAAAAACAAAAACATAATATATATATATATATATATATATATATATATATTATATAAAATATCTTCCTTATATTTCTATGTCCTACTGCAATCCATACTTTCCTAATCCTAAAAGGCAAATCAATTCTAAATTTTGTTTAGTCATAACCTACTGCTCTAATACCACTAAATATCACGCTCCGAATCCGGGCCTAGTTCGTGAACTAAAATCCCAAATTCAAGATTACGACTCGGCTACACTCCCTAGATTTCTCCAAAGAATGTAAAGTCACTTACTTTCAATTATCCAACAACAAATAGTAAAATTATTAACTTAAATAATCTATAAAATATCATCCACAATTTCTAACTTTCTTCAATAATAAAACTTCGACTCAAAAAAAAAAATTCATGTTTCCAAAAAAACAACAAGAAGTTTATTCTAAACATAAACAACTAAAAACTTTACTCCAAACTCTTATTCATAATCATATGTCCAGTAATCATCCTCTAACCCTATATCTTCCCTATCATATGTAAAGTGAGAAAACATATGGGTGAATATAAAATACTCAGTAGGCAAAACATCTTCCCTCCTTTTAAAACAATTTTTCAATTAAAAGAAAAACAATATAAATGTTTTTAAATAATAATAATAATAATAATAATAATAATAAGTTACCGTACATTTATCTTTAGAGCAGAAAAAGACAAAACATAAATTAAATGGTAAATAAAAACATTGAGCAAACAATGTAATGCAATCATTCAATCAATATCTTTCATTTTTTCTTTTCTTTTACTTTCTTGTCTTTTTTTTAACTATTGGGGGAATAATATGATTGTTTCGCGAATGAATCTTAATTGATAGCAGTGCCTAACTTTATACCCGTTAGGAAAGGGCATTACTTGTATCTTATATCTTGGTGGCTTTTTATCCATGCCGATGAAAAATCTTATAAATGGTAGAATATGTTCCTCCCATTACTATCCATCACTTAATCCCCAATAAAATCAAATATAAGAATTACATATAATTTACTTTTATAAAACTTCAATGTAAATACTTAACCTTCTAAAATATTTAAGAATATTAAAAATGAGAAAAATATATATTTTTTATTTTAAAATGATAATAGCTCGAAACTCAAAACATAATTTAAATATATACATAACATTTAATTAATATTTTTATATAATAAAAAGAGTAATGAATTCTTTGATGGTATCAAAATAAATAAATAAATAAATAAATATATATATATATATATTATATAATAAAAAGAAAATACAAACATAATTACATCAAATTAGAAAAAGGAAACATAATTACATAAAAAACAAATATAATCACATCAAATTAGGAAAAAAAAGTATAAACATATCAAATTTTGAAATTTACGGCTCTATCAAAAAACAAATATATATATATATATATATAATCACATGATTCTTGAAATAAAATCATTGAAATTTTCTGAATTCTTGGCGGCATAAATAAATAAAAAAATACTATATATATATATATATATTAATATATATATATATATATTATATATATATAATAAAAAATTAAGGAAATATAATCACGATAAGTTTTGGATTGTGCCGTTGTCAGAATTGTTGAATAATAAAAATATATATATACTTAAAAATTTTTGGAATCAAAGATTAATTTTGAGGATGTTAAGCTTTCAAAATTTTACTTAAACAGATAACAATTACTCAAACAAGTCTTTTCACATATCATAATCTTCAAATTCAATACTTAAAAAATTATCCATACTATAGATAAAAAAACGGAGAAGGATGGTCCACCTACCTCGATTGAGTGCTTGGCGTACTTTTCGTTACTTTCGATTAACTCAAATATTTCGCTCTTAAATTCCTTTCGGACTCTATAAATAATCCATAATACGAATATTAAAACTAAATTCATAACTAATATCTTAATCTTACAATCCTATTAATCAAAAACACTAAAAACTACTTACCTCTTTCGTCAACTTCTTTGTATTTGGAAAAACCTGGCCTCTGACGGCTATCGTATTTTGAAAGGGATAAAAGAAAGCCCTAGTAAAAACCTAATAATCATGCTTAAACTTATATTTATAATTACTCTTATATCAAATTTATAACTATTTACTATTAAATCCTCACACTATTTAACCCTAAAAATAAAATTAGGGTATTACATTGATACAAAGAGGTAACAAGGAATTGTTTCCTCTTCCTGGCAGGCACCAACATTGGGTTGGGTAAAGTTAAATATAGATGAGTCTCATGGTGTTGACAGAAGTGGTTTTGGCTTTGTATTGCGTGATGATAGGAGACGAGTTTTACGTTCGGGAGCTAGACCTTTGCTGTGTATTGTATTGCCTGAACAAGCAGAACTCGTGGCTTTGAAGTTGAGTTTTGAATTTGTTCATGATTTTTGTTACTTCCCATTACTGATGATTTTAGATTACGAGAATTTGTCTACTATTGGTGGAATTATTGCTTAGTTTCAAGAGGATCTCTAGAAGGCTCCTAGGATTAATATTCAGAATAATCTAGGATTAATATTCAGAATAATCATACGTCTACTAACGTAGTAACACATTTGTTTGCTCAAATTGGGATTACTCTTTTAAATACCATTATTTGGTATGAAACTTCGCATTCCGTGTATTAAACACATTTCATTGAAACTGGTTAAAAGTTTCATGAATATACTATTTTTCATTTAAAAAAAATGATGATGACGAAAAAAAAAGTTATCATGAGTGAATTGACATATAGATAATGTATTAATTTTTTTTTTGAGTTTTTATTGATGAATGCATATAATTTTATGAGAATCAATTGATTAATTAATTTAATGTTTTATATGAACAAAATCCCTTAAAATCCTCTATCCGAATAATATTTCAAATTAATTTTTAAATTAATTACAACTACTAATGAAAACTTTAAAATTCCTAGCACATACCCCCAAAATTCTCTTCACAACTTGTGACAAATTTTTAAACATAGATTTAAATAATATATGTATCATGTATAAAAGAAATGCAGAAAATTAATAATAATATTTACCATGGGAATGATGGAAAAAGTTGGAGGAAAGAACCAGAATGAGGGCTAGGTAGATGAAAGAGATCTTCATTCTTCTTCACAACAACAAGGGAAAACAATTGTAAGAAAGAAAATAAATAAGGGAAAATATATGAATTTAGTGTTAGTAATGAATAGGATAAAAAACTATTAATTGTTTCAAAGAAAAATTTACATATTTTTTAAAAAAATCCAAATTATCAATTGACAAAATATTTTTAAAAAAAAAAAAAAATTGGTATATTTAAATTCTCAAATTACAAGAAATTGGTAAAATTGATTTTCATTATAATTCTTCTTCTTCTTCTTTTTTAATTTAATCATTAAAATTGATATATTTTTTTTAATTTAATCTTTATAATTCAAAATTCTCTCTTTTTTTAAAAAAAAAAAATTTGATAGAATTGTTTAAAAGAAATGCACTTTACATCATATTTGGTTCACTCTTAAATCAAACCGGGTATGATTGACTTAACTATTTTATTTAGTCATCTTTTGATCGGTTCTCTAACAACATATATTTGTTCCCAAAGGTTTTGACCCTTCTGAACTCATTTTTGAGGTCTATTTTTTCATATTCTGCCTCTTTCTTATCAGTTTCAGACTTGAGTATTTTTGTTTTTATCATTATAGCTGCTTTTGGTAATTCTCATTTTGTAACACATCTTATTAGTGTGATTTTTTATGGTTGCAATTATAATTTATGGGCTCAAGAAATGTGTAGTTTTCTAAAAGGTAGACTTCTTTGGCGTATTGTTACTGGTGAAACTAAATAACCCACCAAAGAACCTTCTGAGACTGAAGATAAGTTTATTGAAAGGTTAGACAAATGGGATATAAAACATCATCAAATTTTAACTTGGTTTTGTAATACTTGTTAGCCTAGTATTAAATTAGAATTTTGTTGTTTTGATTGTGCTAAAGATGTTTGGAATTTCTTAAAAAATTGATATGCAATTTTAGATGATATTCATCAGTTTCAGCTCTATTGACGCCTTCATTGCATGCATCAACAACTAAGTCACACCATTCACAGTTATGTTTATGAGTTACAGATTTTATTGGATCAATTATCTACTGGTGATCCTCTCTTGCCTGATAAAGCTCTACAAGTATTTATGCTGATCTTCTTGAACGTCGGTATGTTTGGCATTTGCTTATAACTCTTAATAGTGATTGGAGTCAATTTGTGGTACTCTTCTTCATCGTAAACCTTTGCCAAACATGGACACAGTAATTCGAGAACTAATTTCTTAAGAAACTCGTATTAACACTCTTCGAGCTGAGTGCAATCTCACTTCTCCACATATGATTCTTGTTGCACCTTCAATCCATTCTCAGTCCAAAAAGGAATTGTAATTATTGCAAAATACCTAGACATTTGATTCTACTTGCTATAAACTTGAGGTAAAACTCAAGAATCCTGGTAAAAGTGATAACTCTAAAATAATAGAGTTATTCACATTCAATTTGCCACGTTTTACTTTGAAATTAACTGAATTTATTTGGAAAATAGAATGAAAATGCCTTGATTTGATATTTTCCCTCTTTTTACTGAAAAATGTGATGTTATTGTTAAATGTCAATTTAATTTAATTTATTTTCAAATTTTGTACGAGCTGTATTTATTGATTATTATTTGGGAATTAATTTGAATTAATTTATTGTGACAAAGGAAAAAAGAGAATAAAAATTCAGTTTTATTATTTAGCCATTTTTTCAGAATTTATTTTATCTTTAACTTATTCAAAACGTGGCAGACTAAAGCTGGAATTCTGCAGAGGATCCTGTAGCAAGTAGAGGAAAAAGACAAAAACTTCAGAAGGCAGCTGGAATTTATTTTTCGACTATTCAGTTATTTGCTGGAATTTTTGGAGAAAATTCCAGAAATATGGACAGATGGCAGCTTAAGGCTAGCTTTCGGTACAAGAGGATGCTCTATATATAATTGAAAAACCGAGAGGAGTAGGGTTGTTGTTAGTTGGTCGTTTTTAGCATTTTAGAGAGAGATTGGTTTTTATTATTTTCTTAGATAGTTCAGTAGCATTTAGGTAGCATAGTGTAGCCTTTCTTTTTAGTTTTAGATTAACTTTCAGTAGGGGAAAACCCAAGAGTGAGCAGGGTGACTTGCTGAAGTGTTCATCAGCTGAGCAGAAGAGATGCCGCATCATCAAGCAGAGGAGAATAGCACTGTACAAGCGTGATTAAACTGATTTGGGCAGCAGCGTGATCTTAAACTCGAGTAATTCTCTGCTCATTTCCTCATTATTGTTCATTGTCTTGTATAGATTCTTGCTTAAATATTGGGCATGAGTTGAAGACGATTTTTATGAATTGATTAAACTTGTTTTGTAATGGAATTATGTACCATGACGATGGGAGTAGTTTTTGTTACATTACTTTAATTCATGGATTTCGTTATTCTCTGGACTGAACATATATTTTTAGCCTGAAGATGTTGTGGCATAGTTAAGTATGAACATGTTGAGTACACTGTCTTGATTATGATGACGAGTATGTTGTAGCATTGCTTTCTGTTTTTATGTTTGATGCTTGTATGGGGCATGCTTAGTTTATTCATGTAATTACATTAAATTGATTTAACATCACTTGCGGTTACGACTGTCCAACGTATGAATCGAACTAGTGTCTGGCCTTCTGGCGGAGGGGAGCTAGTGGACATGATAATTATGTGACACTAGATTGAGACGCACGGAAGTGCGCTCAACATTGCAGTGGAAATGACCAAATTCACTGACTAGTGTTGCTCTAGGTCAACGGTACTTCGTACTCCATGAGATGATGTTATCGGGGATCTAGACTAGTAGATCAAATAATCTGGGTGGAACCAGATACGCTGTAGCATTGATATGGAAACTGAAAGCATGTTTGTATATTTAGATTCATCTATGGTTTGTACTTGCATTTTGGGCGTGAATGCCGCAGCATTGTATTACCTGCAGTACTCTTGTGGTTATTTCCAGTAGGCTAACCCTTAACTGTTAGTTTAGTCTTTTCTTTAGGAGTAGGATTGTCGTAGCATTAGACCAATCTGCATTCATTATTCATCATTCTTTATTCTTTTATTCTTTTAACCATTTGTACAATCGTATTTGCATCTGTAATTGGCACACTTAGTCCCTGTGGGATCGATAATCTTGTACTTAGGTACATATATTACTTGCTGACCGGTGTATACTTGCACTTGTTAAGATTGCATTGATTACTTCATTTTCTTATCTCTACAAATTGTGACACACGCACACAACGCAACCAAGTTTTTGGCGCCGTTGCCGGGGACTTTGGAGTCAATTTGATTGTAAATATTGATTGTTTGCATTTGGTTACTTTTATTTTTCAGTTTATTTTTATACTCATTCTTGAGCTTATGAGATTATTGAAATGATTGTATGAGGGACGAATAAATTATGCATGGGCTGAACCGTTTTGTGGATTTATTGATCTGAATTATTTGCTAAATTTTAGCTTGTGTATCATTCATTCCTTAATGTGTGCTGTTTTGCATGAGTGAAACGCACAAGGGCTCTCAAGCTTCATTGCTGCCACGATCCAGAAATTGAGAGAAAACAGCCAAGGCGTTAAAGAAGAAGAAACAGACACGGATAAGGCAGTAGTAGAGTAGGTTATGCGGGACATCGGGAAATCCAACCTGAACTGCCCATAATCCAGTGGTAATGGCATACGATAGGGACCATGCTATTCGGCAGTAGGCAATCCCTATGTTTAATGAATTGAACCCAAGTATTATGCGACCGGAGATTGCCGCAGCACAATTCGAGTTGAAACCAGTGATGTTTCAAATGTTGCAAACAGTAGGGCAGTTTGGTGGATCACCTGCTGAAGATCCACACTTGCACTACGTTTATTCTTGGAAGTAAGCGATTGTTTTAAGTTAACAGGGGTATCGGATGATGCTTTGAGGCTGAAATTGTTTCCATATCTCTAAGAGACAAGGCTAGAGAATGGCTTAACTCTTACCCTCTGGTAGTGTGATACATGGCAACAGCTTACTGAGAAATTTTTGATGAAATATTTCCTCCAACGAAAAATGCTAGGTTGAGAAATGAAATCACCTCTTTCATCAATTAGAAGAAGAATCATTGTATGAGGCATAGGAAAGATTCAAGAGTTGTTAAGAAGGTGCCCACATCACGGAATCCCACACTGCATTCAAATGGGAAACATTTTACAATGGGTTAAATGCACACACCAGAATGATAGTTGATGCTTCAGCAAATGGAGCACTTTTGGCAAAGACATACAACGAGGCCTATGAACTAATTGAAAGGATTGCCAACAACAACTATCAGTGGCCTACAACAAGAATACCTAGTGGAAGAAAAGTGGCTGGAGTATTGGAGTTATACCCAATAACTTCGCTTTCAGCCCAAGTGTCAACAATGTCCAATATGCTCAAAACACTAAGTATGCAAAACAAGGCAGGGGGCAGGTGGCAGAACCAAAACCAGCCTAATGTAAGCCAGGTACAGAACGTGTGTTGTGTTTATTGTGGAGAGGGGCATCTATTTGAGGATTGTGTTCACAATCCCGCATCAATCTGTTACATGGGGAATCAAAACAGGGGTAACGGTCTTCAACCAAATACTTACAACCCTACTTGGAGGCAGCATCGAAATTTTTCTTGGAGAAATCAAGGGATGCACCCCACTCAAGGTGTGAACCCAAGACCACTGCCCCAGCAGCAACAGCAGTACCCCCAGCAGCAGCAACAACAACTCCAACACCAACAAGGACCTCTACAACAACAACCACCTTCAAGCGTTTGAGAAAACATGATGAGAGACTTCATGGCAAGGACAGACACAACCATACAAGGACTATCATCTACGGTTCGAAACTTGGAAACCCAGATGGGGCAGTTAGCCCAAGAGATGAGGAGCATACCACAAGGATCACATCCGAGCGATACAGAAAATCCAAGAAGAGAAGGAAAAGAACATTGCAAGGCTGTAACATTACGAAGTGGCAGAATACTGGACGAGCCAAAAATGAAGTCTGGAGCGGCTGAGAAGACCAGTGAGCCTAGCAAGAATGTAGAAATTCCAGTAGCTGAACCAGAACTAATGGAGCCAAATGCTGCAGCATCGCCAATGCCGCAGCAAAGCACCATTCCAGAACAGCCTGATGCTGCAGCATCACCAATGCCGCAGCAATGCAATATTCTAGAGAGCAAACCAGTACATCAATGAATGCCTTTTCCACAAAGGTTTGCCAAAACGAAACAAGATGAGCAGTTCAAGAAGTTCTTGGACATTTTGAAACAGCTGCACATCAACATTCCATTGGTAGAAGCAATAGAACAAATGCCCAACTATGCGAAATTCATGAAGGATATCCTTACAAAGAAAAGAAAGTTGGGAGACTATGAAATTGTTTCACTGACCAAAGAATGCAGTTTCTTTTTGCATGACAAGTTGCCCCCTAAAATGAAAGATTCGGGGAGCTTTAATATTCCTTGTTCTATTGGAGACTCATACTGTGGTATGACCTTATGTGATCTTGGTGCTAGCATAAATTTGTTGCCTATGTAAGTTTTTAAGCAATTAGGCATAGGTAAGGTAAGACCTACGATGGTAACACTACAATTGGCAGATAGGTCTATAACTCACCCAGATGGAAAGATTGAAGATGTCCTGGTAAGGGTTGATAAATTTATTTTTCCAGCTAATTTTATTGTTCTTGATTATGAAGCAGATAGAGAAGTTCCAATTATTTTGGGGAGACCTTTCCTTGCTACGGGAAGGACCCTTATTGATGTTCAGAAAGGAGAACTAACCATGAGGTTTCAAGATGATAAAGTCACCTTCAATGTATTCAAAGCCATGAAATTTCATGATGAAGGTGAGGATTGTTTTCGCATATCCATTGTTGACCCTTTGACAGGTGAAGATGAAGAGTGGAGGAACTATGGAGATGATGCATTGGAAAGAGTGTTGATGGAGGAAATGTTGCACTATGGTAATGAAGAAGAGAAGAATACTCAGCGTGGTTGGAAGCAAATTCACTGGTTTCAAGTTTCGTGCGTAATTTGAATCCTTGGACTTGTCTTCTCGGGAGATCAAAGTGACAAAACCTTCTGTGGAAGAACCACCTGAACTGGAACTGAAGTCATTGCTGCAGCATTTGAAGTACGGATTTCTGGGAGTAGACACAACTCTGCCTGTGATTATTTCAGCATTACTGGATGCTGAACAAGAAGAAAAATTACTTGGAGTTCTGAAGCAGCATAAGAGAGTTATAGGCTGGACCATAGCTGACATAAAAGGTATAAGTCCAACCTTATGCATGCATAAAATCATTTTGGAAGAAAATTCCAAAAATTTAGTTGAGGGGCAATGAAGATTAAATCCTATTTTGAAGGAAGTGGTTAAGGTGCAAATTATCAAGTGGCTGGATTTTGGCATAATCTATCCTATTTCTGATAGTTCTTGGGTAAGTCCTATACAATGTGTGCCCAAGAAAGGGGGAATTACTGTGGTGAAGAATGAAGATAATGAATTGATTCCCACCAGAACTATTACAGGATGGAGGATTTGCATTGACTATAGAAAGCTCAACAAAGCCACACGGAAGGACCACTTCCCACTGCCCTTCATGGACCAAATGTTGGATAGGTTGGCTGGACGTGATTACTACTATTTTCTGGATGGTTATTCTGTTACAACCAGATTGCTGTAGCACTAGGGGACCAGGACAAAATGACTTTCACTTGTCCCTATGGTACATTTGCTTTTAGAAGGATGCCGTTCGGATTGTGCAATGCTCCAGCAACGTTCCAACGTTGTATGATGGCCATTTTCACAGATATGGTGGAGCAGTACTTAGAAGTTTTTATGGATGACTTCTCCGTATTTGGGGACTCTTTTGATGAATGTTTAGAGAATTTGGCCAAGGTGCTCAAACGTTGCGAGGACACCAACTTAGTCCTCAACTAGGAAAAGTGTCACTTTATGGTTAGGGAAGGAATTGTTTTGGGACACCAGATTTCGAAGAAAGGTCTTGAAGTGGACCGAGCCAAGATAGAAGTAATTGAAAAGTTACCAGCCCCAACAACTGTGAAACACATTAGAAGTTTTTTGGGACATGCGGGCTTCTATCGACGATTCATTAAAGGCTTTTCAAAGGTATCTAAGCCCTTATGTAAATTATTAGAAAACGATAATGTGTTTTCTTTTGATGCAGCCTGTGCCGCAGCATTTGAGGAGCTTAAACAGAAGCTTATTTCAGCCCCAATTATCATAGCACCTGACTGGAGTCTACCATTTGAGCTAATGTATGATGCTAGTGACTATGCAGTTGGTGCAGTTTTGGGGTAGCTGCGTAACAAAATTTTTCATTCCATCTATTATGCCAGCAAGACACTCACGGAGGCTCAGGTAAATTACACTGTTACTGAAAAAGAGTTGCTTGCTGTTGTATTTGTCTTTGATAAATTCAGGTCCTATTTGGTGGGCACGAAAGTGATAGTCTACACCGATCATTCTGCCAACAAATATTTACTTGCAAAGAAGGACTCAAAACCAAGGCTCATTAGATGGATTCTACTCCTACAAGAATTTGATGTGGAAATCAAGGACAAGAAGGGAGTAGAAAATCAAGTGGCTGACCATTTGTCTCGATTGGAAAAACAAGAGGGATTTCAAATCCCTATTAATGAACATTTTCCTGATGAACAATTGCTGGAAATTCAAGAAAACACGAAAATGCCATGGTATGCTAACTTTGCTAATTTTTTGGCTAGTGGTGAAATGCTGCTGGATTTCTCATACCAGGAACGAAAGAAGTTTCTCCATGATGTAAAGAGTTATGTTTAGGAAGAACCCTTTTTGTTCAAACAATGCAAAGACCAAATGATTTGGAGATGTGTAAACGACGATGAAATTGAGGACATCATTTTTCAGTGTCACAACTCACCGTGTGGAGGATATTTTGGAGGGTCAAGAACTGCAACAAAGGTACTACAATCTGGTTTCTTTTGGCCTTCATTATTTAGAGACTGTTATGAGTTTGTGGCAAGGTGTGATCGCTGCCAAAGGGTAGGAAACATCTCAAGAAGAAAAGAAATGCCTCTGACCAACATTTTGGAAGTTGAACTTTTTGATGTGTGGGGTATTGACATCATGGGACCTTTCCCCCCTTCTTTTGTAAAATCATACATTTTGATGGCAGTAGACTACGTTTCAAAGTGGGTGGAAGCTGCAGCAGTCCCCACCAATGATTCCAAGGTTGTGATGAACTTTTTAAGGAAAAATATTTTCACATGATTTGGAACTCCACGGGCGATTATTAGTGATGAAGGAACGCATTTCGTTAACAGGTGGCTACGTGTCATGTTAGCCATGTATAATGTTCGTCACAAAATTGCCCTGCCGTATCATCCTCAAACCAATGGACAAGTCGAATTGTCCAACCGAATCATTAAAGGTATACTTGAGAATGTGGTAAACCCTAATAGAAAAGATTGGTCAAAAAGGTTAGATGATGCTCTATGGGCTTACCTGAAAGCTTTCAAGACTTCAATAGGTATGTCTCC
Organism: Asclepias syriaca; assembly: GCA_027405835.1. Lineage (NCBI taxonomy): Eukaryota > Viridiplantae > Streptophyta > Magnoliopsida > Gentianales > Apocynaceae > Asclepias > Asclepias syriaca. The sequence goes on from CM049924.1 coordinate 12,413,282, forward strand.
TTATAGACTCGTTTTTGGGAAAGCTTGTCACTTACCCATTGAGTTAGAGCACAAGGCATACTGGGCACTACAGCATCTTAATCTAGACATGAATGCTGCCAGAGACAAGAGAATGCTGCAGCTTTCAGAACTGAATGAGCTGAGGTTATTTTCTTATGAAAATGCCAAGTTATACAAAGAGAAAACGAAGAGATGGCGTGATAAACACATCCAACCAAGGAATTTTGAAATTGGACAACAAGTACTGATTTTTAATTCAAGATTGAGATTATTTCCAGCAAATTAAAATCGAATGGACCGACCATACACAATTGAAGAAATATATCCTTATGGAGTAGTCTCGGTTGTGGGCAAAAAGGGGAACAAATTTAAAGTCAACGGGCATAGATTAAAACTCTACAGAGATGGTGACCAAGAGCAAACCGTTGCTTCTCTATTATTGGTCAAAGCTGAATAATTAAGTGGACCCAACACAAGAAAAAAATTCCAAGTGAACACTTTTTATTTTTGCTTTATTTTATGTTTTTCTTTTCTTCCTGTTTATCTATTATTTCTGTCTTTTGTTTTATTAAGTGTCGGGTACCCCTGTACCCGACCACTGTTGGTTCTTTTTGTTTTGTTGTTTTCTTTGTTTCTATTTTAGATTGAGGGATGACTCACGCATTTTGTATATATTTTTGGCAAAATATATACACCAAATTTGGAGAATAAGATAAAGCATTTAAAAGCAGCAGATGGATAAGTGGAAAATCTATTCAACTTTATGACTTTCAAGGCAGTGTCAACCAGAGTGGGAAGTGGCGTCTGTCAGGAGTAAAGGCAACTTTTCAGTTGCTACATATCTTCCCAAGGCATTGGGACAAGTAAGTACTCATTATTATTATTTTATATTTGATTTTTTACAAAGGAATGAGTACTAACTAGTTCAAGAAACTGAAAAGGCACCAACATTCTTTTATTTTGTTTATACTTACACAACTAAAACGTCAAGGAAGTTTCATTTAAAACAAGAAAAGGGACAACACTTGCTTCCACATTCTCTCAACTCCCATTTTTCAAAATCCCTTTTTGTTCTTCCACATTACTCTTAAGAACCGACATTACCCACAACCCCGTTTCCTCCAGACAGGTTCTCAAGCATTTGACGCCCTAAAGGTATGTTTTTCTTTGGTTAATCTGAAGGATAAGTTGTGTTGAACTGCAATAAATGGATAACCCATTATGGGTTAACCATTTTTTTGAAAAACAAGGGTTATTGTTCACTGATCTGAGCGTCTACGTGCGATTTTAGTTTGGATTTGAATTTTTCAGTTGAAAACTTGGGGTTTTTCCTGATTAGGTTGGTACGTTGTTGGATTTGATGTTTTATGCTTGTGGGTTTAACATGACAATACGGAAAATGGGAGTTTTCTTTGAAAACGAGTGTTTTAGTTGCGTTTTTTTCATTGTGCGTTCGGTTCTGTTGTTTTCTGTGGAATGGACATTTCTACTTCGATAGTAGGGTTTAGTTTGTCCAGATCTGCTAATATTTTGAGTTCTGTTGTTTTCTATCTTCTGGGCTAGAATGTATTTTTCAGAAAAACGGGTCTATTTCAAAATGGGTTTAGCGTTTTCTCTGATTATTTTTTATTTTTGTTATAAAACCTGTACCCGTTTGTGATTTTTCTAAACTTCTTTGAGATTTCTTGCGTCTGGGTTAGTACTGGTTTTATGAAGGGAAATGATTTGGATATACTGCGGGTTTTTACATCTCTTTATTTCTGTTGAGATAAGTGTGTGCAAGCATGTTTAGTGGAGAAAAAGTGAGGACGACTTTGACTGTTTTTTGAATTCAGGACTTTCTTCTCCTTATTTTTTTGTGTTGACTGCAGCCTATCTTTGAGATTTACACTCACATTGGTTAATTCTTTTTTTAGATGCCGAGAATTAAGCAAGTGGCACAAAAGTGCACTAAGGAAAGGTTCTCTTCCTCAGACGCTGAGGCAAGATTTGAGGAGTTATATTCCGAAAAATAATGCCTTGCTGACTTAGGTTTAATTCTGACTGGAGACACGCCGTACCCTCTACCAACTGACTGCAGAAATGTCATCCGAATACTAGGCTGGGAACGGTTTTGTGCTCAAAGGGTGGAGCCGGATACTTCGATTGTTCGGGAATTCTACGCGAACCTATGGCCTAGCAGTGTATACGCAGTTTTTGTCCGAGAGCGTTTGGTCGCGTTGAACCCTAGAGCGATCAATCAACTCTTTGATTTAATGGACTAGAGCAATGACTCTGATGATTTTTACTCTTTTCTTACTCATAATGAGACCTGCGATAAAATTTTGCATGAGGTCACTGTTCCGGGTACGCAGTGGTCATTGTCCAAGCAAGGAAACAAAACCTACCGCAGGGAGTTTTTAACCGATGAAGCGAAAATTTGGTTCTATTTTATAAGGCATTCCTTGATGCCTACTGGTCATACGTCATCTTTAAATGTTGAGAGAGTTGTTTTGTTGGCTTGTATTATTAACGCCAGAATGATTAATGTGGGAAATTTAATTTGTAAACAGATACGTGCTTGCGCTAACAAAAGGAGTGAGGAAATGTTTTTCCCCACTTTGATTTGCTTGTTGTGTAGGGCTTCCGGAGTGAAGGTGGCCATAGAGGACGACGACTTTTACCCACAAGGAACGATTTCTGCTTATGACTTAAGCAGGATCCTCCCTCCTGCACCACAACCTCGTCCGCCAGATAGCACTCCTACACAGCCCAGACTCCTCTCTTAGCCGCCACATGCTCCAGCAACAACCTCAACTGATGCTCCAGGAACAACTACCACAGATGCTACGGCAACGACAACACATATCCTTGCCCAGCTGCAAATTTATTGGAGATATGCAAGAGAGCGTGATGCTGCATACCTCAGATCGTTGACGCGGCAAAGGCAACATGCTGGCAACCCGTGGCCAAGCTTTCCCAATCAACTCTTACCCGAAGAAGACCCAGACAGGATGGATGACGATGTTAACATCCTTTGAAGCACTCCCGTCTCAATGGGAGTAGTTCCTTCTCTCACTCTTTTACTTTTTCTTTTTCTTTTTGGCATGTACTATGTGTACCTGCTGAGCAGGATTGGACATCTTTTCTTTTGTTTTTCTGTTATCTGTACAATGCCTTAACTGTTGGGGTGTTGATAACTCTAAAATAATAGAGTTATTCACATATGTTTTGCCCTTAATTTGAAACCAATTCTATGACTTGTGCAAAAGGTTTTTGAGTTAAAATGCACCAAATGGCATAATTCCTTTCTCCATTTCAATTTTGTGGATTAATTGTAAAAAATGGCCATTTTAATTATTTAAATTCCTAAATTTTATCATAATTAAATTCCATTACTAACATTTAAATTTGTGCAGGATTTTACATAAAAGGTGATGGAATTTTTTGGATCCAATTGCAAAAGGGTAAAAATAGAATTTTTTGATTGAAATGTGTCAAAATGAATTGGATGAAATATTGACCACTTTTAGAAGGAATTGGGAATTGGTGGATGGTTAATTGCTATGTTGACCGTTACTAATGTATAATATATATATATATATATATATATATATGCACAAGCAAGGGGGCACAAAGGACAAAAGCAAAAGGACAAAAGAAATACACAAGTCGGCAGTAGGTGCAAATATTCAGGCAGAATTTCAGGAGGGCTGCAATTGTTATACATATATATATATATATATACTCAAATTCCAAATTAATTCCAGCTGGAGATAAAACAAAAAAAATACATATTGTAGCTGAGATTTCGGGTAGAGCTTGGCAACAATTTTTGGATTTGATTTCAGCTGGTACGATGACTCATCATGTTGAAGGACAGCTGGGGTTAAAGGAAAATTCTGGAGAGAACAATTTTCTTTTACAAAGGGAAGAAGAAGAACAGTAGACGGGAGTCCTGGAGTTTTTGGAGAGAAGAGAGGAGGAGATAGATTTTAGAGCAGTAGCTTTTCTTTGTTTTGTTGAGTTCTCGGGCAGTAGGCTTAGGCAGTAGGTAGATTGTTTTGAGTGTTTTTGAGCTTAGATTAGAGTGGAAGATACCTAGAAGGCTGGGCTACATTGCTGGAATTTTCGGGCTATTCATGATCGAGGGCAGCAGCACACGCAGAGGGAACGAAGGGCAGCAGCACGATTGATTAAATTTGATTTGGGCAGTAGGGTGATCTCCGACCCAGAGTAATCCTCTCTCCATTTCGTCAATTTGCCACTGTTTTGTAATTGAATGTTCTTCTATTTGCCACTGTTTTGTAATTGAATGTTCTTGGTAATATGAGAATATTTACATGGATTCAAGGATTAATTAAAAATGTTTTGGGATTGATATGTTTTCCGTCTTAGGCTTGACTCCGTTGATTGGTGTCACTACGGACCTAGGGACTATTTTTCCTATTACGTTAGTCTTTGTCTTTCATGATTCGTTTTAGCAAAATAGATATTCATAACCTGAAGGTGTTGTAGCCTAGCAAATTATAAACATGTGGAAAAATGAAATGTGGCATAAGATGAATAGAATGCATAAGTTTTCTGTATCGTTTTCCTTGTTGATGCTTGTATGGGGCATGCTTAGTTTATTCATGCAATTACTTAAATGGAATAGGAATAACTTGCGGTTACGACTGTCCAAGTTATGTATCGAACTAGTATCTGGCTTTCTAACCGGAAGGGGTCTAGTTGACACGTTAATTGCATGGCACTTGCTTGAGACGCATGACCGTGCGGTCAATATTGCAGGGGACACGACCAATTTCACTGCCTTGTGTTGTTCTAGGTTCACGGTACTTCGTACTCCATGAGACGATGTTATCGGGGGTTTAGACTAGTAGGCTAAGTAGTTTGGATAGAACCAAACCGCTGTAGTGTTAATTTGGAAACCGAAAAGCATGCTCAGCATTCTTGGATTCATTACTGGTTTATGTTTGCATTTTTGGCTTGATTTTTACAGCATTGTATTACCTATTGTGTTCTGTTGGTAAAATTCCAGTAGGCTGCCCTGTATTTTAGTTAGGTAGAATTGCTGCAGTATTTCGGTTGCTGCAGCATTTCTGTTGCTGCAGCATTTCTGTTGCTGCAGCAGTAGACTACTCTCCAAATCTCCACCCATTTATTCATCATTCTTTATTCTTTTAACCAAATGTAAATCATGTTTGCATGTATAATTGGCATACAAAATCTCTGTGGGATCGATAATCTTGTACTTAGGTACATATATTACTTGTTGACCGGTGTATACTTGCACTTGTTAAGATTGCGTTGATTTATTCTATTTTCTTATCTATTCAATCTGTGACACACGCACACAACGCAACAGGTGTCAACCCATGTCCCACATCTAAAGATAATGCTAGTGGTGACTAGCATATAAGAGTACCACTATCTCCATTAGTATGAGGCCTTTTGGGATGTTGCCAAAGAATAAAACCGTGAGGGCTTAGGCCCAGAGCGGACAATATCATACTAATGTAGAGTTAAGTGGTGGAAGCCCAAAACCTCGAGGGAATATGTGGGCCTAACAAGTGGTATCAGAGCATAAGGTTAATGTGTTTCTTTGTAAGAGATGTGTGGGGAGGCCCTCATTCTTGAAGACCTAGCAATTAGGGCTTGCTTGCCAAATGTGATGTGGATGTCTTGCGAAAAGATGCAAGATGATTAGGGCTAGCTTGCCAGACGTGGATGGATGTCTTGCGAAAGGCCCTCATTCTTGAAGACCTAGCAATTAGGGTTTGCTTGCCAGATGTGGATGGATTCCTTGCAAAAATATGCAAGATGATTGGGGCTTGCTTGCCAGATGTGGATGTCTTGCGAAAAAGATGTCTAGGGGAGGCCCACGAGTATGTGGTCCTTGATTTGTGCTGTGGTCCTTAGTTTGAGAGGAGGATTGTTGGGGTGTCAACCCATGTCCCAGATGTGCAAGATTATTCGTCTAGGGGAGGCCCACGAGTATGTAGTCCTTGATTTGTGATGTGGTCCTTGGTTTGAGGGGAGGATTGTTGGGGTGTCAACCCATGTCCCACATCTAAAGATAATGCTAGTGGTGACTAGCATATAAGAGTACCACTATCTCCATTAGTATGAGGCCTTTTGGGATGTTACCCAAGAACAAAACCGTGAGAGCTTAGGCCCAAAGCGGACAATATCATACTAAGTGGAGTTAAGTGGTGGAAGCCCAATCTTGTGGGTATATGCGGGCCCAACAAGTGGTATCAGAGCTTAAGGTTAATGGGTTTCTTTGTAAGAGATGTGTGGGGAGCCCTCATTCTTGAAGACCTAGCAATTAGGGCTTGCTTGCCAGATGTGATGTGGATGTCTTGCGAAAAGATGCAAGATGATTAGGGCTTGCTTGCCATATGTGGATGGATGTCTTGCGAAAGGCCCTCATTCTTGAAGACCTAGCAATTAGGGCTTGCTTGCCAGATGTGGATGGATGCCTTGTAAAATATGCAAGATGATTGGGGCTTGCTTGCCAGATGTGGATGTCTTGCGAAAAGATGTCTAGGTGAGGCCCACGAGTATGTGGTCCTTGATTTGTGCTGTGGTCCTTGGTTTGAGGGGAGGATTATTGGGGTGTCAACCCATGTCCCAGATGTGCAAGATTATTCGTCTTAGGGGAGATCCACGAGTATGTGGTCCTTGGTTTGTGATGTGGTCCTTGGTTTGAGGGGAGGATTGTTGGGGTGTCAACCCATGTCCCACATCTAAAGATAATGCTAGTGGTGACTAGCATATAAGAGTACCACTATCTCTATTAGTATGAGGCCTTTTGGGATGTTACCCAAGAATAAAACCGTGAGGGCTTAAGCCCAAAGCGGACAATATCATACTAATGTGGAGTTGAGTGGTGTAAGCCCAACTTTGTGGGTATATGTGGGCCTAACATTAACTGCTGCCTATGTCCTATATTTTGCAATGAGGACATTGCTTCTCCTTCAGTTTGGGGGAGGGTGTCCTCTGGTACAAAAAAATTTTTTTTTTCTGACTGCATATCTGAATGAATGGATGACTTATCTGAATGAATGTTTGATGATGCCTTATAGAATGAATGATCTGCATAGAAACTATTGCATGAATGCGGCAGCATCTCAATATGTCCCAGTAGAACCTTGGCTTAAGCAGGATTAGGGCAGACTTTGGGATCCGATTAATGATGACACCTTAAAAACAAAAATACATTCTTGTAGACTTTGTACCTCTTTTAGAATAATTAGGTATTAGTTGACTCTATGTAAAAATTATTTCTACTCCCACCAAAAGTTTTGCACATAGTCTTACTTGGAGATTTCATGTTTATAAAAAGAGTTAGCTTTGGTATGAAGGTTCAGAATCTTTAGACTCGTTTGTTATATCTCTTGAGGTGAAATCCTAGTAGATTTGGTAATATAGAAATGATTAAGGCATGTTCTTGAATCGTTTGAGCCTTTCTAGCTTACCCTAATGCATTTTATTTCCTTAGTTAAACCAAGTTGAGCTTAAGCCTAATTTCTTAACACCCTTATTAAATAGCCACTTATCCTAAATGTTTTGCATGTATCCTTTCTTTGTTTTCCCTAAACTTGATCTTAGTCTGCTATGAACACTGTTAAACATAAGTTTGGGGGTATGCTGAGAATGCTATGATGAGGAGCATAGAAATGCTGTAGCACAATGCTGCAACAATATCATTTTTATTGGATCAGTGGTATTTAATGGAATTTTGAAATTATGTTATGAATGCTCTATGTATTGAGGGTGTGTATTAGAAATGTGTGAAAAATGAAAGAATCCTCTTTACACAAAAAAAAATAAGAGAAAGAAAAAGAAGAACAAAAAGAGCAAAAGGAAATACATATTATGCTTCTTTGTGGTCAAATGCTATATACTGATTGTGGTTAAATGCTGCACTTATTACTGAAGCGGGTGTAAATGTTTATGCTCCTTGAGTTGTGAAAAGAAAAATGAAGAAAGAGAAAGCATTGGGTTAAAGTTCATGGCAGACTAGGACTAAGTTTTGAGCCTACTTTTTATTTATATTTTTCCTACCTTAGCCTTAGACTACATTACAACCAAATTAAGACCTCTTTGATCTTTATTGCTGAATTTGCTACATTAGTGGAGAGTGGTGTAATAGATTGAGTTTGAAGATACAAAATGAATCTTAGGATTACCATTCGTTAACTTATGAATGAGAGATTGAAAAGAAAAGACTATTCACACACACACTGGAGTAGAAATTCTTTGAGCTTGGGTTGATTAATATTTGGTTATTCAACTAAGGATGGAACATTATGTCTGCTTGAATTATGAATTTTTCTCTCTGAAATCACTGGTCCCAGGTTTAGCTGAAACTGCTGAGCAAAGTTTTTAGTGGGAATGTATGTTTCATTTTGCTTTCGCATTGCTGCAGCATTGCTCGGGACGAGCAATGATTTAAGTTTGGGGGTGTGATAACTCTAAAATAATAGAGTTATTCACATTCAATTTGCCACGTTTTACTTTGGAATTAACTGAATTTATTTGGAAAATGGAATGAAAATGCGTTGATTTGATATTTTCCCTCTTTTTACCGAAAAATGTGGAGTTATTGTTAAATGTCAATTTAATTTAATTTATATTCAAATATTTGTACGAGCTGTATTTATTGATTATTATTTGGGAATTAATTTGAATTGATTTATTGTGACAAAGGTAAAAAGAGAATAAAAATTCAGTTTTATTATTCAGCCATTTTTTCAGAATTTATTTTATCTTTAACTTATTCAAAATGTGGCAGACTAAAGCTGGAATTTTGCAGAGGATCCTGCAGCAAGCAGAGGAAAAAGACAAACTTCAAAAGGCAGCTGGAATTTATTTTTGGACTATTCAGTTATTTGCTAGAATTTTTGGAGAAATTTCCAGAAATATGGACAGATGGCAGCTTAAGGCTGGCTCTCGGTACAAGAGGATGCTCTATATATAATTGAAAAACCGAGAGGAGTAGGGTTGTTGTTAGTTGGTCGTTTTTAGCATTTTAGAGAGAGATTGGTTTTTCTTATTTTCTTAGATAGTTCAGTAGCATTTAGGTAGTATAGTGTAGCTTTTCTTTTTAGTTTTAGATTAACTTTTAGTAGGGAAAAACCCAAGAGTGAGCAGGGTGATTTGCTGAAGTGTTCATTAGCTGAGCAAAAAAAAAAGCGGCAGCATCAAGCAGAGGAGAATAGCACTGGACAAGCGTGATTAAACTGATTTGGGCAGCAGCGTGATCTCAAACCCGAGTAATTCTCTGCCCATTTCCTCATTATTGTTTATTGTCTTGTATAGATTTTTGCTTAAATATTGGGCATGAGTTGAAGACAATTTTTATGAATTGATTAAACTTGTTTTGTAATGGAATTATGTACCATGACGATGGGAGTAGTTTTTGTTACATTACTTTAATTCATGGATTTCGTTATTCTCTGGACTGAACATATATTTTTAGCCTGAAGATGTTGTGGCATAGTTAAGTATGAACATATTGAGTACACTGTCTTGATTATGATGACGAGTATGTTGTAGCATTGTTTTCTGTTTTTATGTTTCATGCTTGTATGGGGCATGCTTGGTTTATTCATGTAATTACATTAAACTGATTTAACATCACTTGCGGTTACGACTGTCCAACATATGAATCGAACTAGTGTCTGGCCTTCTGGCGGAGGGGAGCTAGTGGACATGATAATTATGTGGCACTAGATTGAGACGCACGGAAGTGCGCTCAACATTGCAGTGGAAATGACCAAAATCACTGACTAGTGTTGCTCTAAGTCAACGGTACTTCGTACTCCATGAGACGATGTTATCGGGGATCTAGACTAGTAGATCAAGTAATCTGGGTGGAACCAGATATGCTGTAGCATTGATATGGAAACTGAAAGCATGTTTGTATATTTAGATTCATTTATGGTTTGTACTTGCATTTTGGGCGTGAATGCCGCAGCATTGTATTACCTACAGTACTCTTGTGGTTATTTCCAGTAGACTAACCCTTAACTGTTAGTTTAGTCTTTTCTTTAGGAGTAGGATTGTCGTAGCATTAGACCAATCTCCATTCATTATTCATCATTCTTTATTCTTTTATTCTTTTAACCATTTGTACAATAGTATTTGCATCTGTAATTAGCACACTAGTCCCTGTGGGATCGATAATCTTGTACTTAGGTACATATATTACTTGTTGACCGGTGTATACTTGCACTTGTTAAGATTGCATTGATTACTTCATTTTCTTATCTCTACAAATTGTGACACACACACACAACGCAACCAAAAAGAAATTCACTCATCTACTACATCTTGGGGTACTTCTTCTAGTACTGATGTTGCCACAAAGATCTCTGACGTTGATGATAAGTCACTTTGTTTTTCCCTAAAGGACATCCAGTCTCTTCTTCACCATATACAATCTAATTCTGGGACTCTCAATTCTTCTGCTTTGTCTGTCACTTCAAGTACACATACGTCTTGGTTCTTTGATTCTGGTTGTTGTAATCATATGACTCCTGAGTCTAAGCATTTTCATTCTATCTCTATCCCTTGTCATGCACATGTTGTTCACACAGTTGATAACTCTACATTAGATATTCAGCACAAGTAATATTTCCACATCTTCATTGTCGTTGCCTAATACTTTTCATGTACCAAAATTACCTCTCAATCTTATATCGGTTGGCCAGTTTGTTGAACTTGGTGCTGATGTAATCTTTAAGAGTAATGGTTGTATTATGTAGGATTCTTAGACGAGCACAGTTCTTGGGACATGGCATAAGGTTGGTCGGTTATTTGAGCTCGTCTCTCTCCAAATGCCACCAAAAGTTGTTGTTGTTGTTGTTTCTTCCAGACTTTGGTATTCAAGCCTTGGTCATGTTTCTTCTTCTAAATTAGGATCTTTGATTTCTAACGATTGTTTAGTTTCTGTTAAAACTAGTCACATTGATTGTGTTTCCTGTGAACTTTCTAAACATCATGCTTTGCCTTTTACTAATAGTACTTCTATTTCTTCTGCCCCTTTTGATCTTATTCATTCTTATATTTGGGGACCTGCTCCTAATGTTACTATTGGTGGTTCTAGGTATTTTGTCATTTTTGTTGATGACTATTCTCGATACACATGGATTTACCTTATGAAAAATCATTCTGAGTTGCCCAAAATTTACATTCAATTTGCTACTATGATAAAACTCAGTTTTATCTTAACATAAAAGTCTTTCATACATATAATGCTATGAAATATCGAGATACTACCCTTTGTCAATTATTTGCTAGCAATGGTACGCTTGTTCAACGTTCATGTCTTGACACTTCGCCACAAAATGGTCATGCTAAACGTAAATATAGACACATTTTAGACACTGTCCGTGCTCTTCTTATGTCATCTTCTTGTCTTGAATCTTTTTGGGGTGAAGCTGCTCTTACATCAGTTTACATTATCAATCACATTTCCTCTTATCATAAAAAAATATCTCTCTTTATGAGCATCTCTATGGTCATTGTCTTAAATATCATAATTTTCAAGTTTTTTGATTTGTTTGTTTTATTCATTTGCAGTCCCACGAGTATACCAAATTGGAACCTCGAGATCGATTGTGTTGTTTTTTAGGTTATGGTATTGAACATAAGGGCTATTGGTGTTGGGAACCTCTTTCTCAACGTATTCACGTTTCACGTCATGTCACCTTTTGGGAACATAAGATGTTCTCTTCCTTATCTAGCTTCTGTGTCACATCATCTCCTCCATTCTTTTCTGATCCTACTATCTCTTTGTTTCTTAATGATATTTTGACAGGTACTGATGATTCAAATGACATAGACCTTCCTCCACCCTTGCTTGAAGATCATCCTTCTGAGGATCCTAGTTTTTTCTCTCCTAGTAGTTCTCTAAATTCTAGTCCTAAAACTCGTAAGTCTTCTCGTATTCGTTATCCTCCTGTCACTCTTTAAGGTTATCATAGTTACTCTATCATTATTTTTCTTTAGGAGCCTTCCACTTATCGTGAGGCTAACTCTAACCCTTTATTGCATAAAGCAATGACAGAAGAGCTTAATGAACTTATCAACACACATACATGGGATTTGGTTTACTTTTCTCCATATAAATCAGTGGTTGGTTGTAAATAGGTGTATAAAATCAAGACTATGGTTGATGGTTCAGTTGAACGTTATAAAGCTTATCTTGTGGCTAAGGGTTTCACCCGAGAAAATAGAATTGATTATGAGAAGACATTTGCTCCAGTCGCTCATATCACATCGAGCCATACACTTATAGCAATTGCAACAGTCAAACAGTGGATCTTGTTTCAGATGGATGTTAAGAATGCATTTTGTCTCTTACGAAAGGCTTTATATGGACTCAAACAAGCTCCTTGGGCTTAGTTTGCTAAATTCAACTCCACCATTTGTCAGTTTGTCTTTAAGTCCAATCATCGTGATCATGCCTTATTTCTTCGAAAGACTCGAAGCAAAATCATTATCTTACTATTGTATGTTGATGACATGATTATTACCGAAGATGATATACAGGGTATCCATGATGTCAAACAATTTCTTAGTCGCCATTTGAGATGAAAGATCTTGGTCATTTAAGCTATTTTTTGGGCCTAGAGATTACTTCTTCTTCAATATGGTATTATTTATCTCAAGCCAAATATGTTACTGATCTTATCTCTTGTGCAAGTCGTACAGATGATAAAATTGCTAACACTCCAATTGAAGCCAATGTTCATTTGTCTACCGCTGATGGTTCTCCTATCTTTGATTGTACTTTGTATCATCAATTTGTTGGCAGTCTTATATATCTCACTGTTACTCGACCTGACATTGCTTATGTTGTTCATGTTGTTAGTCAGTTCATGACAACTCCTCGCACAACTCATCATGTAGCCATACTTTGCATTTTTTGCTACATTAAAGGCACTTTGTTTCATGGTCTCCATTACTCCAACTCATCTTCTCTACAGCTGCAAGGTTATTCAGATTCTGGCTGGGCTGGTGATCATATAGATCAACGCTCTACTACAGGTTATTACTTCTTACGTAGTGATTGATAATACTAAAATATTCATGTATTTTGGTGACAATTTGTGCTTAATTCTTGATCTAATTGTTGATAAATAATCAATTTTGGTTTAGTTTTGCTAATTCTTTTATTAAATTGATTTCAAAAAGTTTTTGGGGCAAAAACGCAAAGAATTACAAATTCAGGGACTCAATTACAAAATGTGAAGATATTTTACACGTCGCGTCTTGACGCCCGTCAACATCTTGTTCTTGACGGCCATCAAGAACGATCTGTTGATGGCCGTCAAGACCTCATCATCAGTATTTTTTTATTTGTGAATTTCCTAGTTTCCTCCCACATTTTGTATCTATAAATAGTGGTTTTTCACCACAGGGAGAATTATAGATTTTTCATTGTATTCGTTGTACTTTGAATTTCTCGATACAAGATTATTGTTGTTTTCATTGTCATTCTCTTCTTCTATTTATCTTTGAATTTTTGTTCACAAACCAAGAAAAGAGTTTAGGGAATGCTTTAAGTTGAGAGTGAAATCCAATCTTCTCTTGAGAGTGTGAGAGTTCAAGATCCACAAACCAAGGAGTTGCACTTTCACATCCTTGGAGTGAGGTTAGTAATTAATATAAATCCTCCTCCTAAAGATTAGCAAATTGAATGGTCCCAAACCCACAAAGACTTAAAAGTTGTTGATTTCCCTTGGAGGAGTGTGTTGTTGTATTGAAGAAAAGGTGGAAAGAAAACATATACAAGAGCTTGGAGATTTCAAAGAGTCCTAGCTTTACTTGTACACATTTCTTCCTCTTTGATTTTCTATTGATCTTGTATGTATGATTTTAACATTAATTCTCCTTTAGGATCTCTTAATGTTCTACATTGCTTTAGGAATAATTGTTCAGAATTCTTTGATGTTTCATGTTTGTGTGTCTTCCTGTTAATCTATATCAATTGTTCTTTGATTTTTGCCTTTATGTGTCTAAGGATTCCATCTCAATAAATGTGAAGATCCTAAGAAATTTTGATATAGGCTATCATATCCCTATGACGGCAATTTGGTGAGCTTTAAGGGGAGAGGTCAATACAACCTGGATATCAACCCTTAGACCTAAGAATGAAGATTCTTAATTCATGAGAGTTTATTGTGCTAAGAACCTCTCAATAGTTATGTGTGCCTGCTTGATTTCTTAAAGGTCTTAAGTTGTTTTTCCTCTATTGTTTTCATTTATTGCTTTCTAGATTAGATTTCTCCTATCTTCACTTCATGTTGGAACCTAAACCTTGATTTTCTTCTAAGTTTCATTATTAGTAGAGGATTTCTAACTTCCTTGGGAAACGATTTTTATAAATTTTAAAATGATGATGTTCAATCTTTTTCTTAATATACATTCATAATCAACATTATGATAATTGAGCCTCAACATAATCTAAAGAAAATGTTGGCTAAAAAATGCTCACCACGTTTTTGGCGCCGTTGCCGGGGATGGCAATCATAATATGAGTAATCTAGAATTTATAGGGTTCTAGACAATCGAATAATTGATTTAGGATGAATTGAATGGACTTAATTGAACTTAGGAACTTTTGAGTTTAGGTTCCTTTACTTGCTTTGTTCCTTTATTGTTCGTTAGATAGTATAGTCTAGTTTTATTAGCCTTTAGTTTTCCTTGTTTTCGGTTAGTGTAGGATTAGTTCCTAGCTTTTGGTTAGTTTAGGTTAGCTTAGATGTAGAGTTTTGGCCTTAGAATAGGTTAATCTAGTTTAGTTTAAATAGGTTTAATCTAACCTTTTCTAATTCTTAACTAGTTCTAATCTAGTGTAGTTTAATTCATAATCAATTCTTACTTTAACCTTAGGAATAGTTGAACTTACATAATGCATAACTCTTAACATAGTGTTAATTAGGTCATTAGATTTAGAATTTACCTTCCTAACTTGTTTCGTTTGTGTTTTTTTACTTTGATTGTTTTTAGATTGCTTAATTAGTTGTAGATGTTCATTTTTCAAAATTTTAAAAAAAAAATTCCAGCAAGCTTCTTCTGTTTTGTTCTGTTTCTCCTCTGTTCTTCAGACGCCTACTGTCTGAAAATGTTTTTCACATTTTGATATTTTTATAATCTACGGCCTTTTAGCTTTCTTTTGGTATACTATATGTTTATTTTAGATATTATTTGATTAGTTTTTAAATTAGATTAGTTTAGAGTGGTTGTTGAAAAAAATCTACTATAGTACTTTTTATATGAATATATGTATGTTTTGTTTGATGTATATTTTATTATTATAATTGAATTATGCTTAGTATACATGTATCTATAATTATAGTAGTTGTTTTTGTATTTATTTTGATATATTGCTTAACTATTTTTGCCATTTTACTCATGATTGAATTCAAGAGCATAAGGTAAACTTCTCTAAGAACCTTTTGCAAAATTTATTTTTGTCATTTTTTGATTTATTTGATATATATATGTGCCTTTTATCTTTAGAATTGTTTAGATTGATCTTTGGATGATTTGTGTTGAGTTTTGAACTTTCCAATTTTGGATTTAACTAAATCTCCATATGCTAAAGTATCCTTTAATCTTGACATTGCACTTTAAGAGTTTGATTAATTGTCTATAGTTTATTTTTAAAGATTATGTAGCTTGTTTTTCGTTTATAAGTTAGTTCAAATGTTTTTAAGTCTATTGCTCTAGTATAAGATATTGTTCAATTGCTCTAGGGACTATGCATTAGTCCTTCACTTATTTGATGTGCATGATCTACATGTTCTAAGTACCTAAAACAGTGCACATCTTGATTTAATTGATCTATCTTAGTTCTAATTGACTACTATTTATGAGTACACTGTTCTTATTTGTGTTTAGCACTTAATTTTTAAGGTATATAGCATCTAATATATCATACTAATGTAAGTATACATGTATGCATCTCACTGTAATTTTGGACAGCATGCAACCTGTTTTGTTTTTGCTACTATTTTCTGTTCCTTTGGAATTTTCTTAAGATATTTAACTGCAGAAATTTCTTGTCTTAGGGTTAAGATGGAATAAGTTTCACTCCATTTGGCTTTAAAACCAATTTCTTATGATTTTTTGAAAATCACTGCAATTTTGAAACAGCTTCTGCCTTTTTACTTATTTTGCTTAACTTTTTGATCTTCTATTTGCTTTGCTTTGTTTTTAATTTATCCTACTTTTATATGCATTCTGGAAATGTTAATATTTAATCTTGCTCTTACGATTCCTTAATTAATTTCTTCTAGGATTGTGTGATCTTTAAGTATGTTAAAAGTCTCTAGCATGTATCTTGCTTGTTTTTATCCACTGTTTTGGTTATTTTTCTTTGTATGCATGTTTAGTTAGTATTAATTAGTTTTCCTTTCTTTTTAGCATATTTAATGTCATCAAATTTCCAGTAGTATTTCTTTCCCTTTTATGCATCTTTTTAATGCAATTTTTAACTAGTTTTATTACCATTTCTTTTGATGCCAACTTTGAAGCAAATTGCCTTATTTATGCCTATGCAATTTGCTGCTTTTTACCATAATTCAAGTCTGTATTTATACTTGATGTTAATCATATTTATGCATCTTTTATGCCTTCTTTTGTTTGGTACTTTTTACACTTTAAGATATGCCTATTTAGATTGCATTTTGGTCATTTTAGGAGCCTTCCTATTTAGTGCATAACTTATGTTTTAAGCATGAGTTTTTGTCCATTCTTTTTGCTTATTGTTTGCATTTGTATGAGTTGTAATTGCATGTTTAGTAATTTTTTGCAGGTTTAAGAGACCTAAGAGTAGTTAAGGTACTGTTTTAAATGTTAGCTAAGAGGAAGACCAACAATTCCTACCATAGAAGTGTGATGAAGAAGACCATATCTTGTATTGTTCATTTTTTATTACAACTCTAATTGCTGGAGCTTGGACCAAGTTTTATATTTTCAATTGCTTATATTTGGACATTATTTTCAGTACCTAATGTTTTTCAATTCATGCATGTTAATTTTTTTTTTTTTCTTTTAAACCATTTCTTTGCTAAAAATCAAATTTTAGAAAACTTTTGATTCAACTATTTTGCAAGAAATGTTTCCAAATCTTATGCAAACAATATTTCCTACTTTAACCTTTTTTTGTTATTTAACTTTATAACTTGTTAAATTTTATTTAATTTATTTTTGTACTTTAATTATTATTATTTTTTTTTTTTTGTTTTTATTCTCTTTTTAATCTTAACTTTTTTAACTTAATGTCTTTTATTTTTAAAAAGAAAAAACTCTCGGGACTTACCCGAGAGCTTCGTTCCTTTTAATTTTTGTTTTTCTTTAACTTCTTTCCTTTTTTTTTCTTTTCTGAGATTGGATTTTTTACTTTATTTGTTTTTTACTTGCTTTTCTCCTCTTTTTCTTCTATCTTAATTTTTTATCTTATTTAATTAATTTTTTTTAACTTTATTTTAAATTGTCTTGTAATAGTTAGTATTTCAATTCTTCTCCCTACTTACTTAATTTGTTTCTTAAACTTTGCCTAGTTCTTTGTAACCTAGTTTTCTTTTCTTTGGCTAGTGTTAGCCCTTGTAACAATGGACTTTATTTTAATTTTAAGCTTTCTTTTAATCCTAATTTTCAATTGCTTTTGTTATTTTTATTTCTTGTATTTCTTTCTTTATTAATTTTATCTTGAGATCGTCTTATTTTAGGGTGCATGACTAGATCGTCTTCGAGAGAGCTAACGCCTATTATTGATAACCCTGAAGCTCTAATAAGTGACGCAAGAAGAAATCAAAGAAGAATGGAAGCAAATAAACCTACCATGGACTCTTATATTCAACCTCAACTTACTCCCTCATGTAAAGCTATTCGTTTACCTACCGGAGCAAAGTTTGAGTTTAAACCTAGCATCCTTCAACTTCTCACCACAAGACTCCAATTTGGAGGTTTACCTTCTGAAAATCCCAGAGGAGCATCTTTGAGGATGTCGCATTGCTATGCGAAGGGCTTAGTGGAACAAGTACGCTAGAAATAACCAAGTTTAGTCTCTTTCCATATACTTTGAGGGATAGAGCTAAGAGATGGCTAGCACAACTTCCGGCAAGATCAATTACATCGTGGGAAGAACTCACTCGAGCTTTTTCTTGCAGAATATTATTCGGCTGCAAAGATCCTCGAGTTCAGGAAAGTAATTTCAAGTTTTAATCAACTTGAAGGAGAAATTGTTTTTGAATCATGGGAGCAGTTGAAAGAATTGCTAAGATTATGTCCGCACCATAGTTTGTCCGAGCCCCTCATCATACAACAATTTTACGGAGGGATGAACGAGCTTGGAAGGCAAATTCTAGATGGATTAAACCCTCAAGGCGGATTCAACGGGATGACCGAGGACGATGCTAAGAACGCCTGGGAAAGGATGTATAGGGCAAACAAGAACTGGAAGACAAGCTCCCGAACAAAACCCGTACGAGCAACTGTTCAAGAAGCTCATTCATCTCCTATTGAAGATCCGCTTGAAGCCCTACGGTTCAACATGAATAATCAGATTAATTTCCTCCAGAAAAAAGCGTGCAAGAAGGAAACTACATCTGTGGATTTTTCCAAGGCCCGCACTTTAGTGGAGAATGTTCCGAGGGAGGAATCTTAACAATTCTTGAAGAAATCGAGCAAGTTGAAGCTGCCAACTTCACACCTATGGGAAATACCTACAATCCTAATTGGCGCAACCGCCCAAATCTCAGGTGGAATCAATTTTCTCTCGGAAATCAAGGGTATCAAAGAAATTTTTCAGCGTCCTCCGCTTCTTTTTTACCAACATGGACAACACCTCATGCTTCCGGGGCCTCGCAATTATCCATCAACTTCGGATTCAATGAAAGAAATGAAGGAGATGATGAAGGGCATGATGGAATCACAAAGAGAAATGCTCGAGTCAAATAAGAAGATACAAGACTCAAATGAAGAACGAATGAAGCATCACGAGACGCGCTTAAAACAAACCGAAATATCGGTGAAAAATCAACAAGTCTCGTTACAAAATTTGGAGAGGCAGATAGAACAAATCTAGAAGCACCTCTCGGAGAGAGCACCAGGAACCTTACCGAGCAGTACCGAACAGAATCCCAATGAATGCAACAACATAACTCTTCGCTCTAGTAAGATTCTAGAACCTTCAGTTCCTAAAAATACTAATCCTATTACTTTGTTGCAGGAGGATGAAGATGTCGGAGCAGCAACTAGAGAAAAAAAAAGAAGATAAATCAGAGGAATTAGCTAAACTGGAAGAAAATTATCAAAAGATGCCTCCGAGCTCGTCAGCACCAAAGCTGAAGATTCCTTTTCCCGAGCGTTTAAAAGTTTCAAAAGAAAAAGAAGACTTCTATAATTTTGTTAATATTTTGAAGAATACTCACATTGAATTACCTTTTGTGGAAATTATCTCTATGCCTAAGTATGCTAAATTTTTACGTGATATTATAGGGAATAAAAGAAAGCTAGATTTAGATAAAGAAGTGTTGAATGAAGTTTGTTCTGATTTCGTTTTAAATAAACTACCCCCTAAGAAGCATGATCTCGGTTCATTCACACTACCATGCACCTTTGGCCCCTTTTCAAATATTAATGCCTTAGCCGATTTAGGAGCTAGTATTAATTTGATGTCATTTAATATTTTTGAAAAATTAAGGTGTATATAACTTGAAACCCACTAAGATGTGCATTCAACTTGCTGTTAGAATTGTCAAATTACCAAGGCGAGTTTTAGAAAATCTTCTCATTAAGATAGGAAATTTATATTCCTTGTTGATTTTGTTGTTATGGACATGATTGGAGATAGTTCAATACCTAATATCCTAGGAAGACCATTTCTAGCTACTTCCCAGGCGATTATTGATGTTTCCAAGGGTAGTATTACGTTAAGGGTCAATGATGAAGAAATTATTTGTTCTTTAAATTCTTGATATTTCTAACAAAATTATTCTATCAGGAAAAGAATCTTCATCAAGAACTCTAGGTACACGGTCTCAATTTACTTTTTTTTCATTTCTTTCTTGAATAAATTTGTTCTATTTTTAAGTTCTACCTTAATTTTGTGTTTAGAATCTGATACCCGGTTGAGTTTGGGCTATTTGGAGCCCTGAAATAAATTCCCAAGCTTTTCAGTTAAGGTAGTTTTATTTTATAAAACATTTCCTCGATTCAAATAAATTCGAATTTTCTATTCTTTATTTGGAAGAAATCCGAATTTTCTATTCTTTATTTCGAAGAAATTCAAAATTATTTCAATAATCTTTGATTCTCAAAATTCTCCGTTCTTTATCGAGAAATTCAAATTTAATCTTGAAGAAATTCGAAATTAAATTTTCTTTTAAAATCCTTTTCTTTATTTTTTTTTCAGAATAAAAGAATTTATTTTTTTCTAAAAAAAGAATTTTTTGAGAGCTTGACGCCCGTCAAGATTTGAATTAAAAAATTGTAACGGCTACTTTGATGCCCGTCAAGAACTCGTTCTTCATGGCCGTTAAGACCCGGTAGTGGCTATAAATCTTCCAATTTTCAACCAAAAGTTCACAATTCAATCTCTATTTTATTCATTTCTACCAATAATTCTTGCAAATTTTAGGTTGATTCTTTATTTTATTCATTCGAAATGGCCCGGAAATAATCCATCATCGAGATTTCTAGCCATCCTTTCCTTCCTTTCACTAATCATCCCGATTTTGGCAGTCGTGTCTATACTCTTTTAGGATGTACTTAGAATCTGCCAGTTTGCAGATGAAATTGAGCATCACTGAATTTTTCACATCTTTTAAATTTCACGGGAACAACGTTATGTTCTTGACTTGGTGGAGTGATGTGACGTCTCACAATGCAAGAATTTGGTATTGCACTCAGACTTTGGACGGTTGAAGAGCAAACCACCAACGTCTACGCTACTGTTGTCCGTGATTTCATGGAGGATGTCTCGGTTTATTGGATGCACATCTCTCAGGACAACACGCCGTTCATTTAGTTCAAAGCTAAAGGTACCGGTCTCCTTCTTGTGTTGCGTTATCTTCATGCTATTATTGCATATACTATCACTGGGAGATCCGATAGTCAAATTGTCCTTACAGCTACAAATGCTAGAATTCTATCACATCTTTATCGAGGTATCTCCATCGATTTGACTTACATTTTTGCTCGCCAAGCACTAGACTACGCCTCCTCGAAAAGAAAGAAGAGTTTAGGTCTCAGACCTTTTATTACATGAGTTGCGAGATATTTTGGAGTTGATACATCCACAGTACGTCAATGTAGTGATTCCACGATTCGTTTAGATCAAACGATCCTCCGAAATATGCATATGCTCCGACGAGTTGGAAGCCACTATGTTGTACGAGAGATATCTATTGAGGAGCCTCAAGTACCGGACTCTGAGGTAACGGAGGAGCAACCACCACCTCTTTGCTGCACTCATCCACGTTCTATGCTTGATAATCTTTCCAAGCCTTCTTCCTCCTCCTTACCTTTTTATCAATCTCGAAATGCATTTGAGCGTTTTATGGTCGTCGGGATGACCCAACAGTCCGAGAACCTTTCTCAGCTTAGCACACTAGTATTTCGCAACTTCAAGCTGAGTTTTCTCAACTTTCTACTCGTTTTTCAACAAATCAAGCGTTAGGTTAACTGAATTTATCTTCACCTGAATATTCCCGAGGAATCTTCTGAGAAGGATTCTGATTAGATAGGATTAGTTTAGCTTTATATTTTGTTTCTTGTATTTTCTTTGATTAGTTGTAATTTTCTTTAACTTAATTAATTTTTATTTTTACTCTCTTTATTCTTTTTAATTACTTATTTTATTAAATTATTTCTTTTAATATTTTCTAAAAATTATTCGTTTAATTAATTTCTTTATTGTTGTTAAAATAATTATTTCTTATATATTTTTAATTAATAATTTTAATAATTTTAATAATTTTATTTAATTTATTCTATTTTATTAATTATTTAATTATCTTAAAATATTTTATTATCTTAAGATTATAAACTTTTATCTTTTTACTTTTTTTATTTATTTGGCCTATTTATTTTAACTTATTCTTTTATTATTTATTTGGCCTACTTATTTTAATCTATCTTTTTATTGTTTATTTGGCCTATTTATTCTAATTTATCATTTTTATTTATTTGGCATATATTTTTAATTTACTCTCTTTATTATTTACGTGCTTTATTATTTTATTTACATTCTTTATGATTTATGTGGCCTATTTATTGTAATATATATTTTATGTGGTTTAATTATTTTAATTTATTTGCCTTTATTGTATTATTTTTTTATTATTTATTTTTCTTCTCAATAGTTCAATAGTTATGTGTGTTACTTGATTTCTTAAAGGTGCTAAATTGTTTTTTCCTTTATTGTTTTCCTTTATTGCTTTCCCTTTATTGCTTTCTAGATTAGATTTCTCCTATCTTCACTTGATGTTGGAACCTAAATCTTGATTTTCTCTAAGTTTCATTATTAGTAGAGGATTCCTAACTTTTTCGGGAAACAATTTTTATAAATTTTAAAATGATGGTGTTCAATCTTTTTCTTAATATACATTCATAATCAACATATATGATAATTGAGCCTCAACATAATCCAAAGAAAATGTTGGCTAAAAAATGCTCACCAGTGATTCCCTTATCTCTTGGCGAAGTAAGAAGCAAACTGTTTACTCTCATTCTAGCACTGAAGCTGAATTGAGGGTTCTTGCTGAGTCCTCTTCTGAGCTCATATGACTTTGCTGGTTTCTTGACAGTATGGCCATTTCCTTTTCATGTGCTACTCCACTTCATTGATTCATTGAGACAATCAAAGTACCCTGAATATTGCCCACAATGATTGTTTTCATGAGCGCATCAAACATATAGAGATTGATTGCCACTTTGTTCATCATCATGTTCTTTATCACACAATCGATCTTCATTATATTTCTACTCATGACCAACTTGCAAATATCTTCACCAAAGCTCATTAGCTCCTCATTTTCGTGATCTTATTTCCAAACTCAAAATGAAATATCTTTGTATTGTCATCTTTATATATTGTTAAGATATGTAATATATTTTTTTGTATATTACCATATCTTTGTATATTCGGTCAAAGATTATGCTTGATTGTAACCTTGATTTTAGGCTTGATGGTAGACTTGATAGTAGGCTTAATTAACGTAATTAGATTTTCAATTTTAGGTAATTTATGCAATATAAATAGTCATTTTCTATTGTAAACATGCACAAATTATACATAACATTCATATATTATTTACTTTCTCTCTCTCTCTCTATATATATATATATATATATATATATATATATATAATTGCAAGAAAATTTATTTTTAACTATCCATGTTAATTCAACATAAACAAAATAGAAGATATATGAATTATCTATAATATCTATATGAATTATCTATAATATCTTTATAACATTATTGGCATCTAGAGCTGTAAATAAATCCAGTTGTTCGCGAGCAAAGCTCGTTCGAAC
This sequence comes from Asclepias syriaca, assembly GCA_027405835.1. NCBI lineage: Eukaryota > Viridiplantae > Streptophyta > Magnoliopsida > Gentianales > Apocynaceae > Asclepias > Asclepias syriaca. Next base: position 12,436,832 of record CM049924.1, read on the forward strand.
TCGTTTATGATCGGTTTGGGATTGTTCATTTATTAAACAAACAAACTCGAACAAAATTTTAAGCTCGATTAAATTTCAAGCCTATTCAAACACTGTTCGCGAACATGCTGAGTATTCGCGAACAAATTATAAATATTTACATATGCTATATATATTATTTTTAATAATTTATAATATTTATATTAGAAATTTTTAATTTTTTTTCTAATTATTAGGGGGTGATTTAATATTTTTTGTAAGAATTTATTGAATAGTTAAATATTTAATTTAATATTCAAATTCAAATTTTAATTTTAAAAATTTTTAAACATAAACCAGCAAACTCGAATAATAAGAGATGATAATGGAACAAACTCGAACAAGTGTTTCTATTCCGCGCGAATTAAAATAATGTTCGAGTAATAAACAAACAAACTCTATTGGCACCGTAAATTTTGTAGACACAAGCAAATCTTTGAGGACCGTTAGAGGAAAATATGGAGAGTGAATACAAGTAGGACCCATTTTTCTTAAAAATTTGTAAGCAGCTCATCTTTTTTAACTCATATTTTTTAAATCTTTAGAAATGTTAAATTAAATTTTGTCTAAATTTTTTTATTATATATACACGGTAACGGCTAGTAACATTTTATTTTAAAAAAATTAAAATATTTTTAAAAATTATGGAAAGATACGTAATGTATGCCATACATAATCTCCTAACCAACATGGTAAGTTTTTAATTATGTTAACAATCTATAGCTAAAATTTATGTAAGATTTATAGCTACAACATTTCATACAATTCAAATTTTTTAAACAATATGGTTAAGAAATACCCGTAAAATATAAAGATATGTTAAAATAAGTAAATTTAGTTTTAGATAAGATAAATAGGTCTAACGTGATTTTAACACGTTTTTTTAGCAATTTAACTATAAAAGTTATAAATTGATCACTGACTATAAAATAAAATTAAAAAAAAATATCTTGGTTAGAAAACTAAATTAGGATAGTTTCTATAATCGTTTTTAGAAATTAACAGAATTAGCTACTAAAAAAGAAAAAGGAGAATAACTTGTTTCTCACGTAAATCAAAGATTCTCTTATTATTTGTTAGAGTTTGGTGACCTTAGTCCCCAAAGTATTTTTTGGTAAAATTGGTCCTCAAACTATAAAATAATTGTGAGATTGGTCTTTTCGTTAAAAATTCTATTAAATCATCGTTAAGTTTTTAAAATTTATCTGTATTTATATCATTAGATTATTTTAATATATTTAATAATATGTATATATATATATATACAAGAAAGAAAAAAAGTAAGATGAATGATAAAAAAAACCTCTTGGTCGTCGATGAGAAGAAGAAATTTGTGTCGCTGAAAAGAAAATATTATGATTACAAACTGTATCTTACTTGTGTACCACATCTGAGTTATCTGATAAACCACCACATCGCCATTGACGGCCCTACTCACGGTTCGAGTTAAAGGTATCCATGAAAGCCTATGTCACTCAGGAAATCATGCCACTCACCCTAACGCCGACATAAACACCCGAACTCAGCCTCATTAGACTACTCTAACAAACATGGTGATCGATAGGTTATTTCATCTAATATGGTAGACCTTAATTCTTTTTCATCCTAAATTAAGGCCTGTTAAACTAAACAGGTTATGATTAGACCCTGGTTAGGAATTGTCTATAACCGTTCATCTAGTTTAAAAGAGCAAGTAGATATTCAGTCGTAATGTTTAATTTAGCAAGTGACCTTTCTGGAAAAATGAAAACAACTTCAATATGCAAAATATATATAACCTATCATCATAATTTAATATTCAAATTGGTATTTAGACAAACACAATACAGAATATACAGAGAGGATCTAGGGAACCACCACCATAAAGTATTCACCCTTTATCAGGTCCACCGACGGAGCGACTACTTGTATATCCTGGATTGCTTGACCTGACTCTGCTTGGCAGAACCTTCGGAGAACGCTTCCTTAGCCTAGTAGCAATTGCTTTACCTTACATCCTGGGCTTAAGCAAAGCCCTGTTGACTAGCTCTTTGCTCACCTATTGCCCTCTTAGGATCTCCTAACGAAATCCCGGGTATTCTATGAATACCAAAGACGAACCCTATCTAGTCGAATTCTAAGATTCTGAGATAAACACTCAAAAAGAAAAGAAAATGAGACACTCTCGTATTACTAAACTACATGTGTGATGTACCTGAGATCACTAAATGACTTGTATCGAGTGTAGAAATGTACACTTGAAGTCACTAAATGATTTCAACTGAGGAAGACCTGGGGTATTTATAGCAGGGAACTTGAGGGTTTTTCTCTTTGATTCCTGATGTGGGATTCTGATCTAGTGCTCGGGACGCCCGTCCCGAGTCCGGGATGCCTGTCCTGGTCGTTTGACTTGGTCGGGACACCCGTCCTAAATTGAAAAGTTCCGAAAATCACATTTTTACATCAATATTTGCTATTTTCTTGCACATTTCACCTGAAACTTCCAAAATCACAAATACTGCAAAATTGTGTTAATATCAATCAATTAAGAACGATTTATCTCCAATTTTGCCCTAATTTGTGCCTAAAAACATGCTAAAAAGTTATATAATTTATGCATATCATATAACCCCACACTTAGCTTTTTGCTTGTCCTCAAGCAAAACCTATATGAAATTATTGAAATTTAAATCATAGGTGCAATCACTCAAAGGTCTTAGCAATGTTTTTAGCCAAAATTTATCACTGAGTCAGATGATTCACAAAACAAGCCTGACTGATCAAGTTGCTATGGAAAGGTCTCAAATGTTTGGTAAATTATCATGGTCATGTAGATGCAACAATAAAATAACTCGATTGAATTCTACGCTTAGTCACGAGGTCTTCCTGATGTGTAGTGTGTGAACTAATCTAGACTAGATTGTCAACTCAATATAGGCTTTTCTAAACTTTTACCAGATAATAATTCGACCAATCGTTGAATATAATAGCAGCAAACAACCTTCTGAGTTCTGAGCTTTGGTGTCAAGGCTTTTTATTTATAATTTTCAATAAAAGAATACACTAGGTAGTGTATTTTCAAATTGATTGTCTAGGGTATTTTTGTGTTTGCTTTCACACATCAACTTTAACTACCCAAGTATCGAGCCCCACTCCGATGACTCCCAGATCTACCACGACCTTAGGGCATCTGGCATTAAATTCCCTTCAGAAGTGGTGCTCGAGTAGCAAAGGACGCTTGCAAACTATCCTTTTTACTTTTAAACTTTTTCACTTTCAGCTCAGAGTATCATCTAGTCATTCAAACTACTAATACATTCTCAACCGGTCTAATATTATTTAGTTTAAGTCTCGAAAAGGTATTTGGTTGATGTTTCTAATCCAAACTAGGTTGTGCTCAATGATATCAGGAATTCCCTACTTCCAAGTGATGAATTCAGTAAAGTTATCAACTTGTTTCCTACTAATCATAATACTCTACTCAATATATATCATAGACAAAAGCATTTCTTTAACCAATCAATACCGATTTTGAAGTCTGAAAGAGTGAAAAATTTTGAATTGTTTTTTTGGAATGGGGCAATTTTAGTGAAAAGTATGGGAAAACATGCAAATTTTGACTACTACAGTGCACTGTGCATTGCTACCCTACACTTAAGGTTTACACTATCCTCAGTGTTCATGCATATCCTTATTACCCCACACTTATTTGAGAACAAAAGCAGGAAAAACAAACAAAAAAAAACTTTTACCCCACACTTATTTGACTAAATAAGAGGAAGAAAAAGAAAAGAAACAAGAAAACAAGGGCAACAGAAATAACAAAAATAGAATAAAAGAAACGAAAAAGGTAAAAATGAAAATGATACTCCCTTACTTTGAGAATTCAACAGTATGCTCGGATAACTCGAGTGGTTCTTTATAGAATTTTAAGCGTTGCCCGTTTACTTTTTGAGTAGTATCGTCAGAATCCATTATGACACATACTCCAAAGGGCGATACTTCTGTGATAGTGAACGGGCCTGACCAATAGCTACACAGCTTTCCTGGAAATAATTTCAGACGAGAGTTGTATAATAGCACTTTATCTCCTGGTTCAAAATTCTTCTGGGATCTGAGTCGCCTGTCATGTCGGAGTTTACTTGTCATCTTGAATTGATGTGAATTTTCATAGGCTTTGAGCCTCCATTCACCCAATTCGTTGAGTTGTAAAATCCAATTTTCCTTAGTCAAGGTATTATCTAGATTGCATTTTTGTACTGCCTAGTAAGCTCTATGTTCAATTTCAACAGGCAGATGACATGATTTTTCATAGACCAATCTATAAGGTGAAAATCCTGTAGAGGTTCTAAATGCCGTAAGAAAGGCCCATAAGGCATCATCCATTTTATGGCCCAATCCCTACGGTTAACACCGACAGTCTTTTCTAATATCCGTTGTATTCCTCTATTGGTTACCTCAACCTATCCATTGGTTTGAGGGTGTTATGATGTGGAAAGGCGATGTTGAACTCCGTATTGCTGAAGTACTTTATGCATTTGAGAGTTGCAAAAATGTGTACCCCGGTCACTGATGAGGGCTTTTGGGCATTCGAATCTAGAGAATATTTGTCTAAAAATTCTGCACACGGCTCTAGCATCATTAGTAGGTAATGCCTGTGCCTCAGGCCACTTCGAAAAATATTCTACGACTACTATGATGTATTTATTACCATAGGAAGAAGGAAATGGACCCATGAAGTGTATTCCCCACATGTCAAATATTTCTACACTTTGAATTACCTGTTGGGGTAGACCGTCTCGAGAAGACATGTTTCCTATTTTCTGATAGGTATCACAGGATCCTGCATAAGTTGTGACGTCTTTGAATATCGTAGGCTAGTAAAAGCCTGCTTCCAATACTTTTCTGGCAGTATTAGCTGCAGCTAAGTGACCACCCGTGGGTCCGCAGTGACAGTGTTCCAAGATTTGGAAACCTTCTTCTTGAGAGACGCATCTCATGATCATTTGATCTGCACATATTCGAAACAAAAAAGGGTCCTCCCAATAGTAATATTTTAACTCAGCAAAGAATTTCCTTCTTTGTTGGGCAGTGATATCACTAGGAAGAGTTTGAGCTACCAAGTAGTTAGCTATATCGGGAAACCATGGGGGTGAGAAAATAGCAAACAAGGTACATAAATTCTCATCCGGAAATTTGTCGGATATGATCGATTCATCTATAGCTTCTAGGGCAGGATTTTCTAATCTTGACATGTGATCTACAGCTAGGTTTTCTGCCCCCTTCTTACCCCTAATTTCTATGTCGAATTCTTGAAGCAATAAAACCCATTTGATTAGTCTTGGTTTTGCATCGGTTTTATTGAACAAGTATTTTAATGCAGAATGATCAGTATAAACTATTGTTTTAGACGAAACTAGATAAGATCGGAATTTATCAAATGCTAGTAATTCCTTTTCTGTTGTAGTGTAATTTTCCTAAGCGTCAGTCAAGGTTTTGCTAGCGTAGTATATTACATGAAATTTCTTATCACGTCTTTGTCCTAAAACAACTCCTACTGCATAATAACTGGCATCACACATTAATTCAAACGGCAAACTCCAGTTAGGTGATGTCATGATAGGTGCAGTAGTCAGAAGTTCCTTAAGTTTGTTAAAAGCTTTTAAACATTTTTCATCAAAAGCAAAAAGAACGTCTTTACTAAGTAAATTGGTCAACGGTCTAGCTATTAGTGAAAAATCTTTTATAAATCTACGATAAAAGCCAGCGTGTCCCAAAAACCTTCTAATGGCTCTCACAGAGTTAGGTGGAGGTAGTTTTGAAATAACTTCAATCTTAGCCTTATCTACTTCCATACCTCGGTGTGAGATCTTATGTCCTAACACAATTCCCTCTTTTACCATGAAATGGCATTTTTCCCAGTTTATAACCAAATTTGATTTTATACAACGCTTTAACATTGATTCCAAGGCTTTTAGACAACTCCCAAATGAGTTCCCAAAAACTGAGAAATCATCCATGAACACTTCCATAGACTCTCCTAACATGTCCTCAAAAATAGCAGTCATACAACGTTGGAAAGTAGCAGGTGCATTACACAAACCAAAAGGCATTCTTCTATATGCAAATGTTCCAAAAGGGCATGTGAAGGTAGTCTTATGCTGGTCTTCCGGGGAAATGGGGATTTGAAAATATCCAGAAAAACCATCAAGAAAGTAGTAAAACATATGTCTAGATAACCTTTCTAACATTTGGTCAATAAAAGGTAGAGGGAAATGGTCTTTTCGTGTAGTAGTGTTTAGTTTTCTGTAATCAATGTAAAGACGATGACCAGTAACAATTCTCGTAGGAATTAATTCATTATTCTCATTTCTGACAACTGTTATCCCACCTTTCTTAAGTACTACATGTACTGGGCTTACCCATTCACTATTAGAAATAGGATAGATAAGTCCAGCATCCAACAATTTGATTACTTCTTTTTTAACGACATCACACACATTAGGATTCAACCTTCTTTGAGGTTGCACACATGGCTTATACTCATTTTCTAAAAGAATCTTATGCGAACAAAAGCTTGGATTGATACCTGGAATATCCGCAATTTTGTATGGAAAGGCTCTTTTGTACTTTTTGCACATGTCCACAGTTAACATCCGTTGTTCTGCAGTCAGATCGGCTGCGAGAATGATGGAAAGTTTTTTGTTGTCGTCTAGGAATTCATAGCACAGATGAGTGGGAAATTCCTTTAGCTCTAAGTCTTGTGAGTCTTCAAACTAAGTTTGCTCTTTCTTCATCTCATGAGTACATATCTCAGTGAAATTTTCAGAGTTAATTTCGTAATCGGAGGGGCTGAGATCAGTTTTTTCTATTTCCAGAGAGTCTTCTTTCAAGACTTGATAGTTTGAGCATAGATCTGTCATGTTAACTTCAATTAGCTGGTCAATAGCATCCACACAAAAACAAATATCATCTAAATGCATGGGATGCTTAAGGGTTTCATTTAGATCAAATGTGATATCTTCATTGTCTACCCTTAGTTTGATTTGACCGTTACTGACGTCTATCAATGCCTTCGATGTAGCTAGAAAGGGTCGACCTAGAATCAAAGGCACACCGCCTTCTCCATTCATGTCCATGACAACAAAATCTACAGGGAAAACATATTTTCCGACCTTTACTAAGAGGTCTTCAATTATTCCCCTGGGAATTTTAACTGTCCTGTCTGCAAGTTGTATGCACATTCTAGTCACTTTCAAATCATGCAATCCTAATTTATCAAATAAAATAGATGGCATTAGATTGATACTAGCTCCTTAGTCTGCTAATGCATGCATATTAGTAATATTTCCAATCATACATGGCAAAGTAAAGCAGCCTGGATCTTTCTGTTTGGAGGGCAGTTTGTTCAGTAGAACTGCCGAGCATTCTTCATTAAGATCCACTTTGTCCATGTCAAATTTTCTTTTATTACTAATAATCTCTTTTAAAACCTTAGCATACTTTGCCATTTCAGAAATAACATCAAGCAAAGGTAAATTAACATGAATCTAACTAAAATTTTAAAAAAACTTTTCAAATTGCTCCTTATCTTTATTTTGCATAAGTCTTGCAAGGTAAGGTACTCTCGGTCGGTACTCAGGGACAGACTCCTTCTTCCCTTTCCTTGCTAATTCGGATTCGACTTCCGTCGGTGTTGGTTCTTGGGAGCCTTCCTTTGTTTCCTGCACAAGAATAGGAGGCAAAGAAGGTTTTGAAGGAGAAGGCGATAGAATTTTACCAGATCGTAGAGTAATGGTCTTGCATTCATTTTGTGGTTTGGTCTCAGTGTTGCTTGGCAGTGTTCCTTGCGACCTTGTCGCATTTTGTGCGTGTGTCACAAGTTGTAAAGATAAGAAAATGAAGTAAATCAACGCAATCTTAACAAATGTAAGTATACACCGGTCAACAGGTAATATATGTACCTAAGTACAAGATTATCGATCCCACAAGGACTAAGTATGCCAATTAATAGTGCAAATATGATTGTACAATTGGTTATCACAAGAATAAAGAATAATGAATAGGGGTTGGTCTAATGCTACGACAACGCTAATGCTACGGCAAAGCTAAACTAACAGTTAAGGGCCAGCCTACTGGAATTAATCACAAGAGTACTACAGGTAATACAATGCTGCGGCATTCAAGCCCAATATGTAAGTACAAACCAGAAATGAATCTAAACATACAAAACATGCTCTACAGCGATCTGATTTCAGCCAAATTACTTGACTTACTAGTTTAGGGCCCCAATACCATCGTCTAATGGAGTATGACGTACTATGGTCTAAAGCAACACTAGTTAGGGAATTTGGTCATGTCCCCTGCAATATTGAGCGCACGGTCATGCTAGTCAAGCTAATGCCACTTAATTATCTTATCAACTAGCTCCCTTTCGGTTAGAATGATAGATACTAGTTCAATGTGTAAATTGGACAGTCGTAACCGCAAGTTACACTAAGTCTTTTTAAGTAATTAAATGAGTAAATCAAGCATGCCCCATACAAGTATTAATCATAAAAACAGAAAACAGTGTTAGAGCATATTCATCATCATTTTCAAAACAGTGTACACAACTTGTTCATACTTAACTAAGCTACGACAATTTCAGATTACAAATAAGCATTCAATGATGGGAATAACGAAACACATGAATTAAGGTAATGGAATAAACTGCTCTTATGGTCATAGTGAACAAGTCTACTCCGAAACAAGTTTAATTAATCCCAGATTCATCTCCAACTTTTACCCGAAAGTCAAGTAAATGTTTATACAAGACAATGAACAAAATGAGGAAATGGGTAGAGAGTTACTCAGGTCTGAGATCACCCTTCTACCCAGATCGGTTTAATCAAAATGCCCACTACTATTCCTCTTCTGAATGATGTTGCGGCTTCTCTTCTGCTCAGCTTGTGATTCCTTAGCAAATCGCCATGCGTCCTCTCGGACTTTTCCCTAAACAAATTAATCTAAGCTAAATGAAAAAATGTACTGCCGATTTTCTCTTGTGTTCTCTATCAGAAAAATAATATCTTGTACCTCGGGTTTCTTAAGGTATTTATAGGTGTCTCTCTCCCGAATTCCCTTTTGATACCGCCAGCTGTCCAGAATAATTGCTAAATAACTAGTAATTCCAGCAAATTAAAAATGTGAATAATCCAAAATAAATTCTAATTTTTTACAGCTTGTTTAACTGATTTTTGTCTTTTTCTTCCATGCTGTAGGATTCCTCCGAGTGTCAAGATGCAGATGCCACAATTATCTTTAATTAAAATTAATTTATATGCTAAAAATTGTTGGGAATTATATAACAAATTCAAAATCAATCGGTCAATCAACTTTTTACCAATTTCATCTATCTCATTCCCTCTTTTACCCTTGGCATCATAAATCATTTTTAAACAAATTCCGACTGAAAAATAAGTAATTTCAATTTGCAACAAAAATCGGGAATTATTTCAATTAAATTGACTTCTTTGGCATTTAAACCACAATTCTTCGTAAAAGGGGAGAAAATAGCAACTAGATGCAATTTAGCTCAGAATCATGCATAAATTTAATCATTCGATAGCAAAATATGGGTAAAACTCATGTGAATAACTCTATTATTTTAGAGTTATCAGACTTGGGAGATAGATGGGTTGACAGCTGTCCCATTTTTCTCTCCAAAGTTTGCAGGGCAGCTTGCATGTTCCTGACTGTTTGTTCAGTCTGTTTCTGTCTATTCTCATTTTGCTGAATTTTCTCTGCATGAGTTTCCTGGACTTTCTTATTTGACTCTATCATTTCCTTGTTAGAGTCAGCAATTCTTTTCAATATGTCTCATAATTCTTGCATGGGATCGACTGGAGTGATATAGTTCCTTGGTGTGGGCAGAGTGACTTGCTGGTTCTGCGGATAAGGCATTTGATGAGGTGCACTTTTCTAAAAGTTGACATTCTCGAGATTGTTTCTCCAACTAAATCTTGGGTGATTCTTCCAGTTGGGGTTGTAGGTATTTCCCATGGGGGCAGAGTTAACTGCTTCCACTTGTTCTATATCCTCTGGAATAGTCAGTATTCCATTACCATAACAATCCCCACTAAAATGCAGTCCTTGGCAAAACTCACAGACTTGATATACGAGCTGAATGCTCTTTCCCTGTTGGAAGGCATTTAGTTGACTAGTAATACTAGCTTTGAATGCATCGAATTGCTAATCAATGGAGGTATTTGCTGCGTTAACTGGTTGTTTCTTGGCGCGACCACTGGTGCGCCAATTGTTGCTGTTCCTATAGAGTCTCTCCATGGCGTTTCTAGCATCTACTTCATTAAGTCCATTGAAACCGCACTGGGGGTTAAGTCCATCAAGAACTTGCTTGCCCATTTCTATCATACCTCCATAGAATTGTTGGATTAGCAGAGCTTCAGTAAGTCCATGTTGTGGATAGAGTCTGAGGAGTTCCTTGAATCTGTCCCAGGCTTCGATCACTATCTCATCGGCAACTTGAGTGAAACTGGAAATAGCCTTGTGGTACTCGAGGACTCTTGCAGCGGAGTAGTATTCCTCCAAAGAGGCCTTACTTAACTCTCCCAAGTTGTGATTGAGTTAGTAGGTAGTTGTGCCAACCACCTCTTAGCTCTGTCCCTAAGTGAGTAGGGAAAGAGGTTTAGCTTGGTTACTTCCGCGGTGTGATCTCCCTTGAGACCTTCGTAAAGAGTGGAGAATTTGGTCAAGTGCTTGAGCGGGTTTTTGGCTGCAGTTCCCCCAAACTGGACCCGATTTATTATCAACTGGAGCACATTTGGTTTAAGATCATAGCGAGGATTTCCAGGGATTCTAATGGCGGACAACATTGTAATCTCCTGTGGCTGGATATAGGATTCGAGTGGAGGTCTTTCAGCAGCCATTTCTGTTCTTGGTCTGTTAGTTGTACGGATGAGACGTTCGAGATTTTCAACTGGGGTATCAAGATTAGCTTCTGAGGTTCGAGTCATACAACTACAAAAAACCACATGTTAAGTCTGAGCAAAAAGGTTAGTGGAGTAAACTAGTTTCTACAAAGGAAGAAAATTTTTTGGAATTAAACAAACATAGGAGTGAAACAAAGAATGATGAAAATTTTGAAACAAGAAAGAGTTTTTCTTTTTTTCTAAAAGCAATTTAAATTTGCTAAATAAGGTTTTAGAATTATTTTCTAAAATTTGATTATCCTAAATTTCTTAATTTTAGATAATTTCTAAAATTAATTAGTTATGATAACCCTATATTTCAGAAAACTGATTGTCTAACTAGAATAAAATGTGTGTTTGTCAAAAGTATAGATTACTACAGCTACCTATCATAAGCCTCTAGAATTTTGATCAGGAATCCTAAAATTTTATGATATTTCCCCGGCAATGACGCCAAAAATCTGGTGTGTTCTGAATTGACATGCTAAAAGACAGGATTTATTACCCTATTTTGATTATGAATAATTAAGGACGGAGATTTACTAATTGTCACTTTTAGCATTCAAGGTTGTCACTTAATCAATCAGAACCTAATGCAGAATACCTATCGTGCACTAGTCTATTGGAAAGTACCTACGATTTTAATTTAGAAATTATCGTACTCTCAGAGAAGTGGTAACGACTTAGTAGTAACTATCCTTTTACCCTAACTTTCATTTTATTATCTAGTTATGCAATCGTTCATCAAAATCTTTGATGAGTTGGTGATTCTTACTACACAAGACTCGAGTTTATTTAGCATGCAAGAGTATTTTATAGACAATTATTCTGATGTACGTTCTATTGTTCCTACATGTTGATTGACCTATCTTCGAGTATTTTAGATATATCTTGGTCTAGAATGCAATTACAGACTGTATCTTACTTGTGTACCACATCTGAATTATATGATAAACCACCTCATAGCCATTGACGGCCCTACTCACGGTTCGAGTTAAAGGTATCCATGAAAGCCTGTGTCACTCAGGAAATCAAGCCACTCACCCTAACGCTGGCATAAACACCCAAACTCAGCCTCATTAGACTACTCTAACAAACATGGTGATCTATAGGTTATTTCATCTAATATGGCAGACCTTAATGCTTTTTCATCCTTAATTAAGGTCTATTAAACTAAACAGGTTATGATTAGACCCTGGTTAGGAATTGTCTATAACCATTCATCCAGTTTAAAAGAGCAAGTAGATATTCAGTCGTAATGTTTAATTTAGCAGGTGACCTTTCCGGAAAAATGAAAACAACTTCAACATGCAAAACATATATAACCTATCATCATAATTTAATATTCAAATTGGTATTTAGACAAACACAATATAAAATATACAGAGAAGATCTAGGGAACCACCACCATAAAGTACTCACCCTTTATCAGGTCCACCGACGGAGCAACTACTTGTATATCCTAGGTTGCTTGACTTGACTCTGCTTGACAGAACCTTCGGAGAACACTTCCTAAGCCTAGTAGCAATTGATTTACCTTACATCCTGGGCTTAAGCAAAGCCCTGTTGACTAGCTCTTCGCTCACCTAATGCCCTCTTAGGATCTCCTAACGAAATCCTGGGTATTCTATGAATACCAAAGACGAACCCTGTCTAGTCGAATTCTAAGATTCTAAGATAAACACTCATAAAGCAAAGAAAATGAGATACTCTCATATTACTAAACTACTCGTGTGATGTACCTCAGATCACTAAATGACTTGTATCGAGTGTAAAAATGTACTTGAAGTCACTAAATGACTCAGATCGAGTGAAGAGGGATGATTTCAACTGAGGAAGACCTGGGGTATTTATAGCAGGGAACTTGAGGGTTTTTCTCTGTGATTCCCGATGTGGGATTCTGATTTGGTGCTCGGGACGCCCGTCTCGAGTCTGTTGACTGGGTCAGGATGCCCGTCCTGAACTAAAAATTTTTGAAAATCACGTTTTTGCCTCAATATTTGCTATTTTCTTGCATATTTCACCTGAAACTTCCAAAATCACAAATACTGCACAATTGTGTTAATATCAATCAATTAAGAACGATTTATCTCTAATTTTGCCCTAATTTGTGCCTAAAACATGCTGAAAAAGTGATATGATTTATGCATATCAATACATGGGTAGTCAAAGTTGATGTGTGAAAGCAAACACAAAAATACATTGGAAATCAATTAAAACATACACCTAATGTATTTTTATTTGGGATCGTAACTAGAAAGTATTGACACCAAAGCTCAGAACCTAGAAGGTTGTTTATTTTGCTATTATATTCAAAATTGGTTGAATTATTATTTGGTAACGGCTTAGAAAAGTTTATTCTGAGTTGACAATCGAGTGTAGACCAGTTCACACACTACACATCAAGAAAACCTTGTGACTACACAGAGAACTTAGTCAGGTTATTGAACTGTTTCAACTACATGATCATGACACATTTACCGAATATTTGAGACCTTTACATGGCAATTTGATCAGTCCATAGCTGTTTTTTGAATTATCTGACTCAATGAGAAATTTTGCTAAAACATATTGCTAAGAACCTTGTAGTGATTGCAGCTCTGATTTAGCATTCACTAATTTCATATAGGTTTTGCTTGAGGACAAGCAAAAAGCTAAGTGTGGGGTTTTGATATGCACAAATCATATCACTTTTTAGCATGTTTTTAGACACAAATTAGGGTAATATTTGAATGTATGTAATCTTAATTGAATCAAATTGAAATAAAATTAAGTAAATTGTGATTTTAGAAGTTTCAGGAGTAAATTGCATGAAAACAGTAAATTTTGGGGCAAAAGTGAAATTTTTGGAAAAGCTGTATTCGGGACGGGTGTCTCGAGCACCAAAACTTGTCCCACATCATAAATTTTCGAGAAATTCACTCTAGAAACCTGCTATAAATACCCTATGCCTCCAATAGTTGAAATCATCCCTCGACACTCAACACAAGTCATTTAGCAACTTCGAGTGCAACGTTTTCTCTTACCTCTGAGTGTTTATCTTAGTATTTGAGAATTCGATTAGATTAGTATTCAGTTTTCGGTATCACAGAATACCGGGATTTTGTTAGGAGATCCTAAGAGAGAGATAGGGTGCGTGTTCTTAGTCAGATTAGGGCAATTTGCTTATGCCCGGGATGTAAGGTAAAGCAATTGCTACTAGGTCTAAGAAGCGTTCTCCGAAGGCTCTGCCGAGCCGAGTAGGATCGAGCAATCAGAGGCATACAGGAGCTGCAGCACCGACTGGACCTGCATAAAGTGGTTACTACTTTATGATATTAGGTCCCCTAGACAAGTTTCTATATGTTTATGAATTATTTTATCTGGATATTGATTTGATACTGAATTCATATATCATACATGATTTACAATTTGAGATGCTAGCCATTTTCTTGGGAAGATCATAGAGTTAGAATTATCATTATGAATATTGAACTATCGTGTCCTTTTAAATTAAACTAGGGTTATAGACAACTCCTAACCAAGGTTTGAATCATAACTGGTTTAGTTTAACAAACTATAAAAGGTCTGCCAGATTAGGAAGAAATAACAAAATAGATCACCATGTTTCTTAGAGTACCCTAATAAAGCTGAGTTTGTACGCTTGGCCAATCCTAGGGTTAAGTGGCATGATACCGAAGTGACATAGGGGACCGTTCATGGATACTTTAATTCGATAGATGAGAAGGATCCTCCCAAGGTAGGGGTGAATACACCAGGTAACTCAGATATGGTAAACAGATGGTTACATTTCACAATTGCCTTAGAGATCAAGATATATCTAAAATGTTCGAAGATAAGGTCAAACAAGTTGTAATAACTGAGCTTAAATTGATGAATGCATCTCTACACTTGAATGCTTATTGCTTGTTATGTGTGATTGGGATCACCAATCAATCTCCAAAAGATTGATAATCGATTGATTAATTAAATAAATAAGACTAATGTTAGAATTAAGGGGTAGTTGCTACTAAGCCGTTACCAGTTCCCTGAGAGTACGATATTTATATTTTAAAATCGTAGATACTTTCCAAGGACTAGCTACAGGATATGTACTCTGCCTTAGGTTCTGATTGATTAAGTGACAACAATTAATGCTAAAGTGACAATTAGTAAGACTCGGTCCTTAATTATTCATAATCAATATAGGTAAATAAATCTCATCTTTTTAGCTTGTCAATCGGAACTACATCTAGAGGTTTTTAGAACAATATACTCCCATGAATTGAGAATCTTCATGCTATGGTCTAAGGGTTGATATCCAACATTAAGGTTGTTATTGACCTCTGCCCTTAAAGCTCAACCAAATTTCCCTTTGGGATATGGTAGCCTATATCAAAATATCTTAGGACGTTCACATCTATAAGATGAAATCCTTAGACACGCAAATTTAAAAATCTAAGAACAAATGATATAGATCAACATGAAGACATACAGACATAAGACACCAATGAATTCTCAAAAATATTCCTAAGGCAATGTAGAACATTAAGAGATCCTAAAATAGAATTTATGTTAAAATCATGCATACAAGATCAATAAAGAACAAGGAGGAAAAATGTGTAAAGTTGAAGCTTAGAACTCCTTGAAGTCTTCAATCTCTTGTAGATGTTTTCTTCCCACCTTTCTTCAATACATCAATGCACTTCTCCAAGGGAAATCATCAACTTGAAGTCCTTATGGGTTTGGGATCATTCAACTTGCTAATCTTTAGGAGGAGGATTGATATTGATAACCAATCTCACTCCAAGGATGTGAGGATTCAAGTCCTTGGTTTGTGAATCTTGAACTCTCACACACTAAAGAGAAAATTGGATTTCACTCTCAACTTAAAACATTCCCTAAATTCCTTTCTTGGTTTGTGAATAAGAATTCAAAGAGAAGTAGAAATAGAGAATGACAATGAACAAAAACAAAAATCTTGTATTGAAAAATCAATGTATAAAGGATACAAAGAACAACCTATAATTCTCTCACTAATTTGGTTCTACATGATACATTACATATGGAAAAACCACTATTTCTAGATAAATTACATGCAAAGAAAATAAGAAAATATCCAAAAATTTATAAATCAAAAAATTATCTAAAAATCAAGAAACTATCTATTAAAATATCTCTATATAAAAATATATATAATATAAAAAAAATAATCTCTTGTCATCCACACACTTCGTGTGTGTGGCGCCAATGTACACAATTGGTGTCTTGATGACACCCTTGATGGTGTTGTGAAGGCACCCTTCATTCTTGATTGGAAAAATTTGTATTTTAGTCCCCAAACTTACTTATTTTTACACTTTTGCCCCCAACAACTTCCTAAAATCAATTTAATCAAAGAATTAGTAAACTTAAACAAAAATTGATTATTTCTCAATATTTAGATCAATAATTAAGCACAAAATGTCACTAAAATACCTGAATATTTTAGTGTTATCAGGACTCTCATATTCATCGTCACTGCTTACCTGATCATGGTGGGAGGCACTTGTAGAATCAACATCTTCATTTTCTTATGCTGACTTATCTTCACCATGTTTTCCTTCCAACATTGCAAGCTTCTTTTACAACATTCCACCTACAATACCTTGAGATTGATCCTGCATCGAAGTCACATCGAAACATGAATTTTTGTACTTGAGATTTGCATTGCCAACCGATTTCTTCTGCGGGTCAACGGACACTCTTCCTTTGCTTCTAGTGGTAGGACCCGCATACGCTTTGAATGTTAGAATGCTGACACTCACGTCTGCAGCAACGCTCTCTGAATCAACTTTGTTGACACCATCGTCTGCAGCAACATTCTTTGAGTTTGCTTTGTTGACCTCCCTTTTTGACTCCATTGTCATTTGCGACTTTGCTGATGTCGTCATCTGCTACTGTGAACTTTGCTGATATCGTCATTTACGACTTTGATGTCTGCGATGATGCTGATGTTGATTTTGATGTTTGCGATGATGCTGGTGTTGATTTGATGTCTGCGAAGAAGTTGATGTTGTCATCTGCGACTTTGTTGATATCGTCGTTTGCGACTTTGACATCTGCGATGATGTTGATGTTAACTTTAATGTCTGCGACGATGCTAATGTTGTCGTCTGCGACTTTGCTGATTTTGACGAAAAGAGATGAGCGGGAGAAATGGTCCCACTAGTCATGCCAATTTGTAAATAAATTTTCCTTTTTCATGTATTTTCTGTAAATAAAAATTACAAAAAAATGAGTTACACGTAATATAATTACAATAATTTATTTTTACGTTCTATTTCTATGGATCTGTCGTGGGCCAATGGCCTTTTTGGACTTGATCTCGATCCAACTGATTCTGATTTATCTGAGGGACATTTTGGGCTGATCTCGGACGGAATCCAACTTCGAGGGTCGTTGGCTTGATCTGGATTCATTGAACGACTACGGATTTCTTCCGAGGGCTTCTGGACTTTTCTTCAGAGGCCTTTGATTTTCTCGAAATGGATTTTGACATAGTTTCTTCTGCATAATTTCCTCAGCTTCTTCTTAGTTTACTCCCTTTTTTTCAAGTGAATTTGACCATCTATTTATAGTTGAGAGGATGACAATCACTTCTCTAATATGGTGTCAATTATCACTCTATGGGAGATAATCTCTCAATATAAAAATTATATATATTAAAATATTAAAATAAAATTTAATTATATATTATAAATATATAATTAAATTTAATTGCCTACAAGGTTCTCCTTCTGAATGTTTTGAAAAGAAAGTTTTTCAATGTTGCTGATGTGGTCAAGTGGCTACCTAGAAGTACATCCTTATCCAGCACACGATGCATGTTCTTTGGATTAATAGGGGTGTACATGGTGATAGCCATTTTTTGGAAGACCCTTATGCTATAGCTGAAAGAAGCATTCGTCTTGTGTTACAACTTCTTTCAGCCTAAAATAAGGAATTCGTGTAATTTATTTTATTTGTCTGTTTAATAGAAAAGCTCTGATTTGGATCAAAAAAATTCATTATCCAATAATCTCACCACATAATTTTTTTTAATCTTTATAATTTGTTTTATAAATGAAAATTGTGGCACTATTCACATTTTTATATAACAATATACATTAACGGAAAACAATATTATAATATTATTTATTATAATATAATAAACTATTAACCCATAACATTTAAATAGAAATAAAAGATTTAACCTGAAATAATAGAGTGAATTAAAAACATGGATAAAAATACAAATAATCGCATAAAATTATCATATCTGAATCTTCATTATCCCATCCACCATTCACGAATTTCATTTGCATAGAAGTTTAACAAAATTTAAATTTGAATTAAGTTTAGAAAATTATTCTTCTAGAAAGAAGAAAAAAATGATAAGGAATATATCTTACATATAAAACGTTGAAAATGATAAAAATAATATATAATAAAATAGCGAGAATTATAAATTAAAATATATAATAATTCATACTCATAAATTACTTTTATTAAAATAAATAAGAATTTTCATAAAAAATTAAAATATTCTACTTTTATAATATTTTAAACTCATAATTTTTTTTAAAATTATAAAATGAGGGTGTTAACCATTATGCTTACACTTTCTTGATCAAAATAAATGTTATTAAGAAAATAATATTTAATTCTATTATAAATATCTAATAATATTATTTGCTTTGAATGTCATGAGTTTAATAACCATTCATAATTACTTTAAAAAAATTCAATGTCATATTTTAAATTACAACAAATTTATTTATTTTTATTAAAAAAATTCTCAGAAATAAAAAGTTAAAAACGGAAGAATATATTTAAATTTATTTAAAATAAAACTCAAATTTCAAAAAAAAAAAAAGTTTTTTCGAATTAATTATAATTTCGTCTAGAATTAGAAATGGTGATAGATTTGGATACGTATGAAAAATAAATCAATATTTCGATTTAAAACGTGGTTTACGTATAAAATCACATATATCACAAAATTTAACAATTTACGTTAAAAAAAATAATTATAAAACAATTTTGTTTTATTCATATATTATAACAAGACAAGACAAATGATATATATTATATCTAAACATCGCAAACATGATTGGCAACTTTCTTTTACAAATTATAAGTTTATTTAAAATCTATAAAAAAAATAGTATATATATATATTAACTATCAAAATTTTGTTTTTTCAAATTATGGTGTTTTTCATTTTTTTTATTTTTTTTTAAAAATGGGTTATCTACCAAAATTTGAATTTGAAATGGAATATTTAAAGAAGAGGATGGGATCAGTCTTTTTTGTTGAAGCAGTCGTGATAGCAGTAGCACAAGCGCTGAGCAATTCCTGGGACGGATCTGCACTCGGAGTAAGGATGGTTTTGTGCATAGTAGTTTTTGCACAATCCATCGCATTTTTTCTCATCAAAATTTACACTGCATGGACCTAAAATCGATATGCATGGTTCCCCTGGTGGTCTTTGTGCTCCTATCATCATACCTGCATACATACATACATATTAATAGTCATATATTCGAATGTTCTTTTTGAAAACAATACCAATAATTTAAATTAATTTAAATTTGATATACGTTACACTTACAGAGTTTAACTCTTACTCAAGAAAATATTTGATTCTAATTACAATTATCAAATACTCACATGAACATTAAACACTCAATTTTATATAATTTCACAATACATTTTTTTATTAATTATGCTAAATTAAGATTTGATGACAAATAAAATATATAATATATATATATATATATATATATATTAGAGTGGAAATAATTAAGTGTTCCAATGATGATAAGAAGAAAAGTGGCCAACATTGTGGATGGAAAAGCCATTTTCTTCTTAAAAAGACCCCCACACACACTTTTAAAGTATAAGTAAACAGAAAAAATCAAGTTTGCAATGTTTTCAATGATTTCATTTTTGTCTCTTATTAATATATATTTATATATATATATATATATATATATATATTAAAATTTTCAGCTAATAGAAGAATTCTTAACCGTGTTTATCGGACAATCAAACAATTTCTTGGTTCATAAAAAAAGAGAACCTTGTGGTGATGTATTCTTTCCGCTTTAAACCACATATAATTTATTCTTTTTTTTCCATATATATATATATATAATTTTTTTTTATTTAAACTTGTAAACTTTCAAAAGTTGAAATTTTCTCCAAATATATATATACACTATAAATATATATGATGTAAATATGTATTATTATTATTGCTTTTGTTTTTACATTATCAATATATATATTTTTAAAACGAAAAAATTCATTAACTCAAGTTAGAATAATCATCAATAACTGACATTACAGATGACAAAACACCATCCTGCCATTCGGTAAATCCTTGGCAGGATAAACTAAACACTACACTGCCAGACGATGAGTTAGAAGATTTAAATGACACCGAACAGAGACCATCGAAATAAAAGAGAAAATACAAAGCAACTCACGAATGAGATCAATGAAATGTCCAGCAACAGAAAGCACTTCCTCAGATGATGTTACTTGCTGGACCAGTGAAGCACAATCGGAGGTAAAATTCACTTAGCGGTCATTGTAGATATTTGCTATACGAATGGCATGAATGAAAGCCAGAGCCTCCACCACTTCCACTGACAAAGAGCATCAACCAACGTAACCCGAGAGAGCACCTAAGACTGATCCATCAGATCTCCTAACAAGAACTCCAACTGCAGCCTTACCATTTTGCATTGACCCATCGAAGGAAACATGTAATCCATCATATAGGATCGGTTGGGGAGATATGGTTGTGACTGGGAACAGTATGCTTTGGGGACCTTAGAGCACGGAACACCCAGGAGTTTCATTCCCAACCCACGTGTAGACTTGGTTAACTGACGAGATCATTTGGTGAAATACAAGCTTGTTTCAAGCTTGCCAAATACCCCACATAATCAAACAGAACCGACTAGCCTCCATGGTTGACCAACCGTCGATGACCCTAGCCAATAGCAGTTTGATGGAGGGTAGTTGTGATAGCGACACTGCCGGATAACATACCTTCATCCACACTTGGTTCGCAAATGGTCATTGAAAGAACAAATGGATAGATGATTTAGATAGATAGTGGCAGAGAGAGTAATGTCGAAACCCAATTCCCTTCTTTCCCATGTTCTCCCCAGTGGCCAATGCGTTGTTCATAATATTCCAAACAAAATGCCTAATCTTGGGTAAACACGATAACTTCCAAATTTTCTTCCAAGTATCCGAGAAAGAGCTTGATGAGGGGATAGAAACTCCCAACGAATTAAAACCCACCTCAGTCTCTAGCCACGTTCCCGACCTGACTGTATAATCTCTCCTCGGAGTCATGCGCCATACCAATTTGTCCGGACTAGGAATGGGGCAAAGGGCAATATCCCTAATGGCTTCATCCGGTAAAAACCAGCGCTGCAATAAATCGTTTCTCCATGTCCTGGTGTCTGGTTGATAAGTTCCGCCACACACGTTAACCCCAATTCAAGCTCTCGATTGATCAAAGGTTTATGAGAATTTGTAGATGGTAACCAAAAATCATACCAAATTGAAATAGTTTTGTCATCCCCGACTCTATACGACAACCCCTTTGAGAGCAATGTCCTTCCAGCCAACAAACTATGCCATAATAAATTATTCCCATTACAAGAAATGCGTATCAGGGAAATATTTGGCTCTAAGAACCGAAGCTGCCAAGGAATCAGGGTAACGAAGAATTTGCCATCCCCGTTTCGCAAGTAAAGCCAAGTTGAAATAATAAGGATCCCGAAACCTTAAACCCCCCTCCTTTTTTGAGGTACATAAAAGTTACCACTTTTTCCAACAAATACCTCTATCTTGTGAAGAGTTACCCTACCAGAACTGCCTTGTTAACCTCACCAGTTGGTGACATATCCCTTTTGGTAGTAAAAAGCACTGCATCGTATAAGCTGGGAGAGATTGAATAACAGCTTTAATCATAACTTCCTTACCCGCTTGGGGGAACAGTTTTTCCTTCCAACCCTTCAATTTGTGCCATACACGATCTACCAAGTATTGAAACTGTTTGCACAAATGTCTAGCAGCAGAAATAGGCATACCAAGATATTTCCCATCAAAAGATCCTAATTGAATTTGAAACTTTTGACAAAGCTAATGTCGTAGGGGATGAGGAACTTCAACTAAAAAATATAGAAGACTTCTGAAAATTAATTGATTGCCCCAAATTTAATTCATGCCGAGACAATATTTGTAGTAAAACATTAGCAACAACAAAGGAAGCTTGTGAGAAAAGCAGACGATCATCAATGAAAAAAGGTGGGATACCCTAAGCCCTGTCCGACCAAATGGCAAGCTATAGAGATTTAAATTCATTTCCGCCTGTCGGAGCATAGCAAACAGGCCTTCATCACAGATAATAAATAAAAAAGGAGAAAGGGGATCCCGTGTCTCAAACTCTGGATGAAAATTTTTATTAGAAGGCTGACCATTTGCCAAGACAAAAAAGAGACAAGGACATGCAAGCAAGAATCCGTCCACAGAATTTATCCGGGAAGCCCATGAAATTCATAACACGTAACAGATAGTCCCATTCAATACGGTCATAGGCTTTTCGCATATCCAACTTCAATCCCATAAATTGGTAAGATCCATTTTTAACTGTCTGAAGAGAATGGAAACTTTAAAAGTCACAATCACATTATCAGTGATCAACCGCCCAGAAACAAAAGCATATTGAGAAGAATGAATCAAGTGTGGTAGGACCAATTGTAAACGATTACTCAAATCTTTAGCAATTAATTTGTAAACAATATTACATAAACCAATAGGCTTAAAGTCAGACGTACGTGTAGTAGATTGGATTTTCGAGATAAGAACTAAATAGGTAAAATTTATACAAGACATATCTAGAGAATTATGAAACAGACGATCAACAGATAGAGAATATCAGATTTTATACAGATCTAATTCATATTTTTATATATTTAATTCATCTTACATTCATAGTTTTACACTTTCTTTTATGCTTAATTAGGATTAGTTTTAGTTATTGATCATAACATTAGTTTAGTGCTTATCTTATGTTATAAGCATGAGATTCTTATCATTCTTTTTGCATTATTTCTTGCATTGCTTTGCTCTCTGCAAATTTGTGCACTCTTAGCATTTTTTTTTTTTTTTGCAGGTTGTGAGAGTGTTTAATTGATTTAAGGTACTGTATGTATATAAGATTAAAGGAAGCTGCCATTGTTGATGTTTTCGAGCTCTCGGGCCTTGGTTCACTTGCAATTTTTTGAATTGAGTTCCAGTTCAATTTCAAATTCATATCAATTCCATTCTTATTTCCATTTCCAGTAGTTACCAACATTTTCATCTGTTTGTTTTTAAAAGATTTAGAATCCATTTAAATTGTTTTCAAAGTCTCGGGTAGACACCGAGAGCACATCAGCACTCACCTGAGAAGCTGACTGCTTCAATTTTCATTTCAAATTGCTTTCCATTTCCAATTTTTAAAAACTTCATTTCCATTTCCAGTAACCAATCTTCATCATTTGTTTTGTTTTAAAACCAAATGGCAGCCATTATTACTCTCTTTCAAGCTCTCGGGTAGTACCCAAGAGCAGCTTTGTTTCAATTTGTTTCAATTCAATTTCATTTCCATCCACTTCCATTTTTTAAATTGAATTCCATTCCCAGTAGATACCAACATTCTACTCTGTATTTTTCTTTGAAAAAAATAAAATTTGGCAGCCATTAATATTTTTTAAGCTCTCGGGTGCTTCCCGAGAGCTATCTGATGCAACCCGTGAAGCTTGTATTGCTTCCAAATTCATTTCAATTACAATTCCAGTAGGCAGCCATTGTTTTACTCGGTTTTTCCATAAATTTCCATTCCCCTGTTTTATATTAATTCATGCACTTCGTATAATTTATGTTTTGTTCGATTTAGGCTGAATTGTTTTTTGTAATTTTTAATTTGATATAGATAGGTTAGAGTTAAAAATTCTTTCAATTTTTTTCATTTTTTTATATTAAATTTTTACCTTATTACAAGAAATCTCTAACACCTATTTGTGCACGCTATTTGTATCAATTATTTGATTGATACATCGATTCTTGGACTATATGATTGATTAGTATTTGATCTTTCGTATTTTGTGACGACATTCCGATTTACTTGAAGGAGTTTTGGGAATAGTGACAACCACTTGTTATATTTACTTTACTTGTTGAATAAAAGGTAATTCATAAGTGTCCTTCGCTATTTGAACATCACTTCTGAAGGGAACTTAATGTCTGGTGCCCTAAGGTCCTCGGGATTTGGGAGTCATCGGAGTGAGGTTCGATAGTTGAAATTGACATGTGTACGTGAATTTAAAAACCCTAAAGAAAAATTTAAAAAACTATAATAAAAATAAAAATAATAAAAATGATGAATAAAGTGGTCATTTATTTGTGAGCTCTTGAAAGGTGATTAGGAGTAGTTGTTCTGATTTATAGAATTGATGGAATTGCTTTGAGAAGAAGTTTGTTAGTTGGATGATGAACTATGAGTAGTCACACACAACATTTAGGAAAATTCTACGATTTTTGCAAGTGTTGAGTGGATATGGAATTTTTGAGTTATATCTTCTCAAATTATGTGAGAACAATTAATGAGGCACTTGGGATAGAGATTATTCTTTGAGTAACTAGGGAAGAAAGTCTTGAAGAGTGAAGTAATTAGTTTGAGATCGTTGAGAATTTAATTCATTCATTACTTTGAAGAACATTTTTCCTTGAATATTTTAGTGCTTTATGATTCGATTGATTTTCTTGCTAGTTATTTGTTTGAGGACAAACAAAATGTTAAGTGTGGGGTATTTAATAACACTAAAATATACCGATATTTTAGTGATATTTTGTGCTTAATTGTTCGGCAATTTATTTAAAATTAATCACTTTTGACATTGATTTGACTTAATTTGTGATAAAAAGGACTTCAAGAAGTTGTTAGAGCAAAATTGAATAAAAGAACAAGTTTTGAGGTCAAAATGCAAATATTTGTGAATAGACACTGGGATGCCACATTCGCACCGTCGTAGCACGCCATGTGGAGCGGCTTGACGACCGTCACGAAGACGTTCTTGACGGGCGTCAAGGATACCTCACTTCAGATTTTTTTTTAATTTTTTTTACTTTTTAAAATTTTTTTATTTGGTGAATTTCCACTTTTACACCCATTTAATTACCTATAAATATGTGTAGTAGAAGAGGAGAAATTGTTTAAGGCTAATGAAACTCTATCACTTTTGATCTTCAACATTGTATTTGTGCTTTCAATTGCTTTCGTACACTCTCTTTTCTTCTTGAAGTCTTGTCTAAACCAAGAAGGAGTTCTTGAGGGATTGTTGTTGTTGTGTGTGAGTGATTATCATATTGCTTTGAGTGTTGTGAGTGTCATAATTGTCTAAACCAAGAAGTTCTTGTATTCACATTCTTTGACTGATATTGATCATTATATCACTTATCCTCCAAGTTGTTGATATAGCAAGGTTGTCTCAACCATAAGGAGCTTTTCTACATTGATGTTCTTGAGAAGATTTGTTGATTGTTGAAGGTTTACGACTACATCTACAAAGATCTTGAAGATTGAAGAAGTCCTTGCTTAATTGTTGTACATATTCTTCCTCTTTTATTTTCATCTATCTTGTATGTATGATTTTAGCATAATTTCCAATTATAGGATCTCTATCTTCTACATTTCTTTAGAATTGGATGTGGGAATAATAATGTCATCTATTTGACTATTCATGTGTGATCTATGCTATGTTTTCCTTGTTTCTTGCATTATGTCTTGTGAGATAACATCTTATGGATGTGAGTTTCATGGAGATGCAGTATAGGCTATCCATATACCTTTGTGCATGGTAGGATTTGAGGTAGACATGTGAGAGCCAACCATAGTTAATCATGTTGATCCTTGGATCTAAGCATATGAGTTCTTAACTGATGAAAATCCATTATGTAGAACCTCTCATATTCATGAGTGCTTAATGAAGATCCTATCCTTCTTTTACTTATTTTTATTGCTTTCTTAGATTAGATCTAGATAGTTTTCAACCTCTCTTGTCATGTGCTTGGAGCTTATGCCTTGAATGTTCATAGTTTATCTATTGTTTGAATTCAACCTTACTTCCTTGGGATATAACGATAATAAATGTAAAATCTAAAACTCACTCAACGATGGGTACTCTGCCCAACTCTTTGATACTTTTAAAGTGACAATTAATTCTCTTAAATCAATGTAATCAAAATGTTAATGTTTAATTAAAGAGTGTATCATGTCTAAAAGTGATACGTCACATTTCTTCTTATATTGTGAATTTGCTCGAAAAGCTTGGTATGGAGTGGAGTTCTATTTTTTGAGATTGATCCATCAGGCTACATCGTGGCTTCATTTGTTTCAGTTATTGGTGGATAATAATTCGCAAGATGCTAGTAATGTGTATTTATGGCGAATTTGTAAGGCTCGAAATGCAATAATTTTCTCTGCTAAAATTTTTAGGCTGAGGGATGTTGTGGCAAGGGAATTGGAATATCTTCATATTTTCCAAGAATATAGTGATGATGGTGTGGATACACAAAGGCAACAAAGATTTGTTTCCAAGATTGGGTTGGATGCGTGTCATGGTGTTCATGGAAGTGGTTTTGGTGTTGTTGTTCGATTTATTTTAATAAATCATGTGGGCTCATGTGTCAATTATGTATTTAAGACTATCATATTTTATTAAGCCCTATTAAAAGTGATCTAATTAAGTTTATTCGGCTAATATGTATCAACAATAAGTATGGGCCCACATATGTAGATATCATATTTCCTAGACTATGATGGGTTGGCTAGGAATATTATTATTATATATTGGTTATGATCCCCGAGAATTTATTGAGAGTGTCTATTCTATATCCCGTCAGTAGAACAGAATCTTAACTCCGATAGATCTCTTAGAAGACTATCATCTGCTTTTGACAGGTTACGAAGAAAGGGTTTTCTAGGATTCTTAAAGAATATGTTGGTGATACATAATTAAATCAGCTACGCTTCCGCAATTTAGTTTTTTTAATATTCTTATTAATTTGACATACTAGGTCTTATGGGATTAGGTTTAAGGAATATATAGAATACATATGTATTTTATTCTATCAAGTGCTATCAGAGCTGTTGGATTATTAAGAATATTTTTTTGGGTAATTGATAATCGGTTAAAAGATTAAACCTTTTAGGTTTATTTAGTCAAGATCTCAGAAAAGATTACAGATATTTATGAAATCAATTAATATCGTTTAAAAGATTAAAACTTTTAGGTTTATTTAGTCAAGATCCCAGAAAAGATTATGGACATTTATGGAATGAATTAATAAATTGATGATTACACTTTTAAATTTTTAAAAGTTACGTTTCTGTCTTTAGTCTTTAGTAGGTAAATGTTTGACTTCTAAGGAAATATTTTTAGAAATTCTGGTTATATTATTATTTTTTTGGAAGATTGAAATATATATATATATATATATAAATGTGTGTGATGTGTTTATATATATATATTTTCACTTGTTATTAAGAATATATATACACACGCAAAGAATATGTACTGGAATTATATATTTATATATATTAGTTTTGGTACACATACATAAAGAATTAAACTTCAGTTAAGATGAAAGCCTTTTGGATTTCAATTTAATTGGATTTTGGATAAAGTCAATTTATAAAATTTATTTTTTAAAAAGATTTTTGTTTTTATTGAAAATTCCAAATTAAAAAATTAAGTTTTCATCCAAAAATTAAAGAATTAAGTATTCATTCAGAAATAAAGAGTTTTCATTCAAAATTTATAAGGAATAAGACTATTTTTCTTTTATTTTTATAGTGCCCATGAGTTTATTGGGAATCTGGTGGGTAATTAATTAAATTGAAATTTTGTGGCATTTGGTTGGCTATATATAAAGTTTTTAGATGTGATTTAATACTTTACCACTATCGATTTTTTGTTTTTTAAAATAAATTAAAGTTTTAAGGATTTGGATATATATATATATACATATACATTTTATTATATATATATACTTTGGAATGTAGTGATTATATATATAAAGAATTTGGCATTTTAATGTTTTTAGATGTTGTGATTATATATATATATATAAAAGTTTTCTTTTAGTTAAATATATATATTAATGTGGGACCATGCTACATGAGTATTATATTTTATTTTAAAGTATAAGTATATTATTATTTTGGGATAAAAAAAATTATTATATTTTCTTTCTTACAGTAAATTTATTTGGAACCTTTTCTTATTGTTTTTATTTTATTCATACAATTAGGATTTTGTCATGCATAATTTAAAACACTACATAAACTAAAGCTTTGTAATTATCCTTTTGTATGATTCAAAAATAAAAATTGAAACAATTATGAATTTTTATGGAAATTTGTTTCTATAAAATATAAGGATAATAAGAATATCTGATAGTACTTATGGAAAATACTTCATCTTACTTTCGTGTTAAAAGCAGTGAAGTTAGACATTTTAAGGCATTACTGTGCATTTGTTTTTTTATCTCTCTTCTAGTATAATTCGGTCAACTTATGGACAATTATAATTGATTAAAGGATAAAATGACTCTTAATAAGTTAATTTTATATTTTTTTCTTCAAGAAAAAAAGAGATAAAGCAAGATGAAGTGTTAGTATTCTCATTTGGAATTTACTAATAATGGTAAAGGAAAGAAAATATAGAATATAAAGAAATTTGAGGCTTTGGTCCACATAAGAAACAAGAAAATGGAACAAATTAAATTAAAGATTTTTCTTGATATTTTTGTGGAAAGACTTTGGATAAAGATGAATAATAAATATGTCAAATATCATATTTGATGTTTAAATAAGGGTTGTCTAAATTATAGAATATTCAGTGATTGTTAAACATACATCTACTATGGTGAATGAAAAAGTAATAAAGACGTTTATGTTATCATTTGAGAATGAAATTATTTGGATTTAGATGAAATTCGGTTTCCATTTATGGACAAATTTGGTTTGTTCTTGTTCATTTTGAAATAGAAAATTTAGTCTTTTATTGTTAATTCCAAATTTATTAATTTCGATTCTCTATCTAGATTTGATGATTTGTATTTCTTAAATATAATTGCATCATCTAATGAATTTTCAAAAAATGAGAAAGAAATAGTAATGCAGATAATTAAGATTCATGTTACATTAACATGAAATAATTTAATGATATGGTCTTTGATGATTTTAGTTATATTGTGCATGTTCATTTATTTTATAATTCAAAATAATCAAGATTATGGGTTGGTTATGTATACCAATTTATGGCTCCTTTTCTAAGGAATAAAGTTTATCGTGTTTTTTTTATAATCATGATTATTAATTTATAGAAATTTTTGAAGTTTGATATCTTTTAGCACCTTGATTCTTGATTTGATTTATGATTCATAAAGATATCTTAATTCTACTAATATTTGAGTTTTATTTTGGAATAAATAAATTGTGGAAAGCATGGATATGGAACCCACGTGAATTATGATAGAATTAATAAGGATTCCTTATATATATATATATATATATATATATATATATATATATATATATATATTTGGATTGTCTTTTGTGATATATATTCATGAATTCAATTAAGTTACTTATATTTTTAGATTGATTATATGAAGCTTAAATGCTGCCAATGTAGCTTTTTGTGTAAATTAATTAATTTATAATATAAGGTTGGTCATGTGTGTTTGAGTTTTGTGCCAATAGTAATTGCCCAAAGGAAAGTTATTGTTTGGCATAAATTTAAACATACATGTGGTCATATCACTAGACAAAACAATTTATGAGACCTTGGTTAAATTCAATTTTGGTTAGGCTACTTATATTTTATATTTTGATTAGTTGATGGAAACTTAATGTCGCCAAAGTGACTTATGTGAAAATTGATTGATCATTAAATATAAGGAAAGTTGTCTGTGGTTAATTTTTCATACGAATAATGATTGGCCTAAAGGAAAGTTGTTATTTGGCAGAAATTTTAAACACATTGTGGTAATAAATATGTGACAGTTATTCGGTTCTTTTCTTTCATGTGAATAATTCGTCGGTCGAAAGGCTTATTATTTGACAGGAATTTATTGTCAATATTTGATTACTACGTTGAGAGTACCAGTTACAAATTGACATTTTTGTCCAAAGACTAAATATCAATGATGTGCTAGGTATCTTGTGATGGGTTTTACCATTTTTGAATTTGAATTACCTTGGTCAATTTTATTTTGATAAGTATTGTGAGTTTAATTTTATTTTAAAAGTTTTTTTGTTCTCTATTTAGTTAACAGTTTTATTGTTTCAGTATCTGCCAATTTTAATTTTATAGTTGTACTAAATGATACAAATTATTTAAAGATTTGGAAAGAAATATTTTCATATTTCATAATTGCATAAATTTTAATCTTGCTATTCAAATTGATAAACCACTTATTCATTACAGATTTTAGTTTCTCTACGTAAGAGAAATTTAAAAAAGTGGGTGTATTAAAATTGCATGAGTATTATGGTAATAGAATATGCAATTTCAAAAGGATTTGGGGCATTAAGTTTAAAGAATTTATCATACACAATTATTTCATGACAAATGAAGTCCAGGTGAGAGAATTATTAGATTTATTTATTTAAATAAATTATGTGGACTTATTTATCAATTATTGTGTACTAAGGATTTAAAGACTATTACGAGGTAACCTCAAGTTTCTATGAGAGATAGAAGTATCTCAATGAATGCCCCAACAAAGTGATTTATTTAAAGCTAAAGAAATTTAAATGATTTCTTATACTTCATATTATAAAGTTTTATGTACATACTTGTGTATGCATTTAGATATTGTGTACATTATTAAAGTATTTGGCAGATATTTAAGAGATCCAAAGTTAAAAGTTTATGTGATATTTAAGAAAACAAAATCAGATACTCACATACACGTGTGGTCAGATCAGTGGGAGATCATTAGGTATTTTAATTCTGATTCACGGGATGCTAAAATAGTTACAGATTTATTTCTGATTCTATTCATCTTTTTGGCATTGAAAGAGAGATTTCTTCAGAGAGTGTAAGTAAAACACTCATAACCTTTCACTATGGTAATTAAGTATGAAAGTTATAGGCATCCATTCATGAAATATAGCTAAGGAATTTGTCACTAAATTGAGAATTTGAATAATGTCTAAAGACCATTAAAGTTATTATGTGACAATAATTTGTTTTGCTATATTCTAATATAATTTTAGAGTTTGATATAGAATATTGAGACAAACTCTGTGATTGTGAATCCATTAATTAAAGTCTTACATCCAAGGTCTTATACTAGTATGTTACTCGTATGGGTGTTATATGATTTATTGATATGATATATCAGTTCAGTGGGAGTTTGTACTATAAACATGCATTACAGATTTGATATTTATTACTGCAGTTTTAAAGTATTAAGTTACACTCTTTTCATATTCAGTATGATCTCATTAAAGAATACGGAAGAGACCAGTTTAAAATTGGCATGTGGAGATCACATTGCATGTAATTTTCATGCTACATACCATACTTGATCTATGTCATTCAGTTGTGTTGATGTACGTGATCATTGTTGGGTTTAGTTACGATTTTGTGATGAATTCCCCTTTGGTTCTATGTTAATATAATTGATGGACTGGATTGGTTAAGGATGCATATAGTAATGATAACAAAAGATTGAGTACTCATAAAGATTAACGATGCATAATTGTTTAGACACATTATGCCCAAGTGGGAGATTGTTGGATTTATTTTAATAAATCATGTCGGCTCATGTGTCAATTATGTATTTAAGGTTATCATATTTTATTAAGCCCTATTAAAAGTGATCTAATTAAGTTTATTGTGCTAATATGTATAAACAATAAGTATGGGCGCATATATGTAGATACCATATTCCCTATACTATGATGGGTTGGCTAGGAATATTATTATTTTATATTGGTTATGGTCCCCGAGAGTTTATTGAGAGTGTCTATTCTATATCCCGTCAGTAGAACAGAACCCTAACTCCGATAGATCTTTGGAAGACTATCATGTGCTTCAGGTTATGAAAAAAAGGTTTTCTAGGATTCTTAAAGAATATGCTGGTGATACACGATTAAATCGGGTATGCTTCCGCAATTTAGTTTTTTAAATATTCTTATTAATTTGACATACTAGGTCTTATGGGATTAGGTTTAAGGAATATATAGAATACATATGTATTTTATTCTATCATTTGGGTCATGTGATGATAGGGGATGAATTTTACGTTCAGGAGCTGGACCTTTGTTGTCTATTGCATCACCTGAACACGCAGAACTCATGGCTTTGAAGTTGGATTTTGAATTTGTTCACGATTTTTTTTGCACTTCATGTTACTGCTGGTTTCATATTGCAAGAATTTGGTGTCCTAGATGGTTCAAAATGATCAAAATTTGTCTGTTATTTGTGGAAATATTGCTCAACTTCAACAGGATCTCAAGAACGCCCATACGTTGATGTTCAGTAGCACATTTGTTAACTCAAATTAGGGTTACTCTTTTAAATACTGTTGTTTGGTATGAAACATCACGTTCCCATGTACTAAATGTATTGCATTAAGACTAGTTATACGGCTTAGTAGTAACTATCCTCTTACCCTAACTCTTATCTTATGATCCAATTATGCAATCGTTCATCAATATCTTTGATGAGAGGGTGATTCATTCTCCACTAGGTTTAAGTCTATTTAAGCCTAAAAGTGTTTTACAGATAATGTCCTGATTCTATGTTATACTGTTCCTACATGTTGATTGACCTATCTTCGAGTATTTTAGATATATCTTGGCCTGGATTGCAACTATGTACTGAGTCTAAAGGTGTACCACATCTGAGTTACCTGATAAACCGCCCCATCGCCATTGACGGCCCTACTCACGGTTCGAGCTAAAGGCATCCATGAAAGCCCTATGTCACTTAGGGGATCATGCCGCTCACCCTAACGCCGGCATAAACACACAAACTCAGCCTACTTAAACTACTCTAACAAACATGGTGATCTATAGGTTATTTCATCTAATATGCCAGACACCAATGCTTTCCAACGGGAAAGTCCTAAATTGATGCTTGTTAAACTAAACAGGTTATGATTAGACCGTGGTTAGGAATTGTCTATAACCCTACATTTAGTTTAAAAGAAACTACATTAGACATGCATACATAATGAATATTAAGCTGGTTGCCATTTCCAAAAAATCATAAAGAACTTCAACATGTATAACAAATACTCATAAAATCATAATCTAATAAACATAATCAATATTTGGACGAACAAAGTACAAACATATAAAGAGAGGGACAGGGGGACTGATGACATAAAGAATTCACCCTTTACTTACTCTCGTCGATGGAGCAACTGCTTGTATATGTTGGACTGCTCAACCCGACTCTGCTCGACAGAACCTTCGGAGGACGCTTCCTCAGCCTAGTAGCTGGACTTTACCTTAATACCCAGCTTATGCCCAGCCTTGTGGACTGACTCTTCGAACGCCTAGAGCCCTCTTAGGATCTCCTAACGAAATCCCAGGTATTCTATGAATACCATAAACGAACCTATCTAGTCGTATCCTAGGATCTCAGACTAATTCTCAAAAACAAAGAAAATGAGACACTATCTAGAAATAAAAAAGAAACTTATACTGAAACCTGAGTCTCTAAGTGACTTGTATACTATAGAAAACTGTATACTTGAAGTCACTAAATGACTCAGATCGAGTGGAGATGAATGATTTCAACTGAGGAAGGCTTGAGGTATTTATAGCAGCTTTCTGGAGTGATTTTCTCTCAAACATTCGATGTGGGATTCTGAACTGCGACTCGGGACGCCCGTCCCAGCTTATTGACCAGGTCAGGAAGGCCGTCCTGTGTCCTAGACGCCCGTCCCGGCCTGTTGACCTGGTCAGGACGGTCGTCCTGAGTCCTAGACGCCCGTCCTGGCCTGTTGACCAGGTCAGGATGCCCATCCTGACTTCGGGACACCCACCCCGTCTTCTGAACTTCTGAAAATCGTGTTTTTGCCCCGTAATTTGCCATTTTCTTCTACTTTTCACCTGACAAGTCCAAAACCACAAAAACTGTGAAATTGAGTTAAAAACAATCAATTAAGACCGATTTACCATCAATTTCACCCTAAATTATGCCTAAAAACATGCTAAAAATGTGGTATGATTTATGCATATCATATAACCCCACACTTAGCTTTTTGCTTGTCCTCAAGCATAGTCTACCTGAAGTTAGTGATTTTAAATCATATGTGCAGTCACTTAAATTTCCTAGTCATGTTTTTATTCCAAAAATTATTCAGAAAATTCACAACACAGGTCTGACTGGTTAGGTTGCTATGACAAGGTCTCAAATGTCTCTAGTAGATTATTATGATCAAGCAGGTTTAACAACTTAACAAATATATTGAACTCTTCTCTCAGTCACAAGGTCTTCCTGATGTGTAGTGTGTGTACTAGTCTAGACCAGATAGTCAACACAATATACTCTCATCTTAACTACTACCAAATAACACTTCGACCCGTCGCTAGACTTACTAACAACAGACAACTTTCTGAGTTCTGAGCCTTGGTGATCAGATTTTCAATTATTTAGCATTTATTGATTTTTTTCTTTTTTAGATTTTTCAGGGTATTTTGAGTATGCTTTAACACGTCAACTTTAACTACCCATGTAGCGAGTCCCACTCCGATGACTCCCAGACCTACACGACCTTAGGGCATCAGGCTTTAAGTTCCCCTAAGGAGTGGTGCTCGAGTAGCAAAGGCCGCTACCAAACTACCCTATTTAATTAACTCTCTCTTTTTTTCTTTTCACTTTCAGCTCAGAGTCTCATCTAGTCATTTTAATTGCCAATACATCCTCAACTGGTCTAATCTTATCTAGTTAAGTTTTGAAAAGGTATTTGGTTGAGGTCTCTAATCCAGACTAAGTTGTGCTCAATTATCAGGAATTCCCTATTCCTAATCAATAAGTTCAAGATAGTCATCACATTGTCTCCTACTAATCATAACATTCTACCTACATATCATAGACATCAGCAATGTTTTACCAATCATACTGCATTTTGAAGTCTGAAAGAATGAAAAATTTTGAAATTTTTTTGGTAGGGTGTGAAAATACGGGGAAAACATGCAAAAATCATGCAAAAAAATTTCTACTACTACAGTGCACCGTGTACTACCCCACACTTAAGTCTGACACTGTCCTCAGTGTTCATGCATATCTAAATTACCCCACACTTATTTGAAAACAAGAAGAAATAAAAACAAAACAGAAAAACTCTTACCCTACACTTATTTGACTAACTAAGGGTAAGAGAGAAAATAAAGCAACAAAACAAGAAGGATAATAGAAATAACAAAACAGAACACAAAACAAAGAAAATAAAATAAAAGTAGAGGAAGATGAGGATTAGAAAAACTCCCTTCATGTTTCGAGCAGAATGGTCTTCTCTGAGCTGTCAATTGGCTTTTCACCTTAGCCATGTGCTATTGATGAGGTGTTCTTGACTCTGTAAGCTCTAGATATTGGAGCGGATGACGTCAGCTCCGATCCTTCAATGTCGAGCTCCAGGTAGTGGCCTATCCATTTGATGAATGACTCAAGCCCCAAGGAATGTTTCCTCGAATCATATGCAAAGTTTCTCGTAATCGTAGCAACGTGTCCAGAAGGAACGTGTCTAGGAATGAGACTTCTTTGGATTTGTGTGCCTACCTGCCAATGTCAGTGAAGGTATTGCATGCAAGTTTCGAATGGCAGAAAAGATACCTGAAGCTTTGCCGAAGCCGTGGTGGTAGGAGGCTCCAGTGGTGTAGATCTAGGCCCAAGTATTTGAAAATTCCTCGGGGAAGTTTCTCACAACTGATTGGTATACAGGGGATGAAAGCTCCTCCATTGCTATGCTCCTGATACAACGCCAAATTCCTCTATATCCCTTGACCGTTCGATACCACTTGGTAGATCACTTGCTTGCACTGGTCTGGCTTCAATTGTTGCCAGTATCTCATCTGTTGATTCTGCGGGCGTGGGTTCTGCTGTGGTGGTATCTTCTGAATGTTTCCAGCTTCCGAATTATTCCTCAGCTAAATCCCGTATGATTTCTCCAGCTGGGATTGTATGCGTCTCCCATTGGAGCAGCATTGACTGCAGCAACCTGCTCCAACTTCTGTTGGAATGGTCACTATTCCATTCACATAGCAATTCCTGCTAAAGTGAAGTACTTGGCAGACTTCACAGATTTGATACACAGACTGAACGTTTCTTCCTAAGACATTGGCACTCTGAATCTGGAAAACACTTCTCATAGAATCTGCACCTGACTTTAACATCATTAGTAGGTAATACCTGTGGTTCAGGCCATTTTGAAAGTGTTCTACAACTACTATGATGTACTTGTTTCCAAAGGGAAGAAAGAAAAAGGATTCAATGAATACCCCAGATATCAAAAGATTGTAACACTTTGTGTACCTTGTTGGGGTAGACGATCTCTGAAGGATATGTTACCTGTTATTTGGCAAGCATCGTAGGACTGTATCAAGGATACAGAATTCTTGAATATTGTGGACCAATAAGATCCTACTTTCAACACTTTACGGACAGTATTGATAGCAGTCAATTGGTCTCCCGTAGATTCTTGCAATGCTTCAAAATCGTGTGGCCTTCACCTTTCGAGATACATCCTCTGCTCACTTACTCTACAACAATTCGAAATAGAAAAAATGGATTTTCCTAGTAGTAATTGATGCGATTCCGGTTGACGTACTAAATAGGTGTTATTTTACCCTATGTCAATTATGATTAATTAAGGACTGTGATTGACTAATTGTCACGTTTAGTCTTATGGTGTCACTTAATCAGCCAGAATCTAAGGCAGAGTACCTATCGTGTAGCTAGTCTATTGGAAAGTATCTACGATTTTACTAAGTTAATTATCGTACTCCCAGGGAAGTGGCAACGGCTTAGTAGTAACTAGCCTCTTATCCTAACTCTTATCTTATGATCCAGTTATGCAATCTTCATCAAATACTTTGATGAGAGGGTGATCCATTCTCCACTAGGTTCAAGTCTAATTAACCCTAGAAGTGTTTTAAAGATAAGTTCTGATTCTATGTTATACTGTTCCTATATGTTGATTGACCTATATTCGAGTGTTTTAGATATATCTTAGCCTGGAATGCAACTATGTTCTGTGTCTAAAGGTGTACCACATCTGAGTCTCTATGCTACCCCGCCCCCTATCATTAAGGTAAACGGCCCTACTCACGGTACGAACAAAGACAGTTATGAAAGCCCTATGTCACTTTCGGGGATCACTCTGAAGGCTCGTAATCGCTGGCATAACGCTCTACTCAGCCTACCTAGACTACTCTAACAGCCAGGTGTTCAGCATGTTATTTTATCTAGTATGGCAGACACCAATACTAATTGATGCCTGTTAAACTAAACAGGTTATGAATAGACCGTGGTTAGGAATTGTCTATAACCCTATTTTAGTTTAAAAGAAACTACATTAGACATGCAGACATAATGATTATTTAGCAGGTGGCTATTTCCGGAAAAACATAATAACTTCAACATACAAAACAACTATTCATAAAATCATAATCTGATATTCATAATTGATGTTTAGGACAAAGCAATAAAACATATAAGAGAGGGGTATGGGGACTGATGCCATAAAGAAATCACCCTTTACTTAGTCTCGCCTACAGAGCGTACTGCTGTATACGTCGTATTGCCCGCCCTGACTCTGCTCGCCAGAACCTTCGGAGGACGCTTCCTCAGCCTAGTAGCTAGACTTTACCTTACGTCCTGGGCTTAAGCCTAGCCCTGTGGACTGACTCTTCGAACGCCTAGAGCTCTCTTAGGGTCTCCTAACGAAACCCCGGGTATTCTATGAATACCGGAAACGAACCTATCTATAGAAACCTAAGATCTGAGACTATTTCTCAGAAACTAAAACAAAACACTAATAAGAAAGAAAACTGAGATCCGAGTCTCTGAGTGAGTTGTGTACTGGAAAATTGTACATTGGAAACCACTTAATGACTCAGATCGAGTGGAGAGGGATGCTTTCAACTGCTGGAGGCCTGGGGTATTTATAGCAGCTTCCCGGAGTGAAAAATTCGATGTGGGACAGCTTCTGGCGGCTCGGGACGCCCGTCCCGGTTCAGGACGCCCGTCCTGGAGGTTTGACCGGGTCGGGACGCCCGTCCCGGGTTCGGGACGCCCGTCCCGGACCTTTGACCGGGTCAACATTTCCAAAAATTGCGTTTTTGCCCCAGAATTTGCTGTTTTCGTCTACTTTTCACCTGATACTTCCAAAATCATAAAAACTGTGAAATCAAGTAAATAGTAAACAATTAATGTCAATTTACTCTCAATTTCACATTAAAACATATATAAAAACATGCTAAAAATGTGATACGATTTTCGCGTATCAGATAACCCCACACTTAGCTTTTTGCTTGTCCTCAAGCAAAGTCTACATGGAGTTAGTGATTTTAAACCGTAGTACAGTCACTTAAATTCCTAATCATGTTTTTATTCCAAAAATTCTTCAGACAATTCTTAACACAGGTCTGATTGGTTAGGTTGCTATGACAAGGTCTCACATGTCTCTAGTAGTTTGTTATGATCAGGCAGAAAATAAATCAACAACTAGGTTGGACTTTTTTCTTAGTCACAGGGTCTTCCTGATGTGTAGTGTGTGTACTAGTCTAGACCAGATAGTCAACACAATGAACTCTTATCTTAACTGCTACCAGATAATACTTCGACCTATCGCTAGACATACTGACAACAGATAACTTTCTGAGTTCTGAGCTTTGGTGATCAGATTTTTAATGTTTTAGCACTTAGTTATTTTCTTTATAGATTCAGGGTATTTCGAGTTTGCTTAGAACACGTCAACTTCAACTACCCATGTAGCGAGTCCCACTCCGATGACTCCCAGATCTACACGACCTTAGGGCATCAGGCTTTAAGTTCCCCGAAGGAGTGGTGCTCGAGTAGCGAAGGCCGCTGGCAAACTACCCTATTGTAATTAACTTCCTTAAGTTCTTTTCACTTTTAGCTCAGAGTCTCATCTAGTCATTCTAACTGCCAATATATCCACAACTGGTCTAATTTTATCTAGTTAAGTCTCGAATAGGCAATTGGTTGAGGTCTCTAATCCAGACAAGGTTGTGCTCAGTTATCAGGAATTCCCTATTCCTAATCAATTAGTCCAAGATAGCTATCAATTATCTCCTACTAACCATAACATACTACCTACATATCATAGACATAAGCAATTTGTTTAACCAAGCATACTGCATTTAGAAGTCTGAAAGACGGAAAAATTTTGAAATTTTTTTGGAAGGGTGTGAAAATACAGGGAAAACAAGCAAAAGCATGCGAAATTTTTTTCAAACTGCTTCAAACTGCTACAGTGCACCGTGCACTGCTACCCCACACTTAAGTTTGGCACTGTCCTCAGTGTTCATGCATAGCTAATTACCCCACACTTATTTGAAAACAAGAAATAAAACATAAAAAAAAAAAACAAGAAAAAAACAAAATAATGCACAATTCTGTATGTCATATAAATCAATTTTGTACAAAGATTCATAGTCATACAGCCCAGACATACACAAAGAACAAGATAAACAAAAGACAAAAGAAAAAAAAAAAGAAGGGGAGAGAGACTAAGAACCCGGCGGGTCGCCATCCAGTGGACCGAGGTCTGTTAGTCAAACTCGAAGTTCTCCGCTACTCGGGCAGTCTGCTGATGTATCTCCTCAATCCTACTGGTGATCATGGCGATCCTGTCATCCATCACCGCCAGTCGTCTGTCAATCCGGTCATCCATCATGGCCAGCCGCTGTCAATCCGGTCCATGTCTCGACTGTATCGTGCCGATAGTTCTGCCAATCCGTGCGACATGTGTCGTTCGAAGGCAGTACGTGGCACGAACGTCTCGGATGGATGGATATGCGGTGGAGCTGCTTCTGATGCCGAAGCCTGTCCTGGCTGCTCTGTGTGGATGGTGTAGCGGCCGCTCGCATCCCGGACAACCATTCCCATGTTCCGTAGGATGGTAACGTCTGTGGGAATAGTGGTTGGGGCGACCAGAGTAAGCTCCGAGCCCTCTATGTCCAACTCCAGGTAGCGGGCTATCCTGGTGATGAATGGCCCGAGCCCCAGACACTGTTTCCGAGTGTCCGTAGCAAAACCCCGCATGATGACTGTGATAAGTCGAGCCATCTCTACTGTGGATCCCATATGCATGTTGGCCAAGAGGAATGTCTCCATCTGGGTGACATTCCCGGGGGCCGTCCGTCGTCCTGACAAAGTGTGTGCAATAATGGCATGTAAGTAGCGAAGAGCAGGATAGATACCTGTGGCTTTCGCAAAGCCATGCTGGTAGGGAACACCCGTCATACAGATCTGAGCCCAAGCAGTGGAGACCTCTGCAGAAGTGAAGTCCCGAACTGCTGTGGTGTAGGCGGGCGTATCCAGCTCCTCTCTCTGCCAGATACCCAAAGCGATGCCGAACTCGGCCATGCTCATCGACCGATCTATTCCGCCTAAGCGGAATGTGATCTGCTCCTGGTGGCATGCAAAGGATGCATAGAACTCACATACCAGCTCCAGGTACGTGGGCTCTGTGACGATGAATACTCGACTGTAGGGTAGTACATCGAGTATGCGTCTGACCTCAGCCTCTACTCCCAGTGTCTGTACTGCTGCCCAATCCAGCGTTCTGCCCGTCAGAATCGTGCGTCCGATGTACCCAGTGCATCTCTCCTGATATGCTGTGCTGGAGGGAAACAGCATAAAAGGATGTGTCACTGAGGTAACTGTCATGGTAGATGGGGTACGAGCACGTTTGGCAGCCATTTGGTTTGAAAGTGTTTGAGAGACTTTTGGGAGTTTTAGGTAGGAAGGAAGGTTCGAATTCGAATTCTGGAGGTGAATTTGAATTCAAAAGGGTGAAATTAGGCTAGGGAAAGATTTCGAAATTTTTGGCGGGAAATTCGAATTTTGGAGGGAAATTCGAATTTGGAAGGAAATTTAAAATTTAAATTTTGGAGGGAAATTTGAAATTTTAAATTTGAAAAGTTTGCCAAAGGTGAAGAGAGAGAGTTATTTGAGAGAGGTGGATTTTTGGAAGTGAATTTTGAGGGAAAAATGAAAAAATTGAGATTTTATAGAAGGGGAGGCCTTCGGGACGCCCGTCCCGGAGGAAGGACTCCCGTCCCGCTGGACGCCCGTCCCGGGTTTCCTCGGGACGCGTGCCAATTCCGAAAATATTATTATTTTTTTTTTCTAATTCCTGCAAATCTCAGTATACCAAAAATAATCATAACAATGCTTCATGTTTATCCAACGAAATTCAGAAGTTGTTAAAAAAAAACTCTATGCAAAAATTCCTTAGTCTCACTTTTTCGAAAATCATACTACCCTAATTTTATTCCTATTTAAATTCAGCAAGAAAAACAAAAATTTGAATTTATACAATTTAGTTAATGAAAAATAAACTGTAATTGCAAAATTTTCGTTTTTCATAGAAATAAAATGTCTGAAGAAAATTGTTGAAAATAAAGGACCCTTTAAAAATGTTTGAAAAATAGAAAAATATGGGTCAATTATTCAAGTTTCAGTTCAAACGAATTATTTGCTGAAAATAAAAGTAAAAGAATCTTCCCTTTTTAACGAATCCTGTCTCTGATCTCCTGTAGTTCTGTCCGAATGCTTCGCATTTCTATGCGTATTGTTCGCATCTCATCCCTCTGCCTGTTTTGCTCACTGCGTAGATCAGCCATCTCTCGGAGTAGTTGTGCACCTTGGTTCTCCTGGAGATTGACCGTGGCTCTGAGTCGGTCTACGTTAGTTGTGATGTTCAGACTGAGTTGGTCTAAATGACACAGTCTGCTGGCAATCC
This sequence comes from Asclepias syriaca, assembly GCA_027405835.1. Taxonomy (NCBI): domain Eukaryota; kingdom Viridiplantae; phylum Streptophyta; class Magnoliopsida; order Gentianales; family Apocynaceae; genus Asclepias; species Asclepias syriaca. The sequence goes on from CM049924.1 coordinate 12,478,897, forward strand.
CTTGGTCCATCTCATAGACCCTTTGAGTTAGTGTGTCTATCTGCACGGACAACAGTGAATAATAACCGTTAGTACTCCCCGCAGATGAAGGGGTGCGCTCGTGAGGTGTTGGGGTGTATGCAGGAGAGGTCGGTGAATTCTGGGTTTGATCAGTAGGGGGTGGATTTAGAGGAACTCTCTGGGTAGGAGGGTGAATTGGAGATCTCTGGGGTACTTCTCTAGGAGGGAAGGTATCCTCAGAAGGATCTTCTTCCGTGGGACTATGCTCACGGGTGTTCAGGAATCGTCTCACTAGTTCACTGGCATCAGGGCTCGAGTTTACTTCTACTGGTTGTGAAGGAAGAGTCCCTCGTGGTACTTCTGGTGCGGGTCTAGAGGGGCCTTCTGGTTTCGTCTTCTTTGGTCCTGGAGTGTCAGGGTTTTCTGTTTTCTTTGCCTGGTTAGTAGCTGCTCTTGTTCTCTTCATCTCTGAGTGCAAAGTCTGGTTAGAAATAACAAATAACAAACATAGGAAAGTGAAGACAAACGAGAAAAATATTTTTATGGATTTTAAAATTTATTTAGAAAGCAGGTAAATTTCCTCAATATGGTTCTAGAATAATTTTCTAAAATTTGATTATCCTAAGTCTCTTAATTCCAGATATTATCTAAAATTAATTAGTTATGATAATCCTATATTCAGGAAAGTGATTGTCTAACTGGTATAACTAAGTGTTAATCAAAAGTCTAGGTTACTACCGTTACCTATCATAAGTCTCTAGAATTGTGGCCAATAATCCTAAATTCATTATGATATTTCCCCGGCAACGGCGCCAAAAATCTGATGCGATTCTGGTTGACGTACTAAATAGGTGTTATTTTACCCTATGTCGATTATGATTAATTAAGGACTGTGATTGACTAATTGTCACGTTTAGTCTTATGGTGTCACTTAATCAGCCAGAATCTAAGGCAGAGTACCTATCGTGTAGCTAGTCTATTGGAAAGTATCTACGATTTTACTAAGTTAATTATCGTACTCCCAGGGAAGTGGCAACGGCTTAGTAGTAACTAGCCTCTTATCCTAACTCTTATCTTATGATCCAGTTATGCAATCTTCATCAAATACTTTGATGAGAGGGTGATCCATTCTCCACTAGGTTCAAGTCTAATTAACCCTAGAAGTGTTTTAAAGATAAGTTCTGATTCTATGTTATACTGTTCCTATATGTTGATTGACCTATATTCGAGTGTTTTAGATATATCTTAGCCTGGAATGCAACTATGTTCTGTGTCTAAAGGTGTACCACATCTGAGTCTCTATGCTACCGCCCCCTATCATGAAGGTAAACGGCCCCTACTCACGGTTCGAACAAAGACAGTTATGAAAGCCCTATGTCACTTTCGGGGATCACTCTGAAGGCTCGTAATCGCTGGCATAACGCTCTACTCAGCCTACCTAGACTACTCTAACAAGCCAGGTGTTCAGCATGTTATTTTATCTAGTATGGCAGACACCAATACTAATTGATGCCTGTTAAACTAAACAGGTTATGAATAGACCGTGGTTAGGAATTGTCTATAACCCTATTTTAGTTTAAAAGAAACTACATTAGACATGCAGACATAATGATTATTTAGCAGGTGGCTATTTCCGGAAAAACATAATAACTTCAACATACAAAACAACTATTCATAAAATCATAATCTGATATTCATAATTGATGTTTAGGACAAAGCAATAAAACATATAAGAGAGGGGTATGGGGACTGATGCCATAAAGAAATCACCCTTTACTTAGTCTCGCCTACAGAGCGTACTGCTGTATACGTCGTATTGCCCGCCCTGACTCTGCTCGCCAGAACCTTCGGAGGACGCTTCCTCAGCCTAGTAGCTAGACTTTACCTTACATCCTGGGCTTAAGCCTAGCCCTGTGGACTGACTCTTCGAACGCCTAGAGCTCTCTTAGGGTCTCCTAACGAAACCCCGGGTATTCTATGAATACCGGAAACGAACCTATCTATAGAAACCTAAGATCTGAGACTATTTCTCAGAAACTAAAACAAAACACTAATAAGAAAGAAAACTGAGATCCGAGTCTCTGAGTGAGTTGTGTACTGGAAAATTGTACACTGGAAACCACTTAATGACTCAGATCGAGTGGAGAGGGATGCTTTCAACTGCTGGAGGCCTGGGGTATTTATAGCAGCTTCCCGGAGTGAAAAATTCTGAAAAATTCGATGTGGGACAGCTTCTGGCGGCTCGGGACGCCCGTCCTGATTTGTTGACCAGGTTCGGGACGCCCGTCCTGATTTGTTGACCAGGTTTGGGACGCCCGTCCCGGTTCAGGACGCCCGTCCTGGCGGTTTGACCGGGTCGGGACGCCCGTCCCGGGTTCGGGACGCCCGTCCCGGACCTTTGACCGGGTCAACATTTCCAAAAATTACGTTTTTGCCCCAGAATTTGCTGTTTTCGTCTACTTTTCACCTGATACTTCCAAAATCATAAAAACCGTGAAATCAAGTAAATAGTAAACAATTAATGTCAATTTACTCTCAATTTCACATTAAAACATATATAAAAACATGCTAAAAATGTGATACGATTTTCGCGTATCAGTAATATTCCAAATCAACAAAGAATTTCTTCTTTTGTTGATGAGTCATATCACTTGGGAATAAGTAGCAACTAGATAATTAGTAATATCAGTAAACTACGGAGGAGAATCATTATTCATAGCAAACAATGAAAATAAATTCTCATTCAGAAATTTATCAGATACTACTGTCTCGTCAATAGCCTCTAACTCGGGGTTTTCTAATCTAGACCAAAGGTTTGCTTTCTAGATTTTTAGCTCTTTTTATTATCCCGTCTTTCTATATCAAATTCAATAGAACTTAACTAATCAATCTTGGTTCATCATTAGTTTTATTGAATAGATATATCAGAGTAAAGTAATCAGTGTATACTATTGTTTAGACTAGGCATGGCATGAATGTATCATAGGCATATGCAATAACTAGTGATCCCTTTTCAGTGGTGGTAAGGTTCTACTAGGCATCAGTAAAAGGTCTTACTTGCATAGTGTATAACATGAAGTTCTAATCATGCTTATTTCCTAAAACAATCATTACTACATGGTCACTAGCATCACATATTAATTCACAAAGAAAATTCCAATTAGGTGATGTCATAATGGGTGCAGTAATTCCTTTTGGTTTAAAAAAATCTCATGCATTTATCATCAAACAAAAGGAACATCCTTTCTCATTAGAATACTCAGAGGTCTGTCGATTAAAGAAAATTTTATTTCATGATTCGTCTAATAAACCTAGCATGACCTAAGAAAATGATATTTCTTCCAAAGTAACACCTAAGCCAAAAATTGACAGCTCAAAAGAAAAATATTCTTTCCTTATTTCCAAATTTTTTTTCGAAAATAGAAATAACACGAAAAAGAGCAGCAAATGTACAACTAAGGAAAAAAACAAATAAGGCAAGAGATAGTGTTGAAGAACAACTTACTGTTGAACGAGAAAAATACAAATTTTTTCGAGTTTTAAATTTTAAAATTTTTTTCTTTTTATATTTTATTTCGAAAGCAGTTAAATTTCCTCAATATGGTTTTAGAATAATTTTCTAAAATTTGATTATCCTAAATGTCTTAATTTCAGATGATATCTAAAATCAATTAGTTATGATAACCCTATATTTCGGAAATTGATTGTCTAACTAGCATAAAATAAGTGTTAGGTCTAAGGTCTAGGTTACTACCGTTACCTATCATAAGCTTCTAGAATTGTGGCCAATAATCCTAAATTCATTATGATATTTCCCCGGCAACGGCGCCAAAAATCTGATGCTGCTCCGACTGATATGCTAAAATAGGTGTTGTTTTACCCTATGTTGATTATGAGTAATTAAGGACTTAGATTGACTAATTGTCACTTTTAGTCTCTATGCTGTCACTTAATCAGTCAGAACCTAAGGCAGAGTACCTATCGTGTAGCTAGTCTGTTGGAAAGTATCTACGATTTTAATTAATTCAAATATCGTACTCCCAGGGAAGTGGTAACGGCTTAGTAGTAACTATCCTCTTACCCTAACTCTTATCTTATGATCCAGTTATGCAATCGTTCATCAATATCTTTGATGAGAGGGTGATTCATTCTCCACTAGGTTTAAGTATATTTAAGCCTAAAAGTGTTTTACAAATAATGTCCCTACATGTTATTTAACCTATCTTCGAGTATTTTAGATATATCTTGGCCTGGATTGAAACTATGTACTGAGTCTAAAGGTGTACCACATCTGAGTTACCTGATAAACAGCCCCATCGCCATTGACAGCCCTACTCACGGTTCGAGCTAAAGGCATCCATGAAAGCCCAATGTCACTTAGGGGATCATGCCGCTCGCCCTAACGCCGGCATAAACACACAAACTCAGCCTACTTAGACTACTCTAACAAACATGGTGATCTATAGGTTATTTCATCTAATATGGCAGACACCAATGCTTTCCAACGGGAAAGTCCTAAATTGATGCCTGTTAAACTAAACAGGTTATGATTAGACCGTGGTTAGGAATTGTCTATAACCCTACATTTAGTTTAAAAGAAACTACATTAGACATGCAGATATAATGAATATTAAGCTAGTGGCCATTTCTAGAAAATCATAAAGAACTTCAACATGTATAACAAATACTCATAAAATCATAATCAATATTTGGATGAACACAGTACAAACATATAAAGAGAGGGACAAGCGGACTGATGCCATAAAGAATTCACCCTTTACTTAGTCTCGCCGATGGAGCAACTGCTTGTATATGTTGGACTGCTCGACCCGACTCTGCTCGACAGAACCTTCGGAGGACGCTTCCTCAGCCTAGTAGCTGGACTTTACCTTAATACCCAGCTTAAGCCCAGCCCTGTAGACTGACTCTTTGAACGCCTAGAGCCCTCTTAGGATCTCCTAACGTAATCCCGGGTATTCTATGAATACCAGAAATGAATCTATCTAGTCATATCCTAGGATCTGAGACTAATTCTCATAAACAAAGAAAACGAGACACTATCTAGAAATAAAAAAGAAACTTATACTGAAACCTGAGTCTCTAAGTGACTTGTATACTATGGAAAACTGTATACTTGAAGTCACTAAATGACTCAGATCGAGTGGAGGAGGAACGATTTCAACTAAGGAAGGCATGGGGTATTTATAGCAGCTTTCTGGAGTGATTTTCCCTCAAACATTCGAAGTGGGATTTTGAACTGCGGCTCGAGATGCCCGTCCTAGATTGGGATGCCCGTCTCGGCATGTTGACCAGGTCAGGACGGCCGTCCCTAGTCCTGGACGCCCGTCCTGGCCTGTTGACCAGGTCAGGACGCCCACCCCGTCTTCCAAACTTCTGAAAATCGCATTTTTACCCCGAAATTTGCCATTTTCTTCTACTTTTCACCTGACACTTCCAAAATCACAAAAACTGTGAAATTGAGTTAATAACAATCAATTAAGACCGATTTAATATGTATACTTAAAAATTTTTGGAATCAAAGATTAATTTCAGGATGTTAAACTTTCAAAATTCTACTTAAACAGATAACAATGAGTCAAACAAGTCTTTTCACATATCATAATCTTGAAATTCAATACGTAAAAAATTATCCATACTATAGAAAAAAATAACGGAGAGGGATAGTCCACCTACCTCGATTAACTCAAATATTCCGCTCTTAAATTCCTTTCGGACTCTATAAAAAATCCATAATACGAATATTAAAACTAAATTCATAACTAATATCTTAATCTTACGATCCTATTAATCAAATACACTAAAAACTACTTACCTCTTTCATCAACTTCTCTGTATTCGAAAAACTTTGGCCTCCGATGGCTATCGTGTTCTGAAAGGGATAAAAGAAAGCCCTAGTAAAAACCTAATAATCATGTTTATGCTTATATTTATAATTACTCTTATATCTAACTTATAACTATTTACTATTAAGTCCTCACACTATTTAAATAATAAATAAAGCCCTAAAAATAAAATTAGGGTATTACATTCTACCCCCATAGAAAAAGTTTCGTCCTAAAACTAATGTACCTTGCTCCTCAAACAAATATGAATATTTAGTGCGCATATCTTCCTCCGATTCCCATGTAGCTTCCCTTGGGGTGTGATTGGTCCATTGCACTTTGACATAAGGTATAGTTCTTCTTCTCAATACTTGTTCTTTACGATCAACAATTTTCATTGGAACTTCTTCATAATTTAAGTTCTCTTGAACATGTAAAGGTTCCACTTCTAACACATGACTTTCATCCGGAACATAACTCCTCAATTGTGACACGTGGAAGACATTGTGTACTCTGGATAAAGCAGGTGGTAAAGTCAGCTGATATGCTAGTTGTCCAACTCTCTCTAATATATCAAAAGGTCCCACAAACCTTGGACTTAACTTTTCACTCACGCCAAATCTCATAACACCTTTTGTTGGTGAGACTCTAAAATATACCTTTTCTCCTTCCTGAAATTCCAACGGTCTCCTTTTTGTATTTGCCCAACTTCTTTATCGATCTTGAGCTGTCTTCAAATGTTGTCTTATCAATGTCACCTTGTCTTTAGCTATTTGCACTAATTCTGGACCGGTTATCCTCTTTTCCCCAACTTCATCCCAATAAGTGGGAGAGTGACATCTTCTCCCATACAAAGCTTCAAAAGGAACCATACCAATGCTAGACTGATAATTGTTGTTGTATGAAAACTCCACTATGGTTAGGTAATCTACCCAATTACCTTTAAAATTAATGACACAAGCTCGAAGTATGTCTTCCAAAATTTGAATTACTCTCTCCGATTAACCATCAGTTTGAGGATGGAAAGCAGTACTTAGAGATAATTTGGTTCCAATTGATTCATTTAAACTTTTCCAAAAATGAGAGACAAATCAGGAATCACGATCAAATAAAATTGATATTGGTACTGCATGTAATCGAATTATGTTATCAATGTATAAGTGTACCAATTCTTCCATGATCATAGTGGTCTTCATTGGAAGAAAATGAGCTGACTTCCTTAGTCTATCCACTATCACCCATATTGTATCTCTACTAGTTCTGGATTTAGGTAATCCTACCACAAAATCCATAGTCATGTGTTCCCATTTTCCATTCTCGTATCTCCAATGGTTGTAATAGGCCTCCGGGTCATTGAACAGCTTTCACGTTTTGACAAACCAAACAACGAGATACAAAGTCTGCAATGTCTTTCTTCATTCCCTTCCACCAAAAGTTTGTCTTCAAGTCTCTATACATTTTTGTTCCTCCCGGGTGTACCAAAAATTTGGTGTTATGCACCTCCTTCAATACTTCTTGCCTCAACTGTATATTATTTGGTACTCATAATCTACCTCGAAGCCATAAACTACCGTCTGTGTGCCTTTGAAAATCTGAACCCTCATGTACGTGATTGTTTATTGGGTTTGCAACTTCATCACTTTCTTGGGTTGTCTTAATCCTTTCAATTAATGTTGGCTGAGCTAAAAGAGTAGAAAGCATTTCATCCATACGTTCACCAATTTCAATCTCCAACTTCTCCCATTCTGTAATCAACTGTTCTTGTTGAGTCGACATAGCTGCTAGCATCCCTGATGATTTCCTACTTAAAGCATCTACTACCATGTTGGCCTTTCCAGGATGATAACTAATTTTTAAGTCATAGTCTTTCAATAACTCTTACCATCTTCGTTGCCTCATGTTTAATTCCTTCTGCATGAAAAGATACTTTAATATTCTATGATCAATGAACACCTGACACTGTTCTCTATAGAAATAATATCTCCAAATCTTTAGAGAAAACACCACTGTTGCTAGTTCCAAATTATGGGTAGGATAATTTCGCTCATATGATTTCAACTGTTGAGAAGCATATGCAATTTCCCTACTATTCAGCATTAATATGCATCCTAAACCATGTTTCGAAGCATCGCTATAAATTTGAAACCCTCCAGATTCAGTCGGAAGTGCTAAAATAGGTGCTGACACTAAACTTTTATTTCAGTTGTTGAAAACTCTTCTCACATGATGGGCTCCACTCAAACTTCGTTCTCTTTTGAGTCAAACGAATCAGAGGCATAGCGATTGAAGAGAAGCCTTCAATAAACTTCCGATAGTATCCTGCAAGACCAAGAAATCTATGAATCTTGGTAACATTTGATGGTTGAGGCCAATCCACAGTTGCTTCTATCTTTTTTGGATCCACGGATACACCTTCTCTAGATATCACATGTCCCAAGATATTCACACTTGGGATCCAAAATTCACATTTTGAAAACTTAGTATACAACTTATTTTCTCGAAGAGTCTGTAGTACCATTCTTAAATGCTCTAAATGTTGTTCCTTCGATGGTGAGTAGATAAGAATATCATCAATGAATACCACCACACAAATATCCAACTGTTCTATGAATACTCTGCTCATTAAATCCATAAAAGTAGCTGGAGCATTTGTTAATCCAAACGGCATCATGAGAAACTCGTAATGTCCATATCGAGTTCTAAATGCACTTTTAGGAATATCTTCCTCCTTCATCTTCAATTGATGATATCCAGATCGAAGGTCAAGCTTGTAAAATATCTTGGCATTCTTCAGTTGATCAAAGAGATCATCTATTCGAGGCAATGGATACTTATTCTTCATAGTGATCTTGTTCAACTCTCTATAATCAATACATAACTGCATGCTCCCATCCTTCTTCTTCACAAATAAGACAGGTGCTCCCCATGGTGAAACACTAGGCCGAATGAACTTCATATCAAGTAGTTCTTGAAGTTATCATTTCAATTCCCTAAGTTCAGCTGGTGCCATTCTATAAGGGGTCTTAGAGATAGGTTCTGCTCAAGGAATGAGATTAATCTCAAAATCAACATCACGTTTAAGAGGTAAACTTGGTAATTTCTCTGGAAACACATAAGGAAACTCACAAACAGTTGGTACATCTTCCATGTTTGGGATATTCTTCTTTGAATCCACCACATATGCTAAGTATCCTGTACATCCTTCTTGTAAGTATTTAGAAGCCTTTATCACCGAGATAATTGGTGTGATCCTCTTTTTACTGCACTGGTATGTACCTTGAAATTTGAATTTATCCTTTTCAGGTATTCTAAATTCCACACTCTTTTCTCTACAATTGATTGTGGCATGATTTTGTGATAACCAATCCATACCCAATATTATGTCAAATCTGATATGTCAATCAAAATAAAACTAGCAAGAAGTCTATGTATCCCAATATCAATTTGACAATGTCGAATAATATGGTTAGAATTGAGAATCTTTCCTTCGGGTGTAGCAATATGATAAGTATCAACAAAATATTCAGACACTAATCCAAGAGTCTTAGCAAATTTATGAGACATAAAGGAGTGAGTAGCACCACAATCAAATAAGGTATAAGCTGGGAGTATATTGATAGATAGTGTACCTGCAACCACCTCATTGGACTCATCTGCTTCTTGTCGGGTCAAAGCAAAACACCCTTGCATTAGACTTCTTTTGTTGTGGCTGTGAAGGCTGTTGCAGTGCTGGTCTGTCAGAGGAATTACGCATCGCTGGCTTTGGCTTAGGACAATCTGCAATTCTGTGACCGATCTCTCCACAATTAAAACATGCTCCAGTTGAATCTGCTTCACCAAAATGTAATCTACCACAAGTCTCACAAGGCTTCCTTTGCAAGGAAGTTTCACCCCGACTCTATTTTGTATTGGGTAGTAGCCTCCTTCTCTGTACTTGGGAACTTTCAGTGTTTGGCCTAACATTCCGCCCTTGTTGACTATTAGTGGGTCTGAACATTTTTATTCCTCTTTCCGCATCACCCACACAGATATCAGACTCTATTCGAATAGACCTCATGTAAGAATCTTCATAATCCCGTGAAGGTATGGACGACAATCTAGCTTGAATCCGTCTAAAAAATCCATCTTCAAAATGAAGCAGCCTCAATCTACTGTTTCCTATCAACTCAGGTACATACTACCCCAAAGAATTAAACTTATTCGCATATTCAACCACAGACATTGACTCAGTCTACCTCAGATTAAAGAATTATCTCTGCTTCTCAAGACGAAATGAGTCCGAAAAATAATGTTCCAGGAAAGCCTTTTTGAACACCTCCCAATTTATAGGCTAATTCGTAGATACATATGCTGGTGAAGCTCCTTCAAACCATCTTTGTGCATCTCCGACTAAAATGGTAAGACAAATTTACCCCTGACTTCCATGGGTACCTCCAGAACCTCGAAATTGTGTTCCATCTCTCTCAACCACTTCTCAGCTTTCTCAGGGTCCGCTCTACCATCAAAAGTTGGTATGTTGGCCTTCTTCAAATGCTCATAATGTGCTTTTGTACTAGTAGCTGCATTCTGTGAGCGCCGCTGATACAACAACAATTCAAGAACTGAGCAAGAATCACCTCTGCATAAAAAATTGTCCCTGATCTAAACTCAACCAACCCTTGGAAAACTCCTCGAATCCCTTCACCCCCAAATCAGCAAGGAAATGGTAACAAAGAGAAATCAAAGAGAAAGAGAATTGAATTAACGCCACATGTTTACTTACTTGATAAGTTGAATCAATCCTTAAGGTAAAACAAACCTGAATCTGATTTGTTAAAAAAAACTCACAAATTTAATTTTTCTCCCCCTTTCAAAACAGCCCCATCTTATTCTATTTATAGAGGAGAAGATGACCTAATTCTACAATAGATAAACCCACTAAAATAAATTTAAAGCCCACTAAAAATATAATTTAAAAACCCACTAAAAAAAATAGAATTTAAACATATTCCCAAACAAGGTCCTTCCTTTTAAAACGTTGGGCTTAAAACAAACAGCCCAAAATAAGGCTTTAACTTCTTGAATTATGGTTGCGTCATTCTCTCCCTCTTCAAAAGGATTCGTCCTCGAATCAAAACCTGGCAAGTCCACTTTATAGGCATTGTCATTGATGCGTTCAAGCACTTGAAATGGTCCATCGCCTCTAGGATCAAGTTTGGACTTCCGTTGCTTAGTGAATCTTTCCTTCCTAAGGTGTACCCAAACCCAATCTCCGGGTTTAAACTTCATCACTCTTTGCCCTTGATTAGCTCTTTGAGCATACTTTTTATTTTTTTCCTCAATATGCTGCCTAGCTTTGTTCTGTATGAACTTAACCAAATATGCCCTCCTAGATACTGCATCTTGGCCTTTTAAATGCTTCAAACTCTCATGATCAGTATGAATTACAAACTCTTTAGGCCATAAATAATGTTGCCCAGTTTGTAGAGCTCTCACCAATGCATACAACTCCTTAGGTAATTCTTCAGAGAAGACATCACCATATTCCTGCAAAAGAGAAACAACACCACTAGGCAAACAAGGGTTAAGGTCAAATTCAGTAAGATAAGCTTCTTTGTAAAAAGGTACAACTAAGCATCTCCCTTCCTCATAAGCAACCCTTGCATCTCTCATTTTTGCATAAAAGTTTTGTTTCTTTTTGCCATCTCTCTCATTTGGGCCCTTAAATTGACTTTCTTTTAAGGCCTCTTTCCCCTCTTTTCTTTTCACACTCTCCACCTCACTCACTCTTTTTTCTTGTATTTTTGATCTCAACTCTCCTTTTGCAAGGCTCTCAGCCTTTCCTTCAAAATTTGATTCCACTTGTTTTTTCTGAGGTGTTTCTGTCCCTCTTTGCTGCATAGCTTCAATACTCCTTTTTAATTGCATTTAGTCTTCATACACCTCGCTTGGAGCTAAAGGAGCAAGAATAACTTTCTGATCTCCCATAAAGAATGAGTACCTATTCTTAAAACCATCATGCAACACCTTCCTATCATATTGCCAAGGTTTTCCAAGCAATAAATGACTAGCATGCATAGGCACAACATCACAAAGAACTTGATCAGAATACTTACCAATGGAGAAAGATACAATAACTTGTTTATTCACCTTGATTTCCCCCATATCATTAAGCCATTGTAGCTTATATGGCCTAGGGTGCCTCAAACAATCCAGCCCTAGCTTCTCCACCATTAATGTGCTAGCTACATTTGTGCAGCTCCCACCATCAATTATAATGCTACAAATCTTCCCATTCACTAAGCATCTTGAATGAAAGATATTCTCCCTTTTCCCAATTTCATCCACTTTTACTTGAGCATTTAATACACACCTAGTAACAAGTAATTCACCCTTAGCTGTATTTTCAGCTTCTACATCAGAATAATTCTCTAATTCAAGCATGGAATCAGAATCACTCTCATCATGATCCTCATCTTCAAAAATAACTTCAGCACCCCTCAAAACCATTGTTTTATTATTGGGACATTGAGAAGCAATATGACCAATACCAAGACATTTAAAGCACTTAATATTTCTATGCTTATCAGAATTAGAAGTAGAAGAACTTGAAGGTTTTAAGTTACCTTTCGGGTCTGAATTGCTCTTCACTTCTTTTGGCTTGTCCTTGGCCTTCTCATCCTTCTTAGACCATTTGGAGTTCCAATTTGTAGTAGAACTAGAATAGGAAGTCTTGCTGAACCCTTTGTACTTGAGTTGTTTCTCCACTTTCATTGCCATGTTTACCATTTCTTCCAACTCCACATAATGGTGTAATTCGATAACATTTGCAATATCCTTGTTCAAACCAGCCAAGAAACGTGCCATGGTAGCCTCCCTATCTTCTTCAACATTAGCCCTTACCATGACTATCTCCATCTCCTTATGGTACTCTTCAACACTCATATAGCATTGTCTCAAAGTTTGAAGTTTTTGATGTAGCTCTCTATAAAAATAACTAGGTACAAATCTCTTCTTCATAATTCTCTTCATTTCTGCCCAAGTATTGACAGGTTCCTCTCCATTTCTTCTCCTATTTAAAACTAGTTGATCCCACCAAACAAGTGCACAATCTTTAAATTCCACTGCAGCAAGATTTACCTTCCTCTCTTCAGAATAGTTATGGCAATCAAAAATCAGCTCCACTTTCCTCTCCCATTCCAAGTAAGCTTCAGCATCATTCTTACCTTGGAAAGATGGAATTTTCATTTTTATACTACCAATATTCCTATCAACACGATCAGCCCTTTCTTCCTCCCTTGCAAAGTTTTGGACTCTATTACCTCGACCTCTTATTCTATAATTTTGTCCTTCTCTTCCACCCATCCTGACCCCATGCCATTCTCCCTCATCATCTCCATCATCAAAGCCATCACCTTCATACAAAAAATGATGAGTATTTGGCTCTCTTAAATTCTGCCTTCTTGTTGCACCACCATTCATTGTCCCCTCTTGCAATTCTCTAATGACCTGGTCTTGCTTCTCAAATCTATCACTAACATATCTAAAAAGGTTTTCCAACCTTTGAAATTGTTGTTGCATAGCCTGTAAAGTGAAGGCTAGGTTATGTTCAGTAACATTAACTTTTTTTGCTTTCGTTTGATTTGGTCATGATGTAAAACCTGCAAAAAAATTGTTAGCAATCCTCACAAACACTCCCTCACGTGTTTCACTCAAATTTGATTGGAAACCCTCGTGTTTCACTCAAAGTATTGGCTTTTACCCTTTAATGTGCTCACAATTTTTTGCCTTTTTCCACTCTAGATTCAAGCAGTAGTTTTACTTGTCCGGACCAATCAAACAATACCAAATAAGCAAATTAGCAACCTTAATTCAATGGAAAACAAATAACTCCTAAAGAAAGAAAGATGTCACAAAACTAGATGTAATATGATGTAAAGAGGCAAGAGATGATGAATTTGGAATGAAATATGATTTGTGGGCACATAAAATTTGGAAACTTCCTTTATATATATATATATATATCAGATCTGAAATTCAGAGATAAAGAACACAACTTATATATATATATATATATATATATCTCAGATATGAAATTCCGAGATAAAGAACACAACTTTATATATATATATATATATATCTCAGATCTGAAATTCCGAGATATAGAACACAACTTTTTTTTTCTTTTACTAAATGAGAAACTGACAATAATATTCAAAAATAAACAGAAATTTAAAGGTTATATAGATTGAATTTGAACTTAGCTCTGATACCAAAAATGATACAGCAACAATTCAAGAACTGAGCAAGAATCACCTCTGCATCAAAAATTGTCCCTGATCTAAACTCAACCAACCCTTGGAAAACTCCCCGAATCCCTTCACCCCCAAATCAGCAAGGAAATGGTAACAAAGAGAAATCAAAGAGAAAGAGAATTGAATTAACACCACAAGTTTACTTACTTGATAAGTTGAATCAATCCTTAAGGTAAAACAAACCTGAATCTGATTTGTTAAAAAAAAACTCACAAATTTAATTTTTCTCCCCCTTTCAAAACAGCCCCATCTTATTCTATTAATAGAGGAGAAGATGACCTAATTCTACAATAGATAAGCCCACTAAAAATATAATTTAAAAACCCACTAAAAAAATAGAATTTAAACATATTCCCAAACAAGGCCCTTCCTTTTAAAACGTTGGGCTTAAAACAAATAGCACAAAATAAGGCTTTAACTTCTTGAATTAGGGTTGCATCAGCCGCTCTTGAGATTGTTGAAGTTGTTGCTGACCTTGTATCACTTGAGTCATCGTATTGAGTAATGCAACCATTTCTGGGGGCATAGTGAAAACAGGAGGTGGAGGAGGTGGAGGTGGAGGTGGAGAATCTCTCCTACCGTCACGATCATCGTTTGCAACTCCATCTCTTTGCCTACCTATCTTTCTATTCCAATTAGCTAGAGGAACGTTCATTCCATCATTCTCGTGCTTGCCCACTTCATCAAAATGATCACCTTCTCTAGAAGTCTCAGCCGTTCTACCACGATCATCTATTGCTAGTAAAAATTTCCCATAGAAAATAAATATAATTATTTAAATAATAATAAAAACAAAAACATAATATATATATATATATATATATATAATATCTTCCTTAAATTTCTATGTTCTACTGCAATCCATACTTTCCTAATCCTAAAAGGCAAATCAATTCTAAATTTTTTTTAGTCATAACCTACTGCTCTAATACCACTAAATATCATACTCCGAATCCGGGCCTAGTTCGTGAACTAAAATCCCAAATTCAAGATTACGACTCGGCTACACACCCTAGATTTCTCCAAAGAATGTAAAGTCACTTACTTTCAATTATCCAACAACAAACAGTAAAATTATTAACTTAAATAATCTATAAAATATCATCCACAATTTCTAACTTTCTTCAATAATAAAACTTCAACTCAAAAAAAAAATTCAAGTTTCCAAAAAAACAACAAGAAGTTTATTCTAAACATAAACAACTAAAAACGTTACTCCAAACTCTTATTCATAATCATATGTCCAGTAATCATCCTCTAACCCTATATCTTCCCTGTCATTTGTAAAGTGAGAAAACATATGGGTGAATATAAAATACTTAGTAGGCAGAACATCTTCCCTCATTTAAAAATAATTTTTCAATTAAAAGAAAAACAATATAAATATTTTTAAATAATAATAATAATAATAATAATAATTTACCGTACATTTATCTTTAGAGCAGAAAAAGACAAAACATAAGTTAAATGGTAAATAAAAACATTGAGCATACAATGTAATGCAATCATTCAATCAATATCTTTCATTTTTCTTTTCTTTTACTTTCTTGTCTTTTTTTAACTATTGGGGGAATAATATGATTGTTTCGCGAATAGATCTTAATTGATAGCAGTGCCTAACTTTATACCCGTTAGGAAAGGACATTACTTGTATCTTATATCTTGGTGGCTTTTTATCCAAGCCAATGAAAAATCTTATAAATGGTAAAACATGTTCCTCCCCATTACTATCCATCACTTAATCCCAATAAAATCAATATAAGAATTACATATAATTTACTTTTATAAAACTTCAATGTAAATACTTAACATTCTAAAATATTTAAGAATATTAAAATGAAAAAAAAATATTTTTTATTTTAAAATGATAATAGCTCGAAACTCAAAACATAATTTAAATATACATAACATTTAATTAATATTTTTATATAATAAAAAGAGTAATGAATTCTTTGATGGTATCAAAATAAAAAAAAAAATTATATATATATATATATATATATATATATAATAAAAAGAAAATACAAACATAATTACATCAAATTAGAAAAAGGAAACATAATTGCATCAAATTAGAAAAAACAAATATAATCACATCAAATTAGGAAAAAGAAGAATAATCATATCAAATTTCGAAATTTACGGCTCTATCAAATATATATATATATTATATATATATATATAAAAAAAATAAGAAAATATAATCACGATAAGTTTTGGATTGTGGTTTTTTCGGAATTGCTGAATAATAAAAAATATATATATACTTAAAAATTTTTGGAACCAAAGATTAATTTTGAGGATGTTAAACTTTCAAAATTTTACTTAAGCAGATAACAATTACTCAAACAAGTCTTTTCATATATCATAATCTTCAAATTCAATACTTAAAAAATTATCCATACTATAGATAAAAAAAATGGAGAAGGATGGTCCACCTACCTTGATTGAGTGCTTGGCGTACTTTTCGTTACTTTCGATTAACTCAAATATTTCGCTCTTAAATTCCTTTCGGGCTCTATAAAAAATCTATAATACGAATATTAAAACTAAATTCATAACTAATATCTTAATCTTACAATCCTATTAATCAAAAACACTAAAAACTACTTACCTCTTTCGTCAACTTCTTTGTATTTGGAAAAATCTAGCCTCTGACGGCTATCGTGTTTTGAAACGGATAAAAGAAAGCCCCAGTAAAAACCTAATAATCATGCCTAAACTTATATTTATAATTACTCTTATATCAAATTTATAACTATTTATTATTAAATCCTCACACTATTTAAATAATAAATAAAACCCTAAAAATAAAATTAGGGTATTACGTTGATACAAAGAGGTAACAAGGAATTGTTTCCTCTTCCTGGAAGGCACCAACATTGGGTTGGGTAAAGTTAAATATAGATGAGTCTCATGGTGTTGACAGAAGTGGTATTGGTTTTGTATTGCGTGATGATAGGAGACGAGTTTTACGTTCGGGAGCTAGACCTTTGTTGTGTATTGTATTGCCTGAACAAGCAGAACTCATGGCTTTGAAGTTGAGTTTTGAATTTGTTCACGATATTTGGTACTTCCCATTACTGATGATTTTAGATTACAAGAATTTGTCTACTATTGGTGGAATTATTGCTTAGTTTCAAGAGGATCTCTAAAAGGCTCCTAGGATTAATATTCAGAATAATCATACGTCTACTAACGTAGTAATGCATTTGTTTGCTCAAATTGGGATTACTATTTTAAATACCGTTATTTGGTATGAAACTTTGCATTCCGTGTATTAAACACATTTCATTGAAACTGGTTAAAAGTTTCATGAATATACTATTTTTCATTTTTAAAAAATGATGATGACGAAATTTTTTTTATCATGAGTGAATTGACATATAGATAATGCGTTAATGTTTTTTTTTTTTTTGAGTTTTTATTGATGAATGCATATAATTTTATGAGAATCAATTGATTAATTAATTTAATGTTTTATATGAACAAAATCCCTTAAAATCTTCAATCGGAATAATATTTCAAATAAATCTTTAAATTAATTACAACTACTAATTAAAACTTTAAAATTCCTAACACATACCCCAAAATTCTCTTCACAACTTGTGACAAAATTTTTAAACATAGATTTAAATAATATATGTATCATGTCTAAAAGAAATGCAGAAAATTAATAATAATATTTACCATGGGAATGATGGAAAAAGTTGGAGGAAAGAACCAGAATGAGGGCTAGGTGGATGAAAGAGATCTTCATTCTTCTTCACAACAACAAGGGAAAACAATTGTAAGAAAGAAAATAAATAAGGGAAAATATATGAATTTAGTGTTAGTAATGAATAGGATAAAAAACTATTAATTGTTTCAAAGAAAAATTTACATATATTTTTAAAAAATACAAATTATCAATTGACAAAATATTTAAAAAAAAAAAACAAATTGGTATATTTAAATTCTCAAATTACAAGAAATTGGTAAAATTAATTTTCATTATAATTCTTCTTCTTCTTTTTTTTAATTTAATCATTAAAATTGATATATTTTTTAATTTAATCTTTATAATTCAAAAATCTCTCGTTTTTTTTTAAATTTGATAGAATTGTTTAAAAAAAAATGCACTTTACATCATATTTGGTTCACTCTTAAATCAAACCGGGTATGATTGACTTAACTATTTTATTTAGTCATCTTTTGATCGGTTCTCTAACAACATATATTTGTTCCCAAAGGTTTTGACCCTTCTGAACACATTTTTGAGGTATATTTTTCATATTCTGCCTCTTTCTTATTAGTTTCAGACTTGAGTATTTTTGTTTTTATCATTATAGCTGCTTTTGGTAATTCTCATTTTGTAACACATCTTATTAGTGTGATTTTTTATGGTTGCAATAATAATTTATGGGCTCAAGAAATGTGTAGTTTTCTAAAAGGTAGACTTCTTTGGCATATTGTTACTGGTGAAACTAAATAACCCACCAAAGAACCTTCTGAGACTGAAGATAAGTTTATTGAAAGGTTAGACCAATGGGATATCAAAAATCATCAAATTTTAACTTGGTTCCGTAATACTTGTTAGCCTAGTATTAAATTAGAATTTCGTTGTTTTGATTGTGCTAAAGATGTTTGGAATTTCTTAAAAAATCGATATGCAATTTTAGATGATATTCATCAGTTTCAGCTCTATTGACGCCTTCATTGCATGCATCAACAACTAAGTCACACCATTCACAGTTATGTTTATGAGTTACAGATTTTATTGGATCAATTATCTACTGGTGATCCTCTCTTTCCTGATAAAGCTCTACAAGTATTTATGCTGATATTCTTGAACGTCGGTATGTTTGGCATTTGCTTATAACTCTTAACCGTGATTGGAGTCAATTTGTGGTACTCTTCTTCATCGTAAACCTTTGCCAAACATGGACACAGTAATTCAAGAACTAATTTCTTAAGAAACTCGTATTAACACTCTTCGAGCTGAGTGCAATCTCACTTCTCCAGATATGATTCTTGTTGCACCTTCAATCCATTCTCAGTCCAAAAAGGAATATTGTAATTATTGCAAAATACCTAGACATTTGATTCTACTTGCTATAAACTTGAGGTAAAACTCAAGAATCCTGGTAAAAGAAATTCACTCATCTACTACATCTTGGGGTACTTCTTCTAGTACTGATGTTGCCACAAAGATCTCTGACGTTGATGATAAGTCACTTTGTTTTTTCCCTAAAGGACATCCAGTCTCTTCTTCACCATATACAATCTAATTCTGGGACTCTCAATTCTTCTGCTTTGTTTGTCACTTCAAGTACACATACCTCTTGGTTCTTTGATTCTGGTTATTGTTATCATATGACTCCTGAGTCTAAGCATTTTCATTCTATCTCTATCCCTTCTCATGCACATGTTGTTCACATAGTTGATAACTCTACATTAGATATTCAGCACAAGTAATATTTCCACCTCTTCATTGTCGTTGCCTAATACTTTTCATGTACCAAAATTACCTCTCAATCTTATATCTGTTGGCCAGTTTGTTGAACTTGGTGCTGATGTAATCTTTAAGAGTAATGGTTGTATTATGCATGATTCTTAGACGAGCACAGTTCTTGGGACATGGCATAAGGTTGGTCGGTTATTTGAGCTCGTCTCTCTCCAAATGCCACCAAAAGTTGTTGTTGCTGTTGTTTCTTCCAATCTTTGGCATTCAAGCCTTGGTCATGTTTCTTCTTCTAAATTAGGATCTTTGATTTCTAACGATTGTTTAGGTTCTGTTAAAACTAGTCACATTGATTGTGTTTCCTGTGAACTTTCTAAACATCATGCTTTGCCTTTTACTAATAGTACTTCTATTTCTTCTGCCCCTTTTGATCTTATTCATTCTTATATTTGGGGATCTGCTCCTAATGTTACTATTGGTGGCTCTAGGTATTTTGTCATTTTTGTTGATGACTATTCTCGATACACATGGATTTACCTTATGAAAAATCGTTCTGAGTTGCCCAAAATTTACATTCAATTTGCTACTATGATAAAACTCAGTTTTATCTTAACATAAAAGTCTTTCATACATATAATGCTATGAAATATCGAGATACTACCCTTTGTCAATTATTTGCTAGCAATGGTACGCTTGTTCAACGTTCATGTCCTGACACTTCACCACAAAATGGTCATGCTAAACGTAAATATAGACATATTTTAGACACTGTTCGTGCTCTTCTTATGTCATCTTCTTGTCTTGAATCTTTTTGGGGTGAAGCTACTCTTACATTAGTTTACATTATCAATCACATTTCCTCTTATCATAAAAAAATATCTCTCTTTATGAGCGTCTCTATGGTCATTGTCTTAAATATCATAATTTTTAGGTTTTTAGATTTGTTTGTTTTATTCGTTTGCAGTCCCACGAGTATACCAAATTGGAACCTCGAGCTCGATTGTGTTGTTTTTTAGGTTATGGTATTGAACATAAGGGCTATTGGTGTTGGGAACCTCTTTCTCAACGTATTCACGTTTCACGTCATGTCACCTTCTG
Source organism: Asclepias syriaca (assembly GCA_027405835.1). Taxonomy (NCBI): domain Eukaryota; kingdom Viridiplantae; phylum Streptophyta; class Magnoliopsida; order Gentianales; family Apocynaceae; genus Asclepias; species Asclepias syriaca. Next base: position 12,499,575 of record CM049924.1, read on the forward strand.
GGAACATAAGATGTTCTCTTCCTTATCTAGCTTCTGTGTCACATCATCTCCTCCATTCTTTTCTGATCCTACTATCTCTTTGTTTCCTAATGATATTTTGACAGGCACTGATGATTCAAATGACATAGACCTTCCTCCACCCTTGCTTGAAGATCATCCTTCTGAGGATCCTAGTTCTTCCTCTCCCAGTAGTTCTCTAAATTCTAGTCCTAAAACTCATAAGTCTTCTCGTATTCGTTATCCTCCTGTCACTCTTTAAGGTTATCATTGTTACTCTATCATTATTTTTCTTTATGAGCCTTCCACTTATCGTGAGGCTAACTCTAACCCTTTATTGCAGAAAGCAATGACAGAAGAGCTTAATGCACTTATTAACACACATACATGGGATTTGGTTTACTTTTCTCCATATAAATCAGTGGTTGGTTGTAAATAGGTGTATAAAATCAAGACTATGGCTGATGGTTCAGTTGAACGTTATAAAGCTTGTCTTGTGGCTAAGGGTTTCACCCGAGAAAATAGAATTGATTATGAGAAGACATTTGCTCCAGTCGCTCATATCACATCGAGTCGTACACTTATAGCAATTGCAACAGTCAAACAGTGGATCTTGTTTCAGATGGATGTTAAGAATGCATTTTATCTCTTACGAAAGGATTTATATGGACTCAAACAAGCTCCTTGGGCTTAGTTTGCTAAATTCAACTCCACCATTTGTCAATTTGTCTTTAAGTCCAATCATCATGATCATGCCATATTTCTTCGAAAGACTCGAAGCAAAATCATTATCTTACTATTGTATGTTGATGACATGATTATTACGGAAGATGATATACAGAGTATCCATGATGTCAAACAATTTCTTAGTCGCCATTTGAGATGAAAGATCTTGGTCATTTAAGCTATTTTTTGGGCCTAGAGATTACTTCTTCTTCAATATGGTATTATTTATCTCAAGCCAAATATGTTACTGATCTTATCTCTTGTGCAAGTCTTACAGATGATAAAATTGCTAACACTCCAATTGAAGCCAATGTTCATTTGTCTACCGCTGATGGTTCTCCTATCTTTGATTGTACTTTGTATCGTCAATTTGTTGGCAGTCTTATATATCTCACTGTTACTCGACCTGACATTGCTTATGTTGTTCATGTTGTTAGTCAGTTCATGACAACTCCTCGCACAACTCATCATGTAGCCATACTTTGCATTTTTTGCTACATTAAAGGCACTTTGTTTCATGGTCTCCATTACTCCAACTCATCTTCTCTACAGCTGCAAGGTTATTCAGATTCTGGCTGGACTGGTGATCATATAGATCAATGCTCTACCACAGGTTATTACTTCTTACGTAGTGATTGATAACACTAAAATATTCAGGTATTTTGGTGACAATTTGTGCTTAATTCTTGATCTAATTGTTGATAAATAATCAATTTTGGTTTAGTTTTGCTAATTCTTTTATTAAATTGATTTCAAAAAGTTTTTGGGGCAAAAATGCAAAGAATTACAAATTTAGGGACTCAATTACAAAATATGAAGATATTTTACACGTCGCGTCTTGACACCCGTCAACATCTTGTTCTTGATGGCCATCAAGAACGATCTGTTGATGGCCGTCAAGACCTCATCATCAGATTTTTTTATTTGTGAATTTCCTAGTTTCCTCCCGCGTTTTGTATCTATAAATAGTGGTTTTTCACCACAGGGAGAATTATAGATTTTTCATTGTATTCTTTGTACTTTGAATTTCTCGATACAAGATTATTGTTGTTTTCATTGTCATTCTCTACTTCTATTTCTCTTTGAATTCTTGTTCACAAACCAAGAAAAGAGTTTAGGGAGTGCTTTAAGTTGAGAGTGAAATCCAATGTTCTCTTGGGAGTGTGAGAGTTCAAGATCCACAAACCAAGGAGTTGCACTTTCACATCCTTGGAGTGAGGTTAGTAATTAATATAAATCCTCCTCCTAAAGATTAGCAAATTGAATGGTCCCAAACCCACAAGGACTTAAAAAGTTGTTGATTTCCCTTGGAAGAGTGTGTTGTTGTATTGAAGAAAAGGTGGAAAGAAAACATCTACAAGAGCTTGGAGATTTCAAAGAGTCCTAGCTTTACTTGTACACATTTCTTCCTCTTTGATTTTCTATTGATCTTGTATGTATGATTTTAACATTAATTCTCCTTTAGGATCTCTTAATGTTCTACATTTCTTTAGGAATAATTGTTGAGAATTCTTTGATGTTTCATGTTTGTGTGTCTTCCTGTTAATCTATATCAATTGTTCTTTGATTTTTGCATTTATGTGTCTAAGGATTCCATCTCAATAGATGTGAAGATCCGAAGAAATTTTGATATAGGCTATCATATCCCTATGATGCCAATTTGGTGAGCTTTAAGGGGAGAGGTCAATACAACCTAGATATCAACCCTTAGACCTAAGAATGAAGATTCTTAATTCATGAGAGTTTATTGTGCTAAGAACCTCTCAATAGTTATGTGTGCCGGCTTGATTTCTTAAAGGTCTTAAGTTGTTTTTCCTCTATTGTTTTCCTTTATTGCTTTCTAGATTAGATTTCTCCTATCTTCACTTGATGTTGGAACCTAAACCTTGATTTTCTTCTAAGTTTCATTATTAGTAGAGGATTTCTAACTTCCTTGGGAAACGATTTTTATAAATTTTAAAATGATGATGTTCAATCTTTTTCTTAATATACATTCATAATCAACATTTATGATAATTGAGCCTCAACATAATCTAAAGAAAATGTTCACAATTTTTGCGCCGTTGCCGGGCATGGCAATCATAATATGATTAGTAATCTAGAATTTCTAGGGTTCTAGACAATCAAATTATTGATTTAGGATGAATTGAATGGACTTAATTGAACTTAGGAACTTTTGAGTTTAGGTTCCTTTACTTGCTTTGTTCCTTTATTGTTGGTTAGATAGTATAGTCTAGTTTTATTAGCCTTTAGTTTTCCTTGTTTTCGGTTAGTATAGGATTAGTTCCTAGGTTTTGGTTAGTTTAGGTTAGCTTAGATGTAGAGTTTTGGCCTTAGAATAGGTTAATCTAGTTTAGTTTAAATAGATTTAATCTAACTATTTCTAATTCTTAACTAGTTCTAATCTAGTGTAGTTTAATTCATAATCAATTCTTACTTTAACCTTAGGAATAGTTGAACTTACATAATGCATAACTCTTAACATAGTGTTAATTAGGTCATTAGATTTAGAATTTACCTTCCTAACTTGTTTCTTTTGTGTTTTTTTTTTTACTTTGATTGTTTTTAGATTGCTTAATTAGTTGTAGATGTTCATTTTTCAAACTTTTAAAAAAATTTCCAGCAAGCTTCCTCTGTTTTGTTCTGTTTCTCCTCTGTTCTTCAGACGCCTACTGTCTGAATTTTTTTTCACATTTTGATATTTTTATATTCTACTGCCTTTTAGCTTTCTTTTGGTATACTATATGTATATTTTAGAAATATTAGTTTTTAAATTAGATTAGTTTAGAGTGGTTGTTGAAAAAAATCTACTGCAGTACTTTTTATGAATATATGTATGTTTTGTTTGATGTATATTTTATTATTATAATTGAATTATGCTTAGTATACATGTATCTATAATTATAGTACTTGTTTTTGTCTTTATTTTGATATATTGCTTAACTATTTTTGCCATTTTACTCATGATTGAATTCAAGAGCATAAGGTATACTTCTCTAAGAACCTTTTGCAAAATTTATTTTTTCATTTTTTTATTTATTTGATATATATATATATATGCCTTTTATCTTTAGAATTGTTTAGATTGATCTTTGGATGATTTGTGTTGAGTTTTGAACTTTCCAATTTTGGATTTAACTAAATCTCCATATGTTAAAGTATCCTTTAATCTTGACATTGCACTTTAAGTGTTTGATTAATTGTCTATAGTTTATTTTTAAAGATTATGTAGCTTGTTTTTCATTTATAAGTTAGTTCAAATGTTTTTAAGTCTATTGCTCTAGTATAAGATATTGTTCAATTGCTCTAGGGACTTGCGTTAGTCCTTCACTTATTTGATGTGCATGATCTACATGTTCTAAGTACCTAAAACAGTGCACATCTTGATTTAATTGATCTATCTTAGTTCTAATTGACTACTATTTATGAGTACACTGTTCTTATTTGTGTTTAGCACTTAATTTTTAAGGTATATAGCATCTAATATATCATACTAATGTAAGTATACATGTATGCATCTCACTGTAATTTTGGACAACATGCAACCTGTTTTGTTTTTGCTACTATTTTCTGTTCTTTTGGAATTTCCGTAAGATATTTAACTGCAGAAATATCTTGTCTTAGGGTTAAGATGGAATAAGTTTCACTCCATTTGGCTTTAAAACCAATTTCTTATGATTTTTTGAAAATCACTGCCAATTTTGAAACAGCTTCTGCCTTTTTACTTATTTTGCTTAACTTTTTGATCTTCTATTTGCTTTGCCTTGTTTTTAATTTATCCTACTTTTATATGCATTCTGGAAATGTTAATATTTAATCTTGCTCTTAGGATTCCTTAATTAATTTCTTCTAGGATTGTGTGATCTTTAAGTATGTTAAACGTCTCTAGCATGTATCTTGCTTATTTTTATCCACCGTTTTGGTTATTTTTCTTTATATGCATGTTTAGTTAGTATTAATTAGTTTTCCTTTCTTTTAAGCATATTTAATGTCATCAAATTTCCAGTAGTATTTCTTTCCCTTTTATGCATCTTTTTAATGCAATTTTTAACTAGTTTTATTACCATTTCTTTTGATGCCCACTTTGAAGCAAATTGCCTTATTTATGCCTATTGCAATTTGCTGCTTTTACCATAATTCAAGTCTGTATTTATACTTGATGTTAATCATATTTATGCATCTTTTATGCCTTCTTTTGTTTGGTATTTTTTGCACTTTAACATATGCCTATTTAGATTGCATTTTGGTCATTTTTAGGAGCCTTCCTATTTTGTGCATAACTTATGTTTTAAGCATGAGTTTTTGTCCATTCTTTTTGCTTATTGTTTGCATCATTTGTATGAGTTGTAATTGCATGTTTAGTACAATTTTTTGCAGGTTTAAGAGACCTAAGAGTGGTTAAGGTATTGTTTTAAATGCTAGCTAAGAGGAAGACCAACAATTCTTACCATAGAAGTGTGATGAAGAAGACCATATCTTGTATTGTTCATTTTTTATTACAACTCTAATTGTTGGAGCTTCGACCAAGTTTTATATTTTCAATTGCTTATATTTGGACATTATTTTCAGTACCTAATGTTTTTCAATTCATGCAAGTTAAATTTTTTTTCTTTTAAACCATTTCTTTGCTAAAAGTCAAATTTTAGAAAACTTTTGATTCAACTATTTTGCAAGAAATGTTTCCAAATCTTATGCAAACAATATTTCCAACTTTAACCTTTTTTTGTTATTTAACTTTATAACTTGTTAAATTTTATTTAATTTATTTTTGTACTTTAATTATTATTATTATTTATTATTTTTGTTTTTATTCTCTTTTTAAACTTAACTTTTTTAACTTAATGTCTTTTATTTTTAAAAAGAAAAAACTCTCGGGACTTATCCGAGAGCTTCGTTCCTTTTAATTTTTTTTTTAATTTTCTTTTAACTTCTTTCCTTTTTATTTTTCTTTTCTGAGATTGGATTTTTTTACTTTTATTTGTTTTTTACTTGCTTTTCTCCTCTTTTTCTTCTATCTTAATTTTTTATCTTATTTAATTAATTTTTTTAACTTTATTTTAAATTGTCTTGTAATAGTTAGTATTTCAATTCTTCTCCCTACTTAATTTGTTTCTTAAACTTTGCCTAGTTTTCTTTTCTTTGGCTAGTGTTAGCCCTTGTAACAATGGACTTTATTTTAATTTTAAGCTTTCTTTTAATCCTAATTTTCAATTGCTTTTGTTATTTTTATTTCTTGTATTTCTTTCTTTCTTAATTTTATCTTGAGATCGTCTTATTTTAGGGTGCATGACTAGATCATGTTTGAGAGAGCTAACGCCTATTATTGATAACCCTTAAGCTCTAATAAGTGACGCGAGAAGAAATCAAAAAAGAATGGAAGCAAATAAACCTACCCTGGACTCTTATATTCAACCTCAACTTACTCCCTCATGTAAAGCTATTCATTTACCTACCGGAGCAAAGTTTGAGTTTAAACCTAACATCCTTCAACTTCTCACCACAAGACTCCAATTTGGAGGTTTACCTTCTGAAAATCCCAAAGGAGCATCTTTGAGGATGTCGCATTGCTATGCGAAGGGCTTAGTGGAACAAGTACGCTAGAAATAACCAAGTTTAGTCTCTTTTCATATACTTTGAGGGATAGAGCTAAGAGATGGCTAGCACAACTTCCAGCAAGATCAATTACATCTTGGGAAGAACTCACTCGAGCTTTTTCTTGCAGAATATTATTCGGCTGCAAAGATCCTCGAGTTCCGGAAAGTAATTTCAAGTTTTAATCAACTTGAAGGAGAAATTGTTTTTGAATCATGGGAGCGGTTGAGAGAATTGCTAAGATTATGTCCGCACCACAGTTTGTCTGAGCCCCTCATCATACAAAAATTTTACGGAGGGATGAACGAGCTTGGAAGGCAAGTTCTAGATGGATTAAACACTCAAGGCGGATTCAACGGGATGACCGAGGACGATGCTAAGAACACCTTGGAAAGGATGTATAGGGCAAACAAGATCTGGAAGACAAGCTCCCGAACAAAACCCGTACGAGCAACTATTCAAGCAGCTCATTCATCTCCTATTGAAGATCCGCTTGAAGCCCTACGGTTCAACACGAATAATCAGATTAATTTCCTCCAGAAAAAAGCGTGCAAGAAGGAAACTACATCTGTGGATTTTTCCAAGGCCCGCACTTTAGTGGAGAATGTTCCGATGGAGGAATCTTAACAATTCCGGAAGAAATCGAGCAAGTAGAAGCTGCCAACTTCACACCTATGGGAAACACCTACAATCCTAATTGGCGCAACTGCCCAAATCTCAGTTAGAATCAATTTTCTCTCGGAAATCAAGGGTATAAAAAAAAATTTCAGCGTCCTCCGCTTCTTTTTTACCAACATGGACAACAACTCATGCTTCCGGGGCCTCGCAATTATACATCAACTTTGGATTCGATGAAAGAAATGAAGGAGATGATGAAGGGCATGATGGAATCACAAAGAGAAATGCTCGAGTCAAATAAGAAGATACAAGACTCAAATGAAGAACAAATGAGGCATCACGAGACGCGCTTAAAACAAACCAAAATATCGGTGAAAAATCAACAAGTCTCGTTACAAAATTTGGAGAGGCAAATAGAACAAATCTAGAAGCACCTCTCGGAGAGAGCACCAGGAACCTTACCGAGCAGCACCAAACAGAATCCCAATGAATGCAACAACATAACTCTTCACTTTGGTAAGATTCTAGAACCTTCAGTTCCTAAAAATACTAATCCTATTACTTTGTTGCAGGAGGATGAAGATGTCGGAGTAGCAACTAGAGAAAAAAAGAAGATAAATCAGAGGAATTAGCTAAACTGGAAGAAAATTTTCAAAAGATGCCTCCGAGCTCGTTAACACCAAAGCTGGAGATTCCTTTTCCCGAGCATTTAAAAGTTTCAAAAGAAAAAGAAGACATCAATAATTTCGTTAATATTTTGAATAATACTCACATTGAATTACCTTTTGTGGAAATTATCTCTATGCCTAAGTATGCTAAATTTTTACGTGATATTATAAGGAATAAAAGAAAGCTAGATTTAGATAAAGAAGTGTTGAATGAAGTTTGTTCTGATTTCTTTTTAAATAAACTACCCCCTAAGAAGCATGATCTCGGTTCATTCACACTACCATGCACCTTTGGCTCCTTTTCAAATATTAATGTCTTAGCCGATTTAGGAGCTAGTATTAATTTGATGTCATTTAATATTTTTGAAAAATTAAGGTGTATATAACTTGAAACCCACTAAGATGTGCATTCAACTTGCTGATAGAATTGTCAAATTACCACGGCGAGTTTTAGAAAATCTTCTCATTAAGATAGGAAAATTTGTATTCCCTGTTGATTTTGTTGTTATGGACATGATTGGAGATAGTTCAATACCTAATATCCTAGGAAGACCATTTCTAGCTACTTTGCGGGCGATTATTGATGTTTCCAAGGGTAGTATTACGTTAAGGGTCAATGATAAAGAAATTATTTGTTCTTTAAATTCTTGATATTTCTAACAAAATTATTCTATCAGGAAAAGAATCTTCATCAAGCACTCTAGGTACACGGTCTCAATTTACTTTTTTTTTTCATTTCTTTCTTGAATAAATTTGTTCCGTTTTTAAGTTCTACCTTAGTTTTGTGTTTAGAATCTGATACTCGGTTGAGTTTGGGCTATTTGGAGCCCTGAAATAAATTCCCAAGCTTTTCAGTTAAGGTAATTTTATTTTACAAAACATTTCCTGGATTCAAATAAATTCGAATTTTCTATTCTTTATTTGGAAGAAATCCGAATTTTCTATTCTTTATTTCGAAGAAATTCAAAATTATTTCAATAATGTTTGATTCTCAAAATTCTCCGTTCTTTATCGAGAAATTCAAATTTAATCTTGATGAAATTCGAAATTAAATTTTCTTTTAAAATCCTTTTCTTTATTTGTTTTTTCAGAATAAAAGAATTTATTTATTTTTCTAAAAAAAAGATTTTTTTTGAGAGCTTGACGCCCGTCAAGATTTGAATTAAAAAATTGTAACGGCTACTTTGACGCCCGTCAAGAACTCGTTCTTCATGGCCGTCAAGTCCTCCTGACCGTTAAGATTGTAACGGATACGATCTTGACAGCCGTCAAGACCCGGTAGTGGCTATAAATCTTCCAATTTTCAACCAAAATTTCACAATTCAATCTCTATTTTATTCATTTCTACCAATAATTCTTGCAAATTTTAGGTTGATTCTTTATTTTACTCATTCGAAATGGCCCGAAAATAATCCATCATCGAGATTTCTAGCCATCCTTTCCTTACTTGCCTATACTCTTTTAGGATGTAGCGAGTTTCAACATCGACAAGCCATGTTATGAAGAACTCATCACTGAATTTTTCACATCTTTTGAATTTCACGGGAACAACGTTATGTTCCGACTTGGTGGAGTGATTGGACGTCTCACAATGCAAGAATTTGGTATTGCACACAGACTTTGGACGGTTGAGGAGCAAACCACCAACGTCTACACTACTGTTGTCCGTGATTTCATGGAGGATGTCTCGGTTTATTGGATGCACATCTCTCAGGACAACACGCCGTTCATTTAGTTCAAAGCTAAAGGTACCGGTCTCCTTCTTGTGTTGCATTATCTTCATGCTATTATTGCATATACTATCACTAGGAGATCCGATAGTCAGACTATCCTTACAGCTACAAATGCTAGAATTCTATCACATCTTTATCGAGGCATCTCCATCGATTTGACTTACATTTTTGCTCGCCAAGCACTAGACTACGCCTCCACGACAAGAAAGAAGAGTTTAGGTCTCAGACCTTTTATTACATGAGTTGCGAGGTATTTTGGAGTTGATACATCCACAGTACGTCAATGTAGTGATTCCACGATTCATTTAGATCAAACGATCCTCCGAAATATGCATATGCTCCGACGAGTTGGAAGCTGATGTGCACAAATCATATACCCTTTTTAGCATGTTTTTAGACATATATTAGGGCAATATTTGAATGTATTTGATCTTAATTGAATCAAATTGACATAAAATTGCTTAAATTTCGATTCTGGAAGTTTCAGGAGCAAATTGGACGAAAACAGTAAATTTTGGGGCAAAAATGCAATTTTTGGAAATATTGACTTGGTCAACGGTCCGGGACTGGCGTCCCGAATTAGGGACGGGCGTCCCGACCCAGTCAAGCCACCAGGACGGGCGTCCCAATCCAGGACGGGCGTCCCGAAGCACCAGAATTTGTCCCACATCGAATTTTTTGGAATTTTTCACTCCAGAAAGCTGCTATAAATACCCCAGGCCTCCAGGAGTTGAAATCATTCCTCTCCACTCGATCTGAGTCATTCAGAGACTTCCAGTGTACAAATCTTGAGTACACAAGTCACTGAGAGACTCAGGTTTCAGTTTCAGTTTTCTTTCTTTCTTTAGTGTTTCATTTTCTTAGATTATGAGAAATAGTCTCAGATCTTAGGCTTCGATAGATAGGTTCGTTTTTGGTATTCATAGAATACCGGGATTTCGTTAGGAGATCCTAAGAGAGAGATAGGGTGCGTGTTCTTAGTCCGATTAGGGCAATTTGCTTAAGCCCGGGATGTAAGGTAAAGCAACTGCTACTAGGTCTAAGGAGCGTTCTCCTAAGGCTCTGCCGAGCAGAGTAGGATCGAGCAGTCAGGAGCATACAGGAGCTGCAGCGCCGGCTGGACCTGCATAGAGTGGTGATTACTTTATGACAGTGGGTCCCCTAGACGAGGTTATGTATGTTTACGAATTGTTTTATCTAAATATTAATTTGAATATCAGATTACGATTCTTATGAATATATGTTTTATATGTTGAAGTTGTTATGATTTTCCGGAAATGGCCACCTGCTTAAATATTCATTATGTCTGCATGTCTATTGCCGTTCTTTTAAACTGAAATTAGGGTTATAGACAATTCCTAACCACGGTCTATTCATAACCTGTTTAGTTTAACAGGCATCAATTAGTATTGGTGTCTGCCATACTAGATAAAATAATCTGCGGAACACCCTGTTGGTTGAAAGTAGTCTAGGTAGGCTGAGTAGAGTGTTATGCCAGCGGTTATGAGACGAGCAGCATGATACCGAAGTGACATAGGGTACCGTTCATTGCTGACTTTAGTCCGAGCCGTGAGTAGGGCCGTTACCCTTAACGATGGGGCGGTAGCGTAGAAACTCAGATATGGTAGCCTTTAGACACAGAACATAGTTGCAATCCAGGCCAAGACATGTCTAAAATACTCGAATACAGGTCAATCAACATATAGGAACAGTATAACATAGAATCAGAACTCATCTATAAAACACTTCTAGGATTAATTAGACTTAAACCTAGTGGAGAATGAATCACCCTCTCATCAAAGTATTTGATGAAGATTGCATAACTGGATCATAAGATAGGAGTTAGGATAAAAGGCTAGTTACTACTAAACCGTTGCCACTTCCCTGGGAGTACGATATTTAACTTAATAAAATCGTAGATACTTTCCAACAGACTAGCTACACGATAGGTACTCTGCCTTAGGTTCTGGCTGATTAAGTGACACCATAGAGACTAAATGTGACAATTAGTCAATCACAGTCCTTAATTATTCATAATCAACATAGGGTAAAATAACACCTATTTAGCACGTCAACCGGAATCGCATCAGAAGCCACTATGTTGTACGAGAGATATCTATTGAGGAGCCTCAAGTACCGGACTCTGAGGTAACGGAGGAGCAACCACCACCTCTTTGCCGCACTCATTCACGTTCTATGCTTGATAATCTTTCCAAGCCTTCTTCCTCCTCCTTACCTTTTTATCAATCTCGAAATGCATTTGAGCGTTTTATGGTCGTCGGGATGACCCAACAGTCCGAGAACCTTTCTCAGCTTAGCACTAGTATTTCGCAACTTCAAGTTGAGTTTTCTCAACTTTCTACTCGTTTTTCAACAAATCAAGCGTCAGGTTAACCGAATTTATCTTCACCTGAATATTCCCAAGGAATCTTTTGCGAATGATTCTGATTAGATAGGATTAGTTTAGCTTTATATTTTGTTTCTTGTATTTTCTTTGATTAGTTGTAATTTTCTTTAACTTAATTAATTTTTATTTTTACTCTCTTTATTCTTTTTAATTACTTATTTTATTAAATTATTTCTTTTAATATTTTCTAAAAATTATTCTTTTAATTAATTTCTTTATTGTTGTTAAAATAATCATTTCTTATGTATTTTTAATTAATAATTTTAATAATTTTATTTAATTTATTCTATTTTATTAATTATTTAATTATCTTAAAATATTTTATTATCTTAAGATTATAAACTTATCTTTTTACTTTTTTTTTTTATTTGGCCTATTTATTTTAACTTATTCTTTTATTATTTATTTGGCCTACTTATTTTAATCTATCTTTTTATTGTTTATTTGGCCTATTTATTCTAATTTATCATTTTATTATTCATTTGGCATATTTATTTTAATTTACTCTCCTTATTATTTATATTGCCTATTTATTTTAATTTACTCTCTTTATTATTTACGTGCTTTATTTATTTATTTTATTTACATTCTTTATGATTTATGTGGCCTATTTATTGTAATCTATTATTTTTGTGGTTTAATTATTTTAATTTATTTGGCCTTTATTGTATTTATGTGTTTATTATTTATTTTATTTTTCTCTCAATAGTTATGTGTGTTATTTGATTTCTTAAAGGTGCTAAATTGTTTTTCCTTTATTATTTTCCTTTATTGCTTTCCTTTATTGCTTTCTAGATTAGATTTCTCCTATCTTCACTTGATGTTGGAACCTAAATCTTGATTTTCTCTAAGTTTCATTATTAGTAGAGGATTCCTAACTTTTTCGGGAAACGATTTTTATAAATTTTAAAATGATGGTGTTCAATCTTTTTCTTAATATACATTCATAATCAACATATATGATAATTGAGCCTCAACATAATCCAAAGAAAATGTTGGCTAAAAAATGCTCACCAGTGATTCCCTTATCTCTTGGCGAAGTAAGAAGCAAACTGTTTACTCTCATTCTAGCACTGAAGCTGAATTGAGGGCTCTTGCTGAGCCCTCTTCTGAGCTCATATGACTTTGCTTGACAGTATGGCCATTTTCTTTTCATGTGCTATCCACTTCATTTATTCATTGAGACAATCAAAGTACCCTGAATATTGCCCACAATGATAGTTTTCATGAGCGCATCAAACATATAGAGATTGATTGTCACTTTGTTCATCATCATGTTCTTCATCACACAATCGATCTTCATTATATTTCTACTCATGACCAACTTGCAAATATCTTCACCAAAGCTCATTAGCTCCTCGTTTTCGTGATCTTATTTCCAAACTCAAAATGAAATATCTTTGTATATTATCATCTTTATATATTGTTAAGATATGTAATATATTTTTTGTATATTACCATATCTTTGTATATTCGGTCAAAGATTATGCTTGATTGCAACCTTGATTTTAGGCTTGATGGTAGACTTGATCGTAGGCTTAATTAACGTAATTAGATTTTCAATTTTAGGTAATTTATGCAATATAAATAGTCATTTTCTATTGTAAACATACACAAATTATACATAACATTCATATATTATTTACTTTTCCTATATATATATATATATATATATATAATTGCAAGAAAATTTATTTCTAACTATCCATGTTAATTCAACATAAACAAAATAGAAGATATATGAATTATCTATAATATCTTTATAACATTATTGGCATCTAGAGCTGTAAACGAATCCAGTTGTTCGCGAACAAAGCAGCTCATCTTTTTGAAAATTTGTAAGTAGGACCCATTTTTCTTAAAACTTTGTAAGCAGCTCATCTTTTTGAACTCAAATTTTTTAAATATTTAGAAATGTTAAATTAAATTTTGTCTAAATTTTTTTATTATTATATATATGGTAACGGCTAGTAACATTTTATGTTTAAAAAATTAAAATATTTTTAAAAATAAGATAAATACGTCTAACGCGATTTTAACACGTCTTTTTAGCAATTTAACTATAAAAGTTATAAATTGATCACTGATTATAAAATAAAATTTTAAAAAAATATCTTGGTTAGAAAACTGAATTAGGATAGTTTCTATAATCGTTTTTAGAAATTAACAGAAGTAGCTACTAAAAAAGAAAAAGGAGAATAACTTGTTTCTCACGTAAATCAAAGATTCTCTGATTATTTGTTAGAGTTTGGTGACCTTAGTCCCCAAAGTATTTTTTGGTAAAATTGGTCCTCGAACTATAAAATAATTGTGAGATTGGTTTTTCCCTTAAAAATTCTATTAAATCATAGTTAAGTTTTTAAAATTTATGGGTATTTATATCATTAGATTATTTTAATATATTTAATAATATATATATATATATATATACAAGAAAGAAAAAAAGTAAGATGAATGATAAAAAAAACCTTTTGGTCGTCGATGAGAAGAAGAAATTTGTGTCGCTGAAAAGAAAATATTATGATTTCAAACTGTATCTTACTTGTGTACCACATCTGAGTTATCTGATAAACCACCCCATCGCCATTGACGACCCTACTCACGGTTCGAGTTAAAGGTATCCATGAAAGCATGTGTCACTCAGGAAATTATGCTACTCACCCTAACGCCGGCATAAACACCCGAACTCAGCCTCATTAGACTACTCTAACAAACATGGTGATCTATAGGTTATTTCATCTAATATGGCAGACCTTAATGCTTTTTCATCCTAAATTAAGGCATGTTAAACTAAACAGGTTATGATTAGACCCTGGTTAGGAATTGTCTATAACCGTTCATCTAGTTTAAAAGAGCAAGTAGATATTCAGTCGTAATGTTTAATTTAGCGGGTGACCTTTCTGGAAAAATGAAAACAACTTGAATATGCAAAACATACATAACCTATTATCATAATTTAATATTCAAATTGGTATTTAGACAAACACAATACAGAATATACAGAAAGGATCTAGGGAACCACCACCATAAAGTATTCACCCTTTATGAGGTCCACCGACGGAGCGACTACTTGTATATCCTGGATTGCTTGACCTAGCTCTGCTTGACAGAACCTTCGGAGAACGCTTCCTTAGCCTAGTAGCAATTGATTTACCTTACATCCTGGGCTTAAGAAAAGCCCTGTTGACTAGCTTTTCACTCACCTAATGCCCTCTTAGGATCTCCTAATGAAATCCCGGGTATTCTATGAATACCAAAGACGAATCCTATCTAGTCGAATTCTAAGATTCTGAGATAAACACTCAGAAAGCAAAGAAAATGAGACACTCTCGTATTACTAAACTACTCGTGTGATGTACCGGAGATCACTAAATGACTTGTATCGAGTGTAGAAATGTACACTTGAAGTCACTAAATGACTCAGATCGAGTGAAGATGGATGATTTCAACTGAGGAAGACATGGGGTATTTATAGCAAGGAACTTGAGGGTTTTTCTCTTTGATTCCTGATGTGGGATTCTGATCTGGTGCTCGGGACGCCCGTCCAGAGTCCGGGATGCCCGTCCTGGTCGTTTGACTGGGTCGGGACACCCGTCCTAAACTGAAAAGTTCCGAAAATTACATTTTTGCCTCAATATTTGCTATTTTCTTGCACATTTCACCTGAAACTTCCAAAATCACAAATACTGCAAAATTGTGTTAATATCAATCAATTAAGAACGATTTATCTCCAATATTTCCCTAATTTGTGCCTAAAAACATGCTAAAAAGTGATATAATTTATGCATATCATATAACCCCACACTTAGCTTTTTGCTTGTCCTCAAGCAAAACCTATATGAAATTATTGAAATTTAAATCATTGGTGCAATCACTCAAAGGTCTTAGCAATGTTTTTAGCCAAAATTTATCACTGAGTCAGATGATTCACAAAACAAGCCTGACTGATCAAGTTGCTATGGAAAGGTCTCAAATGTTTGGTAAATTATCATGGTCATGTAGATGCAACAATTCAATAACTCGATTGAATTCTACGCTTAGTCACGAGGTCTTCCTGATGTGTAGTGTGTGAACTAATCTAGACTAAATTGTCAACTCAATATAGGCTTTTCTAAACTTTTACCAGATAATAATTCGACCAATCGTTGAATATAATAGCAACAAACAACCTTCTGAGTTCTGAGCTTTGGTGTCAAGGCTTTTTATTTATAATTTTCAATAAAAGAATACACTAGGTAGTGTATTTTCAAATTGATTGTCCAGGGTATTTTTGTGTTTGCTTTCACACATCAACTTTAACTACCCAGGTATCGAGCCCCACTCCGATGACTCCCAGATCTACCACGACCTTAGGGCATCAGGCATTAAATTCCCTTCAGAAGTGGTGCTCGAGTAGCAAAGGACGCTTGCAAACTATCCTTTTTACTTTTAAACTTTTTCACTTTCAGCTCAGAGTATCATCTAGTCATTTAAACTGCTAACACATTCTCAACCGGACTAATATTTTAGTTTAAGTCTCGAAAAGGTATTTGGTTGATGTTTCTAATCCAAACTAGGTTGTGCTCAATAATATCAAGAATTCCCTACTTCCAAGTGATGAATTCAGTAAAGTTATCAACTTGTTTCCTACTAATCATAATACTCTACTCAACATATATCATAGACAAAAGCATTTCTTTAACCAATCAATACCGATTTTGAAGTCTGAAAGAGTGAAAAATTTTGAATTTTTTTTGGAATGATGCAATTTTAGTGAAAAGTATGAGAAAACATGCAAATTTTGACTACTACAGTGCATTGTGCACTGCTACCCCACACTTAAGGTTTACATTGTCCTCAGTGTTCATGCATATCCTTATTACCCCACACTTATTTGAGAACAAAAGCAGGAAAAATAAACAAACAAAAACTTTTACCCCACACTTATTTGACTAAATAAGAGGAAGAAAAAGAAAAGAAACAAGAAAACAAGGGCAACAGAAATAACAAAAATAGAATAAAAGAAACGAAAAAGGTAAAAATGAAAATGATACTCCCTTACTTTGAGAATTCAACAGTCTGCTCGGATAAGTCGAGTGGTTCTTTATAGAATTTTAAGTGTTGCCCGTTTACTTTTTGAGTAGTACCGTCAGAATCCATTATGACACATGCTCCAAAGGGCGATACTTCTGTGATAGTGAACGGGCCTGACCAGTAGCTACGCAGCTTTCCTGGAAATAATTTCAGGCGAGACTTGTATAATAGCACTTTATCTCATGGTTCAGAATTCTTCTGGGATCTCAGTCACCTGTCATGTCGGAGTTTACTTGTCATCTTGAATTGATGTGAATTTTTATAGGCTTTGAGCCTCCATTCATCCAATTCGTTGAGTTGTAAAATCCAATTTTCCTTAGTCAAGGTATTATCTAGATTGCATTTTTGTACTGCCCAGTAAGCTCTATGTTCAATTTCAACATGCAGATGACATGCTTTTTCATAGACCAATCTATAAGGTGAAAATCCTGTAGAGGTTCTAAATGCCATAAGAAAGGCCCATAAGGCATCATCAAGTTTTATGGCCCAATCCCTACGGTTAACACCGACAGTCTTTTCTAATATCTGTTGTATTCCTCTATTGGTTACCTCAACCTGTCCATTGGTTTGAGGGTGTTATGCTGTGGAAATGCGATGTTGAACTCCGTATTGCTGAAGTACTTTATGCATTTGAGAGTTGCAAAAATGTGTACCCCGGTCACTGATGAGGGCTTTTGGGCATCCGAATCTAGAGAATATCTGTCTAAAAATTCTGCACACGACTCTAGCATCATTAGTAGGTAATGCCTGTGCCTCAAGCCACTTCAAAAAATATTCTACGACTACTATGATGTATTTATTACCATAGGAAGAAGGAAATGGACCCATGAAGTGTATTCCCCACATGTCAAATATTTCTACACTTTGAATTACCTGTTGGGGTAGACCGTCTCGAGCAGACATGTTTCCTATTTTCTGATAGGCATCACAAGATCCTGCATAAGTTGTGACGTCTTTGAATATCGTAGGCCAGTAAAAGCCTGCTTCCAATACTTTTCTGGCGGTATTAGCTGCAGCTAAGTGACCACCTGTGGGTCCGCAGTGACAGTGTTCCAGGATTTGGAAACCTTCTTCTTGAGAGACACATCTCATGATCATTTGATCTGCACATATTCGAAACAAAAAAGGGTCCTCCCAATAGTAATATTTTAACTCAGCAAAGAATTTCCTTCTCTGTTGGGCAGTGATATCACTAGGAAGAGTCTGAGCTACCAAGTAGTTAGCTATATCGGGAAACCATGGGGGTGAGAAAATAGCAAACAAGGTGCATAAATTCTCATCCGAAAATTTGTCGGATATGATCGATTCATCTATAGCTTCTAGGGTAGGATTTTCTAATCTTGACATGTGATCTACATCTAGGTTTTCTGCCCCCTTCTTACCCCTGATTTCTATGTCGAAGCAATAAAACCCATCTGATTAGTCTTGGTTTTGCGTCGGTTTTATTGAACAAGTATTTTAATGCAGAATGATCAGTATAAACTATTGTTTTAGACGAAACTAGATAAGATCAGAATTTATCAAACACGTATACTACTGCTAGTAATTCCTTTTCTGTTGTAGTGTAATTTTCCTAAGCGTCAGTCAAGGTTTTGCTAGCGTAGTATATTACATGAAATTTCTTATCACGTCTTTATCCTAAAACAACTCCTACTGCATAATAACTGCCATCACACATTAATTCAAACGGCAAACTCCAGTCAGGTGATGTCATGATAGGTGCAGTAGTCAGAAGTTCCTTAAGTCTGTTAAAAGCTTTTAAACATTTTTCATCAAAAGCAAAAAGAACGTCTTTACTAAGTAAATTGGTCAACGGTCTGGCTATAGTGAAAAATCTTTTATATATCTGTGATAAAAGCCAACGTGTCCAAAAACCTTCTAATGGCTCTCACAGAGTTAGGTGGAGGTAGTTTTGAAATAACTTCAATCTTAGCCTTATCTAATTCCATACCTCGGTGTGAGATCTTATGTCCTAACACAATTCCCTCTTTTACCATGAAATGGCATTTTTCCCAGTTTAGAACCAAATTTGATTCTATACAACGCTTTCACATTGATTCCAAGGCTTTTAGACAACTCCCTAATGAGTTTCCAAAAATTGAGAAATCATCCATGAACACTTCCATAGACTCTCCTAACATGTCCTCAAAATAGCAGTCATACAACGTTGGAAAGTAGCAGGTGCATTACACAAACCAAAAGGCATTCTTCTATATGAAAATGTTCCAAAAGGGCATGTGAAGGTAGTCTTATGCTGGTCTTCCGGGGAAATGGGGATTTGAAAATATCCAAAAAAACCATCAAGAAAGCAGTAAAATATATGTCCAGATAACCTTTCTAACATTTGGTCAATAAAAGGTTGAGGGAAATGGTCTTTTCGTGTAGCAGTGTTTAGTTTTCTGTAATTAATGTAAAGACGATGACCAGTAACAGTTCTCGTAGGAATTAATTCATTATTCTCATTTCTGACAACTGTTATCCCACCTTTCTTAAGTACTACCTGTACTGGGCTTACCCATTCACTATTAGAAATATGATAGATAAGTCCAGCATCCAACAATTTGATTACTTCTTTTTTAACGACATCACACACATTAGGATTGAACCTTCTTTGAGGTTTCACACATGGCTTATACTCATTTTCTAAAAGAATCTTATGCGAACAAAAGCTTGGATTGATACTTGGAATATCCGCAATTTTGTATGCAAAGGCTCTTTTGTACTTTTTGCACATGTCCACGGTTAACTTCAGTTGTTCTGCAGTCAGATCGGCTGCGAGAATGATGGGAAGTTTTTTTGTTGTCGTCTAGGAATTCATAGCACAGATGAGTGGGCAATTCCTTTAGCTTTAAGTCTGGTGAGTCTTCAAACTAAGTTTGCACTTTCTTCATCTCATAAGTACATATCTCAGTGAAATTGTCAGAGTTAATTTCGTAATCGGAGGGGCTGAGATCAGTTTTTTCTATTTCCAGAGAGTCTTCTTTCAAGACTTGATAGTTTGAGCATAGATCTGTCATGTTAACTTCAATTAGTTGGTCAATAGCATCCACACAAAAACAAATATCATCTAAATGCATGGGATACTTAAGGGTTTCATTTAGATCAAATGTGATATCTTCATTGTCTACCCTTAGTTTGATTTGACCGTTATTGACGTCTATCAATGCCTTCGAGGTAGCTAGAAAGGGTCGACCTATAATCAAAGGCACACCGCCTTCTCCATCCATGTCCATGACAACAAAATCTACAGGGAAAACAAATTTTCCGACCTTTACTAATAGGTCTTCAATTGTCAAAAACCACTTTGTCCATGTCAAATTTTCTTTTATTACTAATAATCTCTTTTAAAACCTTAGCATACTTTGGCATTTCAAAAATAACATCAAGCAAAGGTAAATTAACATGAATCTGACTAAAATTTTAAAAAAACTTTTCAATTTGCTCCTTATCTTTATTCTGCATAAGTCTTGCAGGGTAAGGTACTCTCGGTCAGTACTCTCGGTCGGTACTCAGGGACAGACTCCTTCTTCCCTTTCCTTGCTACTTCGGTTTTGACTTCCGTCAGCGTTGGTTCCTAGGAGCCTTCCTTTGTTTCCTGCACAAGAATAGGAGGCAAAGAAGGTTTTGAAGGAGAAGGCGATAGAATTTTACCAGATAGTAGAGTAATGGTCTTGCATTCATTTTATGGGTTGGTCTCAGTGTTGCTTGGCAGTGTTCCTTGCGACCTTGTCGCATTTTGTGCGTGTGTCACAAGTTGTAAAGATAAGAAAATGAAGTAAATCAACGCAATCTTAACAAGTGTAAGTATACACCGGTCAACAAGTAATATATGTACCTAAGTACAAGATTATCAATCCCACATGGACTAAGTATGCCAATTAATAGTGCAAATATGATTGTACTGTTGGTTATCACAAGAATAAAGAATAATGAATAGGGGTTGATCTAATGCTACGGCAACGCTAATGCTACGGCAAAGCTAAACTAACAGTTAAGGGTCAGCTTACTGGAATTAATCACAAGAGTACTACAGGTAATACAATGCTGCGGCATTCAAGACCAAAATGTAAGTACAAACCAGAAATGAATCTAAATATACAAAACATGCTCTACAGCGATATGATTTCAGCCAGATTACTTGACTTACTAGTTTAGGGCCCCAATACCATAGTCTAATGGAGTACGACGTACCGTGGTCTAAAGCAACACTAGTCAGGGAATTTGGTCATGTCCCTTGCAGTATTGAGCGCACGATCATGCTAGTCAAGCTAATGCCACTTAATTATATTGTCAACTAGCTCCCTTTCGGTTAGAATGATAGATACTAGTTCAATGTGTAAATTGGACAGTCGTAACCGCAAGTTACACTAAGTCTTTTTAAGTAATTAAATGAGTAAATCAAGCATGCCCCATACAAGATTTAATCATAAAAACAGAAAACAGTGTTAGAGCATATTCATCATCATTTTCAAAATAGTGTACACAACTTGTTCATACTTAACTAAGCTACGACAATTTCAGATTACAAATAAGCATTCAATTATGGGAATAACGAAACACATGAATTAAGGTAATGGAATAAACTGCTCCTATGGTCATAGTGAACAAGTCTACTCCGAAACAAGTTTAATTAATCCCAGATTCATCTCCAACTTTTACCCGAAAGTCAAGTAAAAGTTTATACAAGACAATGAACAAAATGAGGAAATGGGTAGAGAGTTACTCGGGTCTGAGATCACCCTTCTGCCCAGATCGGTTTAATCAAAATGCCCACTACTATTCCTCTTCTGAATGATGTCGCGGCTTCTCTTCTGCTTAGCTTGTGAATCCTTAGCAAATCGCCATGCATCCTCTCGAACTTTTCCCTAAACAAATTAATCTAAGCTAAATGAAAAAATAAACACTACTGCCGATTTTCTCTTGTGTTCTCTATTAGAAAAATAATATCATGTATCTAGGGTTTCTTAAGGTATTTATAGGTGTCTCTCTACTCCCGAATTCCCTTTTGATACCGCCAGCTGTCCAGAATAATTGCTAAATAACCAGTAATTCCAGCAAATTAAAAATGTGAATAATCCTAAATAAATTCTAATTTTTTGCAGCTTGTTTAACTGATTTTTGTCTTTTTCTTCCATGCTGCAGGATTCCTCCGAGTGTCAAGCTGCAACTGCCACAATTATCTTTAATTAAAATGAATTTATATGCTAAAATGTTTTGGGAATTTTATAACAAATTCAAAATCAATCGGTCAATCAATTTTTTACCAATTTCATCTATCTCATTCCCTCTTTTACCCTTGGAATCATAAATCATTTTTAAATAAATTCCGGCTGAAAAATAAGTAATTTCAATTTGTAACAAAAATCGGGAATTATTTCAATTAAATTGACTTCTTTGACATTTAAACCACAATTCTTTGTAAAAGGGGAGAAAATAGCAACTAGATGCAATTTAGCTCAGAATCATGCATAAATATAATCATTCGATAGCAAAATATGGGTAAAACTCATGTGAATAACTCTATTATTTTAGAGTTATCAGACCTGTGAGATAGATGGGTTGACAGTTGTCCCATTTGTCTCTCCAAAGTTTGCAGGGCAGCTTGCGTGTTCCTGACTGTTTGTTCAGTCTGTTTCTGTCTATTCTCATTTTGCTGAATTTTCTCTTCATGAGTTTCCTGGACTTTCTTATTTGACTCTATCATTTCCTTGTAAGAGTCAGCAATTCTTTTCAATATGTCTTAGAATTCTTGCATGGGGTCGACTGGAACAATATAGTTCCTTGGTGTGGGCAGAGCGACTTGCTGGTTCTGCGGATAAGGCATTTGCTGAGGTGCTCTTTTCTAAAAGTTGACATTCTCGGGATTGTTTCTCCAACTAAATCCTGGGTGATTCTTCCAGTTAGGGTTGTAGGTATTTCCCATGGGGGCAAAGTTAATTGCTTCCACTTGTTCTATATCCTCTGGAATAGTCAGTATTCCATTACCATAACAGTCCCAACTAAAATGCGGTCCTTGGCAAAACTCACAGACTTGATATACGGGCTGAATGCTCTTTCCTTGTTGGAAGGTATTTAGTTGACTATTAATACTAGCTTTGAATACATCGAATTGCTCATCAGTGGAGGCATTTGCCGCATTAATTGGTTGTTTCTTGGAGCGACCACTGGTGCGCCAGTTGTTGCTGTTCCTATAGAGTCTCTCCAGGGCGTTTCTAGCATCTACTTCATTAAATCCATTGAAACCGCACTGGGGGTTAAGTCCACTAAGAACTTGCTTGCCCATTTCTGTCATACCTCCATAGAATTGTTGGATTAGCAGAGCTTCAGTACGTCCATGTTGTGGGTAGAGTCTGAGGAGTTCCTTGAATCTATCCCAGGCTTCGATCACTGTCTCATCGGCAACTTGAGTGAAACTGGAAAGAGCCTTGCGGTACTCGAGGACTCTTGCTGCGGAGTAGTATTCCTCCAAAAAGGCCTTACTTAACTCATCCCAAGTTGTGATTGAGTTGGTAGGTAGTTGTGCCAACCACCTCTTAGCTATATCCCTAAGTGAGTAGGGGAAGAGGTTTAGCTTGGTTACTTCCGCAGTGTGATCTCCCTTGAGACCTTCGCAGAGAGTGGAGAATTCGGTCAAGTGCTCGAGCGGGTTTTTGGTTGTAGTTCCCCCAAACTGGACCCGATTTATTATCAACTGGAGCACATTTGGTTTAAGATCATAGCGAGGATTTCCAGCGATTCTAATGGCGGACGATATTGTAATCGCCTGTGGTTGGATATAGGATTCGAGTGGAGGCCTTTCAGCAGCCATTTCTGTTCTTCGTCTGTTATTTGTACGGATGAGACATTCGAGATTTTCAACTGGGGTTTCAAGATTAGCTTCTGAGGTTCGAGGCATACAACTACAAAAAACCACACGTTAAGTCTGAGCAAAAAGGTTAGTGTAGTAAACTAGTTTCTACAAAGGAAGAAAATTTTTTGGAATTAAACAAACATAGAAGTGAAACAAAGAATGAGGAAAAATTTGAAACAAGAAAGAGTTTTTCTTTTTTTTTTTCGAAAGCAATTTAAATTTGCTAAATAAGGTTTTAGAATTATTTTCTAAAATTTGATTATCCTAAATTTCTTAATTTTAGATAATTTCTAAAATTATTTAGTTATGATAACCCTATATTTCAGAAAACTGATTGTCTAACTAGAATAAAATGAGTGTTTGTCAAAAGTATAGATTACTACCGCTACCTATCATAAGCCTCTAGAATTTTGATCAGGAATCCTAAAATTTTATGATATTTCCCCGGCAACTGCGCAAAAAATCTGGTGTGTTCTGAATTGACATGCTAAAAGACAGGATGTGTTACCCTATTTTGATTATGAATAATTAAAGACGGAGATTTACAAATTGTCACTTTTAGCATTCATGGTTGTCACTTAATCAATCAGAATCTAATGCAGAGTACCTATCGTGTAGCTAGTCTATTGGAATGTACCTACGATTTTAATTTAGAAATTATCATACTCCCAGGGAAGTGGTAACGACTTAGTAGTAACTATCCTTTTACCCTAACTTTCATTTTATTATCTAGTTATGCAATCGTTCATCAAAATCTTTGATGAGTTGGTGATTCTTACTACACAAGACTCGAGTTTATTTAGCATGCAAGAGTATTTTATAGACAAGTATTCTGATGTACGTTCTATTGTTCCTACATGTTGATTGACCTATCTTCGAGTATTTTAGATATATCTTGGTCTAGAATGCAATTACAGATTGTATCTTACTTGTGTACCACATCTGAATTATATGATAAACCACCTCATCGCCATTGACGGCCTTACTCATGCTTCGAGTTAAAGGTATCCATGAAAGCCTGTGTCACTCAGGAAATCATGCCACTCACCCTAACACCAGCATAAACACCCGAACTCAGCCTCATTAGACTACTCTAACAAACATGGTGATCTATAGGTTATTTCATCTAATATGGCAGACCTTAATGCTTTTTCATCCTAAATTAAGGTCTATTAAACTAAACAGGTTATGATTAGACCCTGGTTAGAAATTATCTATAACCGTTCATCTAGTTTAAAAGAGCAAGTAGATATTCAGTCGTAATGTTTAATTTAGTAGGTGACCTTTCCGGAAAAAATGAAAACAACTTCAACATGCAAAACATATATAACCTATCATCATAATTTAATATTCAAATTGGTATTTAGACAAACACAGTACAAAATATACAGAGAGGATCTAAGGAACCACCACCATAAAGTATTCACCCTTTATCAAGTCCACCGACGGAGCGACTACTTGTATATCCTGGATTGCTTGACTTGAATCTGCTTGACAGAACCTTCGGAGAACGCTTCCTAAGCCTAGTAGCAACTGATTTACCTTACATCCTGGGCTTAAGCAAAGCCTTGTTGACTAGCTCTTCGCTCACCTAATGCCCTCTTAGGATCTCCTAACGAAATCCTGGGTATTCTATGAATACCAAAGATGAACCTTATCTTGTCAAATTCTAAGATTCTAAGATAAACACTCAGAAAGCAAAGAAAACGAGACACTCTCATATTACTAAACTACTCGTGTGATGTACCTTAGTCACTAAATGACTTGTATCGAGTGTAAAAATGTACACTTCAAGTCACTAAATGACTCAGATCGAGTGAAGAGGGATGATTTCAATTGAGGAAGACCCTAGGTATTTATAGCAGGGAACTTGAGGGTTTTCTCTGTGATTCCCGATGTGGGATTCTGATCTGGTGCTCGGGATGCCCGTCTCGAGTCTGTTGACCGGGTAAGGATGCCCGTCCTAGTTGTTTGACTGGGTCGGGACGCCCATCTCGGTGCTTTGACCGGGTCAGGACGCCTGTCCCGGTCGTTTGACATGGTCGGGACACCCGTCCTCAACTAAAAATTTTTGAAAATCACGTTTTTGCCTCAATATTTGCTATTTTCTTGCACATTTCACCTGAAACTTCCAAAATCGCAAATACTGTAAAATTGTGTTAATATCAATCAATTAAGAACGATTTATCTCCAATTTTACCCTAATTTGTGCCTAAAAACATGTCGAAAAAGTTATATGATTTATGCATATCAATACATGGGTAGTCAAAGTTGATGTGTGAAAGAAAACACAAAAATACATTGGAAATCAATTAAAACAGACACCTAGTGTATTTTTATTTGGGATCGTAACTAGAAAGTATTGACACCAAAGCTCAGAACCTAGAAGGTCGTTTATTTTGCTATTATATTCGAAATTAGTTGAATTATTATTTGGTAAAGGCTTAGAAAAGTTTATTCTGAGTTGACAATCTAGTCTAGACCAGTTCACACACTACACATCAGGAAAACCTTGTGACTACACATAGAACTCAATCAGGTTATTGAACTGTTTCAGCTACATGGTCATGACACATTTACCAAATATTTGAGACCTTTACATAGCAATTTGATCAGTCCATAACTGTTTTTTGAATTATCTGACTCAGTGAGAAATTTTGCTAAAAACATTGCTAAGAACCTTGTAGTGATTGCAGCTTTGATTTAGCATTCACTAATTTCATATAGGTTTTGCTTGAGGACAAGCAAAAAGCTAAGTGTGGGGTTTTGATATGCACAAATCATATCACTTTTTTAGCATGTTTTTAGACACAAATTAGGGCAATATTTGAATGTATGTGATCTTAATTGAATCAAATTGAAATAAAATTACGTAAATTGTGATTTTGGAAGTTTCGGGAGTAAATTGCATGAAAACAGCAAATTTTGGGGTAAAAGTACAATTTTTGGAAACGCTGGATTCGGGATAGGCATCCCGAGCACCAGAACTTGTCCCACATCAGAAATTTTGGAAAAATCACTCCAGAAACCTGCTATAAATACCCCATGCCTCCAATAGTTGAAATCATCCCTCGACACTCAATACAAGTCATTTAGCAACTTCGAGTGCAACGTTTTCTCTTACCTTTGAGTGTTTATCTCAGTATTTGAGAATTCAATTAGATTAGTATTCAGTTCTTGGTATCACAGAATACCGGGATTTCGTTAGGAGATCGTAAGAGAGAGATAGGGTGCGTGTTCTTAGTCAAATTAGGGTAATTTGCTTAAGCCCGAGATGTAAGGTAAAGTAATTGCTACTAGGTCTAAGAAGCGTTCTCCGAAGGCTCTGCCGAGCCGAGTAGGATCGAGCAATCAGAGGCATACAGGAGCTGCAGCACGGACTGGACCTGCATAAAGTGGTTACTACTTTATGATATTAGTTCCCCTAGATGAGTTTCTATATGTTTATGAATTGTTTTATCTGGATATTGATTTGATACTGAATTCATATATCATACATGTTTTACAATTTGAGATGCTATCCATTTTCTCGGGAAGATCATAGAGTTAGAATTATCATTATGAATGTTGAACTGTCGTGTCCTTTTAAATTAAACTAGGGTTATAGACAACTCCTAACCAAGTTTTGAATCATAACTGGTTTAGTTTAACAGACTATAAAAGGTCTGCCATATTAGAAAGAAATAACAAAACAGATCACCATGTTTCTTAGAATACCCTAATAAAGCTGAGTTTGTACGCTTGGCCAATCCTAGGGTTAAGTAGCATGATACCGAAGTGACATAGGGGACCGTTCATGGATACTTTAATCCGACAGATGAGAAGGATCCTCCCAAGGTAGGGGTGAATACACCAGGTAACTCAGATATGGTAAACAGATGGTTACATTTCATAATTGCCTTAGATATCAAGATATATCTAAAATGTTCGAAGATAAGGTCAAACAAGTTGTAATAACTGAGCTTAAATTGATGAATGCATCTCTACACTTGAATGCTTATTGCTTGTTATGTGTTATTGGGATCACCAATCAATCTCCAAACGATTGATAATCGATTGATTAATTAAATAAATAAGACTAATGTTAGGATTAAGGGATAGTTGCTACTAAGCCATTACTAGTTCCCTGAGAGTACGATATTTATATTTTAAAATCGTAGATACTTTCCAAGGACTAGCTACACGATATGTACTATGCCTTAGGTTCTGATTGATTAAGTGACAATAATTAATGCTAAAGTGACAATTAGTAAGACTCAGCCTTTAATTATTCATAATCAATATAGGTAAATAAATCTCATCTTTTTAGCTTGTCAATCGGAACAGCATCGAGAGGTTTTTAGAACAATATACTCTCATGAATTGAGAATCTTCATGCTATGGTCTAAGGGTTGATATCCAACATTAAGGTTGTTATTGACCTTTGCCCTTAAAGCTCAACCAAATTGCCCTTTGGGATATGGTAGCCTATATCAAAATATCTTAGGACGTTCACATCTATAAGATGAAATCCTTAGACATTCAAATGTAAAAATCTAAGAACAAATGATATAGATCAACATGAAGACACACAGACATAAGATACAAATGAATTCTCAAAAATCATTCCTAAGGCAATGTAGAACATTAAGAGATCCTAAAATAGAATTTATGTTAAAATCATGCATACAAGATCAATAAAGAACAAGGAGGAAAAATGTGTACAAGTTGAAGCTTAGAACTCCTTGAAGTCTTCAATCTCTTGTAGATGTTTTCTTCCACATTTCTTCAATACATCAATGCACTTCTCCAAGGGAAATCATCAACTTGAAGTCCTTATGGGTTTGGAGGAGGATTGATATTGATAACCAATCTCACTCGAAGGATGTGAGGACTCAACTCCTTGGTTTGTGAATCTTGAACTCTCACACACTAAAGAGAAAATTGGATTTCACTCTCAACTTAAAACATTCCCTAAATTCCTTTCTTGGTTTGTGAATAAGAATTCAAAGAGAAGTAGAAATAGAGAATGACAATGAACAAAATCAAAAATCTTGTATTGAAAAATCAATGTATAAAGGATACAAAGAACAACCTATAATTCTCTCACTAATTTGGTTCTACATGATACATTACAGATGGAAAAACCACTATTTCTAGATAAATTACATGCAGAGAAAATAAGAAAATATCCAAAAATTTATAAATAAAAAAATTATCTAAAAATCAAGAAACTATCTATTAAAATATCTCTATATAAAAATATATATAATATTAAAAAAAACAATCTCTTGTCATCCACACACTTCGTGTGTGTGGCGCCAATGTACACAATTGGTGTCTTGATGACACCCTTGATGGTGTTGTGAAGGTACCCTTCATTCTTGATTGGAAAAAATTGTATTTTAGTCCCCAAACATACTTATTTTTACACTTTTGACCCCAACAACTTCCTAAAATCAATTTAATCAAAGAATTAGTAAAATTAAACAAAACTTTATTATTTCTCAATATTTAGATCAATAATTAAGCACAAAATGTCACTAAAATACCTGAATATTTTAGTGTTATCAGGACTCTCATATTCATCGCCACTGCTTACCTGATCATGGTGGGAGGCACTTGTAGAATCAACATCTTCATTTTCTGATGCTGACTTATCTTCACCATGTTTTCCTTCCAGCATTGCAAGCTTCTTTTGCAACATTCCACCTACAATACCTTGAGATTGATCTTGCATCGAAGTCACATCGAAACATGGATTTTTGTGCTTGAGATTTACATTGCCAACCGATTTCTTCTGCGGGTCAACGGACACTCTTCCTTTGCTTCTAGTGGTAGGACCCGCATACGCTTTGAATGTTAGAATGCTGACACTCACGTCTGCAGCAACGCTCTCTGAATCAACTCTGTTGACACCATCGTCTGCAGCAACATTCTTTGTGTCTGCTTTGTTGACATCCCTTTTTGACTCCATTGTCATTTGCAACTTTGCTGATGTCGTCATCTGCCACTGTGAACTTTGCTGATATCGTCATTTACGACTTTGATGTCTGCGATGATGCTGATGTTGAGTTTGATGTCTGCGATAATGCTGGTGTTGATTTGATGTCTGTGAAGATGTTGATGTTATCGTCTGCGACTTTGTTGATATCGTCGTTTGCGACTTTGACATCTGCGATGATGTTGATGTTAACTTTAATGTCTGCAACGATGCTAATGTTGTCGTTTGCGACTTTGCTGATTTTGGTGAAAAGAGATGAGCAGGAGAAATGGTCCCACTAGTCATGCCAATTTGTAAATAAATTTTCCTTTTTCGTGTATTTTCTGTAAATAAAAATTACAAAAAAATGAGTTACACGTAATATAATTACAATAAATTATTTTTGCGTTCTATTTCTATCGATCCACTGATTCGATCCGTCGTGGGCCAATGGCCTTTTTGGACTTGATCTCGATCCAACGGATTTTGATTTATCCGAGGGACATTTTGGGCTGATCTCGGACGGAATCCAACTTCGAGGGTCGTTGGCTGTATTTGGATTCATTGAACGACTACGGATTTCTTCCAAGGGCTTCTATACTTTTCTTCAGAGGCCTTTGATTTTCTCGAAATGGATTTTGACAGAGTTTCTTATGCATAATTTCCTCAGCTTCTTCTTCGTTTACTCCCTTTTTTTAAAGTGAATTTGACCCTCTATTTATAGTTGAGAGGATGACAATCACTTGTCTAATATGGTGTCAATTGTCACTCTATGAGAGATAATCTCTTAATATAAAAACTATATATATTAAAATATTAAAATAAAATTTAATTATATATTTTAAATATATAATTAAATTTAATTGCCTACAAAGTTCTCCTTCCGAAAGTTTTGAAAAGAAAGTTTTTCAATGTTGCTGATGTGGTCAAGTGGCTACCTAGAAGTACATCCTTACCCGGCACACGGTGCATGTTCTTTGGATTAATAGGGGTGTACATGGTGATAGCCATTTTTTGGAAGACCCTTATGCTATAGCTGAAAGAAGCATCGTCTTGTGTTACAACTTCTTTCAGCCTAAAATAAGGAATTCGTGTAATTTATTTTGTTTGTCTGTTTAATAGAAAAGCTCTGATTTGAACCAAAAAATTCATTATCCAATAATCTCACCACATAATTTTTTTTTTAATCTTTATAATTTGTTTTATAAATGAAAATTGTGGCACTATTCACATTTTTATATAACAATATACATTAACGGGAAAAATTATTATAATATTATTTATTATAAAATAATAAACTATTAACCCATAACATTTAAATAGAAATAAAATATTTAACCTAAAATAATAGAGTGAATTAAAAACATGAATAAAAATACAAATAATCACATAAAAATATCATATCTGAATCTTCATTATCCCATCCACCATTCACGAATTTCATTTGCATAGAAGTTTAACCAAATTTAAATTTGAATTAAGTTTAGAAAATAATTCTTCTAGAAAGAAGAAAAAAAATGATAAGGAATATATCTTACATATAAAACGTTGAAAATGATAAAAATAATATATAATAAAATAGAGAGAATTATAAATTAAAATATATAATAATTCATACTCATAAATTACTTTTATTAAAATAAATAAGAATTTTCAAAAAAAATTAAAATATTCTACTTTTATAATATTTTAAACTCATAATTTTTTTTTAAATTATAAAATGAGGGTATTAACCATTATGCTTACACTTTCTTGATCAAAATAAATGTTATTAAAAAAATAATATTTAATTCTGTTATAAATATCTAATGATATTATTTGCTTTGAATGTCATGAGTTTAATAACCATTCATAATCAATTAAAAAAATTCAATGCCATATTTTAAATTACAACAAATTTATTTATTTTTATTAAAAAAAATTCTCAAAAATAAAAAGTTAAAAAAGGAAGAATATATTTAAATTTATTTAAAATAAAACTCAAATTTCAAAAAAAAAAAAAAGTTTTTTCGAATTAATTATAATTTCGTCTAGAATTAGAAATGGTGATGGATTTGAATACGTATGAAAAAAAAAATCAATATTTCGATTTAAAACGTGGTTTACGTATAAAATCACATATATGAGAAAATTTATCAATTTACGTTAAAAAAAAAATATATAAAACAAATTTTTTTATTCATATTAATTTTTATAATTATAACAAGACAAGACAAATGATATATATTATATCTAAACATCGCAAACATGATTGACAACTTTCTTTTACAAATTATAAGTTTATTTAAAATCTATAAAAAAAATAGTATATATATATTAACTATCAAAATTTTGTTTTTTCAAATTACGGTGTTTTTCATTTTTTCATTTTTTTTTAAATGGGTTATCTACCAAAATTTGAATTTGAAATGGAATATTTAAAGAAGATGATGAGATCAGTCTTTTTTGTTGAAGCAGTCGTGATAGCAGTAGCACAAGCGCTGAGCAATTCCTGGGACGGATTTGCACTCGGAGTAAGGATGGTTTTGTGCATAGTAGTTTTTGCACAATCCATCGCACTTTTTCTCATCAAAATTTACACTGCATGGACCTAAAATCGATATGCATGGTTCTCCTGGTGGTCTTTGTGCTCCTATCATCGTACCTGCATACATACATACATATTAAAAGTCATAAATTCGAATGTTATTTTTGAAAACATCACCAATAATTTAAATTAATTTAAATTTGATATACTAACACGCTTATAGAGTTTAATTCTTCCTCAAAAAAATATTTAATTCTAATTTCAATTATCAAATACTCACATAAACGTTAAACACTCAATTTTATATAATTTTACAATACATTTTTTTTATTAATTATGCTAAATTAAAATTTGATGACAAATAAAAGATATAATATATATATATATATATATATATATATATATAAAGAGTGGAAATAATTACCTGTTCCAATGATGATAAGAAGAAAAGTGGCCAACATTGTGGATGGAAAAGCCATTTTCTTCTTAAAAAGACCCCCACACACACTTTTAAAGTATAAGTAAACAGAAAAAATCAAGTTTGCAATGTTTTCATTTTTGTCTCTTATTATATATATATATTAAAAATTTCAGCTAATAGAAGAATTCTTAACCGTGTTTATTGGACAATCAAACAATTTCTTGGTTCATAAAAACAGAAAACCTTGTGGTGATGTATTCTTTCCGCTTTAAACCACATATAATTTATTCTTTTTTTCCATATATATATATATATATATATTAATTTAAACTTGTAAACTTTCAAAAGTTGAAATTTTCTCCAAAAAAAAAAAAAAATATATATATATATATGTACACTATAAATATATATGATGTAAATATGTATTATTATTATTGCTTTTGTTTTTACATTATCAATATATATATTTTTAAAACGAAAAAATCCATTAACTCAAGTTAGAATAATCATCAATAACTGACATTACAAAAGACAAAACACCATCCTGCCATTCGGTAAATCCTTGGCACGATAAACTCAACACTACACTGCCAAACGGTGAGCTAGAAGATTTAAATGACACCGAACAGAGACCATCGAAATGAAAGAGAAAATACAAAGCAACTCGCGAATGAGATCAATGAAATGTCCAGCAACAAAAAGCACTTCCTCAGATGATGTTACTTGTTGGACCAGTGAAGCACAATCGAAGGTAAAATTCACTTAGCGGTCATTGTAGATATTTGCTAGACGAATAGCATAAATGAAAGCCAGAGCCTCCACCACTTCCACTGACGAAGAGCATCAGCCAACGTAACCCAAGAGAGCACCTAAGACTGATCCATCAGATCTCCTAACAAGAACTCCAACTGCAGCCTTACCATTTTGCATTGACCCATCGAAGGAAACATGTAATCCATCATATAGGATTGGTTGGGGAGATATGGTTGTGACTGGGAGCATTACGCTTTGGGGCCTTAGAGCACGGAACACCCAGGAGTTTCATTCCCAACCCACGTGTAGACTTGGTTAACTGACGAGATCATTTGGTGAAATACAAGCTTGTTTCAAGCTTGCCAAATACCCCACATAATCAAACAGAACCGACTAGCCTCCATGGTCGACCAACCGTCGATGACCCTAGCCAATAGCAGCGGGACCCTAGCCAAGTGTGGATAACATACCTTCATCCACACTTGGTTCACAAATGGGCATTGAAAGAACAATGGATAGATGATTTAGATAGATAGTGGCAGAGAGAGTAATGTCTAAACCCAATTCCCTTCTTTCCCATTTTCTCCCCAGTGGCCAATGCGTTGTTCATAATATTCCAAACAAAATGCCTAATCTTGGGTAAACACGACAACTTCCAAATTTTCTTCCAAGTATCCGAGGAAGAGCTTGATGAGGGGATAGAAACTCCCAACGAATTCAAACCCACCTCAGTCGCTAGCCACGTTCCCGACCTAACTGTATAATCTCCCCTCGGAGTCATGCGCCATACCAATTTGTCCGGACTAGGAATGGAGCAAAGGGCAATATCCCTAATGGCCTCAGCTTCATCCGGTAAAAACTAGCGCTGCAATAAATCGTTTCTCCATGTCCTGGTGTCTGGTTTATAAGTTCCACCACACACGTTAACCCCAATTCAAGCTCTCAATTGATCAAAGGTTTATGAGAATTTGTAGATGGTAACCAAAAATCACACCAATTTGAAATAGTTTTGTCATCCCCCACTCTATACGACAACCCCTTTGAGAGCAATGTCCTTCCAACCAACAAACTATGCCATAACAAACTATTCCCATTAACATGCCTTGCCAACAAGAAATGCGTATCAGGGAAATATTTGGCTCTAAGAACCGAAGCTGCCAAGGAATCCGGGTAACGAAGAATTCGCCATCCCTGTTTAGCAAGTAAAGCCAAGTTGAAATAATAAGGATCCTGATAACTGAGCACAACTTTGTCTGGATTATAGACCTCATCCAATTACCTTTTCAAGACTGAACTAGATAAAATTAGACCAGTTGTGGATGTTTTCACAATTAGAATGACTAGATGAAACTCTGAGCTAAAAGTGCAAAGAAATTAAACAAAGTTAATTAAATAAGGGTAGTTTGCTAGCGGCCTTCGCTACTCGAGCACCACTCCTTCGGGGAACTTAAAGCCTGATGCCCTAAGGTCGTGTAGATCTGGGAGTCATCGGAGTGGGACTCGCTACATGGGTAGTTGAAGTTGACGTGTTCTAAGCAGACTCAAAATACCCTGGAAAAGCTATAAAAGAAAAAAATCATCAATAAGCGCTGAATAGAATCTGATCACCAAAGCTCAGAACTCATAGAGTTATCTGTTGTCAGTGTGTCTAGCAATAGGTCAAAGTGTTATCTGGTAACAGTTAAGACAAGAGTTTATTGTGTTGACTATCTGGTCTGGACTAGTACACACACTACACATCAGGAAGACCTTATGACTAAGAGATAGTTCAACCTAGTTGTTAAGTTACTTTCTGCTCAACCCTAACAGACTACTAGAGACATTTGAGACCTTGTCATAGCAACCTAACTAGTCAGACCTGTGTTAAGAATTGTCTGAAGAAATTTTGGAATAAAAACATGACTAGGAATGCACATATGGTTTAGAATCACTAACTTCAGGTAGACTTTGCTTGAGGACAAGCAAAAAGCTAAGTGTGGGGTTATCTGATATGCGAAAATCGTATCACCTTATTAGCATGTTTTTATATATGATTTAGGGTGAAATTGAGGGTAAATTGATCTTAATTGTTTATTATTTACTTAATTTCACAGTTTTTATGATTTTAGAAGTGTCAGGTGAAAAGTAGACGAAAACAGCAAATTTTGGGGCAAAAACGCAATTTTTGGAAATGCTGACTTAGTCAAAGGCTCAGGACGGGCATCCCTAATCCGGGACGGGCATCCCGACCCAGTCAAAGCACCGGGACGGGCGTCCCGACTTGGTCAACAGACCAGCACAGCTGTCCCAATCCGGGACGGGCGTCCCGAACCCCCAGATCAAGTCCCACATCAAATATTTGATGAAAAATCACCCCGGGAAGCTGCTATAAATACCCCAAGCCTCCAGCAGTTGAAATCATTCCTCTCCACTCGATCTGAGTCATTAAGTGGTTTTCAGTGTGCACTTCTCTAGTACACAACTCACTTAGAGACTCGGATCTCAGTTTTCTTTCTTGTTAGTGTTTTGTTTTAGTTTCTGAGAAATAGTCTCAGATCTTAGGCTTCTATAGATACGTTCGTTTCTGGTATTCATAGAATACCCGGGATTTCGTTAGGAGATCCTAAGAGGGCTCTAGGCGTTCGAAGAGTCAGTCCACAGGGCTGGGCTTAAGATGGGTATTAAGGTAAAGCCCAGTTACTAGGCTGAGGAAGCGTCCTCCGAAGGTTCTGGCGAGCAGAGTCGGGGCGAGCAATACGACATATACAGTAGTATGCTCCATCGACGAGACTACGTAAATGGTGATTTCTTTATGGCATCAGTCCCCATGTCCCTCTCTTATATGTTGTTATTGTGTTGTTCCAAAAATTTATTATGAATACGAGATTACGATTTTTATGAATATTTGTTTTATATGTTGAGATTGTTATGTTTTTCCGGAAATAGCCACCTGCTTAATATTCACTATGTCTGCATGTCTAATGTGCTCTTTTAAACTAACGTTAGGGTTATAGACAAGTCCTAACCACGGTCTAATCATAACCTGTTTAGTTTAACGGGCATCAATTAGTATTGGTGTCTGCCATGCTAGATAAAATAACCTGCTGAACACCCTGCTTGTTAAGAGTAGTCTAGGTAAGCCGAGCCGAGTCCGATTATGCCGGCGGCTAGTGCAAGCGGCATGATCCCCGAAGTGACATAGGGCTTTCATGGATGCCTTCGTCCGGAACCGTGAGTAGGGTCGTCAATAAGGTAGGGCGGTTTATTAGAAACCTCGGATGTGGTACGCCTTTAGACACAGAACATAGTTGCAATCCAGGCTAAGATATATCTAAAATACTCGAATATAGGTCAATCAACATATAGGAACAGTATAACATAAAATCAGGACCTCATCTATAAAACACTTTTAGGATTAATTAGATTTAAACCTAGTGGAGAATGGATCACACTCTCATCAAAGTATTTGATGAAGATTGCATAACTGGATCATAAGATAGGAGTTAGGATAAAAGGCTAGTTACTACTAAGCCGTTACCACTTCCCTGGGAGTACGATATTTAACTTAATAAAATCGTAGATACTTTCCAACAGACTAGCTACATGATAGGTACTCTTCCTTAGGCTCTGGTTGATTAAGTGACAATAATTGAATGCTAAGTGACAGTTAGTAAGACTCAGTCCTTAATTACTCATAATCGACATAGGTGAATAAAGCTTATCTTTTAGCATACCAATCGGAACTGCATCAAACTCTGAAACGTTTTTTAACTCCGTGATTGAGGTACATAAAAGTTACCACTTTTTCCAACAAATACCTCTATCTTGTGAAGAGTTACCCCACCAGAACTGCCTTGTTAACCTCACCAGTTGGTGACATATCCCTTTTGGTAGTAAAAAGCACTGCATCGTATAAGCTGGGAGAGATTGAATAACAACTTTAATCATAACTTCCTTACCCGCTTGGGAGAACAGTTTTTCCTCCAACCCTTCAATTTGTGCCATACACGGTGATCTACCAAGTATTGAAACTGTTTGCACAAACGTCTAGCAGCAGAAATAGGCATACCAAGATATTTCCCATCAAAAGATCCTAATTGAATTTGAAACTTTTGACAAAGCTAATGTCATACGGGATGAGGAACTTCATAACTAAAAAATATAGAAGACTTCTGAAAATTAATTGATTGCCCTAAATTTAATTCATGTCGAGACAATATTTGTAGTAAAACATTAGCAACAACAAAGGAAGCTTGTGAGAAAAGCAGACATCATCAATGAAAAAAGGTAGGATACCCTAAGCCCTGTCCGACCAAATGGCAAGCTATAGAGATTTAAATTCATTTCCGTCTGTCGGAGCATAGCAAACAGGCCTTCATCACAGATAATAAATAAAAAAGGAGAAAGGGGATCCCCTGTCTCAAACTCTGGATGAAAATTTTTATTAGAAGGCTGACCATTTGCCAAGACGGAAAAAGAGACAAAGGACATGCAAGCAAGAATCCGTCCACAGAATTTATCCGGGAAGCCCATGAAATTCATAACACGTAACAGATAGTCTCATTCAATAGTCATAGGCTTTCGCATATTCAACTTCAATCCCATAAATTGGTAAGATCCAATTTTAACTGTCTGAAGAGAATGGAAACTGTCAAAAGTCACAATCACATTATCAGTGATCAACCGCCCAGAAACAAAAGCATATTGAGAAGAATGAATCAAGTGTGGTAGGACCAATTGTAAACGATTACTCAAATCTTTAGCAATTAATTTGTAAACAATATTACATAAACCAATAGGCCTAAAGTCAGACGTACGTGTAGTAGATTGGATTTTCGAGATAAGAAATAAATAGGTAAAAATGACATATCCAGAGAATTATGGAACAGACGATCTGTTAGATAGAGAATATCAGATTTCATACAGATCTAATTCATATTTTTAATATATTTAATCTCATCTTACATTCAGTAGTTTTACACTTTCTTTTATGCTTAATTAGGATTAGTTTTAATTATTGATCATAACATTAGTTTAGTGCATATCTTATGTTATAAGCATGAGACTCTTATCATTCTTTTTGCATTATTTCTTGCATTGCTTTGCTCTCTGCAAATTTGTGCACTCTTAGCATTTTTTTTATTGCAGGTTGTGAGAGTGTTTAATTGATTTAAGGTACTGTATGTATATAAGATTAAAGGAAGCTGCCATTGTTGATGTTTTCGAGCTCTCGGGCCTTGGTTCACTTGCAATTTTTTGAATTGAGTTTCAGTTCAATTTCATATTCATATCAATTCCATTCTTATTTCAAATTTGCAGTAGTTAAAAACATTTTCATCTGTTTGTTTTTAAAAGATTTAGAATCCATTTAAATTGTTTTCAAAGTCTCGGGTAGACACCGAGAGCACATCAGCACTCACCTGAGAAGCTGACTGCTTCAATTTTCATTTCAAATTGCTTTCCATTTCCAATTTTTAAAAACTTCATTTCCATTTCCAGTAACCAATCTTCATCATTTGTTTTGCTTTAAAACGAAATGGCAGCCATTATTACTCTCTTTCAAGCTCTCGAGTAGTACCCAAGAGCAGCTTTGTTTCAATTTGTTTCAATTCAATTTCATTTCCATCCACTTCCATTTTTTAAATTGAATTCCATTCCCAGTAGCTACCAACATTCTACTCTGTATTTTTCTTTGAAAAAAATAAAATTTGGCAGCCATTAATATTTTTTAAGCTCTCGGGTGCTTCCCGAGAGCTATCTGTTGCAACCCGTGAAGCTTGTATTGCTTCCAAATTCATTTCAATTACAATTCCAGTAGGCAGCCATTGTTTTACTCTGTTTTCCCATAAATTTCCATTCCCCTGTTTTATATTAATTCATGCACTTCGTAAATTTATGTTTTGTTCGATTTAGGCTGAATTTTTTTTGTAATCTTTAATTTGATAGATAGGTTAGAGTTAAAAATCTTCCATTTTTTTTCATTTTTTTATATTAATTTTTACCTTATTACAAAATCTCTAACACCTATTTGAGCAGCTATTTGTATCAATTATTTGATTGATACATCGATTCTTGGACTATTTGATCTTCCGTATTTTGTGACGACATTCCGATTTACTTGAAGGAGTTTTGGGAATAGTGACAACCACTTGTTATATTTACTTTACTTATTGAATAAAAGGTAATTCATAAGTGTCTTTCGCTATTTGAACATCACTTCTGAAGGGAACTTAATGTCTAGTGCCCTAAGGTCCTCGGGATTTGGGAGTCATCGGAGTGAGGTTCGATAGTTGAAATTGACATGTGTACGTGAATTTAAAAACTCTAAAGAAAATTTAAAAAAATATAATAAAAATAAAAATAATAAAAATGATGAATAAAGTGGTCATTTATTTGTGAGCTCTTGAAAGGTGATTAGGAGTAGTTGTTATGATTTATAGAATTGATCGAATTGCTTTGAGAAGAAGTTTGTTAGTTGGATGATGAAGTATGGGTAGTCACACACAACATTTAGGAAAATTCTATGATTTTTGCAAGTGTTGAGTGGATATGGAATTTTTGAGTTATATCTTCTTAAATTATGTGAGAACAATTAATGAGGCACTTGGGATAGAGATTATTCTTTGAGTAACTAGGGGAGAAAGTCTTGAAGAGTGAAGTAATTAGTTTGAGATCGTTGAGAATTTAATTCATTCATTACTTTGAAGAACATTTTTCCTTGAATATTTTAGTGCTTTATGATTCGATTGATTTTCATACTAGTTATTTGCTTGAGGACAAACAAAATGTTAAGTGTGGGGTATTTGATAACACTAAAATATACCATATTTTAGTGATATTTTGTGCTTAATTGTTCATCAATTTATTTAAAATTAATCACTTTTGACATTGATTTGACTTAATTTGTGATAAAAAGGATTTCAAGAAGTTGTTAGGGCAAAATTGCATAAAAGAACAGTTTTGAGGTCAAAATGCAAATATTTGTGAATAGACACTGGGATGCCACATTGCACCGTCGTAGCGCGCCATGTGGAGCGGCTTGACGACCGTCACGAAGACGTTCTTGACGGGCGTCAAGGACACCTCACTTCAGATTTTTTTAAAATTTTTTTACTTTTTAAAATTTTTTATTTGGTGAATTTCCACTTTTACCCCCATTTAATTAGCTATAAATATGTGTAGTAGAAGAGGAGAAATTGTTTAAGGCTAATGAAACTCTATCACTTTTGATCTTCAACATTGTATTTGTGCTTTCAATTGCTTTCATACACTCTCTTTTCTTCTTGAAGTCTTGTCTAAACCAAGAAGGAGTTTTTGAGGGATTGTTGTTGTTGTGTGTGAGTGATTATCATATTGCTTTGAGTGTTGTGAGTGTAAGGATTGTCTAAACCAAGAAGTTCTTGTATTCACATTCTTGGTGTGATATTGATCATTATATCACTTATCCTCTAAGTTGTTGATATAGCAAAGTTGTCTCAACCATAAGGAGCTTTTCTACATTGATGTTCTTGAGAAGATTTGTTGATTGTTGAAGGTTTACGACTACATCTACAAAGATCTTGAAGATTGAAGAAGTCCTTGCTTAATTGTTGTACATATTCTTCCTCTTTTATTTTCATCTATCTTGTATGTATGATTTTAGCATAATTTCCAATTATAGGATCTCTATCTTCTACTTTTCTTTAGAATTGGATGTGGGAATAATAATGTCATCTATTTGATTGTTCATGTGTGATCTATGCTATGTTTTCCTTGTTTCTTGCATTATGTCTTGTGAGATAACATCTTATGGATGTGAGTTTCATGGAGATGTAGTATAGGCTATCCATATACCTTTGTGCATGGTAGGATTTGAGGTAGACATGTGAGAGCCAACCATAGTTAATCATGTTGATCCTTGGATCTAAGCATATGAATTCTTAAGTAATGAAAATCCATTATGTAGAACCTCTCATATTCATGTGTGCTTAATGAAGATCCTATCCTTCTTTTACTTGTTTTTATTGCTTTCTTAGATTAGATCTAGATAGTTTTCAACCTCTCTTGTCATGTGCTTGGAGCTTATGCCTTGAATGTTCATAGTTTATCTATTGTTTGAATTCAACCTTATTTCCTTGGGATATAACAATAATAAATGTAAAATCTAAAACTCACTCAACGATGGGTACTCTGCCCAACTCTTTGATACTTTCAAAGTGACAATTAATTCTCTTAAATCAATGTAATCAAAATGTTAATGTTTAATTAAAGAGTGTATCATGTCTAAAAGTGATACGTCACATTTCTTCTTATATTGTGAATTTGCTCGAAAAGCTTGGTATGGAGTGGAGTTCTATTCTTTGAGATTGATCCATCAGGCTACATCTTGGCTTCATTTGTTTCAGTTATTGGTGGATAATAATTCGCAAGATGCTAATAATGTGTATTTATGGCGAATTTGTAAGGCTCGAAATGCAATAATTTTCTCTGCTAAAATTTTTAGGCCGAGGGATGTTGTGGCAAGAGAATTGGAATATCTTCATATTTTCCAAGAATATTGTGATGATGGTGTGGATACACAAAGGAAACAAAGAATTGTTTCCAAGATTGGGTTGGATGCGTCTCATGGTGTTCATGGAAGTGGTTTTGGTTTTGTTGATGGAAGTGGTTTTGGTTTTGTTGTTCGATTTATTTTAATAAATCATGTGGGTTCATGTGTCAATTACGTATTTAAGGCTATCATATTTTATTAAGCCCTATTAAAAGTGATCTAATTAAGTTTATTGGACTAATATGTATCAACAATAAGTATGAGCCCACATATGTAGATATCATATTTCCTAGACTATGATGGGTTGGCTAGGAATATTATTATTATATATTGGTTATGATCCCCGAGAGTTTATTGAGAGTGTCTATTCTATATCCTGTCAGTAGAACAGAACCTTAACTCCGATAGATCTCTTGGAAGACTATCATCTACTTTTGACATATTAGGAAGAAAGGGTTTTCTAGGATTCTTAAAGAATATGTTGGTGATACATGATTAAATCATGTACGCTTCCGCAATTTAGTTTTTTTAATATTCTTATTAATTTGACATACTAGGTCTTATGGGATTAGGTTTAAGGAATATATAGAATACATATGTATTTTATTCTATCAAGTGCTATCAGAGCTGTTGGATTATTAAGAATAATTTTTTGGGTAATTCATAATCGGTTAAAAGATTAAACCTTTTAGGTTTATTTAGTCAAGATCTCAGAAAAGATTACGGAGATTTATGAAATCAATTAATATCGTTTAAAAGATTAAACCTTTTAGGTTTATTTAGTCAAGATCTCAAAAAAGATTATGGACATTTATGGAATGAATTAATAAATTGATGATTACACTTTTAAATTTTTAAAAGTTACGTTTCTGTCTTTAGTCTTTAGTAGGTAAAGGTTTGACTTCTAAGGATATATTTTTAGAAATTCTGGTTATATTATTTTATTTTTTTGGAAGATTGAAATATATATATATATATATTATAATATATATATATATAAATGTGTGTGATGTGTTTATATATATATTTTTTCGCTTCTTGTTAACAATATATATACACACGCAAACA
This sequence comes from Asclepias syriaca, assembly GCA_027405835.1. Classification (NCBI taxonomy): domain Eukaryota; kingdom Viridiplantae; phylum Streptophyta; class Magnoliopsida; order Gentianales; family Apocynaceae; genus Asclepias; species Asclepias syriaca. The sequence goes on from CM049924.1 coordinate 12,542,479, forward strand.
ATATGTGCTGGAATTATATATTTATATATATTAGTTTTGGTACACATACATAAAGAATTAAACTTTACTTAAGATGAAAGCCTTTTGATTTTCAATTTAATTGGATTTTGGATAAAGTAAATTTATAAAATTTATTTTTTAAATTTTTTTTTGTTTTTATTGGAAATTTCAAATTAAAGAATTAAGTTTTCATCCAAGAATTAAAGAATTAAGCTTTCATTCATAAATAAAGAATTCAGTTTTCATTCAAAATTTATAAGGAATAAGACTATTTTTCTTTTATTTTTATAGTGCCCATGAATTTATTGGGAATCTGGTGGTAATTAATTAAATTGGAATTTAGTGGCATTTGGTTGACTATATATAAAGTTTTTAGATGTCATTTGGTTGGCTATATATAAATTTTTTAGATGTGATTTAATATTTTACCGCTATCGATTTTTTGTTTTTTAAAATAAATTAAAGTTTTATCATTATTATTATTTTATTTTTATAAAAAATTTAAAGTTTTAAGGATTTGGATATATATATATATATAAAGAATTTGGCATTTTAAAGTTTTTAGATGTAGTGATTATATATATATATATTATATATATATATATATATATATATATATATATATATATATTATTGTGGGACCCATACTACATGAGTATTATTATTTTTTTTAAAGTATAAGTATATTATTATTTTGGGATAGAAAAAAAAATTATTATATTTTCTTTCCTACAGTAAATTTATTTGGAACCTTTTCTTATTGTTTTTATTTTATTCATGCAATTAGGATTTTGTCATGCATAATTTAAAACACTACATAAACTAAAGCTTTGTAATTATCCTTTTGTATGATTCAAAAATAAAAATAGAAACAATTATGAATTTTTATGGAAATTTGTTTCTATAAAATATAAGGATAATAAGAATATCTGACAGTACTTATGGAAAACACTTCATCTTACTTTCGTGTTAAAAGAAGTGAAGTTAGACATTTTAAGGCATCACTGTGCAATTTGTTTTTTGTATCTCTTTTCTAGTATAATTCAGTCAACTTATGGACAATTATAAATTATAATTGATTAAAGGAGAAAATGACTCTTAATGATTTAATTTCATATTTTTTTCTTCAAGAAAAAAGAGATAAAACAAGATGAAGTGTTAGTATTCTCATTTGTAATTTACTAATAATGGTAAAGGAAAGAAAATATAGAATATAAAGAAATTTGAGGCTTTGGTCCACATAAGAAACAAGAAAATGGAACAAATTAAATTAAAAATTTTTCTTGATATTTTTGTGGAAAGACTTTGGATAAAGATAAATAATAAATACATCAAATATCATATTTGATGTTTAAATAAAGGTTGTCTAAATTATAGAATATTCAGTGATCGTTAAAGATACATCTACTATGGTGAATGAAAAACTGTTAAAGTAATAAAGACGTTTATGTTATCATTTGAGAATGAAATTATTTGGATTTAGATGAAATTCGGTTTCCATTTATGGACAAATTTGGTTGTTCTTGTTCATTTTGAAATAGAAAATTTAGTCTTTTATTGTTAATTCCAAATTTATTAATTTTGATTCTCTATCTAGATTTGATGATTTGTATTTGTTAAATATAATTGCATCATCTAATGAATTTTCAAAAAATGAGAAAGAAATAGTAATGCAAATAATTAAGATTCATGTTACATTAACATGAAATAATTTACTGGTATCGTCTTTGATGATTTTAGTTATATTGTGCATGTTCAGTTATTTTATAATTCAAAATAATCAAGATTATGGGTTGGTTATGTATACCAATTTATGGCTCCTTTTCTAAAGAATAAAGTTTATCGTGTTTTTTTTATAATTTTGATTATTAATTTATAGAAATTTTTGAAGTTTGATATCTTTTAGCACCTTGATTCTTGATTTGATTTATGATGCATAAAGATATCTTAATTCTACTGATATTTGAGTTTTATTTTGGAATAAATAAATTGTGGGAAAGCATGGATATGGAACCCACGTGAATTATGATAGAATTAATAAGGATTCTTTATATATATATATATAATATATATATATATTTGGATTGTCTTTTATGATATATATTCATGAATTCAATTAAGTTACTTATATTTTTAGATAGATTATTTGAAGCTTAAATGCCGCCAATGTAGCTTTTTGTGTAAATTAATTTATTTATAATATAAGGTTGGTCATGTGTGTTTGAGTTTTGTGCCAATAGTAATTGGCCCAAAGGAAAGTTATTGTTTGGCAGAAATTTAAACATACATGTGGTCATATCACTAGATAAAAACAATTATGAGACCTTGGTTAAATTCAATTTTGGTTAGGCTACTTATATTTTATATTTTGATTAGTTGATGGAAACTTAATGTCGCCAAAGTAACTTATGTGAAAATTGATTGATCATTAAATATAAGGAAAGTTGTCTGTGGTTAATTTTCCATACGAATAATGATTGGCACAAAGGAAAGTTGTTATTTGGCAGAAATTTTAAACACACTGCGGTAATAAATATGTGACAGTTATTCGGTTCTTTTCTTCCATGTGAATAATTCGTCGGTCCAAAGGCTTATTATTTGACAAGAATTTATTGTCAGTATTTGATTACTAGGTTGAGAGTACCACTTACAAATTGACATTTTTGTCCAAAGACTAAATATCAATGTTGTGCTAGGTATCTTGTGATGGGTTTTACCATTTTTGAATTTGAATTACCTTGGTCAATTTTATTTTGATAAGTATTGTGGTTTAATTTTATTTTAAAAGTTTGTTTTGTTCTCTGTTCAGTTAACAGTTTTATTGCTTCAGTTCTCCAATTTTAATTTTATAGTTGTACTAAATGATACAAATTATTTAAAGATTTGAAAAGAAATATTTTTATATTTCATAATTGCATAAATTTTAATCTTGCTATTCAAATTGATAAACCACTTATTTATTACAGATTTTAGTTTCTCTAAGTAAGAGAAATTGAAAAAAGTGGGAGTATTCAAATTGTAATGAGTTTATGGTAATAGAATATGCAATTTTCAAAAGGATTTGGGGCATTAAGTTTAAAGAATTTATCATACACAATTATTTGATGACAATGAAGTCAAGTGAAGAGATTATTTATTTATTTATAAATTATGTGGACTTATTTGTCAATTATTGTGTACTAAGGATTTAAAGACTATTACGAGGTAACCTCAAGTTTCGAGGAGAGATAAATGTATCTCAATGAATGCCCCAACAAAGTGATTTATTTAAAGCTAAAGAAATTTAAATGATTTCTTATACTTCACAAAGAAAAATGGACGAGGCCGGTGAGTCACAGAAGGAGACGTGTTGATAAGAATCGGACGATGATCAGAGTGGTGTACCATCAAGTGAGATATTGTGGCACCGGATACATCAACTTCTAATCACTATTAGAAAACCCCCAATCTAGCCATTCTTGAATATTAGTTTTCCCACTCCTCTTATTGCTCCATGTGAAGGCATAACTAGTAAACCCTATGTTGATGAGTCCATTACTATCCACCATACCCTTGAAACTTCCTCAACTCGACACAGCAATGGGTCTCCCTCCACACTTGTCTTGTTGGGATAAAACAACATTAAAGTCCATGGTCATAAACTACGGACCCAAAAGAAGACTTACCAATGTCGTCATCTAAGGCGTCCCAGAAGGTAGGTCTCAGAGAAGGAGTAGGCGGGGACCATATACAAAGGTATAATGCCAAGCAGTGCAATTCAATGTCCCCAAATAAAAAATAAGACAGTTAATTAAGGAAGTACCATCAACAATAACATTTAACATAGTATCCACGGACCATAAAAGAAGAAAGCCACCAGAATTCGCTACTGTCATGACGAAATAGTACTTGCAATAACCCAGACATGTAGCTAAACCATTACCTTTATTATCATCACCAATCTTAACTTCAGAAAGAAACACCGCCCATAGTCTATGAGAGCGTAGAAACTCTTGGAGAGAATGAATTGTCGCCACTTGACCAAGACCATGATAATTCCATGCAAAAATGATCATGATGAAGGTGGGGCGTGTTAAGGCTCGCCACCCCGGCCATACATTCTGAGATAGAAGAGGAGTCATCAACTTGGTAACTTGAACAAAGTTGGCTTACCCCGCTATTACCTTTCCTAACTTTATTTTTAAAATAGATAAATTTCCTGTGCCTAGGAGTTTATTTTGATAGAATGTTTTCACTCGAAAGAATAGTGGGTTGGGTTAACAAGATATTGTCAGTCTATAATGAAGTGTAGGAATGAGACTGTGAAGGGCATTGTAGTTTTGTTCTTTTAGTTGGGAGCTCAACTATGGATAATGGTCATTTTAAAGTAGTTATGGGGAGGTTGGGGTTAACTTTGGGGATATTATGAGTATAGGGGTTAATTGTATGTCTAATGAAATGAGAATTAGAAGGGGATTCCCCTTTGGGACCCAGTTGTAAGGAGAACGGAATCTTCAGACAAAATGTGGGTTTTGGGAGTGGATTTGGGTATTTGGGGGCGGAGTTATGTATACAGGATATGAGTTGATATGCTCTACAGTTGGGCCAATATGAAGGGTAATAAACGAATTGTGAAAATTAAGTTAAAATTGTTACAAGGCAGGAAAGTAGATGTGGCGAGCGGGATAATCAAGTTGGAGATATCTTTCAGAGGATTCCGTACAATTATTAGGGAACACATACCTCGGGGAACGAACTCAATATTCTCCGGGGCCATCTGTGTCTCTGATGAAGTTCCATTGGTCGGAGTAACCTCCCCGTCATCACAAAGAATCTGGGCGGCCTCTCTCTTCAAATTTTTGTTTGAAGCTTTAGTGTCGTTAGTAGTTGATTCCTTCCCAAGGTTCTGGTAAACTCGTAATCACGGTCCATAGGTGACTCTCAAATCAGTTACCCTACCAATATTATGTAGTGGAGCTCGAAAGCTATTGAGAGTATGCCCCAGTTTCCCACACTGGAAGCAAAAATTGGAAAGACGCTCAAATTGAAACTGAATCCACAGAGTAGACCCATCTTCCCTTTTGATGAAGGACCCAGTCTTCAAAGGTCTTGTAACATCAACCAATAACACTAATACACATATATTTACGTATGTTGGGGGCACTAGGAGTTGGAACGTCGTAGGTCTTAAACCTTCTGATGAAATTTCCAAAGCAAATGACATTGTCTTTATTCATTCGGTTTAATGGGAGGTTAGATATTTGGACCCAAAATAGAGACAAGGAGAATGAGGGTTCTTCAATGGTGGACTTTGCTTCCCAGTTGACTAGTACTAAGATATGTCCCTTAATAGCCCAAGGACAGTTGTTAAATATTCTATCTCTATCAGTAGCAAAAGTAAAAGAGTCGGCAACAAAATTTTGATCTAGAGATGAAATCTGAACATGGGGTCCCAAATTCTAGGCCGCGAGGAGGATAGCTTTGACTGCCTTAAAGTTGAGTATTTTGTCGAAAAATATTAACCCAATAAGTGTAAGATCATTAAACACTTCATATTGTCCTTCATTAATTCTAAGATCTAACAAGTCCTCGTCAATCGGTAGATCAGTACAGGAGCTCTCAAAATCCATAACGAGAAAACCAAGACCAAAATCAGGATAGTAAATGTAAGGATGAAGTGTGAGCAATAATAAATATAGGATTAATAGGCAGATAGCCAAACCTGAAATGATAGCATATGAAGGTAGCTAAAGGTATACTTAGCTAAAAATATCTCTTTTAGAGAGAAGGAAGAGGTTTCATTTTAGAGAGAGAAAACAAAAATTCATGTGAATCTAAGTTATTAATTGTTCTCGTTATATATATATATATATATTCTATTTAAATTTCATAAAGTTGAAATTTTCCTAATTTATTTTTCATATATATAGCAAATTGGCAAATTTTAAACCTTAAATTATATAATTTTGTAATTTCATCATTTTTTAAAAATTTTGGATAATTTCATCCTATATTTTTATAGTATTGGCAACTTTCATCCTTCTATTAATTTTATTAACAGTCAACTGTTACTCAATTTTTTATAAGAATAATTTTATATTGAAAGGGTAAAAATATCAAATATACACAAAAAAAATCTAAATTCCTGTAGTTGAAACTCTTAAATTTTTAAAGTTGTGTATACTTATGTTAAAATTTCTTTTAAAAAATACACTAAATTGTCATATTCAATCTCAAACTTCATATACTTCAGTAGGACTCTCAACAATTTCATTTAGAGTTTTCTAGGATCGAATGAAGTGGAAACATGATTCAAAATTTAGTTTCTTTGAAGAAAAGAATAAATTACCTTTAGAATTTAGTTTTTAAAAATAATGTAAGCATTAAAAACTTGAAAACTTATTTGTTGAGAGCTTTACCAAAATCTTACGAAGCAATGAAATTTAGGATTCAATTTGGAAATTTACTTTTTTTTTTAATAAAAAAAATATTAACGTAAGAATACTGAACTTTGAAAATTTAAAAGTTTCAACTATGGAAATTTAGGACTTTTCATTTTTGGAGTATATTGACATTTTTATCCTTTAAATATAAAATTATTTTTATTAAAAAAAATTGACTAATTGTTGGCTGTTAAAATTTGATGAATCTCTCTCTTTAGTAGAGCTTCTCGGTTCCTAGGGCTTGGAATTACGACACTTATTTTCTTACAGATTGGGTCCATTCTTGCTAATTCTTGATTGTTTATTTTTCTTTCTTTTGTTTTGGGTTATAATTTCTTGCCTTTGGTTTTGCTACGGACAATTTGAAGCGTCGGATATGCATTCTTCTTTTGACTTTGATCAAAAGAAACTTAAAGTTGCAACGGTGGAGGCTGAAAATTAGCCCCGCTGAATACAATGAGTTGTCTAGCGTGGATTGTCGAGGGTTGGGTTCCCCTCGATCAATTCATGAACTGAAGAACCTCATCAGCTCGGAGAAACTGGAAATATTATTTCACATGGAAACAAAATTACCGATAGATCGGATTATAGAGTTACGGAATAAATTAGGGTTTTCGTATAGCATTATGGTGGATATATAGGGTTTAGGGGGTGGTTTTGGATATTTTGGGAAGATTAAATTGATCTATCAATTATATCATATTCTACTGGGCATATTCATGCCTTGGTTCGGAATTCGAGATTGCGAGATGTGGGATTTATAACGGGGTTTTATGTAAACCCTAATGCTCGACAGAGAACCCAATCTTGGGAGCTTCTTAAACGGATTTCACCTCAACCTTCACAATCGTGGATTATTTTCAGAGATTTTAAAGATATCTTGTTTCCTTTTGAAATGCAAAGTATCCGAAATAGGGATCCTATGCAAATGGCACAATTTAAATGGGTTGTGGATGAACTGAATTTGGCTGAAATTAAAGGCACAAGTGCTTTTTTCACATGGCATAATAGGCTTAAAGGAGAACGAGCAACATGGTCTCAGTTGGACCGTGTATTTGGTAACAATCTTGCATTGTTGCTACAACCTACCAGTCATATTAAAACTATAGCTACAGTAACCTCGAATCACTGTGTAGTTTCCCTAGTTTTCAATCTACCTCGATCGCAAGAAAGAAGGGCTGGACGGAAGAAAATAAGATAGGGAAATCTGGTGGTTCAAAGAAGGAGGATGTCGTGACATTGTAAGAAGCAATAGATGTTTTACTGGAACGGATGTTGCGAGCTTTCAATGAGACTTATCATCCATTAAATTGAAGATGTTTATGTGGGGAAGGAATCATGTGGGTAATCTACCACAAAAAATAAAGATTGGCCGCAATCGAATGAATAATTTGCATGGAGTGACAGGAAAAGAGGAGGATTATTTGGAAGCTTGTAAAAACCTAGATGGATTACTTGCAATAGAACAAGATCAAAATCACACTGGATTAAGGAAGGTGATCGAAATACGGCTTACTTTCATCATCACGCATCCCAAAGACATCAAAGAAATCTCATATTATCTATTAAAAATGAACAAGGACAAAAAGCTCATAATTTCCACGACATTGAAGAGGTGGCAGTCAAATACTTCTCCAATTTATTTGAATCTCGCCAACAGAATGTAGATTTTGATACTCTCTTTCAAAATATGACTATTCGCACTTTATCTAGAGAAGATAGAAAATATCTATCTCGAGCTTTCTTAAGAGATGAAGTTGAAGAAGCAATTAAAGGTATGCACCCTTCGAAATCACCTGGTTTGGATGGAATGCACGCTACTTCTTATCAAAACTTTTGGCCTGAAATTGGAAATGAAGTGACAGACTTAATGCTCTGTTGTCTAAAGGGGGAAATTTCTTTTGCTAATCTAAATGAAACTTGCATTATTTTGATCCCAAAAGTTAAAACACCTGTTACTATGACTGACTTTAGACCCATCAGCCTTTGCAATGCTAGTTATAAGATTATATCCAAAATATTGGTGAACCAAATGAAGCCTGTCCTAAACAACTTGATTGATATATTGCAAAGTGCTTTTATCTGTGATAGATTAATCACAGATAATATTATTGTTGCTACAAAGGGGTTTCACTAGTTACAGAAGGGTCTCGGGGGTATGAATGAACATTTTTTGCAGTCAAGGCAGATATGTCCAAAGCTTATGATCGTATCGAACGAGATTAATTAAAATGGATGCTTCAATGTATGGGTTTCCCAGAATTTTTTTGGAATTTAATTGTACATTGTGTTTCCACGGTCTCTTTGCAAATTATGTTGAATGGATCTCTATCACATAAAATTCACCCATCACGGGGCCTCCGTCAAGGAGATCCACTATCTCCTTTCTTGTTTATTATTTGTGCAGAAGGATTTTCAAGTCTCATTAATAGAGTAGTTCGTTCAGGTACATGGGAAGGACTACAGATGGGATATAATGCAGTAATTATTTCACATAGTTTTTTCGCGGATGATTACCTCCTTTTTATTAAAGATAACAAGAAAGGAGTAAAAGCTTTGGTTGAGGTACTTAATCAATGTGAGTTAATATCTGGTCAAAAAATTAATTACCAGAAATCTCCAATTTCGTTCTCTAAATGATTGCCCAAAACAAGAAGACAAGAATTACTACAACAATTACGAATGCAACCCAGTGATGAGCTTGGGGTATACCTAGGCATGCCATATATCTTTGGAACATCGAAAAGAAAAATGTTCTCATTTCTAATTGATCGTATGTGGAAAAAATGTCATGGTTGGAAAGAGAGGTTATTGTCAAATGGAGGCAAAGAGGTGTTGGTAAAGTCAGTTTTACAATCTATCCTAACTTACATAATGTCTCTATATTGTATACCAAAAGGTGTTATGCGTGATTTAGTCAGAATTATTCCCAAATTTTGGTGGAGATCAGGATCACAGGAAAGTATGAATTGGATTTCATGGGAAACAATTTGTAAGAAGAAGGCGCATGGCGGGCTAGGGTTTCGGAATATGGAATTGTTCAATACTGCTCTCTTAGAAAAACAAGGGTGGAGGCTTATTCATTCACATCATACATTGGCTGCACAGGTCTTGAAGGCTCGGTATTTTTCATAAACAAATTTTCTAAATGCAACTATAGGTAGTGTTCCATCTTTCCTATGGCGATCCATATTGAAAGGAAGGGAATTACTCAAGAGAGGACTGTGTTGGAGAATAGGAGACCGTTCGAACATAAGGGTGTTTCAAGATCCATGGCTGCCAACGTGAATCCTCGAACTGAACAACGATTCATGGATAATAATCTTGTGGTATCAAAATTAATAGATAATGGGTGTTGGCGAAGAGATATAATCGACACAATGTTTGACGAATGTAATCGAGACCACATCCTAGCTACACCTATTTGTCCAACAGGAAGCACATATGTAATTATATGGCGTTATACACATTCAGGCGGATTCACGGTGGCGTCGGCATATTCATTGGCGTTAAATTTACATAAGGTAACATCTCAAACAACCTCCTCATCTTCTCTGGACTCTGGATGGACAACAATTTGGAATCCACAAATTCCGCTTGAAATAAGAATCTTCATTTGAAAATTATGTCACAATGCGTTACCTTGCAAAGACAACCTGAGAAACCGTGGAAATTGCAATATTCCAGGATGCTCTCGGTGCAAAAATGATATAGAGAATGAAATTCATATCTTCTTTGACTGTTCGTATGCAAAAGAATTTTGGAATTGTTCACCAATCCCACAAAGGCTGCTGCATCGGAAGGCATCGTCTTGGTTAAATTTATTCAACAACTTATGGGAACAAGAAATGGAGGAGATTGGACTTGCAACAAAAGTAACGATTTTCTTATGGATGTTATAGATAGCACGGAATGAATTTTTATTCCAAAATAAAGACGACACTCCGGTACTCCTTGTCCAGTGGGGAAATAGAATTATTGAAGAGATTTGGAATTCAAATGACTCGATAGAACTGCAGCAAACACCTTTGATCACAACGTACAGATGGACGCCCCCCCCCCCCCCCTTCATGGCTGGCATAAGCTTAATGTGGATGGTGCCTATAAATCGGGCACAACTAGTTTAGGTTTTGTCCTTTGTGATGAACTTGGTGGATTAATTCAAGTAGGGGCTGGAAAATTGAAGCACATTTCTTCGGCTGCTCATGCGGAATTACTTGGAATTTGGCGAAGCTTTGAATACTCAATGCAAATTAGGAACTACAACATTGCCATTGAATAAGAAGCTCAGACCATAGTTGGGCAACTCTCAGATTCTTGCAAAAACCTTTCTCCCCTTGGTGCGATCGTGAATGGATTGCGAACGATAATACATCAGTACCCGGGGGTGGTTTCCATTAGCCATTGTTCAAGAAAAGTTAACCAGGCTGCTCATATGTTAGCTCGATTAGAAATTACACTGCATAATCCGGTTATCTGGGATGGTATTGCCCCTCCTAATGTTTCACCTATTTTACATAACGATTGGCTCCGTCGTTAATGAGAATGCAAAGTATGGTTTTCAAAAATAAAAAATAAAAAATTATTGGCGATTAATAAAATTAATAGAAGGATGAAAGTTGTCAAAATTATAAAAATAAAGGATAAAATTATTCAAATTTTTTAAAAATGATGACAAAAATTATATAATTTAAGGGATAAAATTTGTCAATTTAAATATATATATATATATATATATACACGATGTAAACGTATTATTTTTTTTTTGTTACATTATCGATATTATAATTACAACCTTAATACAAATATATATTATATTTAAATAAAATACTTTTTAATTTATCAATCATCAATGATGTTTAATTAATAAATATTACTATAAACATTTCATGATGAACATTCTAGAAAGCCTTACAAGGACTTAATTTCAGACAACATCATGTAAAATAAAATAAAATATACACTATACTATAAACACAATAAACATTTTAAAGAAAAAATGAAAAGAAAAAAGTATAGGGGAGCAACTACTTTGAAAGAATTTTATTAATAAATTTTTTATTAGGATTAATATGTCTAATGATTAGATTAAATTCACTAAATTTAGAATATATATGTATATATTTATTGGATTATATATATATAAATAAAATGTAAAAGAATAAAAAATGTGCTGCCATTGTTTTCCTTTTTTTAGGAAAGTTGTGAGCTATCGCTTATACTATGTTTCCTAGAAAAACAAAATACACTCATTTTGATTCACCAAACAATTGTTCACTTTTTTCTTTTCCTTTTTTTAATGGTCTTGAAACTTGAAAATTAATAATCTTTCATGAAATACTTTAATCAAAATTTTACGATAAAGAGATCTTAATTTAAATACAAAAATGAATCACTAGAAGATAAATATACTTAAAAAAATGGTAAATTTCATCAGTTAAATTTTATAATTTTTGTAGTTTTATATCTTTTAAAAATTTATATATAATTTCATCTTTTTTATCTTTATAATTTTGATAAAGCTTTTGAATTGTCAATTTCATACCATTGTTAGGTGTTTGATAAATTGATTGTGAAAAAATTAAAATTATTTACATTTAAAATAAAGTACTTAATGAAGTGAAAATTTAGAGTGAATTTCTTTTATAATTGTAACCCTTCTTCGAAGATTCTAAATAAAAATATTTGAGAAGGAGGTTTAATTGATTTCGTTGAAGGACATTGATTGAATCTAAAAAGAAAATGTGGAGTCTTTGGGCATAATCTATGTTTTGATGGAATAAGATGATGGTTGCATGAGCATAATAATAAGAAGAAGGAAGAGGTAGAGAAAGAGGAAGAAGAAAGAAGAAAAAAAAAATTTAAGAAAATTTGAAATTATATAATATTATATAATTTAATGCTTTATAAGAACAAAATCCCTTAAAATTGTATATCCGAATAATATTGTAAATAAATCTTTAAATTAATTAGGATTACTAATGAAAACCTTAAAATTCCTAAACATATCCCCAAAATCTTCTCTTTGTAATTTGTGACAAAATCTTTTTCTTGCAAGAATTTGCAATTATGAAAACAAAGATTTAAGGTCGTTTTGGACAAATTAACATAAATTATTAAGAAATTAAAGGGGAAAATTTATGTTGAATATTTCGAGACCTGATAATAACAAATGTAATGTTTAGTGAAAATGCAATCGGACTTAACTGGACCCTTTATGGGAGAATGTTTCTTGGCGTAACTCAGACAATCTCTTCCTCGAGTTTTACCGCAAAAATTTTTCTTCACGAATATAAATGGTAAACACTCATCATCTCCTGCAATCAAGAAAATAAATATTATTTTGGGGGTCGTAAATTCAAAGAAGAATGTAATGTAATCTAATAAAATATTATAAATTTAAAAGAATAATCAAAAAAAAATTAATTGATAGTAATTTTACTTATAATTTAAAAAAATTATGAGCTAAATATTGAAAGAGAAATATTTTAAATTAAAAGAAAGTGGGAGAGTGCAGATTTAATCAATATATGTACTATGTGTAAAAGAAATGCAGAAAATAAATAATATTATTTACCATGGGAATGATGGAGAAAGGTGGAGAAAAGAACCAGAAAGAGCGATAGGTGGATAAAAGAGATCTTCATTCTTCTTCACAACAAAGGAAAAAAATAATAAGAAAGAAAATAAATAAGGGAAAATATATGAATTTAGTGTTAGTTACTCCTCTAATGAATAGGATAAAAACCTATTAATATTGAGCAGATGCAATATTCATTGCTGCATGTAAGTATTCTCGTAACTTAGGTACCTACTTACCTGACTTTTGTTTTTTCTCAATATATATATATATAAACAAAAAGGATAACAGATTGTTAATGTATTACTGTTGTTTGTAATATATATACACTTTTTCTTTTTAAAGAAAAAATTACACATTAAAAAAAATCCAAATTAGCAATTGAAAATTTTGTTTGTTTCTTAACAATTTGGTATATTTAAATTCTCAAATTACAAGAAAATGTTAAAATTGATTTTCATTATAATTCTTTATTTTTTTAAAAAATAAAAAATAAAATTTATTCAATAAAATTGATATAATTTTTGTGAATTTAATCTTTATAATTCAAAATTTTCTCTTAAAAAAAGCAAATTAACATAAATAGTCTCCAAACTATAAGAGTTTGGTGACATTGGTCCTCAAAGTTAAATTATTCTCCAAACTATAAAAAAATTGTGATATTAATCATTTTTTAAAAATTCTGTTAAATTATCTGTTAAGTTTTTTTAAAAATAAAAATTTAAGGGTATTTATGGCATTACACTATTTCAATATAAATAAGATTCCAAATACTTTTTTATGAGCATAATTTTGAACTTGAATATATACAAGTAGCAAATTCAATTGAAAATCCAATATCTTGGAAATGAAAGAACATCCAAAATATATTTGCTATGTCTATCTTGATAATGAAGAACACTATCCTATAATCATATCTTCTTGTCTAATGAAAGAACAAAAGGAATTAACCTTGCAGGTGTTACGAATATAAAAGAAAGCTTTTGCACTCATAAAATTGTATTGGAAAAGGAATTTAAACCATGTGAACAACCTCAAAGGAGATTGAATTCTAACATGTGTGAGGATGTCAAGAAAGAAGTGATTAAATTTCTTGATGGAGGACTCATTTACCAAATCTTCCATAGTAAGTAGGCTAGTCCGGTAAAAGTAGTACCAAAGAAAGGTGATATTACCATAATTAATAACGAGAATAACGAGGTTTTGAAAAAAAATTAATATTCAAATTCAAATTTGAAAATTTTTTAAATTTAAATTAGCGAACTCGAACAATAAGAAATCATAATGGAACAAACTCGAACAAATATTCTCTATTCCACGCGAATTCGAACAATGCTCGACTAATAAATAAACAAACTCAAAATATTTTCTATTCGATTCGACTCGGTTCGTTTACAACTCTATTGGCGCCGTAAATTTTGTGGACACAAGCAAATCTTTGAGGACCCTTAGAGGAAAATATGGAGAGTGAATACAAGTAGGACACATTCTTCTTAAAAATTTGTAAGCAACTCATCTTTTTTAACTCATATTCTTTAAATCTTTAGAAATGTTAAATTAAATTTTGTCTAAATTCTTTAGTATCTAGAAATGTTTTATTATATATATATATATATATATATATATATATATATATATATATATATATATATATATGTGGTAACGGCTAGTAACATTTTATTTTTTAAAAATTAAAATATTTTTAAAAAATATGGAAAGTTACGTAATGTATGCCATACATAATCTCCTAACCAACATGGTAAGTTTTTAATTATGTTAACAATCTATAGCTAAAATTTATGTTTGATTTATAGCTAACAACATTTCGTACAATTCAAAATTTTTAAACAATATGGTTAGGAAATAACCGTAAAATATAAAGATATGTTAAAATAAGTAAATTCAGTTTTAGATAAGACAAATACGTCTAAGGTGATTTTAACACGTTTGTTTAGCAATTTAACCATAAAAATTGATAAATTGATCACTAACTATAAAATAAAATTAAAAAATATATATATCTTGGTTAGAAAACTGAATTAGGATAGTTTCTATAATCGTTTTTAGAAATTAACAAAATTAGCTGCTTAAAAAAAAAGACAATGACTTGTTTCTTACCTAAATCAAAGATTCTCTTATTATTTTTTAGAGGAAATTAACTATGCACATATTATATATATATATATATATATATATTAGTGTAAAGTTTTTATTTTTCTAAGAAAACAAAAGGAAGTAGTAAGTTGGAGGAGTGAGGCATGGAAAGAATAATAACAGGAGCATCAGATAATAATAAGAAGAAGAAAAGTATGGGTCGACAGAAGATCGAAATAAAGAAAATCCAGAATAAAAACAATCTGCAAGTGACGTTCTCAAAGCGTCGTAAAGGGTTGAACAAGAAAGCCGGAGAACTCAGTATTATATGTGGTGCAGATATTACCGTCATTGTCCAATCCCCCGTCGAAAAAATACACGCTTTTGGTAATGTCCTAGTTAAGTCAATCATGGATAGATACCTAAATCATCATAACATTTATTATACATCAGAACAAGATGATGATGATGGTTAGAATCAAAACAAGTGTTTCGAGATATTATTGAAGAAGTTGGAAGCTGAAAAAAACAACGTCATAGAAAAAAGTAATAGTACTTGGGGGTGGTGGAATCAGCCGTTTGATGATCTTGACTTGATTGAGCTTGAACAGTACATGAATTCTATGGAAGTTCTGAAGAACAATGTAATGGCGGCGGCTGCTGCTAGAGCCCGTAATAATAATAATGATGATGAGGTTTGTATTCTTAATCTGGTCGTTCCTCACTACTCCGCCGTCGATTTCATAAGTAAACCTTTGATGGTGTTTAAAACCACCCCTGGTACTTAATTAATTTGGTTTTATCACTAATTATTTTGTTTATAGAATTCAATTGATTAACGTACCTAGTTTTATTTGATATTATTTTAATTGTTGCCCTCTTTTTGTCTTTTTCTTCTTTGTTGTGGCTATAAATTAGTAATACAATCTTTTAAATAACAAAAGAAACGTTATCCTAATAGTTATAAATATTTTAATCAGGTGGTTAAAATATTTGTCTTTGTTTTTTTTTTGTGGTAAAAATTAAAATGTCTGTCAATTAATACATACACTAAAATTAGGTTTTCTGAACTTTGAAGTTGGTTGGAAAGGCCATGAAACTAAATAAATATGTCCGGACTAAATACTGTCTTTTTAACTAAAAAGACACATTAATATTTATATTTATTTAATAATGTATATATTTGTTTTCTTATAAAATAGTCTAAAAATGCAGAAATTCAATTAGTAATACTTGATTTAATTTTGAAAAATAATGATTTTGAGATATCATAAAAATAGAAGACCTTAAAATATATTAAAAAAAAGAAAAAATTATTTCAATTATAAAAATTAAGATACATAATAACTTAAAAACTAATAATGTTATCATGGATTAATTAAAATTAAGTAAAATACCTCGATTAATATTTTCTTTTAAATAAAAATTATAACTCTATTAAATAATTTTATTAATTTCATATATTTCAAAAATATATATATTAATTTCATAAAAAATCATAGTGTTATTTCAAAAGTTAATTAATAGAAGATGTTATAACTCCATACCATTATTTCTATTTTTGGACGTAAAGTTTTTTTTAAATAAACCAAGACTTAAATAATTGTTAATCGGTCTTATTTATAATCGAAAATTTATGAGTACTTAACTTAGTTAGCTCAAATCTCGTTACAAAATTTAACATAACTTAGTTAATAATAATCATAGTTATGGTGATTGATAGATAATAAGTTCCAGTTTTATAACAAAAAAAAAACAAAAAATATTTAAAATTTCAAGTTTTCAAAAAAAACAACAAGCAGTTTATTTTAAACATATACAACTAAAGACTTTACTCCAAACTCTTATTCATAATCATCTGTCAAGTAATCATCCTCTAACCATGTATCTTCCCTGTCATATGTAAAGTGAAAAAATATAGGAGGTGAGTATAAAATACTTAATAGGCAGAACATCTCCTCTCCTTTTAAAACAATTTTTCAATTAAAAGAAAAATAATATAAATATTTTTAAATAATAATAATAATAATTTACCATACATTTATTTTTAGAGCACAAAAAAGACAAAACATAAATTAAATGGTAAATAAAAACATTGAGCAAACCATGTAATACAATCATTCAATCAATATATTTCATTTTTCTTTTATTTTACTTTCTTGTTTTTTCTTTGACTATTGGGAAATAATATGATTGTTTCTCGAATGGGTCTAAACTAATATGAGTTCCTAACTTTATACCGGTTAGGAAATGACCTTACTTGTATCTTATATCTTGGTGACTTTTTATCCATACTAATGGAAAATCTTATAAACGGTGGAACATATTCCTTCCATTGCTATCCATCACTTAATCCCCAATAAAATCAAATATAAGAATTACATATAATTTATTTTTATAAAACTTCAATGTAAATACTTAACATTTTAAAATATTTAAGAATATTGAAAATGAGAAAAAAAATATTCTTTATTTTAAAGTGATAATAGCTTGAAACTCAAAACATAATTTAAATATATATATATATATAATATTTAATTAATATTTTTATATAATAAAAAGAGTAATGAATTCTTCGATGATATCAAAATAAATAAATAAATAAATATATATATATATATATATATATATATATATATTATAATAAAAAAAAATAGAAATATAATCACATCAAATTAAGAAAAACATCGAATTTGGAAAAGGAAACATAATCACATCAAATTAGAAAAAGTTAACATAATCACATCAAAATTCAAAATTTACACTTATATAAAAAAATAATATATATATATAATCACAGGATTCTCGGCAGCATCATATATAAAATAAAAAAAAGGAAATATAATCATTGAAATTTTCTGAATTCTTGGAGGCATTAAAAAAATAATAATAATAATAAAAATAAATAATAATAATATATATATATATTATAATATATATATATATATATATATATATATATAATATTGATTATGCACGAATCTGTCTGTCGAAGGATAAAAAAATAAATTGAGGTGCCGGGAATTTAGGAAGCTTTATGATTGACTTGTTAAGAAAACTTTTTGAACTGGTCAAAGTCAAGGAAGATGATTTTTCGGGTAGGCGGAGTATAACTCCTGGGGGGCGATACTTCGCTAGGCGCAATCAATGCGTATCTCGGGTTGCTATACTTAGCGTGTTGAGAGCCTGCAAAACAAGTAAGTTCAATGGGGAGTTTGTACCCCGTGAACTCTCTGATGCTTAAGTCAGTAGAGTATTTTTGGATATCTAGAAATTAGGAAAAAAAGTCCTTACCTTGTCTTCAGATCTCTCTTTTATAGGAGTCTGATAATAAGATTACCGTTGTAGATTTGGACCGTTTTAACCGTTGTGGATAACGGGTTATTAATGTGGAATTAAATATGTAACGTCTGGCCTTGATGAGGCCCATTAATTTATGTTTATGACGTTAGGTGAGATCAGGGGCAATTAAGGTGTGGCGAAATTACCGTCTAGCCCCTGAGGTATTTTTCTGACTGTTCAGTGGCCCCTCGTCGAACTTCCATCTGACGAAGTAGGGGAGCTTTGGCGGGATAAGTGTGTTGAGTACTTTTACTTGTGGTTGAAGTTAGGGTCTTTGATTGTGACTGGCTGTCTTTTCGTCTTCTGCGTCTGTCATTAATTGCAGAATATCAGCCGTCAGAAGTACTTTTTCGCTTTCGTCAATGCATCAATTCCGGCAAGTAATCATTTCAAAAAAGCTTTCCCTTGTTTATTTAGTGATCTTCTCCCTTTCATAAGCTTTTTCTTTTACTTTTGCTTCCTTGCCTTTATAGTTTTTTGCCATTAACGTTTTCTGAAGATTCCTTTTGCCTTCGTTTTCTTCGCGAGTTCAGTCACATTTCTTCAAATTTTACCTCAAGTTTAGACACCAAAAAAGGTATGTTTTGTCTTCTTATGGTCTGGTTTCTGTTTGCTTCTTCTATTATTTGATGGGTTGTTCTGTGATTCTGCCATGTTTCCTCTGTTTGCTTTGTTTTTCTGTGGGTTAATAAGGGTAGGATCATGCATTTTTTCTGGTTTAGGGTTTTAGGTTTATCTTTCTGGGTAGCTTCTTTGTTTGAATGAAGTTCTAAATGTTGAACTTCCGTTCGCAGGTAATGTCTGCCTAGAGAGAAGATGAAAGGGAGGTTGAGGATCTTATGAATGAGGGTTTTGGTGATCCTCAACCTACCCAGTCAGAAGTGACAGTAGCGGCTAGGGATGGTGAGGGTGAGGTTCATGAGGGAGTGCCATTCCATCCTTCTATGCCACCTTCTCCTCCCGATTTCCCCTTAGATCGAAATAGGATTATCCGTGAGCATGCAGAGTCTTTTGCCCGTTTGTATAGTATAGACCCTAGAACTTATAGTCTCTGTTGCTCCTTTGCCAGGGAGAATGTCCCTTCGTTGCATTCCTATTCCCTTGGCTAATTTCGAAGTGGGTCTTCGTCTTCCCTTGGACCCTACTTTTGTCGACATTCTAGTATTTGCTCGAATTCGGCCCGGGCAGGTGCACCCTAATGCTGTCCGCACCATTTTTTGTCTTATTTGTCTTTGTCGTAGATTAGGCTTCAAGTTATCTTCTAACATTCTCAGAATATTTTTCTCTTCTCTTCGGATGTTGGACAATACTCTTTCACTCCGTCCACGCCGAAATAAGGTTGTCCTTTTTGACACCCCACCCAATAAGGTAGATTTCAAGGGTAGGTGGATGAACGTCGAGTCGCGTATAGGTTTTCCCTTCCGTCCTTGTGTTAGTGAAAACTTCCAGTGGACTCAAATAGAGGGTCCCTCTTCCCTTAGCCATTCCGAAAAAGCTTTTCTAGAGGTCATTACCTGGGATTTAGGAGATAGCCGTCAGAACCAATCCCGGGTATACTCATCTGTCGATCTGTTAAGTGAAGCCAGTCTTAAGTGGTGTGGCATAGGGGCTGGTTTGGCTGAGAGGAAGAGGGAGTTAGGCTTTACCGAAGAGAGCCCAAATGAGGACTGGACTATACACCCCGGGGTAGTCTTTTCCTTCCAATGTGACCCATGATACCTTACTAATCGTGGGTATGGCAGAGGCCGGGGTAATGTGTTTGTTGTTTTTTTTTGTTGTTGTTCTTCATACTTCGTAAGGGAACTGACTTAGTTGTTTTGTTGCAGGTCCTACCATATTCAGCAAGGCCTAGGGGAATCGAGTGGAGGAAAGGGATGTCCGGCAGTCGCATCTGGACTCCCTACCTCGGTTTCCCCTGCGTTTGATAGACCGGGGTGCTGTGGGGGAGACTCCCCTTACTTACCTATCCTCCGCCAGTCCGCGCGGGATGGGTAGAACCCTTCGCCGAGCGAGGGATGGACATGTAAGAGGCAGGGCTCCTCGTTTTGCACCCGGACCTCGCCGGGAAGCCACACCCGAAGTGGAGGAAGATGAGGAGGAGCAGCTCCGTCCTCGTCAAAGGCGGAGGACTTCTCCTCGTCGTCCTTCTATCGAGGTATCTTCTTCTTCTCCTTCTCCTGCCTCAACGGATGCCTTGGATGCTGTCCCCTTGGCATCCAGAAGAAACTCTGAGCCGGCTCCTGTGGAAGAGTCTGCTCCAACTGCCGAAGCTGAGGCGGCCCCTGCTGCCGAAGCCGAAGTGAATTTTGGGAGCTCCGGTCCTTCTTGGCTCCAGCCGGGGTTCGAGCTGCCAACTGAGGAAGTGCCCTTGAGGGCTTTGGCTGCCGAGATCACTGCCTGAACTCCTCCCCTCAACAACCTCTATTTTAATAACAAGTATGCTGCTGCCATGCTTGGAGGTGCAGTCTTGGATCGAGCTCATGACCCCGAGAGCTTGATTGGGATGAAAGAGATGGGGGTTGAGGAGGCCACCAACCGGGTTGGCGCCTTGATAGCTTGGGTAAGTCTCCTACTTCTTTCTTCAGTCCTTAGGAAATTTCTTGTAACCTTTATCTCACTTCCTCTTTTTTTTTTTTTTAGGTTTCCTCCTTAGTTAAGCACATCTCTAAGTGCCAAACTTCGGAGCAATCCGGGCGAGCAGCAGAGGACATCGAGTGGCGGGCAGCCAACGAACCTCGCCTGGTTGTTCTGGAGTCAGAAGTGGCTGACCAACCTTTGCGCTTGGAGTTAGCCAATTCTGAAAAGCTCCAGATGGCTAGCGAGCTGGCAGAGCCGAAGGAGCGGCTAGCCAAGGTGGAAGAGGAGAATTCGGAGTTGAAAACGGCCAACACCAGTCTGAATTTGGCCAAGGATGAAGCTGTGGCAAGTTGGATCTCCATGCAAGAGGAATTGGAGTACTGTCGATCTGAAGATTATAAGAAGAAGGTCGTCGACGACTTCAAAAGTTCCCTTGCATACCATGAAGAGATCGGTCGCGAAGCTAGTTCCTTCTTGGACAAAGGATGTATTCACATTCTCCGATAGCTTCACCCATACTTCAAACACAAGTCTGTCCTCTTGCAAGCATTCAAATCAAATTTTGATAATGATTTATGTAGGCAAGGGGCAGACTTCGTTCCTTTTACCACCGAGGAGCTGGAGGCGCTTCGGGAGCGGGATGATGAGAAGAGAAGAAAGCCTTTTTGGAGGATGCCACGGCCTACTACTCCCACCTTTTGGGATATGCTTGATGGGGGCTCAACCTCGGCAGCTCCTTGACTATTTATGTAATTTAGGCCTTAGAGATTTTTTATGTAAACCATTCTTTTGTACTTTGTTCCTTCTTTTTGAAAATTTCAATGAAAGTTTCTTAACTTATGAACATCGCATCTTCAGGACTGTTTGAATCTTGAATTCTTCTAACTTTATACTTCGTAATAACAAATAGTTTCTTTAAGTCTTCATCGCCTGACTTCATACTCCGTAATAACAAACAATTTCTTTAAGTCTTCATTGCCTGACTTCATACTTCGTAATAACAAATAACCTCTTTAAGTCTTCATTGCCTGATTTCATACTTTGTAATAACAATGAATCACCTTGTATTTCACATTTCCAAGCATATTTTAACTTGGTACTCTGTAACCACGACCTTTCTCATGGTACTTTAATTTTCCAAGTCTTAACTTGGTATTTTGTAACCATGACCTTTCTCGTGGATTTTTCAAGCCTTAACTTGGTACTTCATCACCACGACCTTTCTCGTGGATTTTTCCAAGTCTTAACTTGGTATTTCTTCACCACGACCTTTCTCGTGGGGTTTTCCAAGTCTTAACTTGGTACTTCGTAACCACGACCTTTCTCGTGGATTTTTCCAAGTTTTAACTTGGTATTTTGTCACAACGACCTTACTCGTCTTGGGTTTTTTATATCTTTCGAGATCGTGCTCGAATTTATACTTGAATAATAACTTTTATTTCTCGGCAGAACATTTCCAGAAACCGAATCAATAAATTGCTTTCATGATGACTTGATATTTGGAACAATACTCATGTGCTTCATACATAGTACCTTTTTAGGTGATTTACATGCCACGGGTTTGGTAGGAGGACGCCATCCTTGTTCATGAGTTTGTAGGTGCCGGGTCTTATTTCATGTTTTACGAGGTACGGTCCTTCCCAGTTTGGGGTCAGCTTGTTCGCTTTTATATGCCTTGTCGTGCCTTCTATCTTTCAAAGTACCCAGTCCCCAATCTTTATTGGCCGCTTGAATAATTTCTTATTGTGGGCCCTTTTTGTCTTCTCCTTGAATGACTGTGACCTTAGGCGGCTTGCTATCCTCCTTTCCTCTAGCAAGTCTAGCTCCATGTTTCTTCTTTCTTTGTTGGCATCCTCGCTGTACATCGCCACTCTGGCTGTGGGCAATGCAACTCCGGCTGGTGCTACTGCCTCAGAACCGTACACTAGTGCATAGGTTGTTTCTCCCGTGGGGCCCCTAGTTGAAGTGTGGATTGCCCACAGAGTTGGGTTTAGTTCGTCAGCCCATTTGTTGGATTTTCCTTCCAAATTTTTCCTTAGAGCTATCAATAGTAGTTTGTTTGCAGCTTCTGCTTGACCGTTTCCCTGAGGGTGTGCTACTGACGACTTCCAGTGCTTGATGTGCAACCTTTGGCATTCTGCGGTGAACTTTGCTAAAAATTGCACTCCGTGATCCGTGATGACTGCCCTGGGTATCCCGAAGCGACATAAGGCATGTTCTCGGAAGAACTTAGAAACATTTTCCTCTGTTGGATGTGTGAGGGCTTTTGCTTCTATCCATTTTGAAAAATAATCCACCGCTACGAGCAAGTATTCACATCCATTTCTTGTCTTCGGGAACTTTCCCATTAAATCCATACCCCACATGTCGAATGGCCAAGCTGCCACTACCGGGATTTGTTCTACTGAGGGTAGCTACGGAATAGTTCCAAAAATTTGGCATGTCTCGCATTTTTTGACATATCTTCTATCATCCTCTCTGAGTGTCGGCCAGTAATATCCTTGGCTGATTACTCTTTCGGCCAGAGCTCGGGCCCCTGGATGCCCTCCACACACTCCCTCGTGTATCTCGGCTAACAAATTGTCGACTTGAGAAGTTGGGATGCAGTGAAGTAAAGGTCTTGAAAAGGATCGCTTGTACAATATGTCTTCGTGGATAGTGTACCTCGCAGATTACCTTTTCACTTGTCGGGCTTGAGTAGCATCATCCGGAAGGGTTCCTTGTTGGATGAAGTTTTTTATTTCTTCATCCCAATTCTCCGAAGTAGGATACAGACATTGAATGAACTCTGGTTCCTTGACATTAGCTGGGACCCTTTCGATGGGAATGCCCTCCTCATTTGGTGTTTCCCCTGAGGCGATTTTTGCCAATCGATCTGCCTGCTGATTATCCTTTCTGCTGATAAAGGATAGCGAGAAAGGAGAAAATTTATCCCTCCATTTTCGTGCTTCTTCCACATAGGGTTGTAAGCCCTATGCTTGTACTGTGTAGGTCCCTTGGACCTGATTCACCACCAACTGCGAGTCGTTGTATACCTTTAGCACTCTGATGCTTGCCCCATGGGCCCATTCTAACCCCTTCAACAATGCTTCATACTCTGCCTGGTTGTTTGAGAGATTTGGCTTTAACTCGATGGCTCGCATCTCTGTATATTCTTTGTTAGGTGAAGTCAAGACAAGCCCTGCCCCAACTCCGCTGGAGTTAACTGCTCCATCGACTCTCAATTCCCACGGCTCTTTTATATGCTCTACATCTTTGAGGTTTGATTCTGTGTATGATCCTTATGTGAGGAAGTCTGCCAAAGCTTGTGCTTTGATTGCTATCCGGGGTTTAAATATGATTTCTTACCCGCATAGCTCGATGGACCATCGCAGCATTCTTTCGGATTGATCCAGTTTATGAAAAACTTGTTTGAGTGGAGCATTGGTATAGACCACATTAGGATGAGATTCGAAGTATGGCCTTAGTTTTCGTGCGGAAATCACCAAGGCGTAGGCTAACTTCTCAATATTAGAATACCTGGATTCTGCATCATTCAACACTTTGCTGATGAAGTATACGGGGTGCTGCTTTGTTCCTTCCTCCTTTATTAGTACTGATGCTACGATCACGTCAGAGAAGGACAAGTATAAGCAAAGTGTTTCCCCGGTGCTCGGAGGTTGTAGCAAGGGAAGATCTAAGAGATGATCTTTTAGATCTCTCCAGGAGCGGCTGCATTCCAGAGTCCAGACAAAATTGTTCTTCGAATTCTTCAAGGTTTTGAAGAAAGGGAGGCATCTTTCTGCTGATTTTGAGATAAATCGGCCCAGTGCTGCAATACACCCATTTAGCCTTTGGATGTCTTTGACACATCGGGGCTCAGTGAGCCGAGCTATAGCCTCCAATTTCTCCGGATTGGCTTCGATTCCCCGTTCTGATGTCATGAAGCCCAGAAATTTGCCGGATTTTACTCCAAATGTGCACTTCGTCGGATTGAGTTTGAGGTTGTACTTTGCCAAGTTGGAGAAGGTTTCCTCTAAATCCTCCAAGTGTGAAGTGCCATATTTGGTCTTAACCACCATATCGTCGACATACGCCTCTATGTTCCTTCCGATTTGGCTTCGGAGGATATGATTCATCATTCCCTGGTATGTCGCTCATGCATTCTTCAATCCGAATGACATAACATTATAACAATAAATGGCTCCTGCCGCTCAGAACGAAGTATGTACCTGATCACTTAGCTTCATTTTTATCTGGTGGTATCCTGAAAAGGCGTCCATGAAGCTCAGGTACTCGTACCCCGCTGTTGAATCTACTAGTGCGTCGATTCAGGGTAATGGGTAACAGTCTTTGGGGCATGCTTTATTGAGGTCGGTATAGTCCACACACATTCTCCATTTACCAGTGGACTTCTTAACCATTACCACATTAGCGAGCCATGTGGGATATTTGATCTCGCGGATAAACCCTGCTTTCAAGAATTTATTTACCTCCTCTTTCATGCCTTGTATTTTTTCCTCACCAAATTGCCTGGACTTCTGTTTTATCGGGCGACAAGTCGGGCTTATGTTCAGAGCATGTTCGGCGATGGAGGTGTCAATGTCCGGCATATCTTCCGTACACCAGGCAAAGCTGTTCTGATGATCTTTCAAAAATTGGATGATATCTTGCCGAAGTTGATTTGGCATCTCCCTTCCACTTTTGATAAGTTGTTGAGGATAGCTCGGATTTATCGATACTTCGTCAAACTCGCTCTGACGCGATACTTCGATGACAAGGTCGTAAATTTGTTTTTCCATGATCCGTTGTATCCTCAAGTCGGGGTCCTCTATCACCACGTTGACGTTCCCGACTTTATCGGGAGAATCCCTTTTTCTTTTTATTTTCATTATTTGTCCCAGCAGACTCCGTGGGTTGCTCTTTACAAAACCAACTCCTCGCGAAGTGTTGAACTTCACCTGTTGGTGGGATGTAGAGATGACTAGGTCGAAAGTCGTGTGGAAAGGCGTCCCTACGATTACATTGTAGGGGGATTCTAAGTCCACGACATAAAATTTGATCTCTTCAGTCCTGGCTTTGTCCCCTTCACCAAGGGTAACTTGTATTCTTACTGTTGCTTTGACGAGCACCTTGTGAGGTGTGAACCCCTCCAATA
This sequence comes from Asclepias syriaca, assembly GCA_027405835.1. Lineage (NCBI taxonomy): Eukaryota > Viridiplantae > Streptophyta > Magnoliopsida > Gentianales > Apocynaceae > Asclepias > Asclepias syriaca. Next base: position 12,568,631 of record CM049924.1, read on the forward strand.
CCATTCTGCTGGTTTTGAGATGTTCTTCCTTCAAACCCATTTCTTCGAAACTCGTACATGATATTCCTTGTGGCTCCAGTGTCGACTAGAACCCTCCTAATTGTACATTTGTCAATCCCTTCTCTAGTCATCCGCATCTCGATGACAGTAGGACTGACTCTGGCTTCCTCATTACTCTCTAGCTCTTCATTAGTGAAAGTAATGATTTCCTTTTGTTCAAATTCATACTTCGGGACGACGTATGATTTGGTGAGGTTGTAGATCCTCTTCTTAATTCTTTTCACAGAACTCAACTTCGGGTTAATCATGTTGATTACCCTTTCTCCTTTATCTTTCTGTTTTTGCATTCCCGCGATGTATTCTTTCAAGCATCCCTCCTGAATGAGCTTCTCGATGGCTCTGTTCAGTTGGAAGCATTCCTCCGTTGTGTGACCGTAGTCTCTGTGGAATCCACAGAACTTGGTCTTATCCCGCGTGGCGTAGTTTGCGCCTTCATTGGAGCAGGATCCCTTACTCCGTACTTCTCCTTGATCATTGCAATTAAGCTTTCCTTTGAAACATTCAAAGGTGTGAAAGTTTCGAATTTCTTACCTCGATTTTTGTCCCTTCGTTATGGGAAATTCGAGGCCACCTGTTTTGGTTGCTCGGGTTGTTTATCCTTCCTCCTTGTGGTGGATTCAAGTGCACTGCTCTCCGCCAGTGCTACTTTCCGAGCAACACTGAACATTTCTCCGATGGTCTCCGGCTTCCTCAGTTGAAGCTCAGTGTACAGCATCCGGGATCTGAATCCTCCTTCGAAGCAGGTGATGACGGTGTCTTGGCTAATTCCCTCGATGTCATCATAAGTTTTCTTGAATCGTTCCAAGAAAGAGAGGAGAGTCTCATCCTCTCGATGCTTAATATTAGCCAAGTCTCCTCTGGTCTTTGGTATGGTTCTTGCAGTGCTGAATTTATCCAGGAATATTTTCTCCAAAGTATGCCAAGAGTCAACGGTACCTGCTTTGAGGGATGTGAACCAGGTCAGGGCTTTATCGGATAGCGTGCTCGGGAACGCCTTGCATAAAATGGCTTCGTCATTTGTGACTAGCCCCATGGCCGATTTGTACCGGCATACGTGCTCGAGGGGTCGGGATGACCCCGAGTAAAGGATGAATTGCGGGATTTTGAGGCTCGGATCGAGGGAGACATTTTGGATCCATTTGGCGAAAGGCCCCAGTTCAATAGATCTGGATTTATGAACTTTGGTGGGGTTCTTTCCCTTCTCCGGGCTGTATTCGGGAGAATGCTTCCTGGCCCCTCTTTTATGGACAGACTTAGAGGAATGGTGACTTTCCCCTACTTCGTTGATAGCATGTCTCATGCCCATCCGTGTACCACACCTTTCATCTTTCTTGGTGGCTGTTTGTGTTCGCTGTGGAAATTCCGAGGGGTCTCCGAAAAACCTCGGTGGGGGCAGATCAGCGTCGGCCTTTCTAAATTCAGCCCTCAACTTTAGCCATTATTGTGAGAGCTCTTGATCCCGCTTCAATTGTTCGTTTTCTCGTTGCAATCGCTGTAACTCCTTTTCTGTTCCACAATTCTCTTAGAATTGAGTTGTTCCCTTAGATCTTGGGAACGCCGAGAAGTCTCCGGTTGTGGTCCCAATCTTTCTAAGATAGGATGGCGACTGGAACTGGGTGAGGACGAAGAACGTGATATTCTTGTCCCAGTCCCGCGGAAAGAAGATTGTCGCACCGTGCATCCGTCTCTTGAGTGTCTAGACATGTTTTGTGAGAATGAAATTTCTGGCTAAAGTTCCCGGTAATGGAACCAAACAGATTCTGCACGAATCTGTTGAAGGATAAAAAAGTAAATTGAGGTGCTGGGAATTCAGGAAGCTTTATGGTTGACTTGTTAAGAAGACTTTTTGAACTGGTCAGTGCGTATAACTCCTAGGGGGCGATACTTCGCTAGGCGCAATCAGTGCGTATCTCGGGTTGCTATACTTAGCGTGTTGAGAGCCTGCAAAATAAGTAAGTTCAATGGGGAGTTTGTACCCCGTGAACTCTCCGATGCTTAAGTCAGTAGAGTATTTTTGGATATCTGGAAATTAGGAAAAAAAGTCCTTACCTTGTCTTCAGATCACTCTTTTATAGGAGTCTGATAATAAGATTACCGTTGTAGATTTGGACCGTTTTGATCGTTGTGGATAACGGGTTATTAATATGGAATTAAAGATGTAACGTCTGGCCTTGATGAGGCCCATTAATTTATGTTTATGACGTCAGGTGAAATCAGGGGCAATTAAGGTGTGGCAAAATTACCGTCTAGCCCCTGAGGTATTTTTCTGACTGTTCAATATATATATATATATAATAAAAAAATAAGGAAATATAATCCTCGCAAGTTTTGGATTGTGCCGCCGCCAGAATTGTTGAATAGTAAAAAAATATGTATACTTAAAAATTTTTGGAATCAAAGATTAATTTCAGGATGTTAAACTTTCAAAATTCTACTTAAGAAGATAACAATGAGTCAAACAAGTCTTTTCACATATCATAATCTTGAAATTCAATACTTAAAAATTTATCCATACTATAGAAAAAAATAACGGAGAGGGATAGTCCACCTACCTCGATTGAGTGTTTGGCATACTTTCTGATACTTTCGATTAACTCAAATATTCTGCTCTTAAATTCCTTTCGGACTCTATAAAAATCCATAATACGAATATTAAAACTAAATTCATAACTAATATCTTAATCTTACTATCCTATTAATCAAATACACTAAAAACTACTTACCTCTTTCGTCAACTTCTCTATATTCGAAAAACTTTGGCATCTGACGGCTATCGTGTTCTGAAAGGGATAAAAGAAAGCCCTAGTAAAAACCTAATAATCATGCTTATGCTTATATTTATAATTACTCTTATATCTAACTTATAACTATTTACTATTAAGTCCTCACATTATTTAAATAATAAATAAAGCCCTAAAAATAAAATTAGGGTATTACATTCTACCCCCATAGAAAAAGTTTCTTCCTCGAAACTAATGTACCTTGCTCCTCAAACAAATATGAATATTTAGTGCGCATATCTTCCTCCGATTCCCATGTAGCTTCCCTTGGGGTGTGATTGGTCCATTGCACTTTGACATACGGTATAGTTCTTCTTCTCAATACTTGTTCTTTACGATCAACAATTTTCATTGGAACTTCTTCATAATTTAAGTTCTCTTGAACATGTAAAGGTTCCACTTCTAACACATGACTTTCATCCGGAACATAACGCCTCAATTGTGACACGTGGAAGACATTGTGTACTCTGGATAAAGCAGGTGGTAAAGTCAGCTAATATGCTAGTTGTCCAACTCTCTCTAATATATCAAAAGGTCCCACAAACCTTGGACTTAACTTTTCACTCACGCCAAATCTCATAACACCTTTTGTTGGTGAGACTCTTAAATATACCTTTTCTCCTTTCTGAAATTCCAACGGTCTCCTTTTTGTATTTGCCCAACTTCTTTATCGATCTTGAGCTGCCTTCAAATGTTGTCTTATCACTGTCACCTTCTCTTTAGCTATTTGCACTAATTCTAGACCGGTTATGCTCTTTTCCCCAACTTCATCCCAATAAGTGGGAGAGTGACATCTTCTCCCATACAAAGCTTCAAAAGGAACCATACCAATGCTAGACTGATAACTGTTGTTGTATGAAAACTCCACTAAGGTTAGGTAATCTACCCAATTACCTTTAAAATTAATGACACAAGCTCGAAGCATGTCTTCCAAAATTTGAATTACTCTCTCCGATTAACCATTAATTTGAGGATGGAAAGCAGTACTTAGGGACAATTTGGTACCAATTGATTCATTTAAACCTTTCCAAAAATGAGAGACAAATCAAGAATCACGATCAAATAAAATTGATATTGGTACTCCATGTAATCGAATTATGTTATCAATGTATAAGCGTACCAATTCTTCCATGATCATAGTGGTCTTCATTGGAAGAAAATGAGCTGACTTCCTTAGTCTATCCACTATCACCCATATTGTATCTCTACCAGTTCTGGATTTAGGTAATCCTACCACAAAATCCATAGTCACGTGTTCCCATTTTCCATTCTGGTATCTCCAATGGTTCTAATAGGCCTCCGGGTCATTGATGTTCAGCTTTCACGTTTTGACAAACCAAACAACGAGATACAAAGTCTGCAATGTCTTTCTTCATTCCCTTCCACCAAAAGTTTGTCTTCAAGATTCTGTACATTTTTGTTCCTCCCGGGTATACCAAAAATTTGGTGTTATGCACCTCCTTCAATACTTCTTGCCTCAACTGTATATTATTTGGTACCCATAATCTGCCTCGACTGTAAACTACCGTTTGTGTGCCTTTGAAAATCTGAACCCTCGTGTACGTGATTGTTTATTGGGTTTGCAACTTCATCACTTTCTTGGGCTGTCTTAATCCTTTCAATTAATGTTGGCTGAGCTAAAAGAGTAGAAAGCATTTCGTCCATACGTTCACCAATTTCAATCTCCAACTTCTCCCATTCTGTAATCAACTGTTCTTGTTGAGTCCACATAGCTGCTAGCATCCCTGATGATTTCCTACTTAAAGCATCTGCCACCTTGTTGGCCTTTCCAGAATGATAACTAATTTTTAAGTCATAGTCTTTCAGTAACTCTTACCATCTTCGTTGCCTCATGTTTAATTCCTTCTGCGTGAAAAGATACTTTAATATTCTATGATCAGTGAACACCTCACACTGTTCTCTATAGAAATAATGTCTCCAAATCTTTAGAGAAAACACCATTGCTGCTAGTTCCAAATTATGGGTAGGATAATTTCGCTCATATGATTTCAATTGTCGAGAAGCATATGCAATTACCCTACTATTCAACATTAATATGCATCCTAAACCATGTTTCGAAGCGTCCTATAAATTTGAAACCCTCCAGATTCAGTCGGAAGTGCTAAAATAGGTGCTGACACTAAACTTTTGTTTCAGTTGTTGAAAACTCTTCTCACATGATGGGCTCCACTCAAACTTCGTTCTCTTTTGAGTCAAACGAGTTAGAGGCATAGCGATTGAAGAGAAGCCTTCAATAAACTTCCGATAGTATCCTGCAAGACCAAGAAAACTATGAATCTTGGTAACATTTGATGGTTGAGGCCAATCCACAGTTGCTTCTATCTTTTTTATATCCACGGATACACCTTCTCTAGATATTCACACTTGGGATCCAAAATTCACATTTTGAAAACTTAGTATACAACTTATTTTCTCGAAGAGTCTGTAGTACCATTCTTAAATGCTCTGAATGTTGTTCCTTCGATGATGAGTAGATAAGAATATCATCAATGAATACCACCACACAGATATCCAACTGTTCTCTGAATACTCTGTTCATTAAATCCATAAAAGTAGCTAGAGCATTTGTTAATCCAAACGGCATCACGAGAAACTCGTAATGTCCATATCGAGTTCTAAATGCACTTTTAGGAATATCTTCCTCCTTCATCTTCAATTGATGATATCCAGATCGAAGGTCAATCTTGTAAAATATCTTGGCATTCTTCAGTTGATCAAAGAGATCATCTATTCGAGGCAATGGATACTTATTCTTCATAGTGATCTTGTTCAACTCTCTATAATCAATACATAACCACATGCTCCCATCCTTCTTCTTCACAAATAAGACATGTGCTCCCCATGGTGAAACACTAGGCCGAATGAACTTCATATCAAGTAGTTCTTGAAGTTGTCCTTTCAATTCCTTAAGTTTAGCTGGTGCCATTCTATAAGGAGTCTTAGAGATAGGTTCTGCTCCAGGAATGAGATTAATCTCAAAATCAACATCACGTTTAAGAGGTAAACCTGGTAATTTCTCTGGAAACACATAAGGAAACTCACAAACAGTTGGTACATCTTCCATGTTTGGGATATTCTTCTTTGAATCCACCACATATGCTAAGTATCCTGTACATCCTTCTTGTAAGTATTTAGAAGCCTTTATCATCGAGATAATTGGTGTGATCCTCTTTTTACTGCACTGGTATGTACCTTGAAATTTGAATTTATCCTTTTCAGGTATTCTAAATTCCACACTCTTTTCTCTACAATTGATTGTGGCATGATTTTGTGATAACCAATCCATACCCAATATTATGTCAAATCTGATATGTCAATCAAAATAAAACTAGCAAGAAGTCTATGTATCCGTATATCAATTTGACAATCTCGAATAGTATGGTTAGAATTGAGAATCTTTCCTTCAGGTGTAGCAATATGATAAGTATCAACAAAATATTCAGACACTAATCCAAGAGTCTTAGCAAATTTATGAGACATAAAGGAGTGAGTAGCACCACAATCAAATAAGGTATAAGTTGGGAGTATATTGATAGATAGTGTACCTGCAACCACCTCATTGGACTCATCTGCTTCTTGTTGGGTCAAAGCAAACACCCTTGCATTAGACTTCTTTTGTTGTGGCTGTGAAGGCTGTTGCAGTGCTGGTCTGTCAGAGGAATTAGGCCTCGCTGGCTTTGGCTTACGACAATCTGCAATTCTGTGACCGATCTCTCCACAATTAAAACATGCTCCAGTTGAATCTGCATTCACCAAAATGTAATCTACCACAAGTCTCACAATGCTTCCTTTGCAAGGAAGTTTCACCACAACTCTGTTTTGTATTGGGTAGTAGCCTCCTTCTCTGTACTTGGGAACTTTCAGTGTTTGGCCTAACATTCCGCCCTTGTTGACTATTAGTGGGTCTGAACATTTTTATTCCTCTTTCTGCATCACCCACACAGATATTAGACTCTATTCGAATAGACCTCATCTAAGAATCTTCATAATCCCGTGAAGGTATGGACGACAATCTAGCTTGAATCCGTCTAAAAACTCCATCTTGAAAATGAAGCAGCCTCAATCTACTGTTTCCTATCAACTCAGGTACATACTGCCCCAAAAAATTAAACTTATTCGCATATTCAACCACAGACATTGACTCAGTCTGCCTTAGATTAAAGAATTATCTCTGCTTCTCAAGACGAAATGAGTCCGAAAAATAATGATCCAGGAAAGCCTTTTTGAACACCTCCCAATTTATAGGCTGATTCGCAGATACATATGCTGGTGAAGCTCCTTCAAACTACCTTTGTACATCTCCGACTAAAAATGGTAAGACAACTTTACCCCTGACTTCCATGGGTACCTCCAGAACCTCGAAATTGCGTTCCGTCTCTCTCAACCACTTCTCAGTTTTCTCAGGGTCCGCTCTACCATCAAAAGTTGGTATGTTGGCCTTCTTCAAATGCTCATAATGTGCTTTAGTACTGGTAACTGCATTCTGTGAGCTCCGCTCTTGAGGCTGTTGAAGTTGTTGCTGACCTTGCATCACTTGAGTCATCGTATTGAGTAATGCAACCATTTCTGGGGGCATAGTAAAAGCAGGAGCTGGAGGAGGTGGAGGTGGAGGTGGAGAATCTCTCCTACCGTCACGATCATCATTTGCAACTCCATCTCTTTGCCTACCTATCCTTCTATTCCAATTAGCTAGAGGAACGTTCATTCCATCATTCTCGTGCTTGCCCACTTCATCAGAATTATCACCTTCTCTGGAAGGCTCAGCCCTTATACCACGATCATCTATTGCTAGTAAAAATTTCCCAAAGAAAATAAATATAATTATTTAAGTAATATTAAAAACAAAAACATAATATATATATATATATATATATATATATATAATATCTTCCTTAAATTTCTATGTTCTACTGCAATCCATACTTTCCTAATCCTAAAAGGAAAATCAATTCTAAATTTTTTTAGTCATAACCTACTGCTCTAATACCACTAAATATCACGCTCCGAATCCGGGCCTAGTTCGTGAACTAAAATCCCAAATTCAAGATTACATCTCGGCTACACTCCCTAGATTTCTCCAAAGAATGTAAAGTCACTTACTTTCAATTATCCAACAACAAACAGTAAAATTATTAACTTAAATAATCTATAAAATATCATCCACAATTTCTAACTTTCTTCAATAATAGAACTTCAACTATAAAAAAATTCAAGTTTCCAAAAAAACAACAAGAAGTTTATTCTAAACATAAACAACTAAAAACTTTACTCCAAACTCTTATTCATAATCATATGTCCAGTAATCATCCTCTAACCCTATATCTTCCCTGTCATCTGTAAAGTGAGAAAACATATGGGTGAATATAAAATACTCAGTAGGCAGAACATCTTCTCTCCTTTTAAAACAATTTTTCAATTAAAAGAAAAACAATATAAATGTTTTTAAATAATAATAATAATAATAATTTACCATACATTTATCTTTACAGCAGAAAAAGACAAAACATAAATTAAATGGTATATAAAAACATTGAGCAAACAATGTTATGCAATCATTCAATCAATATCTTTCATTTTTCTTTTCTTTTACTTTCTTGTCTTTTTTTTAACTATTAGGGGAATAATATGATTGTTTCGCGAATGGATCTTAATTGATAGCAGTGCCTAACTTTATACCCATTAGCAAAGGGCATTACTTGTATCTTATATCTTGGTGGCTTTTTATCCATGCCAATGAAAATTCTTATAAATAGTATAACATGTTCCTCCCATTATTATCCATCACTTAATCCCCAATAAAATCAAATATAAGAATTATATATAATTTACTTTTATAAAACTTCAATGTAAATACTTAACATTCTAAAATATTTAAAAATATTAAAAATGAGAAAAAAATATATATTTTATTTTAAAATGATAATAGCTCGAAACTCAAAACATAATTTAAATATATACATAACATTTAATTAATATTTTTATATAATAAAAAGAGTAATGAATTCTTTGATGGTATCAAATAAATAAATAAATATATATATATTATATATATATATATATATATATAATAAAAAGAAAATACAAACATAATTACATCAAATTAGAAAAAGGAAACATAATTACATCAAATTAAAAAAAACATATATAATCACATCAAATTAAGAAAAAGAAGCATAATCATATCAAATTTCGAAATTTACAGCTCTATCAAATATATATATATATATATATATATAATATAATCATTGAAATTTTCTGAATTCTTGGCGGCATAAATATATATATATATATATAATAAAAAATAAGGAAATATAATCACGATAAGTTTTGGATTGTGCCGTTGTCAGAATTGTTGCATAATAAAAAAATATATATACTTAAAAAATTTTGGAACCAAAGATTAATTTTGAGGATGTTAAACTTTCAAAATTTTACTTAAGCAGATAACATTTACTCAAACAAGTCTTTTCACATATCATAATCTTCAAATTCAATACTTAAAAAATTATCCATACTATTGATAAAAAAAACGGAGAAGGATGGTCCACCTACCTCGATTGAGTGCTTGGCGTACTTTTCGTTACTTTCGATTAACTCAAATATTTCGCTCTTAAATTCCTTTCGGACCCTATAAAAAATCCCTAATACGAATATTAAAACTAAATTCATAACTAATATCTTAATCTTACAATCCTATTAATAAAAACACTAAAACTACTTACCCTCTTTCGTCAACTTCTTTGTATTGGAAAAACCTAGCCTCTGACGCTATCGTGTTTTGAAAGGGATAAAAGAAGCCCTATAAAACCTAATAATCATGCTTAAACTTACATTTATAATTACTCTTATACAAATTTATAACTATTTACTATTAAATCCTCACCTATTTAAATATAATAAAATCCTAAAATAAAATTAGGGTAGGGTATTACATTGATACAAAGAGGTAACAAGGAATTGTTTCCTCCTCTCTCCTGGCAGGCACCAACATTGGGTTGGGTAAAGTTAAATATGTTTGGGCTCCACCACTCAACTCCACATTAGTATGATATTGTTCGCTTGGGCCTAAGCTTTCACGGTTTTTGTTTCTTGGGCACTTCCCAAAGGCCTCATACTAATAGAGTTAGTGGTATTCTTTAATGCTAGTCAACTCTAGCATTATCTTCAGATGTGGGACATGGGTTGAAACCCCAACTCCTCCCCTCAAACCAAGGACCACATACCAATGTCCTCCCCTAGAGGGACATCTTCTTGATCTCCGCAAGCACTAGACTAGGCCCGAATGATCGCACGAGATTTGGCTCCTACCACTTAACTCCACATCTGGCAAGCCCAAGCCCACCAACCTTGGGCTCTGATACCACTTGTTGGGCTCACATATACCCACAAGGTTGGGCTTCCACCACTCAACTCCATATTAGTATGATATTGTCCGCTTTGGGCCTAAGCCCTCACGGTTTTGTTCTTGGGCAACTTCCCAAAAGGCCTCATACTAACAGAGTTAGTGGTATTCTTTAATGCTAGTCAACTCTAGCATTATCTTCAGATGTGGGACATGGGTTGAAACCCCAACAAAATATAGACGAGTCTCATGGTGCTGACAGAAGTGGTTTTGGTTTTGTATTGCATGATGATAGGAGACGAGTTTTACGTTCGGGAGCTAGACCTTTGCTGTGTATTGTATTGCCTGAACAAGCAGAACTCATGGCTTTGAAGTTGAGTTTTGAATTTGTTCACGATTTTTGGTACTTCCCATTACTGATGATTTTAGATTACGAGAATTTGTCTACTATTGGTGGAATTATTGCTCAGTTTCAAGAGGATCTCTAGAAGGCTCCTAGGATTAATATTTAGAATAATCATACGTCTACTAACGTAGTAATGCATTTGTTTGCTCAAATTGGGATTACTCTTTTAAATACCGTTATTTGGTATGAAACTTCGCATTCCGTGTATTAAACACATTTCATTGAAACTGGTTAAAAGTTTCAAGAATATACTATTTTTCATTTAAAAAAATGATGATGACGAAAAAAAAAAGTTATCATGAGTGAAACAATTAATAGTTTTTAAAAAAATCCAAATTATCAATTGACAAAATATTTTTTTTTAAAAAAAACAAATTGGTATATTTAAATTCTCAAATTACAAGAAATTGGTAAAATTGATTTTCATTATAATTCTTCTTCTTCTTCTTTTTTAATTTAATCATTAAAATTGATATATTTCTTTTAATTTAATCTTTAGAATTCAAAATTCTCTCTTTTTTTAAAATTTTTTTGATAGAATTGTTTAAAAAAATGCACTTTACATCATATTTGGTTTACTCTTAAATCAAACCGGGTATGATTGATTTAACTATTTTATTTAGTCATCTTTTGATCGGTTCTCTAACAACATATATTTGTTCCCAAAGGTTTTGACCCTTCTGAACTCATTTTTGTGGTCTATTTTTTCATATTCTGCCTCTTTCTTATCAGTTTCAGACTTGAGTATTTTTGTTTTTATCATTATAGCTGCTTCTGGTAATTCTCATTTTGTAACACATCTTATTAGTGTGATTTTTTTATGGTTGCAATTATAATTTATGGGCTCAAGAAATGTGTAGTTTTCTAAAAGGTAGACTTCTTTGGCGTATTTTTACTGGTGAAACTAAATAACCCACCAAAGAACCTTCTGAGATTGAAGATAAGTTTATTGAAAGGTTAGACCAATGGGATATAAAAAATCATCAAATTTTAACTTGGTTTTGTAATACTTGTTAGCCTAGTATTAAATTAGAATTTCATTGTTTTGATTGTGCTAAAGATATTTGGAATTTCTTAAAAAATCGATGTGCAATTTCAGATGATATTCATCAGTTTCAGCTCTATTGACGCCTTCATTGCAAGCATCAACAACTAAGTCACACCATTCACAGTTATGTTTATGAGTTACAGATTTTATTGGATCAATTATCTACTGGTGATCCTCTCTTGCCTGATAAAGCTCTACAAGTATTTATGCTGATCTTCTTGAACGTCGGTATGTTTGGCATTTGCTTATAACTCTTAACAGTGATTGGAGTCAAATTGTGGTACTCTTCTTCATCGTAAACCTTTGCCAAACATGGACACAGTAATTCGAGAACTAATTTCTTAAGAAACTCCTATTAACACTCTTCGAGCTGAGTGCAATCTCACTTCTCCAGATATGATTCTTGTTGCACCTTCAATCCATTCTCAATCCAAAAAGGAATATTGTAATTATTGCAAAATACCCAGACATTTGATTCTACTTGCTATAAACTTGAGGTAAAACTCAAGAATCCTGGTAAAAGAAATTCACTCATCTACTACATCTTGGGGTACTTCTTCTAGTACTGATGTTGCCACAAAGATCTCTGACGTTGATGATAAGTCACTTTGTTTTTCCCTAAAGGACATCCAGTCTCTTCTTCACCATATACAATCTAATTTTGGGACTCTCAATTCTTCTGCTTTGTCTGTCACTTCAAGTACACATACGTCTTGATTCTTTGATTCTGGTTGTTGTAATCATATGACTCTTGAGTCTAAGAATTTTCATTCTATCTCTATCCCTTCTCATGCACATGTTGTTCACACAGTTGATAACTCTACATTAGATATTCAGGACAAGTAATATTTCCACATCTTCATTGTCGTTGCCTAATACTTTTGATGTACCAAAATTACATCTCAATCTTATATCTATTGGCCAGTTTGTTGAACTTGGTGCTGATGTAATCTTTAAGAGTAATGGTTGTATTATGCAGGATTCTTAGACGAGCGCAGTTCTTGGGACATGGCATAAGGTTGGTCGGTTATTTGAGCTCGTCTCTCTCCAAATGCCACCAAAAGTTGTTGTTGCTGTTGTTTCTTCCAGTCTTTGGCATTCAAGCCTTGCTCATGTTTCTTCTTCTAAATTAGGATCTTTGATTTCTAACGATTGTTTAGGTTCTGTTAAAACTAGTCACATTGATTGTGTTTCCTGTGAACTTTCTAAACATCATGCTTTGCCTTTTACTAATAGTCCTTCTATTTCTTCTGCCCCTTTTGATCTTATTCATTCTTATATTTGGGGACCTGCTCCTAATGTTACTATTGGTGGTTCTAGCTATTTTGTCATTTTTGTTGATGACTATTCTCGATACACATGGATTTACCTTATGAAAAATCGTTCTGAGTTGCCCAAAATTTACATTCAATTTGCTACTATGATAAAACTCAGTTTTATCTTAACATAAAAGTCTTTCATACATATAATGCTATGAAATATCGAGATACTACCCTTTGTCAATTATTTGCTAGCAATGGTACGCTTGTTCAACGTTCATGTCCTGACACTTCGCCACAAAATGGTCATGCTAAACGTAAATAGAGACACATTTTAGACACTATTCGTGCTCTTCTTATATCACCTTCTTGTCTTGAATCTTTTTGGGGTGAAGCTGCTCTTACATTAGTTTACATTATCAATCACATTTCCTCTTATAATAAAAAAAATATCTCTCTTTATGAGCTTCTCTATGGTCATTGTCTTAAATATATTTTCAAGTTTTTAGATTTGTTTGTTTTATTCATTTGCAGTCCCACGAGTATACCAAATTGGAACCTCGAGCTTGATTGTGTTGTTTTTTAGGTTATGGTATTGAACATAAGGGCTATTGGTGTTGGGAACCTCTTTCTCAACGTATTCACGTTTCACATCATGTCACCTTCTGGGAACATAAGATGTTCTCTTCCTTATCTAGCTTCTGTGTCACATCATCTCCTCCATTCTTTTCTGATCCTACTATCTCTTTGTTTCCTAATGATATTTTGACAGGTACTGATGATTCAAATGACATAGACCTTCCTCCACCCTTGCTTGAAGATCATCCTTCTAAGGATCCTAGTTCTTCCTCTCCTAGTAGTTCTCTAAATTCTAGTCCTACAACTCGTAAGTCTTCTCGTATTCGTTATCCTCCTGTCACTCTTTAAGGTTATCATTGTTACTCTATCATTATTTTTCTTTATGAGCCTTCCACTTATCGTGAGGCTAACTCTAACCCTTTATTGCAGAAAGCAATGACAGAAGAGCTTAATGCACTTATTAACACACATACATGGGATTTGGTTTACTTTTCTCCATATAAATCAGTGGTTGGTTGTAAATAGGTGTATAAAATCAAGACTATGGCTGATGGTTCAGTTGAACGTTATAAAGCTTATCTTGTGGCTAAGGGTTTCACCCGAGAAAATAGAATTGATTATGAGAAGACATTTGCTCCAGTCGCTCATATCACATCGAGCCATACACTTATAGCAATTGCAACAGTCAAACAGTGGATCTTGTTTCAGATGGATGTTAAGAATGCATTTTGTCTCTTACGAAAGGCTTTATATGGACTCAAACAAGCTCCTTGGGCTTAGTTTGCTAAATTCAACTCCACTATTTGTCAGTTTGTCTTTAAGTCCAATCATCATGATCATGCCTTATTTCTTCGAAAGACTCGAAGCAAAATCATTATCTTACTATTGTATGTTGATGACATGATTATTACGGAAGATGATATACATGGTATCCATGATGTCAAACAATTTCTTAGTCGCCATTTGAGATGAAAGATCTTGGTCATTTAACCTATATTTTTTGGGCCTAGAGATTACTTCTTCTTCAATATGGTATTATTTATCTCAAGCCAAATATGCTACTGATCTTATCTCTTGTGCAGGTCTTACAGATGATAAAATTGCTAACAGTCCAATTGAAGCCAATGTTCATTTGTCTGCTGCTGATGGTTCTCCTATTTCTGACTGTACTTTGTATCGTCAACTTGTTGCAGTCTTATATATCTCACTGTTACTCGACTTGACATTGTTTATGTTGTTCATGTTGTTAGTCAGTTCATGACAACTCCTCGGACAACTCATCATGCAGCCGTACTTCGCATTTTTCGCTACATTAAAGGTTCTTGGTTTCATGGTCTCCATTACTCCAACTCATCTTCTCTAGAGCTGCAAGGTTATTCAATTCTGACTGGGCTGGTGATCTCATAGATCGACGCTCTACTATAGGTTATTACTTCTTACGTAGTGATTGATAACACTAAAATATTCATGTATTTTAGTGACAATTTGTGTTTAATTCTTGATCTAATTATTGATAAATAATCAATTTTGGTTTAATTTTGATAATTCTTTTATTAAATGGATTTCAGGAAGTTTTTGGGGTAAAAATGCGAAGAATTACAAATTCAGGGACTCAATTGCAAACTCTGAAGATATTTTACACGTCACGTCTTGACGCTTGTCAACACCTTGTTCTTGACGACCATCAAGAACGATTGTTGACGGCCGTCAAGACCTCATCATCAGAATTTTTTATTTGTGAATTTCCTATTTTACCCCCGTGTTTTGTATGTATAAATAGTGGTTTTCACCACAGATAACATATATGTAGAACCAAAAATCATAGAGAGAATCATGGATTTTTCATTGTATTCTTCGTACTTTGAATTTCTCAATACAAGATTATTGTTGTTTTTATTGTCATTCTCTTCTTCCATTTCTCTTTGAATTCTTGTTCACAAACCAAGAAAGGAGTTTAGGGAGTGCTTTAAGTTGAGAGTGAAATCCAATCTTCTCTTGAGAGTGTGACAGTTCAAGATCCACAAACCAAAGAGTTGCACTTTCACATCCTTGGAGTGAGGTTGGTAATTAATATAAATCCTCATCCTAAAGATTAGCAAATTGAATGTTCACAAACCCACCAGGACTTCAAAGTTGTTGATTTCCCTTGGAGGAGTGTGTTGGTGTATTGAAGAAAAGGTGGAAAGAAAACATCTACAAGAGCTTGGAGATTTCAAAGAGTCCTAGCTTTACTTGTACACATTTCTTCCTCTTTGATTTTCTATTGATCTTGTATGTATGATTTTAACATTAGTTCTCCTTTAGGATCTCTTAATGTTCTACATTGCTTTAGGAATAATTGTTGAGAATTCTTTGATGTTTCATGTTTGTGTGTCTTCATGTTAATCTAAATCAATTGTTCTTTGATTTTTGCATTTATGTGTCTAAGAATTCCATCTCAATAGATGTGAAGATCCTAAGAAAATTTGATATAGGCCACCATATCCCTATGAGGGCAATTTGGTGAGCTTTAAGGGGAGAGGTCAATACAACCTTGATGTCGGATATCAACCCTTAGACCTAGGCATGAAGATTCTCAATTCACGAGAGTTTATTGTGCTAAGAACCTCTCAATAGTTATGTGTGCTTGCTTGATTTCTTAAAGGTCCTAAGTTGTTTTTCCTTTATTGCTTTCTAGATTAGATTTCTCCTATCTTCACTTGATGTTGGAACCTAAACCTTAATTTTCTCTAAGTTTCATTATTTGTAGAGGATTCCTAACTTCCTTAGGAAACGATTTTTATAAATTTTAAAATGCTGGTGTTCAATTCTTTTCTTAATATACATTCATAATCAACATATATGATAATTGAGCCTCAACATAATCTAAAGAAAATGTTGGCAAAAAAATGCTCACCAAGTTTTTGGCGCCGTTGCCGGGGACACCAATCATAATATGATTAGTAATCTAGAATTTCTAGGGTTCTAGACAATTGATTAATTGGTTTAGGATGAATTGAATGGACTTAATTGAACTTAGGAACTTTTGAGTTTAGGTTCCTTTACTTGCTTTATTCCTTTATTGTTGGTTAGATAGTGTAGTCTAGTTTTCTTAGACTTTAGTTTTCCTTGTTTTCGGTTAGTATAGGATTAGTTCCTAGGTTTTGGTTAGTTTAGGTTAGCTTAGATGTAGAGTTTTGGCCTTAGAATAGGTTAATCTAGTTTAATTTAAATAGCTTTAATCTAACTTTTTCTAATTCTTAACTAGTTCTAATCTAGTGTAGTTTAATTCATAATCAATTCTTACTTTAACCTTAGAAATAGTTGAACTCACATAATGCATAACTCTTAACATAGTGCTAATTAGGTCTTTAGATTTAGAATTTACTTTCTTAACTTGTTTCTTTTGTTCTTTTTTTACTTTGATTGTTTTTAGATTGCTTAATTAGTTGTAGATGTTCATTTTTCAAAACATTTAAAAAAATTCCAGCAAGCTTCCTCTGTTTTGTTCTGTTTCTGCTCTGTTCTTCAGACGCCTACTGTCTGAAATTGTTTTCACATTTTGATATTTTTATATTCTACTGCCTTTTAACTTTCTTTTGGTATATTATATGTTTATTTTAGATATTATTTGATTAGTTTTTAAATTAGTTTAGTTAAGAGTGGTTGTTGAAAAAAAAAATCTATTGTAGTACTTTTTATACGAATATATACATATATAAATATGTTTTGTTTGATGTATATTTTATTAATATAATTGAATTATGCTTAGTATATATGCATCTATAATTACAGTACTTATTTTTGTCTTTATTTTGATATATTGCTTAACTATTTTTGCCATTTTACTCATGATTGAATTCAATAGCATAAGGTACACTTCTCTAAGAACTTTTGGCAAAATTTATTTTTTGTCATTTTTTGATTTATTTGATATATATGTGCTTTTTATCTTTAGAATTATTTAGATTGATCTTTGGATGATTTGTGTTGAGATTTGAACTTTCAAATTTTTGGATTTAACTAAATCTACATATGCTAAAGTATCCTTTAATCTTGACATTGCACTTTAAGTGTTTGATTAATTGCCTATAGTTTATTTTTAAAGATTATGTAGCTTGTTTTTCTTTTATAAGTTAGTTCAAATGTTTTTAAGTCTATTGCTCTAGGTTTCATGTATCTACTATAAGATATTGTTCAATTGCTCTAGGGACTATGCATTAGTCCTTCACTTATTTGATGTGCATGATCTACATGTTCTAAGTACCTAAAACAATGCAAATCTTGATTTAATTGATCTATCTTAGTTCTAATTGACTACTATTTATGAGTACACTGTTCTTATTTGTGTTTAGCACTTAATTTTTTAGGTATATAGCATCTAATATATCATACTAATGTAAGTATACATGTATGCATCTCACTGTAATTTTGGACAGCATGAAACCTGTTTCGTTTTTGGTACTATTTTCTGTTCTTTTGGAATTTCCGTAAAATATTTAACTGCAGAAATCTCTTGTCTTAGGGTTAAGATGGAATAAGTTTCACTCCATTTGGCTTTAAAACCAATTTCTTATGATTTTTTGAAAATCACTGTCAATTTTAAAACAACTTCTGCCTTTTTACTTATTTTACTTAACTTTTTGATCTTCTATTTGCTTTGCTTTGTTTTTAATTTATCCTACTTTTATATGCATTCTGGAAATGTTGATATTTAATCTTGCTCTTAGGATTCCTTAATTAATTTCTTCTAGGATTGTATGATCTTTAAGTAAATGTTAAAAGTTTCTAGCATATGTATCTTGCTTGTTTTTACCCACTGTTTTGGTTATTTTTCTTTGTATGCATGTTTAGTTAGTATTAATTAGTTTTCCTTTCTTTTTAGCATATTTAATATCATCTAATTTTCAGTAGTGTTTCTTTCCTTTTTATGCATCTTTTTAATGCAATTTTTAACTTGTTTTATTGCCATTTCATTTTATGCCAACTTTGAAGCAAATTGCCTTATTTATGCCTATGCAATTTGCTGCTTTTTACCATAATTCAAGTCTGTATTTATGCTTCATCTTAATCATATTTATGCATCTTTTATGCCTTCTTTTGTTTAGTACTTTTTGCACTTTAAGATATGCCTATTTAGATTGCATTTTGGTCATTTTTAAAGTACTTTTTTAAATGTTACCTAAGAGGAAGACCAACAATTCATACCATAGAAGTGTGATGAAGAAGACCATATCTTGTATTGTTCATTTTTTATTACAACTCTAATTGTTGGAGCTTGGACCAAGTTTTATATTTTCAGTTGCTTCTATTTGGACATTATTTTCAGTACCTAATGTTTTTCAATTCATGCAAGTTTTTTTTTTTCTTTTAAACCATTTCTTTGCTAAAAATCAAATTTTAGAAAACTTTTGATTCAACTATTTTGCAAGAAATGTTTCCAACTCTTATGCAAATAATTTTTCCTACTTTAACATTTTTGGTTATTTAACTTTATAACTTGTTAAATTTTATTCAATTTATTTTTGTTCTTTAATTATTATTATTATTTTTTTGTTTTGTTTTTATTCTCTTTTTAATCTTAACTTTTTTAACTTAATATCTTTTATTTAATTTTTTTTTGAATGCTCTTGCATCCTCCTTTTTACTTAAATTATTTTTAATTCTTAATTTAATATCTACTTTTTTTTATTCCTTTTATTTTAATATTAAATTTTTTTTAATTATTTTTTTTTACAAAAGAAAAACTCTCGGGACTTACCCGAGAGCTTCGTTCCTTTTAATTTTTTTTTATTTTCTTTTAACTTCTTTCCTTTTTATTTTTCTTTTCCGAGATTGGATTTTTTAACTTTTATTTTTTTTACTTGCTTTTCTCCTCTTTTTCTTCTATCTTAATTTTTTATCTTATTATTTAATTTCTTTTTAACTTTATTTTAAATTGTCTTGTAATAGTTAGTATTTCAATTCTTCTCCCTACTTACTTAATTTGTTTCTTAAACTTTGCATAGTTCTTTGTAACCTAGTTTTCTTTTCTTTGGCTAGTGTTAGCCCTTGTTACAATGGACTTTATTTTAATTTTAAGCTTTCTTTTAATCCTAATTTTCAATTGCTTTTGTTATTTTTATTTCTTGTATTTCTTTCTTTCTTAATTTTATCTTGAGATCGCCTTATTTTAGGGTGCATGACTAGATCATCTTCTAGAGAGCTAACGCCTATTATTGATAACCTTGAAGCTCTAATACGTGAAGCAAGAAGAAATCAAAGAAGAATGGAAGCAAATAAACCTACCCTGGACTCTTATATTCAACCTCAACTTACTCCCTCGTGTAAAGCTATTCGTTTAGCTACCGGAACAAAGTTTGAGTTTAAACCTAGTGTCCTTCAACTTCTCACCACAAGACTCCAATTTGGAGGTCTACCTTCTGAAAATCTCACGGAGCATCTTTGAGGATTTCGCATCGCTATGCGAAGGGCTTAGTGGAACAAGTACGTTAGAAATAACCAAGTTGAGTCTCTTTCCATATACTTTGAGGGATAGAGCTAAGAGATGGCTAGCACAACTTCCAGCAAGATCAATTACATCGTGGGAAGAACTCACTCGAGCTTTTCTTGTGGAATATTATTCGGCTGCAAAGATCCTCGAGTTCCGGAAAGTAATTTCAAGTTTTAATCAACTTGAAGCTCTACGTTTCAACATGAATAATCAGATTAATTTCCTCCAGGAAAAAAGCGTGCAAGAAGCACACTACATCTATGAATTTTGCCAAGGCCTGCACTTTAGTGGAGAATGTTCCGGGGGAGGAATCTTAACAATTTCGGAAGAAATCGAGCAAGTGGAAGCGGCCAACTTCACACCTATGGGAAACACCTACAATCCTAATTGGTGCAACCGCCCGAATCTTAGCTGGAATCAATTTTCTCCCGAAAATCAAGGGTATCAAAGAAACTTTTCAGCTTCCTTTGCTTCTTTTTTACCAACAGGGACAACAACTCACGCTTCAGGGGCCTCGCAATTATCCATCAACTTCGGATTCGATGAAAGAAATGAAGGAGATGATGAAGGGCATGATGGAATGACAAAGAGAAATTCTTGAGTTAAATAAGAAGATACAAGACTCGAACGAAGAACGAATGAAGCATCACGAGACGCGCTTAAAACAAACCAAAATATCGTTGAAAAATCAACAAGTCTCGTTACAAAATTTGGAGAGGCAGATAGGACAAATCTAGAAGCACCTCTCGGAGAGAGCACTAGGAACCTTACCGAGCACAATCGAATAGAATCCCAATGAATGCAAGAACATATCTCTTCGCTCTGGTAAGATTCTAGAACCTTCAGTTCCTGAAAATACTAATCCTATTACTTTGTTACAGGAATATAAAAATGCCAGAGTAGCAACTAGAGAAAAAGAAGAAGATAAATTAGAGGAATTAGCTAAACCGGAAGAAAATCATCAAAAGATGCCTCCGAGCTCGTCAGCACCAAAGCTAAAGATTCCTTTTTCCGAGCATTTAAAAGTTTCAAACGAAAAAGAAGACTTCTATAATTTCGTTAATATTTTGAAGAAGACTCACATTGAATTACCTTTTGTGGAAATTATCTCTATGCCTATGTATGCTAAATTTTTACGTGATATTATAGGGAATAAAAGAAAGCTAGATTTAGATAAAGTAGTGTTGAATGAAGTTTGTTCTACTTTCGTTTTAAATAAACTACCCCCTAAGAAGCATGATCTCGGTTCATTCACACTACCATGCACCTTTGGCCCCTTTTCAAATATTAATGCCTTAGCCGATTTAGGAGCTAGTATTCATTTGATGCCATTTAATATTTTTGAAAAATTAGGTGTATATAACTTGAAACCCACTAAGATGTGCATTCAACTTGCTAATAGAACTGTCAAATTACCAAAGGGAGTTTTAGAAAATCTAGTCATTAAGATAGAAAAATTTGTATTCCCTGTTGATTTTGTTGTTATGGACATGATTGGAGATAGTTCTGTACCTATTATCCTAGGAAGACCATTTCTAGCTACTTCTCGGGCGATTATTGATGTTTCCAAGGGTAGTATTACATTAAGGGCCGATGATGAAGAAATTACTTGTTCTTTAAATTCTTAATATTTCTAACAAAATTATTCTATCAGGAAAAGAATCTTCATCAAGCGCTCCAGGTACACGGTCTCAATTTACTTTTTTCATTTCTTTCTTGAATAAATTTGTTCCGTTTTGAAGTTCTAGCTTAGTTTTGTGTTTAGAATCTGATACTTGGTTGAGTTTGGGATGTTTGGAGCCCTGAAATAAATTCCCGAGCTTTTCAGTTAAGGTAGTTTTATTTCCCAGAACATTTCCTGGATTGGAAGAAATTCGAATTTTCTATTCTTTATCTCGAAGAAATTCTAATTTTCTATTCTTTATTTCGAAGAAATTCGAAATTAATTTAATAATGTTTGATTCTCAAAATTCTCAGTTCTTTACCGAAAAATCTCGAAGAAATTCGAAATTAAATTTTCTTTTAAAATCATTTTCTTTATTTTTCTTCAGAATAAAAGAATTTGATTTTTTCTAAAAAAAAGATATTTTTTGAGAGCTTGATGCCCGTCAAGACCTCCTGATTGTTAAGATTGTAACGGATACGATCTTGACAGCTGTCAAGACCCGGTAGTAGCTATAAATCTTCTAATTTTCAACCAAAATTTCACAATTCAATCTCTATTTTCTTCATTTCTACAAATAATTCTTGCAAATTCTAGTTTGATTCTTTATTTTACTCATTCGAAATTGCCCGAAAACAATCCATCATCGAGATTTCTAGCCATCCTTTCCTTTCTTTCACTAATCATCCTGATTTTGGTAGATTTGCCTATACTCTTTTAGGACGTACTATCCTTCATGGTCTTCGAATTCACTTAGAATCTGCCCGTTTGTTGGGTTTTGCTGATGAGATTGAGCGGATGTTATCTACACCGCCATATCAGTGAGTTTTCAACATTGATGATCCATGTTATGAAGAACTCATCACTGAGTTTTACGCATCTTTTGAATTTCACGGGAACGACGTTATGTTCCCACTTGGTGGAGTGATGCGACATCTCACAATGCAAGAATTTGGTATTGCACTCGGACTTTGGATGGTTGAGGAGCAAACCACCAACGTCTACGCTACTGTTGTCCGTGATTTTATGGAGGATGTCTCAATTTATTGGATGCACATCTATCGAGACAACACACCGTTCATTCAGTTCAAAGCTAAAGGTACCGGTCTCCTTCCTGTGTTGCATTATCTTCATGCTATTATTGCATATACTATCACGGGGAGATATGATAGTTAGACTGTTGTCACAGTTACGGATGCCAGAATAATATCACATCATTATCGAGATATCTCCATCGATTTGACATACAATTTTTCTCACCAAGCACGAGACTACGCCTCCTCGACAAGAAAGAAGAGTTTAGGTCTCGGACCTTTTATTACATGAGTTGCAAGGTATTTTGGAGTTGATACATCCACAGTACGCCAATGTAGTGATTCCATGATTCCTTTATATCAAACGATCCTCTGGAATATGCATATGCTCCGACGAGTTGGAAGCCACTATGTTGTACGCGAGATATCTATTGAGGAGTCTCAGGTACCGGTGGAGCAGCCACCACCTCTTTGCCACGCTCGTCCACGTTCTATGCCTGATAATCTTTCCGAGCCTTCTTCCTCCTCCTTACCTTTTTATCAACCTCGAAATGTATTTGAACGTTTTATGGTCGTCGGGATGACCCAACAGTCCGAGAACCTTTCTCAGCTTAGCACTAATATTTCTCACCTTCAATCTGATTTTTCTCAATTTTCTACTCGTTTTCAACAAATCGAGCGTCAGGTTAATCGAATTTATCGGCACCTGAATATTCCCGAGAAATCTTTCGAGAATGATTCCAATTAGATAGGATTAGTTTAGCTTTGTCTTTTGTTGCTTGTATTTTCTTTCGTTAGTTGTAATTTTCTTTAACTTAATTAATTTTTATTTTTACTCTCTTTATTATTTTTAATTACTTGTTTTATTAAATTATTTCTTTTAATATTTTCTAAAAGTTATTCTTTTAATTAATTTCTTTATTGTTGTTAAAATAATTATTTCTTATATATTATTAATTAATTATTTTAATTATCTTATTTAATTCATTCTATTTTATTAATTATTTAATTATCTTAAAATATTTTATTATCTTTAGAATATAAACTTATCGTTTTACTTATTTTTTTTATTTATCTGGCCTATTTATTTTAACATATTTTTTTATTATTTATTTGGCCTACTTATTTTAATCTATCTTTTTATTATTTATTTGGCGTATTTATTCTATTTTATTTTTTTATTATTTATTTGACATATTTATTTTAATTTACTCTCTTTATTATTTATATTGTCTATTTATTTTCATTTACTCTCTTTATTATTTATGTGCTTTATTTATTTTATTTATTCTCTTTATTATTTATGTGGTTTAATTATTTTAATTTATTTGGCCTTTATTGTATTTATGTCTTTATTATTTATTTTAATTTACTCTCAATAGTTACGTGTGCTTTCTTGATTTCTTAAAGGTCCTAAGTTGTTTTTCCTTTATTGTTTTCCTTTATTGCTTTCTAGATTAGATTTCTCCTATCTTCACTTGATGTTGGAACTTAAACCTTGATTTTCTCTAAGTTTCATTATTAGTAGAGGATTCCTAACTTCCTTGGGAAAGGATTTTTATAAATTTTAAAATGATGGTGTTCAATCTTTTTCTTAATATACATTCATAATCAACATATATGATAATTGAGTCTCAACATAATCTAAAAAAAATGTTGGTTAAAAAATGCTCACCAGTGATTCAATTATTTCTTGGCAAAGTAAGAAGCAAACTGTTGTCTTTCATTCTAGCACTTAAGCTGAATATAGGGCTCTTGTTGAGCCCTCTTCTGAGCTCATATGACTTTGCTGGTTTCTTGACAGTATGGACATTTCCTTTTCATCTGCTACTCCACTTTATTGAGACAATCAAAGTACCATGAAGATTGCCCACAATGATATTTTTCATGAGCGCACCAAACATATAGAGATTGATTGTGACTTTGTTCGTTATCATGTTCTTCCTATCACCATCGATCTTCATTATATTTCTACTCATGACCATCTTGCAAATATCTTCACCAAAGCTCATTCAGCTCCTCAATTTCGTGATCTTATTTCCAAACTCAAAATGAAATATCTTTGTATATTGTTAAGATATGAAATATCTTTGTATATTATCATCTTTATATATTGTTAAGATACGTAATATTTTTGTATATTACCATATGTTTGTATATTCGGTCAAAGATTATGCTTGATTGTAGCCTTGATTTTAGGCTAGATGGTAGGCTTGATCGTAGACTTGATCTTAGGCTTGTAGACTTGATCGTAGGCTTAATTAACATAATTAGATTTTCGGTTTTAGGTAACTTATGTAATATAAATAGTCATTTTCTATTGTAAACCTACACAAATTATACATAACATTCATATATTATTTACGTTGTTCTATATATATATATATATATTGATTCGTCACAAATTGGCAGGAATATATTTGAGGGTAGAAAGGTAAATGTTTAATCCAGAAATCTTCGAGAACCCCGAAGTGTCGGTAACTTGCAAAACAGAGAAGGTTTGGTGGGGACGTGGATCCCCGTGAACTCTCCAACGATCAAGTCAGTTTGGTTGTTAATTGATAATTGTTTACGATATCTAGCTTGAGTCCCTTACCTTTGTTCGTTTCCTTCCTTTTATAGCCTCCTTGATGGGAAGTGATGGGGGGAAGGATGGGATCGTGTTTGTTTAACTCGTGGGCTCTTTCGAGATTGCCGTTGTTGGAAACGGTCTTTATTAGTGGGAGAGTGGGGATCCACGTTTGGATTGAGTGGATTATGTGTTCCACTTTTTGCATTAACGACTTTGACTTTGAGTCAAACCGCGGTGTATGCGGTACTGTGCGGTTTAGTCCGTTGTGTGGACGTTTCTACCCTTGGCAGATATCTTTTTCCTTTCAGTGGCCCCTCAGCGAAGTACAGCATGGCTTGGTGTGGACTTCGCTGGATAGACCGGGTTACTGGGTTCCCAACCGGGCTCCCGTGTTTTGTCAGTGGGTGTCCGATGGTGGTGGCCATTTTCCAGAAATTCCGCTGGGATTTAGCGAGCTTCGGCTAGTGAGAGATGGCGTGTGGACGGGGCGACTTTAGGGTTTCTGATAGTGACTTCTGTCACTTCATCTTCTGATTTTGTCAGTCCCAGACCGTCTTTTTGCAAACCCGAGGGGTTGATCTCTGCAAGTAATCATGATGCCTTGTAGGTAGGCCTTCTATAACCGTTTCAAACCTTTTTCTTTACACATCTACTTCCTTTTACAAACGTTTTCTCTCAAAATCTGCTTCTGCCATTACTGTCGTGCAAGCTTTCTGAAGATTCCTTGCCTTTGTTCTCGTCGCAAGTTCAGTCCCATATCCTCCATTTTCAATCGTTTGCAATAACCCAAAAAGGTATGCTTTGTCCTTTTGCCGCAAGTAGCTTCTGGTTTACCGGCGTCTTTATGCGTCTGTTTGGTTCTTCTATAAAAATGTGGTTTTTCTTTTTTCTTCACTGCTTTGAGTGGCGATGAATGCTCATGCCTTTGCTTGCTTATTTTCTGGGTTTTTTATGTATGTGGGGGGTTTTAGGACTGGTGTAGAATCTGGGTTGTTTAGGTTTGCTTTTTTCTGGGCTATTATGACCGGGGGTTAGCTTAGATATGATCATAGGGTGTTTTCTGGGTGGTCCTTTGAATGGTGTTTTGAGTTCTTGAATTTCTGTTTGCAGTTTGAACAATGGCTGACCAACAAGGAAATGTTGTCAGAGATGAAGTCCTTGAATTGATGGTTGAGGGTTTTGGGGACCCTCAGCCTGCCCGCGAAGTACCGTCCACGGCGATTGAAGAGGACCCCGCTGCCACTTCTGGGCCCGTGGTATTGGGGCCATTAGGTACGGACTTCTGCCTTTACTGAAGTAAGGTAGCCCATGACCAACTTAAGTTCATCATCTGTAAGTATAGTATAGATAAAAGCTTGTATAGGCTTAGTGTGCCCTTTGAGCTAGGTAGGATGTCCACTAGGAACACCCCTATTCCCTTGGCTCACTTCGAAGTAGGACTTAAGTTACCTTTGGACCCAGCCTTTGTAGATTTCCTTGTGTTCACCCGTATACAGCCCGGGCAACTTCACCCAAATGCTGTTCGAACCCTTCTTTCTTTGATTTGCCTAGGTCGTCGTTTAGGCTTTGAACTATCTATGAACATCTTGGGGATGTTCTTTTCTACATTTCGCATGTCTGATAACACCCTCTCACTTCGATCCGGAAGGAATAGAGTCCAACTTTTTGATTCCCCTCCCAACAAGGTGGACTTCAGAATTAGGTAGGTGATGGTGGAGTCTAAGGTAGGCTTCCCTTTCCAGCCTTGTGTCAATGAGGGTAGACCATTGCCCCCCATCCATCCCTCTTCCTTAGATCCCTCTGAGAGGTCGTTTCTCGAGCTTATCACCCGGGACTTGGGGGGAAACCGAAATAGTCAGTCCCGGGTGTATTCTTCGAAAGACCTATTGAGCGACCAAAGCCTAGAGTGGTGTGGCATAGGGGCGGGGTTGGAGTCTAGGAAGAGAGATTTAGGATTTAGACCCGAGGTCCCCAATGCCGAATGGACCATACACCTCGGGGGCCTCTTCTTCGTCGTGTGTGACTTGTGCCCTCCGACTTCGTTAGCGTGTTGTCAACCAAGCCGGGGTAACTTTTACTTTGTTCTTTTTCTTTTACTTCGCGCATTGCTGGGATACTAAATCCTTTTGTTTGTTTTTTTTTTCAGAGCCCGCTACATTCAAGGCGGCTTGGAGGGAGCGTGAAGGGGGGAGAAGTGTGCGTCAATCACACTTGGACTCCCTTCCCCGCTTCCCACCTCGGTTTATTGACCGGGGTGCTGCTGGAGATACGGTCCTTTCATATCCGTCTTCAGCAGGCCAGGCTTCTCGTCGGGGTGGGACCCCCTGACGTCCAAGGGAGGAGGGATCACGGGCGAAGCCCATCAGGTTTGCTCCTGCTGGAGCTCGGCGGCCCCTTATCCGTGATCCCCTGGAAGAGGTGGAGATGGTCGATGAGGAGCAGCTCAGACCTCGCCGGTGTCAACGGACTTCATCCCCTGTCCGCTCGATGGAGATTATCCCAAGTCCTCCTGCCCCCGAAGTCACACCCGCTGCTACTTCACCAACGGAGGTGCGGGAGGAGATGCCGTCTACTCCGGCAGCTGAAGGTGGGGAGGCTGAAAGGGACCTCGGCCCATCATGGCTAAGGCCGGGGTTTGTGATGCCCGAGGAGGAGGGGGCTTTGCGAGAGTTAGCTACTGAGATCACCCGCAGGACTCCTCCCCTCAATAACCCACGCTTCACAAATCGGTATGTGGCGGCATTCATCGGGGGGGCTATCCTGGACCGAGCTGCTGATGTGGAGTCCCTGGCCGGCATGGGTGAGCTGAGTGTCGACGAGGCAACCAACAGAGTCGGTGCCCTATTAGCCGGGGTAAGGGACTTAACCACGTCCTTCTTTCTCTTCTCTTTTTTTTAAACTCTCTTCTTCGCAGGTCACTTCTCTTCTCCTCTACATCTCCCGTTCCAGCTCTTTGGTGGAGGAGGGAAGGGCAGCTGACACAGAGTGGCGGGCGACTAACGAGCCATGCCTGGTAGCCTTGGAGTCCAAAGTAAAGGACCAGGCTGCTCGTTTGGAGCTCACGGAGTCAGAGAAGTTGCAGCTCACCAGCGAAGTTTCTGATTGGAAGGAGCAGATGCTGAAGGCTGAGGAAGAGATAGCGGAGTTACGGGCTGCAAATGCTCAGTTGAACATAGCCTGGGATGAAGCGGTTGCAGGCAAAATTTCTGTACAAGAAGAGCTCAACTATTGCAAGTCGGCGAGCTTCAGAAAAAACATTATTGACGAGTTCAAGAGCTCAGCCGAATATCATGAGGACATAGGGCACGAAGCTGGCTCTTTCTTAGACAAGGGTTGTGTTCACATCATTGATATGCATAAATCATATCACATTTTTAGCATGTTTTTAGGCATGATTTAGGGTGAAATTGAGGGCAAATCGGTCTTAATTGTTTATTATTAACTCAATTTCACCATTTTTATGATTTTGGAAGTGTCAGGTGAAAAGTAGAAGAAAATTGCAAATTTCGAGGCAAAAACGCAAATTTTCAGAAGTTCGGACTTCGGGGACGGTGTCCCGAATCAGGACGAGCGTCATGACCTGGTCAACAGGTCGGGAGGGGCGTCCAGGACTCGGGACGGCCGTCCTGACCTGGTCAACAGACCGGGACGGGCATCCCGAACCAGAATTCAGAGTCCCACATCGAAGTTTTGAAGAAACATCACTCGAGAAAGCTGCTATAAATACCCCAGGCCTTCCTCAGTTGAAATCATCCCTCTCCACTCGATCTGAGTCATTTAGTGACTTCGATTGTACACTTTCCTCGAGTACATAAGTCACTGAGAGACTCGGGTTCAGTATAAGTTTTCTTTCTTTCTAGTTAGTGTTTAGTTTTCTTAGTTTCTGAGAATTAGTCTCAGAACTTAGGCTTCGATAGATAGGTTCGTTTCTGGTATTCATAGAATACCCGGGATTTCGTTAGGAGATCCTAAGAGGGCTCTAGGCGTTCGAAGAGTCAGTCCACAAGGCTGGGTATTAAGGTAAAGCCCAGTTATTAGGCTGAAGAAGCATCCTCCGAAGGTTCTGGCGAGCAGAGTCGGGTCGAGCAGTACGACATATACAAGCAGTTGCTACATCGACGAGACTAAGTAAAGGGTGATTTATTTATGGCATCAGTCCCCCTGTCCCTCTCTTTATATGTTTGTATTGTGATTGTCCAAATACTAATTATGTTTACGAGATTATGATTTTTATGAGTATTTGTTTTATATGTTGAAGTTCTTATGATTTTTCCGGAAATGGCCACCTGCTTAAATATTCATTATATCTGCATGTCTAATGTGTTCTTTTAAACTAAAATTAGGGTTATAGACAATTCCTAACCACGGTCTATTCATAAACTGTTTAGTTTAACATGCATCAATTAGTATTAGTGTCTGCCATATTAGATAAAATAACCTGCAGAACACCCTGTTTGTTAAAGTAGTCTAAGTAGGCTGAGTTGAGCGTTTATGCCGGCGTTAGGGCGAGCGGCATGATCCCCGAAGTGACATAGGGCTTTCATGGATGCCTTTAGCTCGAACCGTGAGTAGGGCCGTCATTAAGGTAGGTCAGTTTATCAGATAACTCGGATGTGGTACACCTTTAGACTCAGAACATAGTTGCAATCCAAGCCAAGGCATGTCTAAAACACTCGAAGATAGGTCAATCAACATATAGGAACAATATAACATAGAATCAGGATATTATCTATAAAACACTTTTATGCTTAATTAGACTTAAACTTAGGGGAGAATGGATCACCCTCTCATCAAAGTTATTGATGAAGATTGCATAACTGGATCATAAGATAAGAGTTAGGATAAAAGGCTAGTTACTACTAAGCCGTTACCACTTCCCTGGGAGTACGATATTTAACTTAGTAAAATCGTAGATACTCTCCAACAGACTAGCTACACGATTGGTACTCTGCCTTAGGTTCTGACTGATTAAGTGACACTATAAAGACTAAACGTGACAATTAGTCAAACCCGGTCCTTAATTACTCATAATCAGCATAGGGTAAAACAACACCTATTTAGCATATCAGTCGGAGCAGCATCAGATTTTTGGCGCCGTTGTCGGGGAAATATCATAATGAATTTAGGATTATTGGCCACAATTCTAGAAACTTATGATAGGTAGCGGTAGTAACCTAGACTTTAGACCTACACTTATCTTATGCTAGTTAGACAATCACTTTCCGAAATATAGGGTTATCATAACTAACTAATTTTAGATATTATTTGAAATTAAGGCATTTAGGATAATCAAATTTTAGAAAATTATTCTAAAACCATATTGAGGAAATTTATCTGCTTTCTAAATTAAAGAAAAAAATGTGTTAAAAATTTAAAATCCCGAAAAATATCTTTCTTGCTTTTCTATTTTGCTTTTCTTTCTATTTTTGTTATTTGTTATTCCTAACCAGACTTTGCACTCGTAGATGAAGAGAACAAGAGCAGCTACTAATCAAGCAAAGAAAACGGAAAACCCTGACACTCCAGGACCAAAGAAGACCAAGCCAGAAGGACCATCTAGGCTTGAACCAGAAATACCACAGGGAAACCTTCCTTCCCAACCCGTAGAAATAAACTCAAGCCTAGATACCAGTGACTTAGTGAGAAGATTACTGAACGCCCGTGAGCCTAGTCCCACGGAAGAAGATCCTTCTGAAGATACCTTTCCTCCTAGAGAAGAACCTCAAAGATCTCCAGTTCACACTCCTGCCCAGAGAGTTCCTATAAATCCACCACCCCTTGACCAAACCCAAAACTCACCAACATCTCCTGCATACACTCCAACACCTAACGAGCACACCCCTTCATCCGGGGGAAGTACTAACGGTTCTCATTCAGTGTTGTCCGTGCAGATAGATACTTTGGCTCGACAGATCTATGAGATAGATCAAGGAATTGCAAGCAGATTGTGTCATTTAGACCAAGTCAGTATGAATATCACAACCAACATGGACCGACTCAGAGCCACGGTCAGTCTCTAGGAGAACCAAGGTGCACAACTACTCTGGGAGATGGCTGACTTACGAAGTGAGCAGGGCAGGCAAAGGGATGAGACGAGAGCCATGCGCATAGTGATGCGAAACATACAAGCAGAGATACGAGAGATCAGAAATAAGGGTCGTTGAAAAAGGGAAGATTCTTTTTATTCTTATTTTCAGCAAATAAATGGTTTGAACTAAAATTAAATAATTGACCCCTACTTTTTGTTTTTGAACTTTTTAAAAGGGTCTTTTATTTTATTCAACAATTTTTCTTCAGACATTTTATTTCTCAAATTTCTATGAAAAACAAAGGTTTTGCAAATGCAATTTATTTTTCACTAATTAAATTGTATAAACTCAGTTTTTGTTTCTCTGAAATTTTTGCTGAATATAAGTTAGGATAAGATTAGGGTAGTTGTGATTTTCGAAAAAGAGATGGAGGAATTTTTGCACAATGTTTTTAACAGCTTCTGAATCTGATAGGTTAAACATGAAGACTTGTTAAATGTTATGATTATTTTTGGTGTACTGATATTTACAGGAAATTATGAAAGAAAAAAAATTCGGAATTGGCACGCATCCCGAAGCAACCCGGGACGGGCGTCCCGAAGGCTGCCCCTCCTACAAATATTCTATTTTTCTCATTTTCTCTCAAATCTACCTCCAAAAATTCATCTCTCTAAAAATTTTCTCTCTACCTTCTCTCTACAAATTTTTGGCAACTCCCCAAAATCCGAATTTCCCTCCAAAATTTAAATTTAAATTTCCTTCCCAAATTCGAATTTCCCTCCAAAATTCAAATTTCCCGCCAAAATTTCAAAATCCTTCCCTAACCAAAATCCATCCTTTCGAATTCAAATTCACCCCCAGAATTCGAATTCGAATCTTCCTTCCCGCCTAAATTCTCAAAGTCTCTCGAACTTCTCAAATGGCTCCCAAACGCGCTCGTATCACGTCTACCATGACCGTCACATCGGTGGCACATCCTTTCATGTTGTTTCACTCCAGCCCAGCATACCAAGAGAGATGTCGTGGGTACATCGGACGCACCATACTGATTGGCAGAATGCTTGATTGGGCAGCAGTACAGACGCTAGAGGTTGAGCAGGAAGTCCGACGCATGCTCGACGTACTACCCTACAGTTGAGTCTTCATCGTCACTGAGCCGACATACCTAGAGCTGGTATGTGAGTTCTATGCGTCGTTTATGTACCATCAGGAGCAGATCACATTCCGCTTGGGCGGAATAGATTGATCGATGAGCATGGCCGAGTTTGGCATCGCTTTGGGTATCTGGCAGAGAGATGAGCTGGATACACCCGCCTACACCACAGCAGTTCGAGACTTCACTTTTGTAGACGTCTCCACTGCTTGGGCTCAGATCTGTACAACGGGGGTTCCCTACCAGCATGGCTTTGCGAAAGCCACAGGTATTTATCCTACTCTTTGCTACTTACATGCCATTATCGCACACACTCTATCAGGACGACGGACGGCCACCGGGAATGTCACCCAAATGGAGACATTCCTCTTGGCCAACATGCACATGGGATCTACAGTGGAGATGGCTCGACTTATTACTGTCATCATGCGGGGTTTCGCTACAGACACTCAGAAACAGTGTCTAGGGCTCGGGTCGTTCATCACCAGGATAGCCTACTACTTGGAGTTGGACATCGAGGGCTCGGAGCTGACCCAGGTTGCCCCGACCACCATTCCTACGGACCTTACCATCCTACGGAACATGGGGATGGTCGTACGGGATGCAAATGGGCGCTACTCCATCCACACGGAGCAGCCAAGACAGGCATCGGCACCAGGAGCGGTTCCAGCGCATATACCTCCGACCGAGATGTTTGTTCCACGCACTGCCTTCGAACGACATATGTCACACGGATTGGCAGAACTGTCAGCCCGATATAGTCGAGATATGGAAAGAATCGAGAGACGGCTGACGATGATGGATGACAGAATCGCTATGAACACCAGCAGGATCGAGGAGATTTATCAGCATACCTCCCAACTGGTGGAGAACACAGAGGTCTACTTTCCAGTAGACTTCGGTCCACCTAACGACGGCGAGCCGGGTTCTTAGCTTTTCTTTTCCTTTTCTTTTTCTTTTGTTGTTTTTGTTCTATGTGTGTGATCATGTCTGAGCTGTATGAAATATGAATCTCTGTGTAACGATGATTGATATGACATAACAACATTGTTTCCTTTATGATATCTTGTTATTTCATTTATGCTTTAATTTCCCTCTTACCCATAGTTATTCGAATAAGTGTGGGGTAAGAGTATTTTCTGTTTTATTTTTGTTTCTTGTTTTCAAATAAGTGTGGGGTAATTAGAAATGCATGAACACTGAGGACATTGTCAGACTTAAGTGTGGGGTAGCAGTGCACGGTGCACTGTAGTAGTTTGAGAAAATGTTTTGCATGATTTTGCATGTTTTCCTTGTATTTTCACACCCTTCCAAAAATTTTCAAAATTTTTCATTCTTTCAGACTTCTAAATGCAGTATGATTGGCTAAACATTGCTTATGTCTATGATATGTAGGTAGAATGTTATGGTTAGTAGAAGACGATGTGATGACTATTTTGAACTTATTGATTAGGAATAGGGAATTCCTGATAACTGAGCACAACTTAGTCTGAATTAGAAACCTCAGCCAATTACCTTTTCAAGACTTAACTAGATAAAATTAGACCAGTTGTGGATGTATTGGCAATTAGAATGACTAGATGAGACTCTGAGCTAAAAGTGAAAAGAAACAAAAGAAAGTTAATTAAATAGGGTAGTTTGCCAGCGGCCTTTGCTACTCGAGCACAACTCCTTCGGGGAACTTAAAGCCTGATGCCCTAAGGTCGTGTAGGTCTGGGAGTCATCGGAGTGGGACTCGCTACATGGGTAGTTGAAGTTGACGTGTTCAAAGCAGACTCAAAATACCCTGAATCTATAAAGAAAATCAATAAATGCTAAATCATTAAAAATCTGATCACCAAGGCTCAAAACTCATAAAGTTGTCTATTGTTAGTATGTCTAGCGACAGGTCGAAGTGTTATCTGGTAGTAGTTAAGGCGAGAGTATATTGTGTTGACTATCTGGTCTAGACTAAGTACACACACTACACATCAGGAAGACCTTGTGACGGAGAGAAGAGTTCAATCTAGTTGTTAAGTTGTTACCTGCTTGATTATAACAATCTACTAGAGACATTTGAGACCTTGTCATAGCAACCTAACCAATCAGACCTGTGTTAAGAATTGTCTGAATAATTTTTGGAATAAAAACATGACTAGGAATTTAAATGACTGCACATATGATTTAAAATCACTAACTTCAGGTAGACTTTGTTTGAGGACAAGCAAAAAGGTAAGTGTGGGGTTATCTGATATGCATAAATCATATCACATTTTTAGCATGTTTTTAGCCATGATTTAGGGTGAAATTGAGGGAAAATCGGTCTTAATTGTTTATTATTAACTTAATTTCACAGATTTTATGATTTTGGAAGTGTCAGGTGAAAAGTAGAAGAAAATGGCAAATTTCGGGGCAAAAACGCAAATTTTCAGAAGTTCAGACTTCGGGGAGGGCGTCCCGAATCAGGACGGGCGTCCCGAACCAGAATTCAGAGTCCCACATCGAATTTTTGAAGAAAAATCACTCCAGAAAGCTGCTATAAATACCCCAGGCCTTCCTCAGTTGAAATCATCCCTCTCCACTCGATCTGAGTCATTTAGTGACTTCGATTGTACACTTTCCTCGAGTACATAAGTCACTGAGAGACTCGGGTTCAGTATAAGTTTTCTTTCTTTCTAGTTAGTGTTTCATTTTCTTAGTTTCTGAGAATTAGTCTCAGAACTTAGGCTTCAATAGATAGGTTCGTTTCTGGTATTCATAGAATACCCGGGATTTCGTTAGGAGATCCTAAGAGGGCTCTAGGCGTTCGAAGAGTCAGTCCACAAGGCTGGGTATTAAGGTAAAGCCCAGTTATTAGGCTGAAGAAGCATCCTCCGAAGGTTCTGGCGAGCAGAGTCGGGTCGAGCAGTACGACATATACAAGCAGTTGCTACATCGACGAGACTAAGTAAAGGGTGATTTATTTATGGCATCAGTCCCCCTGTCCCTCTCTTTATATGTTTGTATTCTGATTGTCCAAATACTAATTATGTTTACGAGATTATGATTTTTATGAGTATTTGTTTTATATGTGGAAGTTCTTATGATTTTCCAGAAATGGCCACCTACTTAAATATTCATTATGTCTGCATGTCTAATGTGTTCTTTTAAACTAAAATTAGGGTTATAGACAATTCCTAACCACGGTCTATTCATAACCTGTTTAGTTTAACATGCATCAATTAGTATTGGTGTCTGCCATATTAGATAAAATAACCTGCAAAACACCCTGTTTGTTAAAGTAGTCTAAGTAGGCTGAGTTGAGCATTTATGCCAGCGTTAGGTCGAGCGGCATGATCCCCGAAGTGACATAGGGCTTTCATGGATGCCTTTAGCTCGAACCGTGAGTAGGGTCGTCATTAAGGTAGGGCAGTTTATCAAATAACTCGGATGTGGTACACCTTTAGACTCAGAACATAGTTGCAATCCAGGCCAAGACATGTCTAAAACACTCGAAGATAGGTCAATCAACATATAGGAACAGTATAACATAGAATCATGACATTATCTATAAAATACTTTT
The DNA here is from genome assembly GCA_027405835.1 of Asclepias syriaca. NCBI lineage: Eukaryota > Viridiplantae > Streptophyta > Magnoliopsida > Gentianales > Apocynaceae > Asclepias > Asclepias syriaca. Next base: position 12,604,590 of record CM049924.1, read on the forward strand.
AGGCTTAATTAGACTTAAACTTAGTGGAGAATGGATCACCCTCTCATCAAAGTTATTGATGAAGATTGCATAACTGGATCATAAGATAAGAGTTAGGATAAAAGGCTAGTTACTACTAAGCCGTTACCACCACCCTGGGAGTACGATATTTAACTTAGTAAAATCGTAGATACTTTCCAATAGACTAGCTACACGATAGGTACTCTGCCTTAGGTTCTAACTGATTAAGTGACACTATAAAGACAGAACGTGACAATTAGTCAATCCCGGTCCTTAATTACTCATAATCAGCATAGGGTAAAACAACACCTATTGAGCATATCAGTCGAAGCAGCATCAATCATTCGGCAACTCCACCCTCACTTTGAAGACAAGAGTATCCTGGTGCGAGCCTACCAAGCAAATTTTGACAACTAGGCCTGCAGACGTGGGGCAGACTTCGTGCCCTTTACTGACAAAGAGCTGGAGGCTCTCCGGGAACGTGATGAGAAGAGGGGGAAGCCACATTGGGAAGCCCCTTAACCTTCTGCTCCAAACTTTTGGGAGATGCTGGATGACTCTGGTTCAGCTTAGCCTTTCCCTTTTTGTAAACATTATTATTATTTTTTTTTGTAAAATATTGTATCTTTTTGACGAAATAAAAATCCATTTTGTTTAATGTTTCCTTCCAAGAAATATTCTAAGTTGTAACTTGATGTACAGAATACTTTAAGTCGTATCTCCATACTTCGGGATAATCATCGTTTGTCCAAAAATTGCAAGTCTTAACTTCGTAGTCTTAACTTCCCAAAAACATGACTTTAGAATTTCTTCCTGGTACTTCGCTTAACTCAACCATAGTTTTAGGATAGTTTCATATTGAGCCATAACCCGGCACTTCGTTTAACTCAACCATAGTCTTCACTTAGGATAATTTCATAGTTTCCCGAGCCGTAGCCCGGTACTTCACCTAGCTTAAGCGTAATTCACTTATGGTAGTTTAAAGTTTTCCCGAGCCGTAGCCCGGTATTTAAATTAATTCAAACACAGTTTTTCACTTATGGTGAGATAACAAACTTCCCGAGCTTTAGCCCGGTACTTATATTAAATTAGAAATCTTCCCTAGCTGTAGCCCGGTACTTATGGTAACTTCAACAAACTTCCCAAGTTGTAGCCCGGTACTTATATTAATTTAACCACAGTTTTCACTTATGGTAATTTTAACAAGCTTCCCGAGCTGTAGCCCGGTACTTATATTAAATTAGAAATCTTCCCTAGCCGTAGCCCGGTACTTATGGTAACTTCAACAAACTTCCCGAGCCGTAGCCCGGTACTTATATTAATTTAACCACAGTTTTCACTTATGGTAATTTTAACAATCTTCCCGAGCCGTAGCCCGGTACTTACATTAATTTAGAAATCTTCCCTAGCCGTAGCCCGGTACTCATGAAATTCGGAAATCTTCCTGAGCCATAGCTCGGTACTTTATTTCAACATTGTGATAAAAGAAATAAAAGAAATCTTCCCAAGGCTGACTTGGTACTGAAGTAAGAACGCGTCACGGGTGTCATGCGTAATATTTCTTCAAATGATTTGCGTGCCACGGGTTCGGTAAGAGGGCGCCGTCTTTGTTCATAAGGCGGTACGTGTCGGGCCTTACTTCGCTTTTGACGAGGTACGGACCTTCCCAATTTGGGGTTAACTTATTTGCCAGGATGTACCTTGACGTACCTTCAATCTTCTGAAGTACCCAGTCTCCGATCCTGATTGGCCTTTCAGATACTTTTTTATCGTGAGTCCATTTCATTCTCTCCTTGAAGGATTGGGATTTCAAGCGGCTTGCGATTTGCCGCTCCTCTACCAAGTCGAGATCCATGCTTCTCGCTCTTTCGTTGCTAGCTTGGTCGTACATCGCGACTCTTGCCGTTGGCACGGCTACTTCGGCTGGTGCGACGGCCTCCAAGCCATATACTAATGCAAACGCGGTTTCGCCAGTGGGGCCCCTAATCGAGGTGCGGACTGTCCATAGGGTGGGGTGTAATTCATCAGGCCATTTGTTGGATATCCCCTCTAGGTTCCTTCGTAAGGCCCGTAATACCAGTTTGTTTGCGGCCTCTGCCTGGTCATTACCTTGCGGATGTGCGACTGAGGACTTCCAATGTTTGATGTGTAGCCGATGGCATTCCGAAGTAAACTTGGCTGAAAATTGAACCCCATGGTCAGTTACCACTGCCCTGGGAACTCCGAAGCGGCATAAAACTTGCTTGTGGAGGAATTTCGTGACGTTTTCCTCTGTGGGATGCCTCAAGGCCTTAGCCTCGATCCATTTAGAAAAGTAATCCACTGCCACCACTAGGTACTCATACACATTCCGTGTTTTTGGAAATTTTCCCATTATATCCATACCCCACATGTCGAACGGCCATGCTGCTACGACCGAGGTTTGTTCTATGGATGGTAACTGTGGTATATTTTCGAAAATTTGGTAGGTATTGCAATTTTTAACATATCGTCTGACGTCATCCCGTAATGTTGGCCAGTAGTATCCTTGAGTGATTATTCTCACCGCCAGGGCTCAAGCCCCGGGGTGTCCTCCACATACCCCCTCATGCATCTCGGCGAGCAAGTCGCCAGCTTGGGATGGCGGGATGCAGCGGAGTAGAGGTTTGGAGAAAGATCGTCGGTATAAGATATTATCATAGAGAGCGTACCTGGCGGACTGCCGCTTTATCTGCCGCGCACGGGTTGCGTCATTTGGTAGCGTTCCGTGTTGGATAAAACTTGTTATTTCGTCCACCCAGTCTTACGACGCGCGGTGTATGGTTAGGACTAAACGTGTCTCAGTAGAGCTCATCCTCATTTCTATCGGGACCCCTCCTCGTTGGGGGTTTCAACCGAGGCTATTTTTGCCAAACGGTCTGCTGTTTTGTTATCATTCCGGCTGACCTGGGATAAGTTAAAAGAATTAAACTTGTCCCTCCATTGTCTGGCTTTTTCAGCATAAAGCTGGAGATTCTCCGAGTGTACAGCGTATGTGCCCTGTACTTGGTTCACGACGAGCTATGAGTCACTGAAAACCTTGAGGGCCATTATGTTTGCGGCATGAGCCCATTCCATTCCCAGGAGCAGTGCTTCGTACTCTGCTTGATTGTTTGATAAATTAGCGTCGAGCCTCGCAGGTCGCATCTCGGTGTATTGTTTGTTTGGGGAGATCAAAGTTATGCCAACGCCTACTCCGCTGGCGTTGACTGCCCCATCTACCCATAACTCCCATGGGTCCATCGTCTGTTGGTTTTGCTCCTCTGTGAATGACCCTTCCGCAAGGAAGTCGGCCAGGGCTTGGGCTTTAATGGCGGCTCGAGGTTTAAAAGCGATGTCTTGCCCACACAGCTCTATAGACCATCGGAGCAATCTTCCCGATTGATCTAATTTATGAAAAACCTGCCTTAGCGGAGCATCGGTATAGACGGTGATTGGATGGGATTCGAAGTAGGGTCTCAGCCTCCGAGATGATATTACCAAAGCGTACGCCAACTTTTCTATGTTGGAGTATCTAGACTCAGCGTCGTTCAGGGCTTTGCTCACGAAGTAAACGGGGTATTATTTCGATCCCTCTTCTTTTATTAGTACCGAGGCTATCACGGAATCTGAAAATGAGAGGTACAAGAATAGTGTCTCTCCCGTGTCCGGCGACCGCAGCAGAGGTAATTGATGCATTTGGGCCCTCAGGTCTTTCCATGCTCTGCTGCACTCCGGGGTCCATTCGAAACCGTTCTTTGAGCTCTTCAGCATTTTGAAAAATGGCAAACACTTTTCTGCTGACTTCGAAACAAAGCGGCCGAGGGCGGCGATGCATCCATTTGAGCGTTGGACGTCTTTTACACATCGCGGCTCAGTAAGCCTGGCTACCGCTGCCAACTTTTCTGGGTTTGCTTTGATCCCCCGCTCGGATGTCATGAACCCAAGGAATTTCCCGGACTTAACCCCGAATGCACACTTCGCAGGATTCAACTTAAGGTTGAACTCGGCTAAGCTGGAGAAAGTTTCCTCCAAGTCGTCCAGGTGTGATGCCCAACGCTTCGTCTTGACCACCATATCTTCTACATAAGCTTCCACGTTCCTTCCTGTTTGCCGTCGAAGGATGTGGTTCATCATCCGTTGATATGTGGCCCCTGCATTCTTAAGGCCAAACGGTATGACATTGTAATAGTATATGGCTCCCGCAGCTCGGAACGAAGTGTGGAGTTGGTCACTTGGTCTCATTTTGATTTGGTGGTATCCCGAAAAAGCATCCATAAAGCTTAAAAGTTTGTACCCCGAAGTGGAGTCTACGAGAGCATCGATCTGAGGTAACAGATAGCAATCTTTGGGACAGGCTTTGTTGAGATCGGTGTAATCGACGCACATCCTCCACTTTCCGTTGGCTTTCTTAACCATTACCACGTTTGCCAGCCACGTGGGATACTTGACTTCGCGGATGAAGCCCACTTTGAGTTTCTTCTCTACTTATTCTTTTATGCCTTGCATTTTCTCTTCCCCGAATTATCTGGGTTTCTGCCTTACCGGCGGGCATTTGGCGTTTATGCTAAGTGCATATTCTGCCACTGATGCGTCGATGCCGGGCGTTTATGCTAAGTGCATGTTCTGCCACTGGTGGTTTTTAAGGAAGTCGATGATATCTTGCCGGAGGGTACTGGGTATTTCCCTGCGGACTTTGACAGGATGTTGTGGGTACTTCGGGTTGATGATTTCTTCATCGAACTCTCGGGTCCTAGATGTTTCTATGACTAGGTCATAAATCTGTTTCTCGAGGATTTTTTGTATTCTTTGGTCGTTGTGAGCAACCACCGAGTTGATTGTTGCGGTGTCATCTAACCCCTCCCTTTTCCTTTTGATTTTCATAATCTGTCCCAAAAGGCTCCGAGGGCTAATTCTAACGAAGCCCACGCCTTGCGGAGTGTTGAACTTGACTTGTTGGTGAGAGGTGGATATCACGAGGTTGAATGCTGCGTGAAAGGGTGTACCTAGTATCGCATTGTATGGCGAATCCAGATCCACGACGTAAAACTTAATTTCTTCAGTCCGCTGCCGTTCTCCTTCCCCGAGAGTTACCTGTAACCGAACAGTTCCCTTTACCGGCACTTTGTGGGTGGAGAAACCTTCGAGGGTCATCCCACTGGCCTTGAGGTCGGCATCCTTCAGGCCCATTTCCTTGAAACATTGAAGATACATGATGTTCTTAGCGGCTCCTGTATCAATCAAGATTCTCCTTACCGTGCATTTGTCGATGCCATCCTTTGTCATTCGCGCCTCCAGGACAATGGGTGTGATTCTAGCCTCCTCGTTGTGTTCTATCTCCTCGTTTGAGAAAGAGATGACCTCGCGTTGCTCAAACTCATATTCAGGAACGAGATACGATTTTGTGAGGTTATAAATCCTTTTCTTGATTTTCTTGATCGAGGAGACGTCGGGATTGATCATGTCAATCACTCTCTCACCCTTGTCTTTTTGTTGCTGCGCGTTGGCAACATACTCCTTCAGGCATCCTTCTCTGATGAGGCGCTCTATGGCCCTCTTCAGTTGGAAACAATCCTCTGTGGTATACCTGTAGTCACTGTGGAACCCACAGAATTTGGATTTGTCCCTGGCGGGATAAGACTGGGGCCTCATCGGTGCGGGGTCCTGGACCCCGTACTTGTCTTTTATAACCGCAACGAGGTTTTTCTTCGAGACGTTTAAGGGTGTGAACATCTCGGGCTTCTTAAACCGGCCCTTCTCTTTTTTCTCAGTGAAGCTCGGGGTGTTTTTTCGGAACTCGGCCGGTTTATCTTTTGCTCCAGCCAAGTCGGGCGTGCTACCCTCGGCCAAGGTGACCTTCCGTGCGACGTCGAACATTTCGCCTATGGTTGTCGACCTTCTCAATTGGAGCTCTATATAAAGCATTCTAGAGCGGAACCCCCCTTCAAAACAAGTGATGACCGTGTCTTGGCTAATCCCCTCTATCTCGTCATAAGTCTTTTTAAATTGTGCAAGGAATGATAGTAGGGTTTCGTCGTCTCGTTGTTTAATATTGGCCAGGTCTCCCCTTGTTTTTGGAATCGTTCCCGCTGTGCTGAATTTATCCAGAAAGATCTTTTCCAGGGTGCGCCAGGAATCTATCGTACCCGACTTTAGGGAAGTGAACCACGTGAGCGCTTTGCTCGTCAGGGTGCTTGGGAACGCTTTGCACAGGACTGCCTCATCGTTCGTAACTAGGCTCATGAGCGTTTGATAATGGCATATGTGCTCGTGAGGCCGCCTTTGTCCGGTGTAGAGGACAAACATTGGCAGTTGGAGAGATGGGTCAGGTGTTATATCCTAAATCTATTTGGTGAACGGGCTTAGCCCTAGCCCGATCGATCTTGTCCTCTGGATTTTCGTTGAGCTTTTGACCTTCTATGGACTTCGCTCAACACACCGCTTTCTCTCAGTAAGTTTCGAAGTGGGCTTTGAGGTATGGTGGCTTTCCCCCACTTCGCTGACCGCTGGGCGTTGTTTTCTACTCGTGTGTCCATCGTGCCTCTCGGTCTTCTTGATGGCCGTGGTCTGCTTGCTGACCAGGGTGCGGGACCTCGACGACGGAGGGTCCGAGTGGACACTTCCTCCATTTGGGAGCATCGGAGGAGTTAGGCCCTCTCTTGCATACTCCGCATGGAGTTGTTTCCACTGTTTCGCAAGATCTCTTTCCTTTTGAAGTCTTTCGACGCTTCTTTGCAGCTCCTCTAATTCTTTTGCTCGTCCATCATCTGTGGCTCGCCTTTCGCTCAGCTGATCGCGAAGATCGGCTGTTCGGCGGGGTGACCCATTGGGCCCCAGGCGCTCCAAGACGGACCACCTGTGGGGATTAACGGGTGCTGAAGAATGGGCGGCTCAGTGAGTCTCATGGAGAGACGTTGGGAGTGTTGCATCAGGGTGATTTTCTTGATTTCCAGATTGTCGGGACATTGTAATTTTTAGGAGTTCAAAGGGATGAGATTTTTCGTTTCCCGGTAACGGAACCAAACTGATTCATCACAAATTGGCAGGAATATATTTGAGGGTACAAAGGTAAATGTTTACTCCAGAAATCTTCAAGAACCCCGAAGTGTGGGTAACCTACAAAACAGAGAAGGTTCGGTGGGGACGTGGATCCCCGTGAACTCTCCGACGATCAAGTCAGTTTGGTTGTTAATTGATAATTGTTTAGGATATCTGGCTTGAGTCCCTTACCTTTGTTTGTTTCCTTCCTTTTATAGCCTCCTTAATGAGAAGTGATGGGGGGAAGGATGGGATCGTGTTTGTTTAGCTCATGGGCTCTTTCAAGATTGCCGTTGTTGGAAATGGTCTTTATTAGTAGGAGAGTGGGGATCCACGTTTGGATTGAGTGGATTATGTGTTCCACTTTTTGCGTTAACGACTTTGACTTTGAGTCAAACCGCTGTGTATGCGGTACTGTGCGGTTTAGTCCGTCGTGTGGACGTTTCTACCCTTGGCGGATATCTTTTACCTTTCAATATATATATATATAATATATAATAATATTATATATATATATAATATATATATATATTGCAAAAAATTTATTTCTAACTATCCATGTTAATTCAACATAAATAAAATAGAAGATATATGAATTATCTATAATATGTTTATAACATTATTGGCACCTAGAGCTGTAAACGAATCCAATTATTCGCGAACAAAGCTAGTTCGAGCTCGTTTATGCTCGGTTTGGGCTTGTTCATTTATTAAACAAACAAACTCGGACAAAATTTTAAACTTGATTAAAGTTCAAGCCTATTCAAACACTGTTCGCGAACATACCAAGCATTCGCGAACAAATTATAAATATTTATATATGTTATATATATTTTTTTAATAATATATAATATTTATATTAGAAATTTTAAATTTTTTTCTAATTTTTAGGGGTGATTTAATATTTTTATAACAATTTATTGAATAGTTAAATATTTAAATTATAATTTTTTTATTATTTTATGAATTTGAGGTTTTGAAAAAAAAAATTTAATATTCAAATTCAAATTTAAATTTGAAAATTTTTTAAACATAAACCAGTGAACTCGAACAATAAGAAATCATAATGGAACAAACTCGAACAAATATTTCTGTTACGCGCGAATTCGAACAATGCTCGAGTAATAAATAAACAAACTCAAAACATCTTCTGTTTGGTTCGACTCAATTAGTTTACTGCTCTATTGGATGTTCGGTTTGACTCGATTCGTTTACAGCTCTATTGGCACCGTAAATTTTGTGGACACAAGCAAATCTTTGAGGACCGTTGGAGGAAAATATGGAGAGTGAATACAAGTAGGACACATTCTTCTTAAAAATTTGTAAGAAACTCATCTTTTTTAACTCATATTCTTTAAATCTTTAGAAATGTTAAATTAAATTTTGTCTAAATTCTTTAGTATCTAGAATTTTTTTATTATATATATATATGGTAATGGCTAGTAACATTTAATTTTTAAAAAATTAAAATATTTTTAAAAAATATGGAAAGTTACGTAATGTATGCCATACATAATCTCCTAACCAACATGGTAAGTTTTTAATTATGTTAATAATCTATAGCTAAAATTTATGTAAGATTATAGCTAACAACATTTTGTACAATTCAAATTTTTTAATCAATATGGTTAGAAAATAACTTTAAAATATAAAGATATGTTAAAATAAGTAAATTCAGTTTTAGATAAGACAAATATGTCTAACGTGGTTTTAACACATTTTTTTAGCAATTTAACCATAAACATTGATAAATAGATCACTGACTATAAAATAAAATTAAGAAAAAAATATATCTTGGTTAGAAAATTGAATTAGGATAGTTTCTATAATCATTTTTAGAAATTAACAAAATTAGCTCCTAAAAAAAAAGAATGACTTGTTTCTTACGAAAATCAAAGATTCTCTTATTAGAGGAAATTAACTATGCACATATTATATATATATATATATATATATATATATATATATATATATATATATATATATTAGTGTAAAGTTTTTATGTTTCTAAGAAAACAAAAGGAAGTAGTAAGTTGGAGGAGTGAGGCATGGAAAGAATAATAACAGGTCCAGCAGATAATAATAATAATAAGAAAAGTATGTGTCGATAGAAGATCGAAATAAAGAAAATCGAGAATAAAAACAATTTGTAAGTGACGTTCTCAAAGCGTCGTAAAGGGTTGAACAAGAAAGCTGGAGAACTCAGTATTATATGCGGTGCAGATATTGCCGTCATCGTCCAATCCCCCGATGGAAAAATACACGCTTTTGGTAATGTCCCAGTTGAGTCAATCATGGATAGATACCTAAATCATCATAACAATTATTATACATTAGAACAAGATGATGATGATGGTCAGAATCAAAACAAGTGTTTCGAGATATTATTGAAGAAGTTGGAAGCTGAAAAAAAGACGTCGTAGAAAAAAGTAGTAGTACTTGGGGGTGGTGGAATCAGCCGTTTGATGATCTCGACTTGATTGAGCTTGAATAGTACATGAATTCCATGGAGGTCATGAAGAACAATGTAATGGCAGCTGCGGCTACTAGAGCCCCTAATAATAATAATGATGATGAGGTTTCTATTCCTAATTTGGCTGTTCTTCACTACTCCGCCGTCAATTTAAATTTAATATGGAGAGTGAATACAAGTAGGACACATTCTTCTTAAAAATTTGTAAGCAACTTATCTTTTTTAACTCATATTGTTTAAATCTTTAGAAATGTTAAATTAAATTTTGTCTATATTCTTTAGTATCTAGAAATATTTTATTATATATATATATATATATATATATAATATATATATATATATGGTAACGCCTAGTAACATTTTATTTTAAAAAAAATTAAAATATTTTAAAAAAATATGGAAAGTTACGTAATGTATGCCATACATAATCTCCTACTGAACATGGTAAGTTTTTAATTATGTTAACAATCTATAGCTAAAATTTATGTAAGATTTATAGCTAACAATATTTCGTACAATTCAAAATTTTTAAACAATATGGTTAGGAAATAACCGTAAAATATAAAGATATGTTAAAATAAGTAAATTCAGTTTTAGATAAGACGTGATTTTAACACGTTTTATTTTAGCAATTTAACCATAAAAATTGATAAATTGATCACTGACTATAAAATAAAATTAAAAAATATATATATCTTTGTTAGAAAACTGAATTAGGATAGTTTCTATAATCCCTTTTTAGAAATTAACAAAATTAGCTGCTAAAAAAAAAGACAATGACTTGTTTCTTACGTAAATCAAAGATTCTCTTATTATTTTTTAGAGGAAATTAACTATGCACATATTATATATATATATATATATATATATTAGTGTAAAGTTTTTATTTTTCTAAGAAAACAAAAGGAAGTAGTAAGTTGGAGGAGTGAGGCATGGAATGAATAATAACAGGTGCATCAGATAATAATAATAAGAAGAAAAGTATGGGTCGACAGAAGATCGAAATAAAGAAAATCAAGAATAAAAACAATCTGCAAGTGACGTTCTCAAAGCGTCGTAAAGGGTTGAACAAGAAAGTCGGAGAACTCAGTATTATATGTGGTGCAGATATTACCGTCATCGTCCAATCCCCCGTCGGAAAAATACACGCTTTTGGTAATGTCCTAGTTGAGTCAATCATGGATAGATACCTAAATCATCATAAAAATTATTATACATCAGAACAAGATGATGATGATGGTTAGAATCAAAAAAAGTGTTTCGAGATATTATTGAAGAAGTTGGAAGCTGAAAAAAACAACGTCGTAGAAAAAAAGTAGTAGTACTTGGGGGTGGTGGAATCTGCCGTTTGATGATCTTGACTTGATTGAGCTTGAACAATACATGAATTCTATGGAAGTTCTGAAGAACAATGTAATGGCGGCGGCTGCTGCTAGAGCCCGTAATAATAATAATAATGATGATGAGGTTTGTATTCCTAATTTGGTCGTTCCTCACTACTCCGCTGTCGATTTCATAAGTAAACCTTTGATGCTGTTTAATACCACCCCTGGTACTTAATTACTTTAGTTTTATCACTAATCATTTTGTTTATAGAATTCAATTGATTAACGTACCTAGTTTTATTTGATATTATTTTAATTGTTGCCCTCTTTTTGTCTTTTTCTTCTTTGTTTTGACTGTAAATTAGTAATACAATCTTTTAAATAACAAAAGAAACATTATCCTAATAGTTATAAATATTTTAATCAGGTGGTTAAAATGTCTGTCTTTTTTTTTTTGGTAAAAATTAAAATGTCTGTCAATTAATACGTACACTAAAATTAGGTTTTCTGAACTTTGAAGTTGGTTGGAAAGGCCATGAAACTAAATAAATATGTCCGGACTAAATACTGTCTTTTTAACTAAAAAGACACATTAATATTTATATTTATTTAATAATGTATATATATATTTTTCTTATAAAATAGTTTAAAAAATGCAGAAATTCAATTAGTAATACTTGATTTAATTTTGAAAAATTATGAATTTGAGATATCATAAAAATAGAAGACCTTAAAATATATAAAAAAAAAAGAAAAAATTATTTCAATTATAAAAATTAAGATACATAATAACTTAAAAACTAATAATGTTATCATGGATTAAGTAAAATTAAGTAAAATAACTCGATTAATATTTTCTTTTAAATAAAAATTATAACTCTATTAAAATAATTTTATTAATTTCATATATTTCAAAAAAAAATATATTAATTTCATAAAAAATCATAGTGTTATTTCAAGAGTTAATTAATAGAACATGTTATAACTCCATACCATTACTTCTATTTTTGGACGTAAAGTTTTTTTTAAATAAATCAAGACTTAAATAATTGTTAATCGGTCTTATTTATAATCGAAACTTTATGAGTACTTAACTTACTTAGCTCAAATCTCGTTACAAAATTTAACATAACTTAGTTAATAATAATCATAGTTATGGTGATTGATAGATAATAAGTTCCAGTTTTATAACAAAAAAAACAAAAAATATTTAAAATTTCAAGTTTTCAAAAAAACAACAAGCTGTTTATTCTAAACATATACAACTAAAGACTTTACTCCAAACTCTTATTCATAATCATCTGTCCAGTAATCATCCTCTAACCGTGTATCTTCCTTGTCATCTGTAAAATGAAAAAACATAGGAGGTGAGTATAAAATACTTAGTAGGCAGAACATATCCCCTCCTTTTAAAACAATTTTTCAATTAAAAGAAAAATAATATAAATGTTTTTAAATAATAATAATAATAATTTACCATACATTTATTTTTAGAGCACAAAAAGATAAAACATAAATTAAATGGTAAATAAAAACATTGAGCAAACCATGTAATACAATCATTCAATCAATATATTTCATTTTTCTTTTATTTTACTTTCTTGTTTTTTCTTTGACTATTGGGGAATAATATGATTGTTTCGCGAATGGGTCTAAACTGATATCAGTTCCTAACTTTATACCGGTTAGGAAATGGCCTTACTTGTATCTTATATCTTGGTGACTTTTTATCCATACTAATGGAAAATCTTATAAACGGTGGAACATATTCCTTCCATTGCTATCCATCACTTAATCCCCAATAAAATCAAATATAATAATTACATATAATTTACTTTTATAAAACTTCAATGTAAATACTTAACATTTTAAAATATTTAAGAATATTGAAAATGAGAAAAAAAATATTCTTTATTTTAAAGTGATAATAGCTTGAAACTTAAAACATAATTGGTATATGTACCATACCCCCATACATAAACCATATGTCCACAACACAAAATACCCGAAAAATATCATCATTAAACTAACCGAAAAATATCATCATTAAACTAACCGAAAAATCTAAAATATCTAAGAACGACCCATAACACAAAAAGCCCACACATATCTAAAATATCTAAGAACGGTCCATAACACAAAAGACCCACATATAGTAGATAAATACCTCCCTAAGAAGGAAGGAAAGGCATCTAACACAATCATAACACACGCACGCAAGAAAAGCACGAGGGGAGAACGCCAAGAGAGAGAGATCGCCAAGAACAAAGAAGATTAAGGAAAACCCTAAAAAGAAAAGAAGGATTCCAGGAGAGAAGAGGAAGAACGAAAAGGGAATTAGTATAATTAGGATCAGGCCACATCATATTGGCGCCCACCGTGCTTTTTCGTACGATTAGATCGACGAAAAAGACCATGACAACCCACGACCATGATTCTAAAAACCCTAATACCCCTCCAGAAATTCCCACCACATCCCTGGGCATCTCTCTCCCTGTTCCCGCCAGTACCCATCAACCCTTAGCAACTGCTTCTGCACTCGCCAACGCCAACCAGCGTCAACCCTCCTCATCCGCACATCCACCAAAAGACGCCCAAAACCAATCCACATCGCGCCGCGATGACAAGATACCCACCCGCCGTTCACATTCCCTATCCATTCGGCATGACCAACCAAATGTTAATGTACCATACAACGACATTATGCAGAACTTAAGAAACATCGCCAATTACATGCGACAGAAAAGACCAAGATCTGTTCCAGAATTAACAGACGACGCCACATCCTCCTTTCCCGAAGCCACCGGATCCTCAACCAATGTTTCGATATCCCCAAAATGCCACCGTAAGCCTTCTCCACCGAAACACCTCGACCACCCCACCACAAAACCTTCCAAGCAAGCCGAACAACAAGACCAACAACCACAACCGCACTCTCAAAAATATACAATCCCGCTAGCACCACACGCTCCCCCACAACAACACCCGTTTCCCCAGACACCTCCGGATAATATAGCACACCCCATATCATACCAACACCCCCCACCGCAACCACAAGTCCCAACGCCCACATGGCACATCCCAACACCAAACCCCGAAGCCCACGAAATCCCCCAACTCCACCAAAACAACCAACAACCATTGTCTCACCCTCCACTCAATACTTTACCCCCAACATCATCCATCCCACCAGCACAAATACCGATACCCCAACCACCTCCGGGAACTCAAGCACAACCTATAATATACCAACATCCTTTACAACAACCGCAAGCGCCAACGCAAACATGGTACCTCCCCCCGCAAATCCCCGGAACGCCAGCCCTCCATCAACCTCTCCACCACGACCAACCTACAGTCGGACCCACACCCACAGCCATACACTCCCAAATGCCATGCGACCAAATTCACCTCAAACCCCCTCCACTAAAACCAAATGATGACATCCTCCCTTGGAACACACTCGACAAAAACCCTCTAGCCTCGGAATACGCTAAAGGTCCATTGCCACCAACGTTCCAGATTCCCACATTCACCCATTACACCGGAGACACCGATCCCGAAACCCACTTCTGGAAATTCACCACAACAATGGTCATGCACGGTGCAGACGATTTCCTGTTGTGCTGGTGTTTTCCGATGACACTCGCCGACCAAGCACAAGCCTGGTTCGGCAATTTACCCGCAGGATCCATCGTCTCTTTTCGACAACTCGGCAACAATTTTCTACAACACTTCGAAGCATTCTGAACAGTCAAAAAAACACGCCTCGAACTCCTACAAATTCGTCAAAACATTGGAGAATCCTTGTTCTCATACCTCCAGCGTTTCAACAAAGAAGTCTTTCTTACTAAGGATTGCACGGACTCCTTTTATGTCGAAGCATTCCGCAACGACCTTATCATGGGTGAATATTCATATCAATTAAACATCCAGGAACCAAGAACCACACAAGAGTTGCTAACACAGATCGGAGCTTGGATAAAAGCTGAAAAATTATCCACCTCCATGGCATTCACCCAAGCTCAAGACGTTGCCCGAAACAACATACTGGCCAGACCCAGATACCCCCAAGACCGTCATAATCAACCTCTCACCCGATTCCCACACCCTACTTACCGAACACAAGCGACAACAACCAACACCAACCAACGGACACCCCGTTACCCCAAAAACAATGCTACCCAATTCACCCCCTTAACAACCGATAGCGCCACCATCTGGCAGAAAATAGAATCGTCAGACATATTGCCTACTCTACGCCCGATGCCTTCCACAATCGAACGCCAAACCAACAACATTTCTGCACATTCCACAAAGAAGTCGGGCACACAACCGACAATTGCTACGCCCTGAAACATGCAATCAAAGCCGCAATCCAAAAAGGACAACTAGGCGAATATGTTCAGATGCCGAACGCAACCCCACCACCTATGATAATCTCTCACGAACTAGCACAGCCCCCCCCACGTCATCAACCTTATAGATGATCATCCCCACGCATCCAGCCCACCTCCTTCAAAGCGCGTAAAATCTGCCGAAACCGATAACAATACTAACACTCCACTAATAATTTCCTTACACATCCAATCCTTTTTCGTCCGTCGCATAGTAATAGACACAGGTAGCTCCGCCAACATCATGTACTACGAAACCTGGAGAAGAATGCACCTCAACGACAGCCTGATACAACCATACTCTACACCAATTGTCAATTTTTCTGGCACCACAACCCACCCTCCCGGCACTGCCCAACTATTACTTCAATGGGGCCTACCTTCCCACCCCCAGCAACACACAACCACCTTCGTCATTGTCGACTCCCCAGCACCTTACAACATCATCCTCGGACGCCCAGTGCTGAATGCAATGCATGCACAAATCCGCACATATCGCAATGATATAATAATGACGTTACCTTCCGGCCCTTGGATAATTCCCGGAGACGAACCGATTCAACAGACCTGCTACCTCACCAACAATACACCCCCCAAACCTTCAACCATTCCCACTGACAATCCCGACCGCAGCCTGATCCCTGTCGACCAATTCGAAACCTTCGGCATAGACGCCACACACCCGGAACGCCAGATCAAAATAGGAGCTTCCCTCCCGAATCCTCTGCAACGATAAATCCTAGAGCTTGCGGCAAAATTCTCCCACATCTTCGCCTGGACGCCTACGGATCTCGGGGCAATCCCCCGATCCTTCATAGAACATTGATTAGGCATTCCCTCCACAGCCAAACCCATTACTCAAAAACCCCGTTCCTTCAACACCGCGAAACAAGCCATTATCCGCAAAGAAATATCAGAGCTACATGAGGCCGATGTCATTCGAAGAGTCCAATTCCCTCAATGGCTAGCCAACCCCGTCGTCGTACCAAAGCCAGGCGGTAAATGGCGAGTTTGCATTAATTTCACCTCGCTCAATAAAGCCATCCCCAAGAAGTCGTATCCTCTTCCTCGAACGGATCTCCTCGCCGACGCCACAGCCGGATAAGACTTACTTTCATTTCTAGACGCTCACAAAGGATACCACCAAATCCTTATGGCAGAAGCCGACGAAAGAAAAAACTACCTTCGTCACACCTAAAGGACTTTTCTGCTATAAATGTATGCCTTTCGGACTTAAAAACGCAGGTGCCAATTTTCAGGACACGATCAACCGTATGTTCAAATCCCAAATTGGCAGAAATGTCAAAGCGTACATCGACGACATCTTAGTCAACACTCTTTCCGCATCAGATATAACTCGCGACCTCCGTGAAACATTCCAAACTTTGCAAGACTTCGGTCTAAAACTCAACCCCGAAAAGTGTACATTCGGAGTAAGTGTCGGCAAGTTCTTGGGCTTTATGATCTCACAGCGCGGACTCGAAATCAACCCATCCAAAATAGCAGCCATACAAAATCTAAAACCCCCAACAACTGTTAAAGAAGTTCAGCGATTCAGTGGATGAATCGCAGCACTCAACCGTTTCCTTTCCAAATCCGGAGAAAAATCCCTCCCGTTTTTCTTACTCTTACGAAACTGCAAACATTTTGAATGGACCCCCGAATACGAGAAAGCCTTTCAAGACATAAAGCAATATTTGCAAAGTCCCCTGGTATTAGTTCCCCCAAAACCAGACGAAGTCCTCCACCTCTACATCTCAATTTCCCCCTCAGTTATATGTGTCGTTCTCTGCGCCGATCGCAACAATACCTTTCACCCAGTTTACTACATTAGCCACGTCCTACACCCTGCCGAAACCCGATACTCCCCCTTACAAAAACATATCTTTGCCCTAATCATGGCAACACGAAAGCTCCGACATTATTTCCACGCCCATCAGATATGCATGCACACCCAAGCCCCCATTCGACAGTCATTGTACAAAGCTGACATCACCGGCCGCCTCATGCGATGGGCCATCGAACTGTCCGAATATGACATCACATACACCCGCAGGCAGCAAGTCAACGCCCATGCATTGTTTGACTTCATCATAGAATGCTCCGATTTACCCCTACCCCTCCCTCATCGTCCACCCGATGACAACATCCCAGACGACTGTTGGATAATCCATGTCGATGGTTCTGCAGCTGAAACCAATCGAGGAGCCGGTATAGCCATCACCTCACCCGAAGGCTCCAAATTATTTTACGCCCTGAAATACACATTCACGATCAACAACAACGAATCCAAATACGAAGCGGTCCTCGCAGGGCTACGGATTGCCCACACCTTAAATATTCGTAACCTCCGCATATTCACCGACTCCCATCTAATAGCTGGACAAGTCAACGGCGAATTCGAAGCCAAGGAAGAAAACATTCAACAGTATTTACAGTTAGTATTTGAGTTCCTAAAAAACTTTCAGTACATCGCCCGCAAAGCAAACATTGAAGCGGACACCCTCTCCAAAGTACACATAATCGACACAATAGACGGAACATGGATAGAGCCACTCGCGCAAAGGTCCATCGACCACCTTCCAGTTATGAACATTTCCCAACCACAGTCCTGGATGACACCCATCATCCAATACATCACCAACAACATCACCCCAGAAGACAAAATCCAAACACAACAACTCAGACAAGCCGTAGCCCGATACGTTATTATAAACAATCAGCTATACTGACGCCATTACTCCTGGCCATTACTAAAGTGTGTGCCCGAAGCCGAAGACAATTACATCTTACGCGAAATCCACGAAGGAATTTGCGGAGCTCATATCGGGGCCCGAAGTTTGGCCCAAAAGGTCATGCGGACGGGATACTTCTGGCCCACGATAGAAGCCGACGCCACCGAGCTTATTAAACACTGTTCAAAATGTCAGCTACATGCAAACACACACCACATGCCCACTGCCAAATTCCACTCCATCAGCAACCCGATTCCTTTCTATCAATGGGGCATGGACATTGTCGGCTCATTCCCGAAAGATAAGGGAAATAAGGAATTTCTTATCGTGGCCATTGACCATTTCACCAAATGGGTTGAAGCAAAACCCGTTGCTTCCATCACGACATAAGTTGTCAAAGATTTCTTGTGGAACGATATTATCACCAGGTTCGGCATACCCCGCATGCTCATCACCGACAACGGGAAACAGTTCGAAGCGCAAGAATTCCAAAATTTTTGCCAGGAATTACATATAGACCACCGTTTCACATCAGTTGGATACCCACAAACGAACGACCTAACAGAAGTCACTAACCGAACCATCGTACAAGGTTTGAAAAAATGGTTAGATTCGTCCAAATCCAAATGGGTCGACGAACTACCGAATGTCATGTGGTCTCACCGCACAACACCCCATTCCCACACCCTCGAAAGCCCATTTTCTTTATGCTTCGGTACCGAAGCACTACTCCTAGTTGAAATTGGCTCCCCCTCTCCCAGACTGGACAATTTCTCCATCGAGTGGAACGACCTCAAAATTACAAAAAATATGGCACTACTCGACAGTATTCGATCCAACGCAGCCACCCGTGAGTACAACTACAAAAGATCCCTAGCAAAACACAAGAATGCGAGACTGCGCCCCCATAATCTCATCACAGGCGGCCTCGTCCTTCGCAAAAACTCCGTTAGCCATCAAGAACCTACCCGAAAGCTAGACGTAAACTAGGAAGGCCCATACATCATTGCCAAAGCCAATTCAAATGGCAGCTTTCATTTGAAAGACCACAAAGGCCACATTCTCACCCGCACGTGGAACGCAGCCAACCTCCGAAAGTATTAACCATAGAACTCACACGCACCCACAAATTTAGTTTTGGATGCACAATTATTAGGTTCCGGATAAACACTTGCTATACTTTTCAAAAATTAAAATTATTTCAATAATAATAATAACAAACATTTTTTCTATTCTTTTCTTTTGTTTATTATTTTTATTTTAACACAGCAGTCACCCATTCAATACCATAACACTCCCACCCCATCCACAAGCCACACACACATACAAAAAAGATAAACACATGAGAGTTATAAAATATATATACATCATACATTTTCAGCCCCCCCCCCCGATTACATTACTTTCCCCGCCCACCATCTCCTCCCCCGGAGCCACTTCCCCTTCCTCCACCTCTTCTCCCGTTTCCTCCCGTTGCTGGCCAGTTTGAGCAATCAGCTCGTCAAATTTGAATGGACCACCTTCCCAAGGGTACACATTCCCTTCCGACCTTATAGCCAACGCCTCAAACTGCTCCGATAACTGAAAAGAAGGATCCGTTTCCCGAATGTGATCCCTCAGCACGGCCAAAGTATCACCAGCCACGGGAGCCGCTACCCGAGAAAATAGCCTATAACACCGTTCATCCTTAAAAAATGATGTTACGACCGATTTTTCCGTAGCAGCGTTAATCAGCCCCTCGGGAGTTTCGTAGCAGTCCCGCAACCTTATCGCCTCTTTCTCCCACTTCTTCCTTGCCAGCTCCAACTCACCCATCCTAAGCCTCTCTCGCATGAGCTCTTGCCGAACCCCCTCTAGTTCCTCCCCCTGCTCCCGAACCCTCCCCTTCCACACCTCCACCTCACGTTCGACAGCCACCTTCACCACTGTAGCACCGTCCCTGGTCTTCCAAGCCAAGTCCTTCTCCGCCTCCACACTCTCGTAGTTGTGGTAAGTCAAGCAGAGGTGGCTAAGGAGTTCAACTTCCGAAAGTAAGGCCTATCAAAACCAAATATAAACAAACAAAACACAAGTTAATACCACACAAAATCCCCAACCATATTAAACAATTTCTAACCACACCTCCCTCCCCTTACCTCAAATTTTCGTTGATACATCTGGCCAATCAGGACATCCGTTGGCACCTTCTCTACCACCGCCTTCAAACCCGGGGGAAAACAATGGTGAAAAAAGTTCATCGCCACCCCCGGACCCCCCTCTGCCACGTTCGACGGAATATCCCAAGGAGGCACATACTTCCCCACCTCCGCCTCTTTCTTCCCCCAACCTTCACTCGGACCCCTCCTCAACCGTTTCAGGGGCGGAGGCAAATCCTCCAAACCCTCCCCCACCACCTCCTTCCCCTTCCCCTTCACCGAATCCTTTGACACTACCGGGGCCACCGTTTCCTTTGTTTTGGCCCCGATAGCCACCCCCTCCCCCCTAGCCACCTTCTTAGCACCCCCCCATCCTTCTTCTCTGCGCCCCGGAACATCCCTGGACAATAATACCTATGAGTTCCGATTATAAAACTAAAGCTTCCTTTGTCAGGTATAACCGAAAGAATTTTTAGATTACCAGTTGACTTCCTTTTACGTTTATCCGGATTGTTCTGGTCCATCTCCATCACTAAGTTTTTTCCTGTAAATACAGAAACAAACCATTAGTTTCGGCAAACACAGTTAGCAGAATATATGATTAACAAAAACATAATATACATAAACCCCCTCCCCCCCCCATCAACCCTTCCACAAGCACCCACGTATTTTCCGGATGTCCAATTTGAAATCACACTCCAACCCCACATGCCTCATTAGGGTTTCAGACCAATCCTCCCCCACAGTCAACTCAAACCGATATTTCAACAGTATCTCCGCATCCTGATAATCCCTCCCGTAACCATTTGGCACATCATTACTCGAGCTTTTTCTATTATTCCAAGGCTGCAAAAGACCGTTGCTGCCAAAACTATGATGCTTGACGTAAAAGAATTCATTCTTCCAAGAATGGATATTGGAAGGACCCAGGATAACCGGTCGGGCACTCCGTCTAGCAATATAAAAGAACCACCGACCCTCTGGCGTCGTACACTTTTGACTCAAATAATACAACCTATGCCACAATTCTAACCTACATTCACATCTGAATGCCCTACAAACCATCAAAAAACCTACTGTAGTCCGGATGACATTTGGCATCAACTGTCCCAGCTGAATCTTGTAATATCTACGAATATCCACAAACAGCGGATGTAAAGGAAACTGCAACCCTGCCCGCAGGTGCGCCACGTAGGTGGTTACACAGTCCACCGGAGGCATGTGAATCTGCTGATCAGCATCCAGGCAAATAGTCTTGTAAGTTATAGGGAAATGATAATTCTCCCGGATGCCCTCCAAAACCTTGGATTCGGACACAGTCGTCTTATATTGGGGAATCTGGGGGTTATCTTTCTCTTCACACCCTTTAGTTTTCAATTCTTTCCTCACCGACCCCACTTCCTCCTTCGGCCTCTGGTAAGCCATCCCAAAACTTACATCCTTTTCATCTATCAAGGGGGAATAAAAATCCTCCCCATCTATCCTGTACCTTACACTTGCATCCCGATCCCCTGACGCACCTACGGGTCCCATCCACTCTACCAGTTCCTCAAATCCCACTAACCTTTCAGAATCACCAGACATACTCCCCTGCCCATCACCAGAACTCGTTCTGTCTGAAGAACTCATTATACCCGTATGATTTTTCTTTTACTCTAACCTAACTGCCTTGTATCTTCTTCCCGAAGCCCTACCCAGAAAAACGCTAATCAACAGAACAACAAGTACCTGAAATTTGTCGAGGAGATGGTTTAGCACAGAATGTCCAAGCACAATCACACAAAAGCAATAGCACACAAACACTTGCAACATAACAACAAAAATACATTTCTTAGTCAAACCCATATTCAACACAGTTCATCACCCTCCACAAAACACACACACACAGAGCATATATTATCACACATCCTCAAAACCCCTCCCATTTCAAACCCCACAACAATACAAAATACCAACACACTAACCTGCAACCTTCATAGTAGACTAGAAACTTTCCTTATACTCCGAACCACTCACAAACAAATCGCATTAACCGGGTAAAACCTCACAACTCGGAATCAATATTGATTTTCTTCAAAGAGGCGCGAAGAACAGTCAAGCAAATGAATTCAAATAAACCCCTGCATGTTCCTCTGCCCCTTATATTTCCCAAAAACCCTTCTACTGTCGGGCCCCAAACATCTCGTGCAACCATATTTAATAATTTGTCCCGTCCGCACACCTTCCCACACGCACACTACCTTCACGCGCCATCAGCCGAACTATCCCCACACGCGTCCTTTCCCATCGACGCGTCAGAAGCGTCTTGTCATCTTCCACACACATACCCACATCAATCATTATCACCCGAATCCATGCCCACCAAACCGCAGCCTCATCCCCAAACCACATCCACATCCCATCTCTCAAACAACATTTTTCCCTGAATCCCCCTATTTAATATCGTATCCGAAACCCCCTCCCACATCCCGTCCCCAACACGATTTCCTTCTTTTTCTCTCTCTCCCCGAATCCCCCTTCGACCCGCCCCCCATCTGTCTCCTTCCCACAACCTTTTTCCATTTGTATCTATTTCCGCATCCTCCTCAATCTTTACCTTTCCCAATACAGCCGCACCCCCCCCCCCCCCGCCACATCCGCCCCAATCACAATCGGTAAAAAAAAATGCTTATGGTATATGTACCATACCCCCATACATAAACCATATCTTCACAACACAAAATAAGCCAAAAATATCATCATTAAACTAACCAAAAAATCTAAAATATCTAAGAACGACCCATAACACAAAAAGCCCACACATATCTAAAATATCTAAGAACAGCCCATAACACAAAAGGCCCACATATTATAGATAAATACCTCCCTAAGAAGGAAGGAAAGACATCTAACACAATCATAACACACGCACGCAAGAAAAGCACGAGGGGAGAACACCAAGAGAGAGAGATCGCCAAGAACAAAGAAGATTAAGGAAAACCCTAAAATGAAAAGAAGGATCCCAGGAGAGAAGAGGAAGAACGGAAAGGGAATTAGTATAATTAGGATCAGGCCACATCAATAATTTAAATATATTATTATATATATATATATATATATTATATATATATATTAATATAATAAAGAAAATAGAATATAATCACATCAAATTAAAAAAACATCGAATTAGGAAAAGGAAACATAATCACATCAAATTTCAAAATTTACGGCTATATAAAAAAAAAAATATATATATATATATAATCACAGGATTCTCGGCGGCATCATATATATAAAATAAAAAAAGGAAATATAATCATTGAAATTTTCTGAATTCTTGGAGGCATAAAAAAAAAATATATATATATATATAATAAAAAAATAAAGAAATATAATCCTCTCAAGTTTTGGATTGTGCCGCCGCCAGAATTGTTGAATAGTAAAAAAATATGTATACTTAAAAAATTTTGGAATCAAAGATTAATTTCAGGATGTTAAACTTTCAAAATTCTACTTAAGCAGATAACAATGAGTCAAACAAGTCTTTTCACATATCATAATCTTGAAATTCAATACTTAAAAAATTATCCATACTATAGAAAAAAAATAACGGAGAGGGATAGTCCACCTACCTCGATTGAGTGTTTGGCGTACTTTCTGATACTTTCGATTAACTCAAATATTTCACTCTTAAATTCCTTTCGGACTCTATAAAATATCCATAATACGAATATTAAAACTAAATTCATAACTAATATCTTAATCTTACAATCCTATTAATCAAATACACTAAAAACTACTTACCTCTTTCGTCAACTTCTCTGTATTAAAAAAACTTTGGCCTCTGACGGCTATCATGTTCTGAAAGGGATAAAAGAAAGCCCTAGTAAAAACCTAATAATCATGCTAATCCTTATATTTATAATTACTCTTATATCTAACTTATAACTATTTACTATTAAGTCCTCACACTATTTAAATAATAAATAAAGCCCTAAAAATAAAATTAGGGTATTACATTCTACCCCCATCGAAAAAGTTTCGTCCTCGAAACTAATGTACCTTGCTCCTCAAACAAATATGAATATTTAGTGCACATATCTTCCTCCGATTCCCATGTAGCTTCCCTTGGGGTGTGATTGGTCCATTGCACTTTGACATACGGTATAGTTCTTCTTCTCAATACTTGTTCTTTACGATCAACAATTTTCATTGGAACTTCTTCATAATTTAAGTTCTCTTGAACATGTAAAGGTTCCACTTCTAACATGACTTATCATCCTTTCAACATACGCCGCCTCAATTGTGACACGTGGAAGATATTGTGTACTCTGGATAAAGCAGGTGGTAAAGTCAGTTGATATGCTAGTTGTCCAACTCTCTCTAATATATCAAAAGGTCCCACAAACCTTGGACTTAACTTTTCACTCACGCCAAATCTCATAACACATTTTGTTGGTAAGACTCTTAAATATACCTTTTCTCCTTTATGAAATTCCAACGGTATTCTTTTTGTATTTGCCCAACTTCTTTATCGATCTTGAGATGTCTTCAAATGTTGTCTTATCAATGTCACCTTCTCTTTAGCTATTTGCACTAATTCTGGACCGGTTATGTTCTTTTCCCCAACTTCATCCCAATAAGTGGGAGAGTGACATCTTCTCCCGTACAAAGCTTCAAAAGGAACCATACCAATGCTAGACTGATAACTATTGTTGTATGAAAACTCCACTAAGGTTAGGTAATCTACCCAATTACCTTTAAAATTAATGACACAAGCTCGAAGCATGTCTTCCAAAATTTGAATTACTCTCTCCGATTAACCATCAATTTGAGGATGGAAAGCAGTACTTAGGGATAATTTGGTACCAATTGATTCATTTAAACTTTTCCAAAAATGAGAGACAAATCAAGAATCACGATCAAATAAAATTGATATTGGTACTCCATGTAATTGAATTATGTTATCAATGTATAAGCGTACCAATTCTTCCATGATCATAGTGGTCTTCATTGGAAGAAAATGAGCTAACTTCCTTAGTCTATCCACTGTCACCCATATTGTATCTCTACCAGTTCTGGATTTAGGTAATCCTACCACAAAATCCATAGTCACGTGTTCCCATTTTCCATTCTGGTATCTCCAATGGTTGTAATAGGCCTCCGGGTCATTGATGTTCAGCTTTCACGTTTTGACAAACCAAACAATGAGATACAAAGTCTGCAATGTCTTTCTTCATTCCCTTCCACCAAAAGTTTGTCTTCAAGTCTATGTACATTTTTGTTCCTCCCGGGTGTACCAAAAATTTGGTGTTATGCGCCTCCTTCAATACTTCTTGCCTCAACTGTATATTATTTGGTACCCATAATCTGTCTCGAAGCCATAAACTACCGTCTGTGTGCCTTTGAAAATCTGAAACCTCGTGTACGTGATTGTTTATTGGGTTTGCAACTTCATCACTTTCTTGGGCTATCTTAATCCTTTCAATTAATGTTAGCTGAGCTAAAAGAGTAGAAAGCATTTCGTCCATACGTTCACCAATTTCAATCTCCAACTTCTCCCATTCTGTAATCAACTGTTCTTGTTGAGTCTACATAGCTGCTAGCATCCCTGATGATTTCCTACTTAAAGCATCTGCTACCTTGTTGGCCTTTCCAGGATGATAACTAATTTTTAAGTCATAGTCTTTCAGTAACTCTTACCATCTTCGTTGCCTCATGTTTAATTCCTTCTGCGTGAAAAGATACTTTAATATTCTATGATCAGTGAACACCTCACACTGTTTTCTATAGAAATAATGTCTCCAAATTTTTAGAGAAAACACCATTGCTGCTAGTTCCAAAATTTGGGTAGGATAATTTCCCTCATATGATTTCAACTGTCGAGAAGCATATGCAATTACCCTACTATTCAACATTAATATGCAACCTAAACCATGTTTCGAAGCGTCGCTATAAATTTGAAACCCTCCAGATTCAGTCGGAAGTGCTAAAATAGGTGCTGACACTAAACTTTTGTTTCAATTGTTGAAAACTCTTCTCACATGATGGGCTCCACTCAAACTTCGTTCTCTTTTGAGTTAAACGAGTTAGAGGCATAGCGATTGAAGAGAAGCCTTCAATAAATTTCCGATAGTATCCTGCAAGACCAAGAAAACTATGAATCTTGGTAACATTTGATGGTTGAGGCCAATCCACAGTTGCTTCTATCCTTTTTAGATCCACAGATACACCTTCTCTAGATATCACATGTCCCAAGATATTCATACTTGGGATCCAAAATTCACATTTTGGAAACTTAGTATACAACTTATTTTCTCGAAGAGTCTGTAGTACCATTTTTAAATGCTCTGAATGTTGTTCCTTCGATGATGAGTAGAAAAGAATATCATCAATGAATACCACCACACAGATATCCAACTGTTCTCTGAATACTCTGTTCATTAAATCCATAAAAGTAGCTGGAGCATTTGTTAATCCAAACGGCATCACGAGAAACTCGTAATGTCCATATCGAGTTCAAAATGCACTTTTAGGAATATCTTCCTCCATCTTCAATTGATGATATCCAGATCGAAGGTCAATCTTGTAAAATATCTTGGCATTCTTCAGTTGATCAAAGAGATCATCTATTCGAGGCAATGGATACTTATTCTTCATAGTGATCTTGTTCAACTCTCTATAATCAATACATAACCGCATGCTCTCATCCTTCTTCTTCACAAATAAGACAGGTGCTCCCCATGGTGAAACACTAGGCCGAATGAACTTCATATAAAGTAGTTCTTGAAGTTGTCCTTTCAATTCCCTAAGATCAGCTGGTGCCATTCTATAAGGAGTCTTAGAGATAGGTTCTGCTCCAAGAATGAGATTAATCTCAAAATCAATATCACGTTTAAGAGGTAAACCTGGTAATTTCTCTAGAAACACATAAGGAAACTCACAAACAGTTGGTACATCTTCTATGTTTGGGATATTATTCTTTGAATCCACCACATATGCTAAGTATCATGTACATCCTTCTTGTAAGTATTTAGAAGCCTTTATCACCGAGATAATTGGTGTGATCCTCTTTTTACTGCACTGGTATGTACCTTGAAATTTGAATTTATCCTTTTCAGGTATTCTAAATTCCACACTCTTTTCTCTACAATTGATTGTGGCATGATTTTGTGATAACCAATCCATACCCAATATTATGTCAAATCTGATATGTCAATCAAAATAAAACTAACAAGAAGTCTATGTATCCCAATATCAATTTGACAATCTCGAATAATATGGTTAGAATTGAGAATCTTTCCTTCGGGTGTAGCAATATGATAAGTATCAACAAAATATTCAGACACTAATCCAAGAGTCTTAGCAAATTTATGAGACATAAAGGAGTGAGTAGCACCACAATCAAATAAGGTATAAGCTGGGAGTATATTGATAGATAGTGTACCTGCAACCACCTCATTCGACTCATCTGCTTCTTGTTGGGTCAAAGCAAACACCCGTGCATTAGTGTTGCGTTGTGTGCGTGTGTCACAATTTGTAAAGATAAAGAAAATAGAATAAATCAACGCAATCTTAACAAGTGCAAGTATACACCGGTCAACAAGTAATATATGTACCTAAGTACAAGATTATCGATCCCACAGGGACTAAGTATGCCAATTACAAATGCAAATATGATTGTACAAATGGTTAAAAGAATAAAAGAATAAAGAATGATGAATCATGAATGGAGAGTGGTCTAATGCTACGGCATTTCTACTCCTAACTACAGTTAACAGTTAAAAGTCTACTGCTAAGCTACTGCTGCAGCAACTGAAATGCTGCAGCAACCGAAATGCTGCAGTAATTCTACCTAACTAAAATTACAGTTAAAAGTCAACCTACTGGAAATTACTACAAGAGTACTGCAGGTAATACAATGCTGCGGCATTTACGCCAAAAATGTAATTACAAACCAAAGATGAATCTAAGTATACAAAGCATGCTTTCAGTTCCATATCAATGCTATAGCATGTCTGGTTTCACCCAAACTACTTGATCTACTAGTCTAGATCCCCGATAACATACCGTGGACCTAGCGCAACGCTAGGCAGTGAATGTACCGCTGTTCACGCAGTTTTCAATCCACTGCCATATGATTACCGCTGTTCACGCAGTTCTCAATTATAGCGCCACATAATTCTAATGCAATTACATGAATAAACCAAGCATTGCCCCATACAAGCATTAAACATAAAAACAGCAAGTAATGCTGCAGCATACTTATCATCATAGTCAAAACAGTGTATTCAACATGCTCATACTTAACTACACCACAACATCGTCAGGTTAGAGATATATATTATGCTGAAACGAATCATGGAAAACAAGAATCAACGTAATAGGAAAGATAGTCCCTAGGTCCGTAGTGACACCAATCAACGGAGTCAAGCCTAAGACGGAAAACAAATCACTCCCAAAACATTTTTAATTAACCCTTGAACCAAGAATCATGAAAGACAAGGACTAAAGTAATAGGAAAAACAGTCCCTAGGTCCTTAGTGACACCAATCAACGGAGTCAAGCCTAAGACGGAAAACATATTACTCCCAAAACATTTTTAATCAATCCTTGAATACATGTAAACATTCTCATATTACAAAGAACATTTGATTACAAAACAGTAGTAACTTGAAGAAATGGAGAGAGGATTACTCTGGATCGGAGATCACCCAATGCCCAAATCGGTTTAATCAACGTACTGCTGCCCTTCGTTTCCTCTGCTTGATGCTGCTGCCTTTCTACTGCTCAGCTGATGAATGTTGCAGCAAGTCACCCTGCTCACTCTTGGGTTCTTCCCTCTCAAAAGTTAGTCTAAAAAACTAAGAAAAAACTATCCTATTCTCAAATGGCCAAAAGCCAAAACTGAACTACTCTCTCCCGTGCCCACTGTCCATAATTCCCTTCTTTTTCTTTCCAAAAATTCCAGCCAATAAAAAAATTATTTGCAGCTGTCTTCTGGAATTTTCTTGTCATCTCCCACTGAATGCTGCAGCATTTGCAGCCGAATTTCTGTCTTTTTTTTTCCTATGATTGCTGCAGGATTTCAGCAGCATATTCCAGCTGCACATTCCAGCTACTTTCCTGAAATTCTTGTCTTTTTTTCCTATGATTGCTGCAGGATTTCAGCAGCATATTCCAGCTGCTTTCCTGAAATTTTTCCACCGAATGCTGCCCCTTTTCCCCACCTACTCTCACAAAACCAGCCAGCAATTGAGAGTTGTCATCATGTGAATATATATATACATACATATATATATATACCCACTAGGAAATATGCTTCTTCTTTTTTGTATAATGCAGCTGCCACTGCACCTTTTTTTCCTGAAAATCTGCTAGAAAATTGAGAGGAATCTCATCACATGTATGTATATATGTATTATAATATATATATATATATTGTTGGACAACAACTATCTTCTATCTTTTTGTCTACCTTGCCAACTTGTACTCCCACAAATATATATATATATATACATATAACAAAGATTTCAACATGTGTACCTTATATATATATATGTATGTATATATATGTGTATAATGGATGGGACCAAAGAAATGAATACATAGGACCGAAAGTGTGCATCTTTAAATATGCCCAGTTGGATTTTTAAATGACAAATGGTGTGTAGGTGTGTAATATATATATATATATATATATATATATATACATATAGATACGTATAGATACATATATGTAGAGATGCAAATTTTCCACACATTCTTCACTTTCCTTTCGGTCACTTTTATCCAACAATGTCAACCATCCACATTCCCTTTTTACCCTTGTCACAATAAGTCAATTCAAATAAATTCTCAAATAACAAATAATACAACTTATCCACATGTTGAGAAATTTATTCAATTAAATTGACTTTTAACCATAAATCCACATTTTTAGGTAAAAAGAGAGAAAATATCAAATCAACACATTTTTATTCCATTTTCCAAATAAAGTCAATTAATTCCCGAATAAAATGTGGTAAATTAGATGTGAATAACTCTATTATTCTAGAGTTATCACACCCCCAAACTTAGGTCATTGCTCGTCCCGAGCAATACTGCAGCAATGCAGAAGCAACCAGAAATATACATACCAACATAAAAACTTTGCTCAGTAGTTTCAGCCAAACTTGGGACCAATGATTTCAGAAAGAGAAAATTAAAAATTCGAGTAGACATAATGTTCCATCCTTAGTGAATAACCAAATATTAACTAACCCAAGTTCAAAGAATTTCCACTCCAGTGCGTGTGTGAATAGTCTTTCCTTTTTAATCTCTCATTCATAAGTCAACATATGGTAATCCTAAGGTTCATTTTGTATCCTCAAACTCAATCTATTACATCCCTCTCCACTAATGTAGCAAATTTAGCAATAAAGATCAAAGAGGTCTTAATTTGGTTGTAATGTAGGCTAGGGCTAAGGTAGGAAAAATATGGATAAAAAGTGGCTCAAAACTTAGTCCTAGTCTGCCATGAGCTTCTCCCTAATGCTATCACTTCCCAAAATAATTTTTTTTTTCAGTGAATAAAAATGCTGCAGCAATGCTGCAGCAATTCTACAACATTTCAATTTTTTTTTTGTGAATAAAAATGCTGCAGCAACACCAATGCTGCAGCAATTCTACAACATTTCTAATTTAATTTTTTTTTTCAACTCAAGGAGCATAAACATTTACACCCTGTTTCAGAAATACGTGTAACATTTAACCACAATCAACATGTAACATTTGACCTCAAAGAAGCATAACACGTATTTCCTTTTTGCTCTTCTCTTTGTTCTTCTTTTTCTTTTTAAAGTAACGAGGGTGCTTTCATTTTTTCACACATGTTTTCATATACATACCCTCAATACATAGAGCATTTATATCAGAAGTTCAAATTTTCCTTAAATACCACTAACCCCATTAAAATGATAATGCTGTAGCATTGAGCTGCGGCATTCCTATGTTCCTCCTCATAGCATTCTTAGTATACCCCCAAACTTATGTTTAACAGTGTTCATTGCAGACTAAGATCAAGTTTATGGAAAACAAAGAATGGATACATGCAAAACATTTAGGATAAGTGGCTATTTAATAAGGGTGTCAAGAAATTAGGCTTAGGCTCAACTTGGGTTAACTAAGGAAGCAAAATATATTAGGGTAAGCTATAAAGGCTCAAACGGTTCAAGAACATGCCTCAATCATTTCTTTAGTACCAAATCTACTAGGATTTCGCCTCAAGGACTATAACAGATGAGTCTAAAAATTCTGAACCTTCATACCAAAGTGACTCTTTTTATAAACATGGAATTTCCAAGTAAGACTATGTGCAAAAGATAGGGAGTTGAAATAATTCTCACTTAGAGTCAACTAATACCTAATTATTCTGAAAGAAGGTACAAAGTCTACGAGAATGTACTTTTGTTTTGAAAATATCATCATAAATCGGGTCCCAAAAGTCTACGCTAATCCTGCTAAAACTAAGGTTCTAATGGGTCATATGAAAAATGCTGCCACATTCATGCAAACAGGTCTTCTATGCCAGATCAATCAATTTATAAGGCATCCTAAAACAGTTTTTCAGACAAGGCATCTATGCATTCAAATAGATCACTCAGAATTTCAGTAGAGAGGATGTTCATGCACTCAAAAGACAGCAGGAAAAATTTTGAAAATTACCACCATTTTTGAACTTTTTGCCCTAAGAGGACACCCTCCCCCAAACTTAAAGGGAAGCAATGTCCTCATTGCTTTAACATAGAATTTCAGACAGCAGGCAAAGCAATGTAACAAAACAAAACAAAATAAAACAAAAGACAAGTAAAGGTGTTCAAGACCTGCACAGCAGGCAATTGAAGTACAATCCCAAAAACATAAAAGTAAAGGAGGGTAAGGTTAAGAACTACTCCCGTCTCGATGGGAGTGCATCAAGGAGTGATGATGACATCGTCATCCATTCTGTTGGGATCCTCCTCAAGTAGGAGTTCGGTCGGGAAACAGGGCTAAGGATTTCCAGCACGTTGTCGTTGCCGCGGCATCTGTAGAGGTCGATACTGGAGCATCCCCCAAACTGAAATAAAAACAAAGAAAACAACAAAACAGAAAAAAAAAAACTAACAATGGTCGGGTACAGGGGTACCCGACACCTAATAAAACAAAAAGAACAGAAATAATAAGTAATCAGAAAGAAAGAAAAATAGGAAATAATAAATAAACAGAAAGAAAGGAAAAACATAAAATAAAGCAAAAATAAAAAGTGTTCACTTGAATTTGTCACTTGTTTTGGGTCCATTTTAATTCTTCAGCATTGACCAAAGATAGAGATGCAACAGTTTGCTCTTGGTCTCCATCTTTGTAGAGTTTGAGTCTATGCCCATTGACTTTAAATTTGATCCCCTTTTTATCCACAACCGAGACCACTCCATAAGGATAAATTTGTTCAATTGTGTATGGTCCGGTCCATCTCGATTTCAATTTGCCTGGAAATAGTCTCAATCTTGAATTAAAAATCAAAACTTGTTGTCCAACTTCAA
Organism: Asclepias syriaca; assembly: GCA_027405835.1. Taxonomy (NCBI): domain Eukaryota; kingdom Viridiplantae; phylum Streptophyta; class Magnoliopsida; order Gentianales; family Apocynaceae; genus Asclepias; species Asclepias syriaca. The sequence continues at coordinate 12,637,229 of CM049924.1, forward strand.
AATTTCTTGGCTGGATGTGTTTATCATGCCACCTCTTCGTTTTTTCCTTGTATAACTTGGCATTTTCATAAGAAAATAATCTCAGCTCATCCAGTTCAGAAAGCTGCAGCATTCTCTTGTTTCCAGCAGCATTCATGTCCATGTTGAGATGCTGCAGCGCCCAGTATGCTTTGTGCTCTAGCTCAACGGGTAAGTGACAAGCTTTCCCAAAAACTAGTCTATAAGGAGACATACCTATTGAAGTCTTGAAAGCTGTCCTGTAGGCCCATAGAGCGTCATCTAACCTTCTTGACCAATCTTTTCGGTTTGGGTTAACCACCTTCTCAAGGATACCTTTGATGATTCGGTTGGACAATTCAACTTGCCCATTTGTTTGAGGATGGTATGGCAAGGCAACCCGGTGATGAACATGGTACTTGGCTAGTAAGGCTCCTAGCCATTTGTTGACAAATTGAGAACTCTCATCACTGATGATTGCTCTAGGTGTTCCAAAACGTGAGAAAATATTCTTTCGAAGGAAATTGATCACCACTTTGGAATCATTAGTGGGGAATGCTGCAGCTTCCACCCACTTAGACACAATCTACTGCCATTAAAATGTATGAATTCCCAAAAGAAGGTGGGAAAGGTCCCATAAAATCAATACCCCATACATCAAAAAGTTCCACTTCCAAAATGTTTGTGAGAGGCATTTCGTTTCTTCTTGAGATGTTACCCACTCGTTGGTAGCGATCACACCTTGCCACAAACTCATAACAATCTTTAAATAATGAAGGCCAAAAAAAACCAGATTATAGTACCTTTGCTGCAGTTCTTGACCCTCCAAAATGTCCTCCACATGGTGAGTTGTGACATTGAAAAATGATGTCCTCAATTTCATCATCGTTTACACATATGGTGTAGTGGTTAGCACTCTGGACTTTGAATCCAGCGACCGAATCACTTGGTCTTTGCATTGCTTGAACAAAAAGGGTTCCTCCCAAAAATAACTTCTGACATCATGGAGAAACTTCTTCCTTTCATGGTATGAAAAATCTGGCGGCATTGCACCACTGGCCAGAAAGTTGGCATAATCTGCATACCACGACAGTTTCATGTCTTCTGAAATTTCCAGCAGCTGTTCATCCGGAAAATGTTCATTAATCGGGATTTGACATCCCCCTTGTTGCTCCAATCGAGACAAATGATCAGCCACTTGGTTTTCCACTCCCTTTTTGTCCTTGATTTCCACATCGAATTCTTGTAGGAGTAGAATCCATCTAATAAGCCTTGGTTTTGAGTCCTTCTTTGCAAGTAGGTATTTGATGGCAGAATGATCGGTGTAGACTATGACTTTTGTGCCCACCAAATAGGACCTGAATTTATCAAAGGCAAACACAACAGCAAGTAACTCTTTTTCAGTAATAGTGTAATTTACCTGAGCCTCCGTGAGTGTCTTGCTGGCATAATAGATGGAATGAAAAAAAATTTTATGCCGCTGCCCCAAAACAGCACCTACTGCATAGTCACTTGCATCACACATTAGCTCAAATGGTAAATTCCAGTCAGGTGCTATGATAACGGGGGCTGAAATAAGCTTTTGTTTGATTTCCTCAAATGCTGCGGCACAGGCTGCATCAAAAGAAAACACATTATCTTTTTCTAATAATTGACATAAAGGCTTAGATACCTTAGAAAAGTCCTTGATGAATCTCCGGTAGAAGCCCGCATGTCCCAAGAAGCTTCGAATGTGTTTCACGGTTGTTGGGGTTGGTAGCTTTTCAATCACTTCTATCTTTACTCGGTCTACTTCAAGACCTTTCTTTGAAATCCTGTGACCCAACACAATTCCTTCTCTAACCATAAAGTGACACTTCTCCCAATTGAGAACTAAATTGGTTTCCTCACAACGTTTAAGTACTTTGGCCAAATTTTCTAAACAATTATCAAAAGAATCCCCAAATATGGAAAAGTCATCCATAAACACTTCTAAATACTGCTCTATCATATCAGTGAAAATGGCCATCATGCAGCGCTGGAATGTTGCTGGAGCATTGCAAAGTCCGAATGGCATTCTTCTGAATGCAAATGTGCCGTAGGGACAAGTGAAGGTTGTTTTATCTTGGTCTCCCGGTGACACAGCAATTTGGTTGTACCCTGAATAACCATCCAGAAAACAATAATACTCATGTCCAGCTAACCTGTCCAACATTTGGTCAATGAAAGGCAATGGAAAGTGGTCCTTCCTCGTGGCTTTGTTGAGTCTCCTATAATCAATGCATATGCGCCATCCCGTGACTGTTCTTGTAGGAATCAATTCGTTGTCTTCATTTGTTACCACATTGATTCCTCCTTTCTTGGGCACACATTGAATAGGACTTACCCAAGAACTATTAGAGATGGGGTAGATGATTCCAAAATCCAGCCACTTGATGATTTGTTCCTTCACCACTTCCTTCATAATTGGATTCAATCTTCGCTGCCCTTCTATGGAATTTTTGGAAGCTTCTTCCAAACTGATTTTGTGCATGCATAAGGTTGGACTTATGCCTTTAATGTCAGCTAAGGTCCAGCCCATAGCTCTCTTGTGTTGCCTTAGTACTCCAAGCAATTTCTCCTCTTGTGCAGCATCAAGGAAGGCTGAAATTATCACAGGCAGTGTTGAATCTGCCCCTAAGAACCCATACTTCAAATGCTGCGGCAATTGCTTCAATTCCAGCTGTGGTGGTTCTTCAACTGAAGGTTTTGTTATCTTTAAATCTCTAGAAGACAGCTCCAAGGATTCATATTGAGCTCAAAATCTGAACCTTTGGGGGCTTCCTTCTACCCAAGCTGAATGTGCTTTGGTCTCCATATTGCCATCCTCATGCAAACTTTCCTCCATTAATGCATCCGTTACATCCTCACCTTGCTCTTCATCTTTTTCTTCCCAAGAATCACGGGTGGAAATCAAAAACTCCTCACCTTCATCATGGAATTTCATGGCTTTGAATACGTTGAATGTGACTTTTTCGTTCTGAAATCTCATGGTTAGCTCCCCTTTCTGCACATCAATAAGAGTCCTTCCTGTAGCTAGGAAAGGTCTTCCTAAAATAATGGGAACTTCCATGTCTTCTTCATAATCAAGAACAATAAAGTCAGCTGGAAAAATAAACTTATCCACTCTTACCAGGATATCCTCAATTTTCCCATCGGGGTGAGCTAGAGACCTATCCGCCAATTGCAAAGTTACCGTCGTAGGTCTTACCTTTCCTATGCCCAATTGTTTGAAAACTGACATAGGCATCAAGTTGATGCTAGCACCAAGATCACACAAGGCCATACCACAATAGGATTCTCCAATAGAACAAGGAATATTGAAACTCCCCGGATCTTTCATTTTAGGGGGCAATTTATCCTGCAAAAAGAAACTACATTCTTTGGTTAGTGCAACAATTTCATATTCTCCCAACTTTCTCTTCTTTGTAAGGATATCCTTCATAAATTTGGCGTAGTTGGGCATTTGTTCGATTGCTTCTACCAATGGAATGTTGATGTGCAGCTGCTTTAAAATGTCCAAGAACTTCTTGAACTGCTCATCTTGTTTCTTTTTGGCAAACCTCTGTGGAAAAGGCATGTGTGGTTGTACTGGTTTGCTCTCTGGAATTTTGCATTGCTGCAGCATTGGAGATGCTGCAGCATTCGGCTGTTCTGGAATGCTATTTTGCTGCAGCATTTGAGATGCTGCAGCATTCGGCTGTTCTGGAATGTTGTTTTGCTGCAGCATTTGCGATGCTGCAGCATTTGGCTCCACTTCTTCTTTTTCAGCTACTGGAATTTCTGTACTATGGCTGGACTCACTGGTATTCTCAGCTACTCCAGACTTCATTTTTGGCTCTTCCAGTATTCTGCCACTCCGCAATGTAACTGCCTTGCAATGTTCCTTTCCTTCTCTTCTTGGATTCTCCGTATCGCTTGGAAGTGATCCTTGTGGTCTGCTCCTCATCTCTTGAGCTAACTGCCCCATTTGGCTTTCCAAGTTACGAACAGTAGATGATAGTCCTTGCATGGTTGTTTCTGTTCTTGCCATAAAATCTCTCATCATGTTCTCTAAATAATTTGAAGGTGGTTGTTGTTGTAGAGGTCTTTGTTGTTGTTGGAGTTGTTGTTGCTACTGTTGGGGGTACTGGCACTGCTGCTGCTGCTGCTGGAGCAGTGGTCTTGGGTTCATACCTTGATTGGGGTGCATCCCTTGATCTCTCCAAGAAAAATTTGGGTGCTGCCTCCAAGTAGGGTTGTAAGTGTTCGATTGAAGACCGTTACCCCTGTTTTGATTCCCCATGTAGCAAATTGAGGCGGGATTGTGAATACAATCCTCAAATAGATGCCCCTCTCCACAATAAACATAGCACACGTCCTGTACTTGGCTTACATTGGGCTGGTTTGAAGGTTCTGCCCCCTGCCCGCCATGTTGTTGCATACTTAGTGATTTTTGGAGCATGTTGGTCATTGTTGACATTTGGGCTGAGAGTGAAGTGAATGGATCCAACTCCAATACTCCAGCCACCTTTTTTCCACTATGTAGTCTTGTTGTAGGCCACTGGTAGTTGTTGTTGGCAATCCTCTCGATTAGTTCATATGCCTCGTTATACGTCTTTGCCAAAAGTGCTCCATTTGCTGAAGCATCAACCACCATGCGTGTGTGTGCATTCAACCCATTATAAAATGTCTCCATTTGAATACAATGTGGGATTCCATGATGTGGACATCTCCTTAACAACGTTTTGAATCTTTCCCGTGCCTCATACAATGATTCATCTTCTAATTGTTGAAAAGAGGTGATTTCATTTCTCAACTTAGCATTTTTTGTTGGGGGAAAATATTTCATCAAAAATTTCCCGGTAAGCTGCTGCCATGAAGTCACACTACCAGAGGGTAGAGAATTAAGCCATTCTCTAGCTTTGTCTCTCAGAGAATATGGAAACAATTTCAGCCTCAAAGCTTCGTCCGTCACCCATGTTAGCTTAAAACCATCGCTTACCTCCAAGAATAACCGTAGGTGCATGTGTGGATCTTCAGTAGGTAATCCACTGAACTGCCCTACTGTTTGCAACATTTGAAACATCACTGGTTTCAGCTCAAACTGTGCTGCAGCAATCTCTGGCTGCACAATACTTGGTTTCAATGCATTAAACATAGGGACTGCATACTGCCGAATGACATGATCCCTATCGTCCGCCATCACCACTGGATTATGGGCAGGCTCATGTTGAATTTCCCTCTGTTGTTCCGCCATGACTGCCTTATCCGTGGTTTGTTTCTTCTTCTTTAACGCCTTGGCTGTTTTCTGAACTTCTGGATCAAATGGCAGCAATGAAGCTTGAGAGCCCTTGCGCGTTTTACTCATGCAAAACAGCACACGTTAAGGAAGGAATGAGACACAAGCTGAAATTTAGCAAATAATTCAAGTCAATAAATCCACAAAATAGTTCAGCTCATGCATATTTTATTTGTACCTCATACAATCATCTAAATAATCTCAAAAGCTCAAGAATGAGTATAAAAACAAACTGAAAAATAAAAGTAACCAAATGCAAACAATCAATATTTACAATCAAATTGACTCCAAAGTCCCCGGCAACGGCGCAAAAAACATGTTGCGTTGTGTGCGTGTGCCACAATTTGTAAAGATAAAGAAAATAGAATAAATCAACGTAATCTTAACAAGTGCAAGTATACACCGGTCAACAACTAATATATGTACCTAAGTACAAGATTATCGATCTCACAGGGACTAAGTATGCCAATTACAAATGCAAATATGATTGTACAAATGGTTAAAAGAATAAAAGAATAAAGAATGATGAATCATGAATGGAGAGTGGTCTAATGCTACGGCATTTCTACTCCTAACTACAGTTAACAGTTAAAAGTCTACTGCTAAGCTACTGCTGCAGCAACTGAAATGCTGCAGCAACCGAAATGCTGCAGCAATTCTACCTAACTAAAATTACAGTTAAAAGTCAGCCTACTGGAAATTACCACAAGAGTACTGCAGGTAATACAATGCTGCGGCATTTACGCCAAAAATGTAAGTACAAACCAAAGATGAATCTAAGTATACAAAGCATGCTTTCAGTTCCATATCAATGCTATAGCATGTCTGGTTTCACCCAAACTACTTGATCTACTAGTCTAGATCCCCGATAACATACCGTGGACCTAGCGCAACGCTAGGCAGTGAATGTACCGATGTTCACGCAGTTTTCAATCCACTGCCATATGATTACCGCTGTTCACGCAGTTCTCAATTATAGCGCCACATAATTCTAATGCAATTACATGAATAAACCAAGCATTGCCCCATACAAGCATTAAACATAAAAACAGCAAGTAATGCTGCAGCATACTTATCATCATAGTCAAAACAGTGTATTCAACATGCTCATACTTAACTACACCACAACATCGTCAGGTTAGAGATATATATTGCTGAAACGAATCATGGAAAACAAGAATCAACGTAATAGGAAAGATAGTCCCTAGGTCCGTAGTGACACCAATCAACGGAGTCAAGCCTAAGACGGAAAACAAATCACTCCCAAAACATTTTTAATTAACCCTTGAACCAAGAATCATGAAAGACAAGGACTAAAGTAATAGGAAAAACAGTCCTTAGGTCCTTAGTGACACCAATCAACGGAGTCAAGCCTAAGACGGAAAACATATTACTCCCAAAACATTTTTAATCAATCCTTGAATACATGTAAACATTCTCATATTACAAAGAACATTTGATTACAAAACAGTAGTAACTTGAAGAAATGGAGAGAGGATTACTCTGGATCGGAGATCACCCTACTGCCCAAATCGGTTTAATCAACGTACTGCTGCCATTCGTTTCCTCTGCTTGATGCTGCTGCCTTTCTACTGCTCAGCTGATGAATGTTGCAGCAAGTCACCCTGCTCACTCTTGGGTTCTTCCCTCTCAAAAGTTAGTCTAAAAGACTAAGAAAAAACTATCCTATTCTCAAATGGCCAAAAGCCAAAACTGAACTACTCTCTCCTGTGCCCACTGTCCATAATTCCCTTCTTTTTCTTTCCAAAAATTCCAACCAATAAAAAAATTATTTGTAGCTGTCTTCTGGAATTTTCTTGTCATCTCCCACTGAATGCTGCAGCATTTGCAGCCGAATTTCTGTCTTTTTTTTTCCTATGATTGCTGCAGGATTTCAGCAGCATATTCCAGCAGCACATTCCTGAAATTCTTGTATTTTTTCCTATGATTGCTGCAGGATTTCAGCAGCATATTCCAGCTGCACATTCCAGCTACTTTCCTGAAATTCTTGTCTTTTTTTCCTATGATTGCTGTAGGATTTCAGCAGCATATTCCAGCTGCTTTCCTGAAATTTTTCTACCGAATGCTGCCCCTTTTCCCCACCTACTCTCACAAAACCAGCCAGCAATTGAGAGTTGTCATCATGTGAATATATATATACATACATATATATATATACCCACTAGGAAATATGCTTCTTCTTTTTTTGTATAATGCAGCTGCCACTGCACCTTTTTTTCCTGAAAATCTGCTAGAAAATTGAGAGGAATCTCATCACATGTATGTATATATATGTATATATATATATATATATATTGTTGGACAACAACTATCTTCTATCTTTTTGTCTACCTTGCCAACTTGTACTCCCACAAATATATATATATATATACATATAACAAAGATTTCAACATGTGTACCTTATATATATATGTATGTATTATATGTGTATAATGGATGGGACCAAAGAAATGAATACATAGGACCGAAAGTGTGCATCTTTAAATATGCCCAGCTGGATTTTTAAATGACAAATGGTGTGTGGGTGTGTAATATATATATATATATATATATATATATATATATATATATATATATACATATAGATACGTATAGATACATATATGTAGAGATGCAAATTTTCCACACATTCTTCACTTTCCTCTCGGTCACTTTTATCCAACAATGTCAACCATCCACATTCCCTTTTTACCCTTGTCACAATAAGTCAATTCAAATAAATTCTCAAATAACAAATAATACAACTTATCCACATGTTGAGAAATTTATTCAATTAAATTGACTTTTAACCATAAATCCACATTTTTAGGTAAAAAGAGAGAAAATATCAAATCAACACATTTTTATTCCATTTTCCAAATAAAGTCAATTAATTCCCGAATAAAATGTGGTAAATTAGATGTGAATAACTCTATTATTCTAGAGTTATCACACCCCCAAACTTAGGTCATTGCTCGTCCCGAGCAATTCTGCAGCAATGCAGAAGCAACCAGAAATATACATACCCACATAAAAACTTTGCTCAGTAGTTTCAGCCAAACTTGGGACCAATGATTTCAGAAAGAGAAAATTAAAAATTCGAGTAGACATAATGTTCCATCCTTAGTGAATAACCAAATATTAACTAACCCAAGTTCAAAGAATTTCCACTCCAGTGCGTGTGTGAATAGTCTTTCCTTTTTAATCTCTCATTCATAAGTCAACATATGGTAATCCTAAGGTTCATTTTGTATCCTCAAACTCAATCTATTACATCCCTCTCCACTAATGTAGCAAATTTAGCAATAAAGATCAAAGAGGTCTTAATTTGGTTGTAATGTAGGCTAGGGCTAAGGTAGGAAAAATATGGATAAAAAGTGGCTCAAAACTTAGTCCTAATCTGCCATGAGCTTCTCCCTAATGCTATCACTTCCCAAAAAAATTTTTTTTTTCAGTGAATAAAAATGCTGCAGCAACACCAATGCTGCAGCAATTCTACAACATTTCTAATTTAATTTTTTTTTCAACTCAAGGAGCATAAACATTTACACCCTGTTTCAGAAATACGTGCAACATTTAACCACAATCAACATATAACATTTGACCTCAAAGAAGCATAACACGTATTTCCTTTTTGCTCTTCTCTTTGTTCTTCTTTTTCTTTTTAAAGTAACGAGGGTGCTTTCATTTTTTCACACATGTTTTCATATACATACCCTCAATACATAGAGCATTTATATCAGAAGTTCAAATTTTCCTTAAATACCACTAACCCCATAAAAATGATAATGCTGTAGCATTGAGGTGGAGGTGGAGGTGGAGGTGGAGAATCTCTCCTACCGTCACGATCATCGTTTGCAACTCCATCTCTTTGCCTACCTGTCCTTCTATTCCAATTAGCTAGAGGAACGTTCATTCCATCATTCTCGTGCTTGCCCACTTCATCAGAATGATCACCTTCTCTGGAAGTCTCAGCCCTTCTACCACGATCATCTATTGCTAGTAAAAATTTCCCAAAGAAAATAATATAATTATTTAATATAATAAAAACAAAAACATAATATATATATATATATATATATATTATATAAAATATCTTCCTTATATTTCTATGTTCTACTGCAATCCATACTTTCCTAATCCTAAAAGGCAAATCAATTCTAAATTTTGTTTAGTCATAACCTACTACTCTAATACCACTAAATATCACGCTCCGAATCCGGGCCTAGTTCGTGAACTAAAATCCCAAATTCAAGATTACGACTCGGCTACACTCCCTAGATTTCTCCAAAGAATGTAAAGTCACTTACTTTCAATTATCCAACAACAAATAGTAAAATTATTAACTTAAATAATCTATAAAATATCATCCACAATTTCTAACTTTCTTCAATAATAAAACTTCGACTCAAAAAAAAAATTCATGTTTCCAAAAAAACAACAAGAAGTTTATTCTAAACATAAACAACTAAAAACTTTACTCCAAACTCTTATTCATAATCATATGTCCAGTAATCATCCTCTAACCCTATATCTTCCCTATCATATGTAAAGTGAGAAAACATATGGGTGAATATAAAATACTCAGTAGGCAGAACATCTTCCCTCCTTTTAAAACAATTTTTCAATTAAAAGAAAAACAATATAAATGTTTTTAAATAATAATAATAATAAGTTACCGTACATTTATCTTTAGAGCAGAAAAAGACAAAACATAAATTAAATGGTAAATAAAAACATTGAGCAAACAATGTAATGCAATCATTCAATCAATATCTTTCATTTTTTCTTTTCTTTTACTTTCTTGTCTTTTTTTTAACTATTGGGGGAATAATATGATTGTTTCGCGAATGAATCTTAATTGATAGCAGTGCCTAACTTTATACCCGTTAGGAAAGGGCATTACTTGTATCTTATATCTTGGTGGCTTTTTATCCATGCCGATGAAAAATCTTATAAATGGTAGAATATGTTCCTCCCATTACTATCCATCACTTAATCCCCAATAAAATCAAATATAAGAATTACATATAATTTACTTTTATAAAACTTCAATGTAAATACTTAACATTCTAAAATATTTAAGAATATTAAAAATGAGAAAAAAATATATTTTTTATTTTAAAATGATAATAGCTCGAAACTCAAAACATAATTTAAATATATACATAACATTTAATTAATATTTTTATATAATAAAAAGAGTAATGAATTCTTTGATGGTATCAAAATAAATAAATAAATAAATAAATAAATATATATATATATATATATATATATATTATATAATAAAAAGAAAATACAAATATAATCACATCAAATTAGGAAAAAAAGTATAAACATATCAAATTTTGAAATTTACGGCTCTATCAAAAAAAAAAAAAAAAAAAAAAAAAAAAAATATATATATATATATATATATATATATATATATATAATCACATGATTCTTGAAATAAAATCATTGAAATTTTCTGAATTCTTGGCGGCATAAATAAATAAATAGATAAATATATATATATATATATATATATATATATATATATATTTATATATATAATAAAAAAATTAAGGAAATATAATCACGATAAGTTTTGGATTGTGCCGTTGTCGGAATTGTTGAATAATAAAAATATATATATACTTAAAAAATTTTGGAACCAAAGATTAATTTTGAGGATGTTAAGCTTTCAAAATTTTACTTAAACAGATAACAATTACTCAAACAAGTCTTTTCACATATCATAATCTTCAAATTCAATACTTAAAAAATTATCCATACTATAGATTAAAAAAACGGAGAAGGATGGTCCACCTACCTCGATTGAGTGCTTGGCGTACTTTTGTTACTTTCGATTAACTCAAATATTTCGCTCTTAAATTCCTTTCGGACTCTATAAAAAATCCATAATACGAATATTAAAACTAAATTCATAACTAATATCTTAATCTTACAATCCTATTAATCAAAAACACTAAAAACTACTTACCTCTTTCGTCAACTTCTTTGTATTTGGAAAAACCTGGCCTCTGACGGCTATCGTATTTTGAAAGGGATAAAAGAAAGCCCTAGTAAAAACCTAATAATCATGCTTAAACTTATATTTATAATTACCCTTATATCAAATTTATAACTATTTACTATTAAATCCTCACACTATTTAAATAATAAATAAAACCCTAAAAATAAAATTAGGGTATTACATTGATACAAAGAGGTAACAAGGAATTGTTTCCTCTTCCTGGCAGGCACCAACATTGGGTTGGGTAAAGTTAAATATAGATGAGTCTCATGGTGTTGACAGAAGTGGTTTTGGTTTTGTATTGCGTGATGATAGGAGACGAGTTTTACGTTCGGGAGCTAGACCTTTGATGTGTATTGTATTCCCTGAACAAGCAGAACTCGTGGCTTTGAAGTTGAGTTTTGAATTTGTTCACGATTTTTGTTACTTCCCATTACTGATGATTTTAGATTACGAGAATTTGTCTACTATTGGTGGAATTATTGCTCAGTTTCAAGAGGATCTCTAGAAGGCTCCTAGGATTAATATTCAGAATAATCATACGTCTACTAACGTAGTAACGCATTTGTTTGCTCAAATTGGGATTACTCTTTTAAATACCATTATTTGGTATGAAACTTCGCATTCCGTGTATTAAACACATTTCATTGAAACTGGTTAAAAGTTTCATGAATATACTATTTTTCATTTTAAAAAAATGATGATGACGAAAAAAAAAGTTATCATGAGTGAATTGACATATAGATAATGTATTAATTTTTTTTTTTTTTGAGTTTTTATTGATGAATGCATATAATTTTATGAGAATCAATTGATTAATTAATTTAATGTTTTATATGAACAAAATCCCTTAAAATCCTCTATCCGAATAATATTTCAAATAAAATTTTAAATTAATTACAACTACTAATGAAAACTTTAAAATTCCTAGCACATACCCCCAAAATTCTCTTCACAACTTGTGACAAAATTTTTAAACATAGATTTAAATAATATATGTATCATGTATAAAAGAAATGCAGAAAATTAATAATAATATTTACCATGGGAATGATGGAAAAAGTTGGAGGAAAGAACCAGAACGAGGGCTAGGTAGATGAAAGAGATCTTCATTCTTCTTCACAACAACAAGGGAAAACAATTGTAAGAAAGAAAATAAATAAGGGAAAATATATGAATTTAGTGTTAGTAATGAATAGGATAAAAAACTATTAATTGTTTCAAAGAAAAATTTACATATTTTTTTAAAAATTCCAAATTATCAATTGACAAAATATTTAAAAAAAAAAAACAAATTGGTATATTTAAATTCTCAAATTACAAGAAATTGGTAAAATTGATTTTCATTATAATTCTTCTTCTTCTTCTTTTTTAATTTAATCATTAAAATTGATATATTTTTTTTAATTTAATCTTTATAATTCAAAATTCTCTCTTTTTTTAAAATTTTTTTTTTTGATAGAATTGTTTAAAAGAAATGCACTTTACATCATATTTGGTTCACTCTTAAATCAAACCGGGTATGATTGACTTAACTATTTTATTTAGTCATCTTTTGATCGGTTCTCTAACAACATATATTTGTTCCCAAAGGTTTTGACCCTTCTGAACTCATTTTTGAGGTCTATTTTTTCATATTCTGCCTCTTTCTTATCAGTTTCAGACTTGAGTATTTTTGTTTTTATCATTATAGCTGCTTCTGGTAATTCTCATTTTGTAACACATCTTATTAGTGTGATTTTTTATGGTTGCAATTATAATTTATGGGCTCAAGAAATGTGTAGTTTTCTAAAAGGTAGACTTCTTTGGCGTATTGTTACTGGTGAAACTAAATAACCCACCAAAGAACCTTCTGAGACTGAAGATAAGTTTATTGAAAGGTTAGACAAATGGGATATAAAAAATCATCAAATTTTAACTTGGTTTCGTAATACTTGTTAGCCTAGTATTAAATTAGAATTTTGTTGTTTTGATTGTGCTAAAGATGTTTGGAATTTCTTAAAAAATTGATATGCAATTTTAGATGATATTCATCAGTTTCAGCTCTATTGACACCTTCATTGCATGCATCAACAACTAAGTCACACCATTCACAGTTATGTTTATGAGTTACAGATTTTATTGGATCAATTATCTACTGGTGATCCTCTCTTGCCTGATAAAGCTCTACAAGTATTTATGCTGATCTTCTTGAACGTCGGTATGTTTGGCATTTGCTTATAACTCTTAATAGTGATTGGAGTCAATTTGTGGTACTCTTCTTCATCGTAAACCTTTGCCAAACATGGACACAGTAATTCGAGAACTAATTTCTTAAGAAACTCGTATTAACACTCTTCGAGCTGAGTGCAATCTCACTTCTCCACATATGATTCTTGTTGCACCTTCAATCCATTCTCAGTCCAAAAAGGAATATTGTAATTATTGCAAAATACCTAGACATTTGATTCTACTTGCTATAAACTTGAGGTAAAACTCAAGAATCCTGGTAAAAGTGATAACTCTAAAATAATAGAGTTATTCACATTCAATTTGCCACGTTTTACTTTGAAATTAACTGAATTTATTTGGAAAATAGAATGAAAATGCCTTGATTTGATATTTTCCCTCTTTTTACTGAAAAATGTGGAGTTATTGTTAAATGTCAATTTAATTTAATTTATTTTCAAATATTTGTACGAGCTGTATTTATTGATTATTATTTGGGAATTAATTTGAATTAATTTATTGTGACAAAGGAAAAAAGAGAATAAAAATTCAGTTTTATTATTTAGCCATTTTTTCAGAATTTATTTTATCTTTAACTTATTCAAAACGTGGCAGACTAAAGCTGGAATTCTGCAGAGGATCCTGTAGCAAGTAGAGGAAAAAGACAAAAACTTCAGAAGGCAGTTGGAATTTATTTTTCGACTATTCAGTTATTTGCTGGAATTTTTGGAGAAAATTCCAAAAATATGGACAGATGGCAGCTTAAGGCTAGCTTTCGGTACAAGAGGATGCTCTATATATAATTGAAAAACCGAGAGGAGTAGGGTTGTTGTTAGTTGGTCATTTTTAGCATTTTAGAGAGAGATTGGTTTTTATTATTTTCTTAGATAGTTCAGTAGCATTTAGGTAGCATAGGGTAGCCTTTCTTTTAGTTTTAGATTAACTTTCAGTAGGGGAAAACCCAAGAGTGAGCAGGGTGACTTGCTGAAGTGTTCATCAGCTGAGCAGAAGAGACGCCGCATCATCAAGCAGAGGAGAATAGCACTGTACAAGCGTGATTAAACTGATTTGGGCAGCATCGTGATCTTAAACTCGAGTAATTCTCTGCTCATTTCCTCATTATTGTTCATTGTCTTGTATAGATTCTTGCTTAAATATTGGGCATGAGTTGAAGACGATTTTTATGAATTGATTAAACTTGTTTTGTAATGGAATTATGTACCATGACGATGGGAGTAGTTTTTGTTACATTACTTTAATTCATGGATTTCGTTATTCTCTGGACTGAACATATATTTTTAGCCTGAAGATGTTGTGGCATAGTTAAGTATGAACATGTTGAGTACACTGTCTTGATTATGATGACGAGTATGCTGTAGCATTGCTTTCTGTTTTTATGTTTGATGCTTGTATGGGGCATGCTTAGTTTATTCATGTAATTACATTAAATTGATTTAACATCACTTGCGGTTACGACTGTCCAATGTATGAATCGAACTAGTGTCTGGCCTTCTGGCGGAGGGGAGCTAGTGGACATGATAATTATGTGACACTAGATTGAGACGCACGGAAGTGCGCTCAACATTGCAGTGGAAATGACCAAATTCACTGACTAGTGTTGCTCTAGGTCAACGGTACTTCGTACTCCATGAGATGATGTTATCGGGGATCTAGACTAGTAGATCAAGTAATCTGGGTGGAACCAGATACGCTGTAGCATTGATATGGAAACTGAAAGCATGTTTGTATATTTAGATTCATCTATGGTTTGTACTTGCATTTTGGGCGTGAATGCCGCAGCATTGTATTACCTGCAGTACTCTTGTGGTTATTTCCAGTAGGCTAACCCTTAACTGTTAGTTTAGTCTTTTCTTTAGGAGTAGGATTGTCGTAGCATTAGACCAATCTGCATTCATTATTCATCATTCTTTATTCTTTTATTCTTTTAACCATTTGTACAATCGTATTTGCATCTGTAATTGGCACACTTAGTCCCTGTGGGATCGATAATCTTGTACTTAGGTACATATATTACTTGTTGATCGGTGTATACTTGCACTTGTTAAGATTGCATTGATTACTTCATTTTCTTATCTCTACAAATTGTGACACACGCACACAACGCAACCAAGTTTTTGGCGCCGTTGCCGGGGACTTTGGAGTCAATTTGATTGTAAATATTGATTGTTTGCATTTGGTTACTTTTATTTTTCAGTTTATTTTTATACTCATTCTTGAGCTTATGAGATTATTGAAATGATTGTATGAGGGACGAATAAATTATTCATGGGCTGAACCGTTTTGTGGATTTATTGATCTGAATTATTTGCTAAATTTTAGCTTGTGTATCATTCATTCCTTAATGTGTGCTGTTTTGCATGAGTGAAACGCACAAGGGCTCTCAAGCTTCATTGCTGCCACTTGATCCAGAAATTGAGAAAACAGCCAAGGCGTTAAAGAAGAAGAAACAGACCACGGATAAGGCAGTTATGGCGGAACATCGGGAAATCCAACCTGAACCTGCCCATAATCCAGTGGTAATGGCATACGATAGGGACCATGCTATTCGGCAGTAGGCAATCCCTATGTTTAATGAATTGAACCCAAGTATTGCGACCGGAGATTGCCGCAGCACAATTCGAGTTGAAACCAGTGATGTTTCAAATGTTGCAAACAGTAGGGCAGTTTGGTGGATCACCTGCTGAAGATCCACACTTGCACCTACGTTTATTCTTGGAAGTAAGCGATTGTTTTAAGTTAACAGGGGTATCGGATGATGCTTTGAGGCTGAAATTGTTTCCATATTCTCTAAGAGACAAGGCTAGAGAATGGCTTAACTCTCTACCCTCTGGTAGTGTGATTACATGGCAACAGCTTACTGAGAAATTTTTGATGAAATATTTTCCTCCAACGAAAAATGCTAGGTTGAGAAATGAAATCACCTCTTTTCATCAATTAGAAGAAGAATCATTGTATGAGGCATAGGAAAGATTCAAAGAGTTGTTAAGAAGGTGCCCACATCACGGAATCCCACACTGCATTCAAATGGAAACATTTTACAATGGGTTAAATGCACACACCAGAATGATAGTTGATGCTTCAGCAAATGGAGCACTTTTGGCAAAGACATACAACGAGGCCTATGAACTAATTGAAAGGATTGCCAACAACAACTATCAGTGGCCTACAACAAGAATACCTAGTGGAAGAAAAGTGGCTGGAGTATTGGAGTTATACCCAATAACTTCGCTTTCAGCCCAAGTGTCAACAATGTCCAATATGCTCAAAACACTAAGTATGCAACAACAAGGCGGGCAGGTGGCAGAACCATCAAACCAGCCTAATGTAAGCCAGGTACAGAACGTGTGTTGTGTTTATTGTGGAGAGGGGCATCTATTTGAGGATTGTGTTCACAATCCCGCATCAATCTGTTACATGGGGAATCAAAACAGGGGTAACGGTCTTCAACCAAATACTTACAACCCTACTTGGAGGCAGCATCGAAATTTTTCTTGGAGAAATCAAGGGATGCACCCCACTCAAGGTGTGAACCCAAGACCACTGCCCCAGCAGCAACAGCAGTACCCCCAGCAGCAGCAACAACAACTCCAACACCAACAAGGACCTCTACAACAACAACCACCTTCAAGCGTTTGAGAAAACATGATGAGAGACTTCATGGCAAGGACAGACACAACCATACAAGGACTATCATCTACGGTTCGAAACTTGGAAACCCAGATGGGGCAGTTAGCCCAAGAGATGAGGAGCATACCACAAGGATCACATCCGAGCGATACAGAAAATCCAAGAAGAGAAGGAAAAGAACATTGCAAGGCTGTAACATTACGAAGTGGCAGAATACTGGACGAGCCAAAAATGAAGTCTGGAGCGGCTGAGAAGACCAGTGAGCCCAGCAAGAATGTAGAAATTCCAGTAGCTGAACCAGAACCAATGGAGCCAAATGCTGCAGCATCGCCAATGCCGCAGCAAAGCACCATTCCAGAACAGCCTGATGCTGCAGCATCACCAATGCCGCAGCAATGCAATATTCTAGAGAGCAAACCAGTACATCAATGAATGCCTTTTCCACAAAGGTTTGCCAAAAAGAAACAAGATGAGCAGTTCAAGAAGTTCTTGGACATTTTGAAACAGCTGCACATCAACATTCCATTGGTAGAAGCAATAGAACAAATGCCCAACTATGCGAAATTCATGAAGGATATCCTTACAAAGAAAAGAAAGTTGGGAGACTATGAAATTGTTTCACTGACCAAAGAATGCAGTTTCTTTTTGCATGACAAGTTGCCCCCTAAAATGAAAGATTCGGGGAGTTTTAATATTCCTTGTTCTATTGGAGACTCATACTGTGGTATGACCTTATGTGATCTTGGTGCTAGCATAAATTTGATGCCTATGTCAGTTTTTAAGAAATTAGGCATAGGTAAGGTAAGACCTACGATGGTAACACTACAATTGGCAGATAGGTCTATAACTCACCCAGATGGAAAGATTGAAGATGTCCTGGTAAGGGTTGATAAATTTATTTTTCCAGCTAATTTTATTGTTCTTGATTATGAAGCAGATAGAGAAGTTCCAATTATTTTGGGGAGACCTTTCCTTGCTACGGGAAGGACCCTTATTGATGTTCAGAAAGGAGAACTAACCATGAGGTTTCAAGATGATAAAGTCACCTTCAATGTATTCAAAGCCATGAAATTTCATGATGAAGGTGAGGATTGTTTTCGCATATCCATTTTGACCCTTTGACAGGTGAAGATGAAGAGTGGAGGAACTATGGAGATGATGCATTGGAAAGAGTGTTGATGGAGGAAATGTTGCACTATGGTAATGAAGAAGAAGAAGAATACTCAGCGTGGTTGGAAGCAAATTCACTGGTTTCAAGTTTCGCGCGTAATTTGAATCCTTGGACTTGTCTTCTCGGGAGATCAAAGTGACAAAACCTTCTGTGGAAGAACCACCTGAACTGGAACTGAAGTCATTGCCGCAGCATTTGAAGTACGGATTTCTGGGAGTAGACACAACTCTTCCTGTGATTATTTCAGCATTACTGGATGCTGAACAAGAAGAAATATTACTTGGAGTTCTGAAGCAGCATAAGAGAGCTATAGGATGGACCATAGCTGACATAAAAGGTATAAGTCCAACCTTATGCATGCATAAAATCATTTTGGAAGAAAATTCCAAAAATTTAGTTGAGGGGCAATGAAGATTAAATCCTATTTTGAAGGAAGTGGTTAAGGTGCAAATTATCAAGTGGCTGGATTTTGGCATAATCTATCCTATTTCTGATAGTTCTTGGGTAAGTCCTATACAATGTGTGCCCAAGAAAGGGGGAATTACTGTGGTGAAGAATGAAGATAATGAATTGATTCCCACCAGAACTATTACAGGATGGAGGATTTGCATTGACTATAGAAAGCTCAACAAAGCCACACGGAAGGACCACTTCCCACTGCCCTTCATGGACCAAATGTTGGATAGGTTGGCTGGACGTGATTACTACTATTTTCTGGATGGTTATTCTATTACAACCAGATTGCTGTAGCACTAGGGGACCAGGACAAAATGACTTTCACTTGTCCCTATGGTACATTTGCTTTTAGAAGGATGCCGTTCGGATTGTGCAATGCTCCAGCAACGTTCCAACGTTGTATGATGGCCATTTTCACAGATATGCTGGAGCAGTACTTAGAAGTTTTTATGGATGACTTCTCCGTATTTGGGGACTCTTTTGATGAATGTTTAGAGATTTTGGCCAAGGTGCTCAAACGTTGCGAGGACACCAACTTAGTCCTCAACTAGGAAAAGTGTCACTTTATGGTTAGGGAAGGAATTGTGTTGGGACACCAGATTTTGAAGAAAGGTCTTGAAGTGGACCGAGCCAAGATAGAAGTAATTGAAAAGTTACCAACCCCAACAACTGTGAAACACATTAGAAGTTTTTTGGGACATGCGGGCTTCTATCGACGATTCATTAAAGGTTTTTCAAAGGTATCTAAGCCCTTATGTAAATTATTAGAAAACGATAATGTGTTTTCTTTTGATGCAGCCTGTGCCGCAGCATTTGAGGAGCTTAAACAGAAGCTTATTTCAGCCCCCATTATCATAGCACCTGACTGGAGTCTACCATTTGAGCTAATGTATGATACTAGTGACTATGCAGTTGGTGCAGTTTTGGGGTAGCTGCGTAACAAAATTTTTCATTCCATCTATTACGCCAGCAAGACACTCACGGAGGCTCAGGTAAATTACACTGTTACTGAAAAAGAGTTGCTTGCTGTTGTATTTGCCTTTGATAAATTCAGGTCCTATTTGGTGGGCACGAAAGTGATAGTCTACACCGATCATTCTGCCAACAAATATTTACTTGCAAAGAAGGACTCAAAACCAAGGCTCATTAGATGGATTCTACTCCTACAAGAATTTGATGTGGAAATCAAGGACAAGAAGGGAGTAGAAAATCAAGTGGCTGACCATTTGTCTCGATTGGAACAACAAGAGGGATTTCAAATCCCTATTAATGAACATTTTCCTGATGAACAATTGCTGGAAATTCAAGAAAACACGAAAATGCCATGGTATGCTAACTTTGCTAATTTTTTGGCTAGTGGTGAAATGCTGCTGGATTTCTCATACCAAGAACGAAAGAAGTTTCTCCATGATGTAAAGAGTTATGTTTAGGAAGAACCCTTTTTGTTCAAACAATGCAAAGACCAAATGATTTGGAGATGTGTAAACGACGATGAAATTGAGGACATCATTTTTCATTGTCACAACTCACCGTGTGGAGGATATTTTGGAGGTTCAAGAACTGCAACAAAGGTACTACAATCTGGTTTCTTTTGGCCTTCATTTTTTAGAGACTGTTATGAGTTTGTGGCAAGGTGTGATCGCTGCCAAAGGGTAGGAAACATCTCAAGAAGAAAAGAAATGCCTCTGACCAACATTTTGGAAGTTGAACTTTTTGATGTGTGGGGTATTGACATCATGGGACCTTTCCCCCCTTCTTTTGGAAAATCATACATTTTGATGGCAGTAGACTACGTTTCAAAGTGGGTGGAAGCTGCAGCAGTCCCCACCAATGATTCCAAGGTTGTGATGAACTTTTTAAGGAAAAATATTTTCACATGATTTGGAACTCCACGGGCGATTATTAGTGATGAAGGAACGCATTTCGTTAACAGGTGGCTACGTGTCATGTTAGCCATGTATAATGTTCGTCACAAGATTGCCCTGCCGTATCATCCTCAAACCAATGGACAAGTCGAATTGTCCAACCGAATCATTAAAGGTATACTTGAGAATGTGGTAAACCCTAATAGAAAAGATTGGTCAAAAGGTTAGATGATGCTCTATGGGCTTACCGGAAAGCTTTCAAGACTTCAATAGGTATGTCTCCTTATAGACTCGTTTTTGGGAAAGCTTGTCACTTACCCGTTGAGTTAGAGCACAAGGCATACTGGGCACTACAGCATCTTAATCTAGACATGAATGCTGCCAGAGACAAGAGAATGCTGCAGCTTTCAGAACTGGATGAGCTGAGGTTATTTTCTTATGAAAATGCCAAGTTATACAAAGAGAAAACGAAGAGATGGCGTGATAAACACATCCAACCAAGGAATTTTGAAATTGGACAACAAGTTCTGATTTTTAATTCAAGATTGAGATTATTTCCAGGCAAATTAAAATCGATATGGACCGGACCATACACAATTGAAGAAATATATCCTTATGGAGTGGTCTCGGTTGTGGGCAAAAAGGGGAACAAATTTAAAGTCAACGGGCATAGATTAAAACTCTACAGAGATGGTGACCAAGAGCAAACCGTTGCTTCTCTATTATTGGTCAAAGCTGAATAATTAAGTGGACCCAACACAAGAAAAAAATTCCAAGTGAACACTTTTTATTTTTGCTTTATTTTATGTTTTTCTTTTCTTCCTGTTTATCTATTATTTCTGTCTTTTGTTTTATTAAGTGTCGGGTACCCCTGTACCCGACCACTGTTGGTTCTTTTTGTTTTGTTGTTTTCTTTGTTTCTATTTTAGATTGAGGGATGACTAACGCATTTTGTATATATTTTTGGCAAAATATATACACCAAATTTGGAGAATAAGATAAAGCATTTAAAAGCAGCAGATGGATAAGTGGAAAATCTATTCAACTTTATGACTTTCAAGGCAGTGTCAACTAGAGTGGGAAGTGGCGTCTGTCAGGAGTAAAGGCAACTTTTCAGTTGCTACATATCTTCCCAAGGCATTGGGACAAGTAAGTACTCATTATTATTATTTTATATTTGATTTTTTACAAAGGAATGAGTACTAACTAGTTCAAGAAACCGAAAAGGCACCAACATTCTTTTATTTTGTTTATACTTACACAACTAAAACGTCAAGGAAGTTTCATTTAAAACAAGAAAAGGGACAACACTTGCTTCCGCATTCTCTCAACTCCCATTTTTCAAAATCCCTTTTTGTTCTTCCACATTACTCTTAAGAACCGACATTACCCACAACCCCGTTTCCTCCAGACAGGTTCTCAAGCATTTGACGCCCTAAAGGTATGTTTTTCTTTGGTTAATCTGAAGGATAAGTTGTGTTGAACTGCAATAAACGGATAACCCATTATGGGTTAACCATTTTTTTGAAAAACAAGGGTTATTGTTCACTGATCTGAGCGTCTATGTGCGATTTTAGTTTGGATTTGAATTTTTCAGTTGAAAACTTGGGGTTTTTCCTGATTAGGTTGGTACGTTGTTGGATTTGATGTTTTATGCTTGTGGGTTTAACATGACAATACGGAAAATGGGAGTTTTCTTTGAAAACAAGTGTTTTAGTTGCATTTTTTTTATTGTGCGTTCGGTTCTGTTGTTTTCTGTGGAATGGACATTTCTACTTCGATAGTAGGGTTTAGTTTGTCCAGATCTGCTAATATTTTGAGTTCTGTTGTTTTCTATCTTCTGGGCTAGAATGTATTTTTCAGAAAAACGGGTCTATTTCAAAATGGGTTTAGCGTTTTCTCTGATTATTTTTTATTTTTGTTATAAAACCTGTACCCGTTTGTGATTTTTCTAAACTTCTTTGAGATTTCTTGCGTCTGGGTCAGTACTGGTTTTATGAAGGGAAATGATTTGGATATACTGCGGGTTTTTACATCTCTTTATTTCTGTTGAGATAAGTGTGTGCAAGCATGTTTAGTGGAGAAAAAGTGAGGACGACTTTGACTGTTTTTTGAATTCAGGACTTTCTTCTCCTTATTTTTTTGTGTTGACTGCAGCCTATCTTTGAGATTTACACTCACATTGGTTAATTCTTTTTTTAGATGCCGAGAATTAAGCAAGTGGCACAAAAGTGCACTAAGGAAAGGTTCTCTTCCTCAGACGCTGAGGCAAGATTTGAGGAGTTATATTCCGAAAAATAATGCCTTGCTGACTTAGGTTTAATTCTGACTGGAGACACGCCGTACCCTCTACCAACTGACTGCAGAAATGTCATCCGAATACTAGGCTGGGAACGGTTTTGTGCTCAAAGGGTGGAGCCGGATACTTCGATTGTTCGGGAATTCTACGCGAACCTATGGCCTAGCAGTGTATACGCGGTTTTTGTCCGAGAGCGTTTGGTCGCGTTGAACCCTAGAGCGATCAATCAACTCTTTGATTTAATGGACTAGAGCAATGACTCTGATGATTTTTACTCTTTTCTTACTGATAATGAGACCTGCGATAAAATTTTGCATGAGGTCACTGTTCCGGGTACGCAGTGGTCATTGTCCAAGCAAGGAAACAAAACCTACCGCAGGGAGTTTTTAACCGATGAAGCGAAAATTTGGTTCTATTTTATAAGGCATTCCTTGATGCCTACTGGTCATACGTCATCTTTAAATGTTGAGAGAGTTGTTTTGTTGGCTTGTATTATTAACGCCAGAATGATTAATGTGGGAAATTTAATTTGTAAACAGATACGTGCTTGCGCTAACAAAAGGAGTGGGGAAATGTTTTTCCCCACTTTGATTTGCTTGTTGTGTAGGGCTTCCGGAGTGAAGGTGGCCATAGAGGACGACGACTTTTACCCACAAGGAACGATTTCTGCTTATGACTTAAGCAGGATCCTCCCTCCTGCACCACAACCTCGTCCGCCAGATAGCACTCCTACAGCCCAGACTCCTCTCTTAGCCGCCACAGATGCTCCAGCAACAACCTCAACTGATGCTCCAGGAACAACTACCACAGATGCTACGGCAACGACAACACATATCCTTGCCCAGCTGCAAATTTATTGGAGATTTGCAAGAGAGCGTGATGCTGCATACCTCAGATCGTTGACGCGGCAAAGGCAACATGCTGGCAACCCGTGGCCAAGCTTTCCCAATCAACTCTTACCCGAAGAAGACCCAGACAGGATGGATGACGATGTTAACATCCTTTGAAGCACTCCCGTCTCAATGGGAGTAGTTCCTTCTCTCACTCTTTTACTTTTTCTTTTTCTTTTTGGCATGTACTATGTGTACCTGCTGAGCAGGATTGGACATCTTTTCTTTTGTTTTTCTGTTATCTGTACAATGCCTTAACTGTTGGGGTGTCAACCCATGTCCCACATCTAAAGATAATGCTAGTGGTGACTAGCATATAAGAGTACCACTATCTCCATTAGTATGAGGCCTTTTGGGATGTTGCCAAAGAATAAAATCGTGAGGGCTTAGGCCCAGAGCGGATAATATCATACTAATGTAGAGTTAAGTGGTGGAAGCCCAAAACCTCGAGGGAATATGTGGGCCTAACAAGTGGTATCAGAGCATAAGGTTAATGGGTTTCTTTGTAAGAGATGTGTGGGGAGGCCCTCATTCTTGAAGACCTAGCAATTAGAGCTTGCTTGCCAGATGTGATGTGGATGTCTTGCGAAAAGATGCAAGATGATTAGGGCTAGCTTGCCAGACGTGGATGGATGTCTTGCGAAAGGCCCTCATTCTTGAAGACCTAGCAATTAGGGTTTGCTTGCCAGATGTGGATGGATTCCTTGCAAAAATATGCAAGATGATTGGGGCTTGCTTTCCAGATGTGGATGTCTTGCGAAAAAGATGTCTAGGGGAGGCCCACGAGTATGTGGTCCTTGATTTGTGCTGTGGTCCTTAGTTTGAGGGGAGGATTGTTGGGGTGTCAACCCATGTCCCAGATGTGCAAGATTATTCGTCTAGGGGAGGCCCACGAGTATGTAGTCCTTGATTTGTGATGTGGTCCTTGGTTTGAGGGGAGGATTGTTGGGGTGTCAACCCATGTCCCACATCTAAAGATAATGCTAGTGGTGACTAGCATATAAGAGTACCACTATCTCCATTAGTATGAGGCCTTTTGGGATGTTACCCAAGAACAAAACCGTGAGAGCTTAGGCCCAAAGCGGACAATATCATACTAAGTGGAGTTAAGTGGTGGAAGCCCAATCTTGTGGGTATATGCGGGCCCAACAAGTGGTATCAGAGCTTAAGGTTAATGGGTTTCTTTGTAAGAGATGTGTGGGGAGCCCTCATTCTTGAAGACCTAGCAATTAGGGCTTGCTTGCCAGATGTGATGTGGATGTCTTGCGAAAAGATGCAAGATGATTAGGGCTTGCTTGCCATATGTGGATGGATGTCTTGCGAAAGGCCCTCATTCTTGAAGACCTAGCAATTAGGGCTTGCTTGCCAGATGTGGATGGATGCCTTGCAAAATATGCAAGATGATTGGGGCTTGCTTGCCAGATGTGGATGTCTTGCGAAAAGATGTCTAGGGGAGGCCCACGAGTATGTGGTCCTTGATTTGTGCTGTGGTCCTTGGTTTGAGGGGCGGATTATTGGGGTGTCAACCCATGTCCCAGATGTGCAAGATTATTCGTCTTAGGGGAGATCCACGAGTATGTGGTCCTTGGTTTGTGCTGTGGTCCTTGGTTTGAGGGGAGGATTGTTGGGGTGTCAACCCATGTCCCACATCTAAAGATAATGCTAGTGGTGACTAGCATATAAGAGTACCACTATCTCCATTAGTATGAGGCCTTTTGGGATGTTACCCAAGAATAAAACCGTGAGGGCTTAAGCCCAAAGCGGACAATATCATACTAATGTGGAGTTGAGTGGTGTAAGCCCAACTTTGTGGGTATATGTGGGCCTAACATTAACTGCTACCTATGTCCTATGTTTTGCAATGAGGACATTGCTTCTCCTTCAGTTTGGGGGAGGGTGTCCTCTGGTACAAAAAAAGTTTTTTTTTCTGACTGCTTATCTGAATGAATGGATGACTTATCTGAATGAATGTTTGATGATGCCTTATAGAATGAATGATCTGGCATAGAAGAACTATTTGCATGAATGCGGCAGCATCTCAATATGTCCCAGTAGAACCTTGGCTTAAGCAGGATTAGGGCAGACTTTGGGATCCGATTAATGATGACACCTTAAAAACAAAAATACATTCTTGTAGACTTTGTACCTCTTTTAGAATAATTAGGTATTAGTTGACTCTATGTAAAAATTATTTCTACTCCCACCAAAAGTTTTGCACATAGTCTTACTTGGAGATTTCATGTTTATAAAAAGAGTTAGCTTTGGTATGAAGGTTCAGAATCTTTAGACTCGTTTGTTATATCTCTGGAGGTGAAATCCTAGTAGATTTGGTAATATAGAAATGATTAAGGCATGTTCTTGAATCGTTTGAGCCTTTCTAGCTTACCCTAATGCATTTTATTTCCTTAGTTAAACCAAGTTGAGCTTAAGCCTAATTTCTTAACACCCTTATTAAATAACCACTTATCCTAAATGTTTTGCATGTATCCTTTCTTTGTTTTCCCTAAACTTGATCTTAGTCTGCTATGAACACTGTTAAACATAAGTTTGGGGGTATGCTGAGAATGCTATGATGAGGAGCATAGAAATGCTGTAGCACAATGCTGCAACAATATCATTTTTATTGGATCAGTGGTATTTAATGGAATTTTGAAATTATGTTATGAATGCTCTATGTATTGAGGGTGTGTATTAGAAATGTGTGAAAAATGAAAGAATCGTCTTTACACAAAAAAAAATAAGAGAAAGAAAAAGAAGAACAAAAAGAGCAAAAGGAAATACATATTATGCTTCTTTGTGGTCAAATGCTATATACTGATTGTGGTTAAATGCTGCACTTATTACTGAAGCAGGGTGTAAATGTTTATGCTCCTTGAGTTGTGAAAAGAAAAATGAAGAAAAGAGAAAGCATTGGGTTAAAGTTCATGGCAGACTAGGACTAAGTTTTGAGCCTACTTTTTATTTATATTTTTCCTACCTTAGCCTTAGACTACATTACAACCAAATTAAGACCTCTTTGATCTTTATTGCTGAATTTGCTACATTAGTGGAGAGTGGTGTAATAGATTGAGTTTGAAGATACAAAATGAATCTTAGGATTACCATTCGTTAACTTATGAATGAGAGATTGAAAAGAAAAGACTATTCACACACACACTGGAGTAGAAATTCTTTGAGCTTGGGTTGATTAATATTTGGTTATTCAACTAAGGATGGAACATTATGTCTGCTTGAATTATGAATTTTTCTCTCTGAAATCACTGGTCCCAGGTTTAGCTGAAACTGCTGAGCAAAGTTTTTAGTGGGAATGTATGTTTCATTTTGCTTTCGCATTGCTGCAGCATTGCTCGGGACGAGCAATGATTTAAGTTTGGGGGTGTGATAACTCTAAAATAATAGAGTTATTCACATTCAATTTGCCACGTTTTACTTTGGAATTAACTGAATTTATTTGGAAAATGGAATGAAAATGCGTTGATTTGATATTTTCCCTCTATTTACCAAAAAATGTGGAGTTATTGTTAAATGTCAATTTAATTTAATTTATTTTCAAATATTTGTACGAGCTGTATTTATTGATTATTATTTGGGAATTAATTTGAATTGATTTATTGTGTCAAAGGTAAAAAGAGAATAAAAATTCAGTTTTATTATTCAGCCATTTTTTCAGAATTTATTTTATCTTTAACTTATTCAAAATGTGGCAGACTAAAGCTGGAATTTTGCAGAGGATCCTGCAGCAAGCAGAGGAAAAAGACAAACTTCAGAAGGCAGCTGGAATTTATTTTTGGACTATTCAGCTATTTGCTAGAATTTTTGGAGAAAATTCCAGAAATATGGACAGATGGCAGCTTAAGGCTGGCTCTCGGTACAAGAGGATGCTCTATATATAATTGAAAAACCGAGAGGAGTAGGGTTGTTGTTAGTTGGTCGTTTTTAGCATTTTAGAGAGATATTGGTTTTTCTTATTTTCTTAGATAGTTCAGTAGCATTTAGGTAGTATAGTGTAGCTTTTCTTTTTAGTTTTAGATTAACTTTTAGTAGGGAAAAACCCAAGAGTGAGCAGGGTGATTTGCTGAAGTGTTCATTGGCTGAGCAAAAAGAAAAAGCGGCAGCATCAAGCAGAGGAGAATAGCACTGGACAAGCGTGATTAAACTGATTTGGGCAGCAGCGTGATCTCAAACCCGAGTAATTCTCTGCCCATTTCCTCATTATTGTTTATTGTCTTGTATAGATTTTTGCTTAAATATTGGGCATGAGTTGAAGACAATTTTTATGAATTGATTAAACTTGTTTTGTAATGGAATTATGTACCATGACGATGGGAGTAGTTTTTGTTACATTACTTTAATTCATGGATTTCGTTATTCTCTGGACTGAACATATATTTTTAGCCTGAAGATGTTGTGGCATAGTTAAGTATGAACATATTGAGTACACTGTCTTGATTATGATGACGAGTATGTTGTAGCATTGTTTTCTGTTTTTATGTTTGATGCTTGTATGGGGCATGCTTGGTTTATTCATGTAATTACATTAAACTGACTTAACATCACTTGCGGTTACGACTGTCCAACATATGAATCGAACTAGTGTCTGGCCTTCTGGCGGAGGGGAGCTAGTGGACATGATAATTATGTGGCACTAGATTGAGACGCACGGAAGTGCGCTCAACATTGCAGTGGAAATGACCAAATTCACTGACTAGTGTTGCTCTAAGTCAACGGTACTTCGTACTCCATGAGACGATGTTATCGGGGATCTAGACTAGTAGATCAAGTAATCTGGGTGGAACCAGATATGCTGTAGCATTGATATGGAAACTGAAAGCATGTTTGTATATTTAGATTCATTTATGGTTTGTACTTGCATTTTGGGCGTGAATGCCGCAGCATTGTATTACCTACAGTACTCTTGTGGTTATTTCCAGTAGACTAACCCTTAACTGTTAGTTTAGTCTTTTCTTTAGGAGTAGGATTGTCGTAGCATTAGACCAATCTCCATTCATTATTCATCATTCTTTATTCTTTTATTCTTTTAACCATTTGTACAATAGTATTTGCATCTGTAATTAGCACACTAGTCCCTGTGGGATCGATAATCTTGTACTTAGGTACATATATTACTTGTTGACCGGTGTATACTTGCACTTGTTAAGATTGCATTGATTTACTTCATTTTCTTATCTCTACAAATTGTGACACACACACACAACGCAACCAAAAAGAAATTCACTCATCTACTACATCTTGGGGTACTTCTTCTAGTACTGATGTTGCCACAAAGATCTCTGACGTTGATGATAAGTCACTTTGTTTTTCCCTAAAGGACATCCAGTCTCTTCTTCACCATATACAATCTAATTCTGGGACTCTCAATTCTTCTGCTTTGTCTGTCACTTCAAGTACACATACGTCTTGGTTCTTTGATTCTGGTTGTTGTAATCATATGACTCCTGAGTCTAAGCATTTTCATTCTATCTCTATCCCTTGTCATGCACATGTTGTTCACACAGTTGATAACTCTACATTAGATATTCAGCACAAGTAATATTTCCACATCTTCATTGTCGTTGCCTAATACTTTTCATGTACCAAAATTACCTCTCAATCTTATATCGGTTGGCCAGTTTGTTGAACTTGGTGCTGATGTAATCTTTAAGAGTAATGGTTGTATTATGTAGGATTACTAGCTACACGGTAGGTACTCTGCCTTAGGTTCTGGCTGATTAAGTGACACCTTAGAGACTAAATGTGACAATTAGTCAATCACAGTCCTTAATTATTCATAATCAACATAGGGTAAAATAACACCTATTTAGCATGTCAACCGGAATCGCATCAGATTTTTAATATATTCATAGTTGTCTTAGTGGTTAAGTATCATTTAGTTAGTTGTTTGTTTGTAGGTTCAAACCTTTGCAATAACAATATATTTTTAGATTTTTAATAATTAAGTGAAATGACAAAATTACCCTTGAAAATAAACTTTAATAATTTAAAAATATTAATGATGTAAAAAGACAAAAATGCCCCTAAAAATTGGACGGAAAATGAAATATAACAGAAATTTTGGACGGAAGGGCAAAAGAAGTGATATTTTATAGTTGAAGTGTCAGTTGAAAGCAAAAATAAATACAGGTGCAAAAGCTGGATTTTTTAAAAATTCAAGTGTTATTAGAATAATTTACCCGATGAATTTTGAAGCGGTACATTCGTTATATTAGATTCACAGTAATGTGATTTAACTACTTTTGTGCCTTACTTGTTGAAAAAGTAACCAAATAACTTCTTATTTCAAGATTGAAGTGCATTACTTGCGTTGAAATTAAAACAAAATATGACTTAAATTTGATCAACTTTAAAACGTTACATTCATTATATTTGATTCATTTAAATGTTATTTACTTAACCAGACAAACTTGTGTTGTGAATTATCTGATTCAGTGATGAATTTTGGAGTAAAAGCATGACTAGAAATTTTAAGTCACTGCACCTATGATTTAAAATCACTAATTTCAGGTAGACTTTGCTTGAGGATAAGCAAAAAGTTAAGTGTGGGGTTATATGTTATGCATAAATCATATCACTTTTTTAGCATGTTTATAAGCACAATTTAGGGTGAAATTGGTGTTAAATCGCTCTTAATTGATTGTTATTAACTCAATTTCACAGTTTTTGTGATTTTGGAAGTGTCAGGTGAAAAGTACAAGAAAATGGTAAATTTCGAGGCAAAAACGTGATTTTCATAAGTTCGAAAGTTAGGATGGGCGTCCAAAACCCAGGACGGTCGTCCTGACCTGGTCAACAGGCCAGGACGGGCATCCCAGATCTAGGACGGGCATCCCGAGCCCTAGTTCAGAATCCCACATCAATTTTTGAAGAGAAATTCACCGAGTTCGCCTACTATAAATACCTTAGGCCTTCCTAAGTTGAATTCATTCATCTCCACTCGATCTGAGTCATTTAGTGACTTAGCTGGGTATTAAGGTAAAGCATGCTTTACCTTAATACCCATCTTAAGCACAACCCTGTTGACTAACTTTTCGTACGCCTAGTACCCTCTTAGATCGAGTGGAGAGGAGAGAAATGAATTCAACTGAGTCACTAGATGACTCAGATCGAGTGGAGAGGAATGATTTCAACTAAGGAAGGCCTGGGGTATTTATAGCAGGGGAACTAGGTGAATTTCTCTCAAAAATGTGATGTGGGACTTTGACCAAGCATTCGGGACGCTCATCCTGGATCTGGGACGCTCGTCCCGGCCTGTTGACCAGGTTAGGACAGTCGTCCCAACTCCTGGTATGTTGACTAGGTCAGGACGCCCGTCCTGGGTTCTGGACCCCCATCCCAACTTCCAAACTTCTGAAATCACATTTTGCCCTGAAATTTGCCATTTTCTTGCACTTTTCACCTGACACTTCCAAAATCACAAAAACTATGAAATCGAGTTAATAACAGTCAATTGATAATGATTTAACACCAATTTTACCCTAAATTGTGCCTAAAAACATGCTAAAAAAGTGATATGATTATGCATATCAGATATGATTTGTGCATATCATATAACCCCACACTTAGCTTTTTGCTTGTCCTCAAGCAAAGTCTACATGAAATTATTGATTTTAAATCATAGGTGCAGTCACTTAAAATTCCTAGGAATGTTTTTATTCCAAAATTGATCAATGAGCCATATAATTCACAACACAGGTCTGACTGGTTAAGTTGCCAAGATAAGGTCTCAAATGTCTCTAGTAGATTATCATGGTCAAACAGGGTTAACCGCTTAATAACTAGATTGAACTCTTCTCTTAGTCACAAGGTATTCCTGATGTGTAGTGTGTGTACTAGTCCAGACTAGATTGTGAACACAATATAGTCTTCTCTTGACTCTTACCAAATAATACCTCGACCGGTCGTTAGACATACCAGCAACAAACAACCTTTAGAGTTCTAAGCTTTGGTGACAAGGTTTTTTTTTCAATTAAGAATTTCAATATAAGAATACACTAGGCTATGTATTTTTAGATTGATTGTTCAGGGTATTTCGTGTTTGCTTTCACACGTCAACTTTAACTACCCATGTAGCGAGTCCCATTCCGATGACTCCCAGATCTACACGACCTTAGGGCATCCGGCTTTAAGTTCCCTTAAGGAGTGGTGCTCGAGTAGCAAAGGCCGCTAGCAAACTACCCTATTTATATAACTTTTTCACTTCCAGCTCAGAGCATCTAGTCGTTTAGATTGCTAATACATCCTCAACTGGTCTAATATTATTTAGCTGAGTCTTGAAAAGGTATTTGGTTGAGGTCTCTAATCTAAACTAAGTTGTGCTCAAGTATCAGGAATTCCTTATTTCTAATTGATGAATTCAAGAAAGTTATCACGTTGTCTCCTACTGATCATAATACTCTACATACATATCATAGACATAAGCATTTCTTTACCAATCATAACTGTATTTTGAAGTTTGAAAGATTGAAAACTTTTGAAATTTTTTTTTGGAAGGGTATAATTCTAGTGAAAATATGGGAAAACATGCAAAAATTTTACTACTACAATGCACTGTGCACTGCTACCCCACACTTAAGTTTGACATTGTCCTCAGTGTTCATGCATATCTACCTACCCCAGACTTATTTGAAAAACAGAATAAATAAAAACAAAACATAAAATTCTTACCCCACACTTATTTGACTAACTAAGGGGAAGAGAGAAAATAAAACAACAAAAGAAATAACAAAATAACAGAAAACAAAATAAAATGAAAGAGATACTTCCTTATTCTGCGTAGTCAACAGTCTGCTCGGACAAGTCGAATGGTTCTTTGTAGATCTTTAAGCGTTGCCCATTCACTTTTTGAGTAGTACGATTAGAATCCATGATGACACAAGCTCCAGAGGGTGATACTTCTGTGAAAGTGAACGATCCTGACAAGCAACTACGTAATTTTCCTGGGAAAAATTTGAATCGCGAGTTGTATAACAGTACTTTATCCCCTGGTTCAAAATTCTTCTAGGCTCTGAGTCGCCTATCATGTCGGAGTTTACTTGTCATCTTGAATTGATGTGAGTTTTCATAGGCTTTAAGCCTCCACTCATCCAATTCGTTGAGTTGTAAAATCCGGTGTTCCTTAGTTAAGTTATCGTCTAGATTGCATTTTTGCACTGCCCAGTAAGCTCTATGTTCAAGTTCAACAGGAAGGTGCATGCTTTTCCATAGACCAGTCTATAAGGTGAAAATCCCGTAGAGGTTCTGTATGCCGTATGGAAGTCCCATAATGCATCATCCAGCTTCATGGCCCAATCCTTACGGTTAATACCTACAGTCTTTTCTAGGATTCTCTTTATTCCTCTATTGGTTACCTCAACTTGCCCATTGGTATGAGGATGGTATGCTGTGGAAAGGCGATGTTTGATACGCGAAAATCGTATCACCTTTTTAGCATGTTTTTATGTATGATTTCGGGTGAAATTGAGGGCAAATTGATCTTAATTGTTTGTTAATTACTCAATTTCACGATTTTTATGATTTTGGAAGTGTCAGGTGAAAAGTAGACGAAAACAGCAAATTTTGGGGCAAAAACGCAATTTTTGGAAATGTTGACTTGGTCAAAGGGTCAGGACGGGCGTCCCGACCTGGTCAACAGATCAGGACGGGCGTCCCAATCCGGGACGGGTGTCCCGAACCTCCAGATCCAGTCCCACATCGAATTTTTGATAAAAAATCACCCCGGGAAGCTGCTATAAATACCCCAGGCCTCCAGCAGTTGAAATCATTCCTCTCCACTCGATCTAAGTCATTTAATGGTTTCCAGTGTACACTTCTCCAAATCACAACTCACTCAAAGACTCGGATCTCAGTTTTCTTTCTTATTAGTGTTTTGTTTTAGTTTCTGAGAAATAGTCTCAGATCTTAGGTTTCTATAGATAGGTTCGTTTCTGGTATTCATAGAATACCCGGGATTTCGTTAGGAGATCCTAAGAGGGCTCTAGGCGTTCGAAGAGTCAGTCCACAGGGCTGGGCTTAAGCTGGGTATTAAGGTAAAGCCCAGTTACTAGGCTGAGGAAGCGTCCTCCGAAGGTTCTGGTAGGCAGAGTCAAGGCGAGCAATACGACATATACAGCAGTACGCTCCGTCGGCGAGACTACGTAAAGGGTGATTTCTTTATGGCATCAGTCCCCATGTCCCTCTCTTATATGTTGTTATTGTGTTGTTCTAAATATCTATTATGAATACGAGATTTTGATTTTTATGAATAGTTGTTTTATGTGTTGACGTTGTTATGTTTTTCCTGAACTAGCCACCTGCTAAAATATTCACTATGTCTGCATGTTTAATGTGCTCTTTTAAACTAAAGTTAGGGTTATAGACAATTCCTAACCACTGTCTAATCATAACCTATTTAGTTTAACAGGCATCAATTAGTATTGGTGTCTGCCATACTAGATAAAATAACCTGCTGAACACCCTGCATGTTAAAGTAGTCTAGGTAGGGGCCGAGGTGAGTCCAATTATGCCGGCGGCTAGGGCAAGCGGTATGATCCCCGAAGTGACATAGGGCTTTCATGGATGCCTTCGTCCCGAACCGTGAGTAGGGCCGTCATTAAGGTAGGGCGGTTTATTAGAGACCTCGGATGTGGTATGCCTTTAGACACAGAACATAGTTGCAATCCAGGCTAAGATGCATCTAAAATACTCGAAGATATGTCAATCAACATGTAGGAACAGTATAACATAAAATCAGGACATTATCTAGAACACACTTTTAGGATTAATTAGACTTAAACCTAGTGGAGAATGAATCACCCTCTCATCAAAGTATTTGATGAAGATTGCATAACTGGATCATAAGATAGGAGTTAGGATAAAAGGCTAGTTACTACTAAGTCGTTGCCACTTCCCTGGGAGTACGATATTTATTTAATAAAATCGTAGATACTTTCCAACAGACTAGCTACACGATAGGTACTCTGCCTTAGGTTCTGGCTGATTAAGTGACACCATAGAGACTAAATGTGACAATTAGTCAGTCACAGTCCTTAATTATTCATAATCAACATAGGGTAAAATAACACCTATTTAGCACATCGGTCGGAAACCCCATCAGATTTTTTGCGCCGTTGCCGGGGACATATCATAATGAATTTAGGATTCCTGATCAAAATTCTAGAGGCTTATGATAGGTAACGGTAGTAACCTAGACTTTAGACCCAACACTTATGTTATACCAGTTAGACAATCAATTTCCGAAATATAGGGTTATCATAACTAATTAATTTTAGATGTTATCTGGAATTAAGACATTTAGGATAATTAAATTTTAGAAAATTATTCTAAAACCATATTGAGGGAATTTAATTGCTTTTGAAATATTAAAAGAAAAAAAAAATTCAAAATTTAAAAATCCGAAAAAATTGTACTTTTTCTTGTTTAATGGTAAGTTGTTCTCTTTTCTCTATCTTTTGTGTCATCTCCTTTTCATAATTGAATAGTTGTTTTGTTTTGTTTTCTCTTTCTTCCAAATTTTTAAGTTTTCATTTTCCCTGTAACCCCACTAACCAGTTTGCTCAGGCTAAAACGTGTTCTTCTCTGTAGTTGCATGACTCGATCTTCAGAAGCTAACCTTGAAACACCAGTTGAAAATCCTGAACGAATCATTCGCACAGCTAATAGGCGAAGAACAGAAATGGCTGCTGAAAGACCTACCCTTGAATCCTACATCCAGCCACAGACTATCCCAGTCTCATCTGCCATCCGAATCCCTGGGAACCCTCGCTATGATCTTAAACCGAATGTGATCCAGCTGATTATAAATTGGGTTCAGTTTGGAGGAACTGTAGCCAAGAATCCGCTTGAACACCTATCTGATTTCTCTTCTCTCTGCGAAGGCCTCAAGGGAGATCACACTGCAGAAGTAACTAAACTCAACCTTTTTCCCTACTCACTTAGGGACAGAGCTAAGAGATGGTTGGCCCAACTACCTACTAACTCCATCACCTCTTGGGATGAGTTAAGCAAAGCCTTCCTAGAAGAGTACTACTCTGCAGCAAGAGTCCTAGAATATCGAAGGGCTCTGTCTAGTTTCACTCAAGCTGCTGATGAAACAGTGATCGAAGCTTGGGACAGATTCAAGGAGCTACTCAAGCTCTGCCCCCAACATGGACTTACCGAGGCATTGCTGATTCAGCAATTTTACGGGGGTATGTCAGACATGGGTAAGCAAATTCTTGATGGACTTAATCCCCAGAGCGGTTTCAATGGAATGAGTGATGTAGATGCTAGAAACGCTCTGGAGAGACTCTACAAGAATAGCAAGAATTGGCGCACAAGTGGCCGAGCTAAGAAGCAACCAGTAAATGCGGTCGTTGCCTCCACTGATGATCAATTTGAGGCACTGAAGGCCAGCATTACTAATCAGCTGAATGCTTTCCAACAAGGGAAAAGCATTCAGCCAGTGTACCAAATCTGCGAATTTTGCCAAGGACCACATTTCAGTGGGGATTGTTATGGTAATGGGATATTAACTATCCCAGAAGATATGGAACAAGTGGACGCAGTGAATTCTGCTCCTATAGGAAATACCTACAATCCCACTTGGGAGAACCATCCAGGATTTAGCTGGAGAAACAATCCCGGGACTACTAACTTCCAGAAAAGAGTACCTCAGTAACTGCCATATCCGCAGAGCCAGCAAGTCGCTCTGCCTGCACCAAGGAACTACATCGTTCCAGCTGACCCCATGCAAGAATTCAGAGACATGCTGAAGAGCATTTCCGACTCCAACAAGGAAATGATAAAGTCCAACAAAAAGATTCAGGAAGCTCACGCGAAAAGAATCCAGCAGAACGAGAACAGACAGAAGCAGACCGAGCAAACAATCAGAAACACACAAGCTGCTATACAAACTTTAGAGAGGCAAATGGGTCAGCTATCCACCCATTTCTCTCACAGGTCCTAGGGAACGCTACCAAGCAACACTGAGACCAACCCTCAAACTGAATGAACCAGAAGAAGGCTCCAAGGACCCAACGCCGACGGATGTCGAAATCGAAGTAGCAAGGAAAGGGAAGACGGAGTTTATTCCTGAGTACCGGCCAAAAGTACCTTACCCTGCCAGACTTATGCACAATAAAGATAAGGACCAATTTGAAAGTTTCTTAAGAATTTTAGTCAGATTCATGTTAATTTACCTTTACTTGATGTTATTTCTGAAGTGCCAAAGTATGCTAAGTTTTTAAAAGAAGTTGTTAGTAATAAAAGAAAATTTGACATGGACAAGGTGGTTCTTAATGAAGAATGTTCGGCGGTTCTGTTGAATAAACTACCGTCTAAACAGAAAGATCCTGGTTGTTTTACCTTGCCATGTACAATTGGAAATATTACTAACATGCATGCATTAGCAGACCTAGGAGCTAGTATTAATCTTATGCCATCTAGTTTATTTGATAAATTAGGATTGCATGATTTGAAAACTACTAGGATGTGCATACAACTTGCAGATAGGACAGTAAAAATCCCTAAGGGAATAATTGAAGACCTCTTAGTAAAGGTCGGAAAATTTGTGTTTCTTGTGGACTTTGTTGTTATGGATATGAATGGGGAAGGAGGAGTGCCCCTGATCCTAGGTCGACCATTTCTAGCGACCTCAAAAGCATTAATAGACGTCAGTAACGGTCAAATCAAGTTAAGGGTAGGAAATGATGACATCACTTTTGATCTAAATGAGACCCTTAGGTATCCCATGCATTTAGATGATACTTGTTTTTGTGTGGATGCCATGGAACACTTGATTGCAGTTAACGTGACAGACCTATGCTCAAACTATCAAGTCCTGAGTGAGGACTCCCTAGAATTAGAGGAGCCTGAACTTAGCTGATACGCTAAAATCGTATCACATTTTTAGCATGTTTTTATGTATGTTTTAATGTGAAATTGAGAGTAAATTGACATTAATTGTTTACTATTTACTTGATTTCACGGTTTTTTTGATTTTGGAAGTGTCAGGTGAAAAGTAGACGAAAACAGCAAATTCTGGGGCAAAAACGCAATTTCTGGACATTTTGACCCGGTCAAAGGTCCGGGACGGGCGTCCCGAACCCGGTCAAACCGCCAGGACGGGTATCCTGAACCGGGACGGGCGTCCCAAACCTGGTCAACGAATCAGGACGGGCGTCCCGAGCCGCCAGAAGCTGTCCCACATCGAATTTTTCAGAATTTTTCACTCCGGGAAGCTGCTATAAATACCCCAGGCCTCCAGCAGTTGAATTCATCCCTCTCCACTCGATCTGAGTCATTCAGTGGTTTCCAGTGTGCAATTTTCTAGTACACAACTCACTCGGAAGACTCAGATTTCAGTTATAGTTTTCTTTCTTGTTAGTGTTTTGCTCTAGTTTCTGAGAAATAGTCTCAGATCTTAGGCTTCTATAGATAGATTCGTTTCTGGTATTCATAGAATACCCGGGATTTTGTTAGGAGATCCTAAGAGGGCTCTAGGCGTTCGAAGAGTCAGTCTACAGGGCTGGGCTTAAGCTGGGTATTAAGGTAAAGCCCAGTTACTAGGCTGAGGAAGCGTCCTCCGAAGGTTCTGGTGAGCAGAGTCGGGGCGAGCAATACGACGTATACAGCAGTACGCTCTGTCGGCGAGACTACGTAAAGGGTGATTTCTTTATGGCATCAGTCCCCATACCCCTCTCTTATATGTTTTATTGCTTTGTCCTAAACATCAATTATGAATATCAGATTACGGTTTTTATGAATAGTTGTTTTGTATGTTGAAGTTATTATGTTTTTCCGGAAATAGCCACCTGCTAAATATTCACTATGTCTGCATGTTTAATGTGCTCTTTTAAACTAACGTTAGGGTTATAGACAATTCCTAACCACGGTCTAATCATACCCTGTTTAGTTTAACAGGCATCAATTAGTATTGGTGTCTGCCATGCTAGATAAAATAACATGCTGAACACCCTGCTTGTTAAAGTAGTCTAGGTAGGAGTCGAGCTGAGTCCGATTATGCCGGCGGCTAGGGCAAGCGGTATGATCCCCGAAGTGACATAGGGCTTTCATGGATGCCTTCGTCCCGAACCGTGAGTAGGGCCGTCATTAAGGTAGGGCAGTTTATTAGAGACCTCGGATGTGGTACGCCTTTAGACACAGAACATAGTTGCAATCCAGGCTAAGATGCATCTAAAATACTCGAAGACAGGTCAATCAACATATAGGAACAGTATAGCATAGAATCAGAACTCATCTTTAAAACACTTTTAGAGTTAATTAGACTTGAACCTAGTGGAGAATGGATCACCCTCTCATCAAAGTATTTGATGAAGATTGCATAACTGGATCATAAGATAAGAGTTAGGATAAGAGGCTAGTTACTACTAAGCCGTTGCCACTTCCCTGGGAGTACGATAATTAACTTAGTAAAATCGTAGATACTTTCCAATAGACTAGCTACACGATAGGTACTCTGCCTTAGATTCTGGCTGATTAAGTGACACCATAAGACTAAACGTGACAATTAGTCAATCACAGTCCTTAATTAATCATAATCGACATAGGGTAAAATAACACCTATTTAGTACGTCAACCGGAATCGCATCAGATTTTTGGCGCCGTTGCCGGGGAAATATCATAATGAATTTAGGATTCCTGATCAAAATTCTAGATACTTATGATAGGTAGCGGTAGTAACCTAGACCTTAAACCTAACACTTATTTTATGCTAGTTAGACAATCAATTTCCGAAATATAGGATTATCATAACTAATTAATTTTAGATGTTATCTAGAATTAAGACACTTAGGATAATCAAATTTTAGAAAATTATTCTAAAACCGTATTGAGGAAATTTAATTGCTTTCGAAATATAAAAAGAAAAAAAAATGTTAAAAATTTAAAATCCAAAAAGAATGTATTTTTCTTGCTCAATGGTAAGTTGTTTTTTTTTTCCCTATCTCTTGTTCTTTCTTAGTTGTTTTCTTAGTTGTACATTTGTTGCTCTTTTTCGAAAAAATAAAAATGGAAATAAGGATAGAATATTTTTCTGAGTTGTCAATGTTTGGCTAAGGTTTTAATCTGGAAGAAATCTCATTGTGGAGTTTTCTTAGGTCATGCTTAGTCTATTAGACAGAATCCTGAAATAAAATTTTCTTTAATAGACAGACCTCTGAGTATTCTAATGAGAAAGGATGTTCCTTTTGTTTGATGATAAATGTATGAGATTGTTTAAACCGAAAGGAATTACTGCACCCATTATGGCATCACCTGATTGAAATATGCTTTTTGAATGAATATGTGCTGTAATTATGTAGTAAGAATTGTTTTAGGACAAAAACATCATAAGAAAGTTCATGCATGATAAATTCCGATCTTATCTAGTCTTGTCTAAAAACAATAGGTTACACCGATCACTCTGTTTCGAATCCTTTTCCTTTCTTCCTTTGAACATAATTACATCATAGTAGTCGTGGAACACTTTTCGAAAATGGCCTGAACCACAGGCATTACCTACTAATGATGTTGAAGTTATGTGCAGATTCTAGTTGTTTTCCAGATTCAGAGTGCCAATGTTTTAGGAAGAAATGTTCAGCCTGTGTATCAAATCTGTGAAGTTTGCTAAGTACCACACTTTAGCAGGGATTGCTATGGGAATGACTGGCCATTCCAAAAGAGGTAGGAGTAGGTTACTGCAGAATGCTGCTCCAATGGGAAACGCATACAATCCCAACTAGAGGAATTGTACGGGATTTAGCTGAGGAGTAATTCGGAAGCTGGAAACTTTCAGAAGACACCACCACAGCAAAACCCACACTCGCAGAATCAATAGATGAGATACTGGCAACAATTAAAGCCAAATCAGTGCAAGCAAGTGATCTACCAAGAGGTAACGAACGGTCGGCAGATATAGAGGAATTTGGCATTGTGTCGAGAGCATAGGAATGGAGGAGCTTGCATTCCCTGCATACCAATCAGCTGTGAGAAACTTCCTCGAGGAAGTCTCAAATACTTGGGCCCAGATCTACACAACTGGAGCCCCTACCACCACAGCTTCGCCAAAACTTCAGATGATTCGAGGAAACAGTCCTTCGGGCTTGAGTCATTCATCAAATGGATATGCCACTACCTAGAGCTCGACAATGAAGGATCGGAGCTGGCGTCATCCGTTCCAATATCTAGAGCTTGTAGAGTCAAGAACACCTCAACAATAGCACATGGCTAAGGTGAAGAGCCAATTGACAGATCAGAGAAGACCCTTCTGCTCGCGACATGAAGGGAGTTTTTCTAATCCTCATGATCCTTTACTTTTATTTTCTTCATTTTTGTGTCCTGTTTTGTTATTTCTTTGGTTGTTTTATTTTCTCTCTTACCCTTAGTTAGTCAAATAAGTGTGGGGTAAGAGTTCTTTGTTTAATTTTTGTTTCTTGTTTTCAAATAAGTGTGGGGTAATTAGCTATGCATGAACACTGAGGACAGTGCCAAACTTAAGTGTGGGGTAGCAGTGCACGGTGCACTGTAGCAGTTTGAAAATTTTTTTCGCAAGCTTTTGCTTGTTTTCCCCGTATTTTCACACCCTTCCAAATTTTTTCAAAATTTTTCCGTCTTTCAGACTTCTAAATGCAGTATGCTTGGTTAAACAAATTGCTTATGTCTATGATATGTAGGTAGTATGTTATGGTTAGTAGGAGATAATTGATAGCTATCTTGGACTAATTGATTAGGAATAGGGAATTCCTGATAACTGAGCACAACCTTGTCTGGATTAGAGACCTCAACCAATTGCCTATTCGAGACTTAACTAGATAAAATTAGACCAGTTGTGGATATATTGGCAGTTAGAATGACTAGATGAGACTCTGAGCTAAAAGTGAAAAGAACTTAAGGAAGTTAATTACAAAAGGGTAGTTTGCCAGCGGCCTTCGCTACTCGAGCACCACTCCTTCGGGGAATTTAAAGCCTGATGCCCTAAGGTCGTGTAGATCTGGGAGTCATCGGAGTGGGACTCGCTACATGGGTAGTTGAAGTTGACGTGTTCTAAGCAAACTCGAAATACCCTGAATCTATAAAGAAAATAACTAAGTGCTAAAACATTAAAAATCTGATCACCAAAGCTCAGAACTCAGAAAGTTATCTGTTGTCAGTATGTCTAGCGATAGGTCAAAGTATTATCTGGTAGCAGTTAAGATAAGAGTTCATTGTGTTGACTATCTGGTCTAGACTAGTACACACACTACACATCAGGATGACTTTGTGACTAAGAAAAAAGTCCAACCTAGTTGTTGATTTGTTTTCTGCCTGATCATAACAAACTACTAGAGACATTTGAGACCTTGTCATAGCAACCCAACCAATCAGACCTGTGTTAAGAATTGTCTGAAGAATTTTTGGAATAAAAACATGATTAGGAATTTAAGTGACTGCACTACGGTTTAAAATCACTAACTCCATGTAGACTTTGCTTGAGGACAAGCAAAAAGCTAAGTGTGGGGTTATCTGATACGCTAAAATCGTATCACATTTTTAGCATGTTTTTATGTATGTTTTAATGTGAAATTGAGAGTAAATTGACATTAATTGTTTACTATTTACTTGATTTCACGGTTTTTATGATTTTGGAAGTGTCAGGTGAAAAGTAGACGAAAACAGCAAATTCTGGGGCAAAAACGCAATTTCTGGACATGTTGACCCGGTCAAAGGTCCGGGACGGGCATCCCGACCCGGTCAAACCGCCAGGACGGGCGTCTTGAACCGGGACGGGAAGCTGCTATAAATACCCCAGGAAGCTGCTATAAATACCCCAGGCCTCCAGCAGTTGAATTCATCCCTCTCCACTCGATCTGAGTCATTCAGTGGTTTCCAGTGTGCAATTTTCTAGTACACAACTCACTCGGAAGACTCAGATTTCAGTTATAGTTTTCTTTCTTGTTAGTGTTTTGCTCTAGTTTCTGAGAAATAGTCTCAGATCTTAGGCTTCTATAGATAGATTCGTTTCTGGTATTCATAGAATACCCGGGATTTCGTTAGGAGATCCTAAGAGGGCTCTAGGCGTTCGAAGAGTCAGTCTACAGGGCTGGGCTTAAGCTGGGTATTAAGGTAAAGCCCAGTTACTAGGCTGAGGAAGCGTCCTCCGAAGGTTCTGGTGAGCAGAGTCGGGGCGAGCAATACGACGTATACAGCAGTACGCTCTGTCGGCGAGACTACGTAAAGGGTGATTTCTTTATGGCATCAGTCCCCATACCCCTCTCTTATATGTTTTATTGCTTTGTCCTAAACATCAATTATGAATATCAGATTACGGTTTTTATGAATAGTTGTTTTGTATGTTGAAGTTATTATGTTTTTCCGGAAATAGCCACCTGCTAAATATTCACTATGTCTGCATGTTTAATGTGCTCTTTTAAACTAACGTTAGGGTTATAGACAATTCCTTACCACGGTCTAATCATACCCTTTAGTTTAACAGGCATCAATTAGTATTGGTGTCTGCCATGCTAGATAAAATAACATGCTGAACACCCTGCTTGTTAAAGTAGTAGTCTAGGTAGGAGTCGAGCTGAGTCCGATTATGCCGGCGGCTAGGGCAAGCGGTATGATCCTCGAAGTGACATAGGGCTTTCATGGATGCCTTCGTCCCGAACCGTGAGTAGGGCCGTCATTAAGGTAGGGCGGTTTATTAGAGACCTCGGATGTGGTACGCCTTTAGACACAGAACATAGTTGCAATCCAGGCTAAGATGCATCTAAAATACTCGAAGACAGGTCAATCAACATATAGGAACAGTATAGCATAGAATCAGAACTCATCTTTAAAACACTTTTAGAGTTAATTAGACTTGAACCTAGTGGAGAATGGATCACCCTCTCATCAAAGTATTTGATGAAGATTGCATAACTGGATCATAAGATAAGAGTTAGGATAAGAGGCTAGTTACTACTAAGCCGTTGCCACTTCCCTGGGAGTACGATAATTAACTTAGTAAAATCGTAGATACTTTCCAATAGACTAGCTACACGATAGGTACTCTGCCTTAGATTCTGGCTGATTAAGTGACACCATAAGACTAAACGTGACAATTAGTCAATCACAGTCCTTAATTAATCATAATCGACATAGGGTAAAATAACACCTATTTAGTACGTCAACCGGAATCGCATGATTAGCTCTTCTGAAAATGAAATTACTTCTGATAGTTTCACTGAGATAGGTGATGATGAGATGAAGAAAGAACGAACCTCGTTTGAAGATCCACCAGACTTGGAACTGAAGGAACTACCCACTTATCTGTGC
Organism: Asclepias syriaca; assembly: GCA_027405835.1. Lineage (NCBI taxonomy): Eukaryota > Viridiplantae > Streptophyta > Magnoliopsida > Gentianales > Apocynaceae > Asclepias > Asclepias syriaca. Next base: position 12,681,373 of record CM049924.1, read on the forward strand.
TACGAATTCCTAGATGACAACAAGAAACTTCCCATTATTCTTTCAGCTGATCTGACTACAGAACAAAGGAAGCTGACTGTGGACATGTGCAGAAAGCATAGAAGAGCCATTGCCTACAAAATTGCAAACATCCCAGGTATTAATCCAAGCTTTTGTTCGCATAAGATTCTTCTAGAAAATGAGTATAAGCCATGTGTGCAACCTCAAAGGAGGTTGAATCCTAATGTGTGTGATGTTGTTAAGAAAGAAGTCATTAAACTGTTAGATGCAGGACTTATCTACCCTATCTCAAATAGTGAGTGGGTAAGCCCGGTGCAGGTAGTACCTAAGAAAGGCGGTATAACAGTCGTTAGGAATAAGCATAATGAACTAATCCCTACAAGAACTGTAACTGGTCATCGTGTATGCATAGACTATAGAAAATTAAATACAGCCACACGAAAAGATCACTTTCCCCTTCCTTTTATAGACCAAATGTTAGAAAGATTATCTGGACACATGTTTTATTGCTTTCTTGATGGGTTTTCTGGTTATTTTCAAATTCCTATTTCCCCTGAGGACCAGCATAAAACTACGTTCACATACCCTTTTGGAACATTTGCATATAGAAGGATGCCTTTTGGTTTGTGTAATGCACCTGCTACATTTCAACGTTGTATGACTGCTATCTTTGAGGACATGTTAGGAAAATCTATGGAAGTATTTATGGATGACTTTTCTGTTTTTGGTAATTCATTTGAGGTTTGTCTAAAGAACTTGGAGTTAATGTTGAAACGTTGTATAAAATCTAACCTGGTTTTAAATTGGGAAAAATGCCACTTCATGGTAAAATAGGGAATTGTTTTAGGACATAAGATATCACACCTAGGTATGGAAGTAGATAAGGCAAATATTGAAGTTATTTCAAAACTACCTCCTCCCAAAAATGTGAGAGTCGTTAGGAGTTTTTTGGGACACGCTGACTTTTATCGTAGGTTTATAAAAGATTTTTCATTAATAGCCAGGCCGTTGACCAATTTACTCGGAAAAGATGTTCCATTTGTCTTTGATGAGAAATGTCTAAAAGCTTTTAATAGACTTAAGGAACTCTTAACTACTGCACCTATCATGACGTCACCAGACTGGAGTCTACCTTTTGAGCTTATGTGTGATGCTAGTGACTATGCAGTAGGAGTAGTTTTAGGACAAAGACATGATAAGAAATTCCATGTAATATATTATGCTAGTAAAACCTTAACTGATGCTCAGGAAAATTACACTACGACAGAAAAGGAATTATTAGCAGTAGTATATGCATTTGATAAGTTTCGATCTTATCTAGTCCTGTCTAAAACTATTGTTTATACTGATCATTCGGCACTAAAATACTTGTTCAATAAAACCGACGCAAAACCAAGATTGATTAGATGGGTTTTATTGCTTCAAGAATTTGACATTGAAATTGGAGATAAGAAAGTGGCAGAAAACTTAGCCGCAGACCATTTGTCTAGGTTAGAAAATCCGACCCTAGAAGCCATTAATGAGATAATCATATCTGATAAATTTCCGGATGAGAATATATGTGCATTATTTGCTATTTTCTCACCCCCTTGGTTTGCAGATATAGCAAATTACTTGGCAGCCCGGACTCTCCCTAGTGATATCACTGCTCAACAAAGAAGAAAATTCTTTGCTGACCTGAAATATTACTATTGGGAAGACCCTTTTCTATTTCGAATATGTGCAGATCAGATGATCAGAAGGTGTGTATCTCAAGAAGAAGGTTTCCAAATTCTGGAACATTGTCACTGCGGACCAACAGGCGGTTACTTAGCTGCAACTAATACCGCCCGAAAAGTATTAGAAGCAGGCTTTTACTGGCCTACAATATTCAAAGATGCCGCAGCATTTACAAGATCGTGCGATGCCTGTCAGAAAGCGGGAACCATATCTTCTCGAGATAGTCTACCCCAACAGGCAATTCAAAGTGTAGAAATATTTGACATGTGGGGTATAGATTTCATGGGTTCGTTTCCTTCCTCTTTTGGTATGAAGTACATCTTAGTAGCCGTAGAATATTTTTCAAAATGGCCTGAGGCACAGGCCCTACCTACTAATGATGCTAGAGCCATATGTAAATTCCTTAAGCAGATTTTCACCAGGTTTGGATGTCCAAAAGCCCTAATCAGTGATCGAGGTACGCACTTCTGCAACTCTCAATTGCAGAAGGTACTCCAGCAATACGGAATTCAGCATCGCATTTCCACAGTCTACCATCCTCAAACCAACGTGCAGGCTGAGGTAACCAATAGGGGAATAAAGAGAATCCTAGAAAAGACCGTGGGTGTTAACCGTAAGGATTGGGCCAATAAACTGGAGGATGCATTATGGGCCTTCCGTACAGCATACAAGACCACTACGGGGTTCTCACTCTATCGACTAGTCTACGGAAAAGCATGCCACCTTTTGGTTGAACATGAGCATAGAGCTTACTGGGCAGTGCAAAAATGCAATCTTGACGATAATTTAACTAAGGAACACCAGATTCTACAACTCAACGAATTGGATGAGTGGAGGCTCAAAGCCTATGAGAACTCACATCAGTTCAAAATGACAAGTAAACTCTGGCATGACAGACGACTCAGAGCCCAGAAAAATTTTGAACCGGGAGACAAGGTATTGTTGTACAACTCACGTTTCAAATTCTTCCCAGGAAAACTGTGTAGCTGTTGGTCAGGACCGTTAACAATCACAAAAGTATCACCTTTCGGAGCATGTGACATCATGGATTCTGGCGGCATTATTCAAAAAGTAAACGGACAACGCCTGAAGATTTACAAAGAGTCGTTTGACTCGTAGTCTTTCATTTTATTTCTTGTTTTGTTATTTCTAGATTCCATCCTACCCGTAGTTAGTTGAATAAGTGTGGGGTAAGAATCTTTTGTGTTTTATTTCTTGTTTTCAAATAAGTGTGGGGTAATTAGATATGCATGAACACTGAGGACAATGCCAGACTTAAGTATGGGGTAGCAGTGCACGGTGCACTGTAGTAGTTTGCAAAATTTTTTTTTTGCATGATTTTGCTTGTTTTCCCCGTATTTTCACACCCTTCCAAAAAACATTTCAAAATTTTTCCGTCTTTCAGACTTCTAAATGCAGTATGCTTGGTTAAACAATTGCTTACGTCTATGATATGTAGGTAGTATATTATGGTTAGTAGGAGATAATTGATGACTATTGCTGAACTAATTAATTAGGAATAGGGAATTCCTGATAACTGAGCACAACTTTGTCTGGATTAGAGACCTCAGCCAATTGCCTGTTCGAGACTTAACTAGATAAAATTAGACCAGTTGTGGATATATTGGCAGTTAGAATGACTAGATGAGACTCTGAGCTAAAAGTGAAAAGAAACAAAAGGAAGTTAATCAAATAAGGGTAGTTTGCCAGCGGCCTTCGCTACTCGAGCACCACTCCTTTGGGGAATTTAAAGCCTGATGCCCTAAGGTCGTGTAGATCTGGGAGTCATCGGAGTGGGACTCGCTACATGGGTAGTTGAAGTTGACGTGTTCTAAGCAGACTCAAAATACCCTAAATCTATAAAGAAAATAACTAAATGCTAAAACATTAAAAATTTGATCACCAAAGCTCAGAACTCAAAAAGTTGTCTGCTGTTAATATGTCTAGCGATGGGTCGAAGTGTTATCTGGTAGTAGTTAAGACAAGAGTACATTGTGTTGACTATTTGGTCTAGACTAGTACACACACTACACATCAAGAAGACCCTGTGACTAAGAAAAAAAGTTCAACCTAGTTGTTGATTTGTTTTCTGCCTGATCATAACAAGCTACTAAAAACATCTGAGACCTTGTCATAGCAACCTAACCAGTTAGACCTGTGTTAAGACTTGTCTAAAGAATTTTTGGAATAAAAACAAGACTAGGAATTTAAGTGACTGCACTACGATTTAGAATCACTAACTTCAGGTAGACTTTGCTTGAGGACAAGCAAAAAGCTAAGTGTGGGGTTATCTGATACGCGAAAATCGTATCACCTTTTTAGCATGTTTTTATGTATGATTTCGGGTGAAATTGAGGGCAAATTGATCTTAATTGTTTGTTAATTACTCAATTTCACGGTTTTTATGATTTTGGAAATGTCAGGTGAAAAGTAGACGAAAACAGCAAATTTTTGGGCAAAAACGCAATTTTTGGAAATGTTGACTTGGTCAAAGGGTCAGGACTGGCGTCCCGACCCAGTTAAACCACCGGGACGGGCGTCCCGAACCCCCAGATCCAGTCCCACATCGAGTTTTGATGAAAATCACCCCGGGAAGCTGCTATAAATACCCCAGGCCTCCAGCAGTTGAAATCATTCCTCTCCACTCGATCTGAGTCATTTAGTGGTTTCCAGTGTACACTTCTCCAGTACACAACTCACTCAGAGACTCGGATCTCAGTTTTCTTTCTTATTAGTGTTTTGTTTTAGTTTCTGAGAAATAGTCTCAGATCTTAGGTTTCTATAGATAGGTTCGTTTCTGGTATTCATAGAATACCCGGGATTTCGTTAGGAGATCCTAAGAGGGCTCTAGGCGTTCGAAAAGTCAGTCCACAGGGCTGGGCTTAAGCTGGGTATTAAGGTAAAGCCCAGTTACTAGGCTGAGGAAGCGTCCTCCGATGGTTCTGGTGGCAGAGTCAGGGCGAGCAATACGACATATACAACAGTACGCTCCGTCAGTGAGACTACGTAAAGGGTGATTTCTTTATGGCATCAGTCCCCATGTCCCTCTCTTATATGTTGTTATTGTGTTGTTCTAAATATCTATTATGAATACGAGATTTCGATTTTTATGAATAGTTGTTTTATGTGTTGACGTTGTTATGTTTTTCCAGAAATAGCCACCTGCTAAAATATTCACTATGTCTGCATGTTTAATGTGCTCTTTTAAACTAAAGTTAGGGTTATAGACAATTCCTAACCACGGTCTATTCATAACCTGTTTAGTTTAACAGGCATCAATTAGTATTGGTGTCTGCCATGCTAGATAAAATAACCTGCTGAACACCCTGCATGTTAAAGTAGTCTAGGTAGGGGTCGAGCTGAGTCCGATTATGTCGGTGGCTAGGGCAAGCGATATGATCCCTGAAGTGACATAGGGCTTTCATGGATGCCTTCGTCCCGAACCGTGAGTAGGGCCATCATTAAGGTAGGGCGGTTTATTAGAGATCTCGGATGTGGTACGCCTTTAGACACAGAACATAGTTGCAATCCAGGCTAAGATACATCTAAAATACTCGAAGATAGGTCAATCAACATGTAGGAACAGTATTACATAAAATCAGGACATTATCTAGAACGCACTTTTATTATTAATTAGACTTAAACCTAGTGGAGAATGAATCACCCTCTCATCAAAGTATTTGATGAAGATTGGATAACTGGATCATAAGATAGGAGTTAGGATAAAAGGCTAGTTACTACTAAGCCGTTGCCACTTCCCTGTGAGTACGATATTTATTTAATAAAATTGTAGATACTTTCCAACAGACTAGCTACACGATAGGTACTCTGCCTTAGGTTCTGGCTGATTAAGTGACACCATAAAGACTAAATGTGACAATTAGTCAGTCACAGTCCTTAATTATTCATAATCAACATAGGGTAGAATAACACCTATTTAGCACATCGGTCGGAAACCCCATCAATGTTTTACTCCATATTACCGAAGTACCTTCTGCAATTGAGAGTTGTAGAAGTGTGTACCTCGGTCACTAATTAGGGCTTTCGGGCATCCGAATCGAACGAATAGCTGTCTAAGAAATCTACACACGACTCTAGCATCATTAGTAGGTAGGGCATGTGCTTCAGGCCATTTTGAGAAATATTCTACAGCTACTATGATGTACTTCTTACCAAAAGAGGGAGGAAATGGACCTCATAAAGTCTATACCCCATATGTCAAATATCTCTACACTTTGAATTACCTGTTAGGGTAGACCGTCTCGAGAAGATATGTTTCCAGCTTTCTGACAGGCATTGCAAGATCCTGTGAACGCTGCGGCGTCTTTGAATATCGTAGGCCAGTAGAAGCCTGCTTCTAATACTTTTCGAGCGGTATTAGCTGCAGCTAAGTGACCGCCTGCGGGTCCGCAGTGATAATGTTCCAGAATTTGGAAACCTTCTTCTTGAGAGACACCTCTCCTGATCAGTTGATCTGCACATATTCGAAACAAAAAGGGATCTTCCCAATAGTAATAATTAAGGTCAGCAAAGAATTTTCTTCTCTATTTAGTGGTGATATCACTAGGAAGAGTCTGAGCTACCAAGTAATTTGCTATATCTGCAAACTAAGGGGGTGAGAAAATAGCAAACAATGCACATAGATTCTCATCTTGAAATTTGTCAGATATGACCGATTCATCTATAGCTTATAGGGTTGGATTCTCTAGCCTTGACAAGTGGTCTGCGGCTAGGTTTTTGCTCCTTTCTTATCCCGAATTTCTATATCAAATTCTTGAAATAATAAAACCCATCTGATTAATCTTGGCTTTGCGTCGGTTTTATTGAACAAGTACTTTAATGCAGAATGATCAATATAAACTATGGTTTTAGACAAGAGTAGATAAGATTGAAATTTATCAAATGCATATACTACTGCTAATAATTCCTTTTCTGTCGTAGTGTAATTTTCCTGAGTGTCAGTTAAGGTTTTGCTAGCGTAATATATTACATGAAATTTCTTATCATGTCTCTGTCCTAAAACAACTCCTACTGCATAATCACTAGCATCACACATTAGTTCAAAAGGTAAACTCCAGTCAAGTGACGTCATGATAGGTGCAGTAGTTAGAAGTTCCTTAAGTCTATTAAAGACTTTTAGACATTTTTCATCAAAGACAAAAGGAACATCCTTTCCAAGTAAATTGGTCAACGGCCTGGCTATCAGTGAGAAATCTTTTATAAATCTACGATAAAAACCAGCGTGTCCCAAAACACTTCTAACGGCTCTCACATTCTTGGGTGGAGGTAGTTTTGAAATAACTTTGATTTTAGCCTTATCTACTTCCATACCTCGGTGTGAGATCTTATGTCGTAATACAATCCCCTCTTTTACCATGAAGTGGCGTTTTTCCCAATTTAGAACCAAATTTGATTTTATACAACGTTTCAACATTAATTCCAAGTTCTTTAGACAAATCCCAAATGAATTTCCAAAAACAGAGAAATCATCCATGAATACTTCCATAGACTTTCCTAACATGTCTTCAAAGATAGCAGTCATACAACGTTGTAAGGTAGCAGGTGCATTACACAAACCAAAATGCATCCTTCTATATGCAAATGTTCCAAAAGGGCATGTGAAAGTAGTTTTATGATGGTCTTCTGGGGAAATGGGAATTTGAAAATATCCTGAAAACCCATCAAGAAAGCAATAACACATATGTCCAGATAATCTTTCTAACATTTGGTCGATAAAAGGAAGAGGGAAATTGTCTTTTCGTGTTTCCGTGTTTAGTTTCCTATAATCTATGCATACACGATGACCAGTAACAGTTCTCGTAGGAATTAATTCGTTATGTTCATTTTTGACAACTGTTATTCCACCTTTCTTAGGTACTACCTGCACCGGGCTTACCCATTCACTATCTAAGATTGGATAGATAAGTCCCACATCCAACAGTTTGATTACTTCTTTTTTAACAACGTCACACACATTAGGATTCAACCTCCTTTGAGGTTGCACACATAGCTTATAATCATTTTCCAGAAGAATCTTATGCGAACAAAAGCTTGGATTAATACCTGGAATATCTGCAATTTTGTAGACAAAGGCTCTTCTGTACTTTTTGCATATGTTCACGGTCAACTTCCGTTGTTCTGCAGTCAGATCAGTTGCGAGAATGATGGTGATACGCGAAAATCGTATCACTTTTTTAGCATGTTTTTTTGTATGAATTTGGGTGAAATCGAGGGTAATTTGATCTTGATTGTTCATTATTCACTTAATTTCACAGTTTTTATGATTTTGGAAGTGTCAGGTGAAAAGTGGACGAAAACATCAAATTTTGGGGCAAAAATGCAATTTTTGGAAATGTTGACTCGGTCAAAGGTTCAGGACGGGCATCCCAAACCCGGGACGGGCGTCCCGACCAAGTCAAGGCACCGGGACGGGCGTCCAGGACCCGGGACGGGCGTCCCAATCCGGGACGGGCGTCTCGAGCCGCCAGAAGCTGTCCCACATCGAATTTTTCAGAGATTTCACTCCGGGAAGCTACTATAAATACCCCAGGCCTCCAGCAGTTGAATTCATTCCTCTCCACTCGATCTGAGTCATTAAGTGGTGTCCAGTGTACAATTCTCTAGTACACAACTCACTCAGAGACTCGGATCTCAGTTTTCTTTCTTGTTAGTGTTTTGTTTTAGTTTTTGAGAAATAGTCTCAGATCTTAGGTTTCTATAGATAGGTTCGTTTCTGGTATTCATAGAATACCCGGGATTTCGTTAGGAGATCCTAAGAGGGATCTAGGCGTTCGAAGAGTCAGTCCACAGGGCTGGGCTTAAGCTGGGTATTAAGGTAAAGCCCAGTTACTAGGCTAAGGAAGCGTCCTCCGACGGTTCTGGCGAGCAGAGTCGGGTCAAGCAATATGGCATATACATCAGTACGCTCCATCGGCGAGACTTCGTGAAGGGTGAATTCTTTATTGTGTTTGTCCAAATAACTGTTTGAATACCAGATTATGTTTTTATAAATATTTGTTATTTATGTTGAAGTATTATGTTTTCCTAGAAATGGCCACCTCTTAAATATCCATTATGTCTGCATGTCTATTGTCGTTCTTTTAAACTGAAATTAGGGTTATAGATAATTCCTAACCACGGTCTATTCATAACCTATTTAGTTTAACAGGCATCAATTAGTATTGGTGTCTGCCATACTAGATAAAATAATCTGCTGAACACCCCGTTGGTTGAAAGTAGTCTAGGTAGGCTGAGTAGAGTTTTATGCCGGCGGTTATGCGACGAGCAGTATGATCCCCAAAGTGACATAGGGCGGTCATTGCTGACTTTAGTCCGAGGCGTGAGTAGGGCCGTTACCCTTAACGATGGGGCGGTAGCGTAGAAACTCATATGTGGTAGCCTTTAGACACAGAACATAATTGCAATCCAGGCCAAGACATGTCTAAAATACTCGAATATAGGTCAATCAACGTATAGTAACAGTATAACATAAAATCAGGATCTAATCTTTAAAACACTTTCAGGTTTAGCTAGACTTAAACCTAGTGGAGAATGAATCACCCTCTCATCAAAATTATTGATGAAGATTGCATAACTGGATTATAAGATAAGAGTTAGGAAGAAAGGCTAGTTAGTACTAAGTCGTTGCCACTTCCCTGGTAGTACGATATTTATTTAATAAAATCGTAGATACTTTCCAACAGACTAGCTACACGATAGGTACTCTGCCTTAGGTTCTGGCTGATTAAGTGACACCATAGAGACTAAATGTGACAATTAGTCAATCACAGTCCTTAATTATTCATAATCAACATAGGGTAAAATAACACCTATTTAGCACATCGGTCGGAAACCCCATCAAATTTTTGGCGCCATTGCCGGGGAAATATCATAATGAAATTAGGATTATTGGCCACAATTCTAGAAACTTATGATAGGTAGCGGTAGTAACCTAGACTTTTGATTTACACTTATCTTATACTAGTTAGACAATCACTTTCCTAAATATAGGATTATCATAACTAATTAATTTTAGATAATATCTGGAATTGAGACACTTAGGATAATCAAATTTTAGAAAATTATTCTAAAACCATATTAAGGAAATTTACTTGCTTTCTAAATAAATCAAAATCCATAAAAATATTTTTCTTGCTTTCTTGTTTCACTTTCCTACTTTTGTTATTTGTTATTTCTAACCAGACTTTGCACTCAAAGATGAAGAGAACAAGAGCAGCTACTAATCAGGCAAAGAAGACAGAAAACCCTGACACTCCAGGACCGAAGAAGACAAAGCCAGAGGGCCCCTCTAGGCCTGCACCAGAAGTACCACGAGGGACTCTTCCTTCACAACCAGTGGAAGTAAACTCAAGCCCTGATGCCAGTGAACTAGTGAGACGATTCCTGAACACCCGTGAGCATAGTCCCACGGAAGAAGATCCTTCTGATGAAACCTTCCCTCCTAGAGAAGTACCCCAGAGATCTCCAATTCACCCTCCTGCCCAGAGAGTTCCTATAAATCCACCCCCTACTGACCAAACCCAAAATTCACCAACCTCTCCTGCATACACCCCAACACCTAACGAGCGCACCCCTTCATCTGCGGGGAGTACTAACGGTTATTATTCAATGTTGTCCGTGCAGATAGACACGCTAACTCAAAGGGTCTATGAGATGGACCAAGGGATTGCCAGCAGACTGTGTCATTTAGACCAACTCAGTCTGAATATCACAACTAACGTAGACCGACTCAGAGCCACGGTCAATCTTCAGGAGAACCAAGGTGCACAACTAGTCCGAGAGATGGCTGATTTACGTAGTGAGCAGAACCATACGCATAGAAATGTGAAGCATTCGAACAGAACTACAGGAGATCAGAGATAGGATTCGTTAAAAAGGGAAGATTCTTTTACTTTCAACAAATAATTCGTTTGAACTGAAACTTGAATAATTGACCCTTATTTTTTTCTATCTTTCAAACATTTTTAAAGGGTCCTTTATATTCAACAATTTTCTTCAGACGTTTTATTTCGAATTTCTATGAAAAACAAGAGTTTTGCAAATACAGTTTATTTTCCACTAATTACATTGCACAAACTCAGTTTTGTTTTTCTGAAATTCTTGCTGAATATAAGTTAGGATAAAATTAGGGTAGTCACAATTAGGATAAAGACTGAGGAATTTTTGCATAGAGTTTTTAACAACTTCTGAATTTCATTGGATAAACATGAAGCCTTGTTAAGAATTATGATTATTTTTGGTATCTTGAGATTTTCAGGGAATTACGAAGAGATTTTTTTTTTCTAGAATTGGCACGCGTCCCGATGCAACCCGGGACGGGCGTCCCGGTTCTGGACGGGCGTCCAGCGGGACGGGCGTCCCGAGGGCCACCCTTCTATAAAAGTCCAATTTCTTTCATTTTCTCTCAAATCTACAACCAAAAATTCATCTCTCTAAATATTTCTCTCTACCTTCTCTCTACAAATTTTTGGCAAACTCTTTCAAAGTTTAAAAATTCGAATTTCCCTCCAAAATTTGAATTTTCCCAAAAACTCGAATTTCCCTCCAAAATTCGATTTTCCCGCCAAAAATTCCTTCCCTAACCTAATTTCATCCTTCCCACCTAACTTCTCTCGTACGTTTTCAATGGCTCCCAAACGTGCTCGTACCACATCTACCATGACAGTTACCTCAGTGGCACATCCTTTTATGTTGTTTCCCTCCAGCACAGCATACCAAGAGAGATGCACTGGGTACATCGGGCGTACGATACTGACGAGTAGAACGCTGGATTGGGCAGCAGTACAGACACTGGGAGTAGAGCCGGAAGTCAGATGCATACTCGACGTGCCACCCTACAGTCGAGTATTCATCGTCACAGAGCCCACATACCTGGAGCTGGTATGTGAGTTCTATGCGTCTTTTACTTGCCACCAAGAGTAGATCACATTCCGTTTAGGCGGAATAGATCGATCGATGAGCATGGCCGAGTTCGGCATCGCCCTAGGCATCTGGCAGAGAGATGAGTTGGATACGCCTGCATACACCACAGCAGTTCGAGACTTCACGTCTGCAGACGTCTCCACTGCTTGGACTCAGATATGCATGACGGGTGTCCCATACCAGCATGGCTTTGCAAAATCCACAGGTATTTATCCTACTCTTCGTTACCTGCATGCTATCATTGCACACACATTGTCAGGACGACTGACAGCGCCCGGAACTGTCACCCAGATGGAGACGTTCCTTCTAGCCAACATGCACATGGGATCTACAGTAGAGATGGCTAGACTCATAGCGGTCGTTATGCGAGGATTCGCTACAGACACTAGGAAACAGTGTCTGGGACTCGGACCATACATCACCAGGCTAGCCCGCTACCTGGAGTTGGACATAGAGGGCTTGAAGCTTAATCTGGTCACCCCAACCACCATTCCCACAGATGTTACCATTCTACGGAACATGGGAATGGTTGTCCGGGATGCAAATGACCGCGACACCATCCACACGGAGCAGACAGGACATGCATCAGCATCGGAAGCATTTCTAGTGCATATCCCTCCATCCGAGACGTTCGTGCCACGTACTGCGTTCGAACGACACATGTCGCATGGATTGGCAGAACTATCGGCCCGATACAGTCGAGACATAGACAGGATTGACAAACGGCTGACGATGATGGAGGATAGGATTGACAGACGGTTGGCGATGATAGATGACAAGATCGCCATGAACACCAGCAGGATTGAGGAGATACATCAGCAGACTTCCCGAGTGGCAGAAAACTTCGAGTTTGACTTAGCAGACTTAGGTCCACTGGACAACGATCCGCCGGGTTCTTAGTCTCTCTCTCCTTCATTCCTTTTCTTTCCTTTCTTTTGTTTTTGTTTTTCTTGTTCTATGTGTATAAACATGTCTGGGTTGTATGACGTATGAATCTATGTACAAATTTGATTTATATGACATACAGAATTGTTTGCATTATTTTATTTTATGTCTTACTTACCCATACAGAATCCTTTATTTTCTGTTTTACTTCTTATTTTCAAATAAGTGTGGGGTAATTAGATATGCATGAACACTGAGGACAGTGCCAGACTTAAGTGTGGGGTAGCAGTGCACGGTGCACTGTAGCAGTTTGCAAAATTTTTCGCAGGATTTTGCTTGTTTTCACGTACTTTCACACCCTTCCAAAAAGAAATTCAAAATTTTTTCCGTCTTTCAGACGTCTAAATGCAGTATGCTTGGTTAAACAATTGCTTATGTCTATGATATGTAGATAGTATGTTATGGTTAGTAGAAGATAATTGATAGCTATCTTGGACTAATTGATTAGGAATAGGGAATTCCTGATAATTGAGCACAACTTTGTCTAGATTAGAGACCTCAACCAATTACCTGTTCGAGACTTAACTAGATAAAATTAGACCAGTTGTGGATATATTGGCAGTTAGGATGACTAGATGCGACTCTAAGCTAGAAGTGAAAAGAAATTAAAAGAAGTTAATCAAATAAGGGTAGTTTACCAGCGGCCTTCGCTACTCGAGCACCACTCCTTCGGGGAATTTAAAGCCTGATGCCCTAAGGTCGTGTAGATCTGGGAGTCATCGGAGTGGGACTCGCTACATGGGTAGTTGAAGTTGACGTGTTCTAAGCAGACTCAAAATACCCTGAATCTATAAAATAACTAAATGCTAAAACATTAAAAATCTGATCACCAAAGCTCAGAACTCAAAAAGTTGTCTGTTGTTAATATGTCTAGCGATAGGTCGAAGTGTTATCTGGTAGTAGTTAAGACAAGAGTACATTGTGTTGACTATCTGGTCTGGACTAGTACACACACTACACATCAGGAAGACCTTGTGACTAAGAAAAAGGTCCAACCTAGTTGTTGATTTATTTTTTGCCTGATCATAACAAGCTACTAGAGACATTTGAGACCTTGTCATAGCAACCTAACCAGACAGACCTGTATTAAGACTTGTCTGAAGAATTTTTGGAATAAAAACATGACTAGGAATTTAAGTAACTTCAGGTAGACTTTGCTTGAGGACAAGCAAAAAGCTAAGTGTGGGGTTATCTGATACGCGAAAATCGTATCACTTTTTAGCATGTTTTTAATGTATGAATTTGGGTGAAATCGAGGGTAATTTGATCTTGATTGTTCATTATTCACTTAATTTCACAGTTTTTATGATTTTGGAAGTGTCAGGTGAAAAGTAGACGAAAACAGCAAATTTTGGGGTAAAAACGCAATTTTTGGAAATGTTGACTCGGTCAAAGGTTCAGGACGGGCGTCCCGACCAAGTCAAGGCACCGGGACGGGCATCCAGGACCCGGGACGGGTGTCCCGACCTGGTCAACAGATCGGGACGGGCGTCCCGAGCCGCCAGAAGCTATCCCACATCGAATTTTTTAGAGATTTTCACTCCGGGAAGCTACTATAAATACCCTAGGCCTCCAGCAGTTGAATTCATTCCTCTCCACTCGATCTGAGTCATTAAGTGGTGTCTAGTGTACAATTCTCTAGTACACAACTCACTCAGAGACTCGGATCTCAGTTTTCTTTCTTGTTAGTGTTTTGTTTTAGTTTCTGAGAAATAGTCTCAGATCTTAGGTTTCTATAGATAGGTTCGTTTCTGGTATTCATAGAATACCCGGGATTTCGTTAGGAGATCCTAAGAGGGCTCTAGGCGTTCGAAGAGTCAGTCCACGGGGCTGGGCTTAAGCTGGGTATTAAGGTAAAGCCTAGTTACTAGGCTGAGGAAGCGTCCTCAGACGGTTTTGGTGAGCAGAGTCGGGTCAAGCAATACGGCATATACAGCAGTACGCTCCATCGGCGAGACTTCGTGAAGGGTGAATTCTTTATGGCATCGGTCCCCCTGTCCCTCTCTTATATGTTGTTATTGTGTTTGTCCAAATAACTGTTTGAATACCAGATTATGTTTTTATAAATATTTGTTATTTATGTTGAAGTATTATGTTTTTCTAGAAATGGCCACCTCCTTAAATATCCATTATGTCTGCATGTCTATTGCCGTTCTTTTAAACTGAAATTAGGGTTATAGACAATTCCTAACCACGGTCTATTCATAACCTGTTTAGTTTAACAGGCATCAATTAGTATTGGTGTCTGCCATACTAGATAAAATAATCTGCGGAACACCCCGTTGGTTGAAAGTAGTCTAGGTAGGCTGAGTAGAGTTTTATGCCGGCGGTTATGCGACGAGCAGTATGATCCCCAAAGTGACATAGGGCGGTCATTGGTGACTTTAGTCCGAGCCGTGAGTAAGGCCGTTACCCTTAACGATGGGGCGGTAGCGTAGAAACTCAGATGTGGTAGCCTTTAGACAAAGAACATAATTGCAATCCAGGCCAAGACATGTCTAAAATACTCGAATATAGGTCAATCAATGTATAGTAACAGTATAACATAAAATCAGGATCTAATCTTTAAAACACTTTCAGGTTTAGCTAGACTTAAACCTAGTGGAGAATGAATCACCCTCTCATCAAAATTATTGATGAAGATTGCATAACTGGATTATAAGATAAGAGTTAGGAAGAAAGGCTAGTTACTACTAAGTTGTTGCCACTTCCCTGGGAGTACGATATTTATTTAATAAAATTGTAGATACTTTCCAACAGACTAGCTACACGATAGGTACTCTGCCTTAGGTTCTGGCTGATTAAGTGACACCATAGAGACTAAATGTGACAATTAGTCAATCACAGTCCTTAATTATTCATAATCAACATAGGGTAAAATAACACCTATTTAGCACATCGGTCGGAAACGCATCAGATGGGAAGTTTCTTGTTGTCGTCTAGGAATTCATAGCACAGATGAGTGGGCAATTCCTTCAGTTCCAAGTCTGGTGGATCTTTAAATGAAGTTTGTTCTTTCTTCATCTCATCATCACCTATCTCAGTGAAACTATTAGAGTTAATTTCATACTCGGAGGAGCTGAGTTCAATCTCCTCTAGTTCTAGAGAGTCTTCTCTCAAGACTTGATAGTTTGAGCATAGGTCTGTCATGTTAACTTCAATCAAGTATTCAATAGTATCCACACAAAAACAGACATCATCTAAATGCATGGGATACCTAAGGGTTTCATTTAGATTAAAGGTGATGGTCAACCTAGGATCAGGGGCACTCCTCCTTCTCCATTCATGTCCATGACAACAAAGTCCACAGGGAACAAAAATTTTCCGACCTTTACTAAGAGATCTTCAATTATTCCCATGGGGATTTTGACTATCCTATTTGCAAGTTATATGCACATCCTAGCCGTTTTCAAATCATGCAATCCTAATTTATCAAATAAACTAGATGGCATAATATTAATACTAGCTCCTAAGTCTGCAAATGCATGCATGTTAGTAATATTTCCAATTTACATGGCAAGGTAAAGCAGCCTGGATCTTTCTGCTTTGAAGGCAGTTTATTCAGTAAAACTGTCGAGCATTCTTCATTAAGAACCACCTTGTCCACGTCAAATTTCTTTTATTACTAACGACTTCTTTTAAAAACTTAGCATACTTTGGCATTTCAGAAATAACATCAAGTAAAGGTAAATTAACATGAATCTGACTAAAATTCTTAAGAAGATTTTCGAACTGCTCCTTATCTTTATTCTGCAAAAGTCTGGCAGGGTAAGGTACTTTTGGTCGGTACTCAGGAATAAACTCTGTCTTCCCTTTCCTTGCTACTTCGATTTTGACATCCGTCAGCGTTGGGTCCTGGGAGCCTTCTTCTGGTTCCTGCACAAGAATAGGAGTGTCAGAAGGTTTGGGAGGAGATGGAGATAGAACTTTACCAGATCTTAGAGTAATGGTCTTGCATTGAGTTTGGGGGTTAGTCTCAGTGTTGCTTGGTAGCGTTCCCTGTGACCTGTGATAGAGATGGGTGGATAGCTGGCCCATTTGTCTCTCCAAAGTTTGTATAGCAGATTGTGTGTTTCTGACTATTTGCTCGGTCTTCTTTTGTCTGTTCTTGTTCTGATGGATTCTCTCTGCATGAGCTTCCTGGACTTTCCTATTTGACTCTATCATCTCTTTGTTAGAGTCAGCAATGCCTTTCAGTATGTCCCAGAATTCTTGCAACTAGAACGATGTAGTTCCTTGGTGCGGGCAGAGCGACTTGATGGTTCAGCGGATAGGGCAATTGCTGAGGCACTCTTTTCTTGAAGTTAGCATTCCCAGAATTATTTCTCCAACTGAATCCCGGATGGTTCTTCTAGGTGGTATTGTAGGTATTTCAAATAGGGGTAGTGTTAACTGCGCCCACTTGTTCCATATCTTCTGGAATAGTCAATATTCCATTACCATAACAATCCCCAATAAAATGCGGTCCTTTGCAAAATTTGCAAACTTGATATACTAGCTGAACGATTTTCCCTTGTTAGAAGGCATTCAGTTGATTAGTAATGTTGGCCTTCAGTGCCTCAAATTGATCATCCGTGGAGGCAAGTACCGCATTTACTGGTTGTTTCTTAGCTCGGTCACTCGTGCGCCAGTTCTTGTTGTTTCTATAGAGTCTCTCCAGGGCATTTCTGGCATCTACATCACTCATTCCATTGAAACCGCTCTAGGGATTAAGTCTATCAAGAACTTGCTTACCCATGTCTGTCATACCCCCGTAGAATTACTGGATCAGCAATGCTTCGATAAGTCCATGTTGGGGGTAGAGCCTGAGTAGCTCCTTGAATATGTCCCAAGTTCGATCACTGTCTCATCAGTTGCTTGAGTAAAATTGGACAGAGCCCTTCAATATTCTAGGACTCTTGCTGCAGAGTAGTATTCCACCAGGAAGGCTTTGCTCAACTCATCCCATGATGTGATTGAGTTAGTAGGTAATTGTGCCAGCCACCTCTTAACTCTGTCCCTGAGTGAGTAGGGAAAGAGGTTTAGCTTGGTTACTTCTGCAGTGTGATCTCCCTTGAGACCTTCGCAAAGAGAGGAGAAGTCATATAAGTGTTCGAGCGGACTCTCGGCTGTAGTTCCTCCAAACTGGACCCGATTTATTATCAACTCGATGACATTCGATTTGAGATCATGGCGAGGGTTTCCAAGGATTTGAATGGCAGACGATACTGGAACAATTTGTGGCTGGATGTAGGATTCGAGGGGAGGTCTTTCGGCAGCCATCTCTGTTCTTCGCCTATTAGCTGTACGGATGAGACGTTCGGGATTCTCAATTGGGGGTTCAAGGTTAGCTTCTGAAGTTTGAGTCATGCAACTACAGAGAAAAATACGTTAAGCCTAAGCAGACTGGTTAGTGGAGTAAAACAAAAGTGAAAGATTAGAAAAATTGAAAAAGAACAACAAATGTACAATTAAGAAAGAATAAATAATACAAGAAACAGGAAAGAAAAACACATACGGATGAAAAAGAAAAACATTTTTTTTGTTTTTATTTTTTTGAAAGCAGTTAAATTTCCTTAATACGGTTTTAAAATAATTTTCTAAAATTTGATTATCCTAAATATCTTAATTTCAGATAATATCTAAAATTAATTAGTTATGATAACCCTATATTTCGGAAACTGATTGTCTAACTAGTATAAAATAAGTGTTATGTCTAAGGTATAGATTACTACCGTTACCTATCATAAGCCTCTAGAATTTTGATTAGGAATCCTAAATTCGTTATGATATTTCCCCAGCAACGACTCCAAAAATCTTATGTGTTTCCGACTGATATGCTAAAATAGGTGTTATTTACCCTATATCGATTATGAATAATTATGGACTTAGAATTACTAATTGTCACATTTAGTCTCTATGTTGTCACTTAATCAATTAGAACCTAAGGCAGAGTACCTATCGTGTAGCTAGTCTGTTGGAAAGTATCTACGATTTTAATTTAATAATTTATCGTACTCCCAAGGAAGTGGTTACGGCTTAGTAGTAACTATCCTCTTACCCTAACTCTTATCTTATGATCCAGTTATGCAATCGTTCATCAAATTCTTTGATGAGAGGTTGATTCATTCTCCACTAGGTTCAAGTCTATTTAAACCTACAAGAGTGTTTCACAGATAGTGTTCTAATGTATGTTATATTGTTCCTACATATTGATTGACCTATCTTCTAGTATTTTAGATATATCTTGGTCTAAATTGCAATTATGTACTGATTCTACTTGTGTACCACATCTGAGTTACCTAATAAACCGCCCTACCTTAATGACGGCCCTACTCACGGTTCGAGCTAAAGGCATCCATGAAAGTCCTGTGTCACTCAGGAGATCATGCCGCTCGCCCCAATACCGGTATAAATATGCAAACTCAGCCTACTTAGACTACTTTAACAAACATGGTGATCTATAGGTTATTTCATCTAATATGGCAGACCTTAATGCTTCCAAAGGGAAGTCCTAAATCAAGGCCTGATAAACATAACAGGTTATGATTAGACCGTGGTTAGGAGTTGTCTATAACCATTCATCTAGTTTAAAAGAGCAAGTAGACATGCAGTCATAAAGATAGTTTACCTGGTGACCTTTCTGGAAAAATGCAAATAACTTCAACATGCATAACACATATCCATAACATCATAGTTTAATATTCAAAATAAGTCTTTGGACAAACACATACATACATATAAAGATAGGGACAAGGGGACCATCGCCATAAAGTATTCACCCTTTATTAGGTTCGCTGATGGAGCAACTACTTGTATATGCTGGACTGCTTGACCCGACTCTGCTCGACAGAACCTTCGGAGGACGCTTCCTCAGCCTAGTAGCTATGCTTTGCCTTATGACCTGACCTAAGAACAGCCCTGTTGACTGACTCTTAGAACGCCTAGTGCTCTCTTAGGATCTCCTATCTAGTCGTATTCTAAGATATGAGATAGACTCTCAGAAATGAAGAACATGAGACACTCTCGAAAACTATAAATCTACCTAAACTAAAAACACCTGAAATCACTAAGTGACTTGGATACTATAGAAATTTGTATACTTGAAGTCACTAAATGACTCAGATCAAGTGGAGAGGAATGATTTCAACTGAGGAAGGCCTAGGGTATTTATAGCAGGGGAACTGGGTGAAATTCTCTTCAAAAATCCATGTGGGAGTTTGACCAAGCTTTCGGGACGCCCGTCCTGGATCTGGCACGCCCATCCCGGCCTGTTGACCAAGTCAGGACGGCCGTCCATAGTCCTGGACGCCCGTCCTGGTCTGTTGACTAGGTCAGGAAGCCCATCCCGGGTTCTAGACGCCCGTCCCGACTTCCAAACTTCTAAAAATCATGTTTTTGCCCCGAAATTTTCCATTTTCTTGAATATTTCACCTGACACTTGCAAAATCACAAAAACTACAAAATTGTGTTAATAATAGTGAATTGAGAACGATTTAACACCAATTTTGCCCTAAATTGTGCCTAAAAACATGCTAAAAAGTGATATGATTTGTGCATATCAGCAGAAAAAATGAAAGAAAGAAAGAAAGAGAAAAGGAAAAGGAGAAACTAAGAGCCGGGCTCATCATCATTGGGTGCACAGAAGTAGACCTCGGGGTCTTCAACCAACCGGGAAGTCTGCTGAAAAACCTCCTCGACCCTACTACTGGTCATGCTGATTCTATCTTCCATCATCGACATTCGCCTCTCAATGTTTACCATATCCCGGCTATGTCAGGCGGTGCGTTCCGCCAATCTTTGCGACATAAGTTGCTCAAAAGCGGTGCGAGGCATGAATGTCTGGGTCGGTAGTATATGCTCTGTGGCTTATCCCGGTACCGATAACTCTCCTTGCTGCTCCATGTGGATGGAGTAGCACCCAGTTGCATACCGTACGACTATTCCCATGTTCTGTAGAATGGTCAGGTCCGTAGGAATGGTGGTCGGGGCAACTTGGGTCAACTTTGAGCCCTCGATGTCCAGCTCCAGATAATGGGCTATCTGAGTGATGAACGGCCCGAGCCCCAGACACTGCTTCCGAGTATCCGTAGCAAATCCCCGTATGATGACGGTAATGAGTCGGGCCATCTCTACCTTAGTACCCCTGTGCATGTTGTCCAGGAGGAATATCTCCATCTGGATGATATTCCCAAGGGCAGTCCGATGCCCTGATAGAGTATGTGCTATAATAGCATGTAAATAGCGAAGGACAGGATGAATACCTGTGGCTTTCGTGAAGCCATGCTGGTAGGGGACGCCAGTCGTACAGATCTGAGCCCAAGTAGTGGAGACGTCCGCAGAGGTGAAATCTTTCACTGCTGCAGTGTAGGCGGGCGTATCCAGTTCCACCCTCCGCTAGATACCCAAGGCAATGCCGAACTCGGCCATGCTCGGTGACGATGAAAACTCGACTATAGGGTAGCACGTCGAGTATTGATGCGTTTCCCGACTGATATGCTAAATAGGTGTTATTTTACCCTATGTTGATTATGAGTAATTAAGGACTGAGATTGACTAATTGTCACATTTAGTCTCTATGGTGTCACTTAATCAGCCAGAACCTAAGGCAGAGTACCTATCGTGTATCTAGTATGTTGGAAAGTATCTATGATTTTATTAAATAATTATCATACACCCAGGAAAGTGGTAACGGCTTAGTAGTAGCTAGCCTTTTTATTCTAACTCTTATCTTATGATCCAATTATGCAATCGTCATCAATAACTTTGATGAGAGGGTGATCCATTCTCCACTAGGTTTAAGTCTAATTAAGCCTAAAAGTGTTTATAGACAAAGTCCTGATTCTATGTTATATTGTTCTTATATGTTGATTGACCTATCTTCGAGTGTTTTAGATATATCTTAGCCTGGATTGCAACTATGTTCTGAGTCTAAAGGTGTACCACATCTGAGTCTCTATGCTACCGCCCCATCGCTAAGGTAAACGGCCCTACTCAAAGTTCGAACAAAAGACAGCTATGAAAGCCCTATGTCACTTCGGGGATCACGCCGCTAGCCCATAACCGCCGGCATAACGCTCTACTCAGCCTACCTAGACTACTCTAACAAACAAGGTGTTCCGCAGGTTATTTTATCTAGTATGGCATACACCAATACTAATTGATGCCTGTTAAACTAAACAGGTTATTAATAGACCGTGGTTAGGAATTGTCTATAACCCTAATTTTAGTTTAAAAGAAACTACATTAGACATGCAGACATAATGTATATTAAGCAGGTGGCTATTTCCGGAAAAACATAACAACTTCAACATATATAACAAATACTCATAGGAATCATAATCTCATATTCATAATTAATTTTTGGAACAAACACAGTACAAACATATAAAGAGAGGGACAGGGGGGACTGATGCCATAAAGACATCACCCTTTACGTAGTCGCGCCGTTGGAGCAACTGCTTGTATATGTCGTACTGCTCGACCCGACTCTGCTCGCCAGAACCTTCGGAGGACGCTTCCTCAGCCTAGTAGCTGGACTTTACCTTACGTCTTGGACTTAAGCCCAGCCCTGTGGATTGACTCTTCGAACGCCTAGAGCCCTCTTAGGATCTCCTAACGAAATCTCGGGTATTCTATGAATACCAGAAACGAACCTATCTATCGAACCCTAGGATCTGAGACTATTTCTCAAAAACTAAGAAAAACGAAACACAAAAAGGAAAGAGAGAAAACTTATACTGAAATCTGAGTCTCCGAGAGTTGTGTACTCGAGAATTGTACACTGGAAACCACTGAATGATTCAAATCAAGTGGAGAGGGATGAATTCAACTGAGGAAGGCCTGGGGTATTATAGCAGCTTTCTGGAGTGATTTTCTCTCAAAACTTCGATGTGGGATTCTGAATTCTGGTTCGGGATGCCAGTACCGGATTGGGACGCCCATCCCGGTCTGTTGACCAGGTCAGGACGGCCGTCCCGAGTCCTGGACGCCCGTCCCGGCCTGTTGACTAGGTCAGGACGCCCGTCCAAAACCGGGACGCCCTCCCCGAAGTCTGAACTTATGAAAAATTGCGTTTTTGCCCCTAAATTTGCCATTTTCTTCCACTTTTCACCTGACACTTCCAAAATCATAAAAACTATGAAATTGAGTTAATAATGAACAATTAAGATCGATTTACCCTCAATTTCACCCTAGATTATGCCTAAAAACATGCTAAAAACGTGATATGATTTATGCATATCAGATTACCCCACACTTAGCTTTTTGCTTGTCCTGAAGCAAAGTCTACTTGAAGTTAGTGATTCTAAATCATAGTGCAGTCACTTAAATTTCCTAGTCATGTTTTTATTCCAAAAATTATTCAGACGATTTTTTAACACAGGTCTGACTGGTTAGGTTGCTATGACAAGGTCTCAAATGTCTCTAGTAGATTGTTATGATCAAGCAGAAAACAACTTAACAACTAGGTTGAACTCTTTTCTTAGTCACAAGGTTTTCCTGATGTGTAGTGTGTGTACTAGTCTAGACCAGATAGTTAACACAATAAACTCTCGTCTTGACTGTTACCGGATAACACTTCGACCCGTCGCTAGACATACTGACAACAAACAACCTTCTGAGTTCTGAGCCTTGGTGATCAGATTTTTAATGATTTAGCATTTATTGATTTTTTTCTTTATAGATTCAAGGTATTTTGAGTCTGCTTAGAAATCGTCAACTTGAACTACCCATGTAGCGAGTCCAACTCCGATGACTCCCAAACCTACATGACCTTAGGGCATCAGGCTTTAAGTTCCCCGAAGGAGTGGTGCTCGAGTAGCGAAGGCCGCTGGCAAACTACCCTTATTTGATTAACTTTCTTTTTGTTTCTTTTCACTTTTAGCTCAGAGTCTCATCTAGTCATTCTAATCGTCAATGCATCCACAACTGGTCTAATTTTATCTAGTTAAGTCTCGAAAAGGTAATTAGCTGAGGTCTCTAATCCAGACTAAGTTGTGCTCAGTTATCAGGAATTCCCTATTCCTAATCAATTAGTTCAAAATAGTTTTCAATTGTCTCCTACTAACCATAGCATTCTACCTACAAATCATAGACATCAGCAAATGTTTACCAATCATACTGCATCTGCGAGACTACGTAAAGGGTGATTTCTTTATGGCATCAGTCCCCATGTCCCTCTCTTATATGTTGTTATTGTTTTGTTCTAAATACTTATTATGAATACAAGATTACGATTTTTATGAATAGTTGTTTTATATGTTGACGTTGTTATGTTTTTCCGGAAATAGCCACCTGCTAAATATTCATTATGTCTGCATGTCTAATGTGCTCTTTTAAACTAAAGTTAGGGTTATAGACAATTCCTAACCACGGTCTAATCATAACCTGTTTAGTTTAACAGGCATCAATTAGTATTGGTGTCTGCCATGCTAGATAAAATAACATGTTGAACACCTTGCCTGTTAAAGTAGTCTAGGTAGGGGCCGAGCTGAGTCCGATTATGCCGGTGGCTAGGGCAAGCGGTATGATCCCCGAAGTGACATAGGGCTTTCATGGATGCCTTTGTCCCGAATCGTGAGTAGGGCCGTCATTAAGGTACGGCGGTTTATTAGAGACCTCGGATGTGGTACGCCTTTAGACACAGAACATAGTTGCAATCCAGGCAAAGATGCATCTAAAATATTCGAATTCTGGTCATTCAACATATAGGAACAGTATAACATAGAATCAGGACTCATCTATAAAACACTTCTAGGATTAATTAGACTGAAACCTAGTGGAGAATGAATCACCCTATCATCAAAGTATTTGATGAAGATTGCATAACTGGATCATAAGATAGGAGTTAGGATAAAAGGCTAGTTACTACTAAGCCGTTGCCACTTCTCTGGGAGTACGATATTTAACTTAATAAAATCGTAGATACTTTCCAACAGACTAGCTACACGATAGGTACTCTGCCTTAGGTTCTGGCTGATTAAGTGATACCATAGAGACTAAATGTGACAATTAGTCAATCACAGTCCTTAATTATTCATAATCAACATAGGGTAAAATAACACCTATTTAGCACATCGGTTAGAAAACCCATCACATTCCCATAGCAATCCCTGCTAAAGTGTGGTACTTGGAAGACTTCACAGATTTGATACATAGGAACATCTGAATCTAGAAAATAGTTTCTCACAGAATCTGCACATGGCTTTAACATCATTAGTAGGTAATGCCTGTGCTTCAGGCTATTTTTGAAAAGTGTTCCACGACTACTATGATGTAATTATTTTCACAGGAAGAAAGAGAAAAGGATTCGATGAATACCCCATATATCAAAGGTTGCAACACTCTGTATACGTCGCTGGGGTAGACGATCTTTGGAAGACGTGTTACCTTTAGTTGGCGAGCATTACGGGACTGTACCAAGCATATAGAATCCTTGAATATTATGGGCCAATAAGTCCTGCTTCCAACTCTTTTCGGACAGTGTTGATAGCAGATAATTGGTCTCCTGTTGATCCTTGATGGCATTGCTCCAGAATCTTGTGGCCTTCGTCTTTTGAGACACATCTTCTGATCAACTAATCTGCAAAAATTTGAAATATAAGAGGGATCTGCCCAATAGTAATATTGCAAATCAGCAAAGAATTTCTTCTTTTACTGATAAGTCATATCACTTGGGACTAATTTAGCGACTAGATAATTTGCAACATCGATAAGCCACAGATGAGAATTATACATAGCAAATAATGCAAATAAGTTTTCATCCAAAAATTCATCAATATTACTGAATCAACAATAGCCTCTAACTCGGGGTTTTCTAATCTAGACCAATGGTTTGCTTTCTAGATTTTTAGCCCTTTTTCTTATCCCGTCTTTCTATATCAAATTCAATAAAACTTAATTAATCAATCTTGGTTCAGCATCAGTTTTATTGAACATATATCTCAGAGTCATCCGTGCATACTATTGTTTTAGATGAAACTAGATATGGTATGAATCTATCATCATATACAACGACTAGTAATCCCTTTTCAGTAGTGGTATGGTTCTAATGGGCATCAGTAAAAGGTCTTACTTGCATAGTGTATAACATGAAGGTTCTAATCATGCCTATTTCCTAAAACAATCATTACTACATGGTTACTAGCATCACATATCAATTCAGAAAGAAAACTCCAATCAAGTGATGTCATAATGAGTGCAGTAATAAACAGTTCCTTCAGTAAAAAGATATCATGCATTTATCATAAAAAAGGAACATTCTTTCTCAATAGAATTTTCAAAAGTCTGGCTATTAAGGAAAAATTATTTCATAGCTTGTCTAATAAAGCTAGCATGACTTAAGAAAATCCTAACATAGAATGACATTTCTTCCTAATTAAAACCTAAGCCAAAATTGACAGCTCAAAAGAAAAATATTCTTTCATCATTTTCAATTTTTTTTTGAAATTAAATAACAGAAATAACACGAAAAAGAGCAGCAAATGTACAACTAAGAAAGAACAAATAAGATAAGCAATATGGTTGAAGAACAACTTACTGTTGAACAAGAAAAATACATTTTTTTCGGGTTTTAAATTTTAACATTTTTTTCTTTTTATATTTTATTTAGAAAGCAGTTAAATTTCCTCAATATGGTTTTAGAATAATTTTCTAAAATTTGATTATCCTAAATGTCTTAATTTCAGATAATGTCTAAAATTAATTAGTTATGATAACCCTATATTTCGGAAATTGATTGTCTAACTAGCATAAAATAAGTGTTAGGTCTAAGGTCTAGGTTACTGCCGTTACCT
The DNA here is from genome assembly GCA_027405835.1 of Asclepias syriaca. Classification (NCBI taxonomy): domain Eukaryota; kingdom Viridiplantae; phylum Streptophyta; class Magnoliopsida; order Gentianales; family Apocynaceae; genus Asclepias; species Asclepias syriaca. The sequence goes on from CM049924.1 coordinate 12,707,754, forward strand.
ATCATAAGTCTCTAGAATTTTGATAAGGAATCCTAAATTCATTATGATATTTCCTCGGCAACGGCGCCAAAAATCTGATGCGTTCCGACTGATATACTAAAATAGGTGTTGTTTTACCCTATGTTGATCATGAGAAATTAAGGACTTAGCCTGACTAATTGTCATATTTAGTCTCTATACTGTCACTTAATAAATCAGAACCTAAGGTAAAGTACCTATTGTGTAGCTAGTCTGTTGGAAAGTATCTACGATTTTAATTAAATCAAATATCGTACTCCCAAGGACGTGGTAACGGCTTAGTAGTAACTATCCTTTTACCCTAACTCTTATCTTATGATCTAGTTATGCAATCGTTCATCAATATCTTTGATGAGAGGGTGATTCATTCTCCACTAGGTTTAAGTCTATTTAAGCCTAAGAGTGTTTTACAGATAATGTCATGATTCTATGTTATATTGTTCCTACATGTTGATTGACCTATCTTCGAGTATTTTAGATATATCTTGGCCTAGATTGCAACTATGTACTAAGTCTAAAGGCATCCATGAAAGCCCTATGTCACTTAGGGGATCATGCCGCTCGCAAAGATGGTGATCTATAGGTTATTTCATCTAATAATGGCAGACATTAATGCATCCCTACGGGGAAGTCCTAAATTAATGCATGTTAAACTAAACAGGTTATGATTAGACCATGGTTAGGAATTGTCTATAACCCTACATTTAGTTTAAAAGAAACTACATTAGACATGCAGACATAATGAAAGTTAAGCTGGTGGCCATTTCCGAAAAATCATAAAGTACTTCAACATGTATAACGAATATCCATAAAATCATAATCCAATAGACATAATAAATGTTTGGACGAATACAATACAGACATATAAAGAGAGGGACAGGGGGACTGATGCCATAAAGTATTCACCCTTTACTTAGTCTTGCCGATGGAGCAACTGCTTGTATATGTTGGACTGCTCGACCCGACTCTACTCGACAGAACCTTCGGAGGACTCTTCCTCAGCCTAGTAGCTGGACTTTACCTTAATACCCAACTTAAGAACAACCCTGTTCACTAACTCTTCGAACGCCTAGAGCCCTCTTAGGATCTCCTAACGAAACCCCGGGTATTCTATGAATACCAGAAACGAACCTATCTAGTCGTATCCTAGGATCTGAGACAAACTCTCAGAAACAAAGAACACTTGACACTATCTAAGAATATAAATAAACCTATACTAAAACCTGAGTCGCTAAGTGACTTGTATATTATGGAAAAATGTATACTTGAAGTCACTAAATGACTCAGATCGAGTGGAGAGGAATGATTTCAACTCAGGAATGCCTGGGGTATTTATAGTAGGGGAGCTGGGTGATTTTCTCTCAAAATTTCGATGTGGGATTCTGAATTGGGGCTCGGGACGCCCATCTCGACTTGTTGACCAGGTCAGGACAGCCGTCCCAAGTCCGGGATGCCCATCCTGGCTTGTTGACCAGGTCAGGATGCCCATCCTGACTTCTGAACTTCTGAAAATCACGTTTTTGCCCCAAAATTTGCCATTTTCTTATACTTTTCACCTGACACTTCCAAAATCACAAAAACTGTGAAATTGAGTTAATAACTGATGCGATTCCGGTTGACGTACTAAATAGGTGTTATTTTACCCTAGGTCGATTATGATTAATTAAGGACTGTGATTGACTAATTGTCACGTTTAGTCTTATGGTGTCACTTAATCAGCCAGAATCTAAGGCAGAGTACCTATCGTGTAGCTAGTCTATTGGAAAGTATCTACGATTTTACTAAGTTAATTATCGTACTCCCAGGGAAGTGGCAACGGCTTAGTAGTAACTAGCCTCTTATCCTAACTCTTATCTTATGATCCAGTTATGCAATCTTCATCAAATACTTTGATGAGAGGGTGATCCATTCTCCACTAGGTTCAAGTCTAATTAACCCTAGAAGTGTTTTAAAGAAAAGTTCTGATTCTATGTTATACTGTTCCTATATGTTGATTGACCTATATTCGAGTGTTTTAGATATATCTTAGCCTGGAATGCAACTATGTTCTGTGTCTAAAGGTGTACCACATCTGAGTCTCTATGCTACCCCCCCCCTATCATTAAGGTAAACGGCCCTACTCACGGTACGAACAAAGACAGTTATGAAGCCCTATGTCACTTTCGGGGATCACTCTGAAGGCTCGTAATCGCTGGCATAACGCTCTACTCAGCCTACCTAGACTACTCTAACAAGCCAGGTGTTCAGCATGTTATTTTATCTAGTATGGCAGACACCAATACTAATTGATGCCTGTTAAACTAAACAGGTTATGAATAGACCGTGGTTAGGAATTGTCTATAACCCTATTTTAGTTTAAAAGAAACTACATTAGACATGCAGACATAATGATTATTTAGCAGGTGGCTATTTCCGGAAAAACATAATAACTTCAACATACAAAAAACTATTCATAAAATCATAATCTGATATTCATAATTGATGTTTAGGACAAAGCAATAAAACATATAAGAGAGGGGTATGGGGACTGATGCCATAAAGAAATCACCCTTTACTTAGTCTCGCCTACAGAGCGTACTGCTGTATACGTCGTATTGCCCGCCCTGACTCTGCTCGCCAGAACCTTCGGAGGACGCTTCCTCAGCCTAGTAGCTAGACTTTACCTTACGTCCTGGGCTTAAGCCTAGCCCTGTGGACTGACTCTTCGAACGCCTAGAGCTCTCTTAGGGTCTCCTAACGAAACCCCGGGTATTCTATGAATACCGGAAACGAACCTATCTATAGAAACCTAAGATCTGAGACTATTTCTCAGAAACTAAAACAAAACACTAATAAGAAAGAAAACTGAGATCCGAGTCTCTGAGTGAGTTGTGTACTGGAAAACTGTACACTGGAAACCACTTAATGACTCAGATCGAGTGGAGAGGGATGAATTCAACTGCTGGAGGCCTGGGGTATTTATAGCAGCTTCCCGGAGTGAAAAATTCTGAAAAATTCGATGTGGGACAGCTTCTGGCGGCTCGGGACGCCCGTCCCGGTTCGGGACGCCCGTCCTGATTCGTTGACCAGGTTCGGGACGCCCGTCCCGGTTCAGGACGCCCGTCCTGGCGGTTTGACCGGGTCGGGACGCCCGTCCCGGACCTTTGACCGGGTCAACATTTCCAAAAATTGCGTTTTGCCCCAGAATTTGCTGTTTTCGTCTACTTTGCACCTGACACTTCCAAAATCATAAAAACCGTGAAATCAAGTAAATAGTAAACAATTAATGTCAATTTACTCTCAATTTCACATTAAAACATATATAAAAACATGCTAAAAATGTGATACGATTTTCGCGTATCAGATAACCCCACACTTAGCTTTTTGCTTGTCCTCAAGCAAAGTCTACATGGAGTTAGTGATTTTAAACCGTAGTGCAGTCACTTAAATTCCTAATCATGTTTTTATTCCAAAAATTCTTCAGACAATTCTTAACACAGGTCTGATTGGTTAGGTTGCTATGACAAGGTCTCACATGTCTCTAGTAGTTTGTTATGATCAGGCAGAAAATAAATCAACAACTAGGTTGGACTTTTTTCTTAGTCACAGGGTCTTCCTGATGTGTAGTGTGTGTACTAGTCTAGACCAGATAGTCAACACAATGAACTCTTATCTTAACTGCTACCAGATAATACTTCGACCTATCGCTAGACATACTGACAACAGATAACTTTCTGAGTTCTGAGCTTTGGTGATCAGATTTTTAATGTTTTAGCACTTAGTTATTTTCTTTATAGATTCAGGGTATTTCGAGTTTGCTTAGAACACGTCAACTTCAACTACCCATGTAGCGAGTCCCACTCCGATGACTCCCAGATCTACACGACCTTAGGGCATCAGGCTTTAAGTTCCCCGAAGGAGTGGTGCTCGAGTAGCGAAGGCCGCTGGCAAACTACCCTATTGTAATTAACTTCCTTAAGTTCTTTTCACTTTTAGCTCAGAGTCTCATCTAGTCATTCTAACTGCCAATATATCCACAACTGGTCTAATTTTATCTAGTTAGTCTCGAATGGCAATTGGTTGAGGTCTCTAATCCAGACAAGGTTGTGCTCAGTTATCAGGAATTCCCTATTCCTAATCAATTAGTCCAAGATAGCTATCGACTATCTCCTACTAACCATAACATACTACCTACATATCATAGACATAAGCAATTTGTTTAACCAAGCATACTGCATTTAGAAGTCTGAAAGACGGAAAAATTTTGAAATTTTTTGGAAGGGTGTGAAAATACAGGGAAAACAAGCAAAAGCATGCGAAAATTTTTCAAACTGCTTCAAACTGCTACAGTGCACCGTGCACTGCTACCCCACACTTAAGTTTGGCACTGTCCTCAGTGTTCATGCATAGCTAATTACCCCACACTTATTTGAAAACAAGAAATAAAACATAAAAAAAACAAGAAAAAAAAACAAATAATGCAACAATTCTGTATGTCATATAAATCAATTTTGTACAAAGATTCATAGTCATACAGCCCAGACATACACAAAGAACAAGATAAACAAAAGACAAAAGAAAAAAGAAAGAAAAGAAGGGGAGAGAGAGACTAAGAACCCGGCGGGTCGCCATCCAGTGGACCGAGGTCTGTTAGGTCAAACTCGAAGTTCTCCGCTACTCGTGCAGTCTGCTGATGTATCTCCTCAATCCTACTGGTGATCATGGCGATCCTGTCATCCATCACCGCCAGTCGTCTGTCAATCCTCATCCATCATGGCCAGCCGCTGTCAATCCGGTCCATGTCTCGACTGTATCGTGCCGATAGTTCTGCCAATCCGTGCGACATGTGTCGTTCGAAGGCAGTACGTGGCACGAACGTCTCGGATGGATGGATATGCGGTGGAGCTGCTTCTGATGCCGAAGCCTGTCCTGGCTGCTCTGTGTGGATGGTGTAGCGGCCGCTCGCATCCCGGACAACCATTCCCATGTTCCGTAGGATGGTAACGTCTGTGGGAATAGTGGTTGGGGCGACCAGAGTAAGCTCCGAGCCCTCTATGTCCAACTCCAGGTAGCGGGCTATCCTGGTGATGAATGGCCCGAGCCCCAGACACTGTTTCCGAGTGTCCGTAGCAAAACCCCGCATGATGACTGTGATAAGTCGAGCCATCTCTACTGTGGATCCCATATGCATGTTGGCCAAGAGGAATGTCTCCATCTGGGTGACATTCCCGGGGGCCGTCCGTCGTCCTGACAAAGTGTGTGCAATAATGGCATGTAAGTAGCGAAGAGCAGGATAGATACCTGTGGCTTTCGCAAAGCCATGCTGGTAGGGAACACCCGTCATACAGATCTGAGCCCAAGCAGTGGAGACCTCTGCAGAAGTGAAGTCCCGAACTGCTGTGCTGTAGGCGGGCGTATCCAGCTCCTCTCTCTGCCAGATACCCAAAGCGATGCCGAACTCGGCCATGCTCATTGACCGATCTATTTCGCCTAAGCGGAATGTGATCTGCTCCTGATGGCATGCAAAGGATGCATAGAACTCACATACCAGCTCCAGGTACGTGGGCTCTGTGACGATGAATACTCGACTGTAGGGTAGTACATCGAGTATGCGTCTGACCTCAGCCTCTACTCCCAGTGTCTGTACTGCTGCCCAATCCAGCGTTCTGCCCATCAGTATCGTGCGTCCGATGTACCCAGTGCATCTCTCCTGATATGCTGTGCTGGAGGGAAACAGCATGAAAGGATGTGTCACTGAGGTAACTGTCATGGTAGATGGGGTACGAGCACGTTTGGCAGCCATTTGGTTTGAAAGTGTTTTGAGAGACTTTTGGGAGTTTTAGGAAGGAAGGTTTGAATTCGAATTCTGGAGGTGAATTTGAATTCAAAAAGGGTGAAATTAGGCTAGGGAAAGATTTCGAAATTTTTGGCGGGAAATTCGAATTTGGAAGGAAATTTAAAATTTAAATTTTGGAGGGAAATTTGAAATTTTAAATTTGAAAAGTTTGCCAAAGGTAAAGAGAGAGTTATTTGAGAGAGGTGGATTTTTGGAAGTGAATTTTGAGGGAAAAATGAAAAAATTGAGATTTTATAGAAGGGGAGGCCTTCGGGACGCCCGTCCCGGTGCCTCCTCGGGACGCGTGCCAATTCCGAAAATATTATTTTTTTTTTCTAATTCCTGCAAATCTCAGTATACCAAAAATAATCATAATTTTTAACAAGGCTTCATGTTTATCCAATGAAATTCAGAAGTTGTTAAAAAAAACTCTATGCAAAAATTCCTCAGTCTCACTTTTTCGAAAATCATACTACCCTAATTTTATTCCTATTTAAATTCAGCAAGAAAAACAAAAATTTGAATTTATACAATTTAGTTAATGAAAAATAAACTGTAATTGCAAAATTTTCGTTTTTCATAGAAATAAATGTCTGAAGAAAATTGTTGAAAATAAAGGACCCTTTAAAAATGTTTGAAAAATAGAAAAATATGGGTCAATTATTCAAGTTTCAGTTCAAACGAATTATTTGCTGAAAATAAAAGTAAAAGAATCTTCCCTTTTTAACGAATCCTGTCTCTGATCTCCTGTAGTTCTGTCCGAATGCTTCGCATTTCTATGCGTATTGTTCGCATCTCATCCCTCTGCCTGTTTTGCTCACTGCGTAGATCAGCCATCTCTCGGAGTAGTTGTGCACCTTGGTTCTCCTGGAGATTGACCGTGGCTCTGAGTCGGTCTACGTTAGTTGTGATGTTCAGACTGAGTTGGTCTAAATGACACAGTCTGCTGGCAATCCCTTGGTCCATCTCATAGACCCTTTGAGTTAGTGTGTCTATCTGCACGGACAACAGTGAATAATAACCGTTAGTACTCCCCGCAGATGAAGGGGTGCGCTCGTGAGGTGTTGGGGTGTATGCAGGAGAGGTCGGTGAATTCTGGGTTTGATCAGTAGGGGGTGGATTTAGAGGAACTCTCTGGGTAGGAGGGTGAATTGGAGATCTCTGGGGTACTTCTCTAGGAGGGAAGGTATCCTCAGAAGGATCTTCTTCCGTGGGACTATGCTCACGGGTGTTCAGGAATCGTCTCACTAGTTCACTGGCATCCGGGCTCGAGTTTACTTCTACTGGTTGTGAAGGAAGAGTCCCTCGTGGTACTTCTGGTGCGGGTCTAGAGGGGCCTTCTGGTTTCGTCTTCTTTGGTCCTGGAGTGTCAGGGTTTTCTGTTTTCTTTGCCTGGTTAGTAGCTGTTCTTGTTCTCTTCATCTCTGAGTGCAAAGTCTGGTTAGAAATAACAAATAACAAACATAGGAAAGTGAAGACAAACGAGAAAAATATTTTTATGGATTTTAAAATTTATTTAGAAAGCAGGTAAATTTCCTCAATATGGTTCTAGAATAATTTTCTAAAATTTGATTATCCTAAGTCTCTTAATTTCAGATGACTTCTGAAATTAATTAGTTATGATAATCCTATATTCAGGAAAGTGATTGTCTAACTGGTATAACATAAGTGTTAATCAAAAGTCTAGGTTACTACCGTTACCTATCATAAGTCTCTAGAATTGTGGCCAATAATCCTAAATTCATTATGATATTTCCCGGCAACGGCGCCAAAAATCTGATGCGATTCCGGTTGACGTACTAAATAGGTGTTATTTACCCTATGTCGATTATGATTAATTAAGGACTGTGATTGACTAATTGTCACGTTTAGTCTTATGGTGTCACTTAATCAGCCAGAATCTAAGGCAGAGTACCTATCGTGTAGCTAGTCTATTGGAAAGTATCTACGATTTTACTAAGTTAATTATCGTACTCCCAGGGAAGTGGCAACGGCTTAGTAGTAACTAGCCTCTTATCCTAACTCTTATCTTATGATCCAGTTATGCAATCTTCAAATACTTTGATGAGAGGGTGATCCATTCTCCACTAGGTTCAAGTCTAATTAACCCTAGAAGTGTTTTAAAGAAAGTTCTGATTCTATGTTATACTGTTCCTATATGTTGATTGACCTATATTCGAGTGTTTTAGATATATCTTAGCCTGGAATGCAACTATGTTCTGTGTCTAAAGGTGTACCACATCTGAGTCTCTATGCTACCGCCCCCTATCATTAAGGTAAACGGCCCTACTCACGGTACGAACAAAGACAGTTATGAAGGCCCTATGTCACTTTCGGGGATCACTCTGAAGGCTCGTAATCGCTGGCATAACGCTCTACTCAGCCTACCTAGACTACTCTAACAAGCCAGGTGTTCAGCATGTTATTTTATCTAGTATGGCAGACACCAATACTAATTGATGCCTGTTAAACTAAACAGGTTATGAATAGACCGTGGTTAGGAATTGTCTATAACCCTATTTTAGTTTAAAAGAAACTACATTAGACATGCAGACATAATGATTATTTAGCAGGTGGCTATTTCCGGAAAAACATAATAACTTCAACATACAAAACAACTATTCATAAAATCATAATCTGATATTCATAATTGATGTTTAGGACAAAGCAATAAAACATATAAGAGAGGGGTATGGGGACTGATGCCATAAAGAAATCACCCTTTACTTAGTCTCGCCTACAGAGCGTACTGCTGTATACATCGTATTGCCCGCCCTGACTCTGCTCATCAGAACCTTTGGAGGACGCTTCCTCAGCCTAGTAGCTAGACTTTGCCTTACGTCCTGGGCTTAAGCCTAGCCCTGTGGACTGACTCTTCGAACGCCTAGAGCTCTCTTAGGGTCTCCCAACGAAACCCCGGGTATTCTATGAATACCGGAAACGAACCTATCTATAGAAACCTAAGATCTGAGACTATTTCTCAGAAACTAAAACAAAACACTAATAAGAAAGAAAACTGAGATCTGAGTCTCTGAGTGAGTTGTGTACTGGAAAACTGTACACTGGAAACCACTTAATGACTCAGATCGAGTGGAGAGGGATGAATTCAACTGCTGGAGGCCTGGGGTATTTATAGCAGCTTCCCGGAGTGAAAAATTCTGAAAAATTCGATGTGGGACAGCTTCTGGCGGCTCGGGACGCCCGTCCTGATTCGTTGACCAGGTTCGGGACGCCCGTCCCGGTTCAGGACGCCCGTCCTGGCGGTTTGACCGGGTCGGGACGCCCGTCCCGGACCTTTGACCGGGTCAACATTTCCAAAAATTGCGTTTTTGCCCCAGAATTTGCTGTTTTCGTCTACTTTTCACCTGACACTTCCAAAATCATAAAAACCGTGAAATCAAGTAAATAGTAAACAATTAATGTCAATTTACTCTCAATTTCACATTAAAACATATATAAAAACATGCTAAAAATGTGATACGATTTTCGCGTATCAATAACAATCATTTAAGAACGATTTACCATCAATTTCACCCTAAATTATGCCTAAAAACATGCTAAAAATGTGATATGATTTATGCATATCAATTGTTCTCCCGTGGTACTTCTGGTTCAGGCCTAAATGGTCCTTCTGGTTTCTTCTTCTTTCGACCTAGAGCGTCGGGATTTTCTGTTTTCTTTGCTTGGTTTGTAGCTGCTCTTGTTCTTTTCATCTATGAGTGTAAAGTTTGGTTAGAATAAAAATAATAAAACAAATAATAAAAATAAACTAGAACAAGTAAAAGGGAAAAACAAAATACGGAAGAATATTAAAAATAAGAAAATATTATTTAGGGTTTTTATTTTTCGAAAGCAATTAAATTTCCTTAATAAGGTTTTAGAATAATTTTCTAAAATTTGATTATCCTAAATGTCTTAATTTTAGATAATTTCTAAAATTAATTAGTTATGATAACCCTATATTTCAAGAAACTGATTGTCTAACTAGCATAAAGTGAGTGTTATGTCTAAGATATAGATTACTACCGCTACCTATCATAAGTTTCTAGAATTTTGATCAGGAATCCTAAATTTGTTATGATATTTCCCCGGCACAAAAATCTGATGCGTTCCGACTTATATGCTAAAAATAGGTTTTATTTACCTTATATCGATTATGAATAACTAAGGACTTAAAATTACTAATTGTCAAATTTAGCATCTATGTTCTCACTTAATCAATCAGAACCTAAGGCAAAGTACCTATCGTGTAGCTAGTTTGTTGGAAAGTACCTACGATTTTAATTTAAGAATTTATCGTACACCCAAGGAAGTGGTAACGGCTTAGTAGTAACTATCCTTTTACCCTAACTCTCATTTTATTATCCAGTTATGCAATCATTCATCAATATCTTTGATGAGAGGTTGATCCATTCTACACTAGGTTCAAGTTTACTTAAGCATGCAAGAGTGTTTTTCGGACAATGTTCTGATATATGTTATATTGATCCTACATGTTGATTGACCTATGTTCGAGTATTTTAGATATATCTTGGTCTAGATTGCAATTATATACTGATTCTACTTGTGTACCATATGTGAGTTATCTAAATAAACTGCCCCATCGCCATTGATGGCCCTACTCACGGTTCGAACTAAAGGCATCCATGAAAGTCCTGTGTCACTTAGGAGATCATGCCGCTTACCCTAACACCGGCATAAACACACGAACTCAGCCTACTTAGACTACTTTAACAAACATGGTGATCTATAGGTTATTTCATCTAATATGGCAAACCTTAATGCTTCTGTCCTCACACAAAGCCCTAAATTAAGGCCTGTTAAACTAGACAGGTTATGATTAGACCGTGGTTAGGAGTTGTCTATAACCGTTCATCTAATTTAAAAGAGTAAGTAGATATACAGTCATAATGATAATTAAGCTGGTGACCTTTCCAAAAAATGTAAATAGCTTCAACATGCATAACACATATTCATAATATCATAATTTAGTATTCAAATAGGTCTTTGGACAAACACAGTACAAACATATAAAGAGAGGGACAAGGGGACCACCACCATAAAGTATTCACCCTTTATTAGGTTCGTTGATAGAGTAACTTCTTGTATATCCTGGACTGCTTGACCCGACTCTGCTCGACAGAACCTTCGGAGAACGCCTCCTTACTCTAATAGCTATTGCTTCGCCTTTACCTTCCCTTCCCTCTGCGGCTTAAGCAAAGCCCTGTTGAATAATTCTTCGAACGCCTAGTGCTCTCTTAGGATCTCCTAACGAAATCCTAGGTATTCTATGAATACTAATCACGAACCTTATCTAATCGTATTCTAAGATCTGAGACAGACTCTCAGAAATAGAGAATACGAGAAACTCTCGAATACTCTACTTGAACGAAAACACCTGAAGTCACTGAATGACTTGTAAACAGTAGAAAATTGTGTACTGGAAGCCGTTGAATGATTCAGATCAAGTGGAGAGGAATGATTTCAACCGTGAAAGGCCTGGGATATTTTTTTTAGTAGGGGAACTGAGTGATTTTTTATGCAAAAACTGATGTGGGAGTTTATATAGGGTTTTGAGACGCCTGTCCCGAATCTAGGATGCCCGTCTCGACCTGTTGACTAAGTCAGGATGCCAATCCCGGTGCTTTGACCGGGTCAGGATGCCCATACTGGGGCTTGGACGCCCGTACTGGGTCTTTGACCGGGTCGGGACGCCCGTCCTGGTCTTGGGATGTCCGTCCTGACTTCTAAACTTTTAAAAATCATGTTTTGCCCCAAAATTTGCTATTTTCTTGCATATTTCACCTGAAGCTTCCAAAATCACAAAAACTGTGAAATTGCATTTATAACAGTCAATTGAGAACGATTTAACTCTAATTTCACCCTAAATTGTGCCTAAAAACATGCTAAAAAGTTATATGATTTGTGCATATCAGCCATTTTGAGAATTATTCTACAGCTACTATGATGTACTTCTTAAATGGACCCATAAAGTCTATACCCCACATGTCAAACATCTCTACACTTTGAATTACCTGTTGGGGTAGACTGTCTCGAGAAGATATGTTTCCAATTTTCTGACAGGCATCGCAAGATCCTGTAAATGCTGCGGCGTCTTTGAATATCGTAGGCTAAAAGAAGCCTCCTTCTAGTACTTTCCGAGCGGTATTAGCTAAAGCTAAGTGACCGCTTGCAGGTCCGCAGTGACAATGTTCCAGAATTTAGAAACCTTTGTCTTGAGAGACACATCTCCTGATCATCTGATCTGCACATATTTGATACAAAAAGGGATCTTCCTAATAGTAATATTTAAGATTAGAAAAGAATTTCCTTCTTTGTTGAGCAGTGATATCACTAGGAAGAGTATGAGCTACCAAGTAATTCGCTATATCTGCAAACCAAGGGGGTGAGAAAATAGCAAATAAGGCGCATAAATTCTCATCCAGAAATTTATCAGATATGATCGATTCATCTATAGCTTCTAGGGCCAGATTTTCTAGCCTTGACAAGTGGTCTGCATCTAGGTTCTCTGCCCCTTTCTTATTGATATGCATAAATCATATCACTTTTTAGCATGTTTTTAGGCATAATTTAGGGTGAAATTGATGGGAAATTGGTCTTAATTGATTGTTATTTACTCAATTTCACAATTTTTTTGATTTTGGAAGTGTCAGGTGAAAAGCAGACGAAAACAGCAAATTTTGGGGCAAAAATGCAATTTTTGGAAATGCTGACCTGGTCAACGGGTCAAGACAGGCGTCCGGACCCAGTCAAAGCACCAGGACGGCCGTCCCAATCTAGGACGGCCGTCCCGAAGCACCAGAAGTTGTCCCACATCGAAATTTTTGGAGATTTTCACTCCAGAAAGCTGCTATAAATACCATAGGCCTCCAAGAGTTGAAATCATCCCTCTCCACTCGATCTAAGTCATTCAGTGGTTTCCAGTGTACAATTCTCGAGTACACAACTCACTCGGAGACTCATATTTCAGTATAAGTTTTCTTTCTTTCCTTTTTGTGTTTCATTTTTCTTAGTTTATGAGAAATAGTCTCAGATCCTAGGGTTCGATAGATAGGTTCGTTTCTGGTATTCATAGAATACCTGGGATTTCGTTAGGAGATCCTAAGAGGGCGTTCGAAGAGTCAGTCCACAGGGCTAGGCTTAAGCTGGGCATTAAGGTAAAGTCCAGCTACTAGGCTGAGGAAGTATCCTCCGAAGGTTCTGGCGAGCAGAGTCGGGTCGAGCAGTACGACATATACAAGCAATTGCTCCAACGACGCGACTACGTAAAGGCTGATTTCTTTATGGCATCAGTCCCCCCTGTCCCTCTCTTTATATGTTTGTACTGTGGTTATTCCAAATATTAATTATAAATATGAGATTATGATTGTTATGAATATTTGTCATATATGTTGAAGTTCTCATGATTTTCCGGAAATGGCCACCTGCTTAAATATTCATTATGTCTGCATGTCCAATGTAGTTTCTTTTAAATTAAAATTAGGGTTATAGACAATTCCTAACAACGGTCTATTCATAACCTGTTTAGTTTAACAGGCATTAATTAGTATTGGTGTCTGCCAGACTAGATAAAATAACCTGCGGAACACCTTGTTTGTTAGAGTAGTCTAGGTAGGCTGAGTAGAGCGTTTATGCCTGCGGTTATGGGCAAGCGGCATGATCCCCAAAGTGACATACGGCTTTCATAGCTGTCTTTAGTAGTAACCGTGAGTAGGGCCGTTTACCTTGGCGATGGGGCGGTATATCAGATTACTCAGATGTGGTACACCTTTAGACTTAGAACATAGTTGCAATCCAGGCCAAGACATATCTAAAATACTCGAATATAGGTCAATCAACATGTAGGAACAATATAACATAGAATCAGGACCTAATCTACAAAACACTTTTAGGCTTAATTAGACTTAAACCTAGTGGAGAATAGATCACCCTCTCATCAAAGTTATTGATGAAGATTGCATAACTGGATCATAAGATAAGAGTTAGGATAAAAAGGCTAGTTACTACTAAGTCGTTACACAATAACAACATATAAGAGAGGGACAGGGGGACTGATGCCATAAAGAAATCACCCTTTACGTAGTCTCGCCGATGGAGTGTACTGTTGTATATGTCGTATTGCTTGATCGGACTCTGCTTGCCAGAACCTTCGGAGGACGCTTCCTCAGCCTAGTAACTAGGCTTTACCTTAATACCCAGCTTAAGCCCAGCCCTGTGGACTGACTCTTCGAACGCCTAGAGCCCTCTTAGGATCTCCTAACGAAATCTCGGGTATTCTATGAATACCAGAAACGAACCTATCTATCGAACCCTAGGATCTAGGACTAATTCTCAGAAACTAAGAAAAATGAAAACACAAAAAAAGAAAGAAAGAAAGAAAACTTTTACTGAAATCTGAGTCTCTGAGTGAGTTGTGTACTAGAGAATTGTACACTGGAAACCACTGAATGACTCAAATCGAGTGGAGAGGGATGATTTCAACTCTTGGAGGCCTGGGGTATTTATAGCAGCTTTCTGGAATGAAAATCTCCAAATATTTCGATATGGGACAACTTCTGGTGCTTCGGAACGCCTGTCCTGGTGCTTTGACTGGGTCGGGACGCTCGTCCTGACCAGTTGACCAGGTCAGCATTTCCAAAAATTGCATTTTTGCCCCAAAATTTGTTGTTTTCGTCTACTTTTCACCTGACACTTCCAAAATCATAAAAATTGTGAAATTGAGTAAATAACAATCAATTAAGACTGATTTCCTATCAATTTCACCCTAGATTATGCCTAAAAACATGCTAAAAAAGTGATATGATTTATGCATATCAGATAACCCCACACTTAGCTCTTTACTTGTCCTCAAGCAAAATCTACCTGAAGTTAGCGATTATAAATCATAGTGCAGTCACTTAAATTCCTAGTCATGTTTTTATTCCAAAAATTATTCATACAATTCTCAACACAGGTCTGACTGGTTAGGTTGCCATGACAAGGTCTCAAATGTCTTTAGTAGATTGTTATAGTCAAGCAGTTGACAACTTAACAACTAGGTTGAACTCTTCTCTTAGTCACAAGGTTTTCCTGATGTGTAGTGTGTGTACTAGTCTAGACCAGATAGTCAACACAATATCCCCTTGTCTTAACTACTACCAGATAACACTTTGACCTGTCCCTAAACCCACTCCGATGACTCCCAGACCTACACGACCTTAGGGCATCAGGCTTTAAGTTCCCCAAAGGAGTGGTGCTCTAGTAGCGAAGGCCGCTGGCAAACTACCCTTATTTAATTAATTCTCTTTTGTTTATTTTCACGTTTAGCTCAGAGTCTCATCTAGTCATTCTAATTGTCAAAACATCCACAACTGGTCTTAATTTTATCTAGTTAAGTCTCGAAAAGGTAATTGGCCGAGGTTTCTAATCCAGACTAAGTTGTGCTCAGTTATCAGGAATTCCCTATTACTAATCAATAAGTTGAAAATAGTCATAAATCATCTCCTACTAATCATAACACTCTACCTACATATCATAGACATAAGCAATGTTTAACCAATCATACTGCATTTAGAAGTTTGAAAGAACGAAAATTTTGAAAAATTTTGGAAGGGTGTGAAAATATGGGGAAAACAAGTAAAATCATGCAAAAATTTCAAAAATTTTCAAACCACCACTACAGTGCACTGTGCACTACTACCCCACACTTAAGTTTGACACTGTCCTCAGTGTTCATGCATAGTTAAACTACCCCACACTTATTTGAAAATAAGAAGAAAATAAAAACAAAACAGATAGCTCATACCCCACACTTATTCGACTAACTGAGGGTAAGAGAGAAAATAAGGCAACAAAACAAGAAGGATAGCAAAACAGAACACAAAACAAATAAAATAAAAGGAATATGAGGATTAGAAAAACTCCCTTCATGTCGCGAACAAAAGGGTCTTCTCTAATCTGTCAATTGGCTCTTCACCTTAGCCATGTGCTATTGCTGAGGTGTTCTTGACTCTGCAAACTCTAGATATTGGAACAGATGACGTCAGCTCCGATCCTTCATTGTCGAGCTCCAGGTAGTGGTATATCCATTTGAGGAATGACACAAGCCCCAAGGACTGTTTCCTCGAATCATTCGCAAAGTTTCTCGTAATCGTAGCAACGTGTCCAGAGGAACGTGTCTAGGAATGAGACTTCTTTGGATTGGTGTGCCTACCTGCCAATGTCAGTGAAGGTATTGCATGCAAGTTTTGAATGTTAGAAAAGATACCTGAAGCTTTGGCGAAGCTGTGGTGGTTGGAGGCTCCAGTGGTGTAGATATGGGCCCAAGTATTTGAGACTTCCTTAGGGGAAGTTTCTCACAGCTGATTGTATGCAGGGGATGCAAGCTCCTCCATTGCTATGCTCCTGATACAACGCCAAATTCCTCCATATCTCTCGACCCTTCGATACCACTTAGTAGATCACTTGCTTGCACTGGTCTGGCTTTAATTGTTGCCAGTATCTCATCTGTTGATTCTGCGGGTAGGGGTGGTGCTTGGCAGATTTCACAGATTAGATACATAGACTGAACGTTTCTTCCTAAGACATTGGCACTCTGGAAAACAACTTCTCATAGAATCTGCACATGACTTTAACATCATTAGTAGGTAATGCCTGTGGTTCAGGCCATTTTTGAAAAGTGTTCCACGACTACTATGATGTACTTATTTTCAAAGGAAGAAGGAAAAAGGATTCGATACCCCAGATATCAAAGATTTCAAGACTCTATATACCTTGCTGGGGTAGGCGATCTCTGGAAGAGGTGTTACCTGTTATTTGGCAAGCATCGCAGGACTGTATCAGAGATACAAAATCCTTGAATATGGTGGGTCAATAATATCCTACTTCCAACACTTTCCGGACAGTGTTGATAGTAGTTAATTGGTCTCCCATAGATTCCTGCAATGCTTCAGAATCATGTGGCCTTCGCTTTCCGAGATGCATCCTCTGATCATTTTACTCTGCAAAAATTTGAAATAGAAGAGAAATCTGCCCAGTAGTAATATTTCAAATCCGCAAAGAATTTCTTCTTTTGCTGATAAGTCATATCACTTGGGAATAATTAGCAGCTAGATAATTAGTAATATCAGTAAACCACGGAGGAGAATCATTACTCATAGCAAACAATGAAAATAGATCCTCATTCAGAAATTTATCAGATACTACTGTCTCGTCAATAGCCTCTAACTCAGGGTTTCCTAATCTAGATCAAAGGTTTGCTTTCTAGATTCTTAACCCTTTTTCTTACCCATTCATTCTATATCAAATTTAAGTGACAATAAAACCTAACTTAATCAATTATGGTTCAGCATCAGTTTTATTAAACACAGATATCTCATAGTGATCAGTGTAACCTATTGTTTTAAACAAGACTAGATAAGATCAGGATTTATCATACATGAATTTTCTTATCATGTTTCTGTCCTAAAACAATTCTTACTACATTATTACATCACATATTCATTCAAAAAGCAGATTTCAATCAGGTGATGCCATAATGGGTGCAGTGATTCCTTTTGGTTTAAAAGATCTCATGCAATTATCAGCAAAACAAAAGGAACATCCTTTTTTTCAATAGAACATTCAAAGGTCTGGCTATTAAGGAAAAATTATTTCATAACTCGTCCTAATAAAGCCGGCATGACTCTAAGAAAATTATAAAATGGAATTTCTTCCCAAAATAAATCTAAGCCAAAATTTTACAACTCAGAAGAAAATATATTTTATCCTCATTTCCATTTTTATTTCTTCGAAATAATAGAAAAACACGAAAAAGAGTAACTAAGAAAATAACTAAGAAAGAACAAGAGATAGGGAAATGAACAACTTACCATTGAGCAAGAAAAATACAATTTTGTTTTCGGGTTTTTAAATTTTAGAAATTTTTTTTCTCTTTTTTTTTCCAAAGCAGTTAAATTTCCTCAATATGGTTTTAGAATGATTTTCTAAAATTTGATTATCCTAAGTGTCTTAATTTCAGATAATATCTAAAATCAATTAGTTGTGATAACCCTATATTTCGGAAATTGATTGTGTAACTAGCAGAAAATAAGTGTTAGGTCTAAGGTCTAGGTTACTACCGCTACCTATCATAAGTCTCTAGAATTGTGGCCTTTAATCCTAAATTCATTATGATATTTCCCCGGCAACGGCGCCAAAAATCTGATGCGTTCCGATTGGTATGCTAAAAGATAGGCTTTATTTACCTATGTCGATTATGAGTAATTAAGGACTGAGTCTTACTAACTGTCACTTAGCATTCAATTATTGTCACTTAATCAATCAGAACCTAAGGCAGAGTACCTATCGTGTAGCTAGTCTGTTGGAAAGTATCTACGATTTTATTAAATAAATCTCGTACTCCCAGGGAAGTGGTAACGGCTTAGTAGTAACTACCCTTTTTACCTAACTCCTATCTTATGATCTAGTTATGCAATCTTCATCAATAACTTTGATGAGAGGGTGATCCATTCTCCACTAGGTTTAAGTCTAATTAATCCTAGAAGTGTTTTATAGATGAGTCCTGTTTTTATGTTATACTGTTCCTATATGTTGATTGACCTATATTCGAGTATTTTAGACATGTCTTGGCTTGGATTGCAACTATGTTCTGTGTCTAAAGGTGTACCACATCCGAGGTCTCTAATACACCACCCTACCTTAATGACGGCCCGACTCACGGTTCGGGCTAAAGGCATCCATGAAAGCCCTATGTCACTTCGGGGATCATGCCGCTCGCCCTAGCCGCCGGCATAAATGCTCAGCTCGGCCCCTACCTAGACTACTCTAACAAACAGGGTGTTCCGCAGGTTATTTTATCTAGCATGGCAGACACCAATACTAATTGATGCATGTTAAACTAAATAGGTTATGATTAGACCGTGGTTAGGAATTGTCTATAACCCTAATTTTAGTTTAAAAGAAAACAGTAGACATGCAGACATAGTGAATATTAAGCAGGTGGCTATTTCCGGAAAAACATAACAACTTCAACATATAAAACAAATATTCATGAAAATCGTAATCTCGTATTCATAATTAATTTTTGGAACAACATATAAGAGAGGGACATGGGGACTGATGCCATAAAGAAATAACCCTTTACGTAGTCTCGCCGATGGAGCGTACTGTTGTATATGTCGTATTGCTTGATCCGACTCTGCTTGCCAGAACCTTCGGATGACGCTTCCTCAGCCTAGTAACTGGGCTTTACCTTAATACCTAGCTTAAGCCCAGCCCTGTGGACTGACTCTTCGAACGCCTAGAGCCCTCTTAGGATCTCCTAACGAAATCCCGGGTATTCTATGAATACCAGAAACGAACCTATCTATCGAACCCTAGGATCTAGGACTAATTCTCAGAAACTAAGAAAAACGAAAACACAAAAAAGGAAAGAAAGAAAACTTTTACTGAAATTTGAGTCTCTGAGTGAGTTGTGTACTAGAGAATTGTACACTGGAAACCACTGAATGACTCAGATCGAGTGGAGAGGGATGATTTCAACTCTTGGAGGCCTGGGGTATTTATTGCAGCTTTCTGGAATGAAAATCTCCAAAACTTTCGATGTGGGACAACTTCTGGTGCTTCGGGATGCCCGTCCTGGATTAGGACAGCCGTCCTGGTGCTTTGATTGGGTCGGGACGCCCGTCCTGACCCGTTGACCAGGTCAGCATTTCCAAAAATTACATTTTTGCCCCAAAATTTGCTGTTTTCGTCTACTTTTCACCTGACACTTCCAAAATCATAAAAATTGTGAAATTGAGTAAATAACAATCAATTAAGACCGATTTCCTATCAATTTCACCGTAGATTATGCCTAAAAACATGCTAAAAAGTGATATGATTTATGCATATCAATATGTTTGTACTGTGTTTGTTCCAAATATTAATTATGAATATGAGATTATGCTTGTTATGAATATTTGTCATATATGTTGAAGTTGTCATGATTTTCTGGAAATGGCCACCTGCTTAAATATTCATTATGTCTGCATGTCCAATGTAGTTTCTTTTAAACTAAAATTAGGGTTATAGACAATTCCTAACCACGGTCTATTCATAACCTGTTTAGTTTAATAGGCATCAATTAGTATTGGTGTCTGCCATACTAGATAAAATAACCTGCAAAACACCCTGTTTGTTAGAGTAGTCTAGGTAGGCTGAGTAGAGCGTTTATGCCTGCGGTTATGGGCAAGCGGCATGATCCCCAAAGTGACATAGGGCTTTCATAGCTGTCTTTAGTAGTAACCGTGAGTAGGGCAGTTTACCTTGGCGATGGGGCAGTATATCAGATTACTCAGATGTGGTACATCTTTAGACTCATAACATAGTTGCAATCTAGGCCAAGACACCATAGAGACTAAATGTGACAATTAGTCAATCTCAGTCCTTAATTACTCATAATCAACATAGGGTAAAATAACACCTATTTAGCATATCAGTCGGAGAGCCATCACTTATCCCTGATTTCTATGTCAAATTCTTGAAGCAATAAAACCCATCTGATAAGTCTTGGTTTTACATCGGTTTTATTGAACAAGTATTTTAATGCAAAATGATCAGTATAAACTATTGTTTTAGATAAGACCAGATAAGATCAGAATTTATCAAATGCATATACTACTGCTAATAATTCCTTTTCTGTCGTAGTGTAATTTTCCTGAGTATCAATTAAGGTTTTGCTAGCGTAATATATTACATGAAATTTCTTATCATGTCTTTGTCCTAAAATAACTTCTACTGCATAATCACTAACATCACACATTAATTCAAACGGTAAACTCCAGTCAGGTGACGTCATGATAGGTGCAGTGGTTAGAAATTCCTTATGTCTATTAAAGGCTTTTAGACATTTTTCATCAAAGATAAAATGAACATCCTTTCCAAGTGAATTAGTCAACGACCTGGCTATTAGTGAAAAATCTTTTATAAATCTACAGTAGAAACCAGCTTGTCCCAAAAAACTTCTAATGGCTCTCACAGTGTTAGGTGGAGGTAGTTTTGAAATAATTTCGATTTTAGCCTTATCTACTTCCATACCTCGGTGTGAGATCTTATGTCCTAATACAATCCCCTCTTTTACCATGAATGGCATTTTTCCCAATTTAGAACCAAATTTGATTTTATACAACGTTTTAACATTAATTCCAGGTTCTTTAGACAAATCCCAAATGAATTTCCAAAAATAGAGAAATCATCCATGAACACTTCCATAGACTTTTGATATGCATAAATCATCACTTTTTAGCATGTTTTTAGGCACAATTTAGGGTGAAATTTGTGTTAAATCACTCTTAATTGATTGTTATTAACTCAATTTCATAGTTTTTGTGATTTTGGAAGTGTCAGGTGAAAAGTACAAGAAAATGGCAAATTTCGGGGCAAAAACGTGATTTTTAGAAGTTCGGAAGTCGGGATGGGCGTCCAGAACCCAGGACAGGCGTCCTGACCTAGTCAACAGACCAGGACGGGCGTCCAGGACTTGGGACAGTCATCCTGACCTGGTCAACATGTCGGGACGGGCGTCCCAGATCCAGGACGGGCGTCCCGAGTGCCTAGTCAAAGTCCCACATCAAAATTTTGAGAGAAATTTACCAAATTTCCCTACTATAAATACCCCAGGCCTTCCTCAGTTGAAATAATCCCTTTCCACTTGATCTGAATCATTCAGTGACTTCAAGTATACATTTTTTCTATAGTATACAAATCATTGAGTGATCTCAGGTGTTTCATTCAAGTAGTTTAGTATACGAGAGTTTCTCATTTTCTTTATTTTCTGAGAGTCTGTCTCAGAATCTTAGATTACGACTAGATAGGGTTCGTTTTTGGTATCACAGAATACCGAGATTTCGTTAGGAGATCCTAAGAGAGAGATAGGGTGCGTGTTCTTAGTTAGATTAGGGCAATTTGCTTAAGCCCGAGATGTAAGGTAAAGCAATTGCTACTAGGTCTGAGGAGCGTTCTCCGAAGGCTCTGCCGAGTAGAGTAGGATCGAGCAATCAAAAGCGTACAGGAGCTGCAGCGCCAGATGGACCTGCATAAAGGGGTGACTACTTTATGATAGTAGGTCCCCTAGACGAGTTTCTGTATGTTTATGAATTGTTTTATCTGGATATTGATTTGATACTGAATTTATATATCATACATGTTTTACAATTTGAGATGCTATTCATTTTCCCGGGAAGATCATAGAGCTATAATTATCATTTTGAATGTTGAATTGTCGTGTCCTTTTAAATTAAACTAGGGTTATAGACAACTCCTAACCAAGGTCTGAATCATAACCGGTTTAGTTTAACAGACTGTAAAATGTCTACCAGATTAGGAAGAAATAACAAAACATATCACCATGTTTGTTAGAGTACCCTAATAAAGCTGAGTTTGTACGCTAGGCCAATCCTAGGGTTAAGTGGCATGATACCGAAGTGACATAGGGGACCGTTCATGGATACTTTAATCCGACAGATGAGAAGGATCATCCCAAGGTAGGGGTGAATACACTAGGTAACTCAGATGTGGTAAACAGATGGTTACATTTCATAATTGCCTTAGAGATCAAGATATATCTAAAATTTTTGAAGATAAGGTCAAACAAATTGTAATAACTGAGCTTCAATTGATGAATGCATGTCTACTCTTGAATGCTATTTGCTTTTTATGTGTGAATGTTTTCACCAATCAATCTCAAAGTATTGATTATCGATTGACTGATTAGATGAATAAGATGAATGTTAGGATTAAGGGATAGTTGCTACTAAGCCGTTACCAGTTCCCTGGGAGTACGATATTAATAAATTAAAATCGTAGATACTTTCCAAGAACTAGCTACACGATAGGTACTATGCCTTAGGTTCTGATTAATTAAGTGACAACAATTAATGCTAAAGTGACAGTTAGTAAGATGCATTCCTTAATTACTCATAATCGACATAGGTTATTAAAAGCCTATCTTTTAGCATACCAATCGGAACGCATCAACTTTCCTAACATGTCCTCAAAAATAGCAGTCATACAACGTTGGAAAGTAGCAGGTGCATTACACAAACCAAAAGGCATTCTTCTATATGCAAATGTCCCAAAAGGGCATGTGAAAGTAGTTTTATGCTGGTCTTCTATGGAAATGGGGATTTGAAAATATCCGAAAAACCCATCAAGAAAGCAGTAAAACATATGTCCAGATAATCTTTCTAACATTTAGTCAATAAACGGAAGAGAGAAATGGTCTTTTCGTGTGGTAGTATCTAGTTTTCTATAATCAATGCATACACGATGAGCCGTAACAGTTCTCGTAGGGATTAATTCCTTATTTTTATTTCTGACAACTGTTATTCCACCTTTCTTATGTACTACCTGCACTGGGCTTACCCATTCATTATCCGAAATTGGATAGATAAGTCCAGCATCCAACAATTTGATTACTTCTTTTTTAACAACGTCGCACACATTAGGATTCAACCGTCTTGAGGTTGCACACAAGGCCTATAATCATTTTCCAAAAGAATCTTATGTGAACAAAAGCTTGGATTAATACCTGGGATATCTGCAATTTTGTAGGCAAATACTCTTTTGTACTTTGTGCATATGTCCACGGTTAACTTCCATTGTTCTGCAGTCAAATCAACTGCGAGAATGATGGGAAGTTTCATGTTATCGTCTAGGAATTCATAGCACAGATGAGTGGGCAATTCCTTCAGCTCCAAGTCTGGTGGATCTTCAAATGAAGTTTGTTCTTTCTTCATCTCATCAATACCTATCTCAGTGAAACTATCAGAGTTAATTTCGTACTCGGAGGAGCTAAGTTCAATCTCCTCTAGTTCTAGAGAGTCTTCTCTCAAGACTTGATAGTTTGAGCATATGTCTGTCATGTTAACTTCAATCAAGTGTTCAATAGCATCCACACAAAAATAAATATCATCTAAATGCATGGGATAGTTAAGGGTTTCATTTAGATCAAATGTGATGTCCTCATTGCCTACCCTTAGTTTGATTTGACCATTACTGACGTCTATTAATGCCTTTGAGGTAGCTAGAAAGGGTCGACCTAGAATCAGAGGCACTCCTCCTTCTCCATTCATGTCCATGACAACAAAGTCCACATGGAAAACAAATTTTCCAACATTTACTAAGAGATCTTCAATTATTCCCCTGGGGATTTTGACTGTCCTATCTGCAAGTTGTATGCACATTCTAGTCGCTTTCAAATCATGTAATCCTAATTTATCAAATAAACTAGATGGCATGAGATTAATACTAGCTCCTAGGTCTGCTAATGCATGCATATTAGTAATATTTCCAATTGAACATGGCAAGGTAAAGCATCCTGGATCTTTCTGTTTGGAAGGCAGTTTATTTAGTAGAACTGCAGAGCATTCTTCATTAAGAACTACCTTGTCCATGTCAAATTTTCTTTTATTACTAATAACTTCTTTTAAAAACTTAGCATACTTTGGCATTTTAGAAATAACATCAAACAAAGGTAAATTAACATGAATCTGACTAAAATTCTTAAAAAACTTTTCAAACTACTCCTTATCTTTATTCTGCATAAGTCTGGCAGGGTAAGGTACTTTTGGTCGGTACTCAAGAATAAACTCCATCTTCGCTTTCCTTGCTACTTCAGTTTCGACATTTGTCGGCGTTGGGTCCTGGGAGCCTTCTTCTGGTTCCTGCACAAGAATAGGAGGGTCAGAAGGTTTGGAAGGAGATGGAGATAGAATTTTACCAGATCTTAGAGTAATGGTCTTACATTCAGTTTGGGGATTGGTCTCAGTGTTGCTTGGTAGCGTTCCCTGTGACCTGTGAGAGAGATGGGTGGATAGCTGGCCCATTTGTCTCTCCAAAGTTTGTAGAGCAGCTTCTGTGTTTCTGACTGTTTGCTCGGTCTGCTTCTATCTATTCTCAATTTGTTGGATCCTCTCTGCATGAGCTTCCTATTTGACTATATCATTTCCTTGTTAGAGTCAGCAATACTTTTCAGTATGTCTCGGAATTCTTGCATGGGGTTGACTGGAATGATGTAGTTCCTTCGTGCGGGTAGAGCGACTTGTTGATTCTGCGGATAAGGAAATTGCTGAGGTACTCTTTTCTGGAAGTTAACATTCTCGGAATTGTTTCTCCAACTAAATCCTGGATGGTTCTTCCATGTGGGATTGTAGGTATTTCCCATAGGGGCAGAGATAACTGCGTCCACTTGTTCCATATCCTCTGAAATTGTCAGTATTCCATTACCATAACAATCCCCACTAAAATGCGATCCTTGGCAAAATTCACAAACTTGATATACTGGCTGAATGCTTTTCCCCTGTTGGAAGGCATTCAGTTGATTAGTAATGCTGGCCTTGAGTGCCTCAAATTGATCATCAGTGGAGGCAAGTGCCGCATTAATTGGTTGTTTCTTAGCTCGGTCACTAGTGCGCCAGTTCTTGCTGTTCCTATAGAGTCTCTCCAGGGCATTTCTAGCATCTGCATCACTCATTCCATTGAAACCGCTCTGGGGATTAAGTCCATCAAGAACTTGCTTGCCCATTTCCGTCATACCCCCGTAGAATTGTTGGATTAACAGTTCTTCGGTAAGTCCATGTTGTGGGCAGAGCCTGAGTAGTTTCTTGAATCTGTCCCAGGCTTTGATTACTGTCTCATCAACAGCTTGAGTGAAACTGGACAGAGCCCTTCAATAATCTAGGACTCTTGCTGCAGAGTAGTATTCTTCCAGGAAGGCCTTGCTTAACTCATCCCATGTTGTGATGAGTTAGTAGGTAATTGTGCCAGCCACCTCTTAGCTCTTTCCCTAAGTGAGTAGGGGAAGAGGTTCAGCTTGGTTTCTTCTACAATGTGATCTCCCTTGAGACCTTTGCAAAGAGAAGAGAATTTGGATAAGTGTTCGAGCGGATTCTCGGTTGCAGTTCCTCCAAACTGGACCCGATTTATTATCAGCTGGATCACATTCGGTTTGAGATCATAGCGAGGGTTCCCCGGGATTTGAATGGTGGACAACACTGGAACAATCTGTGGCTGGATGTAGGATTCGAGGGGAGGTCTTTCGGCAGCCATCTCTGTTCTTTGCTCGGTAGCTGTACGGATGAGACGTTCGGGATTCTCAACTGGGGTTTCAAGGTTAGCTTCTGAGGTTCGAGTCATGCAACTACAGAGAAAAATAGGTTAAGTTTGAGAAGATTGGTTAGTGGAGTAAAACAGAAGTAAAGGATTAAAGAAATTGGAAAAAGAATAAAACAAATTAATAATTAAAGAAGGGAAATAAAGAAAATGAAAAACAAGAATGAACAATAATAAAACTAATAATATAAATTAAAGACAAAGTAAAAGAAACAAAAGGGTAAAATGAAGTAAGAAGAAAATTAAGGATAAGAAACTATTTTTTCGAGTTTTTTTTTTCGAAAGCAATTAAATTTCCTTAATAAGGTTTTAGAATAATTTTCTAAAATTTGATTATCCTAAATTTCTTAATTTTAGATAATTTCTAAAACTAATTAGTTATGATAACCCTATATTTCAGGAAACTGATTGTCTAACTAGCATAAAGTGAGTGTTATGTCTAAGGTATAGATCACTACCGTTACCTATCATAAGTCTCTAGAATTTTGATCAGGAATCCTAAATTTGTTATGATATTTCCCCGACAACGGCGCCAAAAATCTGGTGTGATTCCAATTGACATGCTAAAAATAGGTTTTATTTACCCTATATTGATTATGAATAATTACGGACTTAGAATTACTAATTGTCACATTTAGCATCTATGTTGTCGCCTAATCAATCAGAACCTAAGGCAGAGTACCTATCGTGTAGCTAGTCTGTTGGAAAGTACCTACGATTTTAATTTAAGAAACTATCGTACTCCCAAGAAAGTGGTAACGGCTTAGTAGTAACTATCATTTTACCCTAACTCTCATTTTATTATCCAGTTATGAAATCATTCGTCAATATCTTTGATGAGAGGTTGATCCATTCTACACTAGGTTCAAGTTCATTAAGCATGCAAGTGTATTTTACAGACAGTGTTCTGATATATGTTATATTGTTCCTACATGTTGATTGACCTATCTTCGAGTATTTTAGATAAATCTTGGTCTAGATTGCAATTATATACTGATTTTACTTGTGTACCACATCTGAGTTATCTGATAAACCGCCACATCGCCATGACGGCCCTACTCACGGTTCAAGCTAAAGGCATCCATGTGTCACTCAGGAGATCATGCCACTTGCCCTAACGCCGGCATAAACACACGAACTCAACCTACTTAGACTACTTTAACAAACATGGTGATCTATAGGTTATTTCAACTAATATGGTAGACCTTAATGCTTCCGTCCTCACACAAAGCCCTAAATTAAGGCCTGTTAAACTAGACAGGTTATGATTAGACCGTGGTTAGGAATTGTCTATAACCGTTCATCTAATTTAAAGGAGCAAGTAGACATACAGTCATAATGATAATTAAGCTGGTGACCTTTCTGGAAAAATGTAAATATCTTCAACATGCAAAACACATATTCATAATATCATAATTTAGTATTCAAATGGGTCTTTAGACAAAGACAGTACAAACATACAAAGAGAGGGACAAGGGGACCACCACCATAAAGTATTCACCCTTTATTAGGTCCGCTGGTGGAGCAACTGCTTGTATATCCTAGACTGCTTGACCCGACTCTGCTCAACAGAACCTTCGGAGGACGCTTCCTCAGCCTAGTAGTTGTTGCATTACCTTACGTCCCGGGCTTAAGCAATGCCTTGTTGACTAACTCTTCGAACGCCTAGTGCTCTCTTAGGATCTCCTAACTAAATCCCGGGTATTCTATGAATACTAAAAGCAAACCCTATATAGTCGTATTCTCATATCTGAGACAGGTTCTCAAAGAACAGATAACACGAGACACTCTCGAATACTGAAATCTACTTAAACAAAACACCTGAGATCACTGAATGACTCGTAAATAGTAGAAAACTGTGTACTGAAAGCCACTGAATGATTCATATCAAATGGAGAGGGATGATTTCAACTGTGGAAGACCTGGGGTATTTATAGCAGGGAAGCTGAGTGATTGTTTATGCAGAAAATGATGTGGGAGTCTGTACAGGGGTTCGAGACGCCCGTCCTGAATCTAGGATGCTTGTCTTGATCTGTTGATTGAGTCAGGACGCCTGTCCCGGTGCTTTAACCAGGTCAAGATGCCCGTCCCGGGTCTTTGGCCGGGTCGGGACGCCCGTCCTAACTTCTGAACTTCTGAAAATCACATTTTTACCCTGAAATTTGCCATTTTCTTGCATATTTCACCTGAAACTTCCAAAATCACAAAAACTGCGAAATTGCGTTAATAACAATCAATTAAAAACAATTTAACTCCAATTTCTCCCTAAATTGTGCCTAAAAACATGCTAAAAAAGTGATATGATTTGTGCATATCAGTTTTTTCGCAAAGAATTGAAAATTATCTGAAGAAAATTTTTTGAACAAAATAAAAGACCCAATTAAATTTGGAAAGTAAAAAGAAGGGGCCAGTTATTAAACTTTTGTCCAAACAATTTATTTGCTGAAAGTAAAAAAGAATCTTCCCTTTTTACTGGCCTTTATTTCTTATCTCTCGCAACTCTGCTCGTATAGCTCTCATCTCTTCCTGCTGCTTCCTTTGTTCCTCTAGGATTTTGGTTAGCTCCCGGAGTATAAGTGCACCTTGACTCTCTTGGAGATTTACAGTGGTTCTGAGTTGATCCACGTTAGAACTTATGGTTAAAACATTCTGATCTGAGCGACCAAATCTGCTCGCTATTGTCTGAGCTAACGCGTAGATCCTGTGAGTCATATAATCTACCTGGGCAGACAAGGCTGATTGGATACCATTAGTGATGTCCCCTGATGAAGGTGTTTGATCGTTAGGTACTGGGGACGCAGGAGTGTATTCAGGTGATTTTGGAGTATACTCAGGGGATGCATGAGTGTACTCGGGTGATTTTGGAGTATACTCAAGGGATGCAGGAGTGTACTAAGGTGATGCAGGAACTGTTTGGAACTCTGAGGAAGGGACAAGGTTGTTCTCTAATTTGTCCAGAATATTTTGGGCTCTCATTCTAATGGTATCCAGAAATGTGAGTGTTTTTATTCTTCCTTCCTCATCAGAACTTTCTATTAGGCTAAGACCTCTTTTTAATCTTTTGGCTCTACGGAGGAGGTTTGTGGCTTATTCATTCTTTCTCTCTTCATCTATAAGTGTAAAGTCTGGTTAGAATAAATAATAAAAATGATAAAAACAAAATTGTAAAATAATGAAGACAAAACAAAACAAATAAAAGAGTAAATCCAAGAACGAAGAAAGGTTAAAAACAAGAAAATATTTTTTTTTCTTGGGTTTTATTTTTTTCGAAAGCAATTTAAATTTCTTTAATAAAGTTTTAGAATAATATTCTAAAATTTGATTATCCTAAATGTCTTAATTTTAGATAATTTCTAAAATTAATTAGTTATGATAACCCTATATTTCAGGAAACTAATTGTCTAACTAGAATAAAGTGAGTGTTATGTCTAAGGTATAGATTACTACCGTTACCTATCATAAATCTCTAGAATTTTGATCATGAATTCTAAAATTTTATGATATTTCCCCGGCAACGGCGCCAAAAATTTGATGCATTCCTATTGATATGCTAAAAATAGGCTTTATTTACCCTATATCGATTATGAATAATTAAGGACCGAGACTTACTAATTGTCACATTTAGTATTTATGTTGTCACTTAATCAATCAAAACATAAGACAGAGTACCTATCGTGTAGATAGTCTGTTGGAAAGTATCTACGATTTTAATTTAATAATTTATTGTACTCCCAGGGAAGTGGTAACGGCTTAGTTGCAACTATCCTTTTACCTAACTCTCATTTTATTTCTTAGTTATGCAATCATTCATCAATATCTTTGATGAGAGGGTGATCCTTTATACACAAGACTTAAGTTCATTAAGCATGCAAGAGTATTTTAAAGACAAGTATTCTGATGTATGTCATATTGTTTCTACATGTTGACTGACCTATCTTCGAGTATTTTAGATATATCTTGGTCTAGATTGCAATTATGTACTGATTCTACCTGTGTACCACATCTGAGTTATCTGATAAACTGCCCCATCGCCATTGACGACCCTACTCACGGTTCAAGCTAAAGGCATCCATGAAAGTCCCGTGTCACTCAGGAGATCATGTCGCTCGCCCTAACGCCGGCATAAGCTCACAAACTCAGCCTCATTAGACTACTCTAACAAATATGGCAGGCCTTAATGCTTCCATCCTCACACAAAGCCCTAAATTAAGGCTTGTTAAACTAGACAGGTTATGATTAGACCGTGGTTAAGAATTGTCTATAACCATTCATCTAATTTAAAAGAGCAAGTAGACATGTAGTCATAATGATTAATTAAGCTGGTGACCTTTTTGGAAAAATGTAAATAACTTCAGCATGCAAAACACATATTCATATCATCATAATTTAATATTCAAATAGATTTTTAGACTAACATAGTACATAATATACAGAGAGGATCTAGGGAACCACCACCATAAAGGATCAGGTCCGCCGATGGAGCCACTACTTGTATATCCTGGACTGCTTGACCCGACTCTGCTCGACAGAACCTTCGAAGAACACCTCCTTAGCCTAGTAGCTATTGCTTTACCTTACATCCCGGGCTTAAGCAAAGCCCTGTTGACAAGCTCTTCGCTCACCTAATGCCCTCTTAGGATCTCCTAACGAAATCCAAGGTATTCTATGAATACCAAAAATGAACTCTATCTAGTCGTATTCTAAGATTCTGAGATAGACTCTCATAAAGTAAAGAAAACGAGAAACTCTTTTATACTAAACTACTTGAATGAAACACCTGAGATCACTAAATGACTTGTATACTGTAGGAAAATGTATACTTGAAGTCACTAAATGATTCAGATCAAGTGGAGAGGGATGATTTCAACTGAGGAAGGCTTGGGGTATTTATAGTAGGTAAGCTGAGTGATTTTGGATGCAGAAATCGATGTGGGATTCTGTGTAGGGGCTCGGGACACCCGTCCCGATCTATTGACCGAGTCTGGATGCCCGTCCTGATCCACGAACTTCCGAAAATCACGTTTCAATATTTGTCATTTTCTTGCATATTTCACCTAAAACTTCCAAAATAAAAAAAACTGCAAAATTGTATTAATATCAATCAATTAAGAATAATTTATCTCCAATTTTGCCCTAATTTGTGCCTAAAAACATGCTAAAAAAGTTATATGATTTATACACATCAGGCGAGATGTTCAGCGTAGCTCGCAAGGTAGCCTTGGCATAAGTGATCGCCCAAGAGTCGCTGTACAGAAAAAAAGAAAAGACAGCAGATGCTCCCCTAACTTCGCTTGACAGGAGAGGGAAGAACCGGACTCACAAGACGGAGGTTTTCACTCTACTGAACGTGCCGAAGGAAAGCCTAGTCACTATCATCAAAGAAAAGTATGGAGTTTGTGACCCCACTCCAATGCGACCCCAAACACTCCCCGACCGGGATAAATTGAAGTATTGCAGCTTCTACCAAGACTACGGCCACACCACAAAAAATTGCATCCAACTCAAAAGGGCAATAGAAAGACTAATTAAAGATGGTCACTTGAAGGAGTACATTTCCCCTAGGAAGCTACAGGACAAGCCAAAGAGGGTCATCGAAGTCATAACCCCACATTTCTCATCAATCAAACAAATCAAGAGAAAAATCTACAACTTGAGCAAACCTACCCCCACTCCGCACTTCAACATGTGCCCACACGGGTCCATCACGTTCCTAAAAAAAGACCTCATGCTCAATGAGGAAGCTCGAGTCACACCCATTATACTCGAAGTCGGGATGACTAGAGAAGGCATTGACAAGTGCCGAGTCAAGCGAGTCCTCATTGATACAGGGGCAACCAATAACATCCTTTACTTCCAATGCTTCAAGGAACTGGGGATGAACGACAACCACCTAAAGCCCAGCAACATGGTTCTTGAGGGTTTCACAGTCCATAAAATCAACGTTAAGGGGACTATCAAGATCAAAGTCACACTTGACTTAGACCCCTGCTCTTGAGAGAAAGACATTCTACGTGGTAGATATTGACTCTCCCTACAATGCCATACTCGGGACCCCGGCCCACACCACCTTCGAACTTACTTTTTCTATGTCCCACCAACAAGTAAGATTCACCACAAGGAACGGAGTGAGTTTCGTAAAGAGTAGCCCAAGAAGTATGTTGGAGTACATGGTAAAATCCCAAAGACTGATATACACAAATCATATCACTTTTTAGCATGTTTTTAGGCACAATTTAAGGCAAAATTAGTGTTAAATCATTCTCAATTGACTATTATTAACTCGATTTCGCAGTTTTTGTGATTTTCGAAGTGTCAAGTGAAATATGGAAGAAACTGGCAAATTTCGGGGCAAAAATATGATTTTCGGAAGTTCAAAAGTCGGGATGGGCATCCAGAACCCAGGACGGGCATCCTGACCTGGTCAACAGACCAGGACGGGCGTCTAGGACTCGGGACGACCGTCATGACCTGGTCAACAAGCCAGGACGGGCATCCCAGATCCAGGACGGGCGTCCTGAATGCCTGGTCAAAGTCCCACATCGATTTTTGCAGATAAATTCACCCAGTTCCCCTGCTATAAATACCCTAGGCCTTCCTCAGTTGAAATTATTCCTCTCCACTCGATCTGAGTCATTTAGTGACTTCAAGTATACAATTTTCTATAGTATACAAGTCACTTAGTGATTTCAGGTTTTTAGTTTAGGTATATTTATAGTTTTCGAGAGTCTCTCGTGTTCTTTGTTTCTGAGAGTCTGTCTCAGATCTTAGAATACAACTAGATAGGTTCGTTTTTTTTATTCATAGAATACCCAGGATTTCGTTAGGAGATCCTAAGAGAGCACTAGGCGTTCGAAGAGTCCGTCAACATGGCTGTGCTTAGGCCGGGTTATAAGGTAAAGCATAGCTACTAGGCTGAGGAAGCATCCTCCGAAGGTTCTGTCGAGCAGAGTCGGGTCGAGCAGTCCAGCATATACAAGTAGTTGCTCCATCAGCGGACTACATAAAGGGTGAATACTTTATGGCAGAGGTCTCATTATCCCTCTCTTTATATGTCTATATTGTGTTCATCCAAATAATTATTATGAATATTAAACTATGATTTTATGAATATATGTTTTACATGTTGAAGTCATTTACATTTTTCCAGAAAGGTCACCAGCTTAACTATCATTATGACTGCATGTCTACTTACTCTTTTAAACTAGATGAATGGTTATAGACAACTCCTAACCACGGTCTAATCATAACATGTTTAGTTTATCAGGCCTTGATTTAGGACTTCCCGTTGGAAGCATTATGGTCTACCATATTAGATGAAATAACCTTTAGAGCACCATGTTTGTTAAAGTAGTTTAAGTAGGCTGAGTTTGTGGGTTTATGCCGGCGTTAGGGCGAGCGGCATGATCTCCTAAGTGACACCGGACTTTCATGGATGCCTTTAGCTCGAACCGTGAGTAGGGCCGTCAATGGCGATGGGGCAGTTTATTAAGTAACTCAGATGTGGTACACAAGTAGAATCAGTACATAATTGCAATCTAGACCAAGATATATCTAAAATACTCGAAGATATGTCAATCAACATGTAGGAACAATATAACATAAAATCAGGACACTATTTGTAAAACACTCTTGTAGACTTAAATAGACTTGAACGTAGTGGAAAATGAATCAACCTCTCATCAAAGAATATGATGAACGATTGCGTAATTGGATCATAAGATAAGAGTTAGGGTAAAAGGATAGTTACTACTAAGCCGTTACCACTTCCCTGGGAGTACGATAATTTTTTAAATTAAAATCGTAGATACTTTCCAACAGTCTAGCTACACGATAGGTACTCTACCTTAGGTTCTGATTGATTAAGTGACAACATAGAAACTAAATGTGACAATTAGTCATTCTAAGTCCTTAGGTTATTCATAATCAATATAGGGTAAATAACACCTATTTTAGCATATCAGTCGGGAATGCATCAAAGACAGCAAGAGGAAGAGCGTTCCACCATGACAATCGGATCTATCATGGTCACGGAAGGAGTAGGGGCTTAAGAAGCTGTCAAGGAACAACCCTACCATGAAGAGCCAAAAATGTCTGAGTTAGAGGAGTATGAGAAGGTCGTAATCCACCTTAACTACCCTAACCAGAAAGTCTAAATTGGAAAGGAGGTTCCACCTCCGCTGAAAGATGACATCATTAGGTTCCTTTCCAACCACCTCAAGAACATTGCCTGGTGCGCGCAGGATATGCCAAGGATCGACCCGTTGATCGCAGAACACAGTTTCAACATTAACTCTACATATAAACTCGTAAAGCAAAAACCATGCCAATTCGGCAAGGACAAGCTCAAAGGCATGCAGAGCAAGGTGAACAAACTCCTAAATTCAGGATTCATTAGCCAAGTTAAGTACCCTTCATGGCTGGCCAACATTGTAATGGTTTGAAAGCCAAACGGGAAATGTAGGATGTGCATAGACTACACCGATCTCAACAAAGCATGCCCTAAGGATTGCTACCTACTCCCCCAGATAGATGCTCTTGTCGATTCAACCTCGCACTACGAATTCCGCAGCTTCATGGATCTATTCTTGGGATATCATCATATTAGGATGAAATAGCAGGACCAGATCCACACTTCTTGATATGCACAAATCATATCACTTTTTAGAATGTTTTTAGGCACAATTTAGGACGAAATTGGTGTTAAATCGTTATCAATTGACTGTTATTAACTCGATTTCACAATTTTTGTGATTTTGGAAGTGTCATGTGAAAAGTGCAAGAAAATGGCAAATTTTGGGGCAAAAACGTGATTTTTAGAAATTCGGAAGTCCGGATGGGCATCTAGAACCCAAGACGGGTGTCCTGACCTGGTCAAAATACCAAGACGGGCATCCAGGACTTGTGATGGCTGTCCTGACCTCGTCAACAGGCCGGGACGGGTGTCCCAAATCCAGGACGGGCGTCCCGAATGCCTGGTCAAAGTCCCACATCGAATTTTTGAGAGAATTTCACCTAGTTCCCCTACTATAAATACCCCAGGCCTTCCTCAGTTGAAATCATTCCTCTCCACTCGATCTAAGTCATTTAGTGACTTCAAGTATACAATTTTCTATAGTATACAAGTCACTTAGTGATTCAAGTTTTAGTATAGGTATATTTATAGTTTTAGAGTGTCTCGTGTTCTTCGTTTTTTAGAGTCTGTCTCAAATCTTAGAATACGACTAGATAGGTTCTTTTTTGGTATTCATAGGATACCCAGGATTTCGTTAGGAGATCCTAAGAGAGCACTAGGCATTCGAAGAGTTAGTCAACAGGTCGTGACGGGCGTCCAGGACTCGGGACGGCCATCCTGACCTGGTCAACAGACCGGGACGGGCGTCCCAAACCAGAAAGTCAAGTCCCACATCGAATTTTTGAGAGAAAATTACTCCAGAAAGCTGCTATAAATACCCCAGGCCTTCCTCAGTTGAATTCATCCCTCTCCACTCGATCTGAGTCATTCAGTGGTTTCTAGTGTACAATTCTCGAGAACACAACTCACTCAGAGACTCAGATTTTAGTATAAGTTTTCTTTCTTTCCTTTTTGTGTTTCGTTTTTCTTAGTTTTTGAGAAATAGTCTCAGATCCTAGGGTGAGATAGATAGGTTCGTTTCTGGTATTCATAGAATACCCAAGGTTTCGTTAGGAGATCCTAAGAGGGCTCTAGGCGTTCGAAGAGTCAGTCCACAGGGCTGGGCTTAAGCCCAGGACGTAAGGTAAAGTCCAGCTACTAGGCTGAGGAAGCGTCCTCCGAAGGTTCTGGCGAGCAGAGTCGGGTCAAGCAATACGACATATACAGCAGTACGCTCCAACGGCACGACTACGTAAAGGGTGATTTCTTTATGGCATCAGTCCCCCCTGTCCCTCTCTTATATGTTGTTATTGTGTTGTCCAAATATCGATTATGAATACTAGATTACGATTGTTATGAATATTTGTTATATTTATTGAAGTTGTTATGTTTTTCTGGAAATAGCCACCTGCTTAAATATTTATTATGTCTGCATGTCTAATGTAGTTTCTTTTAAACTAAAATTAGGGTTATAGACAATTCCTAACCACAGTTTATTCGTAACCTGTTTAGTTTAACAGGCATCAATTAGTATTGGTGTGTGCCATACTAGATAAAATAACCTGCGGAACACCCTGTTTATTAGAGTAGTCTAGGTAGGCTAAGTAGAGCGTTTATGCCTGCGGTTATGGGCAAGCGGCATGATCCCCGAAGTGACATAGTCTTTCATAGGTGTCTTTAGTAGTAACCGTGAGTAGGGCCGTTTACCTTGGCGATGGGGCGGTATATCAGATTACTCTGATGTGGTACACCTTTAGACTCAGAACATAGTTGCAATCCAGGCTAAGATATATCTAAAATACTCGAAGATAGGTCAATCAACATATAGGAACAATATAACATAGAATCAGAACTTTGTCTATAAAGACTTTTAGGTTTAATTAAACTTAGACCTAGTGGAGAATGGATCACCCTCTCATCAAAGTCATTGATGAAGATTGCATAACTAGATCATAAGATAGGAGTTAGGATAAAAGGCTAGTTACTACTAAGCCGTTACCACTTCCCTGGGAGTACGATAATTATTTAATAAAATCGTAGATACTTTCCAACAGACTAGCTACACGATAGGTACTCTGCCTTAGGTTCTGGCTGATTAAGTGACACCATAGAGACTAAATGTGACAATTAGTCAATCTCAGTCCTTAATTACTCATAATCAACATAGGGTAAAATAACACCTATTTAGCATATCGGCTGGAAACCCATCAGATTTTTGGCGCCGTTTGCTGGGGAAATATCATAATGAATTTAGGATTATTGGCCACAATTCTAGAAACTTATGATAGGTAGCGGTAGTAACCTAGACTTTTGATTTACACTTATCTTATGCTAGTTAGACAATCACTTTCCGAAATATAGGATTATCATAACTAACTAATTTTAGATATTATCTGAAATTAAGACATTTAGGATAATCAAATTTTAGAAAATTATTCTAAAACCATATTGAGGAAATTTATCTGCTTTCTAAATAAAAATTTAAAATCCCTAAAAAAATATCTCTCTTGCTTTTCTATTTTACTTTTCCTCCTATTCTTGTTATTTTTTTTTATTTCTAACCAGACTTTGCACTCATAGATGAAGGGAACAAGAGCCCAGGATATTCTGGACGAATTAGAAAATAACATCAATCCTTTTCCAGAGATCCAAACAACTCCTGCTTCTCCCGAATATACTCCTGCTTCTCCCGAATATACTCCTGCATCTCCCGAATATACTCCTGCTTCTCCCGAATATACTCCAGAATCCCCCGAATACACTCCGAAATCTCCTGAGTATACTCCTGCATCCCCTGCACCTAATAACCAACCACCTTCATCAGAGGATAGCACTAACAGTTCTCAATCAGCCTTGGCTGCCCAGTTAGATGATATATCTCACAGGATAAGCGCCATGACTCAGACAATACCAGGCAGACTAAGACGTTCATATCAGGCTGTTCTAACCGTAAGTTCTGAAGTAACCCAACTCAGAACTACAATAGAATGCCAAAATGTGCAAATACTCCGAGAGGGGGATGGAAATCTTAAAGGAACAAAGGAACCAGCAGGAGGAGATGCGAAACATACGAGCAGAACTACAAGAGATGCGAAACATTCAGGCAGAGTTACAGGAGATCAGAGATAAGGGTCGTTGAAAAAGGGAAGATTCTTTTACTTTTATTCTCAGCAAATGAATTGTTTGAACTAAACCTGAATAATTGACCCCTATTTTCTAATTTCAAACGTTTTAAAGGGTCCTTTATATTCAACAATTTTCTTCAGACATTTTATTTTCAAATTTCTATGAAAAACAAAAGTTTTGCAAATGCAGTTTATTTTTCACTATTAAATTGTACAAACTCAGTTTTTGTTTTTCTGAAATTCTTGCTGAATTTAAGTTGGGATAAAATTAGGGTAGTCATGATTTTCGAAAAAGATTGAGGAATTTTTGCATAGAGTTTTTAACAGCTTCTGAATTTGATTGGATAAACATGAAGACTTGTTAAAAATTATGATTATTTTTGGTATCCTGAGATTTGCAGGGAATTACGGAAAAAAATTTCAGAATTGGCACGCGTCCCGAAGTAACCCGGGACGGGCGTCCCGAAGGCCGCCCCTCCTACAAATAATCCATTTTTTTTTCATTTCCCTTCAAATCAACTTCCAAAAATTCACCTCTCTCAAATAATTCTCTCTATCTTCTCTCTACAAATTTTTGGCAAACTTCCCAAAGTTCAAGAATTCAATTTTCCCTCCAAAATTTGAATTTTAAATTTCCTTTCAAATTCGAATTTCCCTCCAAAATTCGAATTTCCTGCCAAAAATTCAAAATCATTCCCTAACCAAACTCCATCCTCCCGAATTCAAATTCACCTCCAGAATTCAAATTCGAATCTTCTTTCCTGCCTAAATTCTCAAAATCTCTCAAAAGCTCTCAACCCAAATGGCCCCCAAACGCGCGCCCGTATCACATCCACCATGACCGTCACTTCAGTGGCACATCCTTTCATGCTGTTTCACTCCAGCCCAGCATACCAGGAGAGATGTCACGGATACATCGGACGCACCATACTGAGTAGAGCATTTATGCCTGCGGTTATGGGCAAGCAGCATGATCCCCGAATTGACATAGGCTTTCATAGCTGTCTTTAGTAGTAACTGTGAGTAGGGCCGTTTACCTTGGCGATGGGGCGGTATATCAGATTACTCTGATGTGGTACACCTTTAGACTCAGAACATAGTTGCAATCCAGGCTAAGATATATCTAAAATACTCGAAGATAGGTCAATCAACATATAGGAACAATATAACATAGAATCAGAACTTTGTCTATAAACACTTTTAGGCTTAATTAAACTTAAACCTAGTGGAGAATGGATCACCCTCTCATCAAAGTCATTGATGAAGATTGCATAACTGGATCATAAGATAGGAGTTAGGATAAAAGGCTAGTTACTACTAAGCCGTTACCACTTCCCTGGGAGTACGATAATTATTTAATAAAATCGTAGATACTTTCCAACATACTAGCTACACGATAGGTACTCTGCCTTAGGTTCTGGCTGATTAAGTGACACCATAGAGACTAAATGTGACAATTAGTCAATCTCAGTCCTTAATTACTCATAATCAACATAGGGTAAAATAACACCTATTTAGCATATCGGCTGGAAACCCATCACCTATAGATCACCATGTTTGTTAAAGTACTCTAAGTAGGCTGAGTTTGTGTGTTTATGCCGGCGTTAGGGCGAGCGGCATGATCTCCTGAGTGACACAGGACTTTCATAGTTGCCTTTAGCTCAAACCGTGAGTAGGGCCGTCATTAAGGTAGGGCGGCTTATTAGGTAACTCAGATGTGGTACACAGGTAGAATCTGTACATAATTGCAATCTAGACCAAGATATATCTAAAATACTCGAAGATAGGTCAATCAACATGTAGGAACAATATAACATAAAATCAGAACATTATCTGTAAAACACTCTTGTATGCTTAAATAGACTTGAACCTAGTGGAGAATGAATCACCCTCTCATCAAAGAATTTGATGAACGATTGCTAACTGGATCATAAGATAAGAGTTAGGGTGAAAGGATAGTTACTACTAAGCCGTTACCACTTCCTTGGGAGTACAATAAATTGATTAAATTAAAATTGTAGATACTTTCCAACAGACTAACTACACGATAGGTACTCTGCCTTAGGTTCTGATTGATTAAGTGACAACATAGAGACTAAATGTGACAATTAGTCATTCTAAGTCCTTAGTTATTCATAATCAACATAGGGTAAAATAACACTTATTTTAGCATATCAGTCGGAACACATCAGATTTTTTGCGCCGTTGTCGGGGAAATATCATAAAAATTTAGGATTATTGGCCACAATTCTAGAGACTTATGGTAGGTAATGGTAGTAATCTATACCTTAGACCCAACACTTATTTTATGGTAGTTAGACAATTAGTTTCTGAAATATAGGGTTATCATAACTAATTAATTTTAGATATTATCTGAAATTAAGACATTTAGGATAATCAAATTTTAGAAAATTATTCTAAAACCATATTGAGGAAATTTAACTGCTTTCGAAAAATTATTAAAATTCAAAAATATTTTTCTTGTCCTTCTTATTTATCCGTATTTTGTTTCTGTTTTTGCTATTTGTTATTATTATCCTAACCAGACTTTACACTCATAGATGAAGAGAGAAAGATTGAGTGAACTACAAGCATCCTCTAGTAGAACCAAAAGAGTGAAAAGATGTCCCGATCCAAAGAAAGTACTGATGAGGAAAACGGGATACAACCATTTGCATTCTTAGAAACCATTAGAGTAAGAGCCCAGGATATTTTGGACAAATTAGAAAACAACATCAATCCTTTCCCAGAGATCCAAACAGCTCTTGCATCGCCTTAATATCCTCCTACATCTCCAGAGTATACTCCAAAATCTCCCGAGTACACTCCTGCATCCCCAGCACATAACAGTCAAACACCTTCATCAGGTGATAGCACTAACGGTTTCCAATTAGCCTTGTCTGCCTAGGTAGATGATATGACTCACAGGATATGCGCCATGGCTCAGACAATAGCAACCAGACTCAGTCGTTCAGATCAGATTGTTCTACCATAAGTTCTGAAGTAAACCAACTCAAAACAACAATAGATCGCCAAAATGTGCATATACTCCAGGAGGTGACTGAAATCATAGAGGAACAAAGGAACCATGAGGAAGAGATGCGAACCATACGAGCTGAACTGCGAGATATGAGAAATAACGGCCATTGAAAAAGGGAAGATTCTTTTTACTTTTCAGCAAATAAATTGTTTGAACTAAAGTTAAATAATTGACCCCTACTTTTTATTTTTCAAACTTTTAAAAGGGTCTTTTATTTTATTTAGTAATTTTTCTTCAGACATTTTATTTTTCAAAATTCTTTATCAAAAACAAATGTGTTAAAAATATAGTTTTTTTTTTTCATTAATTAAATTGTATAAATTTAGTCTTTTGTTTTTCTAGAATTTTTTGCTGAATAGAAGATAGGATATGATTAGGGTAGTTATGGTTTTTGAAAAAGAGATTGAGAATTTTTGCAAAGAGTTTTTAACAACTTCTGAATTTTATAGGTTAAACGTGAAGACTTGTTAAATATTATGATTGTTTTTGGCGTATTAAGACTTGTAGGGAATTATGAAAAAAAATTTCGAAAGTGGCACGCATCCCGAGGTAGCCCGGGACTGGCATCCACTTCTGGACAGGCATCCCGAAGGCCGACCCCTTCTACAAAAATGTCATTTTTTCCCATTTCCTCCCAAATCAACCACCAAAAATCATCTCTCTACAAAATTCTCTCCACCTCTCTAGAAATTTCTGGCAACCTCTTGAAATTTCAAAATTCAAATTTCCCTCCAAAATTTGAACTTTTGAATTTCCTTCCAAAATTCGAATTTCCCTCCAAAATTCGAATTTCCTGCCAAAAACTCAAAATCCTTCCCTAACCAAAATCCATCCTTCTGAATTCGAATTTACCTTCAGAATTTGAATTCGAATTTTCTTTCCCGCCAAAATTCTCAAATTCTCTCGAACGTTCTCAACCAAATGGCTCCCAAACGCGCTCGTATTACTTCTTCCATGACCGTCACCTCTATGGCACATTCTTTTATGCTTTTTCCTTCCATTCTGGAATATCAGGAGAGGTGTCATGGATACATCAGGCGCAGCGTACTAATTGGCAAAACACTTGACTGGGCAGCAGTCCACACACTGGGAGTTAAGCAGGAGATCCGACGCATACTCGACGTACTACCCTACAGTCGAGCCATCATCGTCACTGAGCCAACCTACCTTGAGCTGGTATGTGAGTTCTACGCTTCATTTACATTCCATCAGGAGCACATCACATTCCTTCTGGGCGAAATAAATCGGTCGATGAGCATGGCCGAGTTCGGCATCGCCTTGGGTATCTGGCAGAGGGACAAGTTGGATACGCTCGCCTACACCACAGCAGTTTGAGAGTTCACTTCTGCAGGTGTCTCCACCGCTTGGGCTCAGATTCGTACGACGGGCACTCCCTACCAGCATGGCTTTGCGAAAGCCACAGGTATTCATCCTGCTCTTCGCTATTTACATACCATTATAGCACATACTCTGTTAGGATGTCGGGCTGCCCTCGTGAATGTCACCCAGATGGAGACATTCCTCCTGGCCAACATGCATATGGGTTCTACAGTAGAGATGGCTCAACTTATTACCGTCATCATGCGGGGTTGCACTACGAACACTAGGAAGCAGTGTCTGCGGCTCAGGCCATTCATCACCGGGATAGCCCACTACTTGGAGTTGGACATCGAGGGCTCAAAGCTAACCCAGCTTGCTCCGACCACCATTCCTACGGACCTTACCATTCTATGAAACATGGGGATGGTCGTACGGGATGCAACTGGGTGCTACTCTATCCACACGGAGCAGCAGAGACAGGCATCGACACCGGGATTGACCCCAACATACATACCTCCGACCGAGACATTCGTCCCACGTACCACCTTTGAGCGACATATGTCGCAAGGATTGGCGGAACTCACAGCCCGACATAGCCGGGATATGGAAAACATCGAGAGGTGGATGTCGATGATCGAAGATAGAATCACCATGAACAACAGCAGGGTCGAGGAGATTTTTTAGCTGACTTCCCAATTGGTCGAAGACCCAGAGGTCTACTTTTCAACAAACTTCCGTCCACCGGATGACGATGAGTCTGGTTCTTAGTTTTTCTTTTCCTTTTCTTTTTTTTCTTTCATTGTTTCTGCTTTACGTGTGTGATCATGTCTGGGCTATATGAAATATGAATCTTTGTATGACGTTGATTTATATGACATAACAACATTTGCTTCTTTTATTATATTTCCTTTATTGTTTTATTCTCACTCTTACCCTTAGTTAGTCAAATAAGTGTGGGGTAAGAATTTTATGTTTTGTTTTTATTTCTTCTTGTTTTTCAAATAAGTGTGAGGTAATTTAGATATGCATGAACACTGAGGACAGTATCGGACTTTAGTGTGGGGTAGCAGTGCACAGTGCACTATAGCAGTAAAACGTTTTGCATGTTTTACCCATATTTTCACTAGAATTACACCCTTCCAAAAAAAATTCAAAAATTTTCACTCTTTCAGACTTTAAAATAAAGTTATAATTGGTAAAGAAATGCTGATGTCTATGATATGTATGCAGAATATTATGATCAGTAGGAGACAACGTGATAACTTTCTTGAATTTATCGATTAGAAATAAGGAATTCCTGATACTTGAGCACAACTTAGTTTGGATTAGAGACCTCAACCGAATACCTTTTTCAAGACTTAGCTAAATAATATTAGACTAGTTGAGGATGTATTAGCAATCTAAATGACTAGATGATCCTTTGAGCTGAAAGTGGAAAAAAAAGTTAAATAAATAGGGTGGTTTGCAAGCGGCCTTTGCTACTCGAGCACCACTCCATAAAGGAACTTAAAGCCTGATGCCCTGAGGTCGTGTAGGTCTAGGAGTCATCGGAGTGGGACTCGCTACATGGGTAGTTAAAGTTGACGTGTGAAAGCAAACACAAAACACCTTGAAAAATCAATGTAAAAACACATAGCCTAGTGTATTCTTATTTTGAAATGCTTAATTGAAAATCTTGTCACCAAAGCTCAGAACTCAGAAGGTTGTTTGTTGCTGGTATGTCTAGCGATAGGTCAAAGTATTATCTGGTAAGAGTCAAGATAAGAGTATATTGTGTTGACAATCTAGTCTAGACTAGTACACACACTACACATCGGGAAGACCTTGTGACTGAGAGAAGAATTCAATCTAGTTATTAAGTTGTTAACCCTACTTGACCATGATAATCTACTAGAGACATTTGAGACCTTGTCATGGAAACTTAACCATTCGGACATGTGTTGTGAATTATCTGATTCAGTGATAAATTTTGGAATAAAAAACATGGCTAGAAATTTTAAGTGACTGCGCCTATGATTTAAAATCAATAACTTCAGGTAGACTTTGCTTAAGGACAAGCAAAAAGCTAAGTGTGGGGTTATATGATATGCACAAATCATATCACTTTTTTAGCATGTTTTTAGGCACAATTTAGGGCAAAATTGGTGTTAAATCGTTATCAATTGACTGTTATTATCTCAATTTTGCAGTTTTTGTGATTTTGGAAGTGTCAAGTGAAAAGTGCAAGAAAATTGCAAATTTTGGGGCAAAAATGTGATTTTCAGAAGTTCGGAAGTCTGGATGGGCGGGCGTCCAGGACTTGGGATAGCCGTCCTAACCTGGTCAACAGGCCGGGACGGGCGTCCCAAAAGCCTGGTCAAAGTCCCACATCAAATTTTTGAGAGAATTTCACCCAGTTCCCCTGCTA
The DNA here is from genome assembly GCA_027405835.1 of Asclepias syriaca. Classification (NCBI taxonomy): domain Eukaryota; kingdom Viridiplantae; phylum Streptophyta; class Magnoliopsida; order Gentianales; family Apocynaceae; genus Asclepias; species Asclepias syriaca. Next base: position 12,752,241 of record CM049924.1, read on the forward strand.
TAAATACCACATGCCTTCCTCAATTGATATCATTCCTCTCCACTCGATCTGAGTCATTTAGTGACTTCAAGTATACAATTTTCTATAGCATACAAGTCACTTAGTGATTTCAGGTTTTAGTATAGGTATATTTATAGTTTTAGAGAGTGTCTCGTGTTCTTCGTTTCTGAGAGTCTGTCTCAGATCTTAGAATACGACTAGATAGGTTCGTTTTTGGTATTCGTAGGATACCCGGGATTTCGTTAGGAGATCCTAAGAGAGCACTAGGCGTTTGAAGAGTAAGTCAACAAGGTTGTGCTTAAGCTGGGTATTAAGGTAAAGCATAGCTACTAAGCTGAGGAAGCGTCCTCCGAAGGTTCTATCGAGCAAAGTCGGGTCGAGAAGTCCAACATATACAAGCAGTTGCTCCATCAGCAGACTACGTAAAGGGTGAATACTTTATGGCATCGGTCCCCTTGTCCCTCTCTTTATATGTCTGTATTGTGTTCGTCCAAATAATTATTATGAATATTAAACTATGATTTTATGAATATGTGTTTTACATGTCGAAGTCATTTATATTTATCCGGAAATGGTCACCAGCTTAATTATCATTATGACTGCATGTCTACTTTAGTTTCTTTTAAACTAGATGAATGGTTATAGACAACTCCTAACCACGGTCTAATCATAACCTGTTTAGTTTAACAAGCATTAATTTAGGACTTCCCGTTGGAAGCATTAATGTCTGCCATATTAGATGAAATAACCTATAGATCACCATGTTTGTTAAAGTAGTGTAAGTAGGTTGAGTTTGTGTGTTTATGCCGGTGTTAGGGCGAGCGACATGATCTCCTGAGTGACACAGGACTTTCATGGATGCCTTTAGCTCGAACCGTGAGTAGGGTCGTCATTAAGGTAGGGCGATTTATTAGGTAACTCAAATGTGGTACACAGGTAGAAAGAATGAATACATAATTGCAATCTAGACCAAGATATATCTAAAATACTCGAAGATAGGTCAACCAACATGCAGGAACAGTATAACATAAAATCAGAACATTATTTGTAAAACACTCTTGTAGGCATAAATAGACTTGAACCACCCTCTCATCAAAGAATTTGATGAACGATTACATAACTGGATCATAAGATAAGAGTTAGGGTAAAAGGATAGTTACTACTAAGCCGTTACCACTTCCCTAGGAGTACGATAAATTGATTAAATTAAAATCGTAGATACTTTCCAACAGACTAGCTACACGATAGGTACTCTGCCTTAGGTTCTGATTGATTAAGTGACAACATAGAGACTAAATGTGACAATTAGTCATTCTAAGTCCTTAGTTATTCATAATCAACATAGGGTAAAATAACACCTATTATAGCATATCAGTTGGAATGCATCACTTCTTTTAGGGCCGCAGGCGCCACCTACTGCTACAACATGATGCCCTTCGGCCTAAAAAAGGAACGAGCTACGTATCAAAGGATGATGAACAAAATCTTGAAGAGGTAAATCGGTAGGAACGTGGAGGCCTACGTGGATGACATGGTCATCAAAACTAAAATGGGGCAGTCTCACTTAGATGACCTGAAGGAGACATTCTGATGGGTTCCGATTGATGGGGTTTCCGACCAATGTGCTAAATAGGTGTTATTTTACCCTATGTTGATTATGAATAATTAAGGACTGTGATTGACTAATTGTCACATTTAGTCTATATGGTGTCACTTAATCAGCCAGAACCTAAGGCAGAGTACCTATCGTGTAGCTAGTCTGTTGGAAAGTATCTACGATTTTATTAAATAAATATCGTACTCCCAGATAAGTGGCAACGGCTTAGTAGTAACTAGTCTTTCTTCCTAACTCTTATCTTATAATCCAGTTATGCAATCTTCATCAATAATTTTGATGAGAGGGTGATTCATTCTCCACTAGGTTTAAGTCTAGCTAAACCTGAAAGTGTTTTAAAGATTAGATCCTGATTTTATGTTATACTGTTACTATACGTTGATTGACCTATATTCGAGTGTTTTAGACATGTCTTGGCCTGGATTGCAATTATGTTCTGTGTCTAAAGGCTACCACATCTGATTTTCTACGCTACCGCCCCATCGTTAAGGGTAACGGCCCTACTCACGCTCGGACTAAAGTCAGCAATCACCGCCGTATGTCACTTTGGGGATCATACTGCTCGTCGCATAACCGCCGGCATAAAACTCTACTCAGCCTACCTAGAGTACTTTCAACCAACGGGGTGTTCCGCGGATTATTTTATCTAGTATGGCAGACACCAATACTAATTGATGCCTGTTAAACTAAACAGGTTATGAATAGACCGTGGTTAGGAATTGTCTATAACCCTAATTTCAGTTTAAAAGAACGGCAATAGACATGCAGACATAATGGATATTTAAGCAGGTGGCCATTTCTAGAAAAACAAAATACTTCAACATAAATAACAAATATATATAAAAACATAATCTGGTATTCAAACAGTTATTTGGACAAACACAATAACAACATATAAGAGAGGGACAGGGGGACCGATGCCATAAAGAATTTACCCTTTACGAAGTCTCGCCGATGGAGCGTACTGCTGTATATGCCGTATTGCTTGACCCGACTCTGCTCGCCAGAACCGTCGGAGGACGCTTCCTCAGCCTAGTAACTGGGCTTTACCTTAATACCCTTAAGCCCAGCCCTGTGGACTGACTCTTCGAACACCTAGAGCCCTCTTAGGATCTCCTAACAAAATCCCGGGTATTCTATGAATACCAGAAACGAACCTATCTATAGAAACCTAAGATCTGAGACTATTTCTCAGAAACTAAAACAAAACACTAACAAGAAAGAAAACTGAGATTCGAGTCTCTGAGTGAGTTGTGTACTAGAGAATTGTAGACTGGACACCACTTAATGACTCAGATCGAGTGGAGAGGAATGAATTCAACTGCTGGAGGCCTGAGGTATTTATAGCAGCTTCCCGGAGTGAAAATCTCTGAAATATTCGATGTGGGACAGCTTCTGGCGGCTCGGGACGCCCGTGCCGATCTGTTGACCAGGTCGGGACGCCCGTCCTGGGTCCTGGATGCCCGTCTCGGTGCCTTGACTTGGTCGGGATGCCCGTCCCGGGTTCGGGACGCCCGTCCTGAACCTTTGACCGAGTCAACATTTCCAAAAATTGCGTTTTTGCCCCAAAATTTGCTGTTTTCGTCTACTTTTCACCCGACACTTCCAAAATCATAAAAACTGTGAAATTAAGTGAATAATGAACAATCAAGATCAAATTACCCTCGATTTCACCCAAATTTATACATAAAAACATGCTAAAAAGGTGATACGATTTTCGCGTATCAGATAACCCCACACTTAGCTTTTTGCTTGTCCTCAAGCAAAGTCTACCTGAAGTTACTTAAATTCCTAGTCATGTTTTTATTCCAAAACTTCTTCAGACAAGTCTTAACACAAGTCTGACTGGTTAGGTTGCTATGACAAGGTCTCAGATGTTTTTAGTAGCTTGTTATGATCACGCAGAAAACAAATCAACAACTAGTTTGGACCTTTTTCTTAGTCACAAGGTCTTCCTGATGTGTAGTGTGTGTACTAGTCCAGACCAGATAGTCAACACAATGTACTCTTGTCTTAACTACTACCAGATAAGACTTCGACCTATCGCTAGACATATTAGCAACAGACAACTTTTTGAGTTCTGAGCTTTGGTGATCAGATTTTTAATGTTTTAGCATTTAGTTATTTTCTTTATAGATTCAGGGTATTTTGAGTCTTCTTAGAACACGTCAACTTCAACTACCCATGTAGCGAGTCCCACTCCGATGACTCCCAGATCTACACGACCTTAGGGCATCAGGCTTTAAATTCCCCGAAGGAGTGGTGCTCGAGTAGCGAAGGCCGCTGGCAAACTACCCTTATTTGATTAACTTCTTTTAATTTCTTTTTCACTTCTAGCTCAGAGTCTCATCTAGTCATCCTAACTGCCAATATATCCACAACTGGTCTAATATTATCTAGTTAAGTCTCGAATAGGTAATTGGTTGAGGTATCTAATCCAGACAAAGTTGTGCTCAGTTATCAGGAATTCCCTATTCCTAATCAATTAGTCCAAGATAGCTATCAATTATCTTCTACTAACCATAACATACTACCTACATATCATACTACCTTAATGATGGCCCTACTCACGGTTCGGGACGAAGGCATCCATGAAAGCCCTCTGTCACTTCGGGGATCATATTGTTTGCCCTAGCCGCCGGTATAATCGGACTCGGCCCAAGCATACTGCATTTAGACGTCTGAAAGACGGAAAAAATTTTGAAATTTTTTTTGGAAGGGTGTGAAAATATGGGGAAAATGAGCAAAATCATGCAAACTTTTTGCCAACTGCTACAGTGCACCGTGCACTGCTACCCCACACTTATTTCTGACACTGTCCTCAGTGTTCATGCATATCTAGACTACCCCACACTTATTTGAAAACTAGGAGAAACAAAAACAAAACAGCAATTTCTTACCCCACACTTATTTGACTGACTTAGGGTAAGAAGGAAAATGAAGTAACGAAGTAAATAACAAATAACAAAACATGAAATGAAGAAAATAAAAGGAAGATGAGGGTTAGAAAAACTCCCTTCTTGCCTCGAGCAGAAGGGTTTTCTCTAGGCTATCAATTGGCTCTTCACCTTAGCCATGTGCTATTGCTGAGGCGCTCTTGACTCTGTAAACTCTAGATATTGGAACGGATGACGTCACCTCCGATCCTTCATTGTCGAGCTCCATGTAGTGGCCTATTCATTTGATGAATAGCTCGAGCCCCACAGACTACTTCCTCGAATCATTTGTAAGATTTCTCACAATCATAGCAACGTGTCCAGGAGGAACGTGTCTGAAGTTTTGGCGAAGCAGTGGTGGTAGGGGGCTCCAGTTGTGTAGATCTGGGCCCAAGTATTTGAGACTTCCTCGGGGAAGTTTCTCACAGCTGATTGGTATGCAGGGGATGCAAGCTCCTCCATTGCTATGCTCCTGATACAACGCCAAATTTTTCTATATCCCTTGACCCTTCGATACCACTTGGTAGATCACTTGCTTGCACTGGTCTAGCTTTAATTGTTGCCAGTATCTCATCTGTTGATTCTGCGAGTGTGGGTTTTGCTGTGGTGGTGTCTTCTGAAAGTTTCCAGCTTCCGAATTATTCCTCAGCTAAATCCCGTATGATTCCTCTAGCGAGGATTGTATGCGTCTTCCATTGGAGCAACATTCTGCAGTAACCTACTCCTACCTCTTTTGGAATGGTCAGTCATTCCCATAGCAATCCCTGCTAAAGTGTGGTACTTAGCAGACTTCACAGATTTGATACACAGGCTGAACATTTCTTCCTAAAACATTGGCACTCTGAATCTGGAAAACAACTAGAATCTGCACATGACTTTAACATCATTAGTAGGTAATGCCTGTGGTTCAGGCCATTTTGAAAAAGTGTTCCACGACTACTATGATGTAATTAGTGTCAAAGGAAGAAAGAGAAAAGGATTCGAAATACCCCTGATATCAACGGTTGCAACATTCTGTGTACGTCGCTGGGGTAGATGATCTCTGGAAGATGTGTTACCTGTTATTTGGCAAGCATCGCAGGACTGTATTAGAGATACAAAAGTCCTTGAATATGGTGGGTCAACAAGATCCTGCTTTCAACACTTTCCGGACAGTATTGATAGTAGTCAATTGGTCTCCCGTAGATTCTTTAGGGCAATGCTCCAAAATCTTATGTCCTTCATCTTCTGAGACACATCTTCTGATCAACTGATCTGCAAGAATTTGAAATAGAAGAGAACTGCCCAATAGTAATATTTCAAATCAGCAAAGAATTTCTTCTTTTGCTGATAAGTCATATCACTTGGAACTTATTCAGTGACTAGATAATTTGCAATAAACCACAGATGAGAATTATTATACATAGCAAACAATGCAAATAAGTTTTCATCCATGCATTTATCAGTATTACACTAGCCTCTAACTCGGGGTTTTCTAATCTAGACCAATGGTTTGCTTTCTAGATTTTCAACCCTTTTTTTCTTATCCCTTTATTCTATATCAAGTTCAAGTAACAATAAAACTTAACTTAATCAAGTATGGTTCAGCATTAGTTTTATTGAACACAGATATCTTGGAGTGATCAGTGTCACCTATTGTTTCTAGACAAGACTAGATAAGATCGGAATTTATCAGGCATGAACTTTCTTATCATCTTTCTGTCCTAAAATAATTCTTACTACATCATTACATCACATATTCATTCAAAAAGCAGATTTCAATCAGGTGATGCCCTAATGGGTGCAGTAATTCCTTTTGGTTTAAAAGATCTCATGCAATTATCAACATAACAAAAGGAACATCCTTTTTTTTCATAGAACATTCAAAGGTCTAGCTATTAAGAAAAAATTATTTCATAAGTCGTCCTAATAAAGCCGGTATGACTCTAACAAAATTCTAAATTGGAGTTTCTTCCCGATAAAAATCTAAGCCAACATTTTACAACTCAGAAGAAAATATATTTTATCCTCATTTCCATTTTTATTTCTTCGAAATTAGATAAAGGAAGAAAAACAAGAAAAAGAGCAACTAAGAAAACAACTAAAAGAACAAGAGATAGGGAAAGGGAACAACTCACTGTTGAGCAAGAAAGATACATTCTTTTTGGGATTTTAAATTTTTAACATTTTTTTTTCTTTTTATGTTTAATTTAGAAAGCAGGTAAATTTCCTTAATAAGGTTTTAGAATAATTTTCTAAAATTTGATTATCCTAAGTGTCTTAATTCCAGATAATATCTAAAATTAATTAGTTATGATAACCTTATATTTCGGAAACTGATTGTCTAACTAGTATAAGACAAGTGTTGGGTCTAAGGTCTAGGTTACTACCGTTACCTATCATAGGCCTCTAGAATTTTGATCAGGAATCCTAAATTCATTATGATATTTCCCCGGCAACGGCGCCAAAAATCTGATGCGGTTTCCGACCAATGTGCTAAATAGGTGTTATTTTACCCTATGTTGATTATGAATAATTAAGGACTGTGATTGACTAATTGTCACATTTAGTCTCTATGGTGTCACTTAATCAGCCAGAACCTAAGGCAGAGTACCTATCGTGTAGCTAGTCTGTTGGAAAGTATCTACGATTTTATTAAATAAATATAGTACTCCCAGGGAAGTGGCAACGGCTTAGTAGTAACTAGCCTTTCTTCCTAACTCTTATCTTATAATCCAGTTATGCAATCTTCATCAATAATTTTGATGAGAGGGTGATTCATTCTCCACTAGGTTTAAGTCTAGCTAAACCTGAAAGTGTTTTAAAGATTAGATCCTGATTTTATGTTATACTGTTACTATACGTTGATTGACCTATATTCGAGTGTTTTAGACATGTCTTGGCCTGGATTGCTATTATGTTCTGTGTCTAAAGGCTACCACATCTGAGTTTCTACGCTACCGCCCCATCGTTAAGGGTAACGGCCCTACTCATGGCTCGGACTAAAGTCAGCAATGACCGCCCTATATCACTTTGGGGATCATACTGCTCGTCGCATAACCGCCGTCATACTATACGTTCGAAGAGTCCTTAGTTTTACCTTAATACCCAGCTTAAGCCCAGCCCTGTGGACTGACTCTTCGAACGCCTAGAGCCCTCTTAGGATCTCCTAACGAAATCCCGGGTATTCTATGAATACCAGAAACGAACCTATCTATAGAAACCTAAGATCTGAGACTATTTCTCATAAACTAAAACAAAACACTAACAAGAAAGAAAACTGAGATCCGAGTCTCTGAGTGAGTTGTGTACTAGAGAATTGTAGACTGGACACCACTTAATGACTCAAATCGAGTGGAGAGGAATGAATTCAACTGCTGGAGGCCTGGGGTATTTATAGCAGCTTCCCGGAGTGAAAATCTCTGAAAAATTCGATGTGGGACAGCTTCTGGCGGCTCGGGACGCCCGTCCCGGTGCCTTGACTTGGTCGGGACGCCCATCCTGAACCTTTGACCGAGTCAACATTTCCAAAAATTGCGTTTTTGCCCCAAAATTTGCTATTTTCGTCTACTTTTCACCTGACACTTCCAAAATCATAAAAACTGTGAAATTAAGTGAATAATGAACAATCAAGATCAAATTACCCTCGATTTCATCCAAATTCATACATAAAAACATGCTAAAAAGGTGATACGATTTTCGCGTATCACCGATCGATATGCTAAAAATAGGTTTTATTTACCCTATATCGATTATGAATAACTAAGGACTTAGAATTACTAATTGTCACATTTAGCATCTACGTTGTCACTTAATCAATCAGAACCTAAGGCAGAGTACCTATCGTGTAGCTAGTCTGTTGGAAAGTACCTACGATTTTAATTTAAGAAAATATCGTACTCTCAGGGAAGTGGTAACGGCAACTATCCTTTTACCCTAAATCTCATTTTATTATCCAGTTATGCAATCATTCATCAATATCCTTGATGAGAGGGTGATCCATTCCACACAAGGTTCGAGTTCATTAAGCATGCAAGAGTATATTACAAACATTGTTCTGATATATGTTGTATTGTTTCTACATGTTGATTGACCTATCTTGTAGTATTTTAGATATATCTTGGTCTAGATTGCAATTATATACTGATTCTACTTGTGTACCACATCTGAGTTATCTGATAAACCGCTCCATCGCCATTGACGGCTGATGGTATTCCGGTTGACGTGCTAAATAGGTGTTATTTTACCCTATGTTGATTATGAATAATTAAGGACTGTGATTGACTAATTGTCACATTTAGTCTCTATGGTGTCACTTAATCAGCCAGAACCTAAGGCAGAGTACCTATCGTGTAGCTAGTCTGTTGGAAAGTATCTACGATTTTATTAAGTTAAATATCGTACTCCCAGGGAAGTGGCAACGGCTTAGTAGTAACTAGCCTTTTATCCTAACTCCTATCTTATGGTCCAGTTATGCAATCTTCATCAAATACTTTGATGAGAGGGTGATTCATTCTCCACTAAGTTTAAGTCTAATTAATCGTAGAAGTGTTTTATAGATGAGTCCTGATTCTATGTTATACTGTTCCTATATGTTGAATGACCTAAATTCGAATATTTTAGACATGTCTTAGCCTGGATTGCAACTATGTTCTGTGTCTAAAGGCGTACCACATACGAGGTTTCTAATAAACCGCCCTACCTTAATGACGGCCCTACTCACGGTTCGGGACGAAGGCATCCATGAAAGCCCTATGTCACTTCGGGGATCATACCGCTTGCCTTAGCCGCCGGCATAATCGGACTCGGCCCGGCTTACCCTAGACTCTGTACTGCTGTATATGTCATATTGCTCGCCCTGACTCTGCTCGCTAGAACCTTCGGAGGACACTTCCTCAGCCTAGTAACTGGGCTTTACCTTAATACCCAGCTTAAGCCCAGCCCTGTGGACTGACTCTTCGAACGCCTAAAGCCCTCTTAGGATCTCCTAACGAAATCCCTGGTATTCTATGAATACCAGAAACGAACCTATCTATAGAAACCTAAGATCTGAGACTATTTCTCAGAAACTAAAACAAAACACTAATAAGAAAGAAAACTGAGATCCGAGTCTCTGAGTGAGTTGTGTACTAGAGAAGTGTACACTAGAAACCACTAAATGACTCAGATCGAGTGGAGAGGAATCATTTCAACTGCTGGAGCCCTGTGGTATTTATAGCAGCTTCCCGGGGTGATTTTTCATCAAACATTCGATGTGTGACTGGTTCTGGGGGTTCGGGACGCCCGTACCGGATTGGGACGCCCGTCCCGGCGGTTTGACTGGGTCGGGACGCCCGTCCTGACCCTTTGACCAAGTCAACATTTCCAAAAATTGTGTTTTTGCCCCAAAATTTGCTGTTTTCATCTACTTTTCACCTGACACTTCCAAAATCATAAAAACTGTGAAATTGAGTAAATAACAAACAATTAAGATCAATTTGCCATCAATTTCACCCGAAATCATACATAAAAACATGCTAAAAAGGTGATACGATTTTCGCGTATCAGATAACCCCACACTTAGCTTTTTGGTTGTCCTCAAGCAAAGTCTACCTGAAGTTAGTGATTCTAAATCGTAGTGCAGTCACTTAAATTCCTAGTCACGTTTTTATTCCAAAAATTCTTCAAACAAGTCTTAACACAGGTCTGACTGGTTAGGTTGCTATGACAAGGTCTCAGATGTTTTTAGTAGCTTGTTATGATCAGGCAGAAAACAAATCAACAACTAGGTTGAACTTTTTTTTTCTTAGTCACAGGGTCTTCCTGATGTGTAGTGTGTGTACTAGTCTAGACCAGATAGTCAACACAATGTACTCTTATTTTAACTACTACCAGATAACACTTCGGCCCATCGCTAGACATATTAACAGCAGACAACTTTTTGAGTTCTGAGCTTTAGTGATCAGATTTTTAATGTTCTAGCATTTAGTTATTTTCTTTATAGATTCAGGGTATTTTGAGTCTGCTTAGGACACGTCAACTTCAACTACCCATGTAGCGAGTCCCACTCCGATGACTCCCAGATCTACACGACCTTAGGGCATCAGTCTTTAAATTCCCCGAAGGAGTGGTGCTCGAGTAGGGAAGGCCGCTGGCAAACTACCCTCATTTGATTAACTTTCTTTTGTTTCTTTTCACTTTTAGTTCAGAGTCTCATCTAGACATTCTAACTGCCAATATATCCACAACTGGTCTAATTTTATCTAGTTAAGTCTCGAATAGGCAATTGGCTGAGGTCTCTAATCCAGACAAAGTTGTGCTCAGTTATCAGGAATTCCCTATTCCTAATCAATTAGTTCACCAGTAGTCATCAATTATCTCCTACTAACCATAACATACTACCTACATATCATACTACCTTAATGACGGCCCTACTCACGGTTCGGGACGAAGGCATCCATGAAAGCCCTCTGTCACTTCGGGGATCATATTGTTTGCCCTAGCCGCCGGTATAATCGGACTCGGCCCGACTTACCCTAGACTACTCTAACAAACAGGGTGTTCACCAGGTTATTTTATCTAGCATGGCAGACACCAATACTAATTTATGCCTGTTAAAGTAAACAGGTTATGATTAGACCGTGGTTAGGAATTGTCTATAACTCTAACTTTAGTTTAAAAGAGCACATTAGACATGCAGACATAGTGAATGTTAAGCAGGTGGCTATTTCCGGAAAATATAATAACGTCAACATATAAAACAACTATTCATAAAAAATCGTAATCTCGTATTCATAATAGGTATTTAGAACAAAACAATAACAACATATAAGAGAGGGACATGGGGACTGATGCCATAAAGAAATCACCCTTTCCGTAGTTTCGCCGACGGAGCGTACTGCAGTATATGTTGTATTGCTCGCCCTGACTCTACTCGCTAGAACCTTCGGAGGACGCTTCCTCAGCCTAGTAACTGGGCTTTACCTTAATACCCAGCTTAAGCCCAGCCCTGTGGACTGACGTTTCGAACGCCTAGAGCCCTCTTAGGATCTCCTAACGAAATCCCGGGTATTCTTTGAAAACCAGAAACTAACCTATCTATAGAAACCTAAGATCTGAGACTATTTCTAAGAAACTAAAACAAAACACAAATAAGAAAGAAAACTGAGATCCTAGTCTCTGAGTGAGTTGTGTACTAGAGAAGTGTACACTGGAAACCACTAAATGACTCAGATCGAGTGGAGAGGAATCATTTCAACTGCTGGAGGCCTGGGGTATTTATAGCAGCTTCCTGGGGTGATTTTTCATCAAACATTCGATGTGGGACTGGTTCTGGGGGTTCGGGACGCCCGTCCCGGATTGGGACGCCCGTCCCGGCGGTTTGACTGGGTCGGCACGCCCATCCCGGGTTCGGGACGCCCGTCCTGACCCTTTGACCAAGTCAACATTTCCAAAAATTGCGTTTTTGCCCCAAAATTTGCTGTTTTCGTCTACTTTTCACCTGACAGTTCCAAAATTATAAAAACCGTGAAATTGAGTAAATAACAAACAATTAAGATCAATTTGCCCTCAATTTCACCCGAAATCATACATAAAAACATGCTAAAAAGGTGATAAGATTTTCGCGTATCAGATAACCCCACACTTAGCTTTTTGCTTGTCCTCAAGCAAATTCTACCTGAAGTTAGTAATTCTAAATCGTAGTGCAGTCACTTAAATTACTAGTCATGTTTTTATTCCAAAAATTCTTCAGACAAGTCTTAACACAGGTCTGACTGGTTAGGTTGCTATGACAAGGTCTCAGATGTTTTTAGTAGCTTGTTATGATCAGGCAGAAAACAAATCAACAACTAGGTTGAACTTTTTTTTTCTTAGTCACAGGGTCTTCCTGATGTGTAGTGTGTGTACTAGTCTAGGCCAGATAGTCAACACAATGTACTCTTGTTTTAACAACTACCAGATAACACTTCGACCCATCGCTAGACATATTAACAGCAGACAACTTTTTGAGTTCGGAGCTTTAGTGATCAGATTTTTAATGTTTTAGCATTTAGTTACTTTCTTTATAGATTCAGGGTATTTTGAGTCTGCTTAGGACACGTCAACTTCAACTACCCATGTAGCGAGTCCCACTCCGATGACTCGCAGATCTACACGACCTTAGGGCATCAGGCTTTAAATTCCCCTAAGGAGTGGTGCTCGAGTAGGGAAGGCCGCTGGCAAACTACGCTCATTTGATTAACTTTCTTTTGTTTCTTTTCACTTTTAGCTCAGAGTCTCATCTAGTTATTCTAACTGCCAATATATCCACAACTGGTCTAATTTTATCTAGTTAAGTCTCGAACAGGCAATTGGTTGAGGTATCTAATCCAGACAAAGTTGTGCTCAGTTATCAGGAATTCCCTATTCCCAATCAATTAGTTCAGCAGTAGTCATCAATTATCTCCTACTAACCATAACATACTACCTACATATCATACTACCTTAATGACGGCACTACTCACGGTTCGGGATGAAGGCATCCATGAAAGCCCTATGTCACTTCGGGGATCATACCGCTTACCCTAGACTACTCTAACAAACAGGGTGTTCAGCAGGTTATTTTATCTAGTATGGCAGACACCAATACTAATTGATGCCTGTTAAACTAAACAGGTTATGATTAGACCGTGGTTAGGAATTGTCTATAACTCTAACTTTAGTTTAAAAGAGCACATTAGACATGCAGACATAGTGAATGTTAAGCAGGTGGCTATTTCCGGAAAATATAATAACGTCAACATATAAAACAACTATTCATAAAAGATCGTAATCTCGTATTCATAATAGGTATTTAGAACAAAACAATAACAACATATAAGAGAGGGACATGGGGACTGATGCCATAAAGAAATCACCCTTTACGTAGTCTCGCCGACGGAGCGTACTGCAGTATATGTCGTATTGCTCGCCCTGACTCTGCTCGCTAGAACCTTCGGAGGACGCTTCCTCAGCCTAGTAACTGGGCTTTACCTTAATACCCAGCTTAAGCCTAGCCCTGTGGACTGACTCTTCGAACGCCTAGAGCCCTCTTAGAATCTCCTAACGAAATCCCGGGTATTCTATGAATACCAGAAACGAACCTATCTATAGAAACCTAAGATCTGAGACTATTTCTCAGAAACTAAAACAAAACACTAATAAGAAAGAAAACTGAGATCCGAGTCTCTGAGTGAGTTGTGTACTAGAGAAGTGTACACTGGAAACCACTAAATGACTCAGATCGAGTGGAGAGGAATCATTTCAACTGCTGGAGGCCTGGGGTATTTATAGCAGCTTCCTGGGGTGATTTTTCATCAAAACTTCGATGTGGGACTGGTTCTGGGGGTTCAGGAAGCCCGTCCAGAGTCCTGGACGCCCGTCCCGACGGTTTGACTGGGTCAGCACGCCCGTCCCGGGTTCGGGACGCCCGTCCTGACCCTTTGACCAAGTCAACATTTCCAAAAATTGCGTTTTTGCCCCAAAATTTGCTGTTTTTGTCTACTTTTCACCTGACACTTCCGAAATCATAAAAACCGTGAAATTGAGTAAATAACAAACAATTAAGATCAATTTTCCCTCAATGTCACCCGAAATCATACATAAAAACATGCTAAAAAGGTGATAAGATTTTCGCGTATCAGATAACCCTACACTTAGCTTTTTGCTTGTCCTCAAGCAAACTCTACCTGAAGTTAGTGATTCTAAATCGTAGTGCAGTCACTTAAATTCCTAGTCATGTTTTTATTCCAAAAATTCTTCAGACAAGTCTTAACACAGGTCTGACTGGTTAGGTTGCTATGACAAGGTCTCATTTGCTTTTAGTAGCTTGTTATGATCAGGTAGAAAACAAATCAACAACTAGGTTGAACTTTTTTCTTCTTAGTCACAGGGTCTTCCTGATGTGTAGTGTGTGTACTAGTCTAGGCCAGATAGTCAACACAATGTACTCTTGTTTTAACTACTACCAGATAACAGTTCGACCCATCGCTAGACATATTAACAGCAGACAACTTTTTGAGTTCTGAGTTTTGGTTATCAGATTTTTAATGTTTTAGCTTTTAGTTATTTTCTTTATAGATTCAGGGTATTTTGAGTCTGCTTAGGACACGTCAACTTCAACTACCCATGTTGCGAGTCCCACTCCGATGACTCCCAGATCTACACGACCTTAGGGCATCAGGCTTTAAATTCCCCGAACGAGTGGTGCTCGAGTAGCGAAGGCCGCTGGCAAACTACCCTCATTTGATTAACTTTCTTTTGTTTCTTTTCACTTTTAGCTCAGAGTCTCATCTAGTCATTCTAACTGCCAATATATCCACAACTGGTCTAATTTTATCTAGTTAAGTCTCGAACAGGCAATTGGCTGAGTTCTCTAATCCAGACAAAGTTGTGCTCAGTTATCAGGAATTCCCTATTCCTAATCAATTAGTTCAGCAGTAGTCATCAATTATCTCCTACTAACTATAACATACTACCTACATATCATACTACCTTAATGACAGCCCTACTCACGGTTCGGGACGAAGGCATCCATGAAAGCCCTATGTCACTTCGGGGATCATACCGCTTGCCCTAGCCGTCGGCATAATCGGACTCGGCCCGGCTTACCCTAGACTACTCTAACAAACAGGGTGTTCAGCAGGTTATTTTATCTAGCATGGCAGACACCAATACTAATTTATGCCTGTTAAACTAAACAGATTATGATTAGACCGTGGTTAGGAATTGTCTATAACTCTAACTTTAGTTTAAAAGAGCACATTAGACATGCAGACATAGTGAATGTTAAGCAGGTGGCTATTTCCGAAAAATATAATAACGTCAACATATAAAACAACTATTCATAAAAAATCGTAATCTCGTATTCATAATAGGTATTTAGAACAAAACAATAACAACATATAAGAGAGGGACATGGGGACTGATGCCATAAAGAAATCACCCTTTACGTAGTCTCGCCGACGGAGCGTACTGCTGTATATGTCGTATTGCTCGCCCTGACTATGCTCGCTAGAACCTTCGGAGGACGCTTCCTCAGCCTAGTAACTGGGCTTTACCTTAATACCTAGCTTAAGCTCAACCCTGTGGACTGACTCTTCGAATGCCTAGAGCCCTCTTAGGATCTCCTAACGAAATCCCGGGTATTCTATGAATACCAGAAACGAACCTATCTATAGAAACCTAAGATCTGAGACTATTTCTCAGAAACTAAAACAAAACACTAATAAGAAAGAAAACTGAGATCCGAGTCTCTGAGTGAGTTGTGTACTAGAGAAGTATACAATGGAAACCACTAAATGACTCAGATCGTGTGGAGAGGAATGATTTCAACTGCTGGAGGCCTGGGGTATTTATAGCAGCTTCCCGGGGTGATTTTGCATCAAAAATTCGATGTGGGACTGGTTCTGGGGGGTTCGGGATGCCCGTCTGGGATTGGGACGCCCGTCCTGATCTGTTGACTAGGTCGGGACGCCCGTCCTGGCGGTTTGACTGGGTCGGGACGCCCGTCCTGACCCTTTGACCATGTCAACATTTCCAAAAATTGCGTTTTTGCCACAAAATTTGCTATTTTCGTCTACTTTTCACCTGACACTTCCAAAATCATAAAAACTGTGAAATTGAGTAAATAACAAACAATTAAGATCAATTTGCCCTTAATTTCACCCGAAATCATACATAAAAACATGCTAAAAAGGTGATACAATTTTCGCGTATCAACGACCTTACTCACGGTTCGAGCTAAAGGCATCCATGAAAGTCCTATGTCACTCAGGAGATCATGCCGCTCGCCCTAATGCCGGCATAAACACACGAACTCAGCCTCATTAGACTACTCTAACAAACATGGTGATCTATAGGTTATTTTATCTAATATGGCAAGCCTTAATGCTTCCGTCCTCACACAAAGCCCTAAATTAAAGCCTGTTAAACTAGACAGGTTATGATTAGACCGTGGTTAGGAATTGTCTATAACCGTTCATCTAATTTAAAAGAGCAAGTAGACATACAATCATAATGATTGGTGCGATTACGGTTGACGTGCTAAATAGGTATTATTTTACCCTATGTTGATTATGAATAATTAAGGACTGTGATTGACTAATTGTCACATTTAGTCTATGGTGTCACTTAATCAGCCAGAACCTAAGGCAGAGTACCTATCGTGTAGCTAGTCTGTTGGAAAGTATCTACGATTTTATTAAATAATTATCGTACTCCCAGGGAAGTGGCAACGGCTTAGTAGTAACTAGCTTTTTATCCTAACTCCTATCTTATGATCCAGTTATGCAATCTTCATCAAATACTTTGATGAGAGGGTGATTCATTCTCCACTAGGTTTCAGTCTCATTAATCCTAGAAGTGCTTTATAGATGAGTTCTGATTCTATGTTATACTGTTCCTATATGTTAATTGACCTATATTCGAGTATTTTAGATATATCTTAGCCTGGATTGCAACTATGTTCTGTGTCTAAAGGCGTACCACATCCGAGGTCTCTAATAAACCGCCCTACCTTAATGACGGCCCTACTCACGGTTCGGGACGAAGGCATCCATGAAAGCCCTATGTCACTTCGGGGATCATACCGCTTGCCCTAGCCGCCGGCATAATCGGACTCAGCTCGGCCCCTACCTAGACTACTTTAACAGGCAGGGTGTTCAACATGTTATTTTATCTAGCATGGCAGACACCAATACTAATTGATGCTTGTTAAACTAAACAGGTTATGATTAGACCGTGGTTAGGAATTGTCTATAACCCTAACTTTAGTTTAAAAGAGCACATTAAACATGCAGACATAGTGAATATTTAGCAGGTGGCTATTTCCGGAAAAATGTAACAACTTCAACATATAAAACAACTATTCATAAAAATCGTAATCTGATGTTCATAATAAGTATTTAGAGTAAAAACAATAACAACATATTAGAGAGGGGTATGGGGACTGATGCCATAAAGAAATCACCCTTTACGTAGTCTCGCCGCAGAGCGTACTGCTGTATATGTCGTACTGCTTCCTCTGACTCTACTCACCAGAACCTTCGGAGGACGCTTCCTCAGCCTAGTAACTGGGCTTTACCTTAATACCCAGCTTAAGCCCAGCCCTGTGGACTGACTCTTCGAACGCCTAGAGCCCACTTAGGATCTCCTAACGAAATCCCGGGTATTCTATGAACACCGGAAACGAACCTATCTATAAAAACCTAAGATCTAAGACTATTTCTCAGAAACTAAAACAAAACACTAATAAGAAAGAAATTGAGATCCGAGTCTCAGAGTGAGTTGTGTACGAGAGAATTGTACACTAGACACCACTAAATGACTCAGATCGACTGGAGAGGAATGAATTCAACTGCTGGAGGCCTGAGGTATTTATAGCAGCTTCCCGGAGTGAAAATCTCTGAAAAATTCGATGTGGGACAGTTTCTGGCAGCTCGGGACGCCCGTCCTGGTCTGTTGACCAGGTCGGGACGCCCGTCCCTGGTGCTGGACGCCCGTCCCTCTGGCTTGGCTTGGTCGGGATGCTTGTCCTTGGTTCGGGAAGCCCATCCCGGACCTTTGACCGAGTCAATATTTCCAAAAATTGCGTTTTTGCCCCAAAATTTGCTGTTTTCGTCTACTTTGCACCTGACACTTCCAAAATCATAAAAACTGTGAAATTAAGTGAATAATGCACAATCAAGATCAAATTGCCCTTGATTTCACCCAAATTCATACGTAAAAACATGCTAAAAAGGTGATACGATTTTCGCGTATCAGATAACCCCACACTTAGCCTTTTGCTTGTCCTCAAGCAAAGTCTACCAGAAGTTACTTAAATTCCTAGTCATGTTTTTATTCCAAAAATTCTTCAGACAAGTCTTAATACAGGTCTGTCTGGTTAGGTTGCTATGACAAGGTCTCAGATGTTTTTAGTAGCTTGTTATGATCAGGCAGAAAACAAATCAACAACTAGGTTGGACTTTTTTCTTAGTCGTAGGGTCTTCCTGATGTGTAGTGTGTGTACTAGTCTAGACCAAATAGTCAACACAATGTACTACTACCAGATAACACTTTGACCTATCGCTAGACATATTAACAACAGACAACTTTTTGAGTTCTGAGCTTTGGTGGTCAGATTTTTGATGTTTTAGCACTTAGTTATTTTCTTTATAGATTTAGGGTATTTTGAGTCTGCTTAGAACACGTCAACTTCAACTACCCATGTAGCGAGTCCCACTCCGATGACTCCCAGATCTACACGACCTTAGGGCATCAGGCTTTAAATTCCCCGAAGGAGTGGTGCTCGAGTAGCGAAGGCCGCTGGCAAACTAACCTTATTTGATTAACTATCTTTTGTTTCCTTTCACTTTTAGCTCAGAGCCTCATCCAGTTATTCTAATTGTCAAAACATCCACAACTGGTCTAATTTCATCTAGTTCAGTCTTGAAAAGGTAATTGGTTGAGGTCTCTAATCCAGACAAAGCTGTGCTCAGTTATCAGGAATTCCCTATTCCTAATCAATTAGTCCAAGATAGCTATCAACTATCTCCTACTAACCATAGCATACTACCTACATATCATAGACATAAGCAATTGTTTAACCAATCATACTACATTTAGAAGTCTGAAAGACGGAAAAAGTTTGAAAATTTTTTGGAAGGGTGTGAAAATACGGGGAAAACAAGTAAAAGCATAAAAAACTGCTACAGTGCACCGTGCACTGCTACCCCACACTTAAGGCTGGCACTGTCCTCAGTGTTCATGCATATCTAGCTAAACCCCACACTTATTTGAAAATAAGAAATAAAACAGAAAAGAGTCTTACCCCCACACTTATTTGAAAAGAAGAAGTAAAACAGAAAAGAAAGGATTCTGTATTGGTAAGTAAGACATAAAATAATGCAAATAATTCTGTATTTCATATAAATCAATTTTTTACATAGATTCATACATCATACAGCCCAGACATGCTTATACACATAGAACAAGAAAAACAAAAGCAAAAGAAAGGAAAGAAAAGGAAAGAAGGAGAGAGAGACTAAGAACCCGGCGGATCGTCGTCCAGTGGACCGAGTTCTACTGTAAAGTCAAACTCGAAGTTCTCCGCCACTCGGGAAGTCTGCTGATGTATCTCCTCAATCCGGCTGGTGGTCATGGCGATCCTGTCATCTATCATCGCCAAACGTCTGTCAATCTTGTCTTCCATCATTGTCATCCGTCTGTCAATCCTCTCCATGTCTCGACTGTATCGGGCCGATAGTTCTGCCAATCCGTGCGACATGTGTCGTTCGAAGGCAGTACGTGGCACGAACGTCTCGGACGGAGGGATATGTGCTGGAAATGCTTCCGATGCCGACGCCTGTCCTGTCTGCTCCGTATGGATGGTGTCGCGGCCATTCGCATCCCAGACAACCATTCCCATGTTCCGTAGAATGGTAACATCTGTGGGAATGGTGGTCGGGGCGACCAGAGTAAGCTCCGAGCCCTCTATGTCCAAGTCCAGGTAGCGAGCTAGCTTGGTGATGTATGGTCCGAGCCCCAGACACTGTTTCCTAGTGTCTGTAGCGAACCCTCGCATTACGACCGCTATGAGTCTAGCCATCTCTACTGTAGATCCCATATGCATGTTGGCTAGAAGGAACGTCTCCATCCGGGTGACAGTTCCGGGCGCTGTCAATCGTCCTGACAATGTGTGTGCAATTATAGCATGCAGGTAGCGAAGAGTAGGGTAAATACCTGTGGCTTTTGCAAAGCCATGCTGGTATGGGACACCCGTCATGCAGATCTGAGCCCAAGCAGTGGAGACGTCTGCAGATGTGAAGTCTCGAACTGCTGTGGTGTACACGGGCGTATCCAGCTCATCTCTCTGCCAGATGCCTAGGGGGATGCCGAACTCGGCCATGCTCATCGATCGATCTATTTCGCCTAGACGGAATGTGATCTGCTCCTGTTGGCAGGTGAAAGACGCATAGAACTCACATACCAACTCTAGGTATGTGGGCTCTATGACGGTGAATACTCGACTGTACGGTGGCACGTCGAGTATGCGTCTGACTTCTGGCTCTACTCCCAGCGTCTGTACCGCTGCCCAATCCAGTGTTCTGCCCGTCAGTATCGTACGCCCGATGTACCTAGTGCATCTCTCTTGGTATGCTGTGCTGGAGGGAAACAGCATAAAGGGATGTGCTACTGAGGTAACTGTCATGGTAGATGTGGTACGAGCACGTTTGGGGGCCATTGAAAACGAACGAGAGAAGTTAGGTGGGAAGGAAAGCTTTAAACTCAAATTCTAGAGGTGAATTTGAATTCAGAAGGATGAAATTAGGTTAGGGAAGGATTTTGAATTTTTGGCGGGAAAATCGAATTTTGGAGGGAAATTCGAGTTTTTGGGAAAATTCAAATTCTGGAGGGAAATTCGAATTTTAAACTTTGAAGAGTTTGCCAACAATTTGTAGAGAGAAGGTAGAGAGAAATATTTTAGAGAGATGAATTTTTGGTTGTAGATTTGAGAGAAAATGAAAACAATTGAATTTTTATAGAGGGGTGACCTTCGGGACGCCCGTCCCGGGTTGCATCGGGACGCGTGCCAATTCCGGGAAAAAAAAAATTTCGTAATTCCCTGAAAATCTCAAAATACCAAAAATTATCATAATTCTTAACAAGGCTTCATGTTTATCCAATGAAATTCAGAAGTTGTTAAAAACTCTATGCAAAAATTCCTCAGTCTCTTTTTCGAAAATTTGACTACCCTAAGTTTGTCCTAACGTAAATTCAGCAAGAATTTCAGAAAAACAAAAATTTAGTTTGTGCAATGTAATTAGTGAAAAATAACCTGTATTTGCAAAACTCTTGTTTTTCATAGAAATTCGAAATAAACTGTCTGAAGAAAATTGTTGAATATAAATGACCCTTTTAAAAATGTTTGAAAAATAGAAAATAAGGGTCAATTATTCAAGTTTCAGTTCAAACGAATTATTTGTTGAGAGTAAAAGAATCTTCCCTTTTTAACGAATCCTATCTCTGATCTCCTGTAGTTCTGTCCGAATGCTTCGCATTTCTTGTAGTTCTGCTCGTATGTTGCGCATCTCCTCCTGCTGGTTCCCTTGTTCCTTCAAGATTTCCATCATTTCACGGAGTAATTGCACATTATGGCGTTCTATTGTGGTTCTGAGTTGGGTCACTTTAGAACTCAAGGTTAGAATAGCCTGATAAGATCGTCTCAGTCCACCCGGTATTGTCTGAGTCATGGCGCTTATCCTGTGAGATATATTTTCTACCTGGGCAACCAAGGCTGAGTGAGAAATATTAGTGCTATCCTCTGATGAAGGTGGTTGGTTGTTGGGTGCGGGGGATGCAGGAGTGTACTCAGGAGATTTCGGAGTGTATTCAGGGGAATCTGGAGTATATTCTGGAGAGGCAAGAGTATATTTGGGAGATGCATGGGTATATTCTGGAGATGCAGGTGTATATTCGGGGGATGCAGGAATTGTTTGAATCTCTGGAGAGGGATTGCTGTTATTCTCAAATTCGTCCAGAACATCCTGGGCTCTTGTTTCCTTCATTTCTGAGTGCAAAGTCTGGTTAGAAATAACAAATAGAAAAAATAGGAAAGTGAAACAAGAAAGCAAGAAAAATATTTTTATGGATTTTGAATTTTATTTAGAAAGCAGGTAAATTTCCTTAATATGGTTTTAGAATAATTTTCTAAAATTTGATCATCCTAAGTGTCTTAATTTCAGATATTATCTAAAATTAATTATTTATGATAATCCTATATTCAGGAAAGTGATTGTCTAACTAGTATAAGATAAGTGTAAATCAAAAGTCTAGGTTACTACCGTTACCTATCATAAGTTTCTAGAATTGTGGCCAATAATCCTAAATTCATTATGATATTTCCCCGGCAACGGCGCCAAAAATCTGGTGCGATTCCGGTTGACGTGCTAAATAGGTATTATTTTACCCTATGTTGATTATGAATAATTAAGGACTGTGATTGACTAATTGTCACATTTAGTCTATGGTGTCACTTAATCAGCCAGAACCTAAGGCAGAGTACCTATCGTGTAGCTAGTCTGTTGGAAAGTATCTACGATTTTATTAAATAATTATCGTACTCCCAGGGAAGTGGCAACGGCTTAGTAGTAACTAGCTTTTTATCCTAACTCCTATCTTATGATCCAGTTATGCAATCTTCATCAAATACTTTGATGAGAGGGTGATTCATTCTCCACTAGGTTTCAGTCTCATTAATCCTAGAAGTGCTTTATAGATGAGTTCTGATTCTATGTTATACTGTTCCTATATGTTGATTAACCTATATTCGAGTATTTTAGATATATCTTAGCCTGGATTGCTTCTATGTTCTGTGTCTAAAGGCGTACCACATCCGAGGTCTCTAATAAACCGCCCTACCTTAATGACGGCCCTACTCACGGTTCGGGACGAAGGCATCCATGAAAGCCCTATGTCACTTCGGGGATCATACCGCTTGCCCTAGCCGCCGGCATAATCGGACTCAGCTCGGCCCCTACCTGGACTACTTTAACAGGCAGGGTGTTCAACATGTTATTTTATCTAGCATGGCAGACACCAATACTAATTGATGCCTGTTAAACTAAACAGGTTATGATTAGACCGTGGTTAGGAATTGTCTATAACCCTAACTTTAGTTTAAAAGAGCACATTAAACATGCAGACATAGTGAATATTTAGCAGGTGGCTATTTTCGGAAAAAAGTAACAACTTCAACATATAAAACAACTATTCATAAAAATCGTAATCTGATGTTCATAATAAGTATTTAGAGTAAAAACAATAACAACATTTAAGAGAGGGGTATGGGGACTGATGCCATAAAGAAATCACCCTTTACGTAGTCTCACCGCAGAGCGTACTGCTGTATATGTCGTATTGCTTCCTCTGACTCTGCTCACCAGAACCTTCGGTGGACGCTTCCTTAGCCTAGTAACTGGGCTTTACCTTAATACCCAGGTTAAGCCCAGCCCTGTGGACTGACTCTTCGAACGCCTAGAGCCCTCTTAGGATCTCCTAACGAAATCCCGGGTATTCTATGAACACCGGAAACGAACCTATCTATAGAAACCTAAGATCTGAGACTATTTCTCAGAAACTAAAACAAAACACTAATAAGAAAGAAACTGAGATCCGAGTCTCTGAGTGAGTTGTGTACGAGAGAATTGTACACTAGACACCACTAAATGACTCAGATCGAGTGGAGAGGAATGAATTCAACTGCTGGAGGCCTGGGGTATTTATAGCAGCTTCCCGGAGTGAAAATCTCTGAAATATTCGATGTGGGACAGTTTCTGGCAGCTCGGGACGCCCGTCCCGGACCTTTGACCGAGTCAACATTTCAAAAAATTGCGTTTTTGCCCCAAAATTTGCTGTTTTCGTCTACTTTGCACCTGACACTTCCAAAATCATAAAAACTATGAAATTAAGTGGATAATGCACAATCAATATCAAATTGCCCTTGATTTCACCCAAATTCATACGTAAAAACATGCTAAAAAGGTGATACAATTTTCGCGTATCAATGATAATTAAGCTGGTGACCTTTTCGGAAAAATGTAAATATCTTCAATCATGCAAAATAAATATTCTTAATATCATAATTTAATAATCAAATGGGTGTTTGGACAAACACAGTACAAAAATATAAAGAGATGGACAATGGGACCACCACCATAAAGTATTCACCCTTTATTAGGTCTGCTAATGGAGCAACTACTTGTATATCCTGCACTGCTTGACCCAACTCTACTCGACAGAACCTTCGGGGAACGCTTCCTCAGCCTAGTAGCTATTGCTTTACCTTACGTCCCGGGCTTAAGCAAAGCCATGTTGACTAATTCTTCGAATGCCTAGTGCTCTCTTAGGATCTCCTAACAAAATCTCGGGTATTCTATGAATATTAAAAACAAACCCTATCTAGTTGTATTCTAAGATCCTAAGACAGACTCTCAGAAAACAAAGAACACGAGAAAACTCTCGTATACTAAAATCTACTTGAATGAAAATACCTGAGATCATTGAATGACTCGTATACAGTAGAAAACTGTGTACTGGAAGCCACTGAATGATTCAGATCAAGTGGAGAGGGATCATTTCAACTGTAGAAGTCCTAGGGTATTTATAGCAGGGAAGCTGAGTGAATTTCTTTTCAGAAAATAATGTGGGACACTGTTCATGGGTGATGCTGCTCCGACTCATACGCTAAATAGGTGTTATTTTACCCTATGTTGATTATGAGTAATTAAGGGCTGAGATTGACTAATTGTCACATTTAGTCTCTATGGTGTCACTTAATCAGTCAGAACCTAAGGCAGAGTACCTATCGTGTAGCTAGTCTGTTGGAAAGTATCTACGTTTTTATTAAATAAATATCGTACTCCTAGGAAAGTGGTAACGGCTTAGTAGTAGCTAACCTTTTATCCTAACTCTTATTTTATGATCCAGTTATGCAATCTTCATCAATAACTTTGATGAGGGGGTGATCCATTCTCCACTAGGTTTAAGTCTAATTAAGCCTCAAGTGTTTATAGACAAAGTCCTGATTCCATGTTATACTGTTCCTACATGTTGATTGACCTATCTTCGAGTGTTTTAGATATATCTTAGCCTGGAATGCAACTATGTTCTGAGTCTAAAGGTGTACCACATCCGAGTCAACTAATAAACCGCCCTACCTTAATGACGGACCTACTCACGGTTCGAGCTAAAGGCAACCATGAAAGCCCTATGTCACTTAGGGGATCATGCCGCTCGCCCTAACGCCGGCATAAAAATGCAACTCAGCCAACATAGACTACTCTAACAAACAGGGTGTTCCGTAGGTTATTTTATCTAGTATGGCAGACACCAATACTAATTGATGCATGTTAAACTAAACAGGTTATGAATAGACCGTGGTTAGGAATTGTCTATAACCTAATTTTAGTTTAAAAGAACACATTAGACATGCAGACATAATGAATATTAAGCAGGTGGCTATTTCCGGAAAAACATAACAACTTCAACATATATAACAAATATTCATAACAACCATAATCCAGTATTCAAAATTATTCTTTGGACAAACACAATAACAACATATAAGAGAGGGACAGGGGGACTGATGCCATAAAGAAATCACCCTTTACTTAGTCTCGCCAATGGAGCATACTGCTGTATATGTCGTACTGCTTGACCCGACTCTGCTCTCCAGAACCTTCGGAGGACTCTTCCTCAGCCTAGTAGCTAGAATTTACCTTAATACCCAGCTTAAGCTCAGCCATGTGGACTGACTCTTCGAACGCCTAGAGCCCTCTTAGGATCTCCTAACGAAATCCCAGGTATTCTATGAATACCAGAAACGAACCTATCTATCGAAGCTTAAGACCTGAGACTAATTCTCAAAAACTAAGAAAAACGAAACACTAAAAGGAAAGAAAGAAAACTTATACTGAAATCTGAGTCTCTGTGTGAATTATGTACTAGAGAATTGTATACTGGAAGTCATTGAATGACTCAGATCAAGTGGAGAGGGATGAATTCAACTGAGGAAGGCCTGGGGTATTTATAGCAGCTTTCTGGAGTGATTTTCTCTCAAATATTCGATGTGGGATTCTGAATTCTGGTTCGGGACGCCCGTCCCAGTCTATTGACCAGGTCAGGATGGCCGTCCCTAGTCCTGGACGCCCGTCTCGACCTGTTGACCAGGTCAGGATGCCCGTCCTGAACCGGGACGCCCTCCCCGAAGTCTAAACTTATGAAAATTTGCGTTTTTGCCCCGAAATTTGCCATTTTCTTCCACTTTTCACTTGACACTTCCAAAATCATAAAAACTGTGAAATTAAGTTAATAACGAACAATTAAGATTGATTTACCCTCAATTTCACCATAAATCATGCCTAAAAACATGCTAAAAACATGCTAAAAACGTGATATGATTTATGCATATCAGATAACCCCACACTTAGCTTTTTGCTTGTCCTCAAGCAAAGTCTACCTGAAGTTAGTCATTCTAAATCATAGTGCAATCACTTAAATTCCTAGTCATGTTTTTATTCCAAAAATTATTCAGACAATTCTTAACACATGTCTCACTCGTCAGGTTGCTGTGA
Source organism: Asclepias syriaca (assembly GCA_027405835.1). Taxonomy (NCBI): domain Eukaryota; kingdom Viridiplantae; phylum Streptophyta; class Magnoliopsida; order Gentianales; family Apocynaceae; genus Asclepias; species Asclepias syriaca. The sequence goes on from CM049924.1 coordinate 12,778,883, forward strand.
CAAGGTCTCAAATGTCTATAGTAGATTGTTATGATCAAGCAGAAAACAACTTAACAACTAGGTTGAACTCTTTTCTTAGTCACAAGGTCTTCCTGATGTGTAGTGTGTGTACTAGTCTAGACCAGATAGTCAACACAATATACTCTTGTCTTAACTATTACCAGATAACACTTCGACCATGTCACTAGACATACTAACAATAGACAACTTTCTGAGTTCTGAGCCTTGGTGATAAGATTTTTACTTATTTAGCGTTTATTGAGTTTTTCTTTCATAGATTTTTCAGGGTATTTTGAGTCTGCTTTGAACACGTCAACTTCAACTACCCATGTAGCGAGTCTGCTTTGAACACGTCAACTTCAACTACCCATAGATTTTTCAGGGTATTTCTAATTACCCCACACTTATTTGAAAATAAGAAACAAAAACAAAACAGAAAAGATTCTTACCCCACGCTTATTTGAATAACTATGGGTAAGAAGGAAAATAAGGAAATAACATAAATAACAAGAAAACATAGAGAAAACAATGTTGTTATGTCATATCAATCAATGTTACACAGAGATTCATATTTCATACAGCCCAGACATGATCACACACATAGAATGAAAACAACAAAAGAAAAAGAAAAGGAAAGAAAAGCTAAGAACCCGGCTCGCCGTCGTTAGGTGGACCGAAGTCTACTGGAAAGTAGACCTCAGTGTTTTCCACCAGTTGGGAGGTATGCTGATAAATCTCCTCGATCCTGCTGGTGTTCATAGCGATTCTGTCATCCATCATCGTCAGTCATCTCTCGATCCTATCCATATCTTGGCTATATCGGGCTGAGAGTTCTGCCAATCCGTGCGACATGTGTCGTTCGAAGGTAGTGCGTGGAACAAACGTCTCGGACGGAGGTATGTGTGCTGGACCTGCTCCTGGTGCCGATGCCTGTCTTGGCTGCTCCGTGTGGATGGAGTAGGGCCCATTTGCATCCCGTACGACCATCCCCATGTTCCGTAGAATGGTGAGGTCTGTAGGAATGGTGGTCGGGGCAACCTGGGTCAGCTCCGAGCCCTCGATGTCCAACTCCAGGTAGTGAGCTATCCTGGTGATGAACGGCCCGAGCCCCAGACACTGTTTCCGAGTGTCCGTAGCGAAACCCCGCATGATGACTGATACGTTCCGATTGGTATGCTAAAAGATATGTTTTTATTTACCTATGTCTATTATGAGTAATTAAGGACTGAGTCTTACTAACTGTCACTTTAGCATTCAATTGTTGTCACTTAATCAATCAGAACCTAAGGCAGAGTACCTATCGTGTAGCTAGTTCTTGGAAAGTATCTACGATTTTAATTTATTAATATCGTACTCCCAGGGAACTGGTAACGGCTTAGTAGTAACTATCCCTTAATCCTAACATTCATCTTATTTATCTAATCAGAAAATCGATAATCAATACTTTGAGATTGATTGGTGATCCCAATCACCCAGAACAAGCAAATAGCATTCAAGAGTAGACAGGCATTCATCAGTTTAAGCTCAGTTATTACAATTTGTTTGACCTTATCTTCGAACATTTTAGATATATCTTGATCTCTAAGGCAATTATGAAATGTAACCATCTGTTTACCATATTCGAGTTACCTGGTGTATTCACCCCTACCTTGGGATGATCCTTCTCATCTGTCGGATTAAAGTATCCATGAACGGTACCCTATGTCACTTCGGTATCATGTCACTTAACCCTAGGATTGGCATAGCGTACAAACTCAGCTTTATTAGGGTACTCTAACAAACATGGTGATTTGTTTTGTTATTTCTTCCAAATGTGGCAGACCTTTTACAATCTGTTAAACTAAACCGGTTATGATTCAGACCTTGGTTAGGAGTTGTCTATAACCCTAATTTAATTTAAAAGGACACGATAGTTCAACATTCATAATGATAATTCTAGCTCTATGATCTTCCCGGGAAAATGAACAGTATCTCAAATTGTAAAACATGTATGATATATAAATTCAGTATCAAATTAATATTCAGATAAAACAATTAGTAAACATACAGAACCTCGTCTAGGGGACCCACTATCATAAAGTAGTCACCGCTTTATGCAGGTCCAGCCGGCGCTACAGCTCCTGTAGGCTTCTGACTGCTCGATCCTACTCTGCTCGGTAGAGCCTTCGGAGAACGCTCCTCAAACCTAGTAGCAATTGTTTTACCTTACATCCCGGGCTTAAGCAAATTGCCCTAATCTGACTAAGAACACGCACCCTATCTCTCTCTTAGGATCTCCTAACGAAATCCCGGTATTCTATGATACCAAAAACAAACTCTATCTAGTCGTAATCTAAGATTCTGAGACAGACTCTCAGAAAATAAAGAAAACGAAAAACTCTCTAAGAATAGAAATAAACTTATACTGAGCCCGAGTCTCTCAGTGACTTATGTACTCGAGAAAAATGTACAATCTAAGTCAGTAAATGACTCAGATCGAGTGGAGATGGATGATTTCAACTCTTGGAGGCCTGGGTATTTATAGCAGCTTTCTGGAGTGAAAATCTCCAAATATTTCGATGTGGGACAACTTCTGGTGCTTCGGGACGACCGTCCTGGATTGGGACGGCCGTCCTGGTGCTTTGACTGGGTCAGGACGCCCGTCCTGACCCGTTGACCAGGTCAGCATTTCCAAAAATTGCATTTTTGCCCCAAAATTTGTTGTTTTCGTGCAATTTGCTCCTGAAACTTCCAAAATCGAAATTTAAGAAATTTTATGTCAATTTGATTCAATTAAGATCAAATACATTCAAATATTGCCCTAATTTATGTCTAAAAACATGCTAAAAAGGGTATATGATTTGTGCATATCAAATAACCCCACACTTAGCTTTTTGCTTGTCCTCAAGTAAAGTCTACCGGAAGTTAGTGATTTTAAATCATATGTGCAGTCACTTAAATTTCCTAGTCATGTTTTTATTCCAAAAATTATTTAGACAATTCTTAATACAGGTTTAACTGGTTAGGTTGCTATGACAAGGTCTCAAATGTCTTTTGTAGATTGTTATAATCAAGCAGGAAACAACTTAACAACCAGGTTGAACTTTTTCTCAGTCACAAGGTCTTCCTGATGTGTAGTGTGTGTACTAGTCTAGACCAGATAGTCAACACAATATACTCTGATCTTAACTACTACCAGATAACACTTGGACCTGTCGCTAGACATACTAACAACAGACAACTTTCTGAGTTCTGAGCCTTGGTGATCAGATTTTTAATTATTTAGCGTTTATTGATTTTTTTTCTTTTATAGAGTCAGGGTATTTTGAGTCTGCTTTGAACACGTCAGCTTCAACTACCCATGTAGCAAGTCCCACTCCGATGACTCCCAGACCTACACGACCTTAGGGCATCAGGCTTTAAGTTCCCCGAAGGAGTGGTGCTCGAGTAGCAAAGGCCGTTGGCAGACTACCCTATTTAATTAATTCTCTTTTGTTTCTTTTCACTTTTAGCTCAGAGTCTCATCTAGTCATTCTAATTGTCAATACATCCGCAACTTGTCTAATCTTATCTAGTTAAGTCTTGAAAAGGTAATTGGCTGAGGTTTCTAATCGAGACTAAATTGTGCTCAGTTATCAGGAATCCCCTATTCCTAATCAATAAGTTCAAAATAGTCATCACATTGTCTCCTACTAACCATAACATTCTACCTACATATCATAGACATAAGCAATGTTTAACCAATCATACTGCATTTAGAAGTTTTAAAGAATGAAAGATTTTGAAAAAATATTTGGAAGGGTGTGAAAATACGTGAAAATACGGGGAAAACAAGCAAAAATCATGCAAAAATTTTCTCAAACTACTACAGTGCACCGTGCACTGCTACCCCACACTTAAGTCTAACACTGTCCTCAGTGTTCATGCATATCTAAACTACCCCACACTTATTTGAAAACAAGAAACAAAAATAAAACAGAAAAGACTCTTACCCCACACTTATTCGAAAAACTATGGGTAAGAAGGAAAATAAAGCAATGAAAGAAATCAAAACAGGAAAGTGATAGAAATAACAAAACATAAAATGAAGATAAATATTAAAAGATGAGGATTAGAAAAACTCCCTTCTTGTCTCGAGCAGAAGGGTTTTCTCTGATCTGTCAATTGGCTCTTCACCTTAGCCATGTGCTATTACTGAGGTGTTGTTGACTCTGTAGGCTCTAGATACTGGAACGAATGACTCTGTAGTGTTCTCCGTATGGAGAGTGTATTTACCCTCTGAGTCGCGGACTACCATCCCCATGTTTTGAAGAACGGTCAAGTTTGGTAGATGGAGCTACCTTCATCAGCTCCGATCCTTCAATGTCGAGCTCCGGGTAGTGGCCTATCCTTTTGATGAATGACTCGAGCCCCAAGGACTGTTTCCTCAAATCATTTGTAAAGTTTCTCGCAATCCTGAAGCTTTGGCGAAGCCGTGGTGGTAGGAGGCTCCAGTGGTGTAGATCTGGGCCCAAGTATTTGATACTTCCTCGGGGAAGTTTCTCACAATTGATTGGTATGCAGGGGATGCAAACTCCTCCATTGCTATGCTCCTGATACAATGCCAAATTCCTCTATATCTGACGACCGTTCGATATCACTTGGTAGATCACTTGCTTGCACTGGTCTGGCTTTAATTGTTGCTAGTATCTCATCTGTTGATTCTGCGGGTAGGGGTTTTGCTGTGGTGGTATCTTCTGAAAGTTTCCAGCTTCCGAATTATTCCTCAGCTAAATCCCGTATGATTCCTCTAGTTAGGATTGTATGCATTTCCCATTGGAGTAGCATTCTGCAGTAACCTACTCCTACCTCTTTTTGGACTGATTCGTATTTCATTCACGTAGCAATTCCCGCTAAAGTGTAGTACTTGGCAGACTTCACAGATTTGATACACAGACTGAACGTTTCTTTCCTAAGACATTGGCATTCTGAATCTGGAAAACAACTTCTCATAGAATCTGCACATGACTTTAACATCATTAGTAGGTAATGCCTGTGGTTCAGGCCATTTTGAAAAGTGTTCCACGACTACTATGATGTAATTATTTTCACAAGAAGAAAGAGAAAGGGATTTAATCAGTACCTCAGATATTAAAGATTTCAAGACTCTATATACCTTGCTGGGGTAGGCAATCTCTGGAAGAGGTGTTACCTGTTATTCGGCAAGCATCGCAGGAATGTATCAGAGATATAAAGTCCTTGAATATGGTGGGTCATCAAGATTCTGCTTTCAACACTTTCCGGACAGTGTTGATAGCAATCAATTGGTCTCCCATAGGTTCTTTAGGGCAATGCTCCAAAATCTTGTGGCCTTCGTCTTCTGAGATACATCTTCTGATCACTTACTCTACAATGATTCAAAATAGAAAACGGATCTCCCTAGTAGTAACATTCCAAATCAACAAAGAATTTCTTCTTTTGCTGATAAGTCATATCACTTGGGAATATTTAGCAGCTAGATAATTAGTAATATTAGTAAACCACAGAGGAGAATCATTACTCATAGCAAACAATGAAAATAGATTCTCATTCAGAAATTTATCAGATACTACTGTCTCGTCAATAGCCTCTAACTCGGGGTTTTCTAATCTAGAGCAAAGGTTTGCTTTTCTAGATTCTTAACCCTTTTTCTTATCCCTTCATTCTATATCAAATTCAAGTAACAATAAAACCTAACTTAATCAATTATGGTTCAGCATTAGTTTTATTGAACACAGATATCTCAGACTGATCATTGTAGCCTATTGTTTTTAGACAAGACTAGATAAGATCGGAATTTATCATATATGAACTCTCTTATCATGTTTCTGTCCTAAAACAATTCTTACTACATCATTACATCACATATTCATTCAAAAAGCAGATTTCAATCAGGTGATGCCATAATGGGTGCAGTAATTCCTTTTGGTTTAAAAGATCTCATGCAATTATCAGCAAAACAAAAGGAACATCCTTTTTTCAATAGAACATTCAAAGGTCTCGCTATTAAGGAAAAAGTATTTAATAACTCATCCTAATAAAGCCGGCATGACTCTAAGAAAATTCTAAAATGGAATTTCTTCCCGATAAAAATCTAAGCCAAAATTTTACAACTCAGAAGAAAATATTTTTTTTTCTCACTTCCAAACTTTTATTTTTTGAAAAAAAAAACAAACAGACAGGAAACCTGTAAACACGAAAAATTTATTTCTTTTATCTTCTGGAAAATAATATTTTTCAGAAAATTTTATAGAAGAAAAGAAAAGAAAAAAAAATTGAAAGAAAACAAATGTTCAAGAGCAAATAACACAACATATAGGAAAAAGAACAACATACCATTGAGCAAGAAAAATACATTTTTTTCGGGTTTTAAATTTTTTAACATTTTTTTCTTTTTATATTTTATTTCGAAAGCAATTAAATTTCCTCAATATGGGTTTAGAATGATTTTCTAAAATTTGATTATCCTAAATGTCTTAATTTCAGATAATATCTAAAATTAATTAGTTATGATAACCCTATATTTCGGAAATTGATTGTCTAACTAGCAGAACATAAGTGTAGGTCTAAAGTCTAGGTTACTACCGTTACCTATCATAAATCTCTAGAATTTTGATCAGGAATCCTAAATTCATTATGATATTTCCCCGACAATGGCGCCAAAAATATGATGCGTTCCGATTGGCATGCTAAAAGATATGCTTTTATTTACCTATGTCGATTATGAGTAATTAAGGACTGAGTCTTACTAACTGTCACTTTAGCATTCAATTATTGTCACTTAATCAATTAGAACCTAAGGCAGAGTACCTATCGTGTAGCTAGTTCTTGGAAAGTATCTACGATTTTAATTTATTAATATCGTACTCCCAGGGAACTGGTAACGGCTTAGTAGTAACTATCCCTTAATCCTAACATTCATCTTATTTATCTAATCAGACAATCGATAATCAATACTTTGAGATTGATTGGTGATCCCAATCACCCAGAACAAGCAAATAGCATTCAAGAGTAGACAGGCATTCATCAGTTTAAGCTCAGTTATTACAATTTGTTTGACCTTATCTTCGAACATTTTAGATATATCTTGATCTCTAAGGCAATTATGAAATGTAACCATCTGTTTACCATATTCGAGTTACCTGGTGTATTCACCCCTACCTTGGGATGATCCTTCTCATCTGTCGGATTAAAGTATCCATGAACGGTACCCTATGTCACTTCGGTATCATGTCACTTAACCCTAGGATTGGCCTAGCGTACAAACTCAGCTTTATTAGGGTACTCTAACAAACATGGTGATCTGTTTTGTTATTTCTTCCTAATCTGGAAGACCTTTTACAGTCTGTTAAACTAAACCGGTTATGATTCAGACCTTGGTTAGGAGTTGTCTATAACCCTAGTTTAATTTAAAAGGACACGATAGTTCAACATTCATAATGATAATTCTAGCTCTATGATCTTCCCGAGAAAATGAACAGTATCTCAAATTGTAAAACATGTATGATATATAAATTCAGTATCAAATTAATATTCAGATAAAACAATTAGTAAACATACAGAACCTCGTCTAGGGGACCCACTATCATAAAGTAGTCACCGCTTTATGCAGGTCCAGCCGGCGCTATAGCTCCTGTATGCTTCTGACTGCTCGATCCTACTCTGCTCAGTAGAGCCTTCGGAGAACGCTCCTCAGACCTAGTTGTAATTGCTTTACCTTACATCCCGGGCTTAAGCAAATTGCCCTAATCTGACTAAGAACACGCACCCTATCTCTCTCTTAGGATCTCCTAACGAAATCCCGGTATTCTATGATACCAAAAATGAACCCTATCTAGTCGTAATCTTAGATTCTGAGACAGACTCTCAGAAAACAAAGAAAACGAGAAACTCTCTAAGAATAGAAATAAACTTATACTGAGCCCGAGTCTCTCAGTGACTTATGTACTCGAGAAAAATGTACAATCGAAGTTACTAAATGACTCAGATCGAGTGGAGAGGGATGATTTCAACTCTTGGAGGCCTGGGGTATTTATAGCAGCTTTCTGGAGTGAAAATCTCCAAACATTTCGATGTGGGACAACTTCTGGTGCTTCGGGACGCCCGTCCTGATTCGGGACGCCCGTCCTGACCCGTTGACCAGGTCAGCATTTCCAAAAATTGCATTTTTGCCCCAAAATTTGCTGTTTTCGTGCAATTTGCTCCTGAAACTTCCAAAATCGAAATTTAAGCAATTTTATGTCAATTTGATTCAATTAAGATCAAATACATTCAAATATTGCCCTAATTTATGTCTAAAAACTTGCTAAAAAGGGTATATGATTTGTGCATATCAATGACCGTGATGAGTCGAGCCATCTCCACTGTAGATCCCATGTGCATGTTGGCCAAGATGAATGTCTCCATTTGGGTGACATTCCCGGGGGCCGTCCGTCGTCCTGACAAAGTGTGTGCGATAATGGCATGTAAGTATCGAAAGAGCAGGATAAATACCTGTGGCTTTCGCAAAGCCATGCTGGTAGGGAACACCCATCATACAGATCTGAGCCCAAGCAGTGGAGACGTCTACAGACGTGAAGTCACGAACTACTGTGGTGTAGGCGGGCGTATCCAGCTCGTTTCTCTGCCAGATACCCAAGGCAATGCCGAACTCGGCCATGCTCATCGATTGATCTATTCCGCCCAAGCGGAATGTGATCTGCTCCTGATGGTATGTAAACGATGCATAGAACTCACATACCAGCTCTAGGTATGTCGGCTCAGTGATGATGAATACTCGACTGTAGGGTAGTACGTCGAGCATGCATCTGACTTCCTACTCCACTTCTAGCGTCTGTACTGCCGCCCAGTCAAGTGTTCAGCCCGTCAGTATGGTGCGTCCGATATACCCATGGCATCTCTCCTGGTATGTTGGGCTGGAGTGAAACAGCATGAAAGTATGTGCCACCGATGTGACGGTCATGGTAGATGTGATACGGGCGCGTTTGGGAGCCATTTGAGAAGTTCGAGAGGCTTTGGGAATTTAGGCGGGAAGGAAGCTTCGAATTCAAATTCTGGGGGTGAATTTGAATTCGGGAGGATGGATTTTGGTTAGGGAATGATTTTGAACTTTTGGCGGGAAATTCGAATTTTGGAGGGAAATTCGAATTTTGGAAGGAAGTCTAAAATTCAAACTTTGGAGGGAAATTTGAATTTTGAACTCTGGGGAGTTTGCCAAAAATTTGTAGAGAGAATTTTAGAGAGATGAATTTTTGGAAGTTGATTTGATGGAAAATGAGAAAAATGGATTATTTGTAGGAGGGGCGGCCTTCGGGACGCCCGTCCCGGGTTACTTCGGGACGCGTGCCAATTTCGAAAAAAAAATTTTCCTCTTTCGTAATTCCCTGCAAATCTTAGTACACCAAATATAATCATAACTTTTAACAAGTCTTCATGTTTATCCAATCAAATTCAGAAGCTGTTAAAAACTTTGTGCAAAAATTCCACAATCTCTTTTTCGAAAATCACGACTACCCTAATATTTTCCTAACTTAAATTCAGCAAGAATTTCATAAAGAAAAAAACTGAGTTTATGAAATTTAATTAGTGAAAAATAAACTGCATTTGCAAAACCTTTAGTCTCTATGCATTTGAAAAATAAACTGCATTTGCACGACTACCCTAATCTTTTCCAGCAGATATGCTAAATAGGCGTTATTTTACCTTATGTTGATTATAACTAATTAAGGACTTAGATTGACTAATTGTCACATTTAGTCTCTATGGTGTCACTTAATCAGCCAGAACCTAAGGCAGAGTACCTATCGTGTAGCTAGTCTGTTGGAAAGTATCTACGATTTTATTAAATAAATATCGTACTCCCAGGGAAGTGGTAACGACTTAGTAGTAACTAGCCTTTTATCCTAACTCTTATCTTATGATCCAGTTATGCAATCTTCATCAATAACTTTGATGAGAGGGTGATCCATTCTCCACTAGGTTCAAGTCTAATTAAGCCTAAAAGTGTTTATAGACAAAGTTCTGATTCTATGTTATATTGTTCCTATATGTTGATTGACCTATCTTCGAGTGTTTTAGATATATCTTAGCCTGGAATACAACTATGTTCCGAGTCTAAAGGTGTACCACATCTGAGTCTCTATGCTACCGCCCCATCGCCAAGGTAAACGGCCCTACTCACGGCTACTACTAAAGACAGCTATGAAAGCCCTATGTCACTTCGGGGATCATGCCGCTTGCCCATAACCGCTGGCATAACGCTCTACTCAGCCTACCTAGACTACTCTAACAAACAGTGTGTTCCGCATGTTATTTTATCTAGTATGGCAGACACCAATACTAATTGATACCTATTAAACTAAACAGGTTATGAATAGACCGTGGTTAGGAATTGTCTATAACCCTAATTTTAGTTTAAAAGAAACTGCATTAGACATGCAGACATAATGAATATTTAAGTAGGTGGCTATTTCCGGAAAATAATAAGAACTTCAACATATATGACAAATATTCATGAAAATCATAATCTCATATTCATAATTAATATTTGGAACAAATACAGTACAAACATATAAAGAGAGGGATAGGGGGGACTAATGCCATAAAGAAATCACCCTTTACGTAGTCACGCCGTTGGAGCAACTGCTTGTATATTTCGTACTGCTCGACCCGACTCTGCTCGCCAGAACCTTCAGAGGAAGCTTCCTCACCCTAGTAACTGGGCTTTACCTTATTACCCAGCCCTATGGACTGACTCTTCGAACCCCTAGAGCCCTCTTAGGATCTCCTAACGAAATCCCGGGTATTCTATGAATACCAGAAACAACCTATCTATCGAACCATAGGACCTGAGACTATTTCTCATAAACTAAAAAAAACGAAACACAAAAAGGAAAGAAAGAAAACTTATACTGAAATCTGAGTCTCCGAGTGAGTTGTGTACTCGAGAATTGTACACTGGAAACCACTGAATGACTCAGATTGAGTGGCGAGGGATGAATTCAACTGAGGAAGGCCTGGGTATTTATAGCAGCTTTCTGGAGTGATTTACTCTCAAAAATTCGATGTGGGACTTGAATTTCTGGTTTGGGACGCCCGTCCCAGTCTGTTGACCAGGTTAAGACGGCCGTCCCGAGTCCTGGACGCCCGTCCCGACCTATTGACCAGGTCAGGACGCCAGTCCTGAATCGGGACGCCATCCCCGAAGTCTGAACTTCTGAAAAATTGCGTTTTTGCCCCGAAATTTGCCATTTTTTCCACTTTTCACCTGACACTTCCAAAATCACAAAAATTGTGAAATTGAGTAAATAACACAATCAATTAAGACCGATTTCCTATCAATTTCACCCTAAATTATGCCTAAAACATGCTTGATACGCGAAAATCGTATCACCTTTTTAGCATGTTTTTATATATGATTTCGGGTGAAATTGAGGGTAAATTGATCTTAATTGTTTATTATTTACTTAATTTCACAGTTTTTATGATTTTGGAAGTGTCATGTGAAAAGTAGACGAAAACAGCAAATTTTGGGGGAAAAATGCAATTTTTGGAACTGCTGACTTGGTCAAAGTCTTAGGACGGGCGTCCCGAATCCGGGACGGGCGTCCCGACCCAGTCACAGCACCAGGACGGACATCCAAGACTCGAGACGGGCGTCCCAACTTGGTCAACAGACCAGGACGGGCGTCCCGAACCCCCAGATCAAGTCCCACATCGAATTTTTGATGAAAAATCACCCCGGGAAGCTGCTATAAATACCCCAGGCCTCCAACAGTTGAAATCATTCCTCTCCACTCGATCTGAGTCATTCAGTGGTTTCCAGGGTACAATTTTCTAGTACACAACTCACGAGGAGACTCAGATTTCAGTAGAAGTTTTCTTTCTTTCCTTTTTTGTTTTTTGTTTTTCTTAGTTTCTGAGAATTAGTCTCAGATCCTAGGGTTCGATAGATAGGTTCGTTTCTGGTATTCATAGAATACCCGGGATTTCGTTAGGAGATCCTAAGAGGGCTCTAGGCGTTCGAAAAGTCAGTCCACAGGGCTGGGCTTAAGCTAGGTATTAAGGTAAAGCCAGTTACTAGGCTGAGGAAGCGTCCTCCGAAGGTTCTGGCGAGCAGAGTCGGGGCGAGCAATACGACATATACAGCAGTACGCTCCATCGGCGAGACTACGTAAAGGGTGATTTCTTTATGGCATCAGTCCCCCTATCCCTCTCTTATATGCTTTTATTGTGTTGTTCCAAAAATTGATTATGAATACGAGATTACGATTTGTATGAATATTTGTTTTATATGTTGAAGTTGTTATATTTTTCCGGAAATAGCCACCTGCTTAATATTCATTATGTCTGCATGTCTAATGTGCTCTTTTAAACTAAAGTTAGGGTTATAGACAATTTCTAACCACGGTCTAATCATAACCTGTTTAGTTTAACAGGCATCAATTTGTATTGGTGTCTGCCATGCTAGATAAAATAACCTGCTGAACACCCTACTTGTTAGAGTAGTCTAGGTAGGCCAAGCTGAGTCCGATTATGCTGGCGGCTAGGGCAAGCGGTATGATCCCCGAAGTGACATAGGGCTTTCGGATGCCTTCGTCCCGAACCGTGAGTAGGGCCGTCATTAAGGTACGGTGGTTTATTAGAGACCTCGGATGTGGTACGCCTTTAGACACGGAACATAGTTGCAATCCAGGCTAAGATATATCTAAAATACTCGAATATAGGTCAATCAACATATAGGAACAGTATAACATCGAATCAGGACCTCATCTATAAAACACTTTTGGGATTAATTAGACTTAAACCTAGTGGAAAATGGATCACCCTCTCATCAAAGTTATTGATGAAGATTGCATAACTGGATCATAAGATAGGAGTTAGGATAAAAGGCTAGTTACTACTAAGCCGTTACCACTTCCCTGGGAGTACGATATTTAACTTAATAAAATCGTAGATACTTTCCAACAGACTAGCTACACGATAGGTGTTGTGCCTTAGGTTCTGATTGATTAAGTGAAAATAATTGAATGCTAAGTGACAGTTAGTAAGACTCAGTCCTTAATTACTCATAATCGACATAGGTAAATAAAGCCTATCTTTTAGCATACCAATCAGAACGCATCAGATTTTTGGCGCCGTTGCTGGGGAAATATCATAATGAATTTAGGATTAAAGGCCACAATTCTAGAGACTTATGATAGGTAACGGTAGTAACCTAGACCTTAGACCTAACACTTATTTTCTGCTAGTTAGACAATCACTTTTCGAAATATAGGATTATCATAACTAACTAATTTTAGATGTTATCTGAAATTAAGACACTTAGGATAATCAAATTTTAGAAAATCATTATAAAACCATATTAAGGAAATTTAACTTCTTTCGAGAAAAAAAAAGGAAAAAAAAATTTTAAATTTAAAAACTGAAAAAAATGTATTTTTCTTGCTCAATGGTAAGTTTTTCTTTTCCCTATCTCTTGTTCTTTCTTAATTGGTTTTCATAGTTGCTCTTTTTCGTATTTTTTTCTATTATTTCGAATAAATAAAAATGGAAATGAGGATAAAATATATTTTCTTTTGAGTTGTAAAACTTTGGCTTAGATTTTTATTGGGAAGAAACTCCATTTTAGAATTTTCTTAGAGTCATACCGGCTTTATTAGGACGAGTTATTTTTTCCTTAATAGCCAGACCTCTGAATGTTCTATTGAAAAAAGGATGTTCCTTTTGTTTTGCTGATAATTGCATGAGATCTTTTAAACCAAAAGGAATTACTGCACCCATTATAGCATCACCTAATTGGAATCTGCTTTTTGAATTAATATGTGATGTAATGATGTAGTAAGAATTGTTTTAGGACAGAAAGATGATAAGAAAGTTCATGCCTGATAAATTCCGATCTTATCTAGTCTTGTCTAGAAACAATAGGTGACACTGATCACTCCAAGATATCTGTGTTCAATAAAACTAATGTTGAACCATACTTGATTAAGTTAAGTTTTATTGTTACTTGAACTTGATATAGAATAAAGGGATAAGAAAAAGGGTTGAAAATCTAGAAAGCAAACCATTGGTCTAGATTAGAAAACCCCGAGTTAGAGGCTAGTGTAATACTGATAAATTTTTGGATGAAAACTTATTTGCATTGTTTGCTATGTATAATAATTCTCATATGTGGTTTATTTCAAATTATCTAGTCACTGAATAAGTTCCAAGTGATATGACTTATCAGCAAAAGAAGAAATTCTTTGCTGATTTGAAATATTACTACTGGGCAGTTTCTCTTCTATTTCAAATTTTTGGCAAATCAGTTGATCAGAAGACGTGTCTCGAAAGACGAAGGCCACAAAATTTTGGAGCATTGTCATCAAGGATCTACAGGAGACCAATTGACTGCTATCAACACTGTCCGGAAAGTGTTGAAAGTAGGATCTTGTTGACCCACCATATTCAAGGACTTTTGTATCTCTGATACAGTCCTACGATGCTTGCCAAATAATAGGTAACACATCTTCCAGAGATCATCTACCCGAGTGACGTACACAGAATGTTGCAACCGTTGATATGAGGGGTATTTCGAATCCTTTTCTCTTTCTTCCTTTGAACATAATTACATCATAGTAGTCGTGGAACACTTTTCAAAATGGCCTGAACCACAGGCATTACCTACTAATGATGTTAAAGTCATGTGCAGATTCTAGTTGTTTCCAGATTCAGAGTGCCGATGTCTTAGGAAGAAATGTTCAGCCTGTGTATCAAATCTGTGAAGTCTGCTAAGTACCACACTTTAGCAAGGATTGCTATGGGAATGACTGACCATTCCAAAAGAGGTAGGAGTAGGTTACTGCAGAATGCTGCTCCAATGGGAGACGCATACAATCCCCGCTAGAGGAATCATACGGGATTTAGCTGAGGAGTAATTCGGAAGCTGGAAACTTTCAGAAGACACCACCACAGCAAAACCCACACTCGCAGAATCAATAGATGAGATACTGGCAACAATTAAAGCCAGACCAGTGCAAGCAAGTGATCTACCAAGAGGTAACGAAGTGTCGAAGGATATAGAGGAATTTGGCATTGTATCAGGAGCATAGCAATGGAGGAGCTTGCATTCCCTGCATACCAATCAGCTGTGAGAAACTTCCCCGAGGAAGTCTCAAATACTTGGGCCCAGATCTACACAACTGGAGCCCCCTACCACCACAGCTTCGCCAAAACTTCAGGTATCTTTTCTTCCATTCGAGACTTGCATGCAATACCTTTACTAACATTGGCAAGAAGGCACACAAATCCCAAGAAGTCTCATTCCTAGACACGTTCCCCCTGGACACGTTGCTATGATTATGAGAAATCTTACAAATGATTCGAGGAAACAGTCCATGGGGATTGAGCCATTCCTCAAATGGATATGCCACTACCTGAAGCTCGACAATGAAGGATCGGAGCTGACGTCATCCGTTCCAATATCTAGAGATTGCAGAATCAAGAACACCTCAGCAATAGCACATAGCTAAGCTGAAGAGTCAATTGACAGCCCAGAGAAAACTCTTCTGCTCGAGGCAAGAAGGGAGTTTTTCTAATCTCATCTTCCTTTACTTTTATTTTCTTCATTTTTGTTTCCTGTTTTGTTATTTCTTTGGTTGTTTTATTTTCTC
Organism: Asclepias syriaca; assembly: GCA_027405835.1. Classification (NCBI taxonomy): domain Eukaryota; kingdom Viridiplantae; phylum Streptophyta; class Magnoliopsida; order Gentianales; family Apocynaceae; genus Asclepias; species Asclepias syriaca. The sequence continues at coordinate 12,794,533 of CM049924.1, forward strand.
TCTTACCCTTAGTTAGTCAAATAAGTGTGGGGTAAGAGTTTCCTATTTTGTTTTTCTTTCTTGTTTTCTAATAAGTGTGGGTAGTTTAGATATGCATGAACACTGAGGACAGTGTCAGACTTAAGTGTGGGGTAGCAGTGCACGGTGCACTGTAGTAGTTTTTGAAAAAAAAATTGATTTTGCATGTTTTCCCCGTAATTTCACACCCTTCCAAATTTTTTTCAAATTTTTCATTCTTTCAGACTTCTAAATGCAGTATGATTGGTTAAACATTGCTCATGTCTATGATATGTAGGTAGAATGTTATGGTTAGTAGGAGATGATTTATGACTATTTTGAACTTATTGATTAGGAATAGGGAATTCCTGATAACTGAGCACAACTTAGTCTGGATAAGAGACCTCAGCCAATTACCTTTTCAAGACTTAACTAGATAAAATTAGACCAGTTGTGGATGTATTGACAATTGGAATGACTATATGAGACTCTGAGCCAAAAGTGAAAAAGAAAAAAAAGTGAGCTAATTAAAATAGGGTAGTTTGCCAGCGGCCTTCGCTACTCGAGCACCACTCCTTCGGGGAACTTAAAGCCTGATGCCCTAAGGTCGTGCAGATCTGGGAGTCATCGGAGTGGGACTCGCTACATGGGTAGTTGAAGTTGACGTGTTCTAAGAAGACTCAAAATACCCTAGAAAATCTATAAACAAAAGAAACCAACAAATGCTAAATAGAATCTGATCACCAAAGTTCAGAACTCAGAAAGTTATCTGTTGTCAGTATGTCTAGCAATAGGTTGAAGTGTTATCTGGTAACAGTTAAGACAAGAGTTTATTGTGTTGACTATTTGGTCTGGACTAGTACACACACTACACATCAGGAAGACCTTATAACTAAGAGAAAAGTTCAACCTAGTTGTTAAGTTACTTTCTGCTCAACCCTAACAAACTACTAGAGACATTTGAGACCTTGTCATAGCAACCTAACCAGTCAGACTTGTGTTAAGAATTGTCTGAAGAATTTTTGGAATAAAAACATGACTAGGAATGCACATATGGTTTAGAATCACTAACTTCAGGTAGACTTTGCTTGAGAACAAGCAAAAAGCTAAGTGTGGGGTTATCTTATACGCAAAAATCGTATCACCTTTTTAGCATGTTTTATATATGATTTAGGGTGAAATTGAGGGTAAATTGATCTTAATTGTTTATTATTTACTTAATTTCACAATTTTTATGATTTTGGAAGTGTTAGGTGAAAAGTAGACGAAAACAGCAAATTTTGGGGCAAAAACGCAATTTTTGGAAATGCTGGCTTGGTCAAAGGCTCAGGACGAGCGTCCCGAATTCGGGACGGGCGTCCCAATCCGAGACGGGCATCCCGAACCCCCAGATCAAGTCCCACTTTGAATTTTTGATGAAAAATCACCCCGGGAAGCTGCTATAAATACCCCAGGCCTCCAGGAGTTGAAATCATTCCTCTCCACTCGATTTGAGTCATTCAGTGGTTTCCAGTGTACAATTCTCTAGTACACAACTCACTCGGAGACTCGGATTTCAGTAGAAGTTTTCTTTCTTTCCTTTTTTGTTTTTCGTTTTTCTTAGTTTCTGAGAATTAGTCTCAGATCCTAGGGTTCGATAGATAGGTTCGTTTCTGGTATTCATAGAATACCCGGGATTTCGTTAGGAGATCCTAAGAGGGCTCTAGGCGTTCGAAGAGTCAGTCCACAGGGCTGGGCTTAAGCTGGGTATTAAGGTAAAGCCTAGTTAGTAGGCTGAGGAAGCGTCCTCCGAAGGTTCTGGCGAGCAGAGTCGGGGTGAGCAATACGACATATACAGCAGTACGCTCCATTGGCGAGACTACGTCAAGGGTGATTTCTTTATGGCATCAGTCCCCCTATCCCTCTCTTATATGCTTTTATTGTGTTGTTCCAAAAATTGATTATGAATACGAGATTAAGATTTGTATGAATATTTGTTTTATATGTTGAAGTTGTTATATTTTTCTGGAAATGGCCACCTGCTTAATATTCACTATGTCTGCATGTCTAATGTGCTCTTTTAAACTAAAGTTAGGGTTATAGACAATTCCTAACCACGGTCTAATCATAACCTGTTTAGTTTAACATGCATCAATTTGTATTGGTGTCTGCCATGCTAGATAAAATAACCTGCTGAACACCCTGCTTGTTAGAGTAGTCTAGGTAGGCCGAGCTGAGTCCGATTATGCCGGCGGCTAGGGCAAGCGGTATGATCCCCGAAGTGACATAGGGCTTTCAGGGATGCCTTCGTCCTGAACCGTGAGTAGGGCCGTCATTAAGGTAGGGCGGTTTATTAGAGACCTCAGATGTGGTATGCCTTTAGACACAGAACATAGTTGCAATTCAGGCTAAGATATATCTAAAATACTCGAATATAGGTCAATCAACATATAGGAACAGTATAACATAGAATCAAGACCTCATCTATAAAACACTTTTGGGATTAATTAGACTTAAACCTAGTGGAGAATGGATCACCCTCTCATCAAAGTTATTGATGAAGATTGCATAACTGGATCATAACATAGGAGTTAGGATAAAAGGCTAGTTACTACTAAGCTGATACGCGAAAATCGTATCACATTTTTAGCATGTTTTTATGTATGTTTTAATGTGAAATCGAGAGTAAATTGACATTAATTGTTTACTATTAACTTGATTTCACTGTTTTTAGGATTTTGGAAGTGTCAGGTGAAAAGTAGACGAAAACAGCAAATTCTGGGGCAAAAACGCAATTTTTGGAAATGTTGACCCGGTCAAAGGTTCGGGACGGGCGTCCCGACCCAGTCAAACCGCCAGGACGGGCGTCCTGAACCTGGTCAACGAATCAAGACGGGCGTCCCGAACCGGGACGGGCGTCCCGAGCCGCCAGAAGCTGTCCCACATCGAATTTTTCAGAGATTTTCACTCCGGGAAGCTGCTATAAATACCCCAGGCCTCCAGCAGTTGAAATCATCCCTCTCCACTCGATCTGAGTCATTAAGTGGTTTCCAGTGTACAGTTTTCCAGTACACAACTCACTCAGAGACTCGGATCTCAGTTTTCTTTCTTATTAGTGTTTTGTTTTAATTTCTGAGAAATAGTCTCAGATCTTAGGTTTCTATAGATAGGTTTGTTTCCGGTATTCATAGAATACCCGGGGTTTCGTTAGGAGACCCTAAGAGAGCTCTAGGCGTTCGAAGAGTCAGTCTACAGAGCTGGGCTTAAGCTGGGTATTAAGGTAAAGCCCAGTTACTAGGCTGAGGAAGCGTCCTCCGAAGGTTCTGGTGAGCAGAGTCAGGGCGAGCAATATGACGTATACAGCAGTACGCTCTGTAGGCGAGACTAAGTAAAGGGTGATTTCTTTATGGCATCAGTCCCCATACCCCTCTCTTATATGTTTTATTGCTTTGTCCTAAACATCAATTATGAATATCATATTATGATTTTATGAATAGTTGTTTTGTATGTTGAAGTTATTATGTTTTTCCGGAAATAGCCACCTGCTAAATAATCATTATGTCTGCATGTCTAATGTAGTTTCTTTTAAACTAAAATAGGGTTATAGACAATTCCTAACCACGGTCTATTCATAACCTGTTTAGTATAACAGGCATCAATTAGTATTGGTGTCTGCCATACTAGATAAAATAACATGCTGAACACCTGGCTTGTTAGAGTAGTCTAGGTAGGCTGAGTAGAGCGTTATGCCAGCGATTACGAGCCTTCAGAGTGATCCCCAAAAGTGACATAGGGCTTTCATAACTGTCTTTGTTCGTACCGTAAGTAGGGCCGTTTACCTTAATGATAGGGGGCAGTAGCATAGAGACTCAGATGTGGTACACCTTTAGACACAGAACATAGTTGCATTCCAGGCTAAGATATATCTAAAACACTCGAATATAGGTCAATCAACATATAGGAACAGTATAACATAGAATCAGAACTAATCTTTAAAACACTTCTAGGGTTAATTAGACTTGAACCTAGTGGAGAATGGATCACCCTCTCATCAAAGTATTTGATGAAGATTGCATAACTGGATCATAAGATAAGAGTTAGGATAAGAGGCTAGTTACTACTAAGCCGTTGCCACTTCCCTGGGAGTACGATAATTAACTTAGTAAAATCGTAGATACTTTCCAATAGACTAGCTACACGATAGGTACTCTGCCTTAGATTCTGGCTGATTAAGTGACACCATAAGACTAAACGTGACAATTAGTCAATCACAGTCCTTAATTAATCATAATCGACATAGGGTAAAATAACACCTATTTAGTACGTCAACCGGAATCGCATCATAAGCCGTTGCCACTTCCCTGGGAGTACGATATTTAACTTAATAAAATCGTAGATACTTTCCAACAGACTAGCTACACGATAGGTACTCTGCCTTAGGTTCTGATTGATTAAGTGACAATAATTGAATGCTAAGTGACAGTTAGTAAGACTCAGTCCTTAATTACTCATAATCGACATAGGTAAATAAAGCCTATCTTTTAGCATACCAATCGGAAAGCATCAATGCTAAAAATGTGATATGATTTATGCATATCAGATAACCCCACACTTAGCTTTTTGCTTGTCCTCAAGCAAAGTCTACCTGAAGTTAGTGATATGTGTCGTCACTTAAATTTTTAGTCATGTTTTTATTCCAAAAATTATTCAGACAATTCTTAACACAGGTCCGACTGGTCAGCTTGCTATGACAAGGTCTCAAATGTCTCTAGTAGACTGTTGTGATTGAGCAGAAAACAACTTAACAACTAGGTTGAACTCTTCTTTTAGTCACAAGGTCTTCCTTATGTGTAGTGTATGTACTAGTCCAGACTAGATAGTCAGCACAATAAACTCTTGTCTTAACTATTACCGGATAATACTTCGACCCGTCGCTAGACATACTAACAATAGACAACTTTCTGAGTTCTGAGCCTTGGTGATAAGATTTTACTTATTTAGCGTTTATTAAGTTTTTTCTTTTATAGATTTTTCAGGGTATTTTGAGTCTGCTTTGAACACGTCAACTTCAACTACCCATGTAGCGAGTCCCACTCCGATGACTCCCAGACCTACACGATCTTAGGGCATCAGGCTTTAAGTTCCCCGAAGGAGTGGTGCTCGAGTAGCGAAGGCCGCTGGAAAACTACCCTATTTAATTAACTTTCTTTTGTTTCTTTTCACTTTTAGCTCAGAGTCTCATCTAGTCACTCTAATTGTCAATACATCCACAACTGGTCTAATTTTATCTAGCTAAGTCTCGAAAAGGTAATTGGCTGGGGTCTCTAATCCAGACTAAGTTGTGCCCAGTTATCAGGAATTCCGTATTCCTAATCAATAAGTTCAAGATAGTTATCACATTGTCTCCTACTAAACATAACATTCCACACACATATCATAGACATAAGCAAATGTTTACCAATCATACTACATTTAGAAGTCTGAAAGAATGAAAAATTTTGAAAAAAATTTGGAAAGGTGTGAAAATACGGGGAAAACAACAAAACTCATGCAAAAAATTTTCAAACTACTACAGTGCAATGTGCACTGCTACCCCACACTTAAGTCGGACACTATCCTCAGTGTTCATGCATAGCTAAACTACCCCACACTTATTTGAAAACAAGAAACAAAAACAAAACAGAAAAGACTCTTACCCCACACTTATTCGAATAACTATGGGTAAGAAGGAAAATAAAGCAATGAAGGAAATCAAAACAGGAAGCTAATCAAAACAGAACATAAAACAAAGAAAATAAAAGTAATGGAATATGAGGATTGGAAAACCTCCCTTCATGTCGCGAGTAGAAGGGTCTTCTCTGATCTGTCAATTGGCTCTTCACCTTAGCCATGTGCTATTGCTGAGGTGTTCTTGACTCTACAAGCTCTAGATATTGGAACGGATGACGTCAGCTCTGATCCTCCATTGTCGAGCTCTAGGTAGTGGCATATCCATGTGATGAATGACTCAAGCCCCAAGGACTGTTTCCTCGAATCATTTGCAAAGTTTCTCGTAATCGTAGCAACTTGTCCAGAAGGAACGTGTCCAAGAATGAGACTTCTTTTGATTGGTGTGCCTACTTGCCAATGTCAGTGAAGGTATTGCATGCAATTTTTGAATGGTAGAAAAGATACCTGAAGCTTCGGCGAAGCCGTGGTGGTAGGAGGCTCCAGTGGTGTAGATCTGGGCCCAAGTATTTGAGACTTCCTCGGGGGAAGTTTCTCACAGCTGATTGCATGTAGGGGATGCAAGCTCCTCCATTGCTATGCTCCTGATACAATGCCAAATTCCTCTATTTCCTTTGACCGTTCGATACCACTTGGTAGATCACTTGCTTGCACTGGTCTGTCTTTAATTGTTGCCAGTATCTCATCTGTTAATTCTGCGGGTAGGGGTGGTGCTTGGCAGACTTCACAGATTAGATACATATACTGGACGTTTCTTCCTAAGACATTGGCACTCTGAATCTGGAAAACAACTTCTCATAGAATCTGCACAAAACTTTAACATCATTAGTAGGTAATGCCTGTGGTTCAGGCCATTTTTGAAAAGTGTTCCACGACTACTATGATGTACTTATTTTCAAGGAAGAAGGGAAAAGGATTCGATACCCCAGATATCAAAGATTTCAAGACTCTATATACCTTGCTGGGGTAGGCAATCTCTGGAAGAGTTGTTACCTGTTATTTGGCAAGCATCGCAGGACTGTATCAGATATACAAAATCCTTGAATATGGTGGGTCAACAAGATTCTACTTCCAACACTTTCCGGACAGTGTTGATAGCAGTTAATTGGTCTCCCATAGATTCCTACAATGCTTCAGAATCATGTGGCCTTCGCCTTCCGAGATACATCCTCTGACCACTTTACTCTGCAAAAATTTGAAATAGAAGAGAAATCTGCCCAGTAGTAATATTTCAAATCAGCAAAGAATTTCTTCTTTTGCTGATAAGTCATATCACTTAGGAATAATTAGCAGCTAGCTAATTAGTAATATCAGTAAACCACGGAGGAGAATCATTACTCATAGCAAATAATGAAAATAGATCCTCATTCAGAAATTTATCAGATACTAATGTCTCGTCAATAGCCTCTAACTCAGGCTTTCCTAATCTAGACCAAAGGTTTGCTTTCTAGATTCTTAACCCTTTTTCTTATCCCTTCATTCTATATCAAACTCAAGTAACAATAAAACCTAACTTAATCAATTATGGTTCAGTATCAGTTTTATTGAACACAGACATATGAGAGTGATCAGTGTAACCTATTATTTTTAGACAAGACTAGATAAGATCGGAATTTATCATACATGAACTTTCTTATCATGTTTCTGTCCTAAAACAATTCTTACCACATCATTACATCACATATTCTTTCAAAAAGCAAATTTCAATCAGGTGATGCCATAATAGGTGTAGTAATTCCTTTTGGTTTAAAAGATCTCATGCAATTATCAGCAAAACAAAAGAAACATCCTTTTTTCAATAGAACATTCAGAGGTCTGCCTATTAAGGAAAAATTATTTCATAACTCGTCCTAATAAAGTCGGCATGACTCTAAGAAATTTCTAAAATGGAGTTTCTTCCCGATAAAAATTTAAGCCAAAAATTTTACAACTCAGAAGAAAATATATTTTATCCTCATTTCCATTTTTATTTCTTCGAAATAATAGAAAAACACGAAAAAGAGCAATTAAGAAAACAACTAAGAAAGAACAAGAGATAGGGAAAAGAACAACTTACCATTGAGCAAGAAAAATACTTTTTTTTTTGTTTTAAATTTAAAAAAACAAATTCCGTTTTTTTTTCAAAAGCAGTTAAATTTCCTCAATATGGTTTTAGAATCATTTTCTAAAATTTTATTATCCTAAGTGTCTTAATTCCAGATAATATCTAAAATCAATTAGTTGTGATAATCCTATATTTCGGAAAATGGTTGTCTAACTAGCATAAGATAAGTGTTAGGTCTAAGGTCTAGGTTACTACCGTTACCTATCATAAGTCTCTAAAATTGTGGCCTTTAATCCTAAATTCATTATGATATTTCCCCGGCAACGGCGCCAAAAATCTGATGCGTTTCCAGCCGATATGCTAAATAGGCGTTATTTTACCCTATGTTGATTATGAGTAATTAAGGACTTAGATTGACTAATTGTCACATTTAGTCTCTATGGTGTCACTTAATCAGCCAGAACCTAAGGCAGAGTACCTTTCGTGTAGCTAGTCTGTTGGAAAGTATCTACGATTTTATTAAATAAATATCGTACTCCCAAGGAAGTGGTAACGGCTTAGTAGTAACTAGCCTTTTATCCTAACTCTTATCTTATGATCCAGTTATGCAATCTTCATCAATAACTTTGATGAGAGGGTGATCCATTCTCCACTAGGTTCAAGTCTAATTAAGCCTAAAAGTGTTTATAGACAAAGTTCTGATTCTATGTTATATTGTTCCTATATGTTGATTAACCTATGGTCGAGTGTTTTAGATATATCTTAGCCTGGAATGCAACTATGTTCCGAGTCTAAAGGTGTACCACATCTGAGTCTCTATGCTACCGCCCCATCGCCAAGGTAAACGGCCCTACCCACGGCTACTACTAAAGACAGCTATGAAAGCCCTATGTCACTTCGGGGATCATGCCGCTTGCCCATAACCGCCGGCATAACGCTCTACTCAGCCTATCTAGACTACTCTAACAAACAGGGTGTTCCGCAGGTTATTTTATCTAGTATGGCAGACACCAATACTAATTGATATCTATTAAACTAAATAGGTTATGAATAGACCGAGGTTAGGAATTGTCTATAACCCTAATTTTAGTTTAAAAGAAACTGCATTAGACATGCAGACATAATGAATATTTAAGCAGGTGGCTATTTCCGAAAAATCATAAGAACTTCAACATATATGACAAATATTCATGAAAATCATAATCTCATATTCATAATTAATATTTGGAACAAACACAGTACAAACATATAAAGAGAGGGACAGAGGGGACTGATGCCATAAATAAATCACCCTTTACGTAGTCACGTCGTTGGAGCAACTGCTTGTATATGTCGTATTGCTCGACCCGACTCTGCTCGCCAGAACCTTCGGAGGACGCTTCCTCAGCCTAGTAACTGGGCTTTACCTTAATACCCAGCTTAAGCCCAGCCCTATGGACTGACTCTTCGAACGCCTAGAGCCCTCTTAGGATCTCCTAACGAAATCCCGGGTATTCTATGAATACCAGAAACGAACCTATCTATCGAACCCTAGGATCTGAGACTATTTCTCAGAAACTAAAAAAACGAAACACAAAAAGGAAAGAAAGAAAACTTATACTGAAATCTGAGTCTCCGAGTGAGTTGTGTACTCCAGAATTGTACACTGGAAACCACTGAATAACTCAGATCGAATCGAGAGGGATGAATTCAACTGAGGAAGGCCTGGGGTATTTATAGCAGCTTTCTGGAGTGATTTTCTCTCAAACATTCGATGTGGGACTTGAATTTTTGGTTCGGGATGCCCGTCCCGGTCTGTTGACTAGGTTAGGACGGCCGTCCTGAACCGGGACGCCCTCCCCGAAGTCCGAACTTCTGAAAAATTGTGTTTTCACCCCGAAATTTGCCATTTTCTTCCACTTTTCACCTGACACTTCCAAAATCACAAAAATTGAGTAAATAACAATCAGTTAAGACCTATTTCCTATCAATTTCACCCTAAATTATGCCTAAAAACATGCTTGAAACGTGATATGATATATGTATATCATTCATCTCTAGGAGGGAAGGTATCTTCAGAAGGATCTTCTTCTGTGGGGCTAGGCTCACGGGTATTCTGGAATGTTCTCACTAGGTCACTGGTATCTAGGCTTGAGTTTACTTCTACCAGTTGTGAAGGAAGATTCCCTCGTGGTATTTCTGGTTCAGGCCTAGATGGTCCTTCTGGTTTTGTCTTCTTCGGTCCTGGAGTGTCTGGGATTTCCTTTTTCTTTGCTTGGTTAGTAGCTGCTCTTGTTCTCTTCATCTCTGAGTGCAAGGTCTAGTTAGAAATAACAAATAACAAAAATAGGAAGAAAAGAAAAATAGAAAAGCAAGAAAAATATTTTTAGGGATTTTAAATTTTTAACATTTTTTTCTTTTATATTATATTTAGAAAGCAGATAATTTCCTCAATATGGTTTTAGAATAATTTTCTAAAATTTGATTATCCTAAGTGTCTTAATTTCAGATAATATCTAAAATTAGTTAGTTATGACAATCCTATATTTCAGAAAGTGATTGTCTAACTAGTATAAGATAAGTGTAGGTCTAAAGTCTAGGTTACTACCGCTACCTATCATAAGTTTCTAGAATTGTGGCCAATAATCCTAAATTCATTATGATATTTCCCAGGCAGCGGCGCCAAAAATCTGATGCTGCTCCGACTGATATGCTAAATAGGTGTTATTTTACCCTATGTTGATTATGAGTAATTAAGGACTGAGATTGACTAATTGTCACATTTAGTCTCTATGGTGTCACTTAATCAGTCAGAACCTAAGGCAGAGTACCTATCGTGTAGCTAGTCTGTTGGAAAGTATCTACAATTTTATTAAATAAATATCGTACTCCCAGGAAAGTGGTAACGGCTTAGTAGTAGCTAACCTTTTATCCTAACTCTTATCTTATGATCCAGTTATGCAATCTTCATCAATAACTTTGATGAGGGGGTGATCCATTCTCCACTAGGTTTAAGTCTAATTAAGTCTCAAGTGTTTATAGACAAAGTCCTGATTACATGTTATACTGTTCCTACATGTTGATTGACCTATCTTCGAGTGTTTTAGATATATCTTAGCCTGGAATGCAACTATGTTCTGAGTCTAAAGGTGTACCACATCCGAGTAAACTAATAAACCGCCCTACCTTAATGACGGCCCTACTCACGGTTCGAGCTAAAGGCATCCATGAAAGGCCTATGTCACTTCGGGGATCATGCCGCTCGCCCTAACGCCGGCATAAAAATGCAACTCAGTCTACCTAGACTACTCTAACAAACAGGGTGTTCCGCAGGTTATTTTATCTAGTATGGCAGACACCAATACTAATTGATGCTTGTTAAACTAAACAGGTTATGAATAGACCGTGGTTAGGAATTGTCTATAACCCTAATTTTAGTTTAAAAGAACACATTAGACATGCAGACATAATGAATATTAAGCAGGTGGCTATTTCAGGAAAAACATAATAACTTCAACATATATAACAAATATTCATAACAACCATAATCCAGTATTCAAAATTATTCTTTGGACAAACACAATAACAACATATAAGAGAGGGACAGGGGGACTGATGCCATAAAGAAATCACCCTTTACTTAGTCTCGCCGATGGAGCGTACTGTTGTATATGTCGTACTGCTTGACCCGACTCTGCTCGCCAGAACCTTCAGAGGACGCTTCCTCAGCCTAGTAGCTGGACTTTACCTTAATACCCATCTTAAGCCCAGCCTTATGGACTGACTCTTCGAATGTCTAGAGCCCTCTTAGGATCTCCTAACGAAATCCTGGGTATTCTATGAATACCAGAAATGAACCTATCTATCGAAGCCTAAGATCTGAGACTAATTCTCAAAAACTAAGAAAAATGAAACACTAAAAGGAAAGAAAGAAAACTTATACTGAAATCTGAGTCTCTGAGTGAATTGTGTACTAGAGAATTGTACACTGGAAGTCACTGAATGACTCAGATCAAGTGGAGAGGGATGAATTCAACTGAGGAAGGCCTGGGGTATTTATAGCAGCTTTCTGGATTGATTTTCTCTCAAAAATTCGATGTGGGATTCTGAATTTTGGTTCGGGACGCCCGTCCTGGTCTGTTGACCAGGTCAAGACTGCCGTCCCGAGTCCTGGACGCCCGTCCCGATCTGTTGACCAGGTCAGGATGCCCGTCCTGAACCGGGACGCCCTCCCTGAAGTCTGAACTTCTGAAAATTTGCGTTTTTGCCCCGCAATTTGCTATTTTCTTCCACTTTTCACCTGACACTTCCAAAATCATAAAAACTGTGAAATTGAGTTAATAACGAACAATTAAGATCGATTTACCCTCAATTTCACCCTAAATCATGCCTAAAAACATGCTAAAAACGTGATATGATTTATGCATATCAATGGGTTCGGGATGCCCGTCCCGATTTGTTGATCAGGTTAGGACACCCCTCCCAGGTCTTTGGCTTGGTCGGGATGCCCGTCCTAGTCTTGGGACACCCGTCCTGACTTCTGAACTTCTGAAAATCACATTTTTGCCCTGAAATTTGCCATTTTCTCGCATACTTCACCTGAAACTTCTAAAATCACAAAAACTACAAAATTGTGTTAATAACAGTCAATTAAGAACGATTTAACTCCAATTTCGCTCTAAATTGTGTCTAAAAACATTCTAAAAAGTGATGTGATTTATGCATATCACCTTCACCACCTTAACCGAATACAACCTGAAGTTTAATCCCATAAAATGCACCTTCGGAGTAAAGTCTTGAATATTCCTAGGCTTCATGACCTCTGAACGGGGTATCAAGGAAAATCTTCACAAAATTGAGGCGGTGTTAGGATTGGTCAAGCCACGATGCATCAAGGATATCTAGAGGCTGAAAGGGTGCATAGCATCCTTGGGAAGGTTCGTATCCAAATCCGCCGAAAGATGTATGCCTTTCTTCAAAGCACTAAATCTATCCAAAAAGACTTTCCAATGGGACGAGAGTTGCACTCAGGCTTGGAACGACCTAAAGGAATACCTAACAAAACTCCCACTGTTGTGCGTCCCAACACAGGAGAGACTCTTTACTTGTATTTATCAGTCTCTGAGTAGGCAACAACCTCAGTTTTGATTAGAGAATCTGAGTACAAACAAATGCCCGTCTACTTTGTCAATCGAATACTCCGTGACGCTGAGGTCAGATACCCTTACATAGAAAAATTAGTATACGCACTAGTCATTTCAACTCAGAAACTCAGGGCCTACTTCCAATCCCACCCGATTACTATCTACACAAACTACAAGCTAAAATAGATCTTTCACAAGCTGGACCAATCAGAAAGAATGTTGAGATGGTCGATTGAACTCTGTGGACTAGACCTCACGTTTGCCCCAAGAACAGCCATCAAGGCGCAAGCCCTGTCTGACGTTATAGTAGAATTATCTTTTTCCAGCTCCACAAGCCTCGTAGAGGTAGATCCTGCTCCAAGTGATGAGGAAATGTGGACAATGAAGGTAGATGGGGTAGTTAATTCAAAAGGAGTAGGAGTGGGGATTATCATGAGTTCACCCCCCAACTACTATAAAGGTGCTTGCTGCATAAAACTAGATTACCTTTTGTCAAATAATCAAGCATAGTACATGATGGGTTTCCGGTTGACGTGCTAAATATGTGTTATTTTACCCTATGTTGATTATGAATAATTAAGGACTGTGATTGACTAATTGTCACATTTAGTCTCTATGGTGTCACTTAATCAGCCAGAACCTAAGGCAGAGTACCTATCATGTAGCTAGTCTGTTGGAAAGTATCTACGATTTTATTAAGTTAATTATCGTACTCCCAGGGAAGTGGCAACGGCTTAGTAGTAACTAGCCTGTTATCCTAACTCCTATCTTATGATCCAGTTATGCAATCTTCATCAAATACTTTGATGAGAGGGTGATTCATTCTCCACTAGGTATAATTATGTCTAATTAATCCTAGAAATGTTTTATAGATGAGTTCTGATTCTATGTTTGATACGCGAAAATCGTATCACATTTTTAGCATGTTTTTATGTATGTTTTAATGTGAAATCAGAGTAAATTGACATTAATTGTTTATTATTTACTTGATTTCACGGTTTTTATGATTTTGGAAGTGTCAGGTGAAAAGTAGACGAAAACAGCAAATTTTGGGGCAAAAACGCAATTTTTGGAAATGTTGACTCGGTCAAAGGTCCGGGACGGGCGTCCCGAACCCGGGACGGGCGTCCCGACCCAGTCAAACCGCCAGGACGGGCGTCCTGAACCGGGACGGGCGTCCCGAACCTGGTCAACGAATCAGGACGGGCGTCCCGAACCGGGACGGGCGTCCCGAACCGCCAGAAGCTGTCCCACATCGAATTTTTTGGAATGTTTCACTCCAGAAAGCTGCTATAAATACCCCAGGCCTCCAACAGTTGAAATCATCCCTCTCCACTCGATCTGAGTCATTTAGTGGTTTCCAGTGTACAGTTTTCCAGTACACAACTCACTCAGAGACTCGGATCTCAGTTTTCTTTCTTTTTAGTGTTTTGTTTTAGTTTCTGAGAAATAGTCTCAGATCTTAGGTTTCTATAGATAGGTTCGTTTCCGGTATTCATAGAATACCCGGGGTTTCGTTAGGAGACCCTAAGAGAGCTCTAGGCGTTCGAAGAGTCAGTCCACAGGGCTAGGCTTAAGCCCAGGACGTAAGGTAAAGTCTAGCTACTAGGCTGAGGAAGCGTCCTCCGAAGGTTCTGGCGAGCAGAGTCAGGGCGGGCAATACGACGTATACAGCAGTACGCTCTGTAGGCGAGACTAAGTAAAGGGTGATTTCTTTATGGCATCAGTCCCCATACCCCTCTCTTATATGTTTTATTGCTTTGTCCTAAACATCAATTATGAATATCAGATTATGATTTTATGAATAGTTGTTTTGTATGTTGAAGTTATTATGTTTTTCCGGAAATAGCCACCTGCTAAATAATCATTATGTCTGCATGTCTAATGTAGTTTCTTTTAAACTGAATTAGGGTTATAGACAATTCCTAACCACGGTCTATTCATAACCTGTTTAGTTTAACAGGCATCAATTAGTATTGGTGTCTGCCATACTAGATAAAATAACATGCTGAACACCTGGCTTGTTAGAGTAGTCTAGGTAGGCTGAGTAGAGCGTTATGCCAGCGATTACGAGCCTTCAGAGTGATCCCCGAAAGTGACATAGGGCCTTCATAACTGTCTCTGTTCGTACCGTGAGTAGGGCCGTCTACCTTAACGCTAGGGGGCGGTAGCATAGAGACTCAGATGTGGTAAACCTTTAGGCACAGAACATAGTTGCATTCCAGGCTAAGATATATCTAAAACACTCGAATGTAGGTCAATCAACATATAGGAACAGTATAACATAGAATCAGTACTCATCTATAAAACACTTCTAGGATTAATTAGACTTGAACCTAGTGGAGAATGGATCATCCTCTCATCAAAATATTTGATGAAGATTGCATAACTGGATCATAAGATAGGAGTTAGGATAGAAGGCTAATTACTACTAAGCCGTTGCCACTTCCCTGGGTGTACGATAATTAATTAAATAAAATCGTAGATACTTTCCAATAGACTAGCTACACGATAGGTACTCTGCCTTAGGTTCTGGCTGATTAAGTGACACCATAAGACTAAACGTGACAATTAGTCAATCACAGTCCTTAATTATTCATAATCAACATAGGGTAAAATAACACCTATTTAGCAACGTCAACCGGAACCGCATCAGATTTTTGGCGCCGTTGCCGGGGAAATATCATAATGAACTTAGGATTCCTGATCAAAATTCTAGATATTTATGATAGGTAACGGTAGTAACCTAGACCTTAAACCCAACACTTGTCTTATACCAGTTAGACAATCAGTTTCCGAAATATAGGATTATCATAACTAATTAATTTTAGATGTTATCTGGAATTAAGACATTTAGGATAATCAAATTTTAGAAAATCATTCTAAAACCATATTGAGGGAATTTAATTGCTTTCAAAATATTAAAAGAAAAAAAAATTTTTAAATCTTCAAATCCAAAAAGAATGTATTTTTCTTGCTTAATGGTAAGTTGCTCTTTTCCCTATCTCTTGCTCTTTCTTAGTTGTTTTCTTAGTTGCTCTTTTTCGAGTTTTTCTTCCTTTATTTAATTTCAAGGAAATAAAAATGGAAATGAGGATAAAATATATTTTCTTCTGAGTTATAAAATGTTGGCCTAAATTTTTATCGGGAAGAAACTTTATTTTAGAATTTTCTTAGAGTCATACCGGCTTTATTAGGACAAGTTATGAAATAATTTTTTCTTAATAGCCAGACCTTTGAATGTTCTATTGAAAAAAAGATATGGGGTATTCATTAAATCCTTTCTTTTTCTTTCCTTTGAAAATAATTACATCATAGTAGTCGTGGAACACTTTTCGAAAATGGCCTGAACCACAGGCATTACCTACTAATGATGTTAAAGTCATGTGCAGATTCTAGTTGTTTTCCAGATTCAGAGTGCCGATGTCTTAGGAAGAAATGTTCAGCCTGTGTATCAAATCTGTGAAGTCTGCTAAGTACCACACTTTAGCAGGGATTGCTATGGGAATGACTGACCATTCCAAAAGAGGTAGGAGCAGGTTGCTGCAGAATGCTGCTCCAATGGGAAATGAATACAATCCCAGCTGGAGAAATCATACGGGATTTAGCTGAGGAATAATTCAGAAGCTGGAATCATTCAAAAAGACACCACCACAGCAAAACCCCTACTCGCAGAATCAATAGATGAGATATTGGCAACAATTAAAGCCAGACCAGTGCAAGCAAGTGATCTACCAAGAGGTATCAAAGGGTCGAGGGATATAGAAGAATTTGGCGTTGTATCAGGAGCATAGCATTGGAGGAGCTTGCATTCCCTGCATACCAATCAGCTGTGAGAAACTTCCCCGAGGAAGTCTCAAATACTTGGGCCCAGATCTACACAACTGGAGCCTCCTACCACCACAGCTTCACCAAAACTTCAGGTATCTTTTCTTCCATTCGAGACTTGCATGCCATACCTTCACTAACATTGGCAGGTAGGCACACCAATCCAAAGAAGTCTCATTCCTAGACACGTTCCTTCTGGACACGTTGCTACGATTACGAGAAACTTTGCAGATGATTCGAGGAAACAGTCCTTGGGGCTTGAATCATTCATCAAATGGATAGGATACTACCTGGAGCTCGACGATGAAGGATCGGAGCAGACGTCATCCGTTCCAATATCTAGAGCTTACAGAGTCAAGAACACCTCAGCAATAGCACATGGCTAAGATGAAGAGCCAATTGACAGCTCAGAGAAAACCTTTCTGCTCGAGACAAGAAGGGAGTTTTTCTAACCCTCATATTCCTTTACTTGATTTGTGTACTGTTTTGTTATTTCTTTTATCCTTCTTGTTTTGTTGCTCTACTTTCCTTCTTACCCATAGTTAGTCAAATAAGTGTGGGGTAAGAGTCTTTTTCGTTTTGTTTTTTTCTTATTTTCAAATAAGTGTGGGGTAGATGTGCATGAACACTGAGGACAGTGTCAGCCTTAAGTGTGGGGTAGCAGTGCACGGTGCACTTAGCAGTTTGAAAATTTTTTTTTTTTTCACATGCTTTTGCTTATTTTCCCTGTATTTTCACACCCTTCCAAAATTTTTTCAAAATCTTTCCGTCTTTCAGACTTCTAAATGCAATATGCTTGGTTAAACAAATTGCTTATGTCTGTGATATGTAGGTAGTATGTTATGGTTAGTAGGAGATAGTTGATAGCTATCTTGGACTGATTGATTAGGAATAGGGAATTCCTGATAACTGAGCACAACTTTGTCTGGATTAGAGACCTCAACCAATTACCTATTCGAGACTTAACTAGATAAAATTAGACCAGTTGTGGATATATTGGCAGTTAGAATGACTAGATGAGACTCTGAGCTAAAAGTGAAAAGAACTTAAGGAAGTTAATTACAATAGGGTAGTTTGCCAGCGGCCTTCGCTACTCGAGCACCACTCCTTCGGGGAACTTAAAGCCTGATGCCCTAAGGTCGTGTAGATCTGGGAGTCATCGGAGTGGGACTCGCTACATGGGTAGTTGAAGTTGACGTGTTCTAAGCAGACTCGAAATACCCTGAATCCATAAAGAAAAACTAAGTGCTAAGACATTAAAAATCTTATCACCAAAGCTCAGAACTCAGAAAGTTATCTGTTGTCAGTGTGTCTAGCGATAGGTCGAAGTATTATCTAGTAGCAGTTAAAGATAAGAGTTCATTGTGTTGACTATCTGGTCTAGACTAGTACACACACTACACATCAGGAAGACCCTGTGACTAAGAAAAAAAGTCCAACCTAGTTGTTGATCTGTTTTCTGCCTGATCATAACAAACTACTAGAGACATTTGAGACCTTGTCATAGCAACCTAACCAATCAGACATGTGTTAAGAATTGTCTGAAGAATTTGTGGAATAAAAACATGACTAGGAATTTAAGTGACTGCACTACGGTTTAGATTCACTAACTCCATGTAGACTTTGCTTGAGGACAAGCAAAAAGCTAAGTGTGGGGTTATCTGATACGCGAAAATCGTATCACATTTTTAGCATGTTTTTATGTATGTTTTAATGTGAAATCAGAGTAAATTGACATTAATTGTTTATTATTTACTTGATTTCACGGTTTTTATGATTTTGGAAGTGTCAGGTGAAAAGTAGACGAAAACAGCAAATTTTGGGGCAAAAACGCAATTTTTGGAAATGTTGACTCGGTCAAAGGTCCGGGACGGGCGTCCCGAACCCGGGACGGGCGTCCCGACCCAGTCAAACCGCCAGGACGGGCGTCCTGAACCGGGACGGGCGTCCCGAACCTGGTCAACGAATCAGGACGGGCGTCCCGAACCGGGACGGGCGTCCCGAACCGCCAGAAGCTGTCCCACATCGAATTTTTTGGAATTTTTCACTCCAGAAAGCTGCTATAAATACCCCAGGCCTCCAACAGTTGAAATCATCCCTCTCACTCATCGATCTGAGTCATTTAGTGGTTTCCAGTGTACAGTTTTCCAGTACACAACTCACTCAGAGACTCGGATCTCAGTTTTCTTTCTTTTTAGTGTTTTGTTTTAGTTTCTGAGAAATAGTCTCAGATCTTAGGTTTCTATAGATAGGTTCGTTTCCGGTATTCATAGAATACCCGGGGTTTCGTTAGGAGACCCTAAGAGAGCTCTAGGC
This sequence comes from Asclepias syriaca, assembly GCA_027405835.1. Taxonomy (NCBI): domain Eukaryota; kingdom Viridiplantae; phylum Streptophyta; class Magnoliopsida; order Gentianales; family Apocynaceae; genus Asclepias; species Asclepias syriaca. Next base: position 12,813,547 of record CM049924.1, read on the forward strand.
GTTCGAAGAGTCAGTCCACAGGGCTAGGCTTAAGCCCAGGACGTAAGGTAAAGTCTAGCTACTAGGCTGAGGAAGCGTCCTCCGAAGGTTCTGGCGAGCAGAGTCAGGGCGGGCAATACGACGTATACAGCAGTACGCTCTGTAGGCGAGACTAAGTAAAGGGTGATTTCTTTATGGCATCAGTCCCCATACCCCTCTCTTATATGTTTTATTGCTTTGTCCTAAACATCAATTATGAATATCAGATTATGATTTTATGAATAGTTGTTTTGTATGTTGAAGTTATTATGTTTTTCCGGAAATAGCCACCTGCTAAATAATCATTATGTCTGCATGTCTAATGTAGTTTCTTTTAAACTGAATTAGGGTTATAGACAATTCCTAACCACGGTCTATTCATAACCTGTTTAGTTTAACAGGCATCAATTAGTATTGGTGTCTGCCATACTAGATAAAATAACATGCTGAACACCTGGCTTGTTAGAGTAGTCTAGGTAGGCTGAGTAGAAGCGTTATGCCAGCGATTACGAGCCTTCAGAGTGATCCCCGAAAGTGACATAGGGCCTTCATAACTGTCTCTGTTCGTACCGTGAGTAGGGCCGTCTACCTTAATGCTAGGGGGCGGTAGCATAGAGACTCAGATGTGGTAAACCTTTAGGCACAGAACATAGTTGCATTCCAGGCTAAGATATATCTAAAACACTCGAATGTAGGTCAATCAACATATAGGAACAGTATAACATAGAATCAGTACTCATCTATAAAACACTTCTAGGATTAATTAGACTTGAACCTAGTGGAGAATGGATCATCCTCTCATCAAAATATTTGATGAAGATTGCATAACTGGATCATAAGATAGGAGTTAGGATAGAAGGCTAATTACTACTAAGCCGTTGCCACTTCCCTGGGTGTACGATAATTAATTAAATAAAATCGTAGATACTTTCCAATAGACTAGCTACACGATAGGTACTCTGCCTTAGGTTCTGGCTGATTAAGTGACACCATAAGACTAAACGTGACAATTAGTCAATCACAGTCCTTAATTATTCATAATCAACATAGGGTAAAATAACACCTATTTAGCAACGTCAACCGGAACCGCATCAATGTTATACTGTTCCTATATGTTGAATGACCTAAATTCGAATATTTTATATGCATCTTAGCCTGGATTGCAACTATGTTCTGTGTCTAAAGGCGTACCACATCCGAGGTCTCTAATAAACCGCACTACCTTAATGAAGGCCCTACTCACGGTTCGGGACGAAGGCATCCATGAAAGCCCTATGTCACTTCGGGGATCATACCGCTTGCCCTAGCCGCCGGCATAATCGGACTCAGCTCGGCCCCTACCTAGACTACTTTAACATGCAGGGTGTTCAACAGGTTATTTTATCTAGCATGGCAGACACCAATACTAATTGATGCATGTTAAACTAAACATGTTATGATTAGACAGTGGTTAGGAATTGTCTATAACCCTAACTTTAGTTTAAAAGAGCACATTAAACATGCAGACATAGTGAATATTTAGCAGGTGGCTATTTCCGGAAAAACATAACAATGTCAACATATAAAACAACTATTCATAAAGAATCGTAATCTTGTATTCATAATAAGTATTTAGAACAAAACAATAACAACATATAAGAGAGGGACATGGGGACTGATGCCATAAAGAAATCACCCTTTACGTAGTCTCGCCGACGGAGCGTACTGCTGTATATGTTGTATTGCTCGCCCTGACTCTGCTCACCAGGACCTTCGGAGGACGCTTCCTCAGCCTAGTAACTGGGCTTTACCTTAATACCCAGCTTAAGCCCAGCCCTGTGGACTGACTCTTCGAACGCCTAGAGCCCTCTTAGGATCTCCTAACGAAATCCCAGGTATTCTATGAATACCATAAACGAACCTATCTATAGAAGCCTAAGATCTGAGACTATTTCTCATAAACTAAAACGAAACACTAATAAGAAAGAAAACTGAGATCCGAGTCTCTGAGTGAGTTGTGTACTAGAGAATTGTACACTGGAAACCACTAAATGACTCAGATCGAGTGGAGAGGAATGATTTCAACTGCTGGAGGCTTGGGGTATTTATAGTAGCTTCCCGGGGTGATTTTTCATCAAAACTTCGATGTGGGACTTGATCTGGGGGTTCGGGACGCCCGTCCTGGTCTGTTGACCAGGTCGGGATGCCCGTCCCGGTGCTTTGACTGGGTCGGGACGCCCGTCCTGAGCCTTTGAGTAAGTCAGCATTTCCAAAAATTGCGTTTTTTGCCCCAAAATTTGCTGTTTTCGTTTACTTTTCACCTGACACTTCCAAAATCATAAAAACTGTGAAATTGAGTAAATAACAATCAATTAAGATCAATTTTCTATCAATTTCACCCTAAATCATACATAAAAACATGCTAAAAAAGGTATATGATTTTCGCGTATCAGATAACCCCACACTTAGCTTTTTTGGCTTGTCCTCGAGCAAAGTCTACCTGAAGTTAGTGATTCTAAATCATCTGTGCAGTCACTTAAATTTCTAGTCATGTTTTTATTCCAAAAATTATTCAGATAATTCTTAACACTTGTCTGACTGGTTAGGTTGCTATGACAAGGTCTCAAATGTCTCTAGTAGTTTGTTAAGGTTGAGCAGAAAGAAACTTAACAACTAGGTTGAACTTTTCTCTTAGTCATAAGGTCTTCCTGATGTGTAGTGTGTGTACTAGTCCAGACCAGATAGTCAACACAATAAACTCTTGTCTTAACTGCTACCAGATAACACTTCGACCTGTCACTAGACACTCTGACAACAGATAACTTTCTGAGATCTGAGCCTTGGTGATCTGATTTTAATTATTTAGCTCTTATTGATTTCTTTCGTTTATAGATTCAGGGTATTTTGAGTCTGCTTTGAACACGTCAACTTCAACTACCCATGTAGCGAGTCCCACTCCGATGACTCCCAGATCTACACGACCTTAGGGCATCAGGCTTTAAGTTCCCCGAAGGAGTGGTGCTCGAGTAGCGAAGGCCGCTGGCAAACTACCCTATTTTAATTAGCTCACTTTTTTTTTCTTTTTCACTTTTGGCTCAGAGTCTCATCTAGTCATTCCAATTGTCAATGCATCCTACAACTGGTCTAATTTTATCTAGTTAAGTTTTGAAAAGGTAATTGGTTGAGGTCTCTAATCCAGACTAAGTTGTGCTCAATTATCAGGAATTCCCTACTTCTAATCAATAGGTTCAACAATAGTTATCAATTATCTTCTACTAACCACAACATACTACCTACATATCATAGACATAAGCAATTGTTTAACCAATCATATGGGGAAAACAAGCAAAAGCATGCAAAACTTTTCTCAGACTACTACAGTGCACCGTGCACTGCTACCCCACACTTAAGTCTGACACTGTCCTCAGTGTTCATGCATAGCTAAACTACCCCACACTTATTTGCAAACAAGAAGAAATGAAAACAAAATAGAAAACTCTTACCCCACACTTATTTGACTAACTAAGGGTAAGAGAGAAAATAAAACAACCAACAAAACAAGACACAAAAAAAATAAAATAAAATAAAAGTAAAGGAAGATGAGATTAGAAAAACTCCCTTATTGTCTCGAGCGGAAGGGTTTTCTCTGATTTGTCAATTGGCTTTTCACCTTAGCCATGCGCTATTGCTGAAGTATTCTTGACTCTGTAAGCTCTAGATACTGGAACGGATGACGTCAACTTCGATCCTTCATCGTCGAGCTCTAGGTAGTGGCCTATCCATTCGAGGAATGACTCAAGCCCCAAGGACTGTTTTCTCGAATCATTCGCAAAGTTTCTCGTAATCGTAGCAATGTGTCCAGAAGGAACGTGTCTAGGAATGAGATTTCTTTGGATTGGTGTGCCTACCTGCCAATGTCAATGAAGGTATTGCATGCAATGTTCGAATGGCAGAAAAAATACCTGAAGCTTTGGCGAAGCCGTGGTGGTAGGAGGCTCCAGTGGTGTAGATCTGGGCCTAAATATTTGAAGCTTCCTCGAGGAAGTTTCTCACAGCTGATTGTATGCAGGGGATGCAAGCTCCTCCACTGCTATGCTCCCGATACAATGCCAAATTCCTCTATATCCTTCGACCGTTCGATACCACTTGGTAGATCACTTGTTTGCACTGGTCTGGCTTTAATTGTTGCCAGTATCTCATCTGTTGATTCTGCAGGTAGGGGTTTTGCTGTGGTGGTATCTTCTGAAAGTTTCCAGCTTCCGAATTATTCCTCAACTAAATCCTGTACGATTCCTCTAGTTGGGATTGTATGCATTTCCCATGGGAGTAGCATTCTGCAGTAACCTACTCCTACCTCTTTTGGAATGGTCAGTCATTCCCATAGCAATCCCTGTTAAAGTGTGGTACTTAGCAGACTTCACAGATTTGATACACAGGCTGAACATTTCTTCCTAAAACATTGGCACTCTGAATCTGGAAAACAACTAGAATCTGCACATGACTTTAACATCATTAGTAGGTAATGCTTGTCGTTCAGGCTATTTTGAAAAAGTGTTCCACGACTACTATGATGTAATTAGTGTCAAAGGAAGAAAGGAAAAGGATTCGAAATACCCCTGATATCAAAGGTTGCAACATTCTGTGTACGTAGCTGGGGTAGACGATCTTTGGAAGATGTGTTACCTATTATTTGGCAAGCATCGCAGATTGTATCAGAGATACAAAATCCTTGAATATGGTGGGTCAACAAGATCCTGCTTTCAACACTTTCCGGACAGTGTTGATAGTAGTCAATTGGTCTCCCGTAGATTCTTTAGGGCAATGCTCCAAAATCTTGTGTCCTTCGTCTTCTGAGATACGTCTTCTGATCACTTACCCTGCAATGATTCAAAATAGAAAAACGGATCTCCCTAGTAGTAACATTCCAAATCAACAAAGAATTTCTTCTTTTGTTGATAAGTCATATCACTTGGGAATAATTAGCAACTAGATAATTAGTAATATCAGTAAACTACGGAGGAGAATCATTATTCTTAGCAAATAATTTCTCATTCAGAAGTTTATCAGATACTAATGTCTCGTCAATAGCTTCTAACTCGGGGTTTTCTAATCTAGACCAAAGGTTTGCTTTCTAGATTTTTAACCCTTTTTCTTATCCCTTCATTCTATATAAAGTTCAAGTAACAATAAAACCTAACATAATCAATTATGGTTCAGCATTAGTTTTATTGAATACAGATATCTCAGAGTGATCAGTGTAACCTATTGTTTTTAGACAAGACTAGATAAGATTAGGATTTATCATACATGAACTTTCTTATCATGTTTCTGTCCTAAAACAATTCTTACTACATCATTACATCACATATTCATTCAAAAAGCAGCTTTCAATCATGTGATGTCATAATGGGTGCAATAACTCCTTTTGGTTTAAAAGATCTCATGCAGTTATCAGCAAACAAAAGGAACATCCCTTTTTTCAATAGAACATTCAAAGGTCTGGCTAATAAGGGAAAATAACTCGTCCTAATAAAGCCGGTTTGACTCTAAGAAAATTCTAAAATGGAGTTTCTTCCCAATAAAGATCTAAGCCAAAATTTTACAACTCAGAGGAAAATCTTTTTTTATCCTCATTTCCATTTTTATTTCTTCGAAATTAAGTAATAGGGAAAAAAATGAAAAAGAGAAACAAATGTGCGAAAAAAAACAACTAAGAAAGAACAAGTGATAGAACAACTTACCATTGAGCAACACAAATACATTCTTTTTGGATTTTAAATTTTTAACATTTTTTTTCTTTTTATGTTTAATTTTGAAAGCAATTAAATTCCCTCAATATGGTTTTAGAATGATTTTCTAAATTTTGATTATCCTAAGTATCTTAATTCCAGATAACATCTAAAATTAATTAGTTATGATAACCCTATATTTAGGAAACTGATTGTCTAACTAGCATAAGACAAGTGTTGGGTCTAAGGTCTAGGTTACTACCGTTACCTATCATAAGTATCTAGAATTTTGATCAATGTCTAGAATTTTGATCAGGAGTCCTAAATTCATTATGATAGTTCCCCAGCAACGGCGCCAAAAATCTGATGAGTTTCCGGTTGACGTGCTAAATAGGTGTTATTTTACCCTATGTTGATTATGAATAATTAAGGACTGTGATTGACTAATTGTCACATTTAGTCTCTATAGTGTCACTTAATCAGCCAGAACCTAAGGCAGACTACCTACCGTGTAGCTAGTCTGTTGGAAAGTATCTACGATTTTATTAAGTTAATTATCGTACTCCCAGGGAAGTGGCAACGGCTTAGTAGTAACTAGCCTGTTATCCTAACTCCTATCTTATGATCCAGTTATGCAATCTTCATCAAATACTTTGATGAGAGGGTGATTCATTCTCCACTAGGTATAATTATGTCTAATTAATCCTAGAAGTATTTTATAGATGAGTTCTAATTCTATGTTATACTGTTCCTATATGTTGAATGACCTAAATTCGAATATTTTAGATGCATCTTAGCCTGGATTGTAACTATGTTCTGCGTCTAAAGGCGTACCACATCCGAGGTCTCTAATAAACTGCCCTACCTTAATGACGGCCCTACTCACAGTTCGGGACGAAGGCATCCATGAAAGCCCTATGTCACTTCGGGGATCATACCGCTTGCCCTAGCCGCCGGCATAATCAGACTCAGCTCGGCCCCTACCTAGACTACTTTAACATGCAGGGTGTTCAGCAGGTTATTTTATCTAGCATGGCAGACACCAATACTAATTGATACCTGTTAAACTAAATAGGTTATGATTAGACCGTGGTTAGGAATTGTCTATAACCCTAACTTTAGTTTAAAAGAGCACATTAAACATGCAGACATAGTGAATATTTAGCAGGTGGCTATTTCCGGAAAAACATAACAACGTCAACATATAAAACAACTATTCATAAAGAATCGTAATCTTGTATTCATAATAAGTATTTAGAACAAAACAATAACAACATATAAGAGAGGGACATGGGGACTGATGCCATAAAGAAATCACCCTTTACGTAGTCTCGCCGACGGAGCGTACTGCTGTATATGTTGTATTGCTCGCCCTGACTCTGCTCACCAGGACCTTCGGAGGACGCTTCCTCAGCCTAGTAACTGGGCTTTACCTTAATACCCAGCTTAAGCCCAGCCCTGTGGACTGACTCTTCGAACGCCTAGAGCCCTCTTAGGATCTCCTAACGAAATCCCGGGTATTCTATGAATACTAGAAACGAACCTATCTATAGAAGCCTAAGATCTGAGACTATTTCTCATAAACTAAAACGAAACACTAATAAGAAAGAAAACTGAGATCCGAGTCTCTGAGTGAGTTGTGTACTAGAGAATTGTACACTGGAAACCACTAAATGACTCAGATCGAGTGGAGAGGAATGATTTCAACTGCTGGAGGCTTGGGGTATTTATAGTAGCTTCCCGGGGTGATTTTTCATCAAAAATTCGATGTGGGACTTGATCTGGGGGTTCGGGACGCCCGTCCCGGATTGGGACGCCCGTCCTGGTCTGTTGACCAGGTCGGGACGCCCATCCCGGTGCTTTGACTGGGTCGGGACGCCCGTCCTGAGCCTTTGACTAAGTCATCATTTCCAAAATTGCGTTTTTTGCCCCAAAATTTGCTATTTTCGTCTACTTTTCACCTGACACTTCCAAAATCATAAACACTATGAAATTGAGTAAATAACAATCAATTTAGATCAATTTCCTATCAATTTCACCCTAAATCATACATAAAAACATGCTAAAAAAGGTATATGATTTTCGCGTATCAGTACAAAGCTCTTATAATCGAAATGTAATGGACCTTGTCTGTCGGTGTCCACTCCATAAAGGTCTACAGCGACTCACAAGTGATCGTCAACCAGGTGAACAATGAATACGTTGTACACTCAAACAACCTGAAGAACTATGTGGAGAAACTAAGGCACTTGGTCACTCACTTTCGGTGATTCATACTAGAAAAAATAGATCAAAATAAAAATAAGGATGCAGACAAACTAGCAAAGATCGCCTCGGGAGAAGCTCCTGATGACCTTCCCATTGACATAGAGCTCAAACCCAAGTTAACTAGCATACTACCAATCCAACAGGAAGGGAATAGCGAGCCCACATGGGTAGATGAGATCAAGAACTATCTCATCCTAGACACACTCCCTGAGGACAAGACAAAAGTAAGACAAATAAGGAAGCGAACAGCACGATACTCAATAACATCTTGTACTAGCATTCCTTCACCAAACCACTCCTCTGTTGCATACCTCCAAGCCTCACTACGCCTATACTAGAAGAAATGCACAAGGAAGTGTGTGGCAGATACCCCATATCTAGATCTCTATCGGATAAGATAATCAACCAGAGGTATTACTAGCTTACACTCAGACGTGATGCAGAGGAGTACGTGACGAATTGTGAAGTGTGCCAAAAGTTTAGTAACATCCCGAGGTTACCATCTATTGAACAAACTCCGGTTCTAGTTGCATGACCCTTCGACATGTGGGGAATTGACCTAATGGGAAAATTCCCAAATTCTAGAAACGGGTGTGAATATTTGATCATGGCAGTTGATTATTTCTCAAAATAGATCGAAGCCAAACCACTCGCCAATCCCATAGAGGAAAATACACTGAACTTTCTTCATGACTTCATCTTGTGTAGATACGGGATACCCTGAGCCATTGTAACGGACCATGGAACTCAATTTTCCAACAAAGTCTCTGAAGAATGCTCCCATCTCAAAATCAAACATTGGAAGTCATCCGTATCACATCCCCAGGGAAATGGACAGGCAGAAGCAACAAACAAGATCGTGCTCAGCGCCTTGTGGAATAACCTAGAGGGCAGATCTAATAAATGGGTTGATGAACTTCAGGCTACTCTCTGGGCAGTACAAACCTCGGCTAGGGGCCCCATTGGCAAAACTGCTTACTCTCTCATCTTTGGAACTAAAGTCGTTTTACCAACCGAGCTTGCACTCCCAACATACGAAGTCTCTTTATTTGAACAGGAAGGCAACAAATGCCAACAATGTCTAGACCTTGACCTACTAGAAGAGAAATGAATATCCGCGCGACTCAGGGTAGAGGTATACAAAAGCAAAACAAAAGTCGCGCATGACAAAAGCTTGGTTAACAAACCCATAAACATTGGAGACTAGGTGCTCAAAAAGATCGAAGGAACTGCCAAACGAATCAAAGCTAACAAATTAATGCCTAACTGGGAAGGACCTTATCTCGTCAAAGAAGAAGTACAACAAGGAACCTTCTGCCTCATGAATCAGGAAGGGAAAATGTTGTCCAACCCTTGGCACGCAAACCATATGAAAAAATATCAGGCATGACGCCTCGAGAGGATCACGGAACCACACCGAAAGTTTTAATTTAATCTCATTTTATTTTACTTCGAGTCACACTTGGAGTTGTTTGAGTTAATCTCATTTTATTTCACTTCGAGTCACACTTGGAGTGGCTTGAGTCAATTTCATTTTATTTGACTTCGAGTCACACTTGGAGTGGCTTGAGTTAATCTCATTTTATTTTACTTCGAGTCACACTTGGAGTGGTTTGAGTCAATCTCATTTTATTTTACTTCGAGTTACACTTGGAGATGTTTGAGTCAATCTCATTTTATTTTACTTTGAGTTACACATGGAGTTAATTTAAATAAAATATTTTACTTCGAGTTGTTCTCGGAGTGCAATGAGAATCTCATTTTGTTTATTCTTTCAAGCTACACTTGGATCATTTAAATGAATAAAACTACTCCAGGTTATGCATGGAATTGAGAATAATCATTGAATTAAGTTACTTTGAAGGATTCTTACATGTTCAAAAGTATGTTCTTATAAGTCACACTAGGAATTGTTGTTATACTTTAGCAAGGAAAATGAAGTAAAAACAATCTCAAAAAAGAGACAAACTTGTAAAAATAATATATATACTTCATTTACAAAAAAAAACCTATCTATTACACAGTTGGAGGATCTTCGACCAAAGTAGGACCTGCCTCAGCCGAAGTCCCCTCTTCTACAACAGGAGTAGCACTCACGGGAGTTACCTCCATAGGAAGCTGCACAGAGTTAGGCTCCTCCGGAGTTAGCTCCACGGCGATCACCTCACCTCGAAGTTGATTGCATAACTCCGCCAGAGTAGGTGACATGAGTTCCGGTGGGCTCCAATGTCTTCCCTCCTTCAGGTTAGTAGCTGCGATCTCTGGAAGGAGTTCAGGTCTGCGGACTGCTTGTCCTTCTCTGTTACCACCAAGGCCACGTTCTCTTCGGCCGTACGAAGCTTCTCCGTTGTAGAGTCCAGGCCTTATCCTTCAATGATAGCTGACCCTCCAGATCATCACACTTCTTCTCCAGGTTGATCAACATTGATCTGGAGGTATTTGCCGAAGAAGCCATCCTCCCCAAATGATTAATATAAGCACATATCTGGAGAAGAAAAGCCCCACGACAAAGTCAATAAAGTTTAAAAGGAAATCTTAGCAAAATGGCAAAGTTAAAAGAAATATACCTAGGAGAGATGGGCCCTATGTGTCCCATAATGTCCTCTACTCCGGTGGCGGCATGCCGGATATTGTTGAAAGTGTCAGAGTCCATGGCCCGGTTCAGGGCGACTCCACCGAAAATCCTACCAACCTTGGGGTTGGAAAGATGCAAGTTTGTCAAGGGCGGAGTCGCCCTTTGGATTTCTTGCACAAGCCTCTCCTGGTCTCTCCTAGACTCTGAAACTGTGAACCCTACACGAGTCTAAGGGAATTGGTAGATGCCTTGGGAGCTTTCCCCCTGAGAGGAGCGCAGCTCTAGGGTTTGCACAGTGATGGGGGCCACCTCTCTTAGCTCCACCAAGTCCACTATGCGAGGATCCTGCGGAGTTCTTTTCCTTGGAGGCTCCACATTAGCCCCCTCACAGCCCCTCTTCTGCTGTGGGGAGATGGGATCCTTTCCCTTATTAGTAGACGGGGCCTTGGGAGCCTGGGGAGACTTCCCCGCCGAAGTCCGCTGACCTGTAGAAGGAGTAGTCTCCCCAAAAGTAGCCGTCGTAGTCACCAGAGTCTGCTCCATAGCCTAAGCGAGGTTTACTGAAGAGGCACGAAGTGCAACATCACGCGCTCGTCTCTCCGCTTTCCTCTTTTCCGCGAAGTTGGCCACCATTGCTGCAAAGAAAACAACGTATCAGTAACATATCCCAAGAGCGAAGTAAGAAAAGATGTTAAAAATGTAAAAAACTGTAAGTAAGCTGCTACCCTTGGCCACCCGGCAATTTGCCCTATTGGGATCGGAGCACTCTGGCATTCATCGGAAAACACCCTCTTCGGGTGCATCCTCCACACCGGGTACTCCTCATTATCCTCCAGGCACAATTCCCTCCGACGATCATCCACCGACAGCCCCCCTACTCTCATC